>OY821517.1:316605459-319127959 GCA_963682025.1 Cordilura impudica | reverse complement strand
AAACTTAGTTTCCGATGTGTTATAATGGATCCATGTTTCATCCACCGTTGGAGAAAGGAGTTAAAACTTATTCGTATTACGATTGAACATAGCCAAACACTCCTTTGATATTGTCACACAATTGTATGTATGGCACCCATCTTAGGGACAGCTTTAAATGATCCAACTCGATCGTAGTCTCAGAGCCATATGTTATGCCTATGACATAAACAATCGTGCGAACTTTCACCTTCCGATCGGCCTAAACAATGTAGTAACCTATTTGGCCATCCAGAATATTCGACGTCACTAGTGCTTGAAAACTCAGTAAACCACTTTTTTACAATTTAATTTTGTATTGCAGAGTCTCCATATTACCAAGCTCTGACTTGGTATAAATGATGGTTATTCCGTGAACAATTTTGCTTTGCAAGCCCTCGAAATTAATTTTCTTCCATTTTCGAAAACATTGACGAATAACTGAGCTTGCTCAATATTTAACAATATTTTTAACTTACAATGAGGGAAGCTCAAAAATTCTTATTGATCCGCTATGCCGTGCCTTTTTATGTATTTGTGGTTAAAAATACTTTAATAAAATTTTATATTTTTGCTCAAAAACTTTAAGAATTCCGAAAAATGAGGCAAAAAACTGAGATTAATAAAAAAAACTCTTTCGCATTTTTAGTTTATGGAAATAAAATTCTAGAGAAATACCTATTATCGGTCTTTAAATGTTAGACTGTCTGTCCGTTTAAATCACGCTCATATTTACTAAACGGATGTGTTGGTTTTATTTATTTTAAATGTTTTTTTCTTATCCGAAACAGATGACTATTAAAGAAATCGGTCAAATAAATCAAAAATTTGGAGTGAAGATATGAATAATTCAAAACATTTTCATACAGAACGTCATATTTTAGTAAGATTTCATATTTATGAAGTAGCTTCTGGTGAAAGTATAAGATTACTATAATAATTTCCAGGTGAAAGTTTTTTAAATAATTAAAAAATAAAATATTTTCATCTTAAAAATCGGTGCATGTTCAGACCTAGCCCACATATGAACCTCTATCAGACCGACTAAAATTGTAGTAAAGTGGCGACATTTTAAATAGCACGTTTTATAAAAAAAAAAAAAAAAAAAATATGAACACATTTTTTTTTGCCCTATTTTTACACCCTTTTATAATTTTTTTAATCACGACGTCTTATTTATCAAATGGAAATAAGATGTATAAAATTTCCTCAGACTTTTATTTTGACTTACCCGAATGATCGACAAATTAACATAAATTTAATTAATTCAGTTAGTTTATTTGACTAGTCCTATTTTGATCACCCTTATTTTTAATAACGGCAATGTATCGAAGCTGCTTCGATGATATCAATTTCTTTCCAGGGTTATAGAATTCCATGCTTTTGGAGTTTAGATCCGGGGATTGGGCGGGTCATTGTACGAGATCGAGACTTTTTTGAACAGACTTTGTTTAGGTTAAATATGATTAGGATCGTTATCTTGTACCAACTTTAAGAGACATTTAATAATTCTTTCTCTACATAAGGCATCATAACATCTGCTAAAATGTTTTAGTATAATATTTGATCCATAGTGCCCACTCTATACGAGGAGAAGCTGCCTTAGGCCGAGGCTACGCAATGAGCGGCAAAGCGGCGAGCAGCAGAGCGATGAGCGGAAAAAAATTAAAACATATGAAATACTACTGAAGTGGCCACACAATGAGCGGCATGTGAGCGGCATTTCTGAGCGTCTAAGCGGCGCCGCTCAGGAATAGAACTTGTTCTAATATTTAGTTGTCTTCTGAGCGGCAACGAATAAAAATGGCAAAAAAAAAATGGATTTGCTTTGTTTGTCAATCTGTAGCGCGATTCAGTAACTTCTTTTTAACGATAATCGAATCGTTAGAAAATGAAAACAACAAAATTAATTGATTTTGGTATTCAGTAAAACTTTTAAACGATATTCGCTATTGTTAAAGTCAGCTGTTGTTGTTATCTAAACGACAACCAATTTTGTGTTGTTTTTCAATCGATAAAAAGTTAAAAAGGTTGAAATGTAGTCATACATAAATAAAAATCATAAAATAGTGAAAATATTTTGCTTTTCTTCTAAAAACTTTTTATATAAATTATAAATAATAAATAATAACATTGACAATGGCATTTTGACAACTAACCGCTCAGAAATGACGCTCAGTAATAAGCCACTTGCCGCTCAAACTCGCCGCTCTGCCGCTCACCGCTCTGCCGCTTGCCGCTTTGCCGCTCATTGCGTGGCCTCGGCCTTAGACTAATACACATTCTTAGGTGTGGTTTTAGGTTTTTCATAGTTTTTGATAGCATTTTACACTGTCTCTCAGGAATATTTACTTTTCCGGACTATTTCGGTGGCTGTCAGCTTTTTTTGAGATATTCTTTTATATTGAATCTTTAATATATTTTCTTAAATTTTTAAATAAAAAAGTTTAACAAAATAATATATTTTTTATGTAGAGAATTTGCACATGTGCTAGTTTAAATGTTAATTTTATTAGTACTACTTATTTAGTTTTAACACTTTTTTAAAATAGAAACAAAATAAAAACAAAATAACAAATTTATCCATAATTTAATGTTCGAGCTATTTAAAATATCGCCACTGTATATATCGATAAAATTTGGTGTTGTACCCTTATCAGTACTAAAAAATAAAACGTGTAAGACCTATTTCTGCCATAGTCCACATATAAAGCTGATTCGCAATTTTCATTTAATCTATAAAAACAACAGAAATATTGCTTAGATCCTTTTCAAATTTGGTCTGTATATGTCTTTGAAAAAATAAAGTGACCTTATTAAATATGGTGATAATCGGTATATTTATCAACTTTGTCCCAATATAAAAATATGATCACATATGACGACGCATAGCGGTCAAAACTCTATAACTTTTGACCGGATTGGTATTTTTTTACGCAATTTGTTTTGTTCAATAGGAGGGACTTTAAGCTTCAATTTGCGTGTTCAAACGTAAAAAGCGACTGATAGGAACGTAAGTAATTTGGAGTTTAAAATGCATTTTAATTTTTTGTTGAGTTTCCATGTAAAAGTTGAATATTTTGACATTTTAAAAAGGTATTTTTTTTATAATTTCTTATTTTCTTCAATCGTATTTTACAACCAATACTTATTTATTATTCCTAAACTTAATTTTGGTCAGAAAATGCCAACATTTGGCCCCTGACATTTATTTAGTCTCAATATTCACAGGGGCCAAAGGTTGATTTTTTTTGGAAGAAAGCTAATTCTTGTAAGGATCAAACTGAAAAATAACACTGAAATTCCCAACAATATCAATACCATTTGGATATATTATATACAGAACACAACATCGATAAAATTTTAAGTAAACTTTTACTATTGATTTAAAGTGCACATATATTTTATTTAAATGTATTAATAAAAATTTATACTAAAATTAGAAACAACTAGTATTAATTAAACAATATTAGTAAAAATTTCTTCCAAATAGCTTTGATTTTCATTTTGCAATAGTTGTTTAGCTTCTTCATCTAACTCTAATGAGGTTGATTTCCATTTTTGTCGAATACTGGACATATATGGGTCTGATGTGCACAACAAAATATTAATAAGATCTTATTTAGTACAATATCTGGAAATTTTTCTTCTATTGTGCTCGCGAAAGAATCTGTAGTCTTTGTTCCTTTTTTCTTGGGCTTCTTCTGAGAGATCTCCAATTGGAAGCATATTGTGCTGAATTATTTGTTCCCCATGGAACAAAATTTTGTGAACTGTGGTTGGCATATGTCTCCAAGAATATTTTTGGTTATAAAGGGATGCTGTTTCATTAGCATACTGACCAAATTTTTTTGCATCTATATTTTTGCTACATGCTATAACTTGTAATATGATTTGGAATCGTCGTATTAAATCATAATCTACTCCAGTTATAGAAGCTGCAGTTTCTGGATCGGAAAAAAATCTGCTTGCTGTGTTTCCATCATTAGAATTTCCATCTCCTTGCTTTGGCTGGTCAATTATAAGGCCTATCTCACGGTATTTTTCTTGAATATCTTTTTTTTTTTGCTTTCTTTTTTCCAAATTTTCTTTGTTGTTTCTCACTGTTTCGCCTAACGGGCCAAATTCCAAATCGTATCCCAATTTAAGAATATGCTCCATAAAACGAATTCTAGCATGAAGAGGTGACATTCCAAATTCATATGTTTCATTAAAACTATCGTCTTGTGTTGGTGGTTGGCTCAATTGACTTGATGTTTTTTGGCATATGGTGCAGCTTGACGATGACTTTGTTTTGGTTAAAGCTTGTGCAACTTTTCCATCAATCATTGTGAGACACATTTTAAAATTTACTTCAATGTCTTGGTCATGAAATTTAAATATTACTGGTTGAAGTTCTTTAATTTGATCATTTATTTTTCGAACTTCTTCATCTATGACATCTTGAGTCTCCTTTTTGTAAGCAAACTTTATTGGTCTACAAAATTTTGTTGACGAGGGAATTTCATTCTTCCATATATCTATCTCTGCAGCTCTACTAGTTGACGGCTCTGAACCAATATAAGTTTTTGTTAGACGTAATGGAACGAAAGAAATCATGAATAAATTGGCATCTGATGAATTTTCCGCATTACATTGTTTGTATTGTTTCTGGCCAGAGGACCCATCACATCCCCATTTAGAAATTAAAGTCATGCTGCAATTTTTAAACTTCTTTAAATAGTCAGCATCAAATGTCTTTAATAATCGTTCTGCAGTGTGTTCAAGAAGATCCTGCAATTTTATTTCTGCTGAATTTGAAGTTACACTAATAGCAGTTGGTGAAGGTAAGCAATCTTTTTTGGCAGAAACTATATCTCGATATGATGGAAAAATTCCACAATTTTTTTCATTGGTTCGCTTCCGCAATTCTGTATATTGGTTTTTAGTCATTTTCAAATCCAAAAATAGTGCAAATGCTTCTTCTGGAGTAAATTTATTTTCTTCAGTTGGTGTCGGCATACTTTCTAAAATCCTTTTTGTGCGTCTGGGGCTTGCTTCCACTATTTTTTCAATGATAGCAATTTTACCCTTTTTAGTTTTCGATGGTTGAATTTGATGCAGAAATGAATCCTTTATGATGCTACAAGAAACTTCTTCATTGATATGTTTAAGCTTGCGTCTTCGTGATCTTTCACTACAATTATCAATTGGCTTTGCTGGTCGACCACCTTTTCCAGTTTCCGTGGTAGTTACTGATGGCTTTTTAAAAATAATTTCTTAGCCATTCTTGGTTGCGTGAGTAAAACAATTTCTTGTTTCTGGAACATTGATTGTACCGTTTTCTGAAAGTATTTAAAAAGTTTTTTATTTTTAAGTTATGAATTTTAATTTCTTGTTTGTCGCATATTTTGAAGAATGGATTATTCATTATATGTAAAATAATGTCGTTTTCATCTTTCCGTTCAAAATATATATCAGATAGAACACTATAACTGAATTTAGCCATTGTTTAAACAATAATGAAGAAAAAAAATGAATGCATGGATTAATATACTATTGCTCGAAGTTTCAACATGATTTTTTTTACCTCTTTGAAACATAATATAACAGGTAGTTGGTTTTACCAGTTATTTCCATTGGTTTTAAATTTATTTGCAATTTTCACGTATTTAAGTTGTGTAATATTAGATGGCAATAAAATCTTTTTTACCTTTTCCAAATGAATTGCTAGATACCACATAATTTGAGAGTTCTATTGTCATTTTTGTCAAAATTTTGATACACCCTTCTATGTGGACTAGGTCCAAATATGGGCCAACTTCTCCTAATTTCAAAAGAATTATTTTTTGGGTCAATAAGAACACTTGTACAAAATTTCATCAATATATATGCATAATAGCCACTTTCACATACAAATAACTTCT
The DNA here is from genome assembly GCA_963682025.1 of Cordilura impudica. Taxonomy (NCBI): domain Eukaryota; kingdom Metazoa; phylum Arthropoda; class Insecta; order Diptera; family Scathophagidae; genus Cordilura; species Cordilura impudica. The sequence continues at coordinate 319,122,035 of OY821517.1, read as the reverse complement.
CAAAAAATATGACGTGCATTTGTACCGAATATCTTACCTTGGGTCAGAAAAATTGCTGTAGCTCAAAAAGTGCAGTCCCGATGCATGGACATGTATATATAGGAATGTAGGGGAGAGTTAGGACTACAAAATAGTTAATTTGTGTTTTGACTCAGCTTGCCTCACAGGAGTTGTGCTCTATGAAGTAGGAAATTTCCGAGAAATTTGACCTTTTTTAAAAAAAAAATTTAAATTGTTCTGAAAACAGTAGAGCTTCAATTTTTTTTACCAGTAATAGGAAATAAGTTAAGTTACAAATTTTATTTCGTCCAAAAATCTTGAAAAACAAAAAAGTTATGATCATTTAAACTTTAAAAATTAACTAAAAATATCATAAATTTACTAAATTCTGAGAAAGCCCATTTTGGACCACCCTGTTCTCAGTGAAATAGTTGAAATAGAGTTCTAATTTTTTGGCTCCCGAGGTTTACTACTGTCTACTTTCATATGAGTCTAATAACTTTAAAATCGGAAAACAAAAACCAAAAGGAGTTTTGGCCGCTATCTCAAAATATTGACCACAGTGCGACATTGGAGCCAGACTGATCTAGGGCACAAAAGTAAGTTTCTGAGAAAATTAAGGAAACGCGTTACGCGGTGAGTATGAAATATATTAAGAACAAGTTTTATCTGTATAATTTATTTAGTAAAGCAACTATTAGTATTTTTGCTACGGTAATAGTATGGTTGTGGGGGCTTTTTCCGGTGTATAATTCTTCAGGTTTAAAAAAGTTTTCGGAATTCATATCATTTGGTTTCAGATCAACCGTTACATATGTTTCCGTGTAATTATCATTGTAATAGATTAAACTTGAATCTTTAGAAAACTTTATCTTTCGCATCTTGGAAATTTTCGCGCCTTCTCTTAATATAATTTGATACTCTTTTAATAGTCCTGTGAGGCTTTCAAAATCAAGGAACTTATTTTTCATATCTCGTAGTTCAAAAGGTTTTTGCTTTCTGCAGTCACGGACAAGCTTCATCCAATATCCTGGTGTACAGATATCAGACTTTTTTTTGTTGTCGACTTATACAAGAGAAGTCGGTGTCGTTAGGCAGGTAAGTATGGCCACTAACGAGAAAGTGTATGGCGGTCGTTTCTAGATATGGCGATTTATTACCAGAAACATCATAAAGTGCAAAACGTTCTAGTTTCTGTTTTGACCAGAGCAACAGTCGCTAAAAAACATAGAGATTTAACGGTGTCTGGCACGGAATCTTAAAGAAAGTAGTGCAGTGAGGACATAATTTCTTGAGGACCTCTAGCCCCACAATGTTCTGGCCACATATTCATTAAGATTTTTTCTCCTTCCTTTGTATACGTATGATTCCCAAAGTTAAGCATTTGCAGTTGTCTTAAATAATAAACTTCTCCAGCGTTCAAATAAGGAGGAGGCAGGGTTCGTTCTAGGTCAAAAGTAGCTACTAATAAAGATTCATCACGATAATGTATTGTTTCTTTATTGCACTAAGATCACTTTGGTTTTCCATAAACGGTAACAACTTTTTATAAAATTGGGACCATAATAATCTAAGTGCACTTCATTACTTAGATCAGTATGGCATGTGAGATGTTGCTATTTCTCAAGAATGAAAGCGCTGAAGAGCAATTACATAAGTGTGCCATGGAAGAATTATGAGTTTTTTATGCCATTCCGTAATAATATCATTTTTGATAAAAATGTCGCTTAGATCAGTCTGGCTCCAACGTCGTCATATAAACTTTTTCATATATGCATGCCAAAAATTATTAACAATACCACTAAAATTTGGTGTTGCTTACCTCCAACATCCAGTTATTGGCAAAGTTGGATACAAGATGCTCTGGTGTAGGGTATCGTATAGTCTGTCTAGACCGACAAAAAATTTCTTACCTGTGTTTTATTTATAGTAGTTAAAATACGAAAATCGCAATAAAAAATTTTATGGATTTTTATTCTTGTCTGCGGAAGTAGTTAATCGGGGTATTCATATATCATCACTCCCCATACAAAGCCGTCTCCCGATATTCCTTTTGCTCTATATATTGACGTGTAATTATTACATATTATCCTAATTTGGTTTGTGTATGTTTTTGGAGCTATATATGATTCATACATTATTTACATCCGATAAAAAGATTATTATATGAGGACCATGTTCAAAGATGGTCCAATAAAAACCATATTTAGTGAGGTTCATTTGAGCACGACTACCATTTTCATGTAATTTGCATACTTCTTGATCAAATCCCATAATAAAATGGGGGAAAAACTAATTTTGTTTCAGTTCTTCCTTTAATTTTTTAACTTTTCTGTTTGTGAGAAGGTCCCTGGGGACTATTTTGATTTTGAAACTCTCACAACTCCTTAATGTTGTATGGGTTGAATACCCGAACAGTACATGTATTCCAATAAAAAAGAAGTAAGAAAATTATAGTCGGTCTAGACCGACTATACGATACCCTATACCATGCGTTTAGAAACCCTATCTCTTAGGCCCAACTAACTGGACATTGAAAATAAGCAAAAACCAAATTTGAGTGGAATTTTTATTAATTTTTTTGGCTGCAGATATGAAAAAGTTCATATCGGATGCTATATCTATAAAGGGACTAGGTCCAAAAATGGACCGATCCTGATCATGTTTGGTAAAGTCTCTTGTATTTTGCAAAAATATATACAAACAAAATTTGAGAAGAATCAGTGCAATATTTTTGTTTTTTAATAGATTTAAGTGAAGATCGGGAAGCAGCTCTATATGGGGTCAAAGGGATCATTTTTGGACTACTCATTAGTGGATGTAATGAATGCATACAAACCCAATTTGAGTAAGATATATATGACAATTTGGATCTTATGGCAATTTATTTCGATTTCATATGGGTAATTTGTATGGGGGCTAGGTCTGAACATGGACCGATTCTCACCAATTTCAATAGCGTTCATCCCATGGCCGATAAAAGCTTATATACCAAATTTCATCAAAATATATTCATATTTGCGACCTGCAGTTTGATTACAAGCTTTACATGGACACAGACGGACGGACGGACGGACGGACGGACGGACATTGTTAAATCAACTCAGAAAGTGATTCTGATTCGATCGGTATAATTAAAGATGGGTCTAGGTCAAATATTTTTGGTTGTTACAAACAGCAGCACAAAGTCATTATACCCAAACCACATAGTGGTATAGGGTATAAAAATGTGCTGAATCGGTTAAAGCTGGATGTGAATTGATGCGAGCAACAGTTTACATTTTATTGAGTTAATGACGTTTACTATGTGGATTAGTTTAAAAGTCCCTACGGACCTTGTACTATTATTAGAAGAAATCGCTAATGACAGGGTCAGTGAACGGCGCATCTGATACCTACACCATATTCCGCACGCTAATCACCGAAGATATGGCGTATATTATCATACAGGAAACCAATCGAAAAGCCAAGAAAGCAACAACTGTATGGAATTCAGCAAATCCTACGAAGAAAAATGAATGGAAAACAATCACTCTGAAAGAGGTTGATGCAGTTTTGGCTATCGTTTTGTATGCTGGGTGTCTAAATCAAATAATGACGCTGCTAAGGAGTTGTGGCATTATCATACGATCGATTTACAGTCATCAAAAAAGTTATTCGCAAATACACGACGGGAGCGTTTATTATTTTTTAAGCCTAGTTCCGCGAAGCCGAGTGGCTTGTCTGCAGATTCTAATTTGTCTAGTTTTTTTTTTTGCAGCGACAGACCAAATCCTCTGGTGGGAATCCAACGCAAGACCCCCGCATGATAGGCGCGCACGCTACCTACTCACCTACCGGGGCGCTTAATCAAACCCTATAGGTTAATTCTTAGTCATAGCTCCCATACAAAGCTTCTTCCCGATCTTCACTTAAACCTTAAATTTGCACAGATTTTTCTCAAAGTTCGTTTGTATATATATTTGCAACAAATAAATGATTTTATTAAATATCCTCGGGGTCGATCCATTTTTCGATCTACTTCCCATATAAATATAGCTTCCGATATGAACTTTTTCTGAACTGCAGGCAAAAAAATAATAATAAAAATTCCAATCAAATTTGTTTACGCTTATTTTCTATTTCAATTAGTTGTACTTCGGACCATTTCTAAACGCAATTCTAATTGCATAGTCTATAATTTTACTATATATAATTTTATATGCTATAATTTTTATACTTTTTTTTTTAAGCTGGCGCTCGAAGGCAGCGGAAAAAAATTTTAAAAATTATGGTAAATACCGTACCGAATTTTAAAAATTTTTAAATCTTTCAAGCCACAAGAATTCATATTCGGCCTTCAGACTTACTTAAAAATTACATTTAATATAAAGTATACCTAACACAAGTAGGGTATCATAGATTCGAAGCAGCTGAATTTAGCATTCTTAGTTGTTTTTGTTATTTTGGTTTTTTAAATAAAAATGTAATTAAAAATAATTTAATGATTTTAATATCACGTTTTATGTACGGTTATGAGAATTTGAAAAAAAAAAAAAAATCAATATAAAAAATTGATTAAGCAAAACATCTTCGGGGTTTCTGAGACAATTAAAAAAAAAATAACGTCAACAACAAACAAGCTTTGTTGGAAGAAATCTTTGTTTTATTAATTTATTATATTATCTTATAGTCATAAACCTGGTTAAGTTATTAAATACAGACGCTGATAAACAAATGTGTTAATAAATACAATCAAAAATTCACATGATTAAAAAATTATGGAATTAATTCCTAATAAACGTCTTTTATAACGTATTTTTTAAGTGATAAAAAATAATGAAAACAGTTATTTAAAGCGTTTTGGAAATGTATTTTTATTATCCATTATACGACTGTGGTCATATTCACTCTTTGAGTCGATTAAGCGATGTATGTCCGTCCGTCCCATATAAAAAACCTTATTAGATAGACTTAAATTGACAAAGGATCAGATTATCACATGGATATTGGTCAAATTTTGTTTATGTGTAGTTATGACACCCAATAAGTAGTGGTCCAAAAATTAACTATAGAAATAGAATAATTTTTAATCATAGTCCCCATATTAAGCAGCTTTCCGATCTTCACTTAAATTTAAAAATATTAACCGACACAAACTTTTTCATATCTACGAATAATAAATTCATAACAATGTCACTCAAATTCCGGATATGCTTATTTTCAATCCTAGAAATTTTGTGTTTGTTGATTAATTACTTTATGGCGACTACTTTAAATTATTGTTGTCACTAAACTAATAAAACAAGACATCTTCAACTTAAATATGTTTATATAACAGCCTTCAAGATATATTTTTGCAACGATATTGCATTTTGTGTCCTTAGAAAATAGAATGAAGATCATTTTTAAAAAATTTAAACTTTAAAATTTCAAAATCATTTCAAAAGGAAGCAGAAGCAGGAAATGATAATTACAAAAAAATATTGAAGTCAAAATATGGTGCCCCGTTTTTTTATTCTAATAGAGAGAACACATAAATAAAGACATTTAGTTAAATTTCGGTAATTTTTAAGCAACTCGCAAAAACGAACACATTTTTAAAAGTCTACAGTGTTTGAATACATATCTACAGTGAATGATAATAGGGACGTAAACCTTGAACCTATTTATTTAATCTCATGTTTAACATAAAATAATAGAGAGTCTAGACTGTTTTTTTATTGTGTGTTCTGTTTTAGGTGATTGTCGTCATAAATAAAACTAGATCTACAAAAGAGTATTAGAAACTAAGAAAAAGGCTGGAAAAAATAATATTGACGTACTACCAAAAATTTTTTTTATAAACAATATGCCTGACCTTGAACTTTAAATTTGTATTAAAAATGAAAATAAATTATAAAATATAACGGTAAAAAATAATTTCTTGTAATTTTTACGTTTGAAGTAAAATTATTTGAATTTATGTTTAAGTGTTGACAGTACAAAAGATATTTTTCTTATCTTAAGAAAAGACGGAAAATATATTCTTGAGATTGCAAAAATATTGAAATATTAAGAAAATATATGAAACTCAAGGAGAAAGCGAAAAACTTCAGGAAGCTTGGACCAGCTCATAGTAAGAATTTAGAAAGAAAACCCTTTTAAGTCATTGAGTGAAATCAAAACAAGTAAGAAAATTATAGTCGGTCTAGACCGACTATACGATACCCTATACCATGCGTTTAGAGACCCTACCCCATAGGCCCAACTAACTGGACATAGAAAATAAGCATAAACCAAATTTGAGTGGGATTTTTATAAATTTTTTTGTCTGCAGATATGAAAAAGTTCATATCGGATGATATATCCATATGGGGACTAGGCCCAAAAATGGACCGATCCTGACCATGTTTGGTAAGGTCTCTTGTATTTTGCAAAAATATATACAAACAAAATTTGAGAAGAATCAGTGCAATATTTTTGTTTTGATAGATTTAAGTGAAGATCGGGAAGCAGCTCTATATGGGGCCTATGACTAAGAGTTGTCCCATAGGGTTCATTTTGGACTACTGATTAATGGATGTAATAAACACATACAAACCCAATTTGACTAAGATTTATATGATAATTGGATCTTATGGCAGTTTAAGTCGATTTCATAGGGGTCATTTGTATGGGGGCTAGGTCAGAACATGGACCGATTCTCACCAGTTTCAATACCGTTCATCCTATTGCCAGTGAAAGCTTATATACCAAATTTCATCAAAATATATTCATATTTGCGACCTGCAGTTTGATTACAAGCTTTACATGAACACACAGTCGGACGGACGGACGGACATCATTAAATCGAATCAGATAGTGATTCTGATTCGATCGGTATAATTAAAGATGGGTCTAGGTCAAATATTTTTGGTAGTTACAAACAGCAGCACAAAGTCATTATACCCAAACCACATAGTGGTATAGGGTATAAAAATTGTTTTAAGCACCCTAGTGGTCAGGGTATAATGAGTTTGTGCTGATGTTTCTAACTACCAAAAATATTCGACCCAGACCCATCTTTTATTATTCCGATCGACTCAGAATCACTTTCTGAGTCTATTTAGCGGCGATGTCCGTCCATCTGTCTGTCTGTCTGTGTGTCCATGTAAACCTTGTAATCAAACTACAGGTCGCAAATTTGAATAAATTTTGATGAAATTTGGCATGTAAACTCTCATTAATAATAGGACGAATGGTATTGAAATTGGTGAAAATTGGTACATGTTCAGACCAAGTCCCAGTACAAATGACCCCTATGAGATAGACGTAAATTGCCATAAGATCCACATTATCTCATGGATATCGGTCAAATTGGGTTTGTGTATATTTATTACATCCGTTAATCAGTAGTCCAAAATAAAACCAATAGGCTAATTCTTAGTAATAGCCCCATATAAAGCTGCTTCCCGGTCTTCACTTAAACCTATCAAAAACCACAATATTGCACAGATTTTTCTGAAATTTGGTGACTTTACCAAATATGGTCACGATCGGCCCATTACAAATATACAAATATGGCATCCGATATGAACTTTTACAAATCTGCAAACGAAAATTGATAAAAATTCCACTCAGATTTGGTTTATGCTTATTTTCTATACCCAATTACTTGAACCTAAGACCAATACTTTAAACGCGTGGTATGGGGTATCGCATAGTCGGCTACACCGACTATAATTCTTTTAGTTGTTAAAATAAAATTTGTTCAAACAACTTTCTTATCTTGCGACAGAGAACTCAACAAGGAGCAAAAAAACATAATTTTAGGATTCTTACCACAAAATTATTAAAAAAATAATTGGCAAATTCAGAATTTTTTAAAAGTTTCCAATGTATTGTCACCCAAGATATGCATCGAATAAAAATGGAATTTTGATTTTCATTGGAAGGGAAGGAAGGCCCCATACAAAATGTTCTGAAGAGATTTGAAGTAATAAACGGATTCGATAAAGTCTCTTGTATTTTGCAAAAATATATACAAACAAAATTTAAAAAGAATCAGTGCAATATTTTTGTTTTTCGATAGATTTAAGTGCAGATCGGGAAGCAGCTCTATATTGGGCCTATGACTAAGAGTTGTCCCATAGGGATCATTTTTGGACTACTGATTAATGGATGTAATAAACATATACAAACCCAATTTGACTAAGATTTATATGGTAATTTGGATCTTATGGCAATTTAATCGATTTCATAAGGGACAATTGTATGGGGGCTAGTTCTGTACATTGACCGATTCTCTCCAATTTCAATAGCGTTCATCCTATGGCCGATAGAAGCTTATATACCAAATTTCATCAAAATATATTCATATTGGCGACCAGCAGTTTGATTACAAGCTTTATATGGACACACAGACGGACGGACGGACGGACGGAGGGACGGACATTGTTAAATCGAATCAGATAGTGATTCTGATTTGATCGGTATAATAAAAGATGGGTCTTGGTCAAATATTTTTGGTTGTTACAAACAGCAGCACAAAGTCATTATACCCAAACCACATAGTGGTATAGGGTATAAATATTTAATGTGCACCAGCAACCAGTCGTACGATAACAAATAGACTAACAGAAGCTGGATTCAAGACTGGAAGTCCAAGAAAAGGGCCATTACTGAGTACACAAAGCATAAGAAAAAGGTTATTATTCGCTAGTCAACACTTCCGTCGGAAAAATAGGAAAAACATTCTGTGGTCGCATGAAATAAAGATATATTAGTGTTCCTCTGACGGTGAAGCATTGGACAAATACCAAAAAACAAAGCATTTGACTTCAGGTACACAAAAAAAATCCGGTGGAGGTTCCATAATAATTTTTACGTCATCTGGCATCGATCCAATTCTTTGGATAAAAGACAAAATGTACACAGTAGATTACATAGAGATACTTAAGAATCAAATGCTACCTTTTGCTACTTATCCGGGAGTTTGTGTAGGATAACGACCAGAAATGTTCCTCTAGTCTTGTTAAGTAATGGTTTCAGGAGAATAATGTGCGTATCTTACATTGGCCCTCCCAGTCTCCAAACTTAAATACCATTGAGGTTTTGCCCCTAAAAACAAAATAGGGGCATATAAGTCAAAAATCAAAGATGATTTGTGGCAAAAAATTCAGGAAGCATGGTATTATATACCCCCGGAGACCTGTAATAATCTTGTTGGATCTATGCAACGCAGATGCAAAGAGATAATAAATATGAAGGGAGCATCTACCAAATATTAATATAATATTGAAATATGAAGGCAAATCATGGAATGAAATTTAAAATAATAAAAAAAAATAACTAAATCATTCCTATTAACTTTTCCAGGCTCTTTTTTTGGAATAAGTGTTTTTTGTAGCTTTTTTGTACCTTCATTATACCCTATACCACTATGTGGTTTGGGTATAATGACTTTGTGCTGTAACAACCAAAAATATTTGACCTAGACCCATCTTTAATTATACCGATCGAATCAGAATCACTTTCTGAGTTGATTTAACAATGTCCGTCCGTCCGTCCGTTCGTCCGTCCGTCCGTCTGTGTGTCCATGTAAAGCTTTTAATCAAACTGCAGGTCGCAAATATGAATATATTTTGATGAAATTTGGTATATAAGCTTATATCGGCCATGGGATAAACACTATTGAAATTGGTGAGAATCGGTCCATGTTCAGACCTAGCCCCCATACAAATTACCCATATGAAATCAACATAAATTGCCATAAGATCCAAATTTTCATATAGATCTTACTCAAATTGGGTTTGTATGCATTCATTACATCCACTAATGAGTAGTCCAAAAATGATCCCTTTGACCCCATATAGAGCTGCTTCCCGATCTTCAGTTAAATCTATTAAAAAACAAAAATATTGCACTGATTCTTCTCAAATTTTGTTTGTACATATTTTTGCAAAATACAAGAGACTTCACCAAACATGATCAGGATCGTTCCATTTTTGGACCTAGCCCCTTTATAGATATAGCATCCGATATGAACTTTTTTATATCTGCAGCCAAAAAAATTAATAAAAATCCCACTCAAATTTGGTTTTTGCATATTTTCTATGTCCAGTTAGTTGGGCCTAAGAGATAGGGTTTCTAAACGCATGGTATAGGGTATCGTATAGTCGGTCTAGACCGACTATAATTTTCTTACTTGTTTTATTTAATTTTTTTAAGAAAAACTTTAATATAAACACTCTATATCAGGTCGTGATTCCACTTGTAACGCATCGAAAAATAATAAAGTATGTAAATTCTTAATTTTTGCGATAACTAGAGACGATATAGCGATGTTCGTCTGCTCATTTGTCCGTTCGTCTGTCCATCCGTATGTCCATCTGTCTGTCTGCCTATTGAAATCAAGGTCATTTACAAAATAAACCAATTACCTGGGCAAACTTAAGTCAATAAGTCAATACTATTTTTCATTATTTCGTGCAAATTGGCATTTAAAATGGGGAAAATCGGGCATCATTGTGCCAAGATATGGCCTACATTTGGAGACACCTCTAAAAATTCTTGAAAGCAATTGTCCAGATATATAAGATTCATAGTTATACCATTTTTATTAATAACCGGGTAATTTTTTTTGAGAGAATCTACTTTTTTTTCATATTGGCAACTTTTTGTATTTATTTCGGGACAACGTTAAAAAAGTTTAGACTATAACCATACATAAGCGCTCGTGCAGCAAATGCTGCAACTACAACGATGCTATAAGCAACAACAATTACATTAAATACAAAATAAACAAGTAAGAAAATCATAGTCGGTCCACACCGAATATACGATACCACTATACTATGCGTTTAGACACTACACTAAACTCTAAACTTTAGAGACCCTATCTCTTAGGTCCAACAAATTGGATATAGAAAATAGGCACAAACCAATTTGGTGGGCATTATATTAAATCTTTTGCCTTGGGATGTGCAAAAGTTCATATCGGATGCTATATTTACATTGGGCCTAGGTCGAAAAATTGACCAATCCTGACCATATTTGGTAAGGTCACTTATATTTTTAAAAAGTTTTTACAAACCAAATTTGAGATAAATCTGTGTATTTTTGTTTTTTGATAGATTTATAGTGCATTATGTTGATCTCAGGAAAATAGCTCATGGGTCATTTGTGGATATTTGACTTGAATTTTATTAGATTACAACTGTCAGGAAAGACCTGTGCGGGGAGTTTATTCCACATACAGATAGTTCGGTTGATAAACGAATTCTCTCTGTAATGCGTTGAACGGTCAACTGGACAATAGACTACAAACGGATATGATCTAGTAGAGAAGCGGGTAGAGCGAACCGAAACTCGGGCACTTGGAATAAGTTCGCTTATATCAGAAGAACATTTCCCATGGTAGTATCTATAGAACAGTGCTACACAGCCCACATTCCCACTCCTTCGCACACGGTTTAGTAGCTCCAAAATAGACCCTAAAGCTCCTGCCCATAAGTGAAGGTGGAGAAACAGCTTCGTATGGGGGCTCTGATGTCTAATGTCATCAATAACTTTAAAAGCTGCTGTAGTACAGCTATGGAAAGATCGAAATCCGAATTGATCTGGAGAGAGAAGTTCTTTAGTATTAAGGTATTCAATAATTTGCTTTGACATAAGACACTCAAATATTTTCGACAAAACAGAAAGAATGCAAATTGGACGATAGTCATTAGGACCGGTGGCAGAAGTAACCTTTGCCACAGAAATTATCCTACCAATTTTCCACAGTTTTGGGAAAATCTATGTAGTTTAACAATGATTGAATATATGTGTAAGGGGTCATGTAATAAAAGGTAATGTCATCTTCAAGAACTTAATAGATACACCATATTCGCCAATTGCATTAGACGTTTCTAATGACATAACATACTTCCACTTCAGTAACAGCAGTGAATTCAAAAGTAGTGAACCCGTTAGCAAGAGACTGAAAGTAGTATGCACTGTTGGGGCTTTTTGTCACAGTAGTTGTACAAAAGAAATCATTTAACTCATCCGGGTTCAGGCAACAATCTGAAGAGCCCCGGGAATAGATGCCTAATTTCTTGATATTCATCCATTACTGACCCAATGGTAAGGATGTGTCAAGCCTTCGAGCAAAATAATTCCTCTTTGCTTGAATGCGAGATTTTTTCTTTAGAAAAAATATATCAAAAATTTCTTTTACATTTTCATTGATATCCCGGAACCAGTTGAACCGTTTTTGATGACTTGTAACAGCAACTTATTCAGAATGTTAGTGAATGATTTCTACTAAAAGTGAGCAACCCAGCTAAATTAATGAGGGCGTGATCTGCATTTCCACAGACGGTCATCAGCTTGTTATAATTATTGTAGATGGAATGTCACAGTTTTATATTCTCTCTATGTACAGGTGAGGAGAGATAATTATTTTTGTTATTTATGTGAACTATTTATGTACAACTCCAACGATTCCACTTTTATTAAGTTTGAAAACGAGGTTTTCTGCACTGTGACGCTCAACAAAAATATAAATGTTCTATGAATTTAGTAAATTTTCCAAAAAAAAAATTTTTTATTTTAAACAAACAATGGCTAACTGAAGTGCTGAATTGAAGGAAAATCTATAAATAGATTAATTTTAAAAATATATAAATTACTAATTGTTGATGTTTGTTTGTTTTGATACATACTTACATATATATGGCATTTATTCGACTTTTCCAACTAATAAAAGTTAATGTTTAAAACAGGAACAAAAAAAACTTCACCATATTGTCTAGAACATCATTGCTTCTTATAATTTGGACATTGACTTTAAACAATGTCATATTTCGTATCTCGTTTAGTAGTTATTTTATACCCTCCACACCTCAGTGGCAGAGGGTATATATAGGTTTGTCATTCCATTTGTAACACATCGAAAAACTAATTTCCGACCCCATAAATTATATATATTCTTGATCCTTATCACAGCTCGAATCGATATAGCGATGTCCGTCTGTCCGTCTGTCTGTTGAAATCACGCTCATTCACAAAAAAAAACGTTTTAATGTTCCAATAATATCATTTGCCATAATTCCCAGCAGGTTGGTATTGAAAATGGGATAAATCAGGTATCACTGTGCTAAGATACGAGAAAAAATATGTAGATACCTCTAAAAAAACATATAACCCAGTGTGTCTGTTGTAATATTTTAGTGGTTGAACATAATAGTTATACAACAACAGTTCAAAAAAGCCACCAATAAATGATGCAATTATACCAACAAACACAACTACCATGAGCTATGTTAGTAGTATTGCCACATATTTTTTTTATTGTTATCACGGTATAATAAAAAAAATCGCCAATATGAAAGAAAAAATTAAAACGAAAAATGAAAAATGAAAAATGGAAAATGGAAAATGAAAAATTAAAAATGCAAAATGAAAAATGAAAAATGGAAAATGAAAAACGGAAAACGAAAAATAGAAAATAGAAAATGAAAAATGGAGAATGGAAAATGAAAAATGGAAAATGAAAAACGGAAAATGGAAAATGTAAAATAGAAAATGAAAAATGGAGAATGCAAAATGGAAAATGGAAAATGGAAAATGAAAAACGGAAAATGGAAAATGAAAAACGGAAAATATAAAATGAAAAATGGAGAATGAAAAATGGTAAATGAAAAATAGAAAATTGAAAATGAAAAATGGAATATGGAAAATTAAAAATGAAAAATGAAAAATTAAAAATGGGAAATGGGAAATGGAAAATGAAAAATGGAAAATGAAAACTGGAATATAAAAATTTAAAATGAAAACTGAAAATTGAAAAATGGAGAATGGAAAATGAGAAATGGAAAAAGAAACATGAAAAATGGAAAATAGAAAATGAAAAAATGGGAAATGGAAAATGGAAAATGAAAATTAAAAATGGAAAATGAGAAATGAAAAGCGGAAAACTGAAAATGAAAAATGGAAAATAGAAAATGAAAAATGGCGAATGGAAAATGAAAAATGAAAAATGAAAAATGAAAAATGAAAAATGAAAAATGAAAAATGGAAAATTAAAAATGAAAACTGAAAATTGAAAAATGGAGAATGGAAAAAGAAAAATGGAAAAGAAACATGAAAAATGGAAAATAGAAAATGAAAAATGGGGAAGAGAAAATGGAAAATGAGAAATGAAAAGCGGAATATGGAAAATAGAAAATGAAAAAGGGCGAATGTAAAATGGAAAATGAAAAATGAAAAATGAAAAATGAAAAATGAAAAATGAAAAATGAAAAATGGAAAATGAAAATAGAAAATGAAAAATGGAGAACGGAAAATGAAAAATGGAAAATTAAAAATTGAAAACGGAAAATGGAAAATGAAGAATGAAAATTGAAAATTGAAAATTGAAATATGAAAAATGGAATTGGAAAATGAAAAATTAAAAAAGAAAAAACGAAAAATGGAAAATGAAAAATGAAAATTGAAAATTGAAAAATGAATAATGAAAAATGAAAAATTAAATATGATAAATAGAATTTGAAAAATCAAATTTGAAAAATGAAAAATTAAAAATGAAAAATTAAAAATGAAAAATGGAAAATGGAAAATGAAAAATGGAAAATTAAAAAAGAAAAATGAAAATAGAAGAAAGAAAAATGAAAAGCGAAAAATGACAAATGGAAAATTAAAAGTTTAAAATAAAAACAAGTAAGAAAATTATAGTCGGTCGAGACCGACTAAATGATACCCTATACCATGCGTTTAGAGACCCTATCTCTTAGGCCCAACTAAGTGGATATAGAAAATAAGCATAAACCAAATTTGAGTGGGATTTTTATTAGTTTTTTTGGCAGGAGATATGAAAAATTTCATATCGGATGCTATATCTATATGGGGACTAGGCCCAAAAATGGAACGATCCTGACTATGTTTGGTAAAGTCTCTTGTATTTTGCAAAAATATATACAAACAAAATTTGACAAGATCAGTGCAATATTTTTGTTTTTTGATAGATTTTGGTGAAGATCGGGAAGCAGGGGCCTACGACTAAGAGTTGTCCCAGGGATAATTTTTAGATTACTCATAAATGGATGTAATAAACGCATAGAAACCCAATTTGAGTAAGATCTATATGACAATTTGGATCTTATGGCAATTTATGTCGATTTCATAGGTGTCATTTGTATGGAGGCTAGGTCTGAACATGGACCGATTCTCACCAATTTCAATAGCATTCATCCTGTGGCCAATGAAAGCTTACATACCAAATTTCATCAAAATATATTCATATATGCGACCTGCAGTTTGATTACAAGGTTTACATGGACACATACGGACGGACACATGGACGGACATCGTTAAATCGAATCAGCTATTGATTCTGAATAGATCGGTATAAGTAAAGACGGGTCTAGGTCAAATATTTTTGGTAGTTACAAACAGCAGCACAAAGTCATTATACCCAAGCCATATAGTGGTATAGGGTATAATTACAGTCGGTCTAGACCCTATACCATGCGTTTAGAGACCCTATCGTTCAGGCACAATTAACTGGATATAGAAAATAAGCATAAACCAGATTTGAGTGGGATTTTTATTAATTTTTTCGGCTGCAGATATGAAAAAGTTCATATCGGATGCTATATCTATATGGGCACTAGGCCCAAAAATGGACCGATCCTGACCATATTTGGTAAAGTCTCTTGTATTTTGCAGAAATATATACAAACAAAATTTGAGAAGAATCAGTGCAATATTTTTGTTTTTTGATAGATTTAAGTGAAGATCGGGAAGCAGCTCTATATGGGGCCTATGACTAAGATTTGTCTAATAGGGATCATTTTTGGACTACTGATTAATGGATGTAATATATACGTACAAACCCAATTTGACTAAGATTTGTATGATATTTGGATCTAATGGCAATATATGTTGATTTCATAGGGGTCATTTGTATGGGGGCTAGGTCTGAACATAGACCGATTCTCACCAATTTCAATAGCGTTCATCCCATGGCCGATAAAAGATCAAATACCAAATTTCGTCAAAATGTATTCATATTTGCGACCTGCAGTTTAATTACAAGCTTTACATGGACACACAGACGGACGGACGGACATCGTTAAATCGAATCAGATAGTGATTCTGATTCGATCGGTATAATTAAAGATGGGTGTAGGTCAAATATTTTTGGTTGTTACAAACAGCAGCACAAAGTCATTATACCCAAACCACATAGTGGTACAGGGTATAACAAAAATTAAAAATTACTAGCTAGTTCAGATAAAAATATTTTAAAATTAGCTTTTTTAATATTAATATCTGGAAATTTTTAGCCAAGAATCTGTTGATTTTTTTTTTTTTAATTATCATGAATTATCCCAAAACTTTCTTTGTGTGTTAGTTATAATGCTGGCTGCGTATATAATGAATTTCATTTGGGATATTCTACTCTAGTGAAAGAAAAATAATTCCATTTTTCAAATAGTAACGAATTCTTTCTAAAGAATACACGATCATTGTTTTTTTAATAACAAGGAATTATAATAGAAACTGGGCAACAAGAAAAGCATTTAACTTTATATTTAATTGGTATTCGAAATTTAAATTTCAGTATCGACATCAGTTTTAAATTGGTAGCACACAAAATATTGGTTGTAATATTGATTTTAAGATGTAGGTTGAGGCTATCAAAGAATTTAACACTCTTACTTGTTTTTAAGTATGGTTAAAGAAAAGTAATTTATTTTAATTCCTAAAAACTCTTGCAGCGTATCCAAATTATAAACTAAACTATATTTTATACATTGCCAAAAAAATTAACTACCTTCTTGTGAAAACTGGTTTTAAAAATTATTTTTAGTTTTGTCCGTTTTAAAAATTGAAAATTGACCGATATGGGTTAATTTAATTCACACTTAAAATTCCATACTAATAAAAAATTTTCACTGTGACATAGAAAACTTAAACGAAATGCGCTTTTAACCCAGTTATTACAAAACTTCTTATATGAAAAACAAAACAAGAATTTTGCACATGCAAATCTTAAAACTTACTGTGATTTTCTTAAGTGTCCTTTGTGCTTACAAACTACCAGTAGCACAAATGAAGTTATATACTTCTTACATACATATTTCTTACATAATATAAATTCTATACACATGCCTTCCATATTTATTTTCTACAGCAGTTTTGTAACCCTGAGAAGTTTATTTTCAACAACTAAATCTATTTTTAGACAGTCGTGTAAATACTTTCAATACTTTCAGACTTCAACTTCATTTTCTCAAATTCAAATACAAATTCCAACACATGCACACAAATACACACACATACACACATATATATACAATAAACATTAATAGAAGTAACAAGCAACAAAACTAGGTTATAAACTTTATGCAATGACATGCCAAATAAACATGGACTGCATACAGAAATATGAGCAAACCAAGCAAAAAGATTGGCTAACATAATGAGTGAAATGGAAAAAAATCGATAGTGAAGTTTTCCAAATTCCCAGATAATCCACTGCATTTATTGTTATTGTTAAAACATAAAATTAATGGTCTGCTATAAAGTATTTATTTTATTTTGCTGAAATTTGTGTTATGTTCCTACATTTAAAATTGTAAGCTTTATTTATTATTTATTATAATAAAAAAATATTTTTTAAAGGCTCTGGTATGTCTGCATGTTCCAATTATGTATTAAAATATGAATCTTCATGAACGTTTTTATTCAGAAAGTTGATTCATGTTAAAACGTTCTCACATTTTTGAAGTTCTTTAAAGAAAAATTACAATCTAAACGTTTATTTCTATACTCAAAAAGTTAAGGTTTTAGCTGACGTCTCTCTTTTACGTAGTTAATGTCCTTTTTATCGCTTGCTATGTTTATACGTATTATTAAGTACAACTTAGGTCAATGGTGTTTATAGTTTAAGGTTGCTGAACTTTTACAAACATGCAGCACTTGGTGAATATTTACTTGCCTATTTTAATACGAACACCAACCAGCTGTCTGAAATCTATCGGTTTGGATCAAAAAATTGTAATAACTAAAGGACACTTATGTTTTAAAATTTTTTTAAATTTTTAAGAACTAATTCAGATTAATTGATTATTTAAAAAACTTAAAACTAGTTGCAAAATTCTTGTATCTCTTATTGGGCAAAAATAACTTTATTTAATAATTCACGTCATTGTATTATAGTCTTAGCTGTTTTGGTACCGATGCCGCTTGTATATGCATAATTAATTTTTTTTTTTTTCTTTACTTTGAAAAAACTTCATGTTGTTTGAAAACTATAATTTAAAATGAATTATAAAAATTCTTGCGTACAGAAAAGCATTCACAACAAGCAAAGCTTTCTGAATAGTATCCATTGCTGCACGCAGCCATTTCAAGGAAAATAATGTGAACTGTTCTAGGTTTTATTATTTTTTTGTAAAAAAAAAATATGTCTGAAGTTTCAAATTTTCTATAGAAAAAATATTTCAGATTGTGTTTTTTTTTTTCCAGTAAAAAATTTTTTATACAAAAAATCTTCAATTTCTGAGTAGTTACTAGAGTATCAAGAAAATTAGAGTGAACCGAAAAGAGTCAAAATATTTTAGAATTTTTTTTTTCAGATTTCTTTCACAAAGAAATCCAGTTTTTCATGTAGAAAAATACTTAAATTTGTCCATGTAGAAAAGATTTATTTTTTTTATAAATCAAATCAATAGAAAATTTTAGTTAAACTAAAATTTTATTTTAACTAAAATTTTTCTATACAAAAATTATTTTTGCAAAAAAATTCAATTTTTAGTACCTATAGAAAAAATGTTAACACAAAAATAACAAATTTATAGATAAAAATGTAGTACATTAAAAAAAATTTTCTTACAAAAAAATTTAATTTTTCTGTAGAAAAAAGTATTATTTATTTTTTTTTATTTATTTGATATTTATTACAATTCAAATTATAGGCTTTATACCGCTTCTTTTTTATAGACAAAAAATTCAAAATTTTTGGAGCGAAAGAATCCAACTTTTTCTATAGAGAAGAAAATTCACATTTTTCTATAGAGAAAAAACACAAATTTTTCTGCGGAGAAAATGTTAATATTTTAGCAGAGAGAAGAAAATAAAATTGTTCCATTTAGAAAAAAAAAATTTTAAAAAATAAAATTTTTCTATAGAAAAAAAGTAAACTTAAACTTTTTCTATAGAAAAATGTATAGAAAAAAAAATATTTTTTATAGAGAAAGAAATTCGCTTCTTTTTTATAGAAAAAAAATTAAAAATTTTTAGAGCGAAAGAATCCAAGTTTTTCTATAGAAAAGAAAATTCAAATTTTTCTATAGAGAAAAACACAAATTTTTCTGTGGAAAAAAAGTTCATATTTTACTACAGAGAAAAGAAATTTAAATTTTTTTAATAGAAAAAAAAACAAATTTTTTCGAATTTTCCTTAACAAAGAAATCCAGTTTTTTCAATAGAAAATTTTAGTTAAACTAAAAATTTATTTAAACTAAAATTTTTCTATACAAAAATTATTTTTCCAAATATGTAAAATTTTTTGTATATAAAAAATGTTATCAGGAAAATAACAGATCTATAGAGAAAACTATATGACATTAAAAAAAATTTTCTTTAAAAAAATTTAATTTTTTTATAGAAAAATTGTAAAATTAAAATTATTCTATAGAAAAATATAGCAAAAATACAATATTTTTCTACAGCGTAAGACATCCTATTCCTTTTAATATAGAAAATATTCAATTTTTTCTTTAGAGAAAAAATTCACATTTTCTATGGAGAAAAATTTCAAATTTTTCTGCGGAGAAAAAGTTAATACTTCACTATAGAGAAGAAATTTAAATTTTTCTATGTAGAGAAAAAAAACATATATTTCTAGTTTTCTTTAATAAAGAAATCCATTTTTTTCTATAGAAAAAATACTTAAATTTGTACATATAGAAAAGATTTAAATTTTTTTATAAATCAAATCAATAGAAAATTTCAGTAAACCAAAATTTTATTTAAACTAAATTTTTTTCGTAGGTAAATTATTTTTCCACCAAAAATTAATTTTTTGTATAGAAAAAATGTTAACAGAAAAATAACAGATCTATAGAGAAAATATAGCACATTATAAAAATTTTTCCTTAAAAAAATTTAATTTTTTCAATAGAAAAAAAGTAAAATTAAAATTATTCTATAGAAAAATAAAGCAAAAATACAATTTTTTTCTATAGCGTAAGGCATCCAATTCCTTTTTATAGAGAAAAAATTCAAATTTTTCATAGCGAAAGAATCAAAATTTTTCTATTGAGAAAAAAAATTACATATATCTATAGAGAAAAATTTCAAATTTTTGACTTAAAAAGAAAAAATTTTAATTTTTCTATATAAAAAAAAAACCAAATTTTTCTACAAAACATAAAACTTGAAATTTTCTATAGAAAAATATCTACATTTTTCTATATATAAAAATTTTTTCATTTAGGAAAACCAAAATATTTTATACAAGATAAAAGTAGGATGCTCCTATAAAACAAAACCAAATTTTTCCTTCTTTAGATGGAATTAAAATTAAGTAAAGGAAAATGTAATAAAAATGTAAGTTTTTCTATAAAAAAAAAATCAGATATTCCTATAAAAAAAATATAAAATTTCCATAAAGATGTTTTCTATATAGGGAAAAAATTCAAATTTTTTCTGGAGGAAAAATATTTCTATACAGAAATAAATTAAATTTGTCTATATGAATAAAATTTTTTTTTATAGGGGAAAAGCTAAATTTCTTTCTACAGCAAAAAATGAAAGATTTTTTTTTTTTATATTCCAAATTTTTTAATAACATAAATCGAAATTTTTCTATAGGCGAAAAATAATAAATCAAAATATTTCTATGAAAAAAAGCAAAATTTTTCTATGAAAAAAACAAATTTTCTATAGAAGAAAACTAAAATATTTCTATAGAAAAAGCCAATATTTTACTATAAAATTAAATAAAATGTTTCAATAGAAAAAATCAAAAAAAAATTTTTAAAGGAGCTCAAAATTTTTCTATACAAAAAAACCAACATTGTTCTATAGAAAAAAACAAAAGTTTTCTATAGAAAAATGACACAATTTTGTATAATAAAAAAGTTTTCTTTAGAAAAGAAGTTATATTTTTCTATAGCACAAAAACTAATTTTTCTACAAAAAAGTCTAAATTTTTTATAGAAAAAAATTAAAGTTTCTATACAAAAAACCAAAATTGTTCTGGAAAACAATACAAATTTTTCTGAAAGAAAAACAAAAATTTTTTGAAAGAAAAAAATCAAAATTGTTCTATAGAAAAGGACATAAATATTTGTATAGAGAAATCTAATATATATATTTACCAATAGAACACAAGTGCGAAAATTATAGTCCGTCTAGGCTGACTATACGGTACCCTATACCATGCGTTACGAGACCTTGTCTCTTAGGTCCAACTAATTAAATATAGAAAATGAGCATAAGCCAAATGTTAGTAGCATTGTTATTAATTTTTTTGCCTTGGCAATGAAAAAGTTCATATCGGATGCTATATTTATATGGGGACTAGGACGAAAAATGGACCAATCCTCACCATATTTGTTAAGGTCCTTAATTTTTTGCAGAAACATATAAAAATAAAATATGAGGAAAACCTGTGCAATAATTTTGTTGTTTGATAGATTTAAGTGAAGATCGGTAAGCAGCTCTCTATGGGGGCTATGACTAAGAAGTATCCTATTGGGGGTTAATAAACACAACCAAACCAAATTTGACTAAGATCTCTATGATAACTTGAATCTTATGGAAATATAAGTCAATTTCATTAGGTCCATTTGTATAGGGACAAGGGCTGAACATGAACCGATTTGCAGCAATTTCAATATCGTTAATCAAAATTCCATCAAAATATGTTCACATCTGCAACCTGTCGTTTAACCGTACGGACAGACAGGCGGACGTTACTAAATCGACTCAGAAAATGATTCTGAATTGATCTGTATAACAAAAAATATGTCTAGGTCCACTTTGGTAGTTAAAAACGTCAAACGTCGTTATACCCTAACCACATAGTGGTATAGGGTATAATAAAATATAATACTAGTGTAAGTTTTTCTATAAACAAAAATAATTAAATATTTCTATAAAAATATAAAATTTTCTTTGAAAAAGATTTCTATATAGAGAAAAATTCAAATGTTTTCTAGAGGAAAAATCCAAAGTATTCTATAGAGAATAAATCCACATGTCTCTACAGAGAATAGTTTTTCTATAGAGGAAAACTTTAAATTTCTCCTCAGAGCAAAAATTTAAACTTTTCTATAGAAATAACTTAATTTTTTCTATAGAGGAAAAGATAAATTTTTTTCTACAGCAAAAAAGCAATATTTCTCTATAAAACAAAACCAAATTTTACAATCGAAAAATTAAAATTTTTCTATAAACAAAAAGCTAAAAATCCACAATAATGATAATAATAAATCAAAATATTTCTATGAAAAAAGCCAAACTTTTCTATGGAAAACAACATATTTTCTATAGAAAAAACCTAATTTTTCTATAAAAAAAAAACAAATTTTTCTATAGAAATATTTTTTTGTAGAAAAAATCGAAGAATTTCTATAGAAAAAAACTAAAATTTTTGTATCAAAAAACTAAAATATTTCTAGAGAAAAATCTAAATTTTTCTATAGAGAAAAACAAAAATTTTTCTAGAGAGAAAACATCAAATTTTATAGAAAAGTTCCAAAGTATTTCTATAGAAAAAGTCAATATTTTACTATAAAAGAAAATAAAATGTTTCTATGGAAAAAATAAAAAAATTTTAAATATTTCTATAAAAATATAAAATTTTCTTTGAAAAAGATTTCTATATAGAGAAAAATTCAAATGTTTTCTAGAGGAAAAATCCAAAGTATTCTATAGAGAATAAATCCACATGTCCCTACAGAGAATAGTTTTTCTATAGAGGAAAAGTTTAAATTTCTCCTCAGAGCAAAAATTTAAACTTTTCTATAGAAATAACTTAATTTTTTCTATAGAGGAAAAGATAAATTTTATTCTACAGCAAAAAAGCAAGATTTCTCTATAAAACAAAACCAAATTTTACAATCGAAAAATTAAAATTTTTCTATAAACAAAAAGCTAAAAATCCACAATAATGATAATAATAAATCAAAATATTTCTATGAAAAAAGCTTAACTTTTCTATGGAAAACAACATATTTTCTATAGAAAAAACCTACTTTTTCTATAAAAAAAAACAAATTTTTCTATAGAAATATTTTCCTGTAGAAAAAACCGAAGAATTTCTATAGAAAAAAACTAAAATTTTTGTATCAAAAAACTAAAATATTTCTAGAGAAAAACCTAAATTTTTCTATAGAGAAAAACAAAAATTTTTCTAGAGAGAAAACATCAAATTTTATAGAAAAGTTCCAAAGTATTTCTATAGAAAAAGTCAATATTTTACTATAAAAGAAAATAAAATGTTTCTATGGAAAAAATAAAAAAATTTTATATAAAGGAAAACTCAAAATTTTTCTATAAAAAAAACCAACATATTTCTATAGAAAAAACTAATTTTATAGCAAAAAAAAATTTTCATAGAAAAAAGTAAAACTTTTCTATAGCAACAAATTTTTCTATAAAAAAAGGCTAAATTTTCTTTAGAAAAAAATTAAATTTTCAATAGAAAAATCAAAAGTTTTCTGTAGAACAACATAAATTTTTCTGAAAGAAAAACTAAATTTTTTGAAAAAAAAAAACCAAAATTGTTCTACAGTAAATACTTAAATATTTATATAGAAAAAATCCAATATTTATTTATCAATAGAAAAAACCCAAAGTTTTTCTACAAAAAAAAATGTTTTCTATAAAAGAAACAATGGCTCTGTGCAGAAAAACACCAAAATATTTCTACAGAAGAAAACTAAATATTGGTACAAACTAAATCAAAATTTTTCTATACCAATTTTTGTACAGAAAAAATGTTTCAGAATGTGACGAAGTTTCTTGAATTTAAAAAAAATATATCCGATACTGAGAACACTTCTGTAGAAAATCTGAGATATATTTGAGAATTGTTAAAATTTTTGTATAGAAAATTCGCCTATAAATATGAGATTTTTTCATTAGAAAAAATATATCAGTTTATATAATTTTTCTATTAGGAAACTAACTCAGAAATTGACTTGAAAATTTTTCGATTGCAAAACAATGGACTATGATAATTTTCAAAAGGATAAATGTTGCAGAATACAAGAATTTTTCTATAAAAACATGTCTCATAGTAGGGGAAATTTTCTAAATATTATGAGAACTTTTATTTATTAAAAATGTTCTTACAAGAATAAACTTTCAAGTTCTATAGACTTTTTTACAGAAAGTATATTTCACACTGTTGTAAGTCCTATATACAAATTTTTAAAATGTTTCAGACTGTGAAAATTATTTAATAAAAATAAATCTCACATTGTGCAAATTTATTTAATGGAAATTTTTCTCTGAATGTGAGTATTTTTATATAGGAAAAAACAAATTAAATATTTAATAATTTTAAAAAACAAAAATATGTTTTTTGAATAACTATTCTATAGGAAAAATTTCCCAGCTTGTACAAATTTTTCTAAAGAACAAATATCTTTAATTAATAATTTAATATTTCAATTTGTGAGAATATTTCTAAATGAAAATATCTAAGAAAGTGAATATTTGTTTCTATTAAAATTATTAGAATTCATTAATAAGATCAAATAAGAAAGTTATTGTCGATGTAGACCGACTATATGATACTCTATACGATGAGTTTAATGAATTGGATATAGAAAATAAGCAAAAACCAAATTTGGGTGGCATTATTATGAATTTGACAGGCAGACAGATAGAAAAACAGTCGAAAAGACAGACAGACAGACAGACAACGCTAAATCGATTCAGAAAATTATTCTAAGTAGATCGGTATAATAAAATAAACTACAGCATAAACTCATTATGCCCAAAAATATCTCAGATTGTGAAAACGTATTTAAAATTTCTCTTTAAAAATATATATAAGAATTTTGAGATAGATAAATTGTTTTAGAATGTAAAATTTTAGTATTAAAATATATTTCATTTCATAAGAATTTTTCTATACAAAAACTGCTTCAAGGTGTATATCTGTGGTCACAAGCAATAACCGCCTAACTCGAAAATCATGCTTCTAAGAAAAATAGCTTTTTATATAAATGGAATAGCGCTTCATTACGACTTAGGTCAAAATATTTGTATTAATATCTTTTTAAAAAGCAGTGTTAGAGAAATGAGGATTTCACGCAAATATAAAGATTTTTTAGTAGAATATGATAGTATATATAACTCAAATCGGCGAAAATCATTCTTTCGAGAAAAATAACTGTTTATATAAATGTAATGGGGCTCTGTTACGACTTAGGTCAGTATGTTTTCATTAATAACTTTTTAATAAAAAGTGTTTGAGAAATGGGGACTTCACGTAAATATAAAGCGGTTTTAGTAGAATATGACAGCATACATAACTCAAATCGTTCTTAAGTCGACTTAGGCGGTTACCACTTGTGACCACAGATATATTTTCGATATAAAAAATTAGTATGTAAAAATGTTTCACTACTAAATGCAACTCGCTTGTAGAAATTCTAGGAATTTTACTGTCGAAAAAATTTGGATTATGAGAATTTTTCCGTAGGACAAATGCGAATTTTTCTGTATGAAAAATGTCTACGATTATAACTATTATTATTTACGAAAAATATTTCTGGGATAAAAAAGCTTCTGTTAGAATAAATTCTGAAATTGGTAGAATTTTTTTTAGATGAATAATATCGCAGTTTGTGAGAATATTTCGATAGAAAAAATATTACAGATTGAACAAATTTACTATAAGATACTTTGCTGAAGAAAAATGTCTGAGTTTGTCAAAATTGTACCGCAGGTTAACTTTCATAGATTATTAGAGTTTTCTTATATAGAAATGATTCATAATATGAGTATTTTTTGAAATAATCTAACCCATAAAAACAAAGTTTTTATTAAAACTCTTCCTTTCCTTATGCATATGAGTTTTGGATCTCTCCGTGACTGTGCGTGACTTTGAGTGTCTATTTTAAAATTAATCTTTGGTCACAACAAGTCTATGGACCAAGTTTCAGATTGTCTGGATGAGGGGAAATAGAGTTTAATTCACTCCGTGGCTTGGCGTGACTATGCGTGACTGTGCGTGACTATGTCAAAGTTAATCTTTTTCACAGCAAGTCCATCGGCCAAGTTTCAGATCGATCGGATAAGGGGAAATGGGTTTTAAATCACTTCATGACTGGGCGTGACTGTACATGACTGTGTGTGACTCTGTCGAAGTTAACCTTCCTTTACAGCAAGTATGTCGAACAAGTTTCAGATAATGACCGTGATAAGCAAAATTTTCTACTCTATGAAAGAGAGTTTAATTTCCTCAATAAGTTTTTATACAACCAATACATAATGAGTTTTAGTAACTCTATAAAGTACAATCCAAAGCGTTTTTGGAGTTTTATTAATTCGAAAAGAAATAATTCCTCAATACCAGTGCTAATGGCTTATAATGGTTTCACATATAATACATTGTATGATTCGCTTAATCTCTTTGCCAAATATTTCCAGTCCAACTTAAATGATGATGTTTTTCCTATTTCCAATTTTGATATTAGAACTGTTGATAGTTTTTTTTTTTTTTGATTTTGGGTCATTGCAAGTTTCAGATGAAGATGTTGCATTCGGTATAGATAAGCTTTCTAATTCATTTAAAAAGGATAATGATGGTCTTTCTGCTTTTTTGTTGAAAAAAAGTTTGTTTTCATTGATTTTACCTCTGAAGATAATTTTTAATAAATCATTAATGGTGGGTTATTTTATTCAAAAATGGAAATTTACAACGATATTTCCAATATTGAAGTCTGGGAATAAAAATAATGTTGAGAATTAAAGGCCTAATTCTAAATTGACTAATATTGCAAAAGTTTTTGAGCATATTGTTTACAGAAAACTTTTTTATCATTTAAAGCGTTACATTTGCGTATCTCAGCATGGATTTATGGCTGGGAGATCAACTACCACTAACCTAGCTGTTTTCACAAATTTTTGTATATCTTGTTTTGGAAAAGATGTTCAAGTTGATTCAGTTTATACGGATTTTGCAAAAACATTTGATCGTGTTCCACATTAACTTCTTTTACTAAGGCTTTCAAAGATTGGCTTTCAACCGGTTTCGTTATTATTTAACTGGCCGTCTTTCTACGGTTTCAATAGATGGAATCTGTTCTAGATCTTTTATTTTGACCTCTGGTATACCACAAGGTGGTATTTTGGGTCCCTTACTTTTTAATATTTTTATAAATGGTATTTATTACTGTTTTAAAAATTCGAAATATCTTTTGTATGCTGATGATCTCAAAGTTTTTAAACCAACTTCAAGAGTTAGCGATATTTCTGATCTTAAGGATAACTAAATAGGCTTATTTTATGGTCTTATTGTAATGGCCTTCCTTTTAATATTGGAAAATGCTTTCATGTGACGTTTCCTTCTCAATATATAATGAAGCATAATGTTTTATCATCTGTAGGTGAAATTTTAGACTTAGGTATAATTTTTGATCCTAAGCTTGCTAGTCACTTAAATTATGTGATACCAAAATCATATTCAATGTTTGGTTCTATTCGTCGAAACTCAGATAATGTCTTTGGTCATTATACTAAGAAAGCATTATTTATTTCTTTTGTTAACTCAAAGTTAGAATACGCTTCATTTATTTGGAGTCCTAATGCAACTATTCATATAAATCGTATTAAGAAAACTCAAGTTAAATTTATGAAGTATACGCTCTCATTTTTAAATTTTCAGTCTGCATCATCTTCTACTACTCCTTCGCTTTCTGTGCCTTATGAGAGTAAGTGTGCTCTACTTTCAATGAAAACTTTGGAAGTTAGAAGAAAGATATTTTCTCTAAATATTTTACACGGTATTATTTGTGGTGAAATTGATTGCTCTGAATTGTTACAATTAATCAAAATTTATGTTCCTCCAAGGGAGTTTCGGAGAACTGATAAATTCTTTTATGTTGATATGCACAAAATAGATTATGCATTAAATGAACCGCTTACAGAGGCTTGTAGATTCTTTAATAATTATAGCAATATTTTGGATATTACTATTCCCCATACCCAATTTAGACTTATTTTAAATAATGTTAAGTTCTCTTAATTAATATATTTTTACGTTTTCTTGCTAGTCTGTAAGGATAATATTGTATCCATAGAACGAAAATAAAAAAATAAATAAATATTGAAAACGTTTTTAGCAAAAAATTTCTTAAATTCTTACATTTTTAAATTCAGGATTTAGTCCAAAACAGAGCTGCATATCTGCATATCTGCTCTTGCAGATATTATTAAGAACATTCGGAGTAATACTGACTATGATCAGGTCACAATTTTAATACTTTTAGACCATTGAAAAGCCTTCGATAGATTCTAGCTTTTTCTATAGCCAAAAAATTAATTTACTAAAACTAAAGACTAATATTTTTATAGAAAAAAATTAAAGTTTCTATAGAAAAACCAAAATTTTTCTGTAAAACAACATAAATTATTCTGAAAGAAAAACTAAAATTTTTGAAAGAAAAAAAAACAAAATTGTTTTACAGAAAAGACCTAAATTTTTGAATAGAAAAAATCCAATATTTATTTATCAATAGAAAAAACCAAAGGTTTCCTTAAATAAAAAGTTTTTCTATAAAAGAAACAATAGCTCTGTGCAGAAAAACACCAAAATATTTCTACAGAAGAAAACTAAATATTGGTACAAAGTAAATAAAAATTTTTCTATAGCAATTTTTGTAAAGAATTGTGACGAATTTTCGTGAATTAAAAAAAATATATTTGTATAGAAAATTTGCCTATGAATGTTAGATTTTTTCATTAGAAAAAATATATCAGATTATATAATATTTTCTATAAGGAAATTGACTCAGAAATTGATTGTGAAAATTTTTCGATTGCAAAACAACGCACTATGATAATTTTCAAAAGGAGAAATGTTGCAGAGTATAATAAGAAATTTTCTATAAGAAACATGTCTCATAGTAGGGGAAATTTTCTAAATATTATGAGAACTTTTATTTATTAAAAATGTTCTTACAAGAATAAACTTTCAAGTTCTATAGACTTTTTTACAGAAAGTATATATCACACTGTTGTAAGTCCTATATACAAATTTTTAAAATGTTTCAGACTGTGAGAATTATTTAATAAAAACAAATCTCACATTGTGCAAATTTATTTAATGGAAATTTTTCTCTGAATGTGAGTATTTTTATATAGGAAAAAACAAATTAAATATTTAATAATTTTAAAAAACCAAAAATATGTTTTTTGAATAGCTATTCTGTAGGAAAAATTTCCCAGCTTGTACAAATTTTTCTAAAGAACAAATATCTTTGATTAATAATTAAATATTTCAATTTGTGAGAATATTTCTAAATGAAAATATCTAAGAAAGTGAATATTTGTTTCTATTAATGTTATTAGAATTCATCAATAAGATCAAATAAGAAAGTTATTGTCGATGTAGACCAACTACATGATACCCTATACGACGAGTTTAATGAATTGGATATAGAAAATAAGCAAAAACCAAATTTGGGTGGCATTATTATGAATTTGACAGGCAGACAGATAGAAAAACAGTCGAAAAGACAGACAGACAGACAGACAACGCTAAATCGATTCAGAAAATTATTCTAAGTAGATCGGTATAATAAAATAAACTACAGCATAAACTCATTATGCCCAAAAATATCTCAGATTGTGAAAACGTATTTAAAATTTCTCTTTAAAAATATATATAAGAATTTTGAAATAGATATGTAATTGTTTTAGAATGTAAAATTTTAGTATTAAAATATATTTCATTTTGTAAGAATTTTTCTATACAAAAACTGCTTCAAGGTGTATATCTGTGGTCACAAGCAATAACCGCCTAACTAGAAAATCATGCTTTTGAGAAAAATAGCTTTTTACATAAATGGAATAGCGCTTCATTACGACTTAGGTTAGAATATTTGTATTAATATCTTTTTAAAAAGCAGTGTTAGAGAAATGAGGATTTCACGTAAATAAAAAGATTTTTCAGTAGAATATGATCGTATACATAACTCAAATCGGCGAAAATCATTCTTTCGAGAAAAATAACTGTTTATATAAATGTGATGGGGCTCTGTTACGACTTAGGTCAGTATGTTTTCATTAATAACTTTTTAATAAAAAGTGTTAGAGAAATGGGGATTTCACGTAAATATAAAGCGGTTTTAGTAGAATATGACAGCATACATAACTCAAATCGTTCTTAAGTCGACTTAGGCGGTTATCACTTGTGACCACAGATATATTTCCGATATAAAAAATGAGTATGTAAAAATGTTTCGCTATTAAATGCAACTCGCTTGTAGAAATGCTAGGAATTTTAAGGTAGAAAAAATTTGGATTATGAGAATTTTTCTATATTTAAGAATTTTGAGATAGATAAATGTTTTAGAATGTAAAATTTTAGTATTAAAATATATTTCATTTTGTTAGAATTTTTCTTCAACTCAAATCGTTCTTAAGTCGACTTAGACGGTTATCACTTGTGACCACAGATATATTTTCGATATAAAAAATTAGTATGTAAAAATGTTTCACTACTAAATGCAACTCGCTTGTAGGAATTCTAGGAATTTTACTGTAGAAAAAATTTGGATTATGAGAATTTTTCCGTAGGACAAATGCGAATTTTTCTGTATGAAAAATGTCTACGATTATAACTATTATTATTTACGAAAAATATTTCTGGGATAAAAAAGCTTCTGTTAGAATAAATTCTGAAATTGGTAGAATTTTTGTTAGATGAATAATATCGCAGTTTGTGAGAATATTTCGATAGAAAAAATATTACAGATTGAACAAATTTTCTATAAGAAACTTTGTTTAAGAAAAATGTCTGAGTTTGTCAAAATTTTACCGTAGGTTTAACTTTCATATATTGTTAGAGTTTTCTTATATAGAAATGATATATGAGTCATTTTTGACATAATCTAACCCATAAAAACAAAGTTTTTATTAAAACTCTTCCTTTCCTTATGCATACGAGTTTGGATCTCTCCATGACTGTACATAACTTTGAGTGACGATTTTGAAATTAATCTTTGGTCACAACAAGTCTATGGACCAAGTTTCAGATTGACTGGATGAGAGGAAATGGAGTTTAAATCACTCCGTGACTTGGCGTGACTATGCGTGGCTGTGCGTGACTATGTCAAAGTTAATCTTTTTTCACAGCAAGTCCATCGGCCAAGTTTCAGATCGATCGGATAAGGGGAAATTGTTTTTAAATCATTTCGTGACTGTGCGTGACCATGCGTGACTGTGCATGACTCTGTCGAAGTTAACCTTTCTTTACAGCAAGTATGTCGACCAAGTTTCAGATAATGACCGTGATAAGCAAAATTTTCTACGCTATGAAAGAGAGTTTAATTTCCTCAATAAGTTTTTATACAACCAATACATAATGAGTTTTAGTAACTCTATAAAGTACAATCCAAAGCGTTTTTGGAGTTTTATTAATTCGAAAATAAATAATTCCTCAATACCAGTGCTAATGGCTTATAATGGTTTCACATATAATACATTGTATGATTCGCTTAATCTCTTTGCCAAATATTTCCAGTCCAACTTAAATGATGATGTTTTTCCTATTTCTAATTTTGATATTAGAACTGTTGATAGTTTTTTATTGATTTTGGGTCATTGGAAGTTTCAGATGAAGATGTTGCATTCGGTATAGATAAGCTTTCTAATTCATTTAAATCAGATAATGATGGTCTTTCTGCTTTTTTGTTGAAAAAAAGTTTGTCTTCATTGATTTTACCTCTGAAGATAATTTTTAATAAATCATTAAGGGTGGGTTATTTTATTCAAAAATGGAAGTATACAACGATATTTCCAATATTGAAGTCTGGGAATAAAAATAATGTTGAGAATTACAGGCCTATTTCTAAATTGACTAATATTGCAAAAGTTTTTGAGCATACTGTGTACAGAAAACTTTTTATCATTTAAAGCGTTACATTTGCGTATCTCAGCATGGATTTATGGCTGGGAGATCAACTACCACTAACATAGCTGTTTTCACAAATTTTTGTATATCTTGTTTTGAAAAAGATGTTCAAGTTGATTCAGTTTATACGGATTTTGCAAAAACATTTGATCGTGTTCCACATGAACTTCTTTTTCTAAGGCTTTCAAAGATTGGCTTTCAATCGGTTTCGTTATTATTTAACTGGCCGTCTTTCTACGGTTTCAATAGATGGAATCTGTTCTAGATCTTTTATTTTGACCTCTGGTATACCGCAAGGTGGTATTTTGGGTCCCTTACTTTTTAATATTTTTATAAATGATATTTATTACTGTTTTAAAAAT
This sequence comes from Cordilura impudica, assembly GCA_963682025.1. Lineage (NCBI taxonomy): Eukaryota > Metazoa > Arthropoda > Insecta > Diptera > Scathophagidae > Cordilura > Cordilura impudica. The sequence goes on along the minus strand of OY821517.1, from coordinate 319,089,572 downwards.
TCGAAATATCTTTTGTATGCTGATGATCTTAAAGTTTTTAAACCAACTTCAACAGTTAGCGATATTTCTGATCTTAAGGATGACTTAAATAGGCTTATTTTATGGTCTTATTGTAATGGCCTTCCTTTTAATATTGGAAAATGCTTTCATGTGACGTTTCATAGATGTCGTCATATTCTTCCTTCTCAATATATAATGAAGCATAATGTTTTATCATCTGTAGGTGAAATTTTAGACTTAGGTGTAATTTTTGATCCTAAGCTATCATTTGCTAGTCACTTAAATTATGTGATACCAAAATCATATTCAATGTTTGGTTTTATTCGTCGAAACTCAGATAATGTCTTCGGTCATTATACTAAGAAAGCATTATTTATTTCTTTTGTTAAATCAAAGTTAGAATACGCTTCATTTATTTGGAGTCCTAATGCAACTATTCATATAAATCGTATTAAGAAAATTCAAGTTAAATTTATGAAGTATACGCTCTCATTTTTAAATTTTCAGTCTGCATCATCTTCTACTACTCCTTCGCTTTCTGTGCCTTATGAGAATAAGTGTGCTCTACTTTCAATGAAAACTTTGGAAGTTAGAAGAGAGATATTTTCTCTAAATATTTTACACGGTATTATTTGTGGTGAAATTGATTGCTCTGAATTGTTACAATTAATTAAAATTTATGTTCCTCCAAGGGAGTTTCGGAGAACTGATAAATTCTTTTATGTTGATATGCACAAAATAGATTATGCATTAAATGAACCGCTTACAGAAGCTTGTAGATTATTTAATAATTATCGCAATATTTTGGATATTAATATTCCCCATACCCAATTTAGACTTATTTTAAATAATGTTAAGTTCTCTTAATTAATATATTTTTACGTTTTCTTGCTAGTCTGTAAGGATAATATTGTATCCATAGACCGAAAATAAATAAATAAATAAATATTGAAAACGTTTTTAGCAAAAAATTTCTTAAATTCTTACATTTTTAAATTCAGGATTTAGTCCAAAACAGAGCTGCATATCTGCATATCTGCTCTTGCAGATATTATTAAGAACATTCGGAGTAATACTGACTATGATCAGGTCACAATTTTAATACTTTTAGACCATTGAAAAGCCTTCGATAGATTCTAGCTTTTTCTATAGCCAAAAAATTAATTTACTAAAACTAAAGACTAATATTTTTATAGAAAAAAATTAAAGTTTCTATAGAAAAACCAAAATTTTTCTGTAAAACAACATAAATTATTCTGAAAGAAAAACTAAAATTTTTTGAAAGAAAAAAAAACAAAATTGTTTTACAGAAAAGACCTAAATTTTTGAATAGAAAAAATCCAATATTTATTTATCAATAGAAAAAACCAAAGGTTTCCTTAAATAAAAAGTTTTTCTATAAAAGAAACAATAGCTCTGTGCAGAAAAACACCAAAATATTTCTACAGAAGAAAACTAAATATTGGTACAAAGTAAATAAAAATTTTTCTATAGCAATTTTTGTAAAGAATTGTGACGAATTTTCGTGAATTAAAAAAAATATATTTGTATAGAAAATTTGCCTATGAATGTTAGATTTTTTCATTAGAAAAAATATATCAGATTATATAATATTTTCTATAAGGAAATTGACTCAGAAATTGATTGTGAAAATTTTTCGATTGCAAAACAACGCACTATGATAATTTTCAAAAGGAGAAATGTTGCAGAGTATAATAAGAAATTTTCTATAAGAAACATGTCTCATAGTAGGGGAAATTTTCTAAATATTATGAGAACTTTTATTTATTAAAAATGTTCTTACAAGAATAAACTTTCAAGTTCTATAGACTTTTTTACAGAAAGTATATATCACACTGTTGTAAGTCCTATATACAAATTTTTAAAATGTTTCAGACTGTGAGAATTATTTAATAAAAACAAATCTCACATTGTGCAAATTTATTTAATGGAAATTTTTCTCTGAATGTGAGTATTTTTATATAGGAAAAAACAAATTAAATATTTAATAATTTTAAAAACCAAAAATATGTTTTTTGAATAACTATTCTGTAGGAAAAATTTCCCAGCTTGTACAAATTTTTCTAAAGAACAAATATCTTTGATTAATAATTAAATATTTCAATTTGTGAGAATATTTCTAAATGAAAATATCTAAGAAAGTGAATATTTGTTTCTATTAAAGTTATTAGAATTCATCAATAAGATCAAATAAGAAAGTTATTGTCGATGTAGACCAACTACATGATACCCTTATACGATGAGTTTAATGAATTGGATATAGAAAATAAGCAAAAACCAAATTTGGGTGGCATTATTATGAATTTGACAGGCAGACAGATAGAAAAACAGTCGAAAAGACAGACAGACAGATAGACAACGCTAAATCGATTCAGAAAATTATTCTAAGTAGATCGGTATAATAAAATAAACTACAGCATAAACTCATTATGCCCAAAAATATCTCAGATTGTGAAAACGTATTTAAAATTTCTCTTCAAAAATATATATAAGAATTTTGAGATAGATAAATTGTTTTAGAATGTAAAATTTTAGTATTAAAATATATTTCATTTCATAAGAATTTTTCTATACAAAAACTGCTTCAAGGTGTATATCTGTGGTCACAAGCAATAACCGCCTAACTAGAAAATCATGCTTTTGAGAAAAATAGCTTTTTATATAAATGGAATAGCGCTTCATTACGACTTAGGTCAGAATATTTGTATTAATATCTTTTAAAAAGCAGTGTTAGAGAAATGAGGATTTCACGTAAATAACAAGATTTTTTAGTAGAATATGATAGTATACATAACTCAAATCGGCGAAAATCATTCTTTCGAGAAAAACAACTGTTTATATAAATGTGATGGAGCTCTGTTACGACTTAGGTCAGTATGTTTTCATTAATAACTTTTTAATAAAAAGTGTTAGAGAAATGGGGATTTCACGTAAATATAAAGCGGATTTAGTAGAATATGACAGCATACATAACTCAAATCGTTCTTAAGTCGACTTAGGCGGTTATCACTTGTGACCACAGATATATTTCCGATATAAAAAATGAGTATGTAAAAATGTTTCGCTATTAAATGCAACTCGCTTGTAGAAATGCTAGGAATTTTAAGGTAGAAAAAATTTGGATTATGAGAATTTTTCTATATATAAGAATTTTGAGATAGATAAATGTTTTAGAATGTAAAATTTTAGTATTAAAATATATTTCATTTTGTTAGAATTTTTCTTCAACTCAAATCGTTCTTAAGTCGACTTAGGCGGTTATCACTTGTGACCACAGATATATTTTCGATATAAAAAATTAGTATGTAAAAATGTTTCACTACTAAATGCAACTCGCTTGTAGGAATTCTAGGAATTTTACTGTAGAAAAAATTTGGATTATGAGAATTTTTCCGTAGGACAAATGCGAATTTTTCTGTATGAAAAATGTCTACGATTATAACTATTATTATTTACGAAAAATATTTCTGGGATAAAAAAGCTTCTGTTAGAATAAATTCTGAAATTGGTAGAATTTTTTTTAGATGAATAATATCGCAGTTTGTGAGAATATTTCGATAGAAAAAATATTACAGATTGAACAAATTTTCTATAAGAAACTTTGTTTAAGAAAAATGTCTGAGTTTGTCAAAATTTTACCGTAGGTTTAACTTTCATATATTGTTAGAGTTTTCTTATATAGAAGTGATATATGAGTCATTTTTGACATAATCTAACCCATAAAAACAAAGTTTTTATTAAAACTCTTCCTTTTCTTATGCATATGAGTTTTGGATCTCTCCGTGACTGTGCGTGACTTTGAGTGACTATTTTAAAATTAGTCTTTGGTCACAACAAGTCTACGGACCAAGTTTCAGATTGACTGGATGAGGGGAAATGGGGTTTAAATCACTCCGTGACTTGGCGTGACTATGCGTGACTGTGCGTGACTATGTCAAAGTTAATCTTTTTTCACAGCAAGTCCATCGGCCAAGTTTCAGATCGATTGGATAAGGGGAAATGGTTTTTAAATCACTTCATGACTGGGCGTGACTGTGCATGACTGTGTGTGACTCTGTCAAAGTTAATCTTTTTTTCACAGCAAATGTATGGATCAAATTTTAGATCGATCGAATGAGGGGAAAGGACATTAAGATCACTCCGTGACGGTGCGTGACTATCACAAAATTAATCAGTAGCCACAACAAGACTATGGGCAAAGTTTCAGATCAATTGGATAAGGGGGAATAGGGTTGTCCCACGACAGACAGGCAGACAGACAGAGGTTATGAGTTAGAATAACGAGTTTAAAAAGTCCTGAGATTATAAGAATTTTTTATGGAATATATTTGTGATATTAAAAACGTTTTTAGCAAAAAGTTCTTAAATTCTTACATTCTTAAAATCAGGATTTAGCCCAAAACAGAGCTGCATATCTGCTCTTGCAGATATTATTAAGGATATTCGGAGTAATACTGATGATGATCAGGTCACAGTTTTAATACTTTTAGATAGATTCCACTTTAGGGGTCCTGGCCCTTCGTTTACAATTGTAAAATATTAGGTAGTAGAGTTTAAACGAGGCCATTCTAGCTGCTAAGACAAACCCCGTTCAACCAAAAACGGTTAAGAAAATTCACAAAATGGTATATTTGGGTATCGCCGGGTGAAGGTGCGTTAGCTAGCTGAAATGATAGGCATATCAAAAACTGCTATTCATCGCATGTTAATAAAAAATTTGGGCATGAGAAAGCTGTCCGCAAGATGGGTGCGCGTAAGCTCACAATAGAATAAAAACATTTTGTGAAGATGTTTCAATAGAGTTTTTGGCTATGTTTTTCACCGCAATAAAGCCGAGTTTTTGCATCGATTCGTAACGAAGAATGAGTCATGGGTCCACCACTTCATACTCCAGACAAAAAACAGTCAAAATAGTAGTGTGAAACAGGCGAATCTTGTCCAAAGAAGGCGAAGACAGTTCCATTGGCTTTGATCCTACAAATTCTACTATGCCAACTCATTTCTCCACTATAACTAATACATTATTAGATATATTCTTTGTCAGCAATATACATAAAGTCTTCGTATATGATCAGTTGTCAGCACCATGTTTCTCCAAACATTATCTTTTATTCTTGGCATATGACTTCAAACTGCAGCATGAAAGTGAGACTATTACCTATTATGATTTTGATCACATTAGCTATGCCAATATGTCCTTTGAGCTATCAGCAATAAATTGGAGTAGTATCTACTATATGCCCTCGGTTGATAATCAACTGAAATATCTAGAGGAAAATTTGTTGCAAGTTTTTAGTAAATCTGTTCCGGTGAGAACTTTGAGGAAAAATACTAGGAAAAAACCGTGGTTCAATATTGAAATAAAATTAGCTATTACTCGTAGGGATTTTGCATATAAACGCCGGAAATGTTTAAAATCACTGATCTACATACGGAATATGTATATGCATGAAGAGAAGTGAACAGGCTGATCAAAGCTGCTAAATTCAAGTTCTATTCATGTCGGTTTTCATCTGCAGCTGGTACTAGGAAAACTTGGAGAACTATACGAGAAATTGGGATTGAAAAATCATCGCCATTAGTATCTTGTGAAATAGATGTAGATAAACTCAATATATCTTTCATGAATCTCCCTAACATTACTTCAAATATGATCTTTTATGATCAAAGAGAAATTTTAGACCCTCAATGCAGCTCATTCTGTTTTATTTGTATAAACCAAGAAGATGTATTTTCAAGCTATCAAGCAATTAAATCTGATGCTGCAGGGTTCGACAATATGCATCCTAAATTTTTAAAAATTATTTTACCGTATGTTCTGCCATTTGTAACGTATATATTTAATAATATAATTGCAAAGAGTATTTACCCCCAAAGTTGGAAACACGCAAAAATTATACCCACCCCAAAATCTAACAACGATTATCGTCCCACTGCCATACTACCTTATCTATCCAAGGCAATCAGGTTTCCGACCCAAGCATAGTTGTATATCAGCACTCATAGATGTTTCAGAGTATATACGAGAAAGTATTGATGCTGGCGACATTTCTTTTCTTGTTTTACTTGACCATTCCAAAGCGTTTGACATGGTGGATCATGAGGTTCTATGCTTTAAATTACACAAAATATTTAATTTCTCTCCTTGGTCTATTCGTTTGTTGTCTTCATATCTGTTGAATCGTAGCCAGTCAGGTTTTGCAAACAATAAAACCTCTCGTGTGTTGCCAGTTATGAAGGCCGTACCCCAAGGATCAATACTGGGACCTCTTCTTTTTACCATCTACGTGAATGACCTAGTAGAACAATTATTGTTTTGCAATGTACACATATATGCTGACTATGTTCAGTTATATATAACTACTGGCAGCATAAATGATTGCGTTGCAAAATTAAATTCAGATCTTAATAAGATTTATACATGGGCAAGTGCAAATGGTTTATGACTCAACCCCTCTAAATCAAAGTGTTTGATTTTTACAAGAAGAAAAATGACACTGCCTTTTGAACCATTGATTATGTTAAACAACCAGAAAATTGAAATCTTATCTACAGCTAAAAATCTAGATATTATTTTTAATGATAATCTCACATTGTCTAACCATATTACTTCTGCTGCTGGGAGAACTTACTCAATGCTTAGAACGTTATGGAATACACAACATATTACCCCCCTTCGAAACATTCGAATTTTGCTTGAAAAAACATATCTTATGCCAACTCTACTATATGGCTGCGAAATATATGCAAGCACTAATTCTAAGAGTTATAAAAAGCTTGACTTCACTTTCAATGCAATTAAAAGATATATTTTTAATATTCGAAAATATGAGCCGATTTCATACTACTCAAAAAAACTTTATGGAGTAACATTTGAAAATTTGTTAAAGATAAAACCGCTACTGTTCTTATATAAAGTTGTACGTCGCACTGTGGTCAATATTTTGAGATAGCGGCCAAAACTCCTTTTGGTTTTTGTTCTCCGATTTTAAAGTTATTAGACTCATATGAAAGTAGACAGTAGTAAACCTCGGGAGCCAAAAAATTAGAACTCTATTTCAACTATTTCACTGAGAACAGGGTGCTCCAAAATGGGCTTTTTCAGAATTAGTAAATTTATAATATTTTTAGTTAATTTTTAAAGTTTAAATGATCACAACTTTTTTGTTTTTCAAGATTTTTGGACGAAATAAATTTTGTGTTGTAACCTAACTTATTTCCTATTACTGGTAAAAAAAATTGAAGCTCTACTGTTTTCAGAACAATTTAAATTTTTTTTTTAAAAAAGGTCAAATTTCTCGGAAATTTCCTACTTCATAGAGCACAACTCCTGTGAGTCAAGTTGAGTCAAAACACAAATTTACTATTTTGTAGTCCTAACTCTCCCCTACATTCGTATATATACATGGCCATGCATCGGGACTGCACTTTTTGAGCTACAGCAATTTTTCTGACCCAAGGTAAGATATTCGGTACAAATGCACGTCATATTTTTTGAGAAGTTATTTGTATGTGAAAGTGGCTATTATGCATATATTTTGATGAAATTTTGTACAAGAGTTCTTATTGACCCAAAAAATAATTCTGTTGAAATTAGGAGAAGTTGGCCCATATTTGGACCTAGTCCACATAGAAGGGTGTATCAAAATTTTGACAAAAATGACAATAGAACTCTCAAATTATGTGGTATCTGGCAATTCATTTGGAAAAGGTAAAAAATATTTTATTGCCATCTAATATTACACAACTTAAATACGTGAAAATTGCAAATAAATTTAAAACCAATGGAAATAACTGGTAAAATCAACTACCTGTTATATTATGTTTCAAAGAGGTAAAAAAGATCATGTTGAAACTTCGAGCAATAGTATATTAATCCATGCATTAATTTTTTTTTCTTCATTATTGTTTAAACAATGGCTAAATTCAGTTATAGTGTTCTATCTGATATATATTTTGAACGGAAAGATGAAAACGACATTATTTTACATATAATGAATAATCCATTCTTCAAAATATGCGACAAACAAGAAATTAAAATTCATAACTTAAAAATAAAAAACTTTTTAAATACTTTAAGAAAACGGTACAATCAATGTTCCAGAAACAAGAAATTGTTTTACTCACGCAACCAAGAATGGCTAAGAAATAAACTTATTTTTAAAAAGCCATCAGTAACTACCACGGAAACTGGAAAAGGTGGTCGACCAGCAAAGCCAATTGATAATTGTAGTGAAACATCACGAAGACGCAAGCTTAAACATATCAATGAAGAAGTTTCTTGTAGCATCATAAAGGATTCATTTCTGCATCAAATTCAACCATCGAAAACTAAAAAGGGTAAAATTGCTATCATTGAAAAAATAGTGGAAGCACAAAAAGGATTTTAGAAAGTATGCCGACACCAACTGAAGAAAATAAATTTACTCCAGAAGAAGCATTTGCACTATTTTTGGATTTGAAAATGACTAAAAACCAATATACAGAATTGCGGAAGCGAACCAATGAAAAAAATTGTGGAATTTTTCCATCATATCGAGATATAGTTTCTGCCAAAAAAGATTGCTTACCTTCACCAACTGCTATTAGTGTAACTTCAAGTTCAGCAGAAATAAAATTGCAGGATCTTCTTGAACACACTGCAGAACGATTATTAAAGACATTTGATGCTGACTATTTAAAGAAGTTTAAAAATTGCAGCATGACTTTAATTTCTAAATGGGGATGTGATGGGTCCTCTGGCCAGAAACAATACAAACAATGTAATGCGGAAAATTCATCAGATGCCAATTTATTCATGATTTCTTTCGTTCCATTACGTTTAACAAAAACTTATATTGGTTCAGAGCCGTCAACTAGTAGAGCTGCAGAGATAGATATATGGAAGAATGAAATTCCCTCGTCAACAAAATTTTGTAGACCAATAAAGTTTGCTTACAAAAAGGAGACTCAAGATGTCATAGATGAAGAAGTATTGGTTGTAAAATACGATTGAAGAAAATAAGAAATTATAAAAAAAATACTTATTTAAAATGTCAAAATATTCAACTTTTACATGGAAACTCAACAAAAAATTAAAATGCATTTTTAATTCCAAATTACTTATTAGTCGATTTTTATGTTTGAACACGCAAATTGAAGCTTAAAGTCCCTCCTATTGAACAAAACAAATTGCGTAAAAAAATACCAATCCGGTCAAAAGTTATAGAGTTTTGACCGCTATCTCGCGAAATTGACCACTGTGCGTACACATCAGCCAACATATCTGTATGACAGACTCGTTTTTATGCGCACGGCTAGAAATCATGACATAATGTACATTGGATACCAATATTTAGTATCCAAATGGCAATTTTATGTCTCCTCAATACGTCTTTGGAATTCGCTACCAACGTCCATTATAATTATAAGCAACGCAATGCATTTTAAGAGGGAACTTTTTGAACTTTTTAGCTGATAATTTTTCTTATTTTTAAAATTTTTTTTTTTTTTGCTGATCCGTTTATATTTTATATTTTTTATTTAACTAATTTTGTATATTTTTATTTTTTTTATATTATTTTATTTACTAATATTTGTATTAACATTTTTGGTTATAATTCGTTATTTTTTTTTTTTTTCTTGAAAATTATTTAATATTTTTATAATTACCTTTATTATTTTTTTAAGACAAATTTGTTCAAATTTTCTATTTCAATTCAATGTAAAACTCCTTTACTTTAATTACACTGTCCAACAGCATTTTTGGAACAGAATAGCGACCCTATAATTCTGAAAGGGTATGTTGAGTAGATAATTTTTGTAGAACAAACTTATGGTCCAGCACGTCTGAGTATTTCTTTACAGTGGGTCAAAGTTTTCATTTTTTGGTCGAAGGGAGCATTATACTTTATGAAAAAAATGCTGTAAGTTAATGTCTGAGAGAATTCTTATGGTCAGAGTTGTATTGTGGAATTGTATGAGGATTATTTTTGTGGAAGATCTTAACCCTCTAACTGGTCTCTTTATGGGTCAATTTGACCCTTTTTTCGAGAAAATCAAAAAATATCCTTTAAAAAAGGACATTTAAGGATTAAAATATTCTACAAAAATGTTTGCCGAAAAATTTCAGATGGGGTCACCAAAGACACCATTGTTGTAAATAAAGCTCTTTATGCTTAATTAGTAAAATTATACACCAACATATAGAAAACAGGTAAAAACGGCGTCAAGTTCGGCCGGGCCAAACACTGAGTTCTCGCGTCTAGTCAGCTGTGACTTACAAATCGGGTGTGATATTTATTAGAATTAATAATAAAAAATAAAAGAAAAAAATTCAAGCATAATTGAGCTACAAAGCAGTACATATCGGGTGTGATTTTTACTAAAATTAATATAAAAAAAGAAAAATTAAAGCTTAAATAAGCATGGCGGATTCTGTTTGCAAATTAAGAGATTGGTTTTGTTTTATTTGTGGACATTTTACGCACCATCAAAGCAGAAGAAAGATATTGCCTACAATTGAAGAACCATATTTTCTTTTCTTTGGAATACGATTTTTATCTGAAGCTTGGATACCAAAAACCGCATGTACTACTTACGAAAGTGGTCTTTTGATCTGGTACAAATGCGGTACTAAGGCGCTGCCATTTTCTGCGCCTATTACATGGATTGAACCTAAAGATCACTAATCAGGTACATGCTATTTCTGCGTAAATTACAAATTTGGTAGAAGCCAAAGGCACTACGCGACAATGACATACGAAGCAACAGATAATGTCATTTTACCAGAAGTGCGCTGTGAAGGTGTTCCGGTGCCTCAACTGCCTACACATACATTTTCGGCCAATATGACAGTCGCCAATACAGAAATAACAGCGGCGGTTGAAAACATATCAGATATAAGTTACTTGCCTCTTGATGGTCCTAATTTGGTAGACCAAGCTTATTTTGAAGATCTTGTAAGAGATTTAGGACTAACAAAAGAGAAAGCTGAAATATTATGTTCCAGATTGAAAAACAGGAATTTGATAAAAGCCGATGTAAAAGTTACATTTCAAAGAAAAAGACACGCCGATCTGGAAAGTTATTTTAAAAAATCAGAAGAACTTGTATACTGTTGCAGTATTGAAGAGGTTCTAAAATATCTAAAGCTTCCACTGGACTCTTCCGCTTGGCGACTATTTATAGATAGTTCAAAACACAGCTTAAAAGCAGTTTTACTGCACAATGGAAATCAGCATCCATCAATACCGGTTGCGTATTCCACAAAAAAGGAGGAAACATACGCAAATATTTCATATCTCTTAAATAAAATTGAATACTACAAATATAAATGGGAAGTATGCGCAGACTTCAAAATGATTGCAATATTGACTGGAATGCAAACAGGATACACAAAATATATGTGCTTTCTTTGTAAATGGGATTCACGTGCTACCAGCAGCCATTATCATATTAAATATTTCGAAGAACGTAAAGAAAATATTATTGGTGACTTAAATGTAATCCATGAATCTCTTGTCCCAAAAGATAAGGTCATACTTCCACCGCTGCATATTAAGTTGGGCGTGGTGAAAAATTTTATTAAAAGCTTAAATACACAAGGAAATGCTTTCAAACGCATTCAAAAAATTTTCCCCAAATTATCTGCAGCAAAATTAAAAGAAGGTAAAATACGGTTTTAAGAAATAATTTATTTCATTCAATATAAATTACCTTTTCTAGGAATGCTCGTTGGACCCGATATAAGAAAATTATTACAAGATGAAGAATTTTATGGTCATCTGTCGGATATGCAAAAGACAGCATTTGACTTTATGCAGCTGGTTATATCAGAATTCCTTGGAAACTCAAAAGCACAAAACTATGCAGAAAATATTGAAAGCATGCTAATCGGTTTTAACAATATTGGCGTTAAGATGTCACTAAAGCTGCATTTTCTGCACTCTCATCTCAATTTTTTTAAAGAAAACCTTGGTGCGGTTTCAGATAAACACGGTGAAAGGTTTCATCAGGATATAAAGGTATTGGAAGAAAGATTCAAAGGGAAATCCCAAAGTGTAATGCTTGCTGAATACGTATGGGGCTTGTACAGAAACCTTGACCCATCGGAACATTCACGTCAAGCTAAATACAGGAAAGCGTATCAAGTTTAATCTTTAATCCATTATCATACTACTGCTATTTCCCAATTCCCTTTTACTCGAAAACTTGAAGCAAAAAAATAAATATATACATACTATAATAAACCAGTATTAAAACAAAATTATAATTTTTTTTATAGAAGTTGGCGTGTAATTTTGCCAATTAATCGTAAAGAGCATTATTTACAACAATGGTGTCTTTGGTGACCCCCACTGAAATTTTTCGGCAAACATTTTTATAGAATATTTTAATCCTTAAATGTCCTTTTTTAAAGGATATTTTCTGATTTTCTCGAAAAAAGGGTCAAATTGACTCATAAATACACCAGTTAGAGGGTTAAGATCTTGCACAAAAATAATCCTCATACAATTCCACAATACAACTCTGACCATAAGAATTCTCTCAGACATTAACTTACAGCATTTTTTTCATAAAGTATAATGCTCCCTTCGACCAAAAAATGAAAACTTTGACCCACTGTAAAAAAAATACTCAGACGTGCTGGACCATAAGTTTGTTCTACAAAAATGATCTACTCAACAGACCCTTTCAGAATTATGGGGTCGCTATTCTGTTCCATTCAAAAAGTCTTAATTTGTTGGACAGTGTTATAAGATTATAAATCTTGTTGTATGAGAAATCATAAATAAATAAACTAAATAAATGCAGGCATGGTTATGGCGTCTGTTTTTTTTTTTTTTTTTTTTTTTTTGGGATGCGCATGGGATAATTTTTATTGATTATCATAAAAAAGAAAAAAGCAATCAGCAACATGTATTATGCTATTATGAAGCGTTTAAGTAAAGGAATTGAGGAAAAAAGGCCCAATTTGGTGAAAAAGAAAGTGTTGTTTCATCAGTTCACACATCCACTATTGCAAAGACCAAAATCAATGAATTAAAGTTAAAATTGCTTCATCACGCAACTTATTCGTTAGATTTGGCTAATTCGGTTTATTTTCTATTTCCAAAAGTGAAAAAATGGTTCGATGCTAAAAGTTTTGCCAACAATACAGAGGTGGAGTTTGTGGTTGGTGGCAATTGTAAGGAGCTAGACAGTTCTTACTATAAACTGGTTATCGAAGCTATTGAATATCGCTGGGAAAAGTGTATTGAGCTAAAAGGAGCTTATGTTGAGAAATAAAGAATTTTTTTACAAAATTGTATGTATTTTCTTTGTCAGGTCGGGTTGTTTTGGGACAGCCCTCGTAAGCTTTTCCAGTGCTAAATCTCTAAGATATTATTTCTTACTACACTGGTTACAATTTCAATAAATACAAATACAAATATTCAAATTTAACTAGTAAGAATTTTTCTATAGAAACAATTCTCTGGTTTTGAGAAATATTCTAGAGAAAATTAATTCAGACTGTTGTATTATTTATATAAAGTTAGCATTTTTTAAAAGAACTAACATCTGAAAATATATTCTCAATAAGAACATGTCAATTAAAATATTGTGATAAATTATCTAGAAAAAAATATCTTGAATTGCGGGAATTTATTTTATTAAAAAAAAATATAATAATAAATTGTGAGAATTTTTCAGTAAGAAATTGTGTTAGATGTAAGTAAATTTCTATTGAAAAACACTAAAATATATTTCTGACTTGGAAAATTAATCTGTTAACAAAATGTGTCAGATTGTGGGAATTGTTCTATATGAAAAATGTTTTAAAAATATTGGAAAAAATATATTAGAATTTTTTTGAATCGGAAAATTAAAGTTAATTAGGAACTTTTTTGGAAGGAAAATGTTCTCCAAACCAATATGTATACATAATTTTTTTTTTTGATAATGTTCTTATTCTAAATGAAAACACAAATTACACTACATAATATTTGTTATTTTACACAGCCACACTTAAAGTGTTTGCTCTAATTGTTAAACAACGAATACTTTAAATGAAACAGACAAGAAACAGTATGCATTTCTTTAAATGACGTAGATAAAGTCAATACGAAACAGACGCCACAAACGGTTGCAGCATTTAATATTACGCACGTATAAAGCGTGCTACCAACTCATAAAAACAAGATGTTCAGAGATACAAATACAAAAGCTACACAAAGACCAGAACGTGCAGATCGCTAATGATAAACTATTTTTAGCCATTTAAAGTTACAAAGAGTTGTAAATTTTATTTTTTTTTTTAATGTTTTTATGGGAAAAAAAACGATTTTTTATGAAATTTTTCTTTTAATTTAAATAAAACTAGAATTATGAGGCACTCAAAATAAATTAATATCTTGAGAACTTAAACTTATTCAACCAGATAAAACGAAATAACTTTTTCCCTTTTGGTAGTCTATAATAATGCTAGAAAATTTAAACAAAAAAATTCATTTGTAAAAACACAACAAAACTTTAAAATAATGAATGCATTAAAAAAAAACAGACATTAACTATAAATAAAAAGTAAAAGGAAACGAAAAGAAATGAAAACAATTAAATATACAAAATAAAACTTCAAATGTATATAATTTGTTCCCTGGAGTCTTATAACTCATTAAGTAGCAGCTAAATTGAATAAAATTTAGAAAATGAAAGTGTATTAAATACAAATACCAACGTTAAAGCAATTATTCCTAGATTTACACTTTACCTCAAATCTATTTTGTACAAAAGATCCAAAGAAATCTAGAGAATTTTAGATTTTGATATATTAATTGTCAAAAAACAAAATCTGACAGAGCTGTAAAAATTATATTTTTATAATCTTTATGAATATTAGTATAACTGATTTAGCAACAGCCTAAACGCTTTGAAAGACATTATATAAAACTAAATTCAATAAGTTGATAATACAAGAATTTAAACAAAATAACAAAGGTGCGCTAATAAGGAAGTTTACACATTTTGTTTGTGTTCTTATATTTACGGACAATTCTTTTACTTGAACTTAAGTGTTATATGGTCAGCGTACTTAACACTTTATTAAAAGAAGATAAAGATTAAATAAATATAAACAATAATTTTTTTCTACAATTTAAACTTTTTATAACTTAGCAAAAAAAGTGCTTTCCATGACGAGAAATAGCTGACAGTCTTGGGAACTGATCGTGTTAGCTTGGGCTTATCATTGGTGGAGTACATTTAATGACATGAAAAATAATTTTTCAAAAAAGGCATTTAGTATCATCATATTTAAAGCTACTTTCAATATTTTTAAATTTACATTTTCAACATATGTGACCTGGTCTATAAAAATAGGTTTACTTGCCAAAACAAATTATCGAGAAAACAGTTGCCAGTTTCGCGATATTTGTTCCCTTTTATCTGCGTTACCTGATGATCAACTATACTCTTCATTTTAAGTAAACTTTACCCAAAATTAAGACTTTCTGGGGGGGCAAAAAGGTGTAAAATTAGTTCAATAGTTTCTCATATATATATATAGGGTGACAGCGGTTTGTATGAAAAAAAATTTTGGTCGAATTTTCAGGTGTGCGGGTCGGATTATTGTGACACTGGATCTAAAACTTTAGCGCGCAAAATTTGAGCTAAATCGGACAATGCTCTCTGGACGTGCATTGAGTTAAAAGTATAAATATGAATTTATGTGTAAAAATTATCAAAAAAAAAATTTTTTTTTGATATTAAAAATTGCGTTTCAATTAAATTAATTAATAAACCATAATCTAGAGTAAATTATCTTTCTCATGAAACAACAAAATCTGTTATCGGTTGAAAAAAGCTAAGTTATATCGAGTACCCAAGGCAATAAATGCGTTGCAGACCACTTGATTAAGAAAATCGTGCTCACATTAATAAAGACATTGAAATAATTTACAACAACAACATTTTTGCATTCTCCTGATCCCAATGATCTAACGTAAAGTATTTTGCATCCCGTCTATTGCTATGCCGTTCTAAATTAATGTCAAAACAATACATATTTTTTAGCATTATTTCAAAATCTCCAATTTTACTTTTTCAAAAATTTTGTTCAAGAAATTTACCGAAATCAACGATCGGACTTCATGGTCTTATTAACAAAATATATTTTATTAAAAATGCCATACATTGTAGGTATCCTGTTCTTAATTTGGCGAGGGCAGCGTTTTTATTACAGCGGATTTGAAGTAAAATGTGATTTTTCATACTCTTTCAACTTTTAGGCTACATCTTTTTTGTGCTTTCATATTTCAAATATCTTTTATCGACATATTATACTACTTGATATCACTTCTCAATCTTATAAATTAAGGTTAAATTTAAACACTATAAACTGTCCCCCTTTAAGGTCAAAAGTCAAATTTAAGAAGATTTACATTTTTTTTAAAGAAAATATCGAAATAATATATATTTGTGGAAGGATTTCGATTAAACTTGTTGATAATATTTTAATAATTCTAAAAATAATATTCTGGACTTATTTTCTAAAATTAACCCATGCGGTACTCCTGATGTCAATTTGACTCTTTATGACAGTCTATAAATATTTTCTTCATCAGGATTTTTTTTAATAAAACAAATTAATGTATTTATAAAATTCCTCAAATTTATTCGTTATTTTATGGAAATATGTAGATTAATTTTATATATGATAAAGTATAAACAAATTTTATTTTATTTTTTAATTTTTTTTTTCATTTAACAGGTGGTACAAAATTATAAGATTATTTATTTATTTTTAGTTAATTAATTTATTTCTAAAATAAAAAGGTTTTAAAATTGTTCATATATAATTTACGCGTCAGAATTATTATATTCATGTAAAAGTATATCGAGGGCTTATATTCAACAAGTAAGAAAATTATAGTCGGTCTAGACCGACTATAGATACCCTATACCATGCGTTTAGATACCCTATCTCTCAGCCCAACTAACTGGATATAGAAAATAAGCATAAACCAAATTTGTGTGGCATTTTTATAAATTTTTTCGGCTGCAGATATGAAAAAGTTCATATCGGATGCTATATCTATATGGGGACTAGGCCCAAAAATGGACTGATCCTGACCGTGTTTGGTAAAGTCTCTTGTATTTTGCAAAAATATATACAAACAAAATTTGAGAAGAATCAGTGCAAAATTTTTGTTTTTTTGATAGATTTAAGTGAAGATCGGGAAGAAGCTCTGTATGGGGCCTATGACTAAGAGTTGTCTAATAGGGATCATTTTTAGACTACTGATTAATGGATGTAACATATACATACAAACCCAATTTGACTAAGATTTGTATGATAATTTGGATCTTATGGCAATTTAAGTCGATTTCATAGGGGTCATTTGTATGGGGGCCAGGTCTGAACATTGACCGATTCTCACCAATTTCAATAGCGTTCATCCCATGGCCGATAAAAGATCAAATACCAAATTTCGTCAAAATATATTCATATTTGGGACCTGCAGTTTGATTACAAACTTTACATGGACACACAGACGGACGGACGGACGGACATCGTTAAATCGAATCAGATAGTGATTCTGATTCGATCGGTATAATTAAAGATGGGTGTAGGTCAAATATTTTTGGTTGTTACAAACAGCAGCACAAAGTCATTATACCCAAACCACATAGTGGTATAGGGTATAAAAAGTGCTATCTACATTTGAGAGCCTTATTAATTTTTGATTTCAAACTGTTCTCTGATATAACTGTCAAATATAATATTAATTTTGATATCATACACCATTAGTACCACTATTTCTTAATAGATATTGTAGCAAATCGATCGACAAATACTTTCAGATCTTGTTAATAAATTGAGTTTACACGCTCTTTTTAAAATAATTATTGATGCAGATAGCACTTTTTGAATATAAGCCCTCGATATGCAAATATGTTTATGCTGTATTAAATATAAAAACTAATTAGTCTACATATTTTCATAAAATAACGAATATATTTGAGGCATTTTAGAAAATATTTATAGATTTTCATAAAGAGTCAATTTGACATCAAGAGTACCCCATGGGTTAATTGCAGAAAATAAGTCCAGAATATTATTTTCTAGAATTATTAAAATATTATCAACAAGTTTTATCGAAATCCTTACACAAATATATGTAAAGCTAGTATTAGGCGTAGAATAAGATGTCAGACATCAAGTTGCCAAAAAGATTTTTAAAAATATATTCCAACAAGGAGGGCGGCAATATACAGAAGTCAGTTGTAGCAGTCGGTTGAAAAGCTGTAATATTCTGTAAAGACAACTTAACTTTTTTATAAAAATCAAACAAAAAATATAAAAATAAATTTATAAAACATTTTCATTGTTACAAATTGTTAAAAAAAAATTAAATTCCCTTAAATTTAACTTTTGACCTTAAAGAGGGACAGTTCATAGTGTTTCAATTTAACCTTAATTTATAAGATTGAGAACTTATATCAAGTAGTATGATATTTTCATTAAAGATATTTGAAATATGAAAACATCAAAAAGACACGAAAAAGTATGATAAATCACATTTTTCTTCAAATCCGCTGAAATAAAAACGGTTCCCTCACCAAATTAAGAATGGGATACCTACAATATTTGGCATTTTTAATCACATATATTTTGTTAATAACACTTTAAAGTCCAATCGTTGATTTCGGGAAATTTCTTAAACAAAATTTTTGAAAAAATAAAATTGGAGATTTTGAAATAGTACTAAATAATACATACCGTTTTGACATTAATTTAGAACGGCATAACAATAGGCTAGATGCAAAATACCTTACATATGATTATTTAGGGATCAGGAGAATGCAAAAATGTTGTTGTTGTAAGTTATTTCAATGTCTTTATTAAAATGAGCTCGATTTTCTTAATCAAGTGGTCCGCGGCGCATTTATTGCCTGGGGAACTTGTTATAATTTGGCTGTTTTTCA
Source organism: Cordilura impudica (assembly GCA_963682025.1). NCBI lineage: Eukaryota > Metazoa > Arthropoda > Insecta > Diptera > Scathophagidae > Cordilura > Cordilura impudica. The sequence goes on along the minus strand of OY821517.1, from coordinate 319,070,603 downwards.
ACGGATAATAGATTTTGTTTTTTTATAAGAAAGATATTTTACTCTAGATTATGGGTTATTAATTAATTTAATTGAAACGCAATTATAAAAATCAAAATTTTTGTGAAAAACTATTCATTTTGATAATTTTTACATATAAATTCATATTTGAACTTTGAACTCAATGCGCGTCCAGAAAGCACTGTCAGATTTGACTCAAATTTTGCGTAGTAAAGTTTTAGATCCCGTGTCATAATATTCCGACCCGCACATATTGAAATACCAAAAAAAATGGCTGTCACCCTAATATACATATATATATATATATATATAGACCTTTTTCTGAATTTCAGTTTCTGTGAATTCTCTAATTAGGCTTTTAAGGTCATGTACTTTTCAATTTTAATTAAAAAACATCTATTTAATTTTCTTCATCCAACGTTTCGCTGGTATTTTTTCCAGCCTCTTAAGCGATTATATTTTATTGGATAAATAATTTTTCTTCAAATTTTACACTTAATTTTCAAAAATAATAATGGAAAACCGATAGCATCAGCTGCTAGTGTTTTATTTCTTAGTTATAATTTGAATTATAATTAAAATATTGTAAATAAAAAATAAAATAAAAACAAGTAAGAAAATTATAGTCGGTCTAGACCGACTATACGATAACCTATACCATGCGTTTAGAAACCCTATTTCTTAGGCCCAACTAACTGGACATAGAAAATAAGCAAAAATCAAATTTGAGTGGGATTTTTATTCATTTTTTTGGCTGCAGATATGAAAAAGTTCATATCGGATGCTATATCTATATGGGGACTAGGTCCAAAAATGAACCAATCCTGATCATGTTTGGTAAAGTCTCTTGCATTTTGCAAAAATATATACAAACAAAATTTGAGAAGAATCAGTGCAATATTTTTGTTTTTAATAGATTTAAGTGAAGATCGGGAAGCAGTCTATATAGGGCCAAAGGGCTCATTTTTGGACTACTCATTAATGGATGTAATGAATGCATACAAACCCAATTTGAGTAAGATCTATATGACAATTTGGATCTTTTGGCAATTTATGTCGATTTCATAGGGGTAATTTGTATGGGGGCTAGGTCTGAACATGGACCGATTCTCAATAGCGTTCATCCCATGGCCGATGAAAGCTTATATACCAAATTTCATCAAAATATATTCATATTTGCGACCTGCAGTTTGATTACAAGGTTTACATGGACACACAGACGGACGGACGGACGGACGGACATTGTTAAATCAACTCAAAAAGTGATTCTGATTCGATCGGTATAATTAAAGATGGGTCTAGGTCAAATATTTTTAGTTGTTACAAACAGCAGCACAAAGTCTTTATACCCAAACCACATAGTGGTATAGGGTATAATAAATAATAATGGTTTCACACAGTGCATATAACACGACATAAAGCACATATTTAATTTTAAAAAAAAATTGCAAATAAAAATTAAAAATGTCACAGTAAAAAATTTTTGTAACACTAAATTTTTTCACACCTAAGCTGCCTTTTATACTCCCACCAGTATAAACTTTTGTTAACTCAATATCAAATCCATTTATTTTTTTATTGTTTATACTTTTCTCCTATACCCTCCATGCCACTGTGCAGAGGGTATGTATTATTTTATCATACCTCTTATAATAATCTTGAACCTTATAAGAAGTGAAATTGAAATAGGTTTATCCATCTTGCCGTCTGAAAAAAGCACTCATTAGGTCAACTGGATTGGCCATTTGTGAAGAATATGTTTGGTATTTATCTGAGCTATTTCCTTTTTAAAATCAACAAAATGTGTTGATAATGTCATGAGATATGGATGAAAATTTAAAAATACGCCTGAAAAAATAAGTTTGTTTTTTTTTTCTTGGTCTAACTTTTATTTTGTTTGTGGTTGTTGTAATATTTACTGTGATCCTTATAGTTGTAGCATTTTACTAATATAGTTACACTTATGCTTGACTGATGATATCACTGACTGCGTAACACTGCAAAAGTACCTTTTCTCAATTAAGAACCTTTATTTTTAAAAGACCTCTCCTAAATAGTACATTTGCTCAAAAAATGCATATTCTCAAAACACATAAACACTTTCTTAAAAAGTCGCTTAACTAAAAATGTTTCTTCTCTTAAAGAATTACATTTCATAAAAAAAATAGCTTCGAAAAATTAGTTTTCATCGAAAAGCACACTTTGTTATAAATACCTCTACTTTTAAAAAGTACATTTTCTTCAGAAATTATATTTTCTTAAAGAAGAAACTTTTCCTACAAAAGTACATTTTGTTAAGTTATATATATTGAGCCTCAAAAAAGTAAATTTTCTGAAATAACTAACTTTTATCTTTCGTATCTTTTGTTAAAAAGCACTTTACTTAATTAAGAAAATATCTTTTAATACAATGTAATTTTTTTAATGTATCTTTTCTAAGCAAAACTCCCTTTTTTTCAAAAAGAACATATTTTCAAAAAGTATATTTTCTAAAAAAAAACGCTCTTTCTCACATACCAACTTTTTTAAAAGCACCGTTTTTTGAAAAGTACCTTTTCTTAAAGAAAAACTTTTCTGCAAAAGTACCTTTTCTGAGAAAGTACCTTTCGTTAAAAAATATGCTCTTTCTTAAAAAGAAGCTTCTCTTAAAAAGTACCTTTTCTTATACAGTACCTTTTCCTAAAAAAGTACATTTCCTTAAAAAAGTTTCTTTTCTCATAAAAGTAAATTTTCTTAAAAAAAGTTCCTTCTCTTGAAAATTGCCTTTCCTTAAAAAAGTGCCTTTTCTTAAAAACGTACATTTTGTTAAAATAAAAGTACATTTTCTCAAAAAGAATCTTTTCTTAAAAAAGCCTATTTTCTTAAAACAGTAATTTTTGTTAAAAAAAATACCATTTCTCAAAAAAAAGTAATTTTTCTTAAAAACCTTTCTTAAAAAAAACAATTTTCTTAAAAAATTACCTTTTTAAAAAAAGTACCCTTTATAAAAAAAGCACTTTTTTTAAATAAGTACATTTTCTTAAAAAATGCCTGTACTTAAAAAACTGCCTTTCGTACAGAAGTAACATTGCCTAAAAATTAAAAAATTAAATTTTTCAAAAAAGTTAATTTTCTTAAAAATGTACTCTTTCTTAAAAAAATTTTTCAAAAAATTTAATTTTCTAAAAAATGTACTCTTTCTTAAAAAAACAATTTTTCTTAAAATTTTCCTTTTCGTAACAGAATATTTTTCTCTAAAATAAACTTTTCTTATAAAGTATCGTTTAAAAAACATTGATTACAATTACCTTTCATTAAAAAGTACCTTTTCCCAAAAAACTAACATTTCTTAAAAACTACGTTTCCTTAAGAATTATCTTTTCTTAAGAAATTACCTTTTCTTAAAAAAAGTATTTTTTCTTAAAAATGTACCTTATAAAAAAAGTATTTTTTTAAATACTACTCCTTTAAAATAACCTCTTCTTAAACAAGTTCCTTATCTCAAAACAAAGTAACACTTTCTTATAAAATTTTCTTAAAAAAGTAATTTTTCTTCCAAATATACCTTTTTCTTTAAAAATAATTTCTTAAAAATTTAACTTTTCTTAAAAAATGTATGTTTTCTTTAAAAAAAAACCGTTTCTTAAAAAAAAACTTTCATTAAAATATTACCTTTTAAAAAAGCAACTTTTTTAGACAATATTTTTTTAGGTACTATTTATTAAAAAGCAACTTTATTAAAAAAGTACCTATTATTAAAAAATTTCCTTCTATTAAAAAAGTACCTTTTATTAGAAAGCACGTTTTCTTAGAGGAGTACCTATTCTTAAAAATTAACTTTTTTTAGAACTAATTTTATTTTAAAAGCACTTTTCATTAAAAAAAGTACATTTTACTTAAAAATTGTACTTTTAATGGTGCTTTTATTAAAAAGTACCTTCTATAAAAAAGTACATTTTATTAAAATATTACCTTTTCTTAAAAAAGTACCATTTCTTAAAAAGTACCCTTTTATTAAAAAGCACCTTGTATTAAAAATGTACCTTTTATTAAAAAAAGTAGATTTTATTTTAAAAAAAACCATTTAATAAAAAAGTATCTTTTATTAATAAAAAAAAAACCTTTTATTTAAATAGCACTTTAATTAAAAAAAATACCCTTTATTAAAAAACAGTACATTTGATCAATCACTATCACTAAAAAAGTTCCTTTTAGTAAGAATCCACTTATATTAAAAAGTACCAGTTATTAAAAAAGCATCTTTGTTATAACCCTTTCAGAGCTACCTGTATCGATTGTGAGATCTGATTTAAGGTGCTTAAAATATAATTAATATATTTTTACCGGTATTCAGTGATTTTGAGTTCTCTTGAGTGTTCTTTACACAAAAGAGAATTAAAAAAAATAAAAGTTCCTTTTATTAAAAAAGGTCCTTTTATTAAAACCATACCTTTTATAAAAAAATAGCTTTCATTAAATATTACGTTTTTTAAGTAAGTGCCATTTTTTAAAAAGTACGTTTCATTAAAAAAGAGCCGTTTATTGAAATGTACCTTTTTTTTTTAAAAGTACCTTTTATTTAAAAAGTACTTTTTATTGAAAATTACCTTTTCCAAAAAAAAAGTACTTTTTCCCCAGAAAGTATTTTTTCTTGAAAAAGTCCTTCTCTTAAAAAAGTAAATTTGCTTAAAAAATTACTTTTTCTTACCTTTTTTAAAAAGTACCTATTCTTAAAAAAGGAAATTTTCCTTTAAAAAACAGTACCTTTTCTTAAAAAAGTAGCTTTTCTTAAAAAAAATGTCTCATCCTAAATATTAAATTTTTTCTTAAAGAGTACGTTTTCTTAAAAGGTATTTCTTAAAAAAGGACCTATGCTTAAAAATTACCTTTTCTTAAAATAGTACCCTTCTTAAAAAATTATTTTTTTATTTTGTTAAAAATTTACACTTCTTAAAAGACGACCTTGTCTTAAAAAGTACCTTTTTTAAAAGTACCTTGTCTTAAAATTACCTTTTCATGAAAGTACCCTTTCTTAAAAAAATATTTTGTTTTAAAAAATAGGTTTTCCTAAACAAGGACATATGCTTAAAAAGGTTTCCTTCTTACTTGTTTTTTATATAAACTGTTCATTTATGTGTGTTTTTTTTTTATCTGTGTAAACTCTGTGATTATAATGTTTTTATCGTTAAAATCATTTTCTGAGTCGATTTAGAGTTCCCAAATAGAAATATTAAAAAATATATAAATCTATAAAAATACCCATTTGTAAAGACATTCTTTAGATGTTTAAGTCGATCGAGTTATTCGCAATTTGTTCGTATTAGTTATTCGTCCAAAACTCATCGATTAATCGAACAAATATTATTCAAGTGATTCATCGGAAATCAAGGCACATTCACTACGATCGCGTAGATATCAAAAACTTGATTCCATCAATAGCTCAATAAATTTGTAAATTTGTTTGTATATCTGTGTTTATTTATTCAATTTTTTGTTGTATTAATATAACTCATACGTCACATATGACGTCAAAAATATTACTCATACGTATGTTGTTGTTCTATAAAACTTGTTTGCATTTTAATCAAATAATATATTAGTCCTTAATCAGTGTTTTTAAATCTTAGTTTAAAAAATATGTTAAACAACCATTATTTCATCTTTGTGGTCATCTTCTTTTATCAATTGTGTTTTGCATGCATTGTTATAAAGTCATTGTTTTTTATCGTAGTTTATTTATATTTCGTCTATTTTTGTTTTAGCATAAATTTGTGAACCAATTTTTTTTATTTGGTGTTTTTTTTTTATAAATTAATATTTACAAATAGTACAGTGGTTTTAGTTCAAAATGGTAAATGGTGGAAAATGTTCGAAGTGAAACCAGATTATATATATATATATATATATATATATATATATATATTTATATATAGGGATTGCCATACAAAAGTATTTTCTACAAATCAAGAGAGCTTTCCCATTCTCTCGCATTCACCAAAAATATCTCTTAAGCTCTTTTGCCTTTGATTCCAAACATATTTCCAATTTTGTTCTTGATTTCCCCAATTTAACCACTGTATCATTAGTTACAATCCTCATAGCTTATACATATTCCAAATAACGAAAATTTATATTAACATGCAGTTTGGATGCTCATTTAAATTTAACAAAATCTTCCCACAAAAATATCACATACGATGCATGCATAAATTAAACTACTCTGACGTCAAACTATTAGTATATGTATATGAATGATTATGAAGACATTTTTATACTAAAAAAAAAAAAAAAAAATTCAAAAATAAATTTCTCTAAAAAAGATTTGCAACGATTTACTAATAAATTTAAATTTTTTTTGTATATTTAAAAATGTATTTGTACATAAGTAATTATTTATGGTATGTTTTAAAAATAAATAACATACAATTTCCATAAATAAACACAATTTTTATTTAGGAAGTGGTTTCATTTGTATAATAAAATTTGAAGAAAAAAAATTAATTGTGCGAACATTTTCACTAGAACAAACATTTTTTCACAGCGAATATTTATGGGTCATTAAAGAATGAAAATATTATGACTCAAGTATATATAAATCAATTTAATTTTTATTTAAACAAAACAAGAAACATTATAAAAGCACTTTTTTGGCTTCTTCACGTTAGCAAAACTGTAAAATCTCATATTAAAAAATTAATGTGAAAATGAAGACACAATAATTTTCATGTAGATCTTGTGAGAAGGAACATTTTGACTTTGCTTTATTTACGACTTTGTTTGATTTTAAAAATATTTGGTTTTTATTCGGAAAGGACAATCATATAATTTGGCTAAACATATTTTACAATTAAAATTTTTTTTTTTTTATGATAAAATATGAAGAAGAAAGTATTATTTTATTTAGTGGCGTCTATATATATGAAGTTGGACTCTGAACTCATTTAACACAAGAATCAACGTTATTTTAATGCAAACTCGCAAAAACGCGAAAAGTTGCAAAAACCAAAAACCAAAAGCACAAACCAGACAAATTTTAAAACGCTTAAACACAAATAGATTTTCATAGATAGTTTCGTATAAAGGCCCCATAAGTACTACAAAATCACCAAACAAAACAATTTCTGAAAAAGTATGAACATTTTTTGAAAACTAATTTCGCATTCTTACAACGGTATTTAATTATATAACTATATAATTATATTAACAATATATATATTAGAGTGTTTTTCGATTTTTATATTTTGGGATATCATTAATTTTTAGAAGGTTTTTGCGTCAATAAAAATAATGGCGTTTTTATTTTTAAAAAATTCCAACCCCTTCAATCGCCTCTCGGCCGCTAAAATCGCGAATTTTGGGTACCTTACTTTGTAGAACAAAAACAGCTAAATATACTTAAAACCTGACTTTACGAATCTATTCCACATGAAAAATTAGGGTTATAAGCATTTTTTTTACGCTTTTACAATTCACCTGATAGCCATTAGCGTGGTCTGAAAAAATCGATTTTTTTTATTCTTTAATTTTTATTATTTTTTTAATATACGCAATTAAAGAGGACTCTTTCCTGAAAAAAATGGTATACTATACTTATTTTTGTTACTACCCGTTAAAAAGTTATTATGCCTTAAATTTATTTGCAAGTATCAACAACATTTTTTTGTTTTGTAATTTTTATTGCAAAGTACATTTTATTTAATAAAACATTTTATTTATTAGAAACAATAAATAGGAATTATTTAATTAATTCCCCAACTCGCCCAAAATCCACCAATAATATCCACAATATTAATACTCACCACATGCCAAATTCACACACTTCATGTGCTGAAGCTATAAGAGAACCCCATACCCTCATGCAAAAAAACTCACTAGAAACAGCGATGGAGACTCTAATCCAAACTATCAATAGTTTTATTCATAATATGCAAGGTATAATGCAAGAACTCCTGAGAAATCAGGGCATGCTGCTACCGTTGGTAATAAATGAACCAGATAAAAATATGCTACTGGAACGCAAACGGCCTAAGCCAACACAAAAGAGAAGTAGAAAATTTCCTTAATTCTCAAAGTATTGATATACTGCTAGTCTCTGAAACTCACTTCATAGATAGAAATTGCTTTAGAATCAAAGGCTACTCTATCTACGACACCAAACACCCTACAGGTAGAGCGTTTGGTGGATCAGCAATAATTGTCCACGACAAACTAATTCACTTCCCCTTAGAAGAATACAGAACTGAGCACATTCAAGCTTCTTCAATATACCTGGTAGCAGCCAAACTGACTGTGTCCGCCATTTATTGTCCACCCAAGCACAAAATATCGGAACTCGATTTCATAAAATTTTACAAAACCCTGGGTAACAAATTTTTAGCAGCAGGAGACTACAATGCCAAGCACACTCACTGAGGATCGAGACTCATTTCTCCCAAAGGAAGACAGCTGCTAAAAGCTATAACTTCCAGCCAGCTCGACGTATTGTCTGGAGGTCAGCCAACTTATTGGCCTTCAGACCTTAATAAGATTCCCGATCTCATTGACTTTGCAGTAATAAAAAATATTAAACGTGAACAAATTTCGATAGCATCGTCGCTTGAATTATCATCTGACCACTCCCCAACGATTCTGACATTGTCTCATAAAGAACCAATTTCACTCCATAACCATCTCCCAAACAAAAACACCAATTGGTTAAAATACAAAAAATACGTTAGTTCACACTTATCTCAAAACATCTCACTAAAAACTGAGGTAGAAATTCAGTCAGCAATACTGCTCTTCTCAGAAACAATAACTGCTGCAGTGAAAGTATCTACTCCAGCCCCAAAGCCCACTAAAAATAAAGGATACATATGCCCCTCAAATATACAAAATCTAGTGCAAGAAAAACGACATCTTGGAAGACAATGGCAACTTTACCGCTCTCCAACCCTGAAAAGCCAGCTTAAAATCTGCCAAAAAGCCCTACATAAAGCACTCGAAGAAAATAAAATCGCATCTCTGAATCTTTATTTACAGGGCCTAGATCCAACAGACAAAACGGATCACAGTCTTTGGAAAGCAACAAAACAACTGAAAAGACCCATACCCTACGAATCTCCTCTACGCCTTAGTGACGGTATTTGGGCGAGAAGTCACTGCGATAAAGCCAACGCTTTTACCGATCATTTAGAAGAGGTACTTACACCCAACATCACTATGTCGGACATACAAATTCCTCAAATAAATGACATAGTAGTTTCTCCCATGAAACTTAGATTCTCTAACATAACAACAATTGTAAAAAATCTCAACACTAAAAAATCTCCTGGTATAGACTCAATAACATCTAAAATGATCTGCGAATTGCCATACAGTGCGCTAAGACTTATACTGTTCATCTTTAATGGTATCCTACGCATAGGTTTTTTTCCTCCGTCCTGGAAATCGTCAGAAATTATAATGATTCCCAAACCGGGAAAGGATCCTAGTATGGTCACCTCATATAGACCAATCAGCTTACTTTCCATCCTATCAAAGTTGTTTGAAAAAGTATTCCTGCAGGCACTGACACCATACCTTAATGACCAACAATTAATTCCCGCACATCAGTTCGGATTTCGTAAGGACCATAACACCATTGAACAAGTACATCGTATCGTGACTCAAATTAGAAAGGCATTTGAAGAAAAACTTTAATGCTCTTCATTATTTATTGACATCTCACAGGCCTTTGATAAAGTCTGGCACAAAGGGCTTATATATAAAATAGTTCAATCCTTACCGCAAAATACCCATAGATTACTCCAAAGTTACCTGACGGACAGATCATTTGTAGTCAAATATAAAAGCTTTACTTCAAGCTCTCGAAACATCTCAGTTGGGGTTCCTCAAAGCAGTATACTTGGTCCCATGATGTATATTCTTTATACAGCAGATATGCCAACAAATTTTCAAATTCATACCTCAACTTTTGCAGACGATACTGCATTTATGAGCACTCACAAAGATCCCAAAATTGCCTCATCCAACCTACAGTCTCATATACATGAGCTGGAATCATGGCTTAACAAATGGAAGATAAAAGTTAATCCAGCTAAGTGTGCACATGTGACTTTTACACTGCGAAGAGAAAACTGCCCTACAGTTACAATAAATAACACCAGAATACCTGAAAAACTCCACATTAAATACCTAGGAATTCACCTTGATCGCCGTCTCACATGGTCCAAACATATTGACTCGAAAACTACGCAACTAAAGCTCAAAACTGCCCAACTTGGATGGCTTCTAAACTCCTCATCTTCGCTTAGTTTAGAATGCAAAGCTTTACTCTACAAAACCATTCTCAAGCCAATATGGACCTATGGAATCCAACTATGGGGAACATCATCCACTTCCAATATTGCAAAGTTACAAAGAAGACAGTCAAAAATATTAAGATACATAACAGGCGACCCCTGGTTCATTCGTAACGACAATATACATAAAGAACTCAATATTCCGTCAGTTCGCGATGAAATAGAAAAATATTGTTCTAAATATATATCCAAACTAGCATCTCACCCTAATCCCCTAGCACAGAACCTACTCTCGTTTAGAGGGCACTCACGGCTAAAGAGGGTCGACACCTTGGCCATAGCACAAAGCTAAAATATGTTTAATGTTCTCAATATGGCCTTCTATTGCACTGGCAATAGAATCATAAATCAAAAATAGTTTTTAAGATTTTATTACTTATTGTTATTTTCTACTAAGAAAGATCCAATAAACTAATTAAAAGTTAAAAAAAAAAAAAAAATTTAATTAATTACCCTTTTTTCAATTGCTGATAGAGCTAAACAATTCAAATTATCTCTATTTTTTTACTAACCCATAAGTGTTCAACCGTGAAATTTTACCAACAAGTTGTTCGGTATAAATACTTGTTGATTGAATATTTCTGGAGGTTTCAATTGCATTTAAAAAACTTTTCTGGTCGGCCCACTCAGCTGCATTAAAAAGCATAAATGAGATGTTTATTCCAAAACTAACTAGAGTTTTTAAACTCTGAAGAGTTATAAAATCAAACGGCGACTTAGAAAAAAATGAATCTCTATACGTCATCTTGTGCATTGCATCTACTTCAACATTATTAACCACTTGCTCAACTTCTTCGATTTCAATGAAATCTTTTTCGTAAAGCATTTGGTCTGTTGTATTAATTAAATTTATAAAATCTGTGTTTTCCTTCACTGACATAGTGGATATTTGATTTTTATCTTCTTCTAAATCACTTGAAAAAAGGCTTATGTTTGGATCAATTTTTATGAGTTGCATTAGTTGACCTTGACTATTAATTCCTAACAACTTAACACGTAGATTTTCTTTTTCTTCCACTGAAATTCTGTCATCAAATATTGAAAATATTGCATTTTCTTCGGTTAAATAATCCATATGACGTAGTTGAGTAGGTTTAGCACTACTTGCGATCAAAGGAAAATATTTTCCTTCGATTTGGGAAAATTCATGAAGCTCCGTTAGGAAATCTAAATCATTTTTTGGCGCATATATAGTAGATTCACAAGTAAACCAATACTTTAAATATACTGTTATGAAATATATAAGCATCGACTCGAACTGTTCTACTAAGATTTCCGATATATTAAAATGCTCTTTAAATAGCAAAATTTTGAAAATGTATATAACCTTAGAGAGCCATCTAGCATGGTGATCTGCTCCACAAGATTTAATTTATAATTTGAGTTCGCATTTAAATGCACAAGTGCTAGTTCCGCTACTTCCCGGTGATCTGCTCTACGATGATTAATTTTGGTCTGTTTTTCATAAAAATCTATCAATGCTTGTTTATTTTTTTCCAGTATTGGTTTAAGTGTTTTGGAATGTAAAGCCGGTGTAATTTTCAAACTGCTGTTTTGGTTGAACAATTTTCGAAACTGGGCAAATATCGGAATTCCAGCACCAACACTTTTCATGACAACAGCTTTGAATGGATTTGCTACACATAATTCTTTCTGATGTAGACGGCATGGTCTTCGGTTTAAATGTTTTGGGTTTGAATCCAAACTAATGGATTTTTCAAACAATATTGCTGCTCCACTTTTTCTACCGGAATTTGATGCTGTTGTATCATACGAAAGCCCAACAATATTGTGTGTAATTTTTAACTCTTCGCACTGCAGTAGTTTGACCTGAACCATCTTCGATGAAATTGCAGGATATTAGCTTTTGCAGTCCATTTGGTGCAGATACGCTGATCACCAATCTTTCCACCATATCGTTACTGTTGTTCTGCATCTTTTTACCATCCCAATGCAATATTAAATGGTTTGGAAATTTAAATTGATGAAGCCTTCTTAACGATTCCTGGCGTTCGTTATTTCGCATATTCCATACAGTGGATTTCGATGATTTTCCTCTCACATTATTGAGCTGTTTAAGTTCTAAGGAAAGGCGCGACATAGAAGTGGAAGAAATTCCCAGACTATCCAAGAGTCCACAGATATTTGGACTAATAAAAACAAACGTTGAAACTTTTGACTTTGCTTCATCAAGCAACCAATTTGGGTCATTGGTTTCACTATCAGATTCTTCGTGCGCTTCTCCAACATCCAGTTCCTTTTCAAGACAAAGTTCTAATTCTCGTTTTGGTGTCGCTCGCTCACGTTCTTGGGCACAAGGAAATGGATCAGAGAGCTGGTCGTAAAATCTTACAATGTATGGTTTTTGAACTAAACATCTTGGTTTAAAATTCTTTTGAACATTCTTAAAGTTTTTGTAAATTTGAATGATTTTATTACGCAGGTAATAACGCTGCTTGGGATATAAATTCAACTTTTGCACATCTTCCTCTATTTCGGATACAACAGTAGAAGCTGTTACGAAAATATTGTGTTTTCCAATAGGATTAAGGATTGTATAAAATCGACGTAAAACGTCTAACTTTGTACACGACCGAATATCTTAGGGAAAAACGTAACTAGTTATATAATTTTATTAAAATAATATATAATGCATTTACCTGGAATCCGTCTAATTCTTTTTTCAGTTATTTTCTTAAGATCACACATTTCATAAAATAATGTTAAAATTACGAATACTTAAAACTCCAAACCTAATTCAATGAAAATTTAAATAATATAAGAATAACAAAATTTTTGAACTCTAACAACTTTTAAAAGTGTTACTTAGTTTATAATTTTTTTAATACAAAACAAGTATAGTATACCATTTTTTTCAGATAAGAATCCTCTTTAAATGTGTATACGAAAAAATAGTTAAAATGAAAGAATTAAAAAAAATAATTTTTTCCGACCACCCTAATGGCTATCCGGTGCATTATAAAAGGGCAAAAAACTGCTCATAAGCCTAATTTTTTATGTAGAATCGATTCGTGTAGTCAGATTTTAAGTATATTTAGCTGTTTTTGTTCTACATAGTAAGGTACCCAAAATTCGCGATATTAGTCGCCGAGAGGCGATTGAAGGAGTTGAAATTTTTAAAAAAACAGAAACGCCATTATTTTTATTGGCGCAAAAACCTTCTAAAAAGTAATGATATCAAAAAATCAAAACCAAAAACCAAAAAAAAAAACACTCTAATATACATACATATTGGATTTAAAAAAAAAATTTTTTTTAATCATAATTCTTAAAAATTTCTTACAGTGGGTGGTTCCATAAAATATTCGCTCACCAGTATTTTCATTTAAGATTATTGAATAAAATTTAAACAAATTATATTCATATTATATTTGCAGATATTATTATAGTATATCGAGTAGGGTGGCCCTTCATTATATGGAGGAAAAAAAAGTTTTCAAACTCTCGGCCTCACCCCTAGAAATATGCGAATACCAAAAAAAAACTGAGAAATACAAAGTTTTGGGCCAATAAAAAAACATTTAGTCGTGCCTCAATGCGATTGAAAATTTCAAGTGTGTTTATATGGGGAAAATATGACTTTATTTAAGATTTTACATAACTTGCTCTACAGTTTAATTTTTCCGACAAGTTGTTACATAATTCGGAATCAGTATTAAATTATACTTTCAAAAAGCTAGAAAACTTCAAAATCAAATAAAACGTCGCCAAGAAATAGCAAATGCCCCCGACCACTTTTGTGCCAAAAAAAAAACTAGATCATGAAATTTGATGGCATTTTTTTCAACTTTGAAAAATTGATTAAAGCCATAATTCTATTTTGGTCTCTATACTAGTAAAGACTCAAATATGAAGTATTATTTTATTACCACGTATTGATATTTTTAAAACTCCTTTTTCAAGTTTTAAAAAATTTTCTTAAACAAAATTTAAAAAAATGGATCTGCCACTTTAACGTTTTGTTAAATTCATGTTATAAACAAGTAAGAAAATTATAGTCGGTCTAGCCCGAGTATACGATACCCTATACCATGGTTAAGAGACCCTATCTCTTCAGTCCAACTAATTGGATATAGCAAATATGCATAAATCAATTTTGAGTGGCATTTTTATTAATTTTTTCGCTGCAGATATGAAAAAGTTCATATCGGATACTATATTTAAATGGGGACTAGGTCGAAAAATGGACCGATCCTGACCATATTTGGTAAAGTCACTTATACTTTGAAAAAATATATACAAACCAAATTTGAGAAAAATCTGTGCAATATTTTTGTTTTTTGATAGATTTAAGTGAAGATCGGGAAGCAGCTCTATATGGGGCCTATGGCTAAGAATTTTCCTGTAGGGAGGATTTTTGAACTACTGATTAATGGATGTAATAAACACATGCAAACCCAATTTGACTGAGATCTATATGATAATTTGGAACTTATGCCAATTTATGTCGATTTCATAGGGGTCATTTGTATGGGGGCTAGGTCTGAACGTTGACCGATTCTCACCAGTTTCTACAGCGTTCATGTCATGGCCGATGGAAGTTTATATACCAAATTTCATCAAAATATATACATATTTGTAGTTTGGTTACAAGCTTTACATGGACACACAGACGGACGGACGGACGGACGGAAATTGCTATTTCGACTCAAAAAGTGATTCTGAGTCGATCGGTAAGTCACTTATACTTTGAGAAAATATATACAAACCAAATTTGAAAGGAATCCGTGCAATATTTTTGTTTTTTGATAGATTTAAGTGAATATCGGGAAGCAGCTCTATATGGGGCCTATGACTAATAGTTGTCCAATAGGGGTCATCTTTGGACTACTGATTAATGGATGTAATATATACATACAAACCCAATTTGACTAAGATTTGTATGATAATTTGGATCTTATGGCAATTTATGTCGATTTCATAGGGGTAATTTGTATGGGGGCTAGGTCTGAACATGGACCGATTCTCACCAATTTCAATAGCGTTCATCCCATGGCCGATAAAAGCTTATTTACAAAATTTCATCAAAATATATTCATATTTGCGACCTGCAGTTTGATTACAAGCTTTACATGGACACACAGACGGACGGACGGACGGACGGACGGACGGACGGACGGACGGACGGACGGACATTGTTAAATCAAATCAGAAAGTGATTCTGATTCAATCGGTATAATTAACGATGGGTCTAGGTCAAATATTTTTGGTTGTTACAAACAGCAGCACAAAGTCATTATACCCAAACCATATAGTGGTATGGGGTATAATTAACTGTGTGAATTTTTAAGTAAATCCCTATGCCAGAATTTTTTGGACAAGGAGTTTATTTTTGCAGATTTGGAGAAAAATGGGATTTTTGTAAAATGTTCTGTAAATGTACTCTTTCTAAATACTTTGTAGCAAAAATTTATCACTTTTCTACTTTTAAATCTTATATATTATCTTTATAGCCTAGGATTTCAGAAAAAAATAATATGACCCCATTAACCCTTTTGGAATTGGGGTCACATATGACCCCAAGCTAATAAAAGACAATTTATTCAAAAAATTCAGATATTTTGTAAGTGCTGTTGAATTTTTAGATGATATTTTAATAATAACAAAATGTGTAGAACTTCCGTTCCTAAAATTTGGGATAAATCCGAGAACGTTAACCCATTATTTGCCAAGGCCAGGATTTTAATATATTTTTAAACAAAAATTACCGAAAACAAGTTTTTCTATTAAACTCGATAAAACCTCTATTTAGAATTTAAGAAAAATAATTCGTTTAATTTCTATTTATTAAACCCATCAGCGCTCCTGGGATCAAAATAATCTATTGTGATATATCTTTGCTGCAATTATCTGCTTATTGCTCACGAATATAAATTAAAACATCTTTTAACCAATTTTGTTATAAAATTACTTTATGTATAAAAACTATCTATCTGGGACATTTGCTATTTCTTGCCGAGTTTTTATTATATTTTGAAGTTTTATAGCTTCTTGGAAGGATAATTTAATACTGATCCCGAATAATATAACAATTTGTCGAAAAAATTAAACTATAGAACGTAATTTTTGTAAAATCTAAAAAAAAGTCATATTTTCTACACATAAACACACTTGAAATTTTCAATCGCATTGAGCCACCTCTAAATGTTTTTTAATTGACCCAAAACTGAGTATTTCTCACTTTTTTGCTATTCGCATATTTTTAGGGGAGTTTGAACACTATTTTTTTCCCTCCATATAATGAAGGGCCACCCTAATTAATGTACATATTAAACTAATTTTAACAGTAGCGGAAAAAAATGGGCGGGATTGTACCAATGGGCGTGGGACCCCTTACACAAAGTAATTAATTAATATCATACAACTGGAGTACTATAATATGGAAAGCCTTGGCACTTTGTCTATGTTCATGAGTAATTAAAAAATGGGCCGGATGGAAGCAATGGGCATGGCACCTCCTATACAAAAAAATATGAAGTACTATGAAAATGACAGTCTTGTAACTTTTGACAAGTACATTAATTACCAAAATCAAAAATCGCCGAAACCGAGAATCGCGAATAACAAAAATCGCCAAAAAAAAAAAAAAAAAAAGGAAAATCGCCAAAATCAAAAATCGCAAAAAAAAAACAAAAATCGCCAAAATCAAAAATCGTCAAAGTCAAAAATCGCCAAAACCGAAAATCGCAAATAACAAAAAATGGCAAAAAATCGTCAGTCAAAAAGAGCCATAACTGAAAATCACGAATAACTAAAATCGCAAAAAAAAAAAACAAATAACGCCAAAATCGAAAATCGCGAATAAAAGTAATCGCCAAAATCAAAACAAAAATGGCTAAAACCAAAAATCCTCAAAATCAAAAATCGTTAAAATCAAAAATCGTAATCACCAAATTCAAAAATTGCGAAGCGCATCGGGTTACAGCTAGTCTTATATATAAAAATGTGTTTTTATCTGTTAGTTTGCGGTTTGTAGAGGACTACACCACTGAAGCCATCCCCTCGAAATTTTTACAACAGGTAATTGCCTATCCGGAAAGAACCATAGGATATATTTTTATGGATTTCACAAGTGAAAGTAAATTTTTAACAAATAATATAGGCGCAATCGCCAAAACAGATCAAAAATCCCAAAAACAAATATCACCAAAATCAAAAATCCCAACAAACAAGATCGCCAAAATCAAAAATGGCAAAAACGAAAATCATCAAAATCAAAAATTGCAAAAAAAATATAATAAAATAAATTTCTGCAAAATTTATTCCCATTATGGAAGAATTGCTTTTAGATTTGCCAACACCAATTTCCCGAATAGTTTTTCAGATTTTTGACGAATCAAAGCGATTGCTATACATCACTATTTTCCTTTAATTGTTTTAATATAGTTATATTTCTGCTAAAAATTTATTTTTTTTTGGTAAAATTACGAAAAATTTGATATCTGTTCGCTTAAAAACTTAAAACTTTTTAGGTGTCTGGAAATATATTTATCTTAACATGTAAAGATTTTAATTTTTTTCAACACGTTTTAGTTGTCCAAAACTATAGCTATATGTACATAATTTATAACATTTTACTTGCTTTTATTGAATTTTTGTATTAAATTTTTCTTTGTTTCTTTGACCTGATATAAGGCAAAACTAAAATTTCCTGAATTTTAAGTCAATACTAATTTGAAGATAGAAAGAAGTTTATTCTTTCTATAAAAACACCATTATTGTAATAATGAAAAAAAAAAATTAATTAAAATTAATTTAAAATTTAAAACGAATACTGCCCAAAATAAAAAAACAATTAACTTTTCACTTAAGCGGTATGAGTTTAAGGTATCAAAGATTCGGCACAGTCGAATTAACACTCTTTCTTGTTTATGTTTACATACATTGAGTTTGAAATTTTTACAAAAAAAACTCCAATATTTAAACTTCACCTAAAATTTTTCCATACAAATTTTAAACGATTCGTTACGTTTTGTTTTATAAAATGAACTCATTATAGTTTTTTTTTTATAAATAAAAAATACGAATATAAAAATAACATAATTAACATAATTTTTATAGTTTATAATTTTGTGAATTTAAAAAACTTATTTAATGAATATTCATATGTTTCATATGACTAAACAAAGTAATTGTGTAAGAACAAATTGAGCTGGAATTATTATAAGAGCAACAACATTTTTAGAATTTTTAAAAAATAGAAAAGTTTTTGTATTTTAAGTGGAGAATTAATTCCAGATTTTATAAAGAAAAAACAAGTAAGAAAATTATAGTCGGTCTAGACCGACTATACGATACCCTATACCATGCGTTTAGAAACCCTATCTCTTAGGCCCAACTAACTGGACATTGAAAATAAGCAAAAACCAAATTTGAGTGGGATTTTTATTAATTTTTTTGGCTGCAGATATGAAAAAGTTCATATCGGATGCTATATCCATATGGGGACTAGGTCCAAAAATGGACCGATCCTGATTATGTTTGGTAAAGTCTCTTGTATTTTGCAAAAATATATACAAACAAAATTTGAGAAGAATCAGTGCAATATTTTTGTTTTTTAACAGATTTAAATGAAGATCGGGAAGCAGCTCTATATAGGGCCAAAGGGATAATTTTTGGACTACTCATGGATGGATGTAATGAACGCATACAAACCCAATTTGAGTAAGATCTATATGACAATTTGGATCTTATGGCAATTTATGTCGATTTCATATGGGTAATTTGTATGGGGGCTAGGTCTGAACATGGACCGATTCTCACCAATTTCAATAGCGTTCATCCCATGGCCGCTAGAAGCTTATATACTAAATTTCATCAAAATATATTCATATTTGCGACCTGCAGTTTGATTACAAGCTTTACATGTACACACAGACGGACGGACGGACGGACGGACGGACGGACGGACGGACGGACGGACGGACGGACGGACGGACGGACATTGTTAAATCAACTCAGAATGTGATTCTGATTGGATCGGTATAATTAAAGATGGGTCTAGGTCAAATATTTTTGGTTGTTACAAACAGCAGCACAAAGTCATTATACCCAAACCACATAGTGGTATAGGGTATAATTATGTGAGTCCGATCAAAGGGGAGATGTGTAAACATCTATTTACACATCAATTAAAATCAAAAAAAAAGCATCATCTATGTATCAATTATAGCAAACAACTGCAGGGGCTCAGCTAATATAAAAATTATTTACTTTTATTTATTACTAGCTGCTTTTACCCGGTCTTGCCCGGGATCCAAAGGGCTTTGACTTGAAAAATGGTTCACTATGCTTACCAGGCGCTGAGTACTTAGTCCCCGATGAACCATTCCTCAAAAAACTTAACTTACTCCCAAAAAATTTTTATGGGATTGGGGAATTTGTTCATGGTGAAAAAATTCCCAATGTTCACGTTGTTTGGGGGAACAAATTCACGTTTTATTTCAATTTAAAATTTTGTGATATTTTAATTTAGAACTTTTTTTTATAAGACGCTACGGCATAAATACTTCAAAAATAAGCTGCGAAACCGCCTTAAGTTTTTATACCCTATACCACTATGTGGTTTGGGTATAATGACTTTGTGCTGCTGTTTGTAACAACCAAAAATATTTGACCTACACCCATCTTTAATTATACCGATCGAATCAGAATCACCTTCTGAGTTGATTTAACAATGTCCGTCCGTCCTTCTGTGTGTCCATGTAAAGCTTGTAATCAAACTGCAGGTCGCAAATATGAATATATTTTGATGAAATTTGGTATATAAGCTTTCATCTGCATGGGATGAACGCTATTGAAATTGGTGAGAATCGGTCCATGTTCAGACCTAGCCCCCATACGAATTACCCATATGAAATCGACATAAATTGCCATAAGATCCAAATTGTCATATAGATCTTACTCAAATTGGGTTTGTATGCGTTCATTACATCCATTAATGAGTAGTCCAAAAATGATCCCTTTGACCCCATACAGAGCTGCTTCCCGATCTTCACTTAAATCTATTAAAAAACAAAAATATTGCACTGATTCTTCTCAAATTTTGTTTGTATATATTTTTCCAAAATACAAGAGACTTTACCAAACATGATCAGGATCGGTCCATTTTTGGACCTAGTCCCTATATAGATATATCATCCATCCGATATGAACTTTTTAATATCTGCAGCCAAAAAAATTAATAAAAATCCCACTCAAATTTGGTTTTTGCTTATTTTCTATGTCCAGTGAGTTGGGCCTAAGAGATAGGGTTTCTAAACGCATGGTATAGGGTATCGTATAGTCGGTCTAGACCGACTATAATTTTCTTACTTGTTCAATTTTAATAAAGTAAGAAAAATTTAATTTGCACTACTGAAATAAAAATGCAGTTGTATAAAAACAGCTGTTTATATTGTTGTTATATGTTGTTGTCGTTTTCAAAAAAATTAAGTAGCTGACTACACGACTACAATTGCAGCCAGCAGCATTTGTAGTGTGGCCGCTGTCGTCTATGTGTTTCATGCATTAATGTTTTCTTTAAAAAAAAAAATTTTTTTTTTTTAATTTTAACAAATAAACAATAAATGTTTCTTTCAAAGCCAAATATTAATTTTTATTATATATTTTCCCCCTTAAAGAGTATTATATTTTAATAACCATTAATTGACGTCAAATTGTGTATTTTACATTTAAGTTTTTGAATTTTAATATTTTCTAGTTGCTCGTGTCGTTTATGCTTAATTTCATTTAGTAATTCTTACCTGGGATTTGAGAATAATGTGCAGTAAATTCGAGCGAAACCCATAAAAAGTTAAAAAAAAAGTGGTCGCAAAAGTAGGCGTGGCCGATAAAAAGCATATGGTGACTTTCCCTGTGGTCCAGAGATCGTGTGTACCAAATTTCAGAGGAAATCGTTAACAAATAAAAATTTGTATAGCGAACAAATATACCAAAAAGCAGAAAATGAATTGTATATAAAAAGTGGGCGTAAAAGTAGGCGTGGTCGATAAGAATCATATGGTGACCTTAGCTGGAGTACAGGAATCATGTGTACAAAATGTCAGAGAAATCCGTAAACAAATAAAAATTTGTATAGCGAGCAAATATACCAAAAAGCAGAAAATGAATTTTACATAAAAAGTGGGCGTAAAAGTAGGCGTGGCCGGTAAAAAGTATATGGCGACCTTTCCTGGGGTATAGAGATCGTGTGTACAAAATATCAGGAAAATCCGTTGAAAAATAAAAATTTGTATAGCGGTCAAACAAACAAACAAACAAACAAACAGAAAATGAATTTTATATATATAGACTAGCTGTTTTTACCCGGTCTTGCCCGGGATGAAAAGGCCTTTGACTTGAAAAAAGGTTCACTATGCTTACCAGGCGCTGAGTACTTAGTCCCCAATTAAAAAATTCCCCAATAAAATTAACTTTCTCCCCAAAAATTTGTATGGGCAGTAAATTCATTTTTTATTTCAATTAAAAAGTTTTTGATTTTTTAATTTAGAAGTTTTTTATAAGATGCTGCAGCAAAAATGCTTCAAAAATAAGGTGCGAAACCGCTTTAAGTTTTTTTCCAGTTTATTTATAAACATCAAATATAACGGAATGGGCCGCAAATTAAAGGAATCAAAACTTTTAAAAATTGAATTACTTCATTCAATAAGTGATCATCATTGAGCAGAGACGTCAAATTCAAGTTTCAGAACTGAAAGACTAATGCGACGTTTAACATTGTCTCGCAAGGTTTCTTTAAGCAACTGCTTATAGTATATGTGTGGCCTATTTTGATTAACAGGTAATTATTTCACACACGTAGATAAAATTTATCATACGACATTTCACTAAGCTGTGTTCCGCGAGCGAGTCGCGTCCGCTTCCGCACGTTTGGAAGCCACACCCGTGCTGCCGCGCAGTTGTTGTCAACTTATTTTAATCGCCAAAATATATTTTTCAGATCATTGCGATATTTTAGCTGAGCTGTGTTCCGCGAGCGCGTCGCGTCCGCGTCCGCGCTCCGTGCGCCTCGCGCAGCTTCCTCGCAGCTACTACGCGTGCTGCCGCTTAGTTCTCGTTAACTTAATTTAATTCCTAAAACATATTTTTTTAGAGCATTGCGATATTTTAGCTGAGCTGTGTTCCGAGAGCGCGTCGCGTCCGCATCCGTCGCGTCCGAGTCAACGGTCGCGCGCCGCGCGTTTGGCAGCCACACCCGTGCTGCCGCGCAGTTGCTGTCAACTTATTTTAATTGCCAAAATATATTTTCCAGATCATTGCGATATTTTAGCTGAGTTGTGTTCCGCGAGCGCGTCGCGTCCGCGCGCCTCGGCCGCTCCTCACAGCTACTACCCGTGCCTCCGCTTAATTCTCGTTAACTTATTTTAATTCCTAAAACATAATTTTTAGAGCATTGCGATATTTTAGCTGAGCTGTGTTCCGAAAGCGCGTCGCATGCGCATCCGTCGCGTCCGAGTCCGCGGTCGATATTTTGGTTTCGCGAGCGCGTCGCGTCCGCGCGCCTCGCGCCGTTTCCTCGCAGCTACTACCCGTGCCTCCGCTTAGTTCTCGTTAACTTATTTTAATTCCTAAAACATATTTTTTAGAGCATTGCGATATTTTAGCTGAGCTGTGTTCCGAGAGCGCGTCGCGTCCGCACCCGTCGCGTCCGAGTCCGCGGTCACACGCCGCGCGCCGCTTCCGCGCGTTTGGAAACCACACCTGTGCTGCCGCGCAGCTGTTGCCAACTTATTTTGAAAAGAATACTCATTTTAAATGCATTTATTGTTGGACATATATTGAGAGCAGTATGCAAATGTTTACTTAAATAAATATTTAACAAAATTCATTAAATAAAAATATGTAAAAATTTAAGAATGAATTTGGGGAGTAAGTTCATTTTTTATTTCGATTAAAAATAAATGGGGAATTTGTTCATTTCTTTTGGGTACCTTTTTTAAGTTTGGGGAATTTGTTCACCGTGTAGTTATTTCCGTGTAACCCAAATTAAGAGAAATCCATTGAAAAGTACAAATTTGTATAGGGAAGAAATATACCACACAACAAAATATGAATTTTATAAGAAAATTGGGCGTAAAAGTAGGCGTGGTCGGTAAAAATCATAAAGCGACCTTCCCTGGAATATGTACTAAATTTCGAAGAAAGCCATTGAAAAATAAAAGTTTGTGTAGCAATCAAATAAAGAAACAAGTAAAAGGAAAAAAATAAGTTTTATATACATAGAAGTTGGCGCAAAGTAGGCGTGGCCTGTAAGAAGCATATGGTGACCTTCCCTGTAGTATAGAGATCGTGTGACCAAATTTTAGACATCGCTTGAAAAATAAAAATTTCTATAGTGAACAAATATACAAAAAACAGAAAATTAATTTTGTGTAAAAAGCGGGCGTAGAAGTAGGCGTTACCGGTAACAATCATATGGCGACCTCTCTGGAGTACAGAGATCGTGTGTAGCAAATTTCAGAGAAATCCGTTAAAAAAATTGTGTTGCGAACAAATGTACCAAAAAACAGAATATTAATTGTATACAAAAAGTGGGCGTAATAGTAGGCGTGACCGGTACAAAGAATATGTCGACTTTCCCTGGAGGAGAGAGGTCGTGTGTACCAAATTTCTGAGAATTCCGTTGAAAAATAAAAATTTGTATAGCAAAAAAATATACCAAAATACAAAATGAATTGTATACTAAAAGTGGGCGTTAAAGTAGGCGTGGCCGGTACGAAGCATATGGCGACCTTAGGTGGAGTACAGGGGTCGTGTGTACCAAAGTTCAGAGAATTCCGTTGAAAAACAAAAATTTGTATAGCAAACAAATATACCAAAAAACAGAAAACGAATTGTATACAAAAAGTGGGCGTAAAAGTAGGTGTGACCGCAAGAATCACCCGGTGACCTGGCCTGAGGTACAAAGATCGTGTGTACCAAATTTCAGAGAAATGCGTTGAAAAATAAAAATTTGTATACCGAACAAATATACCAAAAAGCAGAAAATGAATTGTATATAAAAAGTGGGCGTAAAGGTAGGCGTGGTCAATAAAAAGTATATGGCGACCTTTTCTGGAGTACAGGGATCGTGTGTACCGAATTTCAGAGAAATCTGTTAACAAATTAAAATTTGTATAGTGAACAAATATGAATAAAACAGAAAATGAATTTTACATAAAAAGTGGGCGTAAAAGTAGGCGTGGCTGGTAAAAAGTATATGGCGACCTTTCCTGGGGTATAGAGATCGTATGTACAAAATTTCAGGAAAATCCGTTGAAAAATAAAAATTTGTATAGCGGTCAAACAAACAAACAAACAAACAAACAAACAAACAAACAGAAAATGAATTTTATATATATAGATTTCAACTGGTTGTTATAGTTGGGGTTGTTGAATTAGCTGAAATAATTTTTATATTAGTAATAGCGTTATACTTGTGGGGTTGTTGAATTATATGTTATACGTTTATGTTGTGAAATTTTTAACGTTGTTATAGCAGAGGTTTTTGAGTTCGCTAAAATAATTTTATATCATAATCTTTGCACCAATACACTCATACTTCACATCGTTTTTGTCTTACTTATTACTTCTTACGCTGTGGTTGTATTATGAAATAGACTTTTACCCCCGTGAGCGTATAGTTGTTTAAGTATTAAAAATATACTAAGGAGTGAGTCCGAAGAAATCGTACCATACATAAAATGTAACAATAAGAAAACCAATGAACCGAGAATTTTATTTTTTTTTTAATTGAAATCATAATAAGGCTTACAAAAACGATAACTTTTATAGTGCTAACCACTACTTATTAACTTATGGACCTTTTCCGGGAACCCATCCATTACGGATTTTATACTGGTTACTCTCACTTTTTGGAACAGGTAGTTCATCTGTGGTTGTTGTGGTCGATTTTTTGTAGCATTTGCTTAATGAGTGTGTAGTATTACTATACTCCACGTGTCATATTAGTTTAGTCAGCTATTGTCACACTTTTTTTAACGTTATCCCGAAATAAATACAAAAAATTGCTAATATGAAAGAAAAATTAAAATAAAAAATTGAATTTTTTTTAAAAAGTACATAGTCATTTATCGAAAATTAATTAACTATTTAAAGATTTTAATTAAAAAAATAATAGATTTTCATAATTTTTAAGCAGCTATTCTTTTAAGAGCTCTAAAATTTAACTTATAGAGAAATTTCCGTATAACAAGATTTTTCACATTAAAACATTTTAATTTTCATAATATAGAATTTATTATTTACCATGTTTCGATGAATTCGAGATATTTGTTTTGTAGAAAATCTCTCAAATTAGAAATTTTAAGCATTTTAAATATAAATAATTATATAATATATATAATCCTATATACATATATATATATATATATATATATAATCCTATTAAATACGTTAGAAGTCTGTTCTTTAATATTTGTTAGATTGTAATATTTTTCCTATGAAATTACCTCAAATCTAACAAAACTTAAGAAAAGTTAATAAAAAAATTATTTTCCGTAGACTCGACAAAATAATTCACTAGGTCTGGCAACTCTTTCTTCAAAACAATTTATTGTTAGTAACACATTCAATTATTTAACGGATAAGTTAGGAATCGGATTCTATCAATTTTACTTAATGGCTTTAATCATAATCTAAATGTTCACAAAAAGATATACTTAATTATCTTACAAAGCCTAGAAATCATTAAAATTAATATAAATGTTTTTTTTTTTTTTTTTTTTTTTGAATAGCTTTTATAATATGTACTTGTTTCTGAAAATGATCGAATACTCGGCTTGTTTCGATGTTCTTCAATGTACTTCACTATTGCCATTTAATTTTAAATGGCTTTGGAATTTAAAGATCAGTAGTAATTTACGCTTCAATGAATAAACAGCGTTTTCGTCGAGTCAAATCTTCTGGATAAAAGAAGACATGTTAAGGTTTTTATTTTATATTTTCATGGTTACTGCTCAGAATGAAGTTAGGTTATATACCTAAGAGCATGCATGCATACAGTAATTTACGTTTCAACGGATAAATTTTGTTTTCGTCGCTTCTATTATTTCCGGATGAGGGATAACACGTTTCGGTGGTTATTTTTTATCCCCATGGTTGCTGCTTAGCATGCAGTTGGATTATATACATTAGTGCATGCTTTATGGTTATTTTACATAATCGCTCAGTTCGATAGTTTTAAGGATTGAAATCAAATATCTCTCCCAAACCTCACTTGCGAAGGCATAGGTTGTTTAGGAATCTATACGTCGTATAACCTGGCAATATAACTGGCGCCAACCTAACCTACATTACAAAAAAAAATAAATATTAAAGGGCACTATACAATTGTCAAATTCACATCAAGC
Organism: Cordilura impudica; assembly: GCA_963682025.1. NCBI lineage: Eukaryota > Metazoa > Arthropoda > Insecta > Diptera > Scathophagidae > Cordilura > Cordilura impudica. The sequence goes on along the minus strand of OY821517.1, from coordinate 319,043,908 downwards.
ATTATGGTGTTATTAGTGAAAATTTGTTTGTATATGTGACACGGACAAAAACTAAATTTTATTGATTTTCCATCAAGCATCGTCGGTGTCACACACCCAAACAAATTTTCACTTATACCACCATACTGCTTTATGGGGAATTTGACAAGTCTATAGTGCCCTTAAGAACCGACAACTACATTAAAATGGTACCCTTTCCATCACTGTTTACAATATTGAGTTTACGACACAGATGAAGGGTATCTAAGAATCGGCACTGCCGAATTTAACACTCTTACTTGTTAGTGCCTTGATTTTTATACTGATGCGGTATCATGATGGAAAATCCACCAAAATTTAATTTATTTATTATACCCTATACCATTACGTGGTTAGGGTATAATGCCCCTGTTCTGACGTTTGTAACTACCAACAATATTTAACATAGGCCCATCCTTTATTATACTGATCGACTCAGAAGCAGTTTCCAAATCGAAGTACATGTCGCGAATATGAATAATTTTAATGAAATTGTTATTATTATTTCATAAATTATTATTACTTAAATTGCCATAAGTTCAAAATTATCATATAGATCTCGGTAAAATTAGATTTTTGTATGTTTATTTCATTCATTTATTATTAGTCCAAAAATAAAAACAATTCTTAGTCATAGCCCCCACATGAAGCTGCTTCCCGATCTTTACTTCAATCTATAAAAATGAAAATAACGCACATATATTACTCAAATTTGCTTTTTTATATTTTTGTAAAAAATAAGTGAGCTTACTAGATATTGTCAGGATCGGTAGTCCCCATATAAATATATTATCCGATATGAACTTTTTCAAATCTGCAGGCGAAAAAATTAATAAAAATTTCATTCAGATTTGGATTAGGTTTATTTTTGCATACCCAATTAGTTAAACCTAAGACCAATTCTCTAAACGCATGATATAGAGCATAAATGCCCACGTACTATGCTCAATGTACATTTTTTTGTTGTTTCTCTTGCTTACACGAAAGAGCAAAGCAAGAACACTTTCGTATGCTTTATTGGTACACATTAGCGACCGAGATATTTAATGTAGATATTGTTGCTGTCTAACGTATAATGCCGTTCAAAAAATTGTTAGCAGCTGTGCATTAAAAAGCACTTGGATAAATCAGCGTAAGTCTTAAGCTTAAAATTCAAATTATTACTTTACAAAACGGAAGTGGGAAAGTGATTTTTTTCGCTTATAACTTTAAAGCTGAAACAGTACGTTCGAAATGCTTTCAAATTATGCAGACTAACACAAAATATATTATTGAAAAGCATTTTAAGTATATTTGTAGTTTATCTATATAGAAGTTTTTCTCGTCGCAAACGAGGTTGCAAAAATCAAAATTTTCATGTGCGCCGACGAAGTTTTGAATAAACCCATGTTATAGGAAACTTTTCAACGATTTCAAATATGCTACTCTTAATAATATCACATTTTTAGTTTAGAAGATATAACCGTTCAAAGTTGACCGACTTTCGGTTTTCAAAAAAACACACAATTTTTAGTCAATTTGTTGCGATTTCAGGTGTAATATCACGAAAAATAGATAACGAATCGCCTTATTTTTTATGTGTATTGATTGATGTATTTATTAAATGTATAATGATAAAAAAAAATTAACAGTTTGCTTTGTGTTTCTCCTGGTAAATCACTAAATATTTAAAAACTATCCGTTTTTTTCAATATTTTTCAATTTTGACGGAAAATAAAAAAAATCCATATTTTTCTATATTAGCCATATTTGCAAAACATTTTCTTTGATTATTTTTTTACATAATTCAAAAGGCTTTATCTGCCCGTACGTGCCCGTTTGGCTTCTAGAGGTAAAAAAGGTTAAAAAGACATGGTTGCAGAAATTGTATGGCGTGCATCCCTTACATGTTTTGACTGACAGTAGTTTGATCTAATAGTTTGAAAATTGCATTTTAAGTCGGTTGTCTACCTGTGAGCCTCTGCCAAAGTCTACTCCCAATATTCTGTAACAGACAGAGGATGCACAAAAAACTACTCATTGAAATTCGCAGGTCCGCACCTCACTTAAAAATTACTTTGGAGTACAAATGGTCAAGAACAATATTGACTTATGGTCCCTCCAGGTAGGCACAAATCTTATTTAGACACGAGCATAATATCAAAATTGCATAATTCAGCCTAAATCCATATGTATGCAGGGAACAGGTAAATTTTTAGGCATGGTAGCATAAGCCTATATATTGCAAAATAAGCATAATGCCTGGATTAGTCTACGACTGAAAGTTGGCGCAACAAGTACTGAAACCATGGCGTTAAACAATTTAAAATAATTTGAACTGTTTAGAAGGTCAACCACACCAAAGTTTTTCATGGAAGCTGCTTTAGAAGAACTTGATGGCTCATACGGAAATATTGAGAGAAGCGAAATTATAAAAAATAATTTTTATCTGATATATGCAAATATTAATGCAAAATGGGTGAAATCTAATCGAACCATTCAGAACTTCAACTCCAAATACGAGGACTGGCTTAATGAAGACACCATCCTGGATATATTGGCAGTAGATAAACTCACCACATCAACCAGAGGAGCAAAAGGAAGGCCAAAAAAAAGTATTGAGGAGTGTTCAATTTTACAAGAAAGAGGAAACTTGCCGATGCCACCAATGACTTGACCACGAAGCATTTATCGGACGCGCTGTCTATTAAATATACAAAGGATAGTGAAAGAGTTAGGTCGCAGATTACAAAATCTGTTGCTGATGCAAGCCCACTGCGACTAAAAAGGATTAAGGAAAGCATTCCCACACATTAAAAAGTATGGTTCCAAAGAAGCCTTGGCCTTGTTTATGGACTTACAACTTTCCAAAGAAAAATATGAGATACTACGGTCATCCTTGATGCGACACGGGACTGACGTTTTACCAGGATACAAGCATATTACGCAAGCCAAAATAAATTCACGACCACTGCATACGGAGTTTACGGAAGTCTCTGTGAAAGCCAATCTGCAGGATCTCATGGGCCATACAGCAAAATGGTTGTTGGAGAGTCGTCCTGAAAACGAGGTGAAAATTCTTCCTGAGAAACTGACATTGATCAGCAAATGGGGCTGCGATGGATCATCCGGACAAAGCGTTTATAAGCAAAGGATATCTTCCGATGACGCTACAATATCGGACGGAAATATGTTTATGGCATCTGTTGTTCCTTTGCGGCTAAAATCTGATGTTTCCCTACACTGGAAAAATCCACGTCCGTCATCAGTGCATTATTGCCGACCAATAATGTTTCAGTTTGCAAGGGAATCGGCAGAACTCACAAGGACCACGGTGAAGGACATTGAAGAACAAATAAGCAAGATTAAGCCTACAAAGCTGCAAATTGGAGAAGGAAAATATATTGAATGCAATTACGAGTTCCACCTGACCATGGTTGATGGAAAAGTCGTAAACGAACTGACAGTAACAACCTCAACATTGTCATGCCCGATTTGCAAAAACAGTCAGAAAAACTTTGGTAATTTAAACGATTCTACAAACGAGGAGAATTACGAATATGGAATGTCACCATTGCACGCAAGGATAAGGTGTATGGAGTTCTTGCTAAAACTGGCGTATACCCTACCACAAGAGGAGGAAAACTTCGATGAAAATACATCAATAAAGGATAAGGAAAGATCAGAAAGAAGCAAATACAAGATGCTTTTTTTAAACAAGTTGGACTAAAAGTAGACTGTCCCAAGCACGGATACGGTAACTCAAACGATGGAAACACTTCTAGGAGATTTTTTGAAAATGATGAGGCAGTAACTAGAATCACTGGAATTGACAATCAAATCGTGAAAGGATTGGGAACGATCTTGAATGTTTTAAAATGCAAAGAAAATGTCAATTCTACAAAATATGGAGAATATGCATCGAAAACTGCATCTCATTTAGCAGAAATGTATCCACAGAAGAAGTTGACCCCGACCGTCCATAAAATATTGGCGCATGGCAAAGATATAATTGAGTACCAGTCTTTGCCAATTGGAGAGCTTTCTGAAGAAGCACAGGAGTCTCTTAACAAATTTTATAAAAAATATAGATTGCAGAACACATTCAAAGCATCAAGGGTAAGGCAAAATGAGGACCTCTTCAACATGTTGGCACCATCTTCCGATCCACTTATTTCTTCCCTGTGGCATGTGAAGTCACGAATAGAGTTAGAAAATAATTATAGTTTAGTAATGATTAGTCTTTTAGATATACCTTCTCTTACGAATTGTGATGAATATTTTACAGAAAATTGAAAAAATAAATTTAAAAAAGAAGTAATTTTTTTTTAATTTGTTGGGTAATAATTTAAAACATAAAACCCTAAAGAAAAAAAATAAAAACAATCTAAAAATGTAAAAATAATTTTTTTTAGTTACCATAAAATTGATTTTTCTACAAATTTTAACTTTGATAACCCATAAGTAGGCCCCTACAAAGCGTAGCACACTTTCCAAATGCTCATTTCATAGGCTAAACAGTTAACTATCATATGCTGTTTAAACTGTTCAATTATGTTATTCGGTTCAAAAGATATGATTTTTGCAACGAAAAAACTCAAATGGCGCCACTGTCCGTCGGTAAAAGTAACTGATTTTTCTCATACCACAATTACATTTTGGCATTCTTATGGGCTGTCGTTTATCTTAGTTTTGAAATACCTTTCAAATATTGAAGGTAAACCTTTGCAAAATTTGCCATATACGGCTTTTGGACACATTAAGTTCCAGAATATTTACTATTTACTTATATTATCGGGAGAAGTGAATTTGTGCACGACCTTAGTTCCTTATCTTACATCTCTTTTATTGTTATATTTTTGCGAATTTAAATAATTTATATTTATATTCAATAGTGCCACAGTTCGTCATACTTAAACCTTGATAATCTATTATTGTTAAAAATAATATTTTCAAAATACTTATATTTTGTAACATATTTTTCAAATAAACTGACCTATTAATGGAGAAAATCCACAGAATATGAAAAACCAAAAAATTTTTTATATATTTTTTTACGAAAAACAGCAAAAATACAAGTAAATCAATTATAGTTGGTCTAAACCGACTATACCATACCCTATACCGTGCGTTTGAGGACTTGGATCAAAATTTACGAAGCAACAACTGGATACAAAATATAAGCATAAACTAAATTTTAATGCTGTTATTGTTAATCTGCGGCTTGCTGATATGAAAAATTCACACTGATGTTATTTCTATATAGGGACAAGACCAGAAAATGGACATATCACGACCATATTTAGTAGAGTCACTTACTTTTCTGAAAATCGTATGTAAAACAAATTTAGAAAAACATCTATGCGGTACTTTTATATGGGGATTTTTATATGGGGATTTTTATATTTTTGGATTTTCTATTGGTGGTATGTCTTCTCTATGAAAACTCTAATTGTGGTAGGAATTGGGTGATACGTAAGCAAAGACACAAACCAATTTTTTTAACCATTTACTTGTTATAGTGTTAAAAATTTTGTTTGTTTGTTACTAATTAAAAACAATATTGGGTGTGAAACAAAAACAAATCGTCTGAACAATGTCAACACTTTGTTTTAAACAAACGCGGAATATTTTTAAAATAAACATAAGAGAAGTATGCGCTAACTAAAATTTTGATAAATGATCGTTCTTTGACCCCAAAGTTTTAAGAGATTATTTATTTAGAGTTCGTAAAAAGAATTTTGGTTGAGACTTTCACTTAGATTAAAATCTCTTTTTGAATTTGTTCCCCTTTAATAAAAATGAATCAATATTTTTAGCAATTTCTTTTAACTATGTACGAAACTTGGCATATTTCCCTGGTCACACATTTTGGCTAATATCCAAAATGATCTCATATTTGACAAAACATTATGGGATATTATTGCTGAAGATGTTTTTAGACTGGAAATATTTTTTGTGCTAAATGTCAACAAAACACCCAGTAATTCCCATGAATGAATGTCAAGGTCTTTTACAAATTAAACAGGAAAACATATTTGAATCAACCTTATAAGAGAATTTGAAATTCACATTGGAAAATGAAAAATTTTCCACTAAGCAAGTAAGAAAATTATAGTTGGTCTAGACCGACTTTATGATACCCTATACCATGAGTTTCGAGAAAAGAGTAGCATTGTCATATACAAAGTCAGTTATTGTGCTCAAAAACACATATAAATAAAAAAAATTTGAGAAAAAATCTACGGAATATATATTTTTTTATATAAACTTAAATGAATGTCAGGAAGCAGCTTTATATCGGAACTATGACTTAAAATGGCCCTGCAGGGTTTACTTTTGGACAACTTATATGAGTGTGATAAATATATATAAATCAAATTTGACCGATATCTATAAAATAATCTGGATATTAAGGTAATTGAAATCGATCTCATAGGGGTTATTTATATGGAGGCTAGGCCTGAACCCGAACCAATTTTCACCAATTTTAATAGCGATTATCCTATGGCCGCAAAAAATTTGTATACAAATTTCATCAATTGTAGTTTACATGGACACTGAGACAGATAGACAGGCGGACGGACGGACTACGCTAAATCGACTCAGAAAGTGAGTCTGAGCTCTTCTGTATATTAGAAGGTCAAATATCATTGGTAGTTACAAATATCAGCACCCTCATAGAAATATCTTATATATTAAAAGAATTTATGAATAAACTTTGCATTCAAGATTTTTTTCAATATTTTTCTTCTCTCAAACCTCTATAACTAGAGTTCTAATTAACATAGGCTGTTGACATAGGTCTAAGAACACTCAGTGGATCAAGCTCCTTCTTTTGAGCTATTAACTGCTTAAATTCGTTGGGTTTGAGGAAAGTTATGCTTGGAGAATCAACTTTACTTTTACTGTACGTTAACTTATCTTGGCATATTTTGGCATTACTGTACGTTAACTTCTCTAGGCAAATTCGTTGGGTTTGAGGAAAGTTATGCTTGGAGAATCAACTTTACTTTTACTGTACGTTAACTTCTCTTGGCATATTTTGGCATTACTGTACGTTAACTTCTCTTGGCAAATTTTGGTATTATATTATAAAAATTAATATAATATAATGCTGCGGAGCAGCAGGGGTCCTCTAGTAGGATATAAAAATAAGGAAAACAATTAAGAGTGGAAAATTTAGCTGTTCCGAATCTTTATACCCTCCACCCATATTCTAAACAAAATATTTTAACCAAGGTTGTCAACACTAAGAGCCAAAAAGACTGCACTTTATATTATAATGGATGGCTTTTTTAAAATGATGCTAAAAATTAATAAAATTATTGATAAAATTTTACATATTTTTGTGTTTTTAGTTGAAAGCAGTTATTAAATGCAATCAGCGTAAATGTAAATCAATACAATTATATTCTTGTTTGTTTAAAGAGAGTAAAAGCACAACCATCTTATTAAGTAAGAACACAACCCATTATGCTCTCAATCTTATCGATTAGCCAAGCGTTCAAAGTTAAAAAAAAAAAAAACTAAACAAAAACAACAAGCAAACAAAAATGTGTATGTCTGAATTATTGATACATAACAAAAATCACTTTACTGAGTCTTCTTCGAGCTCTTTTGATGATAAAAAACTGACGATCTCATATTTATTTATTTTATTTAAGCGAATAAAAAAATATGCGATTAAAAAAATAGAGTCGAAAATGATTTGCGCTTACGCCTAAAAACTGATTTATTGCAAATAGAATAAGAAAATGTACAGCAATCGCAAATAAGTCATGCAGGCGATTGAAATGAGATTGTTTTGATGGGTATTTTGGTATAATATTTCGCGCGGCTGGATGATGAAAAACTGATGGTTATGCTGATTTTGTTTATAACGGGACAATTTTGTACTATTTTTGAAACAAGTGTTCAATATTTGAATATTATGAATTTTTGTTAATTAATATCAGTCGAGTTGTGGTTTGAAGCTCAGCTATTTTAATTACAAATTATACAACTGAAAAAATTTACAAGTGGAAAGTTAATTTAAAATTAAATGTGAAAAGGAAAATCTAAAAAATTTTAATAAAAGACGCAATTGCAGCCAAAGATTTAAATAGATTTGCCAAAAAAGGAGCCGAAAACTAATATCCCCAAAAAATAAAAAGATAAATTCGCAGGAAACTTTCTGCAGCAAATGGAACCAAGCCAACCAAACCATGAAAGAAATTTTCATAATGACAATTTAAATGATTCAAGTGATATTTTGACAATGAAGAACATAAATGTAATTTGTGCGAAGGATTAGCCAGTGCAGTGAATTTTGCATATGTTTTTTTTTTTGAGAATTTTAATTGTACAAATGGATTTTATAACAAATATTATTATTATTTTATTTAAAAGTTTCTTTTAAGATAAATAAAATAATTCTGTAAATAATGTCTAGGTTTATATATATAACTTTTTCAATAACCTTAATTAATTATTATATTTTTTGTAATGCAGCGATTAGACATACGACTGAAAAATTACTCTAAAAAGACTTAAAAATTAATAAAATATTAATAGAAAATGACTCAAAAAGAGATATCTTGATAGACTAAGCAATCACTCAAATGTTTTAGCCAGTAACCTATTAGATGACAGTGACGAAATACATAAGTTAAAAAGATTTCACATACTTGATCCACCTTTTAGGAAGTAGCGATATATAAAAATATGGAAATATATTTATATGTAAATAATACATTCACGTAATGCTAGCAGATTCCAGTGCTCAAAATTCGAGTGCAATTTTAGGCAGCTTTATTTTTCAACTTATCCAATTCACAGGCCAACACTTTTTTGGTTTATTATTATTGTGAATGAAGATAACAAACTCATTAGCAAACACATTAACAAATTTAATAAACACACACATAGCATATGTATAATTATATGTATGTGTTAATTGAAACTTTAAATGCGATTTACTTTAAAAAAAGGAATAAATTTAAAAATCTGTAAATCTGGAAAACTGCTAAAAAGAAATACCTTTCAAATAATGTATGTTTGGTCAAAATCAGGATAAAACGGTAGAGCAAAACATCGGTCACAAGAAATCGCCTAGCCTATAAATATTATAGATATATTTTTATTTTTTATTAATAGGTTTATAGTTCAATGGAACTCAATAATTTTAAGTTAATTGTAAATATTATAAGATTTGCTTATTATTTTTGTAAAATAGATTACAAATAAAGATAAAATTAAAATTTAAAAAAAAAAAGACGTAAAAGACTCCTAAAGGATAGTTACCATTTTCTCCCGACAAAAGAATCTTTTATGATCAAAAAATGAGCTCATTTATAATTGTTTTGATTGCGCAGTAGAATCGAAAAAGACGCGAATATGATCATAATTTCATAAAATGCTGACTGGCTATACACTTGTTCCGTTACATGCAAATATTTTTCACCATATTTAGTTTTTTATATGAAATTTTATCGAAATATCTTTACATTTTCGTGCGTCATATCTCAGCTATTTCTTATATAAATTTTTCCAAATTTAATCCGAAAAGCAGTCATCGATTCGCGCAACTTATAGAAAACTTCGTGATTTTTAGTGCGTACATAATCATCCATCTGAGTAAGCCATCTGTCGAACTGTGGATAAGTTTCATACCATATACTCTCTAAATGATGCAATAATACAACAACGTCAGGAATGTGCACAGTGGACCGCTGCACAGTGGACCATATTTTGAGAAGGCGGCCAAAAATCATTTTTTTTTTTTTTTGTTACCGATTTTAAAGTTATGTTATTCATTTGAAAGTAAATACTAGTAAACCTCGGGAGCCAAAAAATTGCGACTCTATCTCAACTATATCACAGCGAACAGGGTCTTCGAAAATGGGCTTTCTCAGTATTTTGCTAAAATTAAAAATTTCTTTGTAAATTTTTATTTTTTAATGACTGTAACTTTTATGATTTAAAAGATTTTGAAGTGCAATAAATTTCGTATAATTTTATGGCTTCCATGATATTAATGTTAACAATTAAGAAAATTATAGTCGGTCTAGACCGACTATACGATACCCTATACCATGCGTTTAGAAACCCTATCTCTTAGGCCCAACTAACTGGACATTGAAAATAAGCAAAAACCAAATTTGAGTGGGATTTTTATTAATTTTTTTGGCTGCAGATATGAAAAAGTTCATATCGGATGCTATATCTATAAAGGGACTAGGTCCAAAAATGGACCGATCCTGATCATGTTTGGTAAAGTCTCTTGTATTTTGCAAAAATATGTACAAGCAAAATTTGAGAAGAATCAGTGCAATATTTTTGTTTTTTAATAGATTGAAGTGAAGATCGCGAAGCAGCTCTATATGGGGTCAAAGGGATCATTTTTGGACTACTAATTAGTGGATGTAATGAACGCATACAAACCCAATTTGAGTAAGATCTATATGACAATTTGGATCTTATGGCAATTTATGTCGATTTCATATGGGGGCTAGGTCTGAACATGGACCGATTCTCACCAATTTCAATAGCGTTCATCCCATGGCCGATAAAAGCTTATATACCAAATTTCATCAAAATATATTCATATTTGCGACCTGCAGTTTGATTACAAGCTTTACATGGACACACAGACGGACGGACGGACGGACGGACGGACGGACATTGTTAAATCAACTCAGAAAGTGATTCTGATTCGATCGTTATAATTAAAGATGGGTCTAGGTCAAATATTTTTGGTTGTTTCAAACAGCAGCACAAAGTGGTATAGGGTATAAAAATGTAAAATCGCTGAGTGATTCCGAAATTTAAAAAAAAATTCTTTTTAAAAAGGTCCAAATTTTCCGAAAATCTCTTACTTAATAGAGCATAACTCCTGCCAGTCAAAAGCAGTCAGAAAAAATCTTGCACTCTTCTATATTCCGAACCCTCCCCTATAACCCTATACCCCATTATATACCAGTTTCCGCCCGTGTGCACCAGAACAAATTTTCTGACCCAAGGTTAGATATTTTCTGCAAAATTTATGAATACAAAAGTTGTCCACAATGTGGTTAGGATATATTAAGTTTGAGGTGATGTTTGTAACTGCCAACAATATTGAACCTTTATCCATCTTTTATTATACGGATCGACTCAAAAACACTTTCTGAGTCGATTAAAGGATGTCCGTCCGTCCGTCTGAGTGTTATGAATACAAAAGTTGGTCGTACCGGTGCACCGCGGTGTATTTTTTTGCGTGTCAGGAGTTGTTATATACTTATAAAAAAGCGTTGAGATATAATGCGCTTAATTGTTACAGGTACATTTACATAGGTATCTTTCAAAAACATTAATAGTCTGAATTAGAGTTATATAGTTTAAATACCTGACAAAATGAGAAACAATTTAAATAACAGGTAAATGGTATAAAAAATACTATTGCGACATAGCCCTTTAAGATATGAGCAGGTATGCTTCACCTTTTAAAAGGGGTTAGGGTGTGGGTTTTTTATGCTTCTAAAAGTGGTAATAAAAGATAAAAATTTGTAAATGGTAAAAAAAATACTATTGCGACATAGCCCTTAAAGATATGAGCAGGTATGCTTCACCTTTTAAAAGGGGTTAGGGTGTGGGTTTTTTATGCTTCTAAAAGTGGTAATAAAAGATAAAAATTTGTAAATGGTAAAAAAAAAACTATTGCGACATAGCCCTTTAAGATATGAGCAGGTATGCTTCACCTTTTAAAAGGAGTTAGGGTGTGGGTTTTTATGCTTCTAAAAGTTGTAATAAAAGATAAAAATTTTTATTTTACATAATTGCAAGAAAGAGTATTTATAATAATGTTTCCACAATTATTATTCATTACAATTTGTGCAATGGCTAAGTACTGTTACAGAGATCTGGCATATATTTATTTTCAACGAAATGATGTAAACGATGTAATTTTGCACATAGTGAGCAACGACTTCTTTAAGAATTGTAACCTAGAAGACATTGAAATGCACAAAGGAAAAATTACTAATTTTGCATCGAATTTGAAAAGACGGTACATTGAATGCTCTCATAGCAAGGCAAAGATGTACAAACGTTACCAAGACTGGTTAATAAAGGAACTCATTTTTGAAATTGCATCTACAACTGCCAACGAAAGTGGAAAAAAGGGTCGACCAGCAAAACCAATTGACGGATGTAGTGAAAGATCTCGAAGGCGCAAGCTGGAGAATATCAATGAAGAAATTTCTCACCAAATTCAACCAACCCAAAATAAAAAAAATAAATTTGAAATAATTGAAAAAATAGTAGAAGCGAGCCCAAGGCGCACAAAGAGGATTTTGAAAAGCATTCCTACACCAATTGAAGATAAGAAATTTACGCCGGAAGAAGCGTTCGCTCTATTTTTGGATTTGAAATTGACCAAAAATCAATATAAGGAATTGCAGAAGCGAACCAATGAAAAGAATTGTGGGATTTTTCCAGACTATCGAGATTTAGTTTCTGCCAAAAAAGAATGCTTACCTTCACAATCTGCTATTAGTGTCACTTCAACATCAGCAGAAATAAAATTGCAAGATCTCCTTGAACATACTGCAGAACGATTGCTAAATACGCTCATTTAAAAAAAATTGGTAATGGCAGCATTACTTTAATTTCTAAATGGGGATGTGATGTATCCTCTGGTCAGAAACAATACATTCTGGATTTCTTTTAGAATCGGTTCTAGAACTACTCCTCACACAAATCGTTTTAATATATTTTAATTAAATTTTACCTCTTTGAATTGCTCTAAAATTACAAACAACTTTTAAAATTTAAATTCTATAAAATATTTTGTGAAACTTGATATATTTCTTTTAATTACAACCACTTTCCAAAATAAAAAGCTCTAGAATTTCTGAAATTTAAAAAAAAATTCTTCCAAATTTCCCTGAGTTCCTTTTAATTACTTATAATTTATGCAAATATTAAAAAAAAAAATTTTTGCCATTTATTTTTAGTGCTGTATGACATTGAATTATCTAAGGTAAAATTACAACTGCCATGTTTTATAAAAGAGGCAACCTTGTTTTTGGTTTAAAAATTTATTGCCCAATAAACATTAAGACATTTTAAAAAATCTGTCATATTTATGGGATATTTATAAAAATAATTTATTAAGCAAACAATTGTAAATTTTAAAATTAACTTAAAATTACAGTTAAAGTGTTTCATTCAGACGTGAATAATATCTCGAAATATTTCTGCTAAAATGTTGTTATTTTTTTTTTAAATTTTATCTTCTGAATAAGTCCAAATTTAATTTTTTTTGGGGAGGGGAAATTAGTTTATTGCCGTTTAACAAACCATTCACTTGTCTATTATTTGAACACAGTATGTCAGAAGAAAATTCATCATCATTATTACAAACATTGCAAAAAATATATTTGGTTGATACAATCGTAAAAAGTTAATAAACCCTAAAATATTTCAACGAGGTTAGTTTTAAAATTTTATTAAAATTAGTATTAAGGTTTTGTTATACAAAAATATTTATTAGATAAAAAATTGCATAAATATAAATATTTAAAATAGCATAATATTCATTTGTTAATCTTTTGTACATAAAAAAACAAATTACAACAAATTTAAATAATATTTTAATGAATTTTTGGCCTGCGATCATGACTACACCGATCATGACTACATTTAATAAAGTCACTTATTTTTCTCAAAAACAGAAGCAAACCAAATTTGAAGCAAAAAATCTATTCCATATATTTATTTTTTGATACATTTTTGTGAAATTAGGGCGGCAGCTTTGTATGGGGACTATGGCCGAAAAGGCTAATGATAAAACTAAGGAAGATACTGGTGAGGGTACTTCTACTGACCCAACACCCTCCAACCCAGCTACAAAGGGAGAGTTAGAAATAACTAACTCCCAAGAGAAAAAATTTCTAGCCGAATCATAATCATGCTTCTGCAGATCAACCTCCATCGGAGAAAAACTGCTACTCTCGCTCTGATGGAAAAACTACAAAAAAGGTAAGCTAAATATCATACTAGTACAGGAACCTCGGACAGTAAATAATGCGGTTACTGGACTAAATGATCCTAATTACCAAATTTTTTATGCTCATACAGGGATTTGACCGAGAACTTGTACTACTGTATTATTTGTCACAAAAACCTTAACTATTTTCTCCAGACTTGTCCAGCGCAGATGCCACCGCCCCGCTACTCGGAAGCAAACCTAAGCAGCAGTTTATCTGCCATCGGATTCGCTGACACCTCCGCCGACGTCGGAGCTAAAATAAATGATAAAAACAACTAGAATAACAGGTAAGGAAATTCTAGTAGGGTGCGATGCGAACTCTCGCCATACAGCTTGAGGTAGTTCGAACTGGCGCACCCCCAGGGCAGGGCAGCAGGCAAGTCAAATTAGTCTTAATACCAAGGCAGGGACAGGAAAGCTACGCGAACCCAAAGGCCTATCGAACAATAAGTCTTATCTCCCCTTTTGAAAACCATGAAGCAATTTTAAATCTGTAATCCCAAATGAGTTATTGATGTTCAAACAATACGCTTATTTAAAGGGACGCTCAAAGGAATCTTCGTTTCATGAAGTAGTTCATCACATCGAAAGATCTTTGGATCTAAAAATCTTCAGCCTAGCTATATTAATTGATGTAGAAGGAGCTTTTAATAATGTATCAACCAATACGCTACTCCAATCTCTAGACCAATTCGACATAGACCGGGATATTAAAGCCGAGATCAGTCATATGCTAGGAAATAGATGGATAACTTACGAGGTTGGTGGCATTGGAATAAGAGACAAGGTTTATTGTGGGACACCTCAAGAGGGAATTTTATCCCCCTTCTTTGGGTGACCATGATAAACAATCTGTTAGGGATTCTAGCTAATAAGGGTTTCCAACCAGTCTGCTAAGCAGACGATGTAGCGATACTGCTGAGGGGGAAAGATCCTAGAGATCTATGTAGGAGGGCATCTGATGCACTCGAAATAGCTTATAACTGGGCACATCAAATGGGATTATATGCGAACCCGGAGAAGACTGAAGTATGCTTCTTTACTAGGAAGACGAGAATAATCGACTTTGATTAACACCACTTCCATGGCAAAATGGTTAGAATCGCACAAACGATGAAATACCTTCGGATGATTTTCGATAAATAGCTCACTTGGAAGAACCATATCGGGAGGAGGGTTGTGAAAGCTCTCCGTATATGGGACACTTGCAGAAGAACCATGGGTTCAAAATGGGATTTAAACACGAGGATGAAACATTGGCTATACACAAGCGTCGTTACACCTATTCTGGCTTACGCATCCATAGTCATATGGACATCAATGAATAGGAAATGCTAAATTAAGCCATTGCAGAGGATACACCGTATTTACAGCATAAGAATCAATAGTGCAATACGGACTACATCTACGAGCGCTTTAGAGACTATTCTATCTATACATCCAACCGAGATTAGAATTAAATCTGTGGTCACAGCGATAACCGTCTAAGTCGACTTAATAATGATTTCAGTTATGCATGCTTTCATATTCTACTAAAAACGCTTTATATTTACGTGAAATCCCCATTTCTCTATCACTGCTTATGAAAAAGATATTTATAAAAATATACTGACCTAAGTCGTAACGAAGCCTCATTACATTTATATAAAGAGTTATTTTTCTCGAAAGCATGATTTTCGACTTAGGCAGTTAATGCTTGTGACCACAGAAATATGTGTAAGCTCGAGGCCATGCTACTATTAAGGGTAACAGGGGAATATATCAGACACCATATGGCCATACCCCAAACAATATTGGACTAAGTACTAGGATTCAACACAGTGGATATTAGCTGTGATAGAATCGCGGAAATGTCGAAGAACACACTCTGCAATATGCGGATACCAGACAGGGAAAGTTGGATGAACGGGATAATTCTACAAAATCTTCCAGGGTCACACTACTATACGGACGCATCCAGTCTGCATGAAAAGACTGGCATAGGTTTCTGTAATGAGGACCGTTCTACGGGGAAATACCTCCGTCTTCCGGATCACAACACTGCCTTTCTGAATTGGTCGCAATAACGGAATGTATTAGATCTACTAACGCACGGGGAATCCCAAGCTCTGGAGGCCTGAAATAATTTAAGGACAGCCTGGTAGCTATCAGGGCGATATCCTCGGACAAAACTACATCAAGGACTAACCTCAAGTTTAAGATGGAGATTGCAAACTACTCCAGAAGGGAAAACTTGAAATCGTTTCGATCCAAGGACAAAGTACGTAATGGGAAACAAAATTACAGACAAAGTGGCCAGGAGGGGTTCTTTCCTGGAAAAAGTTAATTTAGAAATCACAATACCTTTCAAGTCTTTCAAATTGAAACTATCAGACGGGGCGACCAGTTCGCAGGTATCATTTGGGGTAAGGTTACAAAGATATTATGAGGCACTCCCATCACTTTGAAGACTAGAAAAATCCTTAATCTGAGTAGAAGAGAACTTCGTAGGGTAATTGGAATCCTCGCTGAACACTCTGAACTGAGGGCTCACCTATACCGTACAGGACGGGCAGAATCCGCCATATGAAGAGCTTGTAGAGAGGATGATGACACCCTAGACGACTACCTTTGCAACTGTGTTTAATCGTTGCCAAAAATATTCTCATTATTTAATTGCAATTCCACTATTTCGCCAAAGTAACCTTTCTCCTATAATGAAGAAAACGCACAATTTGATTTTCAATTTGATTCCCAAATTCTGGAGTTTTATTTAGATACTCATGTGTAAAGTCAAAATATATGGCTTTCTAAGTGCGACATGACATGGATGTCTTTGCCGCAGGATTCTTTTATTTTATAAATAATTTGGGAAGCATTATTTTAGGATGCGGTGTTACTGATGCCAGAATAGTTCACTTTTACCCTCAGTTAGTTTGGTGTGACGACCAGAACTAGGTTTTCACAAAATGAATTGATAGATTTGTAGTTTTGAACAACGTACTTCACTGAGGAATGACTTCTGCCGAGATATTTCGCGAAAAGATTTACCTCACTTCTAAGCTTTAAAATAAGTTTTCTCTCGTCAGCATCGATTTCTCTATTTTTGGAAGTGATCTCAAAAATTAGTTTCCAAAAGATATATAATTAAGTCGAATCAAGTTTATACAAAAATATTCTCTTCTACTACATGTACGGTTGGGGTATTCAACTCATACAGTTGTGAGAGTTTGAAAATCAAAAAAGTCCTCAGAGACCTTCTCACAAACAGAAGAGTTCAAACTTTTCAAGATAATTTTTGAAAATTTTTTATTCGACCTTCGTAAATTTGTAAATTTGCTGGTATTCCTGCTGTTTGTTAATTGTTATTTTTTTTTGTATCTTTTTTTTTATATGTATGTATATATTAATGTAATAAAATAGAACAATATTATACATTTATTAATAACAAAAATTTACTTGCGCACACATACGAGTATCAACAATTGGTTTATTGCTTCAAGAGATGTTGTTTTTATCATAGTTGTATATTTTTTTATGATTGCCAGTTAAGACAAATAATAACAAATAAAAATAAAATACTTTATTAATATAACAAGTTGAATCCTGCAGAGATGAGTATAAATAAATTTACGAAAAAAACAACAAACAGATATGACACAATTAGGTTTTCTTGTGGTGAAATGATGCAAAATATTTTTGATGAATGTGATGCAAATGTTCATATGGTAGTAGATTTACAGTGTGTAATATATCAATGCGATAATTAAGTTAAGAGTTGAAATAAAACCTTAACAATATCAAATTTATTCTTAAAAAAAAAGCCACTCACTCTTTGAAAAATTTAAAATTTAAAATTTAAAATTTAAAAATTAAAAACTAAAAATTAAAAATTACAAATTAAAATGAAAAATTAAAAATAAAAAATCAGAAATAAAAAATAAAAAATGGGAAATTAAAAATGAAAATAAAAAATTAAAAATAAGTAAAGAAAAATAAAAAATGAAAAATAAGAAATGAAAAATAAAAAATGAAAAATAATAAAATGAAAAATAAAAAATAAAAAATTAAAAATGAAACATGAAAAATAAACAATTAATAAAACTATAGTCGGTCCAGACCGACTATAAGATACCCTTTACCATGGTTTAGAGACCCTATCTCTTCGGTCCAACTAATTCGAGATAGAAAAAATTTGAGTGGCATTGTTATTAATTTTTTTGGCTGCAGATATGAAAAAGTTCATATCGGATGCTATATTTATATGGAGACTAGGTCGAAAAATGGACCGATCCTGACCATATTTTTTAAAGTCACTTATATTTTGAAAAAATGTATATATACAAATCAAATTAGAGAAAAATCTGTGGAATATTTTTGTTTTTTCTTATAGATTTAAGTGAAGATCGGGAAGCAGCTCTATATGGGGCCTATGACAAAGAATTGTCCTATAGGGATTTTATTTGGACTACTGATTAATGGATATAATAAATTCATTCAAACCCAATTTGACTAAGATCAATATAATAATTTGGATATTATGGCAGTTTATGTCGATTTCATAGGGGTCATTTGTATGGGGACTAGGTCTGAACATGGAGCGAATTTCACCAATTTCAATAGCCTTCATCCTATTACCGATAAAAGTTTATATTCCAAATTTTATCAAAATATATTTATATTTGTGACCTGTAGTTTGATTAAAAGGCTTACATGGACACAAAGAGGGACGGACGGACGGACGGACAGACGGACGGACATCGCTAAATCGACTCTGAAAGTGATTCTGTGTCGATCGGTATAATAAAAGATGGGTCTAGGTCAAGTATTTTTGGTAGTTACAAACAGCAGCACAAAGTCATTATACCCAAACCACATAGTGGTATAGGGTATGAAAAATGAAAAAAAAAAAATTAAAAAAATTAAAAGTTAAAAATGAAAAATGAGAAATATAAAATGATAAATGAAAAATAAAAAATGGAAAATGAAAAATGAATAATAAAAATTAAAAATGAAAAATGAAAAATGAAAATTGAGAAATGAGAAATGAAAAATTAAAAATGAACAAGTAAGAAAATTATAGTCGATCTAGACCGACTATACGATACCCAATACCATTCGTTTAGAGACCCTATCTCTCAGGCCCAACTAACTGGATCTAGGAAATAAGCATAAATCAAATTTGAGTGGGATTTTTATTCATTTTTTTGGCTGCAGATATGAAAAAGTTCATATCGGATGATATATCTATATGGGGACTAGGCCCAAAAATGGACCGATCCGACCATGTTTGGTAAAGTCTCTTGTATTTTGCAAAAAAATATACAAACAAAATTTGAGAAGAATCAGGGCAATATTTTTGTTTTTTGATAGATTTAGGTGAAGATCGGGAAGCAGCTCTATATGGGGCCTATGACTAAGAGTTATCCCATAGAGATCATTTTTGGACTACTGATTAATGGATGTAATAAACTTATACAAACCCAATTTGATTAAGATTTATATGATAATTTGGATCTTATGGCAATTTATGTTGATTTCATAGGGGTCATTTGTATGGGGGCTAGGTCTGAACATGGACCGATTCTCACCAATTTCAATAGCGTTTATCCTTTGGCCGATAAAAGCTTATATACCAAAATTCATCAAAATATATTTATATTTGCGACCTGCAGTTTGATTACAAGCTTTACATGGACACACAGACGGACGGACGGACGGACGGACATCGTTAAATCGAATCAGATAGTGATTCAGAGTCGATGGGTATAATAAAAGATTGGTCTAGGTCAAATATTTTTGGTAGTTACAAACAGCAGCACAAAGTCATTATACCCTAACCACATAGTGGTATAGGGTATAATGACAGTCGGTTTAGAGAATTGGTCCTAGGTCCTACTAATTGGGTATAGAAAATAAGCATAAACCAAATCTCAGTGCCTCCAGTTCGTAAAAAGTTCATACCGGATGATATAATAATATGGGGACTAGGTCGAAAAATGGACGTATCTGGACCATGTTTGGTAAAGTCACTTATTTTTTGCAAAAACATATACAAACAAAATTTGAGAAAAATCTGTTCAATATTTTTGTTTTTTTGATATATTTAAGTGAAGATTGGGAAGCAGCTTTATATGGGGGCTATAACTAAGAATTTTCCTATGGGGTTTATTTTTGGATCTCTGATTTATGCATGTAATAAACACATACAAACCCCATTTGAACGAGATCTACATATATGATAATTTTATTCGTATGGCAGTTTAAGTCGATCTCATAGGGGTCATCTGTATGGGGACTAAGTCTGAACTTGAACCCATTTTCACAAATTTCAATAGTGTTCATCCTATGGCCGACACAAGCTTATACACTAAATGCGAATGTGCGAATTTTTGTACTTTTGAGAATTTTTTATACGATAACGAATAATATGTAACGAATTTCTGATGCAACCTTGTAAAATTTTACTAGTTAGCAAAATAGCATGCAAAATGACATTTTTCTGCAATAAAAAGAAAAAAAATACAATTTTAGTGCAAAATAGATATAATATATTTGAAAAAATATTAATTTTTGTAAGTAGACAATGAAGTGTAAACGCGCAGAATAACCAACATTTTGTCGATTTTTTAAGCAAAATTTTCCAAATTTTGTTGTACGAATGTATGTGTCCTAACGAAAAAATATTTTAAGACTAAAAGCTTCGAAGGTTTTTTCAGCAAATTGGCAACGTTTTTTCAATATATTTTTCCCAATGAAATTAATACCCCGAAAAATATTGATCATGCGGCTATAACCATTTGTCGGATATTAGCCAAACCGATCCCTCGCACAGTGTTCCGTTCAAATTTCTCTACACCTCACATAGGTCAACTGTCGAGCTGCTTTTTTTTATTTTATGTTCGCCTTGAATTTGCCCATCGATACTTCTTTTGGTATTTTTGATATCGGCTCACATTTTCTGGAATTTGTCTCCAAAAATTGGTTTGTACGAAAAAATGTGAATGGGTTTTATTTCAAAAATTTTCAGCTGAGAATCTTCGTTGCGATAAATACTAAAAGAAACTGTGCGTGAAACTGTGGAGAAAAATTTTTAATTTTTCATCTTTTCCAGAATTTTTGCATACATATAAAAAATTTTTTTTCGATGTGTCAAAAAATGTGTCCAAAAACTTGAATAAATTTGTGAGTATTCCATTAATTATTCAATAAATTTTCTTTAGAAATTGCATAGTTTTCCAGTAAAAACATCGCTTCCCCATGAAAATTATAAATGTAAAATTTTTCCTCGCAGTTTCACGCAGACACTCGTACGTACACTCACGCTCGCATCTTCGATGACCAAAAAATGCAGTGGTGTGATGTTAAGCATGACGCCGATAGCATCGGTTGGGCACGTTCTGTTCGCCCCGGTGATCCTAATAAAGGTAATGCGGTATACCTTGTGCAGGATTGCCTTAGCATTCGCTTACTCAACCTTTGGCCACCATGCAAGAGCAGAATAGGTATCCATTGGTAGTCATAAACGACCAGTATATCAGGTTGGATTTTAAGCCCCACGTTCTACTCAATAGCCTTTGACAGGCGTATAATGCCCCGGTAGCCTTTTTGGTAATTTGATCTAAGTGGTTGGTCCATATGCGGGATTTATCCAGCCTTTCAGTCTTGGTTTCAGAAGCATGAGTTTTCTTCGTTTAGTGAAAGGTATCAGTATGGTCTTAGATGGGTTCATAGATAACCCTTTATTGTGACACCAATTGAGGGTATAATTCAGAGCCTGTTGCATACGCTCCGATATTGTGCTCTCGTCGAAGCCGGGACAGAGACAGAGCAGTGGCGATAGAACGCCTCCATATGGACAGCTCCTAGTGGCACTTGACTTGATATTCAGTATGATAACCCTAGAGTTGAGCATCTCTAGGGTCCAATTTATTATGATGGGAGAAATATTCTTTGTCAATATGGCCCCTCCAATTGCCCTATATGACGCATTATCGAATCCGCCCTATATATCAATAAAGGCACAGAGAGATATCTGTTGGCATTAAGTACCTTTTCTATCATTGTGACAACATTATAGACAGCTGAATCAGTGGATTTACTCCGTTGATACGCAAACTGTAGGTGATGAATACGTTATCGTGCCAGGTAAGTGTCCCTGATATGATGGTCCAGAACTTTTTCCATTTCATTTTTTCGAAATCAATTATAACTTATTTCGAGTGAATATTTTTGTTGTAAATTAAAAAATAATGAATGTATTGTAAGTGTGTAGGGATGGGATTTATGAATGGTGGGATTGCCGATGAAAACTTCTTCTTTAACATAATGAACATATTAATTGTTAAATCTCTCAAAAGAAAAGTAAAGTAAAAAAGAATAATATATTGTTTATCGTTAAGTGCGAAATTTAAAAAAAAGATGATCAATATTCATTTGGCAATTTTTGTGGTCCGCGATTTTCGGTTTTGGGGATTCGGTTGGAAGATTCCGCCCATATTTTTCACGATTAGTCCCATTGGTAAATATCCCTCCCATTTTTGTCCGATGAATGGACTCGTACAAAGTGTAAAACATATTTATTTCTGTATATAACAAAACTGAAACAATAAATCGTTGCGTTTTGTAACGAGTAAGGAAAGTATAAATATTTACACTATCGAAATAAATTTCGATACGGAATTATTTCGATCACAACTGCGAAAATTCAACACCAGCACAACGTCATTAGGGTATAGGAATGAGGTACAATAATATTTAAGGTGAAAAAAATTTAAGGTGAGAATGAAATTTGAGGTGAAAATAAGTTTCGTCGTCTGTGGAAAAGAAGTCTGTTTGCAAATTGTGTAACTCATATCTCATATAAAAACAAATCGCGCAAGAACAACTCCCAAATAAATATTGAAGATAAAACAGATACTAAGCCTAGTTCATGTGGGCATGACCGTGGTTAGAACAGGAAGACGGGCTTTTTATGGAGTTGCCTTTATAACGGTTAATTGCTAGAAACATATACTTTCCGAGTTGTAATTATGTCATCTTTTAGCCAAAATGTTATTCGTTCGTTTATAATGGTTAAAACAGGATAAGTACACTTTTATACGGTTTTATTGAGAAGGATTTTTTGTAGCTGAATTTTTACCAACTTCCCAACTAACTAGAACTCTGAAATTTTCAATAGTCATTTTATATCGTGGTTAACCTGAAAGCGTTTAAGACATGTCTTCAAAAAAAATTTTTTTTATTTTCTTAACTATGCTTTAAAAAATCGATTTATTTTTTACTGGAATTTTACTGCATTAAGTAAAAATAAAAAAATATCGGCCATTGCCCTGTCAAAGTTTATGTGCATTATGTGCATTCATTGACCACAAAATACCACAATATTTGGCAATAAATCTATTTTAGCCTTTTTTGAATCTTTATAAACTTGTCAAATGTCATTGTTACTCGTAACAACCAGTTATCGCTGTACGAACCCTAAAAACCATTAATTCGTACACCATGAATTTTTTAATTGTAACGCATTAAAGGGCGCCTCTATAATAAAATTATGTTAGCAGCACCAACAAAGTTGTACTTATAAGGAAGAATATTTTGCTTTCTTGAAATTCATATGATAAAAAACTGTTTTACGAACTCAAATTAACTGATAGTTCAATGTATTTTAAAACAAAAACAAAAAATTAGAATGTACCGTTATATAAGAATAAAGTTATGTCGGATAACAAATAAACACGATCTTTTTCATGTTGTGTAATGGTGCGGCGTTTGTTGGAAGATCCGCTTCCGTTTCCCTGAGCCTTTGCTGGTCGCACGTGCTGGCGTAGGGGCCTAGCTCGCCGGATGGGTGGGGTCTTGCTCAGGCTCAGGGAAACCGCACTACAGATTTTCACGTGGGATTTAAAAAAAAACAACTGTCAAAACAAACGGACGCTAAAGGGATGGATGGCCATACTTACCTTGGGATTGGGGACTAGGTGTTCTGCCCCTTTTTGCCCTCCCTACCATGTTACCTCGACTCCATCTTAGTTGGAGGTAACCCACTGCAATGATAAGAGTTTGGTTTGGTTTGTTTTTCTACATTGGGATATATAAATTTTTATTTACCCTTCATTTTAAGGGTTTTAGTTTTAATTTTAAATTATTTTTCGTAACATTTTAATTTTTTTAGCCAATTTTCATTTTTAGCAAAATTTTAAGTTTAGCAAATTTTAATTTTATCTCAATTTGAATTTTAGCACTACAGAATAATAATAATATTTTAAATTAAATTTAGTTTTAATTTTAACTTTAACAAAAAATTTTTCTTTTTAAATATGGTACCATTTTGTAAATTTTCTTAAATTTCTATAGTGTTAAATTTAGGTTAATTTTAAATTTTAGCAAAATTTTGTTTTAGGAAAAATTTTGAAAAATTTTACCATTTTTTTTTTACAAAATTTTAATTTTTAGCTAAATTATATTTCTTATTATAATTTTTTAATTTTAGCTCAATTTTATTTTTATTTAGGAAAATTTTTAGTTTAATTTTATATTTAGCAAATTTCTTAATTTAGAAAATTTTTAGTTAAAATTTATGTTTAAATTTATATTTAGAAAAAATTTTGATTTATAATTAGAAAAATCTTTAGAAAATAATTTTAATTTATAGTTAGACAAATCTTAGGAAATTTTTTATTTAATTTAGATTTAAGAAAACATTTTAATTAGTGTCTTTTAATTACCGCCATATGGTTGTAGGTGTTGAGGATAAAGCTGCTGCCGCCAGACGCTGTGGTTGTGGGTCGCAATATGCAATTAAAAAAATCGGCCATAGCTTAATTCTGCATATGATTATTTAATGTTTTATTACCCAATTTGTTTTTGTAATCGGCTAAATGTATTCTTCTTTATTCTTATCACCATTAATTTTTTTATAGAGATTTTTTTTTTATTTAACGCAGTATTTTTTTTTTATGTTTAATTTACAATTAAACAATATTTATATATTCATAATTGTACATTTTGATTTTTATTTCGTTTTCTTAAATTTAAAACGGTTTTTTTTTTTTTTAACTTAAACATATGTATTTAGTTTTTTCTTCTTTAATATTAAGTTTGTTACAGTGTTTATAAATTTTACTTTTAAACTTTCTTAAAATTTAACTTTATTTCACTACAACTAATTTTATTTTAATTTTAATTTAAAGTCAGGTTTTTCCTCAACCTTTTTTTTTTAACTCCTTAAAAAATTTTAATCTTAATTTTAAGAGGTTTTTCCTCATCCTTCACTTTATCACTACATTTTAAATTTTATTTTTAAGAGGGTTTTTCCTCAACCTTTATGTTCAACTATTAATCTTCAACTCCTCTAAACTTATTTTAACACTTAATTTTAATTTAATTTAACTTTACTTTAAGTTTTTACATTTTTAATTTTTAAGAGGTTTTTCCTCAACCTTTTTGCTTTAACGGTCACATTTCAACTCCTAATGTCACTAATTTTAATTTTAAATTTCTTTAAACTTTCTTTCTTTAATTCTTAAATATTTAATTTTCTTAATTTTTTTAATTTTCTTAAACTTTAAAAACATTAATTTTTAATTTTAATCTTTAATTTATTTTATTTGTTTTTATTTAACTTTTACACTAATTTTAAACTGCACTTAACTCTACATTTTATTTTTACTTTCTTTCTTAAACTACATATTTAATTCTTACGAGGTTTTTCCTCAACTTTTCCTTTTCAAAAACAAAACTTCAACTCCTCGACTTAAATTTAACTTTCTTACATTCAGCCTTCTCATCTTCATTCATTCATGTCCAGATAAAAACCTGTTTATTAAAACAAACAAAGTCACCACCAATTCAATGAGAACATTCATATGCATTCATAATATTCTCTAGTATTTATAACACTCCCACTCATATATGACTATGAGAGCAAGTGAGATCAATACAAGAAAATACGTGGTTTGACCAGCATGATTGCATATGAATGTGTTCATGATTTCATACAACACAATGAAGAGAACAAAAAATGCCATAAATCAGTTTGCTAAAATAAGAAAAAAATGCCATCAACCTATTACCATATAAGGTGTTGTTTATATGTACATACTTGAACTTGAAAATAATTTCAAGATCAAGGTTATTATTTTTTTCTTCTTTCTTATTCTGCTTGTAACCGAAATTCTTTTGTTACAGTAAAGCGCAAAACAGATCACCGTCACAGTTGTTTCATTTAAATTGCGATTATTTGTTAAACGATGGCACGTAGTAAGCCAGTTTTCTGAACTAGTTCGATTTTTAATTATTGACAAATTCAAATCGAGAAAGAAGCTTCCCAGATCAGCAGTACCAAGTATTGTTCAAAGATAGGAAAAAAGTGGGAGTTATAACAATAACCTTGCAAATATCGGCCACGTCTCCAATGTAAGTTTCGTGACAAAAGAACTTTAACGGTTTTAACTAAAACAAATCTCGAAGACCTGTTAGAGTCATAGTTTCAAAGGCATCTAAAACAATTTGAAAAATCATAAAACGTGAATAGACGCTTCAGCTAATGAAAGATATTGGTCATGGCATTTCTAAAGTAAAACAAAATTATTTTTTAGACCAAAGAAAAGACCTTACTTACTGCGCTTCAAATGAAAAACTTTTACTATGGCCAAAGGAAAGACGTTCTTGGGTGCAGAGGCAATGAGACATTTTTAGTTTTAGCAACGAATCTAAGTTTGATGTAAGCGTCGGTGATCTGTTAAAGCATGGAGGCATATAATAAAAACTGCTAAAGGGTAAGGTAAGGTTTTTAAAACTTTTTATGTTGTATCAAAATTTCAAGTAAATCGGAGCAAAACTAACAAAGTTACAGCCTTTCAAGCCGGCCCTGATGCTCGATTTTTATACCTGCCTGTCAGACGCGCAACGCACAGTGGGATCGTTTTATACATATCATGGCAAAAAGTATAAGAGCTCGTTTAACACTGAAATATGGCCGAGAGCCCTTTATCAACTCAATTAAGAAAAAATTTTAAGTTTTATCAAAATTGACCACGCCCGTCGCCGCCGCCCATATAACCCGAAAAAACTTTTTCGCTCCAAATTTCTATTTCCTTACCAGAAGTCATGAAATTTGGAGTTAGGCATCAATTTTATGAAGTTCAGATATCTCGTTAGTTTCATGGAAATCGGCCACGCTCATCGCCCACAGTCCATATAACCGAATATGAATTTTTGGACTCGAATTTTTGTTTCTTCATTAAAAGTCTTGTAACTTGACTCAATTTATCAGTTATATAAAGTAAAGGTGTTTGCGAAGCTTTACAGAAATATGCCACGCCCACCGCCCGCAGCCTATATACCCGAATATGAATTTTTGGAACCGAATTTTTGTTTCTCCATTAAAAGTCTTGTAACTTGATTCAAGTTATCAGTAATATAAAGTAAAGGTGTTTGCAAAGCTTTACAGAAATATGTCACGCCCACCGCCCACAGCCCATATACCCGAATATGAATTTTTGGACCCGAATTTTGGTTTTTTCATTAAAAGTCTTGTAACTTGACTCAAGTTATCAGTAATATGATCTAAAGATGTTTGCAAAGCTTTACAGAAATATGCCACGCCCACCGCCCATATAACCCACAAAAAAATTTTATTCAAAAATTTTGTTTCAGCCATAAGCCATAAGTAACGATATTTTTCAATGAAAACAAGTAAGAAAATTATAGTCGGTCTAGACCGACTATACGATACCCTATACCATGCGTTTAGAAACCCTATCTCTTAGGCCCAACTAACTGGACATAGAAAATAAGCAAAAACCAAATTTGAGTGGGATTTTTATTAATTTTTTTGGCAGCAGATATGAAAAAATTCATATCGGATGCTATATCTATATGGGGACTAGGTCCAAAAATGGACCGATCCTGATCATGTTTGGTAAAGTCTCTTGTATTTTGCAAAAATATATACAAACAAAATTTGAGAAGAATCAGTGCAATATTTTTGTTTTTTAATAGATTTAAGTGAAAATGGGAAGCAGCTCTATATGGCGCCAAATGGATCATTTTTGGACTACTCATTAATGGATGTAATGAACGCATATAAACCCAATTTGAGTAAGATCTATATGACAATTTTGATCTTATGACAATTTATGTCGATTTCATAGGGGTAATTTGTATGGGGGCCAGGTCTGAACATGGACCGATTCTCACTAATTTCAATAGCGTTCATCCTATGGCTTATATACCAAATTTCATGAAAATATATTCATATTTGCGACCTGCAGTTTGATTACAAGGTTTACATGGACACACAGACGGACGGACGGACGGACGGACGGACGGACATTGTTAAATCAACTCAGAAAGTGATTCTGATTCGATCGGTATAATTAAAGATGGGTCTAGGTCAAATATTTTTGGTTGTTACAAACAGCAGCACAAAGTCATTATACCCAAACCACATAGTGGTATAGGGTATAAAAACTAGCTGAAACAAGATAAACGATGTAGTGGCTGATAAACATTTTTACGTGTAAGCAAATCTATCATTTCTTTAACGACAACATCTATCAAAAATCTGATGATACAAGAAGGCGATAGGAAACATCAATATTCGTTGCGACTCTGTTGCACTTTCTGGAGAACATTAATCTATACCTTCTATAGTCCTTCACATGTTTTTTTGAATTACTGAAATGCAAAAAAATCTCATTCTATCACTAACAAGGCTAGCCGACTGTGGTGAATATATATTCAAATATGATGGTGCATCTTCTTATACAGCAAAAACAACAACAACCAAGTGAAAAAATTCTAGTCGGTCGAGAGCGTTTTGAGAATTGGTCTTAGGTCCAACAAATTGGGTATAGAAAATAAGCATAAAGCAATTCTGACTGGAATTTTTATTAATTTTTTTGCCTGCAGATCTGAAAAAGTTCATATCTGATGTAAAAATTATATGGGGATTAGATCGAAAAATGGACCGACCCGACCATATTTGATTAAGTCACAAATTTTTTGCAAAAACTTATACAAACTAAATTTGAGAAACATCGGTGCAACATTTTTGTTTCTTTTATAGATTTAAGTGTAGATCGGGAAGCAGCTTTATATGGGGGCTATGACTAAGAATTGACCTAGAGGGTTTATTTTTGGACTACTGATTAATGGGAGTAATAAACACACACAAACCCAATTTGACCGAGATCTATACATATGATAATTTGGATCTCATGGTAGTTTAAGTCGATCTCATAGGGGTCATTTGAATGTGGACTAGGCTATTTATCACTTCCAACAATTTCAATAAAGTTCGTCCTATGTTCGATAGAAGCTTATATGCTAAATTTTGTCAAAATATATTCAAATTTAAGACCTGTAGTTTGACTTCAAGGTTTACATGGACACACAGACGGACAGACAGACAGACGGACGGACGGACGGAAATCACTAAATCGACTCAGAAAATGATTCTGAGTCGATCGGTGTAATAAAAGATGGGTCTAGGTCATATATTTTTTGTAGTTACAAACGTCAGCACATACTCATTATACCCTGACCATATAGTGGTACGGGGTATAAAAATGGGTCCAAAATAAATGGAAATGTAGCCCAGACTTCAAACCAAATGAAAACATGTGAGCTCTCATATTTAACAGTTTCGACAATTTAAAAGTGCGGATTTCTAAATGGAAGGCAGTGAGCGCTCTGGTAGTCCACAAAAATATGAAGACGAGCAAGTGCTGAAGTAATTTGCAGAAACATTGCATGTGTCACAAGAAACAATCAGCAGACAAGCAATGGGAAAGATCAATAAACTTGGAAAATGAACTCACGCAATTAATCAAAAAAAAACCCGAATGGGCCAGAATACACGACAAAGTGATTCTCTTACAGGCCACACGTCTCACACAGACAAACCAGTGAAAGATACCTTGAAATCGCTTGGATGCGACATCCTTCTATACCCGTCGTACTCCCCAGACCTGGTGCCATCTGACTATCATATGCTCGCATCAATTATTCACGTGCACATATTTGTATGATTTTAAAAACATTATTTCGCAGTCTAGAATGTTGTCTTGTCAAAAACTGCTTGCTGTACGAATTAACAATGCTTAGGGCTCGTATATGAAATCAGAAACTTTTCACATGTTTACTTACTTATCTCTCTGTTGGAGGAGTTAAGCAAAAACACAAAAGTGTTAACACAAGATAAAAATCCATTAAGACGATTTAGCAGAAATTTTCATAATTTCATTCATTGTGAAAATTATTTTATGAATAGAACGACGGAAAAACATTTCAAGTTCAGAGAGCTTTGAACTGCGGAACAAAATTCATTTTCATTGTCTTTTATTTTTGTTGTCGTTATTCTTTAATTTTCAAATCAAAAGAAGGACACGCAACACTTGTAGTTTCAAGTGGAATGTTATTTTTGGTTTGCCTTAAACAACAATAATGCTTAAGATTTGTCAATCATCTTCGGACTGAGATAAGAAAAGTCTTTGGCGATTTGTACAAAAAAAAAAAAAAAAAAAAAAAACTTTAGACATTTTGTTTTATTTCCTTTCACAAGTATTTATCGGGCGGGTATTGAACTGTTGTAATATTAAATAAATATTTGAGTAAATATAATGAAATATAATATATACTGAAATAATGAAAGAAATTATGCTGATGTTTGTAGCTACCAAAAATATTTTTTATACTGTTCGTCCATCCGTCCCAAATATGACTACAACAAATATGAGATCGACTTAAATTGTCATAAGATTCAAGATCATATATATCTCGGTCAAATTGGGTGTGTGTATATTTAATTAATCAGTAGTCTAAAAATAAACCTATTGGGACAATTCTTAGTTATAGCCCCCATATAAAGCTGCTTCCCGATCTTCACTTGAACCTATCAAAAACAAGAATATTGCAAAGATTTTTCTCAAATTAGATTTGTATATGTTTTTGCAAAAAAATAAATGACTTTATCTAATATGGTCAGGATCAGTCTATATTTCGACATTAGGGTGCCCCTTAATAAAAAAAGTGTTCAAACTGTCGGTCTCACCCCCTAGAAATATGCGAATAGCAAAAAAAACTGAGAAATACAAAGTTTTGGGCCAATCAAAAAACGTTTAGTCGTGGCGCAAAGCGATTGAAAATTTCAAGTGTGTTTATATGGGGAAAATATGACTTTTTTCAGATTTTACGAAAATTTCGTTCTATAATTTAATTTTTCCGACAAGCTGTTACATAATTCGGGATCAGTATTAAATTATCCTTTCAAAAGGCTATATAACTTCAAAATCGTATGAAACCTCGCCAAGAAATAGCAAATGCCACAGACCACTTTTGTGCCAAAAAAAAACTAGCTCATGAAATTTGATGGCATTTTTTTCAACTTTGAGAAATTGATTAAAGCCATCATTCTTTTTTGGTCTCTATACTTATAAGTACTCAGATATGTAGTATTGTTTTATTACCACATTGTGAACCTATTGCGCATTGAGACCGAAAATTGGAAATTTTTTTGATAAAATTTTGAAAACTCCTTTTTCAAGTTTGAAAAAATTTTCTTAAATAAAATTTAAAAAAATTAATATATTAATTTATGGTTTCATTAAATGCATGTTGCAGATTAACTGTGTGAATTTTTAAGTAAATTCCTCCACCAGAATTTTTTTTCCAACGTTTTTACTTTTGCGGATTTCGAGAAAACTTTGATTTTTGTGAAATATTCTGTAAATGTACTCTTCCTAAATACTTTGTATCAAAAATTCATCACTTTTCTACTTTTAAATGTTATATGTTATTTTAATAGCCTAGGGTTTCGGAAAAAAATAATATGACTCCATTAACCCTTTTGGAATTGGGGTCACATATGACCCCAATCTAATAAAAGACAATTTATTCAAAAAATTCAAATATTTTGTAAGCGCTGTCCAATTTTTAGATGCGACACTTAAAATATAATAACCAAATGTGTAGAAGTTTCGCTCCAAAAATTTGGGATAAATCCGAGAACGTTAACCCATTATTTGCCAAGACCAGCTTTGGATTTTAAGATATTTTTAAATAAAAATGACCTAAAACGAGTTTTTCTGTTAAACTCGTTGATACCACTATTTAGAATTTAAGAAAAATAATTCGGTTAATTTTTATTTATTTAACCCTTCAGTGCTCCTGAGATCAAAATTATCCATTGTGATATATCTCTGGTGCAATTATCTGCTTATTACTCGCGAATATAAATTAAAACAACTTAGGTCATATGTCTAAAAAATAGGACGTTTTTTGAAATTCACTTTGATTTAGTTTTGTAATTTATTCCATTAAGAGTAGTATTAATTTAATATTAACTTTTATATATATTATTATATTTGAAATTTACTTTTATTTAATAAACTATTTAAAACTGGGAAATAAAATGTTAGAAGTTTGAAAAGATGTAGGTGACATTGAAGATAATATATAGCGACCGAATATTAAAAATCAAAAATGTCAACCATTATAAGTATTGGCATCTTCACCGATTGACCTGAATTTTTTTTTTTTTTTTTGCGTTTTTTATCAATATCCACCAAATTGATGAGTGAGACCGCAAGAAATTCAACTATTACTTTATTATATAAAGTAATTTTATAACAAAATTGGTTAAAAGTTGTTTTAATATATATTCGCGAGCAATAAGCAGACAATTGCACCAGAGATATATCACAATGGATAATTTTGATCTCAGGAGTACTGAAGGATTAAATAAAAAAAAATTAACCGAATTATTTTTCTTAATTTCTACATAGTGGTTTCATCGAGTGTAATAGAAAAACTCGTTTTCGGTAATTTTTATTTTAAAATATCTTAAAATCCAATTCTGGCCATGGCAAATAATGGGTTAACGTTTTCGGATTTATCCAAAATTTTTGGAATGAAACTTCTACACATTTGGTTATTATATTTTAAGCGTTGCATCTAATAATTGGACAGCACTTACAAAATATTTGAATTTTTTGAATAAATTGTCTTTTATTAGATTGGGGTCATATGTGACCCCAATTCCAAAAGGGTTAATGGAGTCATATAATTTTTTTCCGAAACCCTAGGCTATTAAGATAAAATATAACATTTAAAAGTAGAAAAGTGATGAATTTTTGATACAAAGTATTTAGAAAGAGTACATTTACAGAATATTTCACAAAAATCCAAGTTTTCTCGAAATCCGCAAAAATAAAAACCTTGGCAAAAAAATTCTGGTGGAGGGATTTACTTTAACATTCACACAGTTAATCTGCAACATGTATTTAATGAAACCATAAATTAATATATTAATTTTTTTAAATTTTATTTAAGAAAATTTTTTCAAACTTGAAAAAGGAGTTTTCAAAATTTTATCAAAAAAATTTCCAATTTTCGGTCTCAATGCGCAATAGGTTAACAACGTGGTAATAAAACAATACTTCATATCTGAGTACTTATAACTATAGAGACTAAAAAAGAATGATGGCTTTAATCAATTTCTCAAAGTTGAAAAAAAATGCCATCAAATTTCATCATAGTTTTTTTTGGCACAAAAGTGGTCTGGGCGAGGTTTCATATGATTTTGAAGTTATATAGCCTTTTGAAAGGATAATTTAATACTGATCCCGAATTATGTAACAGCTTGTCGGAAAAATTAAATTTTAGAACGAAATTTTCGTAAAATCTGAAAAAAAGTCATATTTTCCCCATATAAACACACTTGAAATTTTCAATCGCTTTGCGCCACGACTAAACGTTTTTTGATTGGCCCAAAACTTTGTATTTCTCAGTTTTTTTGCTATTCGCATATTTCTAGGGGGTGAGACCGACAGTTTGAACACTTTTTTTTTCCTCCATATAATGAAGGGCCACCCTATTCGACATAGTCCTCACATATCCGCAGACAAAAATACCAATAATATTTGACCTCGGCTTATCTTTTAATATACCGATCGACTCAGAATCTCTTTTCCTTATCTTTCTGAACGACCACCTTGGTCAAACTTTTAATTCTGTATACTTTTTCGCAGATGACAGCAGTATTTGTCATTCATTTTCTTTTAATTTGGGGCCAAGCCCCTTGGAGGTTAGGGGCAAAAGGCAGACAATGAATGACACACTCAATGAAGACCTGTTAACAATCTCCGAGTGGGGTAAAGCGAAATTTTAATGTGCTGAAGACTCAATGTTGTATGTTGACCCATAGGGCCACGAAATCAACAATGTCATCTGTATATATGGGTGGTATAGGTATTAAGGAATCGGATACTCTTGATGTTCTAGGCATGGAAATTCAATGTGATGTTCGTTGGAACCAGAATGTTTTCCAAGTGTCCAAAAAACATTCAAGTGTCTTGCTTTTCTAAAACGGTGTAAAAATTACTTCACTCCTTCTGATCTCCTTAAAATCTATACCATTTATATACATCCGACCAAAAATGAAATCAACTCCCATATATGGGCAAGAGCTTCAAAGTCAGTTTTGGAGCTACTGGACTACAAAGGAGGGCGTTGGCGCTCATAAATGACAGTAGGGTATCTATTGATTCATTGGAAAATCGTTGGAATGTGGGTTGCGTAGCACTGTTCTAAAGATATTACCATGGGAAATGTTCTTCTTAGCGAACTTATGCCAAGTGCCTGAGTTTCGGTTCGCTTTACCCGCTCCTCTAGTAGATTACATCCGTTTGTAGTCTATTGTCCAGTTGACGGTACAACGCATTACAGATAGAATTCGTTTATCAGTCGTACTAGCCGTATGTGGAATAAACTCCCCGCAGAGGTCTTTCCTGACAAATATCCACAAACGTTACTCTCTCTCTCTCCTCTTTCCCATAACTTATTTCCCTGAAATCAACACAACGCACTGCATATGTAGGGGGCATCCCCTGAGTGTTGGTTATTTAAAAAAAATAAATATAAAGAATTGCTCCCGAAATTTATTTGTTTTCCAAAACAATAAGGTTAATAATTAATTTAGATCAATTATAGAGTTTTTTCTTTTATCTGATTTAATAATTAGATTGAAGTCATCTTCGTAAGCAATAAAAGCAATTTCTTTATGAAAGGAAATAATGGAACACAGTACGCAATTAAGAAGAGCTATGACTGACATAGGGGACCCTTGCGGGATTCCATTATTCAATGAATGTGAGGGATAAGTAACTGTTGGTAAGTCATATAACAGTTTTCCTATTGGTCATAAATTTTTAAAGGTAATTTACAATATGTGTACCGGGGCGGGTCGATTTAAAAATCGCCCAAGTGACAAGGAAAATCGTATTCTAGGGATCAAAATAAGAAACTTTGCCCGAGGAACCATACCTCTAAAACGAATTCTGATGTCCCGACTTTTGACCTGTCTGTCTGTCTGTCTCACTTTATCCCATTTAGAGTGCCCCAATCGAGCCCAAATGTATGATTGACCCCCACTAACTTTGGAGGGCCGACCCACCCATGCCAGTGGCACACCCCCTGGAACCCCCTGGGGGTTCCCCATACAAACATTTCAAAAAGTCACCATTTTTGTTTAGAATTGGGCTGACTATGTTTGATTTAATATTAAAATTAACACTCATACGTATACGTATCTTCTACTCTGCTAATAAATAATAATCATAAGCCTTGACTATGTTATATTATTCAAAAAGATCGATCGGATGAGGGAAATAATTTTAGATCACTCCGTGACTATGCGTGAATCTGCGTGACCACCCCAAAATTAATCTGTAGTCACAGCAAGACTATGGGCCAAGTTTCAGATCAATTGCATGAGGGTGAATGGGGTTGCCCCATGGCAGACAGACAGACAGACAAGTCAAAAGTCAGGATATCAGAATTCGTTTTAGAGGTATGATTCCCGGGGTAAAGTTTCTTATTTTGATCCCTAGAATATAATTTTACCTGTCACTTGAGCGATTTTTCTGCCTCCCTACAAATCGACCCGCCCTAATGTATACCCAACTTCCATGAAGTAAGTTGATCAATAACAGCATGTATGCCAATTCTATCGAATGCTCTCTCAAAGTCTAGTGAATTGATTGAAATGTGTGTGTTTGGTGGTATTGTGAGAGTCTATGTATAAAAGCGGATCAATTGTAGATTTTCCTCCATTGACGCCAAATTGACGGCTATTAACAAGCTTGTTTATTTGGCTATGAATCTGTCTAATACTTTTGAAAGGCAGGTGTTGAGGTTAATCGGTCTATATGTTTATGATTGATCAAGCTATATGATTGAAAACATGAGAATACCTTTAATTTTTGTGAAAAGCAGCCTTTTTGTCTCTTGGTGTTGACAACCTTGGCTTATAATATAGTGTTTAAGATACGGCTGAAGGGTATCTTACCTGTTATTAAAATTAATTATTTTTTTTGCCATTAGCAACCAAGCTGAGCAATATTGGCCTAAGTCTCTTTCATATTTTGTTTGTATTACCATAAAATATAACCTAACCTTTTATTTCACAATTTCATGTGATATCTTATTATTAGCCAAACTTAAACGCAATACGAATTAAGAAAATTAATAAATAATTTTAAAATTAAATGCAAATTTCTACGGAACTGCATTAAAATCCATTAGTCTTCATACACCTACAGACAAATATAAATATAAGTATATCTGATTGTTGTTAATATTTACATACTCGCATTTATGTCCTTTCAGAGTCCTTTACGGAGGTGTTGCCAAGGCAACTGTAAAAAATTAAACAGAATTTAAACAAGGAAGTATGACATATGCTAACAATAGTAATATAAGTTGTCGTACTGTAGACATTGAGCCAAGTTCGTCCAAGTCAGTTGGACAAAATATGATATTTGTTTTATATTAATGCACTCGCATAAAGTATTTATAATGTACATTAAATGCCAAAGCAAATTTCCTCTTTTCTTACACACAACTGTCCTAAGGGTGTCCTGACACATTGACCCGTGTCACATAAATGTTATGAAGAAGGAAATTATGACTAGGCGTATTTTTGCAAATACAAAAAGGCTAGCATTGCAATTCAGGGAAAATCTATCAATTGTTAAAAATTTATTAGAATCTAAAGGCAGGCTTAGACGAGTGGGGCTATTAATAGCGACACACCCCTGTAATTTCTAATAGACACTGCAAATGATCTAACAGTGTTGTAGCTGCAGTCCCTTTTTTAATACTAACTAAGCCTTTAGATTCTGGGAAACTTTTAGTAAGACTAGATTTTCTTAAGAAACATTAGACTTTGTCTCTTTTAAATGTTTGATGCCCTCCTTAATTCACAATAACTTTCATAAATATGGATGGTGTCACAAAACTGAGTATAGGGTTTGATAGCACTATGCCACCGCTTTAAAAATATTGCTAATGGGATCTTCGTGATTTCTTACTTTTTTTTAATAAAAAAAAATTGGGCTTGAAAGTGCTAAAGAAAACCTCATGAAAGAAAAAAATAAAAAAAATCGTTGGACCGGTTTTCGAGTACAGGAAATTTATTTTTTTTTATACCCCCTACACCTCAGTGGCAGATGGAAAATGAAAAATGAAAAAAAGGAAATACGAAAATTGAAAAATTAAAAATGGAAAATAGAAAATGAAAAATAAAAATGGAAAATGAAAAATGGAAAATGGAAAACGAAAAATGAAAAATTAAAAATGAAAAATAAAAAATGAAAAATGAGAATTGAAAAATTAAAAATGGAAAATAAAAAATGGAAAAAGAAATATGAAAGATGAGAATTGAAAAATGAAAAATGAAAAATGGAAAAAGAAAAATGAAAAATGAGAATTGAAAAATGAAAAATGAGAAATGAAAAATGAAAAATGAAAAATGGAAAATGAAAAAGGAAAAATGAAAAATGAATAATGGAAAATGAAAAATGGAAAGTAAAAAATGAAAAATGAAATATGACAAATGGAAAATGAAAAATGAAAAATTAAAAATTAAAAATTAAAAATTAAAAATTAAAAATTAAAAATTAAAAATTAAAAATTAAAAATTAAAAATTAAAAATTAAAAATTAAAAATTAAAAAATAAAAATTAAAAATTAAATATTAAAAATTAAAAATTAAAAATTAAAAATTAAAAATTAAGAATTAAAAATTAAAAATTAAAAATTAAAAATTAAAAATTAAAAATTAAAAATTAAAAATTAAAAATTAAAAATTAAAAATTAAAAATTAAAAATTAAAAATTAAAAATTAAAAATTAAAAATTAAAAATTAAAAATTAAAAATTAAAAATTAAAAATTAAAAATTAAAAATTAAAAATTAAAAATTAAAAATTAAAAATTAAAAATTAAAAATTAAAAATTAAAAATTAAAAATTAAAAATTAAAAATTAAAAATTAAAAATTAAAAATTAAAAATTAAAAATTAAAAATTAAAAATTAAAAATTAAAAATTAAAAATTAAAAATTAAAAATTAAAAATTAAAAATTAAAAATTAAAAATTAAAAATTAAAAATTAAAAATTAAAAATTAAAAATTAAAAATTAAAAATTAAAAATTAAAAATTAAAAATTAAAAATTAAAAATTAAAAATTAAAAATTAAAAATTAAAAATTAAAAATTAAAAATTAAAAATTAAAAATTAAAAATTAAAAATTAAAAATTAAAAATTAAAAATTAAAAATTAAAAATTAAAAATTAAAAATTAAAAATTAAAAATTAAAAATTAAAAATTAAAAATTAAAAATTAAAAATTAAAAATTAAAAATTAAAAATTAAAAATTAAAAATTAAAAATTAAAAATTAAAAATTAAAAATTAAAAATTAAAAATTAAAAATTAAAAATTAAAAATTAAAAATTAAAAATTAAAAATTAAAAATTAAAAATTAAAAATTAAAAATTAAAAATTAAAAATTAAAAATTAAAAATTAAAAATTAAAAATTAAAAATTAAAAATTAAAAATTAAAAATTAAAAATTAAAAATTAAAAATTAAAAATTAAAAATTAAAAATTAAAAATTAAAAATTAAAAATTAAAAATTAAAAATTAAAAATTAAAAATTAAAAATTAAAAATTAAAAATTAAAAGTTAAAAATTCAAAATTAAAAATTACTGGCTAATTCAGATATAAATATTTTAATATGCGCCTTTTTTAATATTATTATCTGGAAATTTTTAGCCAAAAATCAGTAGCATTTTTTTTTTAATTATCGTGAATTATCTCAACACTTTCTTATAGGGATCAATCTTTGTTATAACGCTGCCTGCGATGAATAATGAATTTCATTAGGGGTTTTCTACTCAAGTAAAAGAAAAAAACAAAAACTGAAATTAGAAAAATAATGTAATTTTTCAAATAGTAACTAATTCTTTCTATAGTCGTTTCGTCGTTTTGTTAGTTTTGTTTTCATTATCAATAATTTTTTTTTTTTCATTAATTTTTTTTAAATTTGTTATTATTTATTTTTTTCTATTTTTGTTAATATAACTAAACATGCTTTTTTTGTTCTTTTTCTAATTGAAAATAAAGTAAAACATTAAAATAAATTATAAATTCTCGAAAAATCGTAATTTTTCGAAAATTCCCTCAGCGATTTCTTTCCTTTTCCTTTTGCGGTATTTATTCACAGTTCGTCAATTCCACCCAGGTGTGAACAACAATTTAATAACAACTCAAAATTTTATTTATCTTTTTTTGTACAATACACTTCATCTTGGCGCCGATGCCGGCACAAAGCCGGCTTCAAGCCACACGACTTGGACCTCTTGTCATGTGGAGTATAACACACTAATGAAGCAAATACTACAAACACAACGACCACAACAGAAAGAACAACTACAGTTATCACACACAAGAAACTAAATTTAGAATAACAACATTAACAAGAAGAACTTAGAAAAAGAGTTTATTTACATTTTCATTGAAATCTCGGAATCTATAAAGCTGCTTTTGATGATTTTGAACAGCAACCTGCTCAGGATGTCAATGAATCATTGCCACATAAAATATGCAACCCAGATGTCTTTCTTGGTGGCGTGATCATAATTTCAAAAGACGGACAGACGGACATCTTTATTTCAGCTCCGCTTGTTATAAGAATCAAGAATATATATATTTTGTTAGGCTCAGATTTTTTAAAATTATTCTAATTTCAAACGGAATGACAAACTTGCATATACCCTCTGGCAAACTTACACTGGTGTATATATTAAATTTATTATAATAAAGTATAAAGTGGGCTCACATCGAAAGTACCATTTCAAATGTATTGGTGAATTACTACTTTTAAAATGTATTCGAATTAAAAGAAAATACTCAGGAATTAAACCTGGGTTAACAAAAATAGACAACTACATATAGAAAAGTATAAAAATTTTAAGATCACAGTACTAATGCAAGAAAAAGTTCATATAAACAGGTAAGAAAATTATAGTCGATCTAGACCCATAACATGAGTTTAGAGTATATACCAAATTTGAGTGATATTGTTAAAAATTTGTTCGTTTTTCTTTTTATATGGGGACTAGATCAAATAATGGACTAATCAGGACCATATTTGGAAAAGTCATTAACTTTTCTCAAAAACATTATAAACCGAATTTGAAAAAATAATTAAGCGATATTTTTGTTTTTTTTTTTTTATAGATTTAAGTGAATATTTCACATCAGCTTAATATTTAATATGTAGGGTTTATCTTTTAACAACTGATTAATGGGTCTAATGAACATACACAAAACAAATTCGATCAAGATCTATATGATAATTTGGATCTTAGAGTAATTTAGGTAGGTCTTATAGGTCTGAACATGTACCGATTTCAACCAATTTCAATAGCGTTCATTCCATTATCTATAAAAGCCTATGTACTAGATTCATCAAAAAATATTCCTATTTCCGACATGTAGTTTGATTACAAAGTTTACATAGACACACAAATACAAATATTCAAAACCCTCAACCGATGTAGTCATTTTCAATATCAAACTGTCTAAGAAATTGGTAAACGAAGCCCAGCAAAATTGATAACCATAAGAAGCTATAAGCAACAAAAATATTGAACAATATATCGATGAGTGGCAAACTAATAAAATTATACAGAATTTAAGAACTCATTTTGGAGTCTGAATAGTTTATTTGTTTAAAAATGTATTCAAATCTGAGAATATTACTACGTCTTATTTTTAGTGCAGTTCATTAGTTTCAGCTGTGAAAAGCAATTGAGGTTTGTAACCAAAGAAACATTTCCTGTTATGACACGTTTTTTTTTTGGCGGGGGGAGGGGGGGGTATCTTAAACAAAGACCAACATTCACACATAGGGACATACTCGATGATGGTAATGTAGAGTAAATAAACAACAATTTTACTAAATATTACGCACCAACATGGACACATATTATTTACTTATTATTAATTTACCAGAAAGAACAACAACAGTATAAACAAAAGGAATATTAAGGAAATTACTGCAACTTAATATTGGCTCTGTGGCCTTTGTCTGTTTTCTTTATTAGGATTGCAAAATAAGAATTGGGCATTCCATTCTACATTTTCATTTGAATATGTCGCATTAATACTCTTAACAATATTCGAATAATAACAAGTAAGAAAATTACAGCCGGTTTAGATCGACTATGTGATAACCTATACCATGCGCTTAAAGAGGGGGTTTTAGGTCCAACTAATTGGGTATAAAAAATGAGCATAAGCCAAATCTGAGTAGAATTTTTATTAATTTTTTTTCGCTACAGATTTAAAAAAGTTCATATCGGATGCTATACTTATATGGGGACTAAGTCCAAAAATGGACCGATCCTGATCATATTTGCTAGTCACTTTTGCAGAAAAAAAATATACAAACTAACTTTGAGAAAAATCTGTACAACATTTTTTTTTTATATAGGTTTAAGTTGAAGTTCGGGAAGCAGCTTTAAATGGGAGCTAGGACTGAGAATAGTCGTAAAGGGTTTACTTTTGGATAAATGAATGTAATAAACACACACAAACCCAAATTGAGCGAGATATATATGATAATTTGGATCTTATGACAATTTAAGTTGATCTAATTTTCACTAGCGTTCGTATATATAAAATATATATATATATAAATAAAATATATATATAAATAAAATATATATATAAATAAATATATATATATATTTGCGACCTGTAGTTTGATTACGGACGGACAATGCTTAATCGACTAAGAAAGTAATTCTTAGTCGATCTATATAATAAAAGATGGATCTAGATCAAATATTTTTGGTAGTTACAAACTTCAACAAAAAGTCATTATAGCACTATGTGGCATAGGGCATACAAATTGAGCAAAGCATCAAAAATCAATGTTAAAGGACTGGCAAAACAAATTATAGGTTATATATGGACGACAAAGAGATTCCCCTTGAATAAAATTTATTTTAAGAGGTTAGATGAATATAACTTATGTCTTAAAATATACCGTTCATCACTGACTCACTGACTGACTTCACAAAACGACGCATGATTAATATTTATTTTGATAA
The DNA here is from genome assembly GCA_963682025.1 of Cordilura impudica. NCBI lineage: Eukaryota > Metazoa > Arthropoda > Insecta > Diptera > Scathophagidae > Cordilura > Cordilura impudica. Next base: position 319,001,450 of record OY821517.1, on the reverse strand, counting down.
AATTGTCACTCATACGTCTAATAAAGGGTCCGCCATCTAACGTTTTTTTTTTTTTTTCAACTAGTGCTTATTTCGTGAATGGCTCATGTCTGATTTGACATAAAATTAGTTTTATCCTTCCGCTAAACGAATATGGTTGAGTATACGCTTGAACAACGCTGGGAAATATTGCGACATTACTTTGAAAATAATGGTAATGTTGCAGAATGTGTGCGAAAATTGCGTACGGATTTTGGAAGAAGAGAAGCACCGTCAGCTCCGTATGTTCGTTATCTTGTGAAACAAGTTAAAGAAACTGGCATCCTCATCGATAAACCAAAGCGTGAAAAGCCAAAAACAGTGCGTACACCCGAGAATATTGCTGCTGTGGCAGAAAGTGTGCGTGAAGCGCCATCAACATCAATTCACCGTCGTTCTCAAGAATTGAACATTTCGGAGGCATCATTGAGACGAATTTTGCATAAAGACCTTGGTATGACGCCATACAAAGTCCAATTGGTTCAGGAGTTGAAGCCAACTGACCATCCAATGCGTTTTCGCTTCGCTAAGTGGGCCTGCGATCGACTTACAGAAGATGCCGATTTTGCCAAAAAAAAATCATCATTTTGATCTTGGCGGGTATGTAAACAAGCAAAATTGTCGCATTTGGGGCACAGAAACCCGCACGCATACATTGAAAAGCCGATACACCCAAAACGTGTCACTGGTTGGTGCGGATTTTGGTCCAGAGGCATAATTGGGCCATTTTTCTTCGAAAATGCGCAAGGAGTGGCCGTTACAGTCAATGGCGATCGTTATCGGGCCATGTTGAACGAATTTTTGTTCACAAAAATTGAAGAGGACGATATTGGCAACATTTGGTTTCAACAGGACGGCGCTACGTGCCACACAGCCGAAGCTACACTCGATGTTTTTGAAGATCGCATTATCAACCCCAGAGCTGATGTCGTTTGGCCACCTCGGAGCTTCGATTTGACACCGTTGGACTATTATTTGTGGGGTGCCCTCAAAGATACGTATTACGCCAATAAGCCAGAGACAATTGACGCTTTAAAGGACAATATTCGTGAAGCCATTGGTGAAATACAGCTGCACACAATCGATAATGTACTTAAAAATTGGACCGATCGTGTACGCTACTGCATGGCCAGCCGAGGCAGCCATTTGAATGAAATTATTTTCCATTATTAACCGGAAGGATTGTTCCTTCAAATAAAAAAAGAAATTTGAGATAATATTCAGTAGTTTTTTTTATAGCATTTTCAAAAAAAAAAAAAGTTATTTGGCGGACCCTTTATTATTATAATAAGTAGCACTGCATAAATTTGAAATACACACGTACATATATATCCATAAACAAGTAACTTTTCACAAAAAAGAAAATTTTCTTTAAAAGGTACATATTCTTAAAAACGACCGTTTCTTTAAAAGGTACTTTTTCATAAAAAAGTAACTAAAAAGTACTACCAATTCTTACAAAGTATATTTTCTCAATAAAGTATCTGTTCATAAAAAAGCGTTATTTTTAAAGTACATTTAATTAAATAAGTAAATTTTCTTAAAAAAGTACTCTTTCATAAAAGAGTACATTTTCTTAAAAAAGTAAATTTTCTGAAAAAAGTACTCTTACTTAAAAAAGTAAATTTTCTGAAAAAAAAACAAATTTCCTTAAAAAGGTACCTTTTTTTAAAAAAATACTTTTTCTTACAAAACTACCTTTTGTTAAGAAGTACTCCTTCTCAAAATAGCACGTTTTCTTAAAAAGCGCCTTTTCTTAAATAAGTACGCTTTCTCAAAAAAAGACCTTTTCTTAAAAAAGTATATATTCTTTAAAAAAAAAAAATAAGTTTTCTTAAAAAATTTGCTTACCTTTTTTAAGAAAAGTACCTTTTTGAAATAAGTAAAAATTTTTCTTAAAAAAATTAGTTTTTCCTAAAGAAGTAAATTTTGTTAATAAGTACCATTTCATAAAAATGTGCGTTTTCTGAATAAAGTATCTTATCTTACATATTCTTAAAACATTTTCTTAAAAAATTAAGTTTTCTAAAAAGTAAATTTTCTTAAAAAGGTACTTTTCCCGAATAGATTAAATTTTTTAGGTAAAATTTTTTTCAAAAAGTACTTCTCTTAAAAAAACACTTTTTCTTATAAAAGTACCTTTTCTTAAATCAGCACGCTTTCTTAAAAACTTGCCTTTTCTTAAAAAAGTATATATTCTTAAAATTAGCTAATCTAATAGAAGGACATTTTCTTAAAAAGTACATTTTCTCGTTAAAGTATCTGTTCATAAAAATGTGCCTTTTCTTAAAAAAGTGCCTTTTCTTAAAAACTACCTTTTCTTAAAAAAGTAACTTTTCTTTGAAAAGTACTATTTCTTAAAAAAAACACCTTTTCTAAAAAAATGCCATTTTATACTCTCTCTTAAGAAGTACTTTTTCTCCAAATATTACGTTTCCTTAAAAAAAAGTAAATTTTCTTAAATCAGCACGCTTTCATAAACAAATTACCATTTCTTAAAAAAGCTTTGTTTGTTTTGTTATAAAAGTACATTCTCCTCAAAAGGTGAATTTTCTTTAATAGTACGTTTCCCTAGAAAGTATTTTTGCTTAAGTAAGTAAAACTGTTTCTTCCAAAAGTAATTTTTTTTATAAAAGTAACTTTTCTAAATAAGTAACACTTTTACTTTCTTAAACAAGTAAATTTTCTTAAAGAAGTACCCTTTCTTAAAATGAGATCTTTTCTTACAAAAGTGAATTTTGTTAAAAAAAAGGAACCACTTCATAAAAATTTTCCTTTTCTGAATAAAGTACCTTTTCTTAAAAAAGCACATTTCTTACAAAAGTACATTTTCTTAAAAAGTACTTTTTCTTAAAAAAAAACACGTTTCCGAAAAAGGTAAAATTTTCTCTTCGAAAGTCCTTTTTTAAAAAGTAAATATCCTCTAAAAAGTATATATTTTTTTTTTTTAAATAGTACCTTTTCTTAAAAAAAATATCTTTTCTTAAAAGCACCTTTTCTTAGAAAAGTATACATTCTTTAAAAAGGAACTTTTCTTTGACTTAAAAAGAGCCTTTTTTACAAAAATATATATTCTAAAAAAGCACCTTTTCTTAAAAAAGTAACCTCTCTTAAAAAATATAATTTTAAAAAAATCATATTTTCTAAAAATAGTAACTTTCCGTAATTAAGTACCTTTTAGAAAAAGTAGAGGTACCTTTCCTTTAATAAGTACCCTTTTTAAAACAGAATATTTTCAAAAAAAAAAAAAAGTATAAAAATTCTTCAAAAAAAATGGTACCTTTGCTTAAAAAGTACTTTTTCTTCAAAACGTTTTCTAAAAAACATAATTTCTTAAAAAAGTACCTTTTCTTAAATAGTACCGTTTCTTAAGTAAGTACCTTTTTAAAAAAATTTACTTTTGAAAGTACCATTCTTAAAAAAGTACCTTTCCTTAAAAATGTACCTTTTATTAAAAAAATATTTTTTTTTTCTAAAAACCACCTTTTCTTAAGAAAAATCCCTTTTCTTAAAAAAATTACTTTTTTTAGTTCTTTTTCTTAAACAAGTACTTTTTTAATAAAAAAAAATCCTTTTAAATAGTAGCTTTTTCTTAAAAAATTAGGTATTCTTACAAAATTTCCTTTTCTTACAAAATTACCTTTCATGACGCCTTACAACTAACTAGTTGTTGTATATTGTACAATATTTTATTTTTTATAAATTCTTTCATTAGAAAAATATATACATGATCTTAAACCGAACAATAAAATTACTAATTATTCCAATACAGATCAACAATACATAACAATAACATTTTTTATGAATTTTTTATATATATATTATATTATTGTAATTTATTTTAAGAGGACAATTTTTGGAAACACGGGTTCGCAAGAGAAGTTATAAAAAATGTGCCCCTCCACCTCAGTTTGTATTTCTCTAAATAAATAATTTTTTGGTATGATAAATACCATCTACTAAAGCCCAAGTTTCAGTGTAATATGTAAATATAATTTTTACCATATTATACTATTGAAATTGGTAAATTCTGTAAAGCTGTTTAGGGAAATAAATTATAGTATGTATTGCCAAGCGAGTATAAAGATAATTGATAAATATTAAACTTGTTTTTATTTCAATTAGCCACTTTCCGTCAATTCCAAAACTCATCAACATTAATACGCATGTTAATTTCCGTTTCAGCATTCATGTTTAACTTTTATCCAAGTTCTTACTTAATATTATAAAGATATTTCATAATAAGTACCAAACTGAGAGGAAATAAAAATGCGATGTTCTTTTTCTATTATTATGTCACAAGGACAAACATTTACATTTGTACTTGGGTAAATAAGATTATAATAACACGCACCATTAGCATCAACAAAATAATCGTTATTATGACTGACTAACAAAAAAAATGGCTCGCACACCTGACTAAATAATTGAAACGCATGTTTCATTTAATTATTTTAATTTTATTGCAGCAAAAAAAAATCTTAAATCTTAAGTTCTATTTCTTTTAAGCACTTGATAACTTGCACGCAATGATACTGGCGGAGTGTTAAATACGTGTATACGATTATTTTAATAACAAGACAAAGCAAAACATACAAAGGATTACAAAATGTTCCCGGCTATAAAAACAGAAGAGCAAACATATTAACGCCAACATTTTCTATATCGTTCGATAGAGTATTTTGACTTTGGTAAACAAACACTTTGCAAAACCTTGAAAGAAAGGTATTACAATTTATTTATACGAGGATGGTTTTTGACTTTTTAACTTCCCTCGTAGTTAGTTGGATATCAACACTGCTGCCATTAACTAGCAAATGTTAAAAGAGTACTGTTAAAATTTTAGCAAGCTCTGTCATTAAGTTGCAAAACCAACAAAATTTCAATGTTAAACAAGTAAGAAAATTATAGTCGATCTAGACCCACCATACGACACTCTATACCATAAGTTTAGAGAGGGGGACTAAAGTCCAACTAATTTGATACAGAAAAAAACCATAAAGCAAATCTGAGTGACATTGTTATCAATTTTTTTTTGGCTGCAGATGTGAAAAGTTCATATCGGATGCTATATTTAGATGGGGACTAGATTAAAATTGGACCTATCTTGACCATATTTGGTAAAGTTACTTATTTTTTTCAAAAACATATGCAAACCAAATATGAAAAAAATCTGTGCAATAATTTTATTTTTTGATAGATTTAAGTGTAGACCGTTAAGCAGCTTTATATGGGGGCTCGGACTAAGAATTGTCCCATAGGATTTATTTTTGGACTATTGACTAATTTAACTCATACCTATTTGATAATTTGAAGCTTGTGGCAATTTAAGTCCATCTCATAGGGGTCATGTGTATGGGAGCTAGGTCTAAACTTGCCCCGATTTTTCCGATTTAAATAGCATTTCTCCCCTGGCTGCTAAAACCTTATATACCAAATTTTATCAAAATATATTCATATTTGCGACCTGTAGTTTGATTACAAGGTTTGCATGGACAGACGGACAGATGGTCGGACAGACGGAAAGTGAATCTGAGGCGATCGGTATAATAATAAATGGGTCTAGGTCAAATATTTTTGGTAGTTACAAACATCAGCACAAAGTCATTATACACTGACCGCATAGTGGTATAGGGTATAAAAATTGGTTGTGGTCGCACAAGTGTTTGTGATGCCTTATGTTATTGCTGGTCCGTAAGATTGTTGAAGCCAAAGATACTCATATAGATCTTTGATTTTTATTCTAAACGATCATCGCCAGGATCACGATCACGTATGACCAATTCAAAGGAGTGTTTGTCCTTGTTCAACTGTAATACGGATGAGTTTTTGCGGTCTGACATATGGATCCATTACAATCCCAGACTGAACAGCATTCTAAGCAGTGGTTTTCTAAGGGCGAGTCTGTACAAAAGAAGGCGTAGATGCACTTGTCGGACAATCAGATTATGGCGAGAATTTTTTGAGATGTACGCAGCATAACCGACACTAGTTACTCGCAAAAAGGAAAAACAATAAACGGTAAAATATTATGTCAATTAATTCGACCGATTCATCGACGATTTTCAAGAAAAGAAAATGCTTTATTCTTAAGACAATGCATGGTTTTTATTTTTGTAAGTGTTAAAGCGAAATATGAATTCTTGTAGCCGAAAAGATTTTTGGCAAATTTTTTTTCGATTTTTCGGAGATTTTTTGGGTCGCCGAAATTGATTTTATGAAAAACAAGTAAGAAAATTATGGTCGGTCTAGACCGACTATATGATACCCTATACCATACGTTTAGAGACCCTATCTCATAGGCCTAACTAACTGGACATAGAAACTAAGCATAAACCAAATTTGAGTGGGATTTTTATTAATTTTTTTGGCCACAGATATGAAAAAGTTGATATCGGATGCTATATCTATATGGGGACTAGGCCCAAAAATGGACCGATCCTAACTATGTTTGGTAAAGTCTCTTGTATTTTGCAAAAATATATACAAACAAAATTTGAGAAGATTCAGTGCAATATTTTTGTTTTTTTGATAGATTTAAGTGAAGATCGGGAAGCAGCTCTATACGGGGCCTATGACTAAGAGTTGTCCCATAGGGATCATTTTTGTATTACTCATTAATGGATGTAATAAATGCATACAAACCCAATTTGAGTAAGATCTATATGACAATTTGGATCTTATGGCAATTTATGTCGATTTCATAGGGGTCATTTGTATGGGGGCTGGGTCTGAACAAGGACCGAATTTCACCAATTTCAATAGCTTTCATTCTATGGCCGATAGAAGCCTACATACCAAATTTCATCAAAATATATTCATATTTGCGACCTGTAGTTTGATTACAAGGTTTACATGGACACACAGACGGACGGACGTCGCTAAATTGACTCAGAAAGTGATTCTGAGTCGATCGGTATAATAAAAAATGGGTCTAGGACCAATATTTTTGGTAGTTACAAACAGCAGCACAAAGTCATTATACCCAAACCACATAGTGGTATAGGGTATAAATATCTGCGGTAAAAATTATTAGTTTAAAGGGCACCTTGATAGCCGTAATTATTTCTTAAGGTCAAACCTTTATTGCTCGAGGAATTAACAACATTTGAGCGTAAAATTAAATGCGTTAGATTGGTTTTCGAAATACCTTTCAATTGAATCCCATCATGAAATTTTCTTATTTTTATACAAATACAATAAGGGAAAAATTATTGTGTTTAAGATTTTTATTTTGTTGTCTTTTAATACAAGTGACATAAAACATATTGCTTTCAAATGAAACGAATTTTGAAGGTCTATCTAAAACATTTAATTTTACACATACCATTTTAATTGTAAGGTCACTGTCCATCTGTGGAGATCTCGATAACGCCTTCAATAGCTCAATAGCTGGGTTGAGCATTTTAAGTGAAAATGTTTCACTACATTATTACAAAAACACATTGAATTTTTATTATTTTTGGGGGTGTCTCCATATTTTTAGACATATCTTGGCACAGTGATGCTCGATTTACCCCATTTTCGATAGTAACCTGCTCCAAATAATGACAAACAATATTGTCATAATATAACTTGGAGAAATAATTTATTTCGTGGATGAGCATGATTTCAACAGACAGACGGACAGAAAAACATTGCTGTATAGAATCGAGTTGTAATGGGGTCGCAAACACGTTTTTCGGCGCATTACAAATGGAATGAAAAACTGATGCACAGTGGTGTGGAGGTTATAACAATGCTATTTAAATTAGTCTTCTGTTATTCTCTATATCCAATTATTTGGACCTAAGATCTTTTCGCTAAATGCATGGTATAGGGTATATTCTTATACCCTATACCACTATGTGGTTTGGGTATAATGACTTTGTGCTGCTGTTTGTGACTACCAAAAATATTTGACCTAGACCCATCTTTTATTATACCGATAATGAGAATCACTATCTGATTCGATTTAACGATGTCCGTCCGTTTGTCCGTCCGTCCGCTTGTAATCAAACTGCAGGTCGCAAATATGAATATGTTTTGATGAAATTTGGTATATAAGCTTTCACTGGCTATATGACGAACACTGTTGAAATTGGTGAAAATCGGTCCATGTTCAGACCTAGCCCCCATATGAAATCGACTTAAATTGGCATAAGATCTAAATTATCATATAAATCTTAGTCAAGTTGGGTTTGTATGTGTTTATTACATCCATTAATCAGTAGTCCAGAAATGATCCCTATGGGACAACTCTTAGTCATAGGCCCCATATAGATCTGCTTCCCGATCTTCACTTAAATCTATCAAAAAACAAAAATATTGCACTGATTCTCCTCAAATTTTATTTGTATATATTTTTGCAAAATACAAGAGACCTTACCAAACATGATCAGGAGCGGTCCTTTTTTGGGCCTAGTCCCCATATAGATATAGCATCCGATATGAACTTTTTCATATCTGCAGCCAAAAAAAATAATAAAAATCCCACTCAAATTTGTTTTATGCTTATTTTCTATGTCCAGTTAGTTGGGCCTGAGAGATAGGGTCTCTAAACGTATGGTATAGGGTATCGTATAGTCGGTCTAGACCGACTATAATTTTCTTACTTGTTTTGTTGATGTGGTAATTTTTTTTTTTTTTTTTTGTAACTTTTGCTTTATGATTATGTACATACATATTAGGATGAAAATTATCAAAAAAAATCGTTTTTCACAAAAATTTTGATTTTAATAATTACGTTTCAATTAAATTAATTAATGAACCATAATCTAAAGTATATTATCTTTCTAATAACATAACAGAATCTATTATCGGTTGAAAAACAGCCAAGTTATATCAAGTTCCCCAGGCAATAAATGCGCCGCAGACCACTTGATTAAGAAAATCGAGCTCACATTTTTAAAGACATAGAAATAATTTACAACAACAATATTTTTGCATTCTCCTGATCCCAAAATGATCTTACGTAAAGTATTTTGCATCTGGTCTATTGTTAAGCCATTCTAAATTAATGTCAAAGCGGTACGTATTTTTAACGCTATTTCAAAATCTCCAATTTTACTTTTTCAAAAATTTTGTTCAAGAAATTAACCGAAATGAACGATTGGACTTTAAGATCTTATTAACAAAACATATGTTATTAAAAATGCCAAATATTGTAGGTATCCTGTTCTTAATTTGGCGGGGGCAGCCTTTTTATTTCAGCTGATTTGAAGGAAATCTGATTTTTCATACTTTTTCAACTTTTAGGGTACATCTTTTTGGTGTTCTCATATTTCAAATATCTTTTGTCGAAATATTATGCTACTTGATATAAGTTATCAATCTTGAAAATTAATGTTAAATTGAAACACTATAAACTGTCCCCCTTTAAGGTCAAAAGTCATATTTAAGAAGATTTACAGTTTTTTTTAAAGAAAATATCGAAATAATACATATATATTTGTGGAAGGATTTCGACAAAACTGGTTGATAATATTTTAGTAATTCTAAAAAATAATATTCTTGTCTTATTTTCTGAAATTGGCCCGTGGAGTCAAAGATATTTGAAATGTGAAAATACCAAAAATATGTAGCCTAAAAGTTGAAAAAGTATGAAAAATCAAATTTTTCTTCAAATCCGCTGAAAAAAAAACGCTTCCCTCGCCAAATTAAGGACAGGATACCTATAATGTTTGTTACAATGTTGTTAATAAGACCTTAAAGTCCAATCGTAGATTTCGGAAAATTTTGTGAACAAAATTTTGAAAAAGTAAAATTGGAGATTCTGAAATAATTCTAAAAAATATGTATTGTTTTGACATTAATTTAGAACGGTATAACAATAGACAAAATGCAAAATACTTTACATAAAATCATTTTGGGATCAGGAGAATGCAAAAATATTGATGTTGTAAATCATTTCAATGTCTTTAAAAATGTGAGCACGATTTTCTTAATCAAGCCGTCTGCGGCGCATTTATTGCCTCGGGTACTCGATATAACTTAGCTTTTTTCAACCGATAACAGATTTTGTTGTTTCATGAGAAAGATAATTTACTCTAGATTATGGTTTATTAATTAATTTAATTGAAACGCAATTTTTAATATCAAAAAAAATTTTTTTTGATAATTTTTACACATAAATTCATATTTGAACTTTTAACTCAATGCACGTCCAGAGAGCATTGTCCGATTTGGCTCAAATTTTGCGCACTAAAGTTTTAGATCCAGTGTCACAATAATCCGACCCGCAAGTCTCGAAATTCCAAAAAAAATGGCTGTCACCCTAGTATATATGTTTATACTCCTCATGTCCAGAGATCTAAGTTGTGCTACTTTAAGCCGGTTTGCACCGCCGGCGACTTTTTCTTTAGTGATAAAGCTGCCGCCGAAATAGGCGGCAGAGTTCGTCTAATATTTACTATTTACTTTATATTAGTATAAAAAAAATTCTTAGAAAACAGGAGAAAATTTATTTGAAATATTGCTAATAAAAAAAAATAAAATATTTTATCTGCAACTTTTAATGGCTCACCCAAATTAGAATTTTTAAAGACTATATTTGTTTTTTAACCGGAGCAGTGTTTAGCCGGTAGGTTTTCCATTTGACCAAGCAATGGAAACCAACTCTAATTATAGCAAGTTGATGCAGAGAGAGAAATAATTTCTCCTTTGAAAAAAAAAACCATCATTGTTTTTATAATAACAAACAATAATTAACAAGTAAGAAGTTATAGCCGGTCAAGACAGACAATACAATACCCTATACCATGCTTTAGAGACCCTATCTCTTCGGTCCAACTAATTGGATATAGAAAATAAGCATAAACCAAATTTGAGTGCCACTGTTATTAATTTTTTTGGCTGCAGATATGAAAAAGTTCATATCGGGTGCTATATTTATATGGGGACTAGGTCGAAAAATGAACCGATCCTGACCATACTTGTTAAAATCAGTTATATTTTGAAAAAATATACACAAACCAAATTTGAGAAAAATCTGTGCAATATTTTTGTTTTTTGATAGATTTAAGTGAAGATCGGGAAGCAGCTATATATGGGGCCTATGACTAAAAATTGTCATATAGGGATTTTTTTTTGACTACTGATTAATGGATACAAACCCAATTTTACTAAGATCTCTGTGATAGTTTGGATCTTATGGCAATTTATGTTGATTTCATAGGGATCATTTTTATGGGGACTAGGTCTGAACATGAAGCGATGTTCACCAATTTCAACAGCGTTCATCCTATGGCCGATAAAAGCTTATATACCGAATTTCATCAAAATATATTCATATTTGCGATCTGTAGTTTGATTACAAGGTTTACATGGACACACAGACGGACGGACGGACATCGTTAAATCGAATCAGATAGTGATTCTGATTCGATCGGTATAATAAAAGATGGGTCTAGGTCAAATATTTTTGGTAGTTACAAACAGCAGCACAAAGTCATTATACCCAAACCACATAGTGGTATAGGGTATAAAAAATAATTTTCTTGCACATAAACTTTACACAGATTTATTAATCCATCCTCGTAATTACACTTAAGTTCTTAAGAATAGGTTCCAGAACCTGTTCTATATTACAGACGAAACAGTTCTAAAACAAAAATTTCTTAAAATTTTGTCTAATTATGGTTTAAAAAGGAAGAAATTTTTACTCGCTTTTTAAATGGTTACATTATATTTTATTGACTTAATTTCTATGTCCACAATCGCTGCCCCTAAAGAGTTCATTACATACCAGCGATGCTTATAAATTCATAAACTGCACGTGCCACTCAATTGTTGTTTTGGTACAATGTGGTTCTAAACCAAAAAAGAAAACCAACCAACTGATTCGACTAGAAAAATAAATTTGGAGATTTTACAGGTGTTCAAAATAAAAATATGGTAAACTACTAAACCGACTAGAGTAAATTGTATGAGGGGATTCTAAAAAATTATACTAATTAATATCAAAAATAGTTTTTAAAAATCTATTTATACTTTAAATATATTTGTCTTTAAAAAAAAAAAAAAAATAATAGAATAAAAATCATTAAAATCGGCCTACATTTTAAGAGTTTAAGGTTCCGAAAGCTTTTTTACATTCTTTTTTTAACTTTACCAGCTTAACAGCTCCACTAAAATTAAATTTTCCGTGAACTGCTTTATACATGTTTTATATTAGATATTTTTAAAATTTTCAATTATTACTTTGTTAATTTGTTTTGGAACCACTGCAATGGTGTGTGCTTTATAGTCTACTGCGCCAAAATAAACATTGTAAAGTTTAATGTTCTCTTAAATTGCTGCCATTTTGTACAGAACTACAAAAAAAAGACAACCAACATAAAAAAACTGCACTTGTATCCATCACTTAAATACAATAAACCGTGACATGTCCTTTTTGAGTACGTTGGATAACGTTAGCACACTTAAATTACTTTATTTATTCTAAGAAGGATGGAAAGTATTACATTTACATAATATGAATGCTAATTTTACCAGCGAATAACTCTCTCCATTTAATGAAAAATTACCGATTTAATTTGTTCAGTGCTATAATTGCTAACAAAAAATTAAATAAAGGGTCCGCCAAAAAATTTTTTTTTTGAAAATGCTATAAAAAAAAACTACTGAATATTATCTCAAATTTCTTTTTTATTTGAAAGTACAATCCTTCCGGTTAATAATGGAAAATAACTTCATTCAAATGGCTGCCTCGGCTGGCCAAGCAGTAGCCTACACGATCGGTCCAATTTTTAAGCACATTATCGATTGTGTGCAGCTGTATTTCACCAATGGCTTCACGAATATTGTCCTTTAAAGCGTCAATTGTCTCTGGCTTGTTGGCGTTACACTTATCTTTGAGGGCACCCCACAGGGCGCAAAACATCGAGTCTAGCTTCGGCTGTGTGGCACGTAGCGCCATCCTTGTGAAAATAAATGTTGCCAACATCCTCCTCTTCAATTTTTGTGAACAAAAATTCGTTCAACATGGCCCGATAACGATCGCCATTGACTGTAACGGCCACTCCAAAATCCGCACCAAACAGTGAGTCGTTTTGGGTGTATCGGCTTTTCAATGTATGCGTGCGGGTTTTCTGTGCCCCAAATGCTACAATTTTGCTTGTTTACATACCCGCCAAGATCAAAATGATGATTTTTTTTGGCAAAATCGGCATCTTCTGTAAGTCGATCGCAGGCCCACTTAGCGAAGCGAAAACGCATTGGATGGTCAGTTGGCTTCAACTCCTGAACCAATTGGACTTTGTATGGCGTCATACCAAGGTCTTTATGCAAAATTCGTCTCAATGATGCCTCCGAAATGTTCAATTCTTGAGAACGACGGTGAATTGATGTTGAAGGCGCTTCACACACTTTCTGCCACAGCAGCAATATTCTCGGGTGTACGTCTGTTTTTGGCTTTTCACGCTTTGGTTTATCGATGAGGATGCCAGTTTCTTTCACTTTTTTCACAAGATAACGAACATACGGAGCTGACGGTGATTCTCTTCTTCCAAAATCCGTACGCAATTTTCACACACATTCTGCAACATTACCATGCAACATTACCAAAGTAATATCGCAATATTTCCCAACGTTGTTCAAGCGTATACACAACCATATTCGTTCAGCGGAAGGATAAAACTAATTATCTGTCAAATCAGACATGAGCTAAGTGTTATCATTCACGAAATAAGCACTAGTTGAAAAAAAAAACGTTAGATGGCGGACCCTTTAGAAACAGGTAAGAAAATTATAGTTGGTCTAGACCAACTATACGATACCCTATAGCATGCGTTTAGAGGGGGGTCTCTCCAAATATGAAAAAGTTCATATTGGATGCTATATTTGCATCGGCACTAGGTCCAAAAATGTACAGATTCTGACCATATTTGGTTCAGTTACTTATTTTTTGCAATAACGTGTACAAACCTAATTTGAGAAAAAACTGTGAAATATTTTTGTTTTTTGATAAATTTAATTGAACATCGAGAAGAAGCTTTATGAGTAAGAAATTTCGTATATGGTTTTTTTTGGCCTACTGTTTATTGGATGTAACAAACACAAACAACCCAAATTTGACCAAAATCTATATGATAATTTGGGTCTTATAGCAATTTAAGTCAATATCATAGGGGTCATTTGTAGTGGGACTAAATCAGATCATGCACCGATTTCCACCAGTTTTAAAAGCGTTCGTCCTACAGCTGATAGCAGCTTATATACCAAATCTCATCAAAATATATTCATATTTACGAACTGTAGTTTGATTAAAAAGTTGACATGGACACGGGCAGACAGACGGACAGTGATTCTGAGTCGATCGATATAATTAAAGATGGGTCTAGGTAAAATATTTTTTGTAGTTACAAACATCAGACAAATGAGAGAGCGGGATCTAGGAAAATGTACATGAAAGTACTATAAATGTAATATAAGGCCGATCGGAGTTATTTCTTCAGGTACTCTGCAGCCACCAAACATTTTAAAATTTTAAGTTTGATTAAGTCTTTTCCTTTTTGACTGATTAAATTTTGCTTAATAATAATTATTTGCGCATTAAATATGTATTTTTTTACCACTATACGTGAGCACGACAAGTATAATATCCAATTTGCAATTAAACATTTTTTCAAACAAAATTCCAAATTTTGAAAATTTTCTACATTAATTTATAATAAATAGTTCATTTTAATGTATGTGACATAGTTTCTTTTCTGTGCAAAGTAAAAGCTCTGTTATCCTGAATGCTTGGAGAAAAGAGAGCATTCTGGATAATCGAAAATTCCGGATAATTAAATGTTTGTTCAAATTTTACGATAATTATGCTGTATTTCATTATTTTTTAGAATTCTCGAATTATGTACCAGAAACCACTTTACACATTTAATTAAAATAGAATAATGCTCAATGCATAAAAACACATAGACGACTGCGGCTACACGACAACACCACTACAAATGCTTCTGGCAGCAATTGTAGTCGGGGAGTCAGCTACTTAAGTTTTTTGAAAACGACAGCAACATATAACAATAATATAAACAGCTGTTTTTATATAAATGCATTTTTATTTCAATGCATTTCTACTTTATCTTAATAGATGATTCTATATAAACTTGACTTAAATAAATACATTTATTTAACCCCTTTTAATTATTAATGGAACTATAGCATTTCATTTTGCGATTTTTTCTTTTAACAAAATAAAATATTTCATAACACTAATTTCTTTTACATATTTTGTTATATTGTCAACACAATTTTTGTTTTGCAGCGAACAAAAATAGAAATTATCCTAAGTTCACTACAGCGACAAAAGTAGTCGTGTAGCCGTGCAGCTGTGTTGGTGTCAAAATAATTGTTTTCATATAAACGTGCATAGTTCATTTTTGACAGACTGTAGTCGTGTAGCCTCTGTCGTCTATGTGTTTCATGCATAAAACAGAAATAAAAGTAAGTAAAAGTAAAATATACTTTTATGTAAATCCTCCTCCTAGTTTCTCTTGTGAATTAGAAAAATGCAAAAAAAAATTACCCAAAAAATAAAATACCGGTTAATTGAATGTTCCGGTTAATGGGATACCGTATAATCGAGCTTTAAAATTATTTTCACAATATTTTAAATTTTTATTTATCAGTTAATGCAACAAATATCGCTGTTGCAATTTTCTTTGACAAAATCTGCAATTTTGCCTAGATATATTTTCTTTAAAAAATACCTTTTCTTAAAAAAAGCACTTTTTAAAATAGTTTCTCCAAAATTGAAATAAACTTTCTAAAGAGATTGTCTTTTCTTAGAAATGCACATTTTCTTAAAAAAGTGCCTTTTCTCAAAGAAGTACCCTTTCTAAAAAAATATTGTTGTAAATGTTCCTTTCCTTCCTTAAAAAAATTACTTTTTTTTAAAAGTACGCTTTTCTTAACCAAATATATTTTATTATAAAGTAAGTGGGGTTTTTTTTTTAAAAGCATATTTTCTTAAAATTGGTAAATTGTCTTAATAGCACATCATCTTAAAATATGGTAATTTCCTTCAAAAATTACCTTTAATTTTCTTAAAACAGTAAATTAAAAAAAAAATCCCTTTCTGAAACAAGTACATATCCTTCAAAAAATCATCTTTTCTTAAATAAACACATTTTTTTAAAAAAGTATATTTTTCTTATAATTTCTTTAAAGTCCATTTTCTTAAAAAATATATACATATATTCTTAATAAAGTGGGTTTTTCAACAAGAAAGTGGGGTTTTTAACAAGTACCTTTTCTTAAGAAGTACCCTTTCACTAAAATGTGCGTTTCTTCAAGAAGTACCTTTTCTTAACCACCTACAACTTCTTAAAGTATATTTTCCTAAAAAAGCATCTTTTTCTAATAAGTACCTTTCCTCAAGAAAGTTTCTTTTCTGAAAAAAGTACTCTTTCATAAAAAATTCCCCTTTCTTAATAAAGTATCTTTCCATCAAAATGTAAATTATATTTATAAAGTAAATTTTCTTAAAGAAGGACCTTTTTCTAAACTGACTTAATTGTCTTAGAAAGTACCTTTTTATAAAAAAATTACTTTTTCTAAAAAAGTGTCTTTCCTAAAAAAGTAAATTTTTCAAAAAAAAAAGCATATTTTCTCAAGAAAGCGTCTCTTCTTAAAAAAGTACCTATTCTTAAAAAAGTACCTTAAAAAATTACTTTTTAATAAAAAAGTACACATACTTAAAGGAGGACTTTTTTAGAAACTAACTTTATTATCTTACAAAGTACCTTTTTATAAAAAAATACCATTTCTTAAAAAGGTAGCTTTCAAGAAAGTGCCTTTTTTTAAAAAAGTACATTTTCCTAAAAAAGTACATATTACGAAGAAAGGGCCTTTTCCTAAAAAGGTACCTTTTTTTGTAAAAGGGCGAATTTTCTTTTTAGAAAAAGTAATTTTTCCTTAAAAAAACACCTTTTCTGAGGAAATTGCCTGTTCCTACAAACGTTTCCTTTAAAAAAAATATAGTTTCTTAAAAAATAACTTAAAACGTACGTTTTATTAAGAAGTACATTTTATAAAAAGTACCAGGTCTTAAAACATTATCTTTTTTAAAAGTACCTTGTCTAAAAAAAGTACTTTTTTTTAAATTACCTTTTCATAAAAAAGAACTTTTTTAACAAAAATAAGTTTTCTGAAAAATATCATTCTTGTTCTTATTCAAAAAAGAACCTTGTCTTAAAAAGTAGATTTTCTTAAAAAGTATATTTTCTTTAAATAGTATATTTTCCAAAAAAAAAGTACATTTTGTTTTAAAATAACTCTTTCTTTAAAAGTACCTTTACTTAGAAAAATACTTTTTCTTCAACTATCATACACGTTACAAATTCAAAGAAAGGAGTAAATAGTATCACCAAGTAGATGAAAAATTTTGATTGTATAAATTTTAAATTGTAATTTTTTTTATTATACTCTACTTCAAAATGTCCAGGGGCTGCGGGGACCCTGAAGATGAACTGCGATTGGCCTAAAATTTCACACATTGTATTTGTGTCTATTTAAACAGACCCCGCTTAGAGCCAAAGTCAAATTCGAAAGAAGAAAAACTATAGAAAGTAACTCCAACCTAATTTACATAATTGGCTACCTATATGCAGAATTATGTTTTAGGCCATAACATCATTAGTCATCGATATCATCAATAATGAACTTTTGAATTTAAAAAACTTTAATTAAAAAATAAAAAAAAATAATTATGTAAAAACATTTCAGAGCCATGGTATGAAGTCGGACAATATATCTTGTCTTTTTGAAAGACTGTGCTTTAAGCAAAATATAATACACTTTGTCCAACGTGTCTTCAATTCTTTAATCCTCTCTATCCGCCGAGCAGTTTCTTTTGGTTTGGAGATAGAAAATAGTCATTGAAGTTTGTTGGTATTTTCCCTATATTTAGGAGATTTTTTTCTACTTTATGGAATTTTTAAGGGGGCAGACATTTTATTTTTTTTTTTTTTTTTTGGATTTCTCTAGGGATTTTTGCAAAAAAAAAATTATGTGAATCCGATCACAGGGGAGATAAACATCTAGTAATTAAAGATTTGTTTATGGCACTTTTTTAAAATCAAACAGAAAGCGTCATCTATGTGTCACTTATAGCAATCAACTGCAGGGGGTCTGCTAATATAAACATATATATTATTTAAAATATTTATTATTATTTATTACTCGTATTTCAACCGGTTAATTTTTAATTTTTCGTTTCTTATTTTTCATTTTTTATTTTTCATTTTTCATTTTTTATTTTTCATTTTTTATTTTTTTTTTTTATTTTTAATTTTTTATTTTTAATTTTTTCATTTTTCATTTTTCGTTTTTCGTTTTTCGTTTCTCATTTTTCTTTTTTATTTTTCATTTTTAATTTTTTATTTTTCATTTTTAATTTTTAATTTTTCGTTTTTCATTTTTCAGTTGTCATTTTTCATTTTTTATTTTTTATTTTTAATTTCTTATTTTTCATTTTTTATTTTTCATTTCTCATTTTTCATTTTTTATTACTCATTTTTCATTTTTAATTTTTCATTTTTTATTTTTCATTTTTCATTTTTTTAGTTTTCATTTTTCAGTTGTCATTTTTCATTTTCCATTTTCTATTTTTTATTTTTAATTTTTTATTTCTCATTTTTCATTTCCAATTTTTTATTTTTCATTTTTCATTTCTCATTTTTTATTATTCATTTTACATTTTTCATTTTTTATTTTTCATTTTTAATTTTTTATTTTTCATTTTTAATTTTTCATTTTTTATTTTTCATTTCTCATTTTTCATTTTTTATTATTCATTTTTCATTTTTCATTTTTTATTTTTCATTTTTTATTTTTCATTTTTCAGTTGTCATTTTTCATTTTTCATTTTTTATTTTTTATTTTTAATTTTTTATTTCTCATTTTTCATTTTTCATTTCCAATTTTTATACCTTATACCATTATGTGGTTTGGGTATAATGACTTTGTGCTGCTGTTTGTAACAACCAAAAATATTTGACCTACACCCATCTTTAATTATACCGATCGAATCAGAATCACTATCTGATTCGATTTAACGATGTCCGTCCGTCCGTCAGTGTGTCCATGTAAAGCTTGTAATCAAACTGCAAGTCGCAAATATGAATATATTTTGATGAAATTTCGTATGTGAGCTTTTATCTTCCATGGGATGAACGCTATTGAAATTGGTGAGAATCGGTCCATTTTCAGACCTAGCCCCCATACAAGTGACCCCTATGAAATCGACTTAAATTGCCATAAGATACAAATTATCATATAAATCTTATTCAAATTGGGTTTGTATGTGTTTATTACATCCATTAATCAGTAGTCCAAAAATTATATCTATGGGACAACTCTTAGTCATAGGCCCCATCTAGAGCTGCTTCCCGATCTTCACTTAAATCTATCAAAAAACTAAAATATTGCACTGATTATTCTCAAATTTTGTTTGTATATATTTTTGCAAAATGCAAGAGACCTTACCAAACATGGTCAGGATCGGTCCATTTTTGGGCCTAGTCCTCATATAGATTTAGCATCCGATATGAAATTTTTCATATCTGCAGCCAAAAAAATTAAGAAAAATCCCACTCAAACTAGGTTTATGCTTATTTTCTATATCCAGTTAGTTGGGTCTGAGAGATAGGGTCTCTAAACGCATGGTATAGGGTATCATATAGTCGGTATAGACCGACTATAATTTTCTTACTTGTTTATTTTTCATTTTTCATTTTTTATTTTTCATTTCTCATTTTTTATTATTAATTTTACATTTTTCATTTTTTATTTTTCATTTCTCATTTTTCTTTTTTAATTATTCATTTTTCATTTTTAATTTTTCATTTTTTATTTTTAATTTTTTATTTTTCATTTTTAATTTTTAATTTTTAATTTTTCGGTTTTCATTTTTCAGTTGTCATTTTTCATTTTTTATTTTTTATTTTTAATTTTTAATTTTTTATTTTTCATTTTTCATTTTTAATTTTTAATTTTTCGTTTTTCATTTTTTAGTTGTCATTTTTCATTTTTAATTTTTATTTTTCATTCTTAATTTTTTATATTTCATTTTTAATTTTTATTTTTCATTTCTCATTTTTCATTTTTTCTTATTCATTTTTCATTTTTCATTTTTTATTTTTCATTTTTAATTTTTTATTTTTCATTTTTCATTTTTCATTTTTTATTTTTCATTTATTCATTTTTCATTTTTCATTTTTTATTTTTCATTTTTTTTTTCATTTTTCAGTTGTCATTTTTCATTTTTCATTTTTTATTTTTTATTTTTAATTTTTATATTTCATTTTTAATTTTTAATTTTTCGTTTATCATTTTTTAGTTGTCATTTTTCATTTTTAATTTTTATTTTTCATTCTTAATTTTTTATATTTCATTTTTAATTTTTATTTTTCATTTCTCATTTTTCATTTTTTATTATTCATTTTTCATTTTTTATTTTTCATTTTTAATTTTTTATTTTTCATTTTTCATTTTTTATTTTTCATTTATTCATTTTTCATTTTTCATTTTTTATTTTTCATTTTTTATTTTTCATTTTTCAGTCGTCATTTTTCATTTTTCATTTTTTATTTTTTATTTTTAATTTTTTATTTCTCATTTTTCATTTTTCATTTCCAATTTTTTATTTTTCATTTTTCATTTTTTATTTTTCATTTCTCATTTTTTATTATTAATTTTACATTTTTCATTTTTTATTTTTCATTTCTCATTTTTCTTTTTTAATTATTCATTTTTTATTTTTAATTTTTCATTTTTTATTTTTAATTTTTTATTTTTCATTTTTAATTTTTAATTTTTCGTTTTTCATTTTTCAGTTGTCATTTTTCATTTTTTATTTTTTATTTTTCATTTTTAATTTTTTATTTTTCATTTTTCATTTTTCATTTTTATTTTTCATTTCTCATTTTTCATATTTTATTATTCATTTTTCATTTTTTATTTTTCATTTTTTATTTTTCATTTTTAATTTTTTGTTTTCCAACAGGTTATTGCATATCGTAAGTTTTTCACCAATACAAACATAAGTCACACCGATTTTGTCTTACGGCTCACATGTTACGGTGTTTTTGTGATTGTATTGTGAAATAGAAATTTAACCCCCTGCACGTATAGATGTTTATACATTCTATGAATATTCCATGATTTATTTTACAATATTTTACAAATATTAAATATGAAATTTTAATTTTTAAAAAAAATATCAATACAACATATTAAACAACCATATTTTTTAATTCTGTAATTTAACATTTCATTAGCGTAACATGTCTGTGGGTTTAGATTTTCAAATATTTTGTAGCTTAAAATCCTTTCTAAAAATTTGATTTTTCCAAAAGCAATAACCACAAAATTTGCTGTAAAATATTTTAAAAAAAATTCAATCCACATTTGTCCATAATCTGAAAATCAAGGTTATATTGGAATGCTTTGATTGGTGCTACTTAAAAATTTCAAAAATTACACCGCGTTACAAAAACGAGCTTTTGTTCTGTCCTATGAACCAAATATACTTTTTCGGAAAGGGGAGAAAAAATAAAAATACACGTGTATCGGCGATTTTCATGTACACGTCAGAATTTTTTTCTTTTTTTATGTATAAAGTATAAAGCTCGTAGTGTCCGTCTGTCCGCCTGTGTGAAAGAATTTGGATCGATTTTTAACCCTTTTTCCGTGATCCAATCGAGCTGAATTTTTGCAGGCAGACTCGTGGAAATGTCTGTATCACGTCAAATTTTTAAAAAATTGATTTTTTATCAATTCTCAGATTTTCCTGAATTTTTTTTTTTTTTAATGGTTATCGGGTTTTTGTTCGTTAAAAAACCGATTTTTTTATTAATTTTGTTATATTAAAATTAAAAATTGTTACATTAAAAAAATTTTAATGCTTTTAAAGAAACTTAGGCCTTTTATTTTTGCGTTTGTAAGCATTTGTGTCAGTATCGCGACAAATAGACCAACAGTATTCGCCAAGAATATTCGTAATGTTTTGTCCTTTAAAGCGCTTTTCAATAGCCGCAATGTCCTGATAGAACCTTTCGCCATGCTCATCGCTACAAGCTCCTAAATCATCAGGGAAAAAATCTAAATGATTGTGAAGGAAATGGATCTTTAGCGACATTAATATGCCCATTTCGCCATATGCCGAAATCATTTCAGCGACAATATTTTTATAATTGGCAGCTCGTTTGTTGCCAAGAAACTGCTCAATAACAGCAACTGTGCCTTTCCATGCACGTTGTTCGATAGCATTCAATTTTGATGAAAATACATAACTTGCAACTATTTTTTTATCTGCGGACCATTGAAAACACCTTAAATCATACACATCATTAAAAAAAATAAAGTTACTGAATTACTTCTTACAAAAATACCTGCATGAATCTTTGCGCCGCTCAATTTCGGAAAAATTTTGCGAAAACTTGCAATCGCCTCGCCCTCACGAACCAGTTTTTTCACAAAATTTGATACGAGACCGAGCTTAATGTGTAGTGGTGGCGAAATGATTTGAGATGGCTGCACCAATGGTATATTCTCTATACTTTCTACGCCTACTTTGTAGCATGTTCGCGACTTCCACTTAAATTCAGTGTAATGCTGATCTCTTTTGCGACCTTCCCATGTACACAAAAAGCACTGGTGGGTTGGAAATCCACGCTTAACACCCATGAGTAATCCGACCACTTTCAGATCGCAGCATATTTTCCAATTATGCTCTTGGTACTTTATCAGCTGTAATATTAATTCCATGCCTTCGTATGTTTCTTTGAGGTTTGTGGCATATGCGATCGGGACAGATGGATGTTTGTTACCGTCGTCGCCACTCCTCTGAAATATGAGGGTAACCAATTTTTGCAAACATCGAACCAATATCATAACAATAAGCCAGGTTTTTTTCCCGATCTTCGTGCAATTTAAAAAATTCGTCATATGGAATAGTGCTACGTCGATCACGAGCGGCTGTTAATTTAAAATCGGCCGCCACTATATTCCACTGATCCGCTGTTCTCCTCGACAAATTTCCGTCTCGTACAGTCCCAAGTTCACTGTGTGTTGGTACAAATTCCGATACTTCTGGACTGTCGCATCTCACATTCGATGCAAGAAATGTTGATAGCATGGTTGGTACTACTGTTGGTTCTCCATGGCTTAATTCGGGAACATCATCAAAAATCTCCACTGAAGCCGCTATACGTTCTTTTGGTGAGTACAGAACCGCTGGAATAACCGATTCTACATTAGCGTAGCGAATTTTGTTGCGGCGAAAGTATTGGTACCCTTTAGTTTGAGTAAAAGTTACGCAAAAGTAGCACAATTCATTGCAGTGCTCCGTACGTGGTAGCCAAATTGTTGGTACAGCGTACTTTATTGTTGACCTTCCATCAGTAAACTTGCATAAATTTCTATAGCAATAGTCGCACACGACTTCCGGAGTATACCACAAGTAAGGAACATAAGCAGTTTTGAATATTTCCAGAAACGAATTAACCACTGTTTTCGTAATATTTTAAAAATTTTTACTTGGTGCGAATAAGCCACAAACATAATAAAAGTTATTTCGAGTCGGGCACTTCATTTTTCGGAACGCTTTAGTAGTTTAAAAATTTGGAGTCCCTTCAAGTCATTCTGAAAAAAGTGAAAAAAAAAAGATTTAAAAAAAAAAAAAAAAAAATCAGGAAAATCTGAGAATTGATAAAAAAAAAAATCTATTTTTTTAAAAATTTGACGTGATGCAGATATTTCCAAGAGTCTGCCTGCAAAAATTCAGCTCGATTGGATCACGGAAAAAGGGTTAAAAATCGATCCAAAGTCTTTCACACAGGCGGACAGACGGACACTACGAGCTTTATACATAAAAAAAAAATTCTGACGTGTACATGAAAATCGCCGATACACGTGTATTTTTATTTTTTCTCCCCTTTCCGAAAAATAAATATTTGGTTCATAGGACAGACAGTGTAACGCGGTGTTATTGAATGAACTTTATACAAATGTGTTAATTAATTTAATTTAATTTTTTTTAATTTTTTCCTCCCTAAAATCGCATTAATCGAGAGCTTTTTAGTTTTTTCGGCTGAAAAAAAAATTACTTAAAAAAATAAATTATTACAATTCAAAAATGTTTTGTTGTTGAAAATCAACTTATCTAGGAAATTGTTATTAATTTTTTTTCTTTTGAAGATAATCAATGTGGATTACATCGCCGAAACCTTGTTGACCGTGAACCCCACCTTCGACTTCTACGGCACCAGTTCGTCCGGGGAAACCCATTATTTAGACTACTGCTTGGTCTCCGGTATATTGTAATTGATCATTGTTTCATTCACCGTTATGAAACAGAACAAAAATAATCGATTTTGGATGCCAAACACGGATTTAGCTTAAATTTTGACTGTATCTACTCGTATTAACAGATAAGAGTTGACAGGAGCTGTATTGATTTTTAATTAACTACGAGGATTGTTAAAAAAGGAAAGAAGGTCACAGACATATTGACCTGGTCTCGTACATATGAGCAGTCTACATATTAATTTCGAGTAACAACCTTTAAAATAAATTTTAAAGTGATCCATTTAAGCAACAACTTTCGACTTCATATGAAATAAGAATAAATTCCATATATTTATACCCATTAGTCTCACACATTTCTCTAGTATCACAGCTTGCCGATTTGTTTATACTCTCACCCCCATAATGAAGCAGAACTAAAGAAATTATAAGAATAAATAAATCAAAATATTTACTTAGCAAATTTTGTTATTTGTTTTCTTTTTATACATGAATTAAAATGTTTTAATGTAAATAAAATTTTATGTGTTTTTTATTTTCACAAACATAAATGTTAGACAGTTTGTTTGGTGTTGTGTTTTGATTTTTGAATTAAAATCAAATAAATACATCGCGGGAGCAATGATTTGTTTTTTGGTTCATAATAGTTCAATGTTAGAGTGTATGTTTGTATTTTTGTTTTTTAACACTATACTAACCAACCAGAGACCGCCTAGACCGTAAGTTACGGGGAAAGGTCTCAGATTGCTTTGTAATTGAGATCATTAATGATAAGAGGAAATTTCAACAGCCAACCCATACATAACAATAATAAAATTTACTTTTTACTTGTTTTCTATTTGATTGCTAAGGACCTGTGACCCTTTCCCGAATGCAAAAAACTATCTTAATCTCAGGTATGTATCGGTAAATCTAGAGTAAAAAATATTTTATTTTATTTAAAATGTTTTAGCTCAAAATTTATCTCCACAAACGATAAATAAACAAATAAGCGCCATTGATTTAAATTTAGAAATAAAATATTAAGAAAAAATATAAATGGATTGATGATTAAAAAATTTTTCCACTTTGAAGAGGTGTTAAATTTTTGTTTGGTTTACATTTAATACATTAATTAATTATACCCTATACCACTATGTGGTTAGGGTATATTGACTTTGTGCTTATGTTTGTGACTACCAAAAATATTTGACCTAGACTCATCTTTTTTTTATACTCATCGACTAAGAACCATTTACTGAGTCGATTTAGCCGTGTGCGTCCATCTGTTCGTCTATCAGTCTATCAGTCTGTCCGTCTGTCTGTCCGTCTATCTGTTCGTCTGTCTGTCCGTCCGTCCGTCTGTGTGTCCATGTAAACCTTGTAATCAAACTACAGGTCGTAAATATGCATATATTTTGATGTGTGCAGATTTCTGTCGGCCACAGGATGAACGCTATTGAAATTGGTGAAAATCGGTGCATGTTTAGACCTAGTCGCCATACAAAAGACCCCCATGAGATCGACTTAAATGGCCATAAGATCCAAATTATCGCATAGATCTCGTTCAAATTGAGTCTGTGGGTGTTTATTACATCCATCAATCAGTAGGACAAAAATAAACCCAATAGTAAAATTCGTGTTAATAGCCCCCGTATAAAGCTGCTTCCCGATCTTCACTTAAACCTGTCCAAAACAAAAATATTGCACAGATTTTTCTCAAATTTGGTTTGTACATGTTTTTCCAAAAATTAAGTGACTTCGCCAAATATGATCTGGTTCGGTCCATTTTTCGGCCTAGTACAATACGTAGTCATAGCCCCCCATATAAAGCTGCTTCTCAATCTTCACTTAAACCTATCAAAAAAAAAATATTTCATAGATTTTTCTCAAATTTGGTTTGTATATGTTTTTGCAAAAAAGAAGTGACGTCACCAAATACAATCAGAATCGGTCCATTTTTTTACCTAGTACCCATATAAATAAAGCATCATATCTGTAATCAAAAAAATTCTAACAATGCCACTCAAATTTGGTTTATGCTTATTTACTATAACCAATTAGTTGGACCTAAAACCAATTCTCTAAACACATGATAATAGGGTATCGCATAGTCAGTTTAGACCGACTATGATATTATTACTTCTTTTGTTTTGTGTTTCTCTGTCTATTTATGTCTGTCTCTTACGTGGGAATGGAAAATATTATTAAAATTACCAATGCAGAGTTGAAGAAGTGGACTACTTTTATAAATTTTGAATTGCTTCGCGTTCTCTTAATACTTCTAAACTAAACAATTTTCTTATACTAATAAGTAAAAGTAGTGATTTTTTGGGAAATTTTTAGGTGAGTCCCGATGTCACGGTGATGGAAAAAATATGAAAAAAAGCTCAGCGTAATATTTAGAAATATGTTTTATTTTCATTAACTCAATAGACATTTGTAATATATATTTACAATCTTAAAGATTAAATAATATTTATGCTCTTTGCAGAAGGAACATATATATGTATATACATATAGACACAATTTTTCAACAAGATCGATCAAGACCTCTCTGAGTTAGAGGGGGTCAAAATTTGACATTTTGGCCAAACAGGTGTTTTTTCTTATCCATGTAGCTTTTACCTATTGTTCTTATGCCTGGTTATTACTATGTCATTTTCAGTGTTAATATATGTCAATTATTGTCAGTTATATAAAAACGGGTTGTAATGTCTTGTCATATACAACCCTTGGCACCATTTGACATAAACAATTAAATTGTCAACATGTTGGTATTTGTTTTTGTTTGACGGCCGGATTTTTTGTTAGTTTATAAGATGTAATGCAAGCGTAATTAATAAATAATTACAAGATGTCAGTTGAGGCAATTGTTTGTTGTCAGTTTATATGACATAATGAAAACCAGGCATTAGCAAAATTTGTCCCAAATAGTTTAGATAGCTGTTTGTTCAATCTTTCGGAAAAAAAAAATTTAAAAAAATATAAACAATTTTTGACTTTTTTTTGCAAAATCAAAAATTTTTTTTGACTTTTTTCAAAAACGCCCTTTTTGTTTGCTCAAAAGAAAGCTTAGGTTTTTTCCTTTAAGAGGTTTTTGGTAGCTTAGTGGGATGCGAGTGGGATATCTATAAAAAAAAAATGTTTTGCAACTCAAGACAACGGTTTTTCAATTTTTACCATATGCACTAATTTGAATTATTTCCTATTAGTTTGTAAGTGTTTTTAAAACCTTAAAAATAAAACATATACTGAGAAACTAGACAAATTTACCTTTTGGACTGTATATAACATACCTAAATAAAATTTCACACCTTCGATACTGTAATACCCGCAATATGTTAACCTTAGAAAAAAATCAACTTTTTTCTACAGAAATGTTGAAAAATCATTATTTTTATTTATTTGTAACTAGATGTAACCCGGTGTGCTTCGCTACACCCTCCCCCTCCCCCCCCCCTCTCTTCCGAATTGTTATGAGAGGGCTCAAGCAAGGACCCAAGGCTCTCACTAATACAGTAATTCAGATATATCGCATTTAATATTAAGTTTGTGTGGGGATACCACGCGCATTTGTCAAATCCCGCCCATTTTTTTGTCTGAGACAAATTTGCAAAGCTCTCTCTATCATAGTATTTAATATATGTATATGATATTAAAAATTTACTTTGTATGGGAGGTGCCACGCCCACTAAAAATATTTAAAAAATTATAGCCTATAGCACTTCCCATATCCGCAGTAAGACTCCGTGAAAATTTCAGGAAGATCGGATGGGTAGTTGCGGAGATTACCTCCTACAAACAAACAAACAAACACACATTACCTCTTTATTATATTAGTATAGATAAAAATTTAATTAATATATAATAATCTATAATATTAATAGGCTAGGCGATTTCTTGTGATCGATGTTTTCTTCTACCATTTTATCCCGATTTTGACCAAACGTATATTATTTGAAAGTTATTTCTTTCTAACCGTTTTGCTGATTTACAGATTTTTAAATTTTTTCCTTTATTTTAAGTAAATTGTATTTAAAGCTACTACTAACACATACATAAAATTATACGTATACTATGTGTGTTCTAATAAATTTGTTAAAGTATTTGTTAATGAGTTTTTTATCTTCATTCACAATAATAATAAACCAAAAAATTGTTGTTTTGTGAATTGGCTAAGTTGAAAAATAAAGCTGTCTAGAAATTGCACTCGAATATCGAGCGCTGCAATCTGCTAGTAATAATAATAGAAATAAAAAAATAAATAATTTCATAAAATTTAATCTTAATCGCATGAGATCCATTTATATCATAACTATTTTTTAATTAATTTATTGCAGCTGATGAAGTATTTAAGTTTTGTACATTTTTAAATACCCAGTCATTCATCCTTTTCGTGCTGCTTCTTTGCCAAACTTTTCTTGGCGTTACTAGGTTCAGCTGTAGATTTCGCTGCTGGTTTCTTTTTTGGCTTTGGCTAATTTTTTATAATAATATATAATATATAATTTTTATACGCGGTAATTTTCGTTAACCTATTTACATGAAAAACCAAGCAAAAAAATTTTCTTTTCCGATATTTCACTGATAACAATTGAAAGCACTGAGAAATATACATACAGAATAAAAATACAAAACAACTTCTGAAGATACGTAATACGGACACTGACAATTTGACAACTTTACCAGATGATCTAGATATCATAAGTTCTGCCAACTACTCTGCGTACTGACAACCACTTCTAAAAATCGTAGGACACAGAAATACACTACTTACAATTAGATGCGGTAAAACTTTCGAGAAATTACGCAAATAAAGAATTTTTACAAGCAATGTCTCCACAGTTTAAAATTTAGCAATTTTAAGATGGCTGTAACCAGTCTTCTAGTTATAGCATTTTGGAAAGCTTAAAGACTCAGCTTTAAGAATGGTTTTATAAAAAATTGCGTTAATTATAAGTAAATCCAATTTTGGTTAAAAAGAAATTTCTCCCATGTTAATTAAATGGGAAACTAAAATTAAAATAGCGACCTCTTGGAGTTGAGCTGGAACGCCCATCTTTGGTGAGGATTTTTTTTTTATATTAAATAGAAACCTTTGATGGGGTAAAAGCAAAAAAAAAACAAATTTTCTAAATTTTTTTAAGCCCCCTAGTGTATATATTGTGGTGTGAAGGGTATAATAAAAGAGTCAATTAAAAGTTTTTATTTAATCTTTCTTACATATTAAAAAAATTTATGAAAACTAAAGTCAGTCCTTCATTTTTTTTTTAAATGAAAGGTATTTAGACACAGATATGTCACCAATCATTGAAAATTACTCAACTCCCACCTTACTCAAGTTATACTCAAACGCGATTCTTCCCTGTACGTTTCTTATGGGACACATTCCCTCAAGCAATTCGAGTTCTCATAGCTCCTCTTCTAAAGACTGGATCTTGATCGTTTCACTCTCAGAACACTCAGTGGATCAAGCTCTTTCTTTTTAGCTATTAACTGTTTAAATTCGTTGAGTTTGAAGAAAGTTATGCGTGCACAATCAACTTTACATTATGCAACACGAAAGTTAACGTACAGATTGAAAAATCGTTTAAGACGACGCTGTAAAAAAATCTGTCTTAAAAATATATTAAATTAAATAAAATGAAATATTCATAATAATTCGTTACACCCTGTTAATGCGAATGATTTAAATTATATGTATATCAGGCACCCATTTTGCGGATAACTTTTTCGTCCCAGCATAATCGTGCAGGATATTCGCAACATATTCCGTTAAGTTGCCTAACATCTCAAGTATCTGACACTATTTGACTTGTCGGTCATTTAGAGCGATATCATGATATCATTCTTAAGTAAGTCACCAATAGTGGACTTCCCGAATGATGTTCATTACTTGTTGAGGTACGACCACATTTACACTCATTCACTTAACTGTCTGAACATCCAACTCGAATTACATTTATTTTGATGTTTTCCCTTTCAAAGAAACGTATTTAACAACTGTACGAAATTCCTTTTTTAACTTGTTTTAAAATAACAAAACTTGTTTATCTTAATCGATTTTAAAACTGCCAGAATTAAACAGTTTTTATTAGATTTTATTATATGTGTTTCGAACTTAGTTCTGAAACAAAGATTTTGTGAATGATTTTTTATTTTTTATATCGCCTAGACCGACAATAGCTTTATTAATTGCTTTTTTTTTTTTTTGGTTTTAATAACAAATAAATTAATAAATAAAGATAAATCAATTTAACAAAGATTATATATCTTATTTACAATATTATATTTAGGAATTTATTTTAAGCACATTTGATTGAAAATTACACACAGTTTATTTAACTTAGCATGTTGCGAGACATTCTTCAAAAATCTGCAATGTAAAATAAAAAATTTAATGTATATTTTTAGACAACATACTGCATTTTTACTTATAGTTGATATTTGTCTTAAAAATAACATAAAATATTATTTATTTATTTATTTATTTATTTATTTATTCATCTACAGAATATTTATTTTTACAGACTACTTAGATCTAACTTTAGTTATAAAACTTTAATAAATTTAACTTAAATTTATCTTTAGTTACTTGGAAATCTATCTCAGAAGAAAGACTATTGCATAATTTTTTGCACCTTGTAATTGGATCATTTAATGCCGTTTTCTTTTCTTTTTTCGAAAAGTGTATTTTTTTATATATTCTGAATTAAGAGCAACCTTATCTTATACATCAATTGAAAGTCGAGCCCTCGAAAATCATAAAAAATTCTAGCCACTGACTTCTTTCAGGTCATAGTGTGAGAATATTTCCCCATTGTTCCTCTTTTTTGAATATTTTCACCCTATGACTTCCAAGAGGATAGTAATCAAAATTTTGCATTTATGAACACAGCAGTTTGAGACCTTTCGATTGATATATATTATAAGGTTGCTCTTAATTTAGAATATATAAAAAAATACACTTTTCCAAAAAAACGGCAAAAAAAAAGGGCGACATTTTTTGTCAGAAAAGAAAACGGCATAAGTCATAGTATGATCTATGAAGAGAATCTTCAAACATTCGATTATTTCTTAAATCCCTTGGTGGCCCATATAAATTAAATATATCACAAATTTCCGAACAATTTATGTCCCCAGATAAAACATTATAAACCAACATTATAGAAGAATATAATCGACGATCACTTAAAGATTGCAATCCTAAAAGTTTCCTTCTTACTACATATGTAGGCAACTCATAATGCCAAGAATATTTTAAAATACTTCTAGTAAACCTCTTTTGCACACCTTCAATACGGTTTGAAGCCGTAATGTAATAAGGGCTCCAAATAATTGAACAATATGCGAGTTTAGGACGAACCAATGACGCAAATAAGGATTTAAATGTAAAAGAATCTCGCAAATCCTTAGAATTTCTAATTATGAAGCCAATTAAAGTCAATATGACTAGAAAAAGTTAAATTTACATCAAATATAACACCCAAATCTTTTACCTCAATTTCACGACTAAGATTTTTACCTCCAAGACTATAATTAAATAAATTGGGATGAGAACAGTGAGTGTAAGAAACAACACAACACTTTGTTACATTAACTGTGAGCTCATTTTCACTACACCAGTTCGATAATTTGATTAAGTCGTTCTGCAATTTCATGGAATCAACCACATTTGATATTCTAGCAAATAGTTTCACATCATCCACAAATAATAAGCATTTTGAAAATTTTTAAAACAGATGGAAGATCATTAATAAAGAGCACAAATAGCAGCGGTCCAATGTGTGCGCCCTGCGGAATACCAGAGTAAGCACCAATCTGAAGTTTCGAATAATAATTAACAAAGGAGACTTTCAGTTTTCTTTGAATTAAAAAGTTTTTAAAAAATAACACTGTCCAACAGCATTTTTGGAACAGAATAGCGACCCTATAATTCTGAAAGGGTATGTTGAGTAGATCATTTTTGTAGAACAAACTTATGGTCCAGCACGTCTAAGTATTTTTTTTACAGTGGGTCAAAGTTTTCATTTTTTGGTCGAAGGGAGCATTATACTTTATGAAAAAAATGCTGTAAGTTAATGTCTGAGAGAATTCTTATGGTCAGAGTTGTATTG
The DNA here is from genome assembly GCA_963682025.1 of Cordilura impudica. Taxonomy (NCBI): domain Eukaryota; kingdom Metazoa; phylum Arthropoda; class Insecta; order Diptera; family Scathophagidae; genus Cordilura; species Cordilura impudica. The sequence goes on along the minus strand of OY821517.1, from coordinate 318,969,042 downwards.
TGGAATTGTATGAGGATTATTTTTGTGGAAGATACCTCTAAGTGGTCTCTTTATGGGTCAATTTGACCCTTTTTTCGAGAAAATCAAAAAATATCCTTTAAAAAGGGACATTTAAGGATTAAAATATTCTACGAAAATGTTTGCCGAAAAATTTCAGTGGGGGTCACCAAAGACACCATTGTTGTAAATAAAGCTCTTTATGCTTAATTAGTAAAATTATACACCAACATATACAAAACAGGTAGAAACGGCGTCAAGTTCGGCCGGGCCAAACACTGAGTTCTCGCGTCTAGTCAGCTGTGACTTACAAATCGGGTGTGATAATTATGAAAATTAATAATAAAAAATAAAAGAAAAAATTCAAGTATAATTGAGCTACAAAGCAGTACATATCGGGTGTGATTTTTACTAAAATTAATATAAAAAAAGAAAAATTAAAGCTTAAATAAGCATGGCGGATTCTGTTTGCAAATTAAGAGATTGGTTTTGTTTTATTTGTGGACATTTTACGCACCATCAAAGCAGAAGAAAGATATTGCCTACAATTGAAGAACCATATTTTCTTTTCTTTGGAATACGATTTTTATCTGAAGCTTGGATACCAAAAACCGTATGTACTACTTGCGAAAGTGGTCTTTTGACCTGGTACAAAGGCGGTACTAAGGCGCTGCCATTTTCTGCGCCTATTACATGGATTGAACCTGAAGATCACTAATCAGATACATGCTATTTCTGCGTAAATTACAAATTTGGTAGTAGCCAAAGGCACTACGCGACAATGACATACGAAGCAAAAAATAATGTCATTTTACCAGAAGTGCGCTGTGAAGGTGTTCCGGTGCCTCAACCGAAATAAGAGCGGCGGTTGAAAACATATCAGATATAAGTTACTTGCCTCTTGATGGTTTAAACATATGTCCTAATTTGGTAGACCAAGCTTATTTTGAAGATCTTGTAAGAGATTTAGGACTAACAAAAGAGAAAGCTGAAATATTATGTTCCAGATTGAAAAACAGGAATTTGATAAAAGCCGATGTAAAAGTTACATTTCCAAGAAAAAGACACGCCGATCTGGAAAGTTATTTTAAAAAATCAGAAGAACTTGTATACTGTTGCAGTATTGAAGAGGTTCTAATAACGGGTGATTTTTTAAGAGCTTGATAACTTTTTTTAAAAAAAAAACGCATAAAATTTGCAAAATCTCATCGGTTCTTTATTTGAAACGTTAGATTGGTCCATGACATTTACTTTTTGAAGATAATTTCATTTAAATGTTGACCGCGGCTGCGTCTTAGGTGGTCCATTCGGAAAGTCCAATTTTGGGCAACTTTTTCGAGCATTTCGGCCGGAATAGCCCGAATTTCTTCGGAAATGTTGTCTTCCAAAGCTGGAATAGTTGCTGGCTTATTTCTGTAGACTTTAGACTTGACGTAGCCCCACAAAAAATAGTCTAAAGGCGTCAAATCGCATGATCTTGGTGGCCAACTTACCGGTCCATTTCTTGAGATGAATTGTTCTCCGAAGTTTTCCCTCAAAATGGCCATAGAATCGCGAGCTGTGTGGCATGTAGCGCCATCTTGTTGAAACCACATGTCAACCAAGTTCAGTTCTTCCATTTTTGGCAACAAAAAGTTTGTTAGCATCGAACGATAGCGATCGCCATTCACCGTAACGTTGCGTCCAACAGCATCTTTGAAAAAATACGGTCCAATGATTCCACCAGCGTACAAACCACACCAAACAGTGCATTTTTCGGGATGCATGGGCAGTTCTTGAACGGCTTCTGGTTGCTCTTCACTCCAAATACGGCAATTTTGCTTATTTACGAAGCCATTCAACCAGAAATGAGCCTCATCGCTGAACAAAATTTGTCGATAAAAAAGCGGATTTTCTGCCAACTTTTCTAGGGCCCATTCACTGAAAATTAGACGTTGTGGCAGATCGTTCGGCTTCAGTTCTTGCACGAGCTGTATTTTATACGGTTTTACACCAAGATCTTTGCGTAAAATCTTCCATGTGGTCGAATAACACAAACCCAATTGCTGCGAACGGCGACGAATCGACATTTCACGGTCTTCAGTAACACTCTCAGAAACAGACGCAATATTCTCTTCTGTACGCACTGTACGCATTCGTGTGGTTGGTTTAATGTCCAATAAAGTAAACTGAGTGCGAAACTTGGTCACAATCGCATTAATTGTTTGCTCACTTGGTCGATTATGTAGACCATAAATCGGACGTAAAGCGCGAAACACATTTCGAACCGAACACTGATTTTGGTAATAAAATTCAATGATTTGCAAGCGTTGCTCGTTAGTAAGTCTATTCATGATGAAATGTCAAAGCATACTGAGCATCTTTCTCTTTGACACCATGTCTGAAATCCCACGTGATCTGTCAAATACTAATGCATGAAAATCCTAACCTCAAAAAAATCACCCGTTATATCTAAAGCTTCCACTGGACTCTTCCGCTTGGCGACTATTTATAGATAGTTCAAAACACAGCTTAAAAGCAGTTTTACTGCACAATGGAAATCAGCATCCATCAATACCGGTTGCGTATTCCACAAAAAAGGAGGAAACATACGCAAATATTTCAAATCTCTTAAATAAAATTGAATACTATAAATATAAATGGGAAGTATGCGCAGACTTCAAAATGATTGCAATATTGACTGGAATGCAAACAGGATACACAAAATATATGTGCTTTCTTTGTAAATGGGATTCACGTGCTACCAGCAGCCATTATCATATTAAATATTTCGAAGAACGTAAAGAAAATATTATTGGGGACTTAAATGTAATTCATGAATCTCTTGTCCCAAAAGATAAGGTCATACTTCCACCGCTGCATATTAAGTTGGGCGTGGTGAAAAATTTTATTAAAAGCTTAAATACACAAGGAAATGCTTTCAAACGCATTCAAACAATTTTTCCAAATTATCTGCAGCAAAATTAAAAGAAGGTAACATACGGTTTTAAGAAATAATTTATTTCATTCAATGTAAATTACCTTTTCTAGGAATGCTCGTTAAACCCGATATAAGAAAATTATTACAAGATGAAGAATTTTATGGTCATCTGTCGGATATGCAAAAGACAGCATTTGACTTTATGCAGCTGGTTATATCAGAATTCCTTGGAAACTCAAATGCACAAAACTATGCAGAAAATATTAAAAGCATGCTAATCGGTTTTAACAATATTGGCGTTAAGATGTCACTAAAGCTGCATTTTCTGCACTCTCATCTCAATTTTTTTAAAGAAAATCTTGGAGCGGTTGCAGATGAACACGGTGAAAGGTTTCATCAGGATATAAAGGTATTGGAAGAAAGATTCAAAGGGAAATCCCAAAGTGTAATGCTTGCTGAATACGTATGGGGCTTGTACAGAAACCTTGACCCATCGGAACATCCACGTCAAGCTAAATACAGGATAGCTTATCAAGTTTAATCTTTAATCCATTGTCATACTACTGCTATTTCCCAATTCCCTTTTACTCGAAAATTTTAAGCAAAAAAATAAATATATACATACTATAATAAACCAGTATTAAAACAAAATTATAATTTTTTTTATAGAAGTTGGCGTGTAATTTTGCCAATTAATCGTAAAGAGCTTTATTTACAACAATGGTGTCTTTGGCGACCCCCACTGAAATTTTTCGGCAAACATTTTCGTAGAATATTTTAATCCTTAAATGTCCTTTTTTAAAGGATATTTTTTGATTTTCTCGAAAAAAGGGTCAAATTGACCCATAAAGAGACCAGTTAGAGGGTTAAGATCTTCCACAAAAATAATCCTCATACAATTCCACAATACAACTCTGACCATAACAATTCTCTCAGACATTAACTTACAGCATTTTTTTCATAAAGTATAATGGTCCCTTCGACCAAAAAATGAAAACTTTGACCCACTGTAAAAAAATACTCAGACGTGCTGGACCATAAGTTTGTTCTACAAAAATGATCTACTCAACATACCCTTTCAGAATTATGGGGTCGCTATTCTGTTCCATTCAAAAAGTCTTAATTTGTTGGACAGTGTAATTGTAGATTATGAGGAAATCCAAATGCAGAAATTTTCTTTAACAAAATATTAAGAATTACTGTATCAAATGCTTTCGCAAAATCTGTATAATCAATATCTAATTGAGATCTGAGTTCCATGGCATTTAATATGTTATGGGTGACCAAAGTTAAATTCGTAGTGGTAGATCTGCCAGGCATAAAACTATGTTGACAGGGATAAATAAAATCCTTAGCATAGATGAAAAGTTTTGATAACTGAGTCAAAATTTTTGGCTAATATACATTGTTTTACAATCGGTCTATATGGCTACGATCACCCGATTTAAATATAGGAGTAATTGAACAGTATTTCCAATTATCCACAAATTTAGCTTTTTTAGTACAAGTATAATATAGAATTGACATGGCTTCAGCAACATTTTGTGAACATTTTTTGAAAAATATTGATGGAGAGAGCATTTAGTACGATTTTTAAGGAATTTATGGCAATCAAAACATCTTCTATACTAATATCGAAATTTGGCATACGGTCAGTAATCTGGTGTAATGGTTGAAAATAACAAATCTCAGATCTGGGCTTAACAAATGTTGATTGAATATAATCTGCAAATAAATCACAGCATTCTGCATTACCATCAGATGACAAATAACCGAAGAACATACGTTTTGGAATGCCATTATTATCTTTTTTGCTATTAATGACCTGCCAAAAAGCTGAAGAATTTGTTTTAACTTTATTTTCCATATCAAAAACATATTGTTTATACAGAAAATTTCGAAAGAAGTTATGTATATTCGTTTCGAACTAATGTAAAATAAGCACGATCTTCATCACTACTCGATGTAATGAATATTTTGTAGGCTTTATTTTTAACATTTTTCATGTGACAAAGCCTTGGATTGTACCACGGAGGTTTATGATTAAGTTTTGGTTCGAACTGTGGAACATTTGTTTCAATCGCATTGTCAAAATGAGTTACAATAAAAGAGTTAATTAAATCTTTATCTTCAGAATTAGAAAGAACTAACCAATCAATTAATTTAAAATAATAATTTAAACCAATAAAATCTGTCTTATTGAAATAAAATTTGCAAAAATTATCAACATGATCGTTATTATATGAAAAAAAAGTGAAATTAAAGTCAAGGGCTTTGTGGTGGACAGTATTTCTACAAACCGGATTTGAAGACAAACTGCAAGATGCTTTTATGTAATCAGAGGCAAAAATTAAATCTAAAAATCTTCCTATATAATTTTTATAACAATTAAATTGCTTAAAATCATTTGATAGAAAACAAGTAAGAAAATTATAGTCGGTCTAGACTATACGATACCCTATACCATGCGTTTAGAAACCCTATCTCTTCGGTCCAATTAATTCGATATAAAAAATAAGCATAAACCAAATTTGAATGGGATTTTTATTATTTTTTTTGGCTGCAGATATGAAAAAGTTCATATCGGATGCTATATCTATAAAGGGACTAGGTCCAAAAATGGACCGATCCTGATCATGTTTGGTAAAGTCTCTTGTATTTTGCAAAAATATATACAAACAAAATTTGAGAAGAATCAGTGCAATATTTTTGTTTTTAATAGATTTAAGTGAAGATCGGGAAGCAGCTCTATATGGGGTCAAAGGGAGCATTTTTGGACTACTCATTAGTGGATGTAATGAAGGCATACAAACCCAATTTGAGTAAGATCTATATGACAATTTGGATCTTATGGCAATTTATGTCGATTTCATATGGGTAATTTGTATGGGGGCTAGGTCTGAACATGGACCGATTCTCACCAATTTCAATAGCGTTCATCCTATGGCCGATAAAAGCTTATATACCAAATTTCATCAAAATATATTCATGTTTGTGACCTGCAGTTTGATTACAAGCTTTACATGGACACACAGACGGACGGACGGACGGACGGACGGACGGACGGACATTGTTAAATCAACTCAGAAAGAGATTCTGATTCGATCGGTATAATTAAAGATGGGTCCAGGTCAAATATTTTTGGTTGTTACAAACAGCAGCACAAAGTCATTATACCCAAACCACATAGTGGTATAGGGTATAAAAACCTGTAACAAATTCATCTATGTCATCCTTAATATTATAAGGTATTAATACATTTTCATCAAAAATCCAATTGATATTATTCAGGTTAAAATCACCATGTACAAACATAAATTGGTTTTAATCTAAATTATCATTTAAAATTTGAATGTTATCCAAATGATATCTATAAGTCTGAAAAGAACTTTCCGGTGGCATATAGTTGAAATGAAAGTGATCTCTAAATTGATACTAATTTACATTAACAGTTAATGTGTTCACCACTCACTATAAGAAATCATTAGAAAATTTTAAATTATTCATAAAAAAATGTAATCTCTATTTAAATATTTTACTGAAAATTTAAAATGTTTACAAAGTATGCAGTCTTATGACCAAGCAACTGCTGTCATAAAACGAATTAATTCAAAATCATAAGCGAAAGAAATCACAGCACATCAAGTGGAAGCCCAATAAATCTAAAAATATATTTATGTGACCATACAAAAATGATAAGATTACAATCATTGAAATTCCATTATGAATTTATTTAAAAAAAGTTTTTGTTTTGAAAATATAAATTAAATTTCATGGACTTAAATGCTCGCACAAATATTTAAATACTATTTGTGAGACAGGCATTATTTTATCTTATCCTCTCCTACAAGTCGTTGATATATGTATTAATTTTTCTTTCACACATTTCAATAAATCTTGCCATATTTGCGATAATTTATTATTTAAGCAAATAAAAATATTTAATGTCTTGTATTCATTAACTAAACTACTCACCAGGTGCTCGCAAGACATGTGATATTTTTATTTAAGCAATAAATCGCATCTGAAGGAATCAGATGCTAATTATAAAACTATAATATTTTGACACACGTACGACGCGTAATTAAGGCAGATCTTATCAGTATAATAATGTTAAAAATATAAAAATTTCATTTGTCTTGCAAATAATAGTTGAAATTGTCGAGTGTAATAAACGTAAGCTACTTGAGATAAGGAAACAGCTTGTTAGGAATAATTCTATCATTTAGAATGACCTTCCTATTAGTGGTTGTTTTTGCAGATTTTTATAAAATAATTCATACACTAAAAGAATTGGCTATAACATTAAGTTAATGAAATCTTCAGTAAACTAAGGAATAGTTCTTCAAATTTCAAATTTCATAATATTTGTAACAATATTCATAAATTTTATGATTTTAAAAATGTTCTTACTCGTATGAAAAACGAGTAATTAAAATGTTATGAAGTTTAAAAATTTGAGTTAATGTTTGAGTTAAATATATCTATAATATTAATAGTCGATTTCTTGTGACCGATGTTTTGTTCTACCGTTTTATCCCGATTTTGACCATACGTATATTATTTGAAAGGTATTTCTTTTTAGCCGTTTTGCAGATATACAGATTTTTAAATTTTTTCCTTTATTTTGAGTAAATTGCATTTAAATTTGCTTCTAACACATACTTAAAATTATACAATGCTATATGTGTGTTTATAAAATTTTTTAATGTGTTTGTAATAAAAATGAGTTTGTTTTTTGTGTTGATTTATGAATTGGCTATAATTGATTAGCATACTTTTAGGGTCTTTATTTAATTAAAAATTCCTAGAATTTGCGCTCGAATTTCGAGGGCTGGCATCGGCTAGTATATAATATTTATCTTAAATTATAAAAATTTATCTTTTCTATTATTAGAAAAAATATAAGGTATATTATCTCGCACAGAGCTAAAAACTAATTATTTGTCTAAAATTTTCTCACCATTTAGGTAATGAGATTGACATGAAATTAATGAATTTGTTTACATAAAATTTTTGAAAATCTTTTAAATATTCGTAAATATTATGACGTTAAAAATTTTCTTAAAAATTTAGCTAATGAAGTTTTTATTAGATGTTCTTCATAGAACATTTTAGTTAGTTAAAAATTTTTTTAAAAATTTATCTGATGAAATTTTCATTAAGTTAATGTATTAGTTTTCATTAAAAATTTTTTAAAGTTTTATTATATTCGTAAATTTTATTTTATTATATTCGTAAAAATTTAGCTAATGAAATTTTTATTAAATCAATGAATTGTTGTAGAAAGGATGGATACAGCGGAACTTCGGTTTTTATTCAGTCATCTTTAAAATTCAATGTTAAAGCAAATTGCAGTGAAGGTTTTTTGGATGCTGTGTCGATAGAGTTACCAGATCTTAAAATTATGAATAAACCTTTAGTAATTATATCCATTTATAGATCGCAAAAATGTATTTTTGCAGATTTCTTAAGGAAACTTGAAGATTTACTAATTTTGTCGAATGGTGCTCCCTACCTTTTTGTGGGAGACTTTAACGTGGATTTGTTATCTAACGACTGTAGCAGTATTTCATTGCTTAATCTTTTTTCGGAGTTTGATATGTTTTCATGTCATAATACGGTAACACGACCTCAAAGTAAAACGTCTATTGACCTTGTTTTTACTAATATAAATCGTGATGTTTTTGTGCACTCTATTGAAAATGGACTAAGTGACCATAATTTAATATATTGTGGGTTTGGAACTGAATTAGTGAGGCAGAACGTCTTAACTGAAAAGAGCTTCAAAGTTGATTATGAACAACTGGGACATTATTTAGATGACAATGTACAGTATAAAAATTTGACTAGCAGTTCATCAAACATTTGTGAGAACTTAATAAATACTTTATCAGAAGCTGCATTACTTCATACAACAATGTCAAATAGGCAAATGTGTGCACGTAAGAAACTGACTCCTTGGACGACAGATAACCTTCTTTCATTAATTTGTTTTAAAGAAACTTTACTTCGAGCTCGAAGGAAAAATACCGAAAATAAGTTAATATCTCAGCGGCTTAAAATAATAAGTAAAGTCATTAAAATATGTAACAACCAATTAATGAATGAGTATTACATAAATAAACTAAAGAGCTTTTGTGGTGATACTAAGAAAACGTGGCAGTTTTTAAACAAGGAGTTAGGCCGTAATAGTCGTGGTATAAAAAATATTGTAACTGAAGATGGAACTATTTTAAGTCAGGAAAAGGATAAAGCTTTAAAATTTAACGATTTCTTCTTTAGTGCAGTACAAAATATGCAATCTATCAATGCAAGTAATTATAATGACGACATTAACATATTTCGAACATTAATACCCCAGGGAACAAATTTTATTTTAAAAAAAGTCGATAATGCTAAAGTTGGAAGTATAGTAGACAATCTAAAGTGCAATTCGTCTCCTGGATATGATAGCGTTACTCCAAAAATGTTACTAACAAGGAAACATTTAATTGTTAATATATTAATTGACGTGTATAATAAAATGATTGATGAAGGAAAATATCCAGATGTTCTTAAAATACATAAGATAATTCCCATACCTAAACTTGTTGGATCAAAAAAAATACAAAATTTTCGACCAATATCTATTTTATCGATTGTGGACAAGGTCTTTGAGAAACTTATCTTTGAACAGATCTCAAACTATCTAGATATAAATAACATTTTATTCGAAAGGCAATTCGGATTCAAAAAAGGTTCAGGAACTGAGGAAGCCGTTGTTACTGTGGTTGATTACATTTGTGGAGAGCTTGATGGTGGCAGCAGCGGTGTAGCAGGAGTGTTCTTTAATTATTCTAAAGCCTTTGATCTGGTTAACCATGATATTTTAATAAAAAAACTTACTATTATAGGAGTTGCGAACAAACAGGAAGCAGTTCGAAGTTATTTATCAAACAGGAAGCAGTTCGTTCAAGTTGGTGAGTCTAAAAGTACAATGCTACCAGTAACCTGTGGAGTTCCGCAAGGAAGTGTCCTTGGTCCTTTACTGTTCAAGATTTTTATTAATGATCTGAAAAATATTGGCTTTAACGGCAAGTTATTTATGTATGCTGATGATGTATGCTTGTTTTATCCTTATAGATACTCACAAGTTCTAAAAACACAGATTGAATATGATGCGGCTATTCTAACGGAATTTTCGCAACGCAACAGACTTGTTATTAATCCCTCCAAGACTAAATTTGTAAGATTTAAACCATACAATCTAAAAAATGATGAGAAGATGTTTGTGCATGTTGATGGAATCGCTATTAATGAATCTGAGATGGTAACATACTTAGGAGTTGTCTTAAATCAAAATTTGTTATGGGATGAGCACATACTTTCACTAAAAGCTAAAGTTTCCCCAGGCATTGGAATACTATATAAGTTTAGAAATAAGCTTAACTGTGATACAAAGTTACTTATTTATCAGTCTCTTGTACATTCACATTTTACTTATCTTCCTGCTGTATATGGTTGTAGAATAAATAATTCCTTGAAGTCACTTCAATCTGCCCAGAATAAAGCGTTAAAACTTGTATTTGATCTACCTATGAGATATTCAACGTTAAATTTGTTTAAAAGATATGCAAAAAATATTTTGCCAATACGAGGCTTGTATAAACAAAAAGTTTTGATGTACGTGTTTAAGACTCTAAGCGACAATGAACATCGATCTGTACAATTTTCTAATAATTTCGCTCGAACGCAAAGAAATACCAGACAAGCTCAAAATTTAAGTTTTGCAAGATGTCGCCTTGATTTGACCAAGCAAAGAATTTCATTTTCTGGGCCTATTGAATATAATAAATTGCCTGTAAATTATCGAAACATTAATGTTATTTCAACGTTTAAAAATCAGATAAAAGACCACTTACTTAAAAATATAGAAACACTTTTAATGTAATTATGAAATCTAATGTATCTGAATATTTTTTTTCTTTACATATCTTTAAAATAATACTGTATATTTGTTTATATTTTCTTTTTTTTTTTCTCTTTTAATGTAATATCTAAAGTTGCCTTTTTGCCCCTATAAAGCCTTTAAGGCGCTGGGGCACCAAATTGTAAATTTGTAACATATCTATGAATAAATGAAAATACTTATAAAAAAAAAAAAAATTGTTTATCGCAGAATTAATGAAAAGTTTCATAATACTTGTAATAATATTCGTAAATTTTATGATTTCAAAAATGTTCTTTAAATTTAATAATGGTTTATACACAACTAATTTTAATTAAATTCATGAATTTGTTTTCTTTAAATTTTTGAAAAGTTTTATATTATTCGTGAATATTATGACATTAAAAATTTTCGTCACAATTTAGCTAATGAAATTTTGCATCAATGAATGGTTTTTCATAATATTAAAGAAAAATTTTATAATATTTCATAAATCTAGTATAAGATCCAGCCGGTGCGGGAGATCCGATGTTTTATCGCAAAAATGTGTTCAAAAATAAGGCTCATTTTTGGCTTAACGGCTTTGTTAATAAATAAAATGCCGCATACAGAGTGAGTCTAATCAACAACACATCCTGTAGACTCCATTACATCCAGAAGCATGCGCCGTTTGATGCGGTTTACACGCTGGTGCCATCATAGGACCTTTTTTTCAAAATGAAGCCACACAGTGGCTGAAAATTGTTTTTCATTGGCCAAAATTCTGTAACTTTTGAACCGATCATAATATTTTAGTACTTCTTTTTCAAGTGCGTAGATATTTAGTTGAGCTTGGGTTTATTTTAATTTCATTAAAATTTATTGAGTACTTTTTAAGAAATTCTAGGTTAAAGTTGAACTTTTAACTAATAAAAGACAATTTATTTAAAACAATATGAAATATAAAATTAATATCTTATATATGGGGGGTTTCATGTCAAGTGCACCAACTTTTGAAACCGATGCACAGTGTCGTGATTTCAAATAACGAGTGGCCATAAATAGAAGGAGTGGTTGTAAAGAGTTGAAATTTGGCACACGTATTTTATTTGATAAAAGAAAAAAAATGTTAAAATTTCAAAAACTTTGGAGCAAGGATTCGTGTCCTTCCCATATATCCTGAAATTAAAAAACGTAATAAAGGATGGAAAAGAAGTCCGAACTTTATCAAATTTTGTATAGTCATTTAGTTTGATACCCTAAATGATTTGATAAAATTTTATCCAAATCGGAGCAAGGACACGCCTTCTCAAAAATGTCCTTTTTCAAAAAATTAAAAAAAAGTGAACAAAAAATTAAATTTTTAAATTAATTTGATACACGAAACACTTGTAACAAGAATAATGTGTGTGTCAAATTTTATCCAATTTTAATAATTTTTAACAATTTTTTATATTAATTTTTTTTAATAAAATTTTTGGCGACTTTTTGTCTTAAATTTTTTTAAAAACGAAAAAAATTCAATGAAAAAAATTCAAATGGAAAGTAAAGTAAATGTTACTTTTTAATGTTTACACTTGTTTTATTATTTAAATAAATTATAAAAAATAATGTTTTCAACAATTTTTATTTACTAAATACAATAAAAAAGAAAATGTTAGAATTTGTTTACTCTATTCATCCGAATCACTTTCTTCAAGCTGGTTTATTAAATTTTCTTGATTATCCGCATAAATATTATTTTCCTCAATAATGAAATCATTTATTTCTTCACAACTCCTTTTACTTATTTTATCTTCTTTTATATGTATAGATAACTTTGGTTCAGACTGCAAAACTATTCTTTCTATTAGGTCTTTATTAGTATTTATTTGTACGACTATTTTTTCGAGTATGGTTTAAACGAGTTTTTCTAAAAACTTTATGAGTGGCTTCTATAGCTTCCTCAGATAACATACCTACTGGAATCTTGGAGTTTTTTATAAATTCTGCTCCATGAACTAGTATTTTGTGGACAGTAACAGGCATACATTACCAAGAATATTTTTGAACATATAAATTCCATGTTTCTCTAAGCAGCTGTTGAAAATTTATAATATTTATTGTTTTACTGCTTGAAATAGTTTTTAAAATCAAAGAAAAATTTTTAATTAGTGATGGGTCAACCTGCGTTATGCTAGATGAGACATCAATGTTGCTGAAAAACCGTCTCGCAGTATTCCCATCATTTGTTGTACCAAAACCGGTTTTAACTTTATCTACATTTAATCCAAGCTCCTTTTTAAAATCTTCCTGAATTTTAGATTTTCTTTGATTTAAAATTTGCTTATCATCATTTTTTGAAACTCTCCAAATTTTTAGAGGCAACCTGTAAGCTATGTGTAATATACACTCAAAGAATTTTATCCATGCATGTAATGTTGATAATCCGTGTTTATGTAATTCTTCTCTTTTTTTAAGGTCCCTCTCAAATACTTGAATTAAATTCATTTCAGTGGGTTTTGCACCGCAAACAAAACAAGAAGAACTGCTTTTGTTATCAGCTAACACATTAAGAGCAGCTCCATCTACCATTGTTAATCTCATGTCAAAATGAACGGTAAGGTTTTTTTTTTTATCAGAAACATAATCAAATGTTTGCAAATTATATATTTCTTTCTCAATAATTGCCCTTGTAGTTTTAACCAAATCCGAATTTTCTTTTTTCATATAATAGCATATTGGACGACAATACCTTATTGAGGAATGTTTTAAATTATTCCATAAACTGTTTTCTGTAGCCCAGTCTAAAAATCTTAATGGAACAAATGAAGCAACAAATAAATATTCATCCCGCGAATTTGGATCATTAAACTTTTGTTTGTAATTGCTATGGCCTGAACTACCATCAAATCCCCATTTAATTTCCAAAACTACATCATTTTGGGTTTCAAAATCATTTAAATCTAAATAATAAATTTTGGCTGTCATATTTAAAATATTTTGTAATGGTATTTTTACTGACGTTTCTGATATTGATATATTTTCCGGAATATATTTTTTCTTTGCTTTTTGTAGACTATAATATGATGGAAAACAGTTCTTGTGCACATCATTTACAACCGTTCGCATATTTTCATATTGTCTATACGATAGATCATTATCTATTAATAATGCTAAAGCCTTTTCTACGGAAATAGAAGTTTCTGGAGTTGGGCTAGATACTTTTTGAACAGCTCTTCGTAATTGCTCAGGGCATGTAGACCTCACAAGATCATCTACCTTTCTTCTTTTGGTTCGTTCAGAACTTTCATTAAAGCCTACTCTTGGTCCTCCTTTACGACTTGTACTTGGTCCCTTAATAAATAAAAAAAAAATGTTATTTATTATATTATAAAAAATAAATATTCACATAATGATATTACAATGTATATATTTTCTTCTTCTTCCACTTCTTCTTCTTCTTCTACTTCTTCCACTTCTTCATCAACTTCTTCCACATCAAAAAATGAATTTAGCCAGAAAAAGTTTTTGTTTTCAAACACAGATTTCTTTCTGTAGCATTTTTCCCAACTTTTTTTTATTCTAGCTAGAATTGATTTAAGTCTTACAATACTTTTTTGTTGCAATTGTGTCTTAAATTTATATTCTAAATGATTTTTAATTTCCGTAAGGGCTAGGGAGTGTGTTGTATGTTTGTGCCAAATATAGAAAATTTGCCTAATTTGCACTTGCCTTGACACTGAAAAAGTGAAAAAAAATTGACTATTCTGCCAAGCTCTGCAAAAGAGACCCATTTTTTTTTTTAATGTACATACTTGTATCAATATTATATTAAAGTATCAAAAATAAACTCGAATAAACTTTTTTTTAGACCTTCTGTAAACTTGTAAGTTGTAAACAATTAAAAAAATTTCTTTCTGTTTACATTCAGAATAACGGTACAAAACACATGATGAATTAAATGTAAAAAAAAATATGTTACCATATTTTAGTAATGTCATACTTTAATATTTATAAGCAATTTAACTGCATTATCGACAATTTACGTTAAATTAACCCATTTGTATATACGCTATTTTTCACGTTTCTTGTGTGCATATTGCATACTTACCAAAAACTTTCAATTTTGATTGGCTATAACTTTGTCAAAAATATTTTTTTTTCAAAAAATCTTTTTGATTATTGTAATTTGAAATCTAGTTTATCAAACTGTTTCAACAGATTTTTAAAATTCCAAAAGTCGTTTTTTTTTTATTTTTGGCCGCTGACACCACACAGTGCGATGTCTTCCGATTGGGATGAAATTTGCACCAAGGTTAGTCCTATTGGATAGTAGTTTAGACACAATTTTTCAATAAGAGCGGTCCAGATCTCTCTGAGTTAGAGGGGATCAAAATTTGACATTTTGGCCAAACAGGTGTTTTTTCTCATCCATGTAACTTATTACCTATTGTTCTTAGAAAATTTTCTCCCAAATAGTTTAGATAGCTATTTCTTCAATATTTTAGAAAAAAATACTTTAAAAAAAAAAAATTTAGTCTTTTTTTTTGCTAAATTAAAGCATTTTTGCCTTTTTTTCAAAAAGGGCATTTTTTTTTTTTTTTCATAAGAAAGCTTAGGATTTTTCCTTTAAGTGCTTTTTGGTCGCTTAGAGGGATGGGAGTGAGATATCTATCAAAATAAATGTTTTGTAACTCAAGACAACGGTTTTTCAATTTTTCACAAATGCACTATTTTGAATTTTTTCCTATTTGTGTGTAAAACCTTACAAATAAAACTTATACTGAGAAACTAGACAAATTAACCTTTCCGAACATAACAGAAGAGAATGGTTATCTGTAACCTGAAAGAGTTATTTGCAACATTTCAATCTGAACACGAGGATGTTAGAATTGGCTTTACGAAATTAATCCAAATGAAGCCAAAACATTGCGTTTTGGCAGAAAGCAGCGGAACTCACACAGTATGCGTTTGCATTTACCATGAAAATGTTAAACTGATGAAGGAAATCAACTTAAAGTATTTAACAGATGATTCGGCAGAAGATTTACACGATTACCGCGATTGCCTTAAATTGACTATGTGTCCTACTGCAACAACTTCTTGCCACTTAGGTGAATGTACCAATTGTCCGAAAACCACATTCATCAAAGAAAATTTAATCAACTCTTTAGATCGAGAATATATAGAGGAGGTCAAATTTGATTCTTGGATTCAGACTGACAGATGCACATTGAAAACAATCATTTTAAATGTGGATGATTTTGTGGAAGAAATGTGTACAGGATTGCTAAACTTGAGAAACCATGACTTTTTAATCAAAGAGCAATGGTCATTCTTCAAGGATTTGAAGATACTTCAGGATGCCATACAAGCATTCCACTTCAATAACGACCAAGCAACTATATTCATAGTAGTTATTTACTACATGAAAGATGAAAAACTGGAACACAAAAGTATGGCAATCATATCCGACGATTTGAAACATGATACCGTTGCAGTTTATGAGTACCAGAAGAGAATACTAAAATTTCTAAAATCTAAATTTACAGTAAAGAAGGTATACTACGTTTCGGACGGAGCTCGTCAACATTTTAAAAACAAAAGTAGCTTGGCAAATCTTATGGCCCATGAAAAAGATTTTGGAATGCCAGCTGAGTGGCATTTTCATCCAAGATCGCATCTTAGATGCGACTGCTTTATTCCATTGGGCAAAGAGTTATTGTAAAGAAACTAAAATAGTTTTTAGTAGCAAAGAGGATCATAAGGAAATATTGAAAACACTGAAGAGCAGATTCGATGCTACGGTAACAATCGATGGCACCGCTCAATACCATGCTTTTATATCGCTTGAAGACTCAAGTTGAAAAAGTTTTCTGCCTCTATTCAATGTGATTTCTTTCCAAAGACAACAAATAAAACAGCAGCGAAATCAACAGCTGAACCTAGTAACGCCAAGAAAGGATTGACAAAAAAAAGCAGTAAATAAAGGCGACAAAAAAGCTGGATGAAAGACTGGGTATTTAAAAATTTACAAGACTTAAATACTTCATCAGCTACAATAAATTAAGTATAAAAATAGTTATGATATAAATGGATCTAATGCAATTAAGATTAAATTTTAATAAATTATTTATCTTTTTATTTTTAATATTATTACTAGCTGAGTCCGGTCCGCGTTGCTGGCCCGAAGAAAACATCTGGATTTTATATTGCATCTAAATTTTAATACCGAGTGACGGGCAAAAGTAAAGCACGATTTAATAATATTATGAATATGACTGAAAAAAAATATACGTATTCTTGAATATTTTAATACCAGCGCCACCTACAGGTGAAAAACTTTGTCAGAAACTTTAGTTTTATGTACATAATATATGTTGCGAATTTGAGCTAAATTGGACCGTAAATAAATTTTTTGGGAAAATCTCGACCACAGCGCCACCTATCGGGTACACAAAAAAGTTATGCAAATCGGAGAACCAAAGGAACATATGGTATGAATACGAAGTCGCTAGCATTAGTGGTTCAACAGTTATTAGAGTACCAACATACGCACCAACGTTTTTATATTTTTAATATTATTATTATTATACATTAAATTAATTATTATTAAAAATAAATAAAAAATAATAATTTTTCAACATTTCTATAGAAAACAAGTAAGAAAATTATAGTCGGTCTAGACCGACTATACGATAACCTATACCATGCGTTTAGAAACCTTATCTCTTAGGCCCAACTAACTGGACATAGAAAATAAGCAAAAACCAAATTTGAGTGGGATTTTTATTAATTTTTTTGCCTGCAGATATGAAGAAGTTCATATCGGATGCTATATCTATATGGGGACTAGGTCCAAAAATGGACCGATCCTGATCATGTTTGGTAAAGTCTCTTGTATTTTGCAAAAATATATACAAACAAAATTTGAGAAGCATCAGTGCAATATTTTTGTTTTTTAATAGATTTAAGTGAAAATCGGGAAGCAGCTCTATATGGGGCCAAAGGGATCATTTTTGGACTACTCATTAATGGATGTAATGAACGCATATAAACCCAATTTGAGTAAGATCTATATGACAATTCGGATCTTGTGACAATTTATGTCGATTTCATAGGGGTAATTTGTATAGGGGCTAGGTCTGAACATGGACCGATTCTCACCAATTTCAATAGCGTTCATCCCATGGCCGATAAAAGCTTATATACCAAATTTCATGAAAATATATTCATATTTGCGACCTGCAGTTTGATTACAAAGTTTACATGGACACACAGACGGACGGACGGACGGACGGACATTGTTAAATCAACTCAGAAAGTGATTCTGATTCGATCGGTATAATTAAAGATGGGTCTAGGTCAAATATTTTTGGTTGTTACAAACAGCAGCAAAAAGTCATTATACCCAAACCACATAGTGGTATAGGGTATAAAAAGCGATTTTTTTCCTGAGGTTAACATATTCTGGGTATTACAGTATTGAGGGTATAAAATTTTAGTTAGGTATGTTATATACCTTCGGAAAGTTTAATTTGTCTAGTTTCTCAGTATAAGTTTTATTTGTAAGGTTTTAGACACAAATAGGAAAAAATTCAATATAGTGCATTTGTGAAAAATTGAAAAACCGTTGTCTTGAGTTACAAAACATTTATTTTGATAGATATCCCACTCCCATCCCACTAAGCGACCAAAAAGCTCTTAAAGGAAAAATCCTAAGCTTTTTTATGAAAAAAAAAATGCCCTTTTTGAAAAAAAAAAAGCAAAAAATGCTTTGATTTAACAAAAAAAAAGTCTACAAATTTTTTTTGTTTTTTTAAAGAATCATATATCTAGAGTACTGTAATAGATAAAGTCTTGAGACTTTGTGTGAGTTCATAAGTTATCAACGTTAGTACTCGAAAAAAAAATGGACAGAATCCGATCAGTGTGGATAACTCAAATACAAAGTAAATATATAATATCATATACATATACGAAGTACTGTAATAGTGAAAGCCTTGGAACTTTGTCTGACTTCACAGGAGTTATTAAAGTGAGTAGTCTCATAAAAAATGAGCGGGATCGGACCAGTGGGCGTGTCACCTCCCATACAAAGTGAATTTTTAACATCTAATTTTAACATATAATATCTGGAGTACTACGACAACAAGAGTTCTGAAACTATATACATGTACATATTAAAATAGTTCGAGGAGTTGCAGAAAAAATGGGCGGGATCAGACCAATGGGCCTGGTACCCTCCATACACAGTAAATATTAAATGTCATATATCTAGAGTACTGTAATAGGTGAAGTGTTGAGACTTTGTGTGAGTTCATAAGTTATCAACGTTAGTTGATACAAAGTAAATATATAATGTCATACATCTGAAGTACTCTAATAGTGAAAGCCTTGGAAGTTTGTCCGAGTTAATGAGTTATTAATATGAGTAGTCCCATAAAGAAATGAGCGAGATTCAACCAGTGGGCGTGGTACCCCCCATACAAATATTTAGTGTAACATAACTGGAGTACTATAATAATGAAAGTCTAGCGACTTAGTTTAAGTTCATAAGTAATTAATGTGAGTAGTTGCCCAAAAAATGAGCGGAATCAGACAAATGGGCGTAGCGCCTCCTATACAAAACAATAGTTTTCTACAAAACGTATTGCCTGCTTTTTATTTCGTTACGAGGGATGTAGCGAAGCGCATCGGGGTTACTTCTAGTAATAATATAAAATTAAGTGATTACAGAAAACATTTTGAATCGCACACTAAATCATTCTTAAATACACCAAAATAAATAGAATTAATTTTATATTTCATATTCTTTTGAATAAAATTTCTTTTATTAGCTTTGGGTCATTTGTGGGTCTTTTTATTTTATTTAGAAAAATACAGATAGTTTTTTTTACATATAAAATAATTTTATAACAAAATTGGTAGAAGTTGTTTTAATTTTTTATTCGCGAGCAATAAGCAGATAATTGCACCAAAGATATATTGCAATGGATTATTTTGATCCCAGGAGCAATGAAGGGTTAAATAAATAAAATTCTAAAACTCGTTTTCGGTCATTTTTATTTAAAAATATCTTAAAATCCAAGCTGGCCTTGGCAAATAATGGGTTAACGTTCTCGGATTTATCCCAAATTTTAGAAGCGGAAGTTCCAGACATTTGGCTATTATATTTTAAGTATCGCATCTAAAAATTCAACAGCACTTACAAAATATTTGCATTTTTTTAATCAATTGTCTTGTATTAGCTTGGGGTCATATGTGACCCCAATAACAAAAGGGTTAATGGGGTCATATTATTTTTTTCCGAAACCCTAGACTATTAACATAAAATATAACATTTAAAAGTAGAAAAGTGGTAAATTTTTGATACAAAGTATTTAGACAGAGTACATCTACAGAATATTTTACTAAAATCCCATTTTTCTCGAAATCCACAAAAATAAAATCCATGTCAAAAAAATTCTGGCACAGGGATTTACCTAACAATTCACATAGTTAATCTGTAATATGTATTTAACAAACCGTAAAGTTTTATAGCCAGTTTTTTAAATTTTGTTTAAGAAAATTTTTTAAAAATTTTATCAAAAAAATTTCCCATTTTCGGTCTCAATGCGCAATAGGTTAACAACGTGGTAATAAAACAATACTTCATATCCGATTACTTATTAGTATAGAGACTAAAACAAAATGTTGGCTTTAATTAATTTCTTAAAGTTGAAAAAAAAATGCCATAAAATTTCATGACCTAGTTCTTTTGCACAATAGTGGTCTGGGGCATTTGCTATTTCTTGGCGACTTTTTATACGAAGTTGAAGTTTTATAGCTTTTTGAAAAGGTAATTTAATACTGATTCCGAATTATATAACAGCTTGTCCGAAAAATTTAATTATAGAACGATGTTTTCGTAAAATCTTGAAATTTTCAATCGATTTCCGGTGCAACTTTTCTTTATCCGATTGTCCACAAACTTCACATTTATTAGTTTTATATTGAAAGGTAACAAACTGGAACCCGCCTATCCCCAAAATCGCTATTTGAAAAATGTCCATATAACGTAGGACCACTCTAGTGTGCACCCAGCATTATCTTGATGAAAAATAACTTTTTTCTTGGCCATATGGGGTCGTTTTTTTAAATCCTCGTTAACCCTTTCACTACCATTGGGATCATGCGTCCCAAGCTAAATTTAAAAAATCATCAAAATTACAATATTCGCTCTATTTAAATAAGACAAAGTCCCATGGGTAGCTTTAAGTATTTTCTGCTCATAATGAGCTGTTTTGAGCGTGTTCAGTGAGTATATTGTTTTTTATTACAATCATTTGGCGGTAATCTCTGTTGGATGCGGACGTGTCTTCCAATTTTTCGGTGTGAATAATAGTTTTTTCCATTTTGAGTTATATTTTACAAATAATATAAGTGTTTTGTATTATAATCAAGTTATTAAACAACAGTAAGCTGTATATATTTTATTTTATGTGGGTTTTTTTCATTTGGAATAATAGATCCCACTGGTTTTGTTTGATCTCCATAAATGTGATATATTGTCCCATTGCACTATGGCCGAAATCGCGATTTTAGCAGCAAAAAGTCAGTTTTTCAACTTTAAATTCCTAATATTTTCTAGATGGTGTTCAATACCCAAAATTTTGATAAGTAAAAAAAAAATTTTTTTTATTGTTGGCAACCCTGTTTATGTCCAAACATCTGTTAAAGTTTGCTTATCTTTTAGCACGTGTTAATAACGGGTGATTTTTTTGAGGTTAGGATTTTCATGCATTAGTATTTGACAGATCACGTGGGATTTCAGACATGGTGTCAAAGAGAAAGATGCTCAGTATGCTTTGACATTTCATCATGAATAGACTTACTAACGAGCAACGCTTGCAAATCATTGAATTTTATTACCAAAATCAGTGTTCGGTTCGAAATGTGTTTCGCGCTTTACGTCCGATTTATGGTCTACATAATCGACCAAGTGAGCAAACAATTAATGCGATTGTGACCAAGTTTCGCACTCAGTTTACTTTATTGGACATTAAACCAACCACACGAATGCGTACAGTGCGTACAGAAGAGAATATTGCGTCTGTTTCTGAGAGTGTTACTGAAGACCGTGAAATGTCGATTCGTCGCCGTTCGCAGCAATTGGGTTTGTGTTATTCGACCACATGGAAGATTTTACGCAAAGATCTTGGTGTAAAACCGTATAAAATACAGCTCGTGCAAGAACTGAAGCCGAACGATCTGCCACAACGTCTAATTTTCAGTGAATGGGCCCTAGAAAAGTTGGCAGAAAATCCGCTTTTTTATCGACAAATTTTGTTCAGCGATGAGGCTCATTTCTGGTTGAATGGCTTCGTAAATAAGCAAAATTGCCGTATTTGGAGTGAAGAGCAACCAGAAGCCGTTCAAGAACTGCCCATGCATCCCGAAAAATGCACTGTTTGGTGTGGTTTGTACGCTGGTGGAATCATTGGACCGTATTTTTTCAAAGATGCTGTTGGACGCAACGTTACGGTGAATGGCGATCGCTATCGTTCGATGCTAACAAACTTTTTGTTGCCAAAAATGGAAGAACTGAACTTGGTTGACATGTGGTTTCAACAAGATGGCGCTACATGCCACACAGCTCGCGATTCTATGGCCATTTTGAGGGAAAACTTCGGAGAACAATTCATCTCAAGAAATGGACCGGTAAGTTGGCCACCAAGATCATGCGATTTGACGCCTTTAGACTATTTTTTGTGGGGCTACGTCAAGTCTAAAGTCTACAGAAATAAGCCAGCAACTATTCCAGCTTTGGAAGACAACATTTCCGAAGAAATTCGGGCTATTCCGGCCGAAATGCTCGAAAAAGTTGCCCAAAATTGGACTTTCCGAATGGACCACCTAAGACGCAGCCGCGGTCAACATTTAAATGAAATTATCTTCAAAAAGTAAATGTCATGGACCAATCTAACGTTTCAAATAAAGAACCGATGAGATTTTGCAAATTTTATGCGTTTTTTTTTAAAAAAAAGTTATCAAGCTCTTAAAAAATCACCCGTTACAAGTGAAGCAGCACAATTTTGTAAAATTAAAAACTGTTTATTTTAATAATATATTGTTGTAAACAAAAAGTGTAAATATGAGTTCTAAAACACAGGGTGAGTAGTTTTGCTATATATAAATATAGTTTGCTAAATGTTTGTACTTCATACTTATTTTGGTGGTTTTTTGTGTGTGTCTTTTTTGTTAAATTTTGAAGAGTTTTATCATTTTTCGTGGAGTAAAACTACAAATATTTTGAAGTGTCATTGGAACTATTTACATGTGATTGTTTGTAGAAAACTCTAGTTTTATGTTGTGACAAAAGTTTATGCGTTTGACTGCAAATAAACGAGTTTTTGAAATTTTTGCAGAAACACTCAGGTTCGAAAATGCTGAAATATTTGAGTTTTGGTTGACAAACAAGAGGAATGTTGCGAGTTATATGAAAGAAAAAATTCCGTACGAAATTGACGATCAATTAAATAAATTAATTTGTGCTAAAGCTCGGAATTTATCTAATTTTATGAAACTAAAATGGGATAGACAATACCGAAATGAAAAAGCTTTTAGAAAACATTATAAGGAATGGTTGGATCGAGAAACAATTTTTGTTATACCGAAAAAGATTAATACTGTTGGGCGACCAAAACTAAATTATGATAATAGCGGCGAAAGAAATAAAAGGAGATTGGCATCCGAATTAGCTTCCCAGCAAGGAGACAATGCAAAGTTATTAGTTCATGCTGCCACTATTTCTGCCAAAAAATCCAACGCAACGGATTTGAAATTTGTCCTACAACAAGTTGCTATATCTCCAAACCGGCCAGCAAAAATTCGAGAAGTTCTTAATACTAGCCATGAAGAAGTTACCCAAGTATCACCTGAAGAAGCTCTAATGTTTTTGTTAGAAAACGGTTTAACTAAACAGGTGTACTTAAACATGCGTCAATTAAACATAAAACACAACTCTAGTATTTATCCGACCTATGATAAACTTTATAAGAGTAAATTGAAATGTAGACCAGATGGAATCAAAGCGAATGAAAGCTCTGTCGAAGTATCGTTGCAAAATTTGCTAAACCACACAGCAGAAAGAATACTTGCATATCAAGATGAAGTATTGTGTAAAATGGATGTTGAAGAATCGATCCTAATTTTGAGCTACGGGTTTGATGGTTCTACCGGTCACAGCTTGTTTAAGCAAAAATTTGTTGAAAAGACTTCGGAAAGTTTCGATCAGTCCCTTTTTGTGACATCAGTCATTCCATTAAAATTAATTTCATCAGCAGATGATAATATTTGGGTAAACCGCACACCTCAGTCAGTACGCTTTTGTAGACCATTAAAAGTGGAGTTTGTCAAAGAAACAAAAGAGCATATTTTAACTGAAAACAGCAACATAAATAAACAGATAAAGAAGTTGGAGCCACTACAGTACACACTAAGCAATGGAAAACAAATTAAAGTAAAATATGATTTATATATGACATTAATAGATGGGAAAGTCTTAAATGTGTTGACAGAAACTAAAAGTGCACATCAATGTCCCATCTGTCATGCCGGGCCAAAGGAATTCCGAACTATAATAAACTTTGATTCTCCAATCCTTGGCAAAGGCCGACGCTTTGAAATATGGAATAAGCCCTTTGCATGCGTGGATTCGTAGTTTCGAGTTTGTTTTAAAACTTTCATATAAGCTAGATTTGAAAAAATGGCAAGTTCGTGGAACAGAAAAAAAAAGAATCCTAGCAGAAAAGAAACAAAAAATTCAAAAAGAGTTTTTGCATCAAATGGGGCTTCATGTCGATAAGCCCAAAGCAAATGGCAGCGGCAACACCAACGACGGCAACACAGCTAGAAGATCGTTTTCTCGCATGGACCTTTTGGCATCTATTACTGGTGTAAATATTGATTTCTTGAAATATTTACACATAATTTTATTGCTCTCTCCTCTGAATTTGAAATTGATGCTCAGAGGTGTCGAGCTCATTGCATTAAAACCAGTGAAATATTTTTCCAAAACTACGAATGGTACTCGATGTCTGCCACAGTACACAAAATATTAGTACATTCGTCACAAATAATTCAAGCTTCAATAGTACCCGTAGGATGCCTTGCAGAAAATGCATCTGAGGCGCGAAACAAACATTATAAAAAAGATCGAACTGGTCACGCTCGAAAGGATTCAAGAGTGCACAACATACTTGACATGTATCATAGAGCTATGGATAGCTCTGACCCATACATTTCAAGTTTATGTTTGCAAGAACGTACAAATAGTTTAAAAAAACTTCCATTTCCTCGAGAAGTCGTTGCTCTTTTTAAAACGCCTGCATTACCAGCAGAACTGTTATTACCTTCAACATCTCAAGAAGCCTCCAGCTGCAGTTATAGTTCGGATTCTGATGATAGCTTAGAGTCGTTAAATAATTATTCTTTGGAATTAGAAGCGGTTGAAATTGAAGAAAGCCACTGTGAATAATTAAGGCATATATCTTTTGTTATTTTCAGACTAACACATTAATATTTTCAAGTTCTTTAAAATTATAAATTTATGAATTAAGAAATAAATGAATTTCTTGGTAGCATATAATTGGTTTTTAGTAGTGGGCGTGGTCCGCCCATTTTTTATTACATCCTTTTTTTTATCACTAAAAGTCTCTGCACCAAATTTTGTGAAGATAGCTTGTCGGGAACTACTATTTGCCATTTCTTTAGAAAAAGGGGGCGTTTTTTTTTTTCAAACCCTTTTTTTTATCATTAGAAGTCTACACACCAAATTTGGTGAAGCTATCTTGTCGGGAAGTATTTTTTGCCGCTAAAATCGCGATTTCGGCCATAGTGCATTGGTGTACATTACTAAGGTAATTTGTATGTTTGCAGAATGAATACAAACAAATCTGATGGTAGATTCCAGTGATCTGATCTTGGAGACTTTAGTGCTTCGGATTCAGAATATAATCTTGCTTTCGACGAACAAACAG
This sequence comes from Cordilura impudica, assembly GCA_963682025.1. Taxonomy (NCBI): domain Eukaryota; kingdom Metazoa; phylum Arthropoda; class Insecta; order Diptera; family Scathophagidae; genus Cordilura; species Cordilura impudica. The sequence goes on along the minus strand of OY821517.1, from coordinate 318,943,211 downwards.
ATGAATCGTTGCCCGATATAAATTCCAATTTTCAAGTAGTATGGGGACAACCATCGGACTTATTCTGTTCTCGATTTTCTATCAGTGAAGATATTGACTCCGTTATAGTAGCACCAATTTCAAGAAATTCAACTGAGCTGCTTATGTTTCATTGCTCATTACCGGAATCTCTGTTCATTTTTATTGCGCAGTGCACGCAGTCGTTTCGAAGAAAAAGAAGGTCGAAATATAACACGAAATCAGAAATTAAAATTTTGTTAGGTATTTCTGTTATAATGGGCTATAACAAACTTCCCGAGATTTCTGATTACTGGTCCCAAAATGAGTCAATGGGAAATGAATGTATAAATAATGCTATGCTGCGAAATCGTTATCAAACTTTGATGTCAAAATTGTATTTTAATTTTTCCCGAAAACCCGTTAGCAGCCTCCAAGCTTTTATTATATGGAAGAAGTTACCAATTGCTTGAAATATACTTTTATCAAATCTCGCAGCGATAGTTTGACGAATCCAGGCCAAATTTAAAGGCAGGTCTTCTCTAAAGCAGTATCTTCCGCTAAAGCCAATTAAACAGGGTATTAAAACTTGGCAATAGTGCCATTTCAAAACTGGATACATATATATTAATATTTACGCCGGGTAGGATAAAAGCCCTGCTTCATTTGGCACTTTAGAGGAAAAAGTCGTTACTAAGTTGAGCAATACTATTCGCAATCCAAACAGTTTTTGGTGTTTGATCGTTTCTTCAAATCATATAAAACTGATGAAAACTTTACCATTTGCTTGCATAGGAACATGTATTCAAAATAGGAAGAACCTGCCAACTGGTTCTAGAGCTGTTGTTAACCGTCCCGAAGCCTTGAAAAATACAAATTATTGTAAAATGAAAATTTAATAAAAAATTTAACAAACCTGTATTTTATTATTCTCATAGAAAAACTACCGATGGGATATTTAGTCCCAATTTATGAGATTTAAAAAACCCAGTGGGACATAAAATCCCAGGACATATCTTATTTCAGAAGGATACTAGTTTTTTTTTACATTTTTTTGTGCTTTTTAATATCACATCTATACGAAAAAATTGCTTAATATTGTCATAAATTAGTCCTTATAGTACGGTAGTGAAAGGGTTAAATCGGTCCAATAAATTAGCATAATATTTGCCGTATATTGTTTTTCCCTTTTGAAGATAATCTATGTGGATTATCCCGCGTACATCCCAAAAAACTGTTGCCATCACTTTATTGACCGACAAACTTACCTTGGCCTTCTTCGGAGCCGGTTCACCCGGAGAAACCCATTGTTTAGACTGCTGCTTGGTTTGCGGAGCGTTGTAATGGATTTTTGTTTCATTCCCAGTTACAAAACCCCCCAAAAACTCATTCGAACTGTGGTTAAACAACTCCAAACAATCCTTTGAAGTTATCACACGATTACGTTTATGGTCAATTGAGAGCGAACGCGACACCCATCTTGCAAACTACTTTCTTAAACCCAACTGATGATTTAAAATCGAAACCACACTGCCATATGAAATGCCTATGGTATCAACAATCTCACGAACTTTCACTCTTCGATCTAACACCATATCGTGAATTTTTTCGACATATTCGGGTGTATTGACCTCAATTGGCCGTCCAGAACGTTCAGCGTCATTTGTATTTGTGCGACCGTAACGAAAGTCAGTAAACCATTTTTTACCATTGACATCGATGGTGCAGAGTCCCCATAGTATTTATCAAGCTTTTCATTGGTTTGACTGACGGTTTTTTTTTTCGCAAAAAAATAATTTTAATGAGCACTCGAAATTCACTTTTTTCATTTAAAAAAAACACGAGGTTGTATATTTTCAACAGCTGTTAAACGCAAAGTAAATGACGGAACTTGCTCAAAATTTTACAGTAGTCTATTAACAGATGGGACTTGATGGGAGCAATGTTGCATTTCATATAACTACAAGGGAAGTTCGAAAAGTCACGGACTTATTGATCCGCCCTTGTGACTAGCCAGAAGTAACCATTTATTTCTGATAAAAAACAAAAAATCACCTTTTTCTGAAATTAAAAAAAAAAAGTTGAGTTTGACAGCATGCCACGCCCACAATTATCAATAGTTTTACCTAATTTTTTCGATACCTTAATTTATTTATATTAGCTACAAAATGGCGTTAAAGTTTTAAAAATCGGTGACAAACAAATGTGACTTTTGGCCAATGAAATACAAATTTCAGCCACAGTGCGCCGTTTTTTATTTTTTTCAATTATTCGATATGGCAGTGTTAGATTCGTGTATTGAATATGACAAAATATTCACAAGTGCTTGTAATCCATTATAATTATTATAAGGACATACAAGCAATATTGTCACTGGAATGACGTGTCCGATGTTGTTTCACAAAAGACTGTTTTTAAACAATTTCTTTTAACTCATACTCTCTGTCTGTCTGTCTGCCATGGGTGGACCCCATTCCCCCTTATCCAATTGATCTGACACTTGGCCCTTAGTCTTTTAGTAACTGCAGATTAATTTTTGGGTACTCACGCACAGTCACGCGTGGCCACGCACAGTCACGGAGTGATCTAAATGTCATTTCCCCTCATTCGATCGATCTCAAACTTGGTCCATACACTTGCTATGAAAAAAGATTAACTTTGACTTAGTCACGTGCGCTCACGCATGGTCACGCACAGTCACGGAGTGATCTAAATGTCATTTCCCCTTATCCGATCGATCTGAAACTTGATCCATACACTTGCTGTGAAAAAAAGATTAATTTTAACTTAGTCACGCACAGTCACGCATGGTCAAGCACAGCCACGGAGTGATCTAAATGTCATTTACCCTCATTCGACCGATCTGAAACTTGATCGATAGACTTGCTGTGAAAAAAGACTAACTTTGACATAGACACGCACAGTCAAGAAGAGATTAAAACCCCACCTCCCCTCATCCGATGGATCTGAAACTTTGTCTATAGACAGTCACGGAGATATTCAAAACTCATATGCATAAGGAAAGGAAGAGTTAGGTTAGGTTAGGTTGGGTTGGAAGTGGCTGCTGATCCAAGGACCAGCACACTTGGACTCTGGGGTCCGTTGTGATACCACGGGACGAATGGGTGTTCCCCATCAGTCCCCACCGAAGAACCAGTTCGAGCTTCTGATAAAGCCCCTAAGAAGTGAAATTTCCACGTTTGAGAGGTCAGAGAGATCGTGAAGAAACGGCGATCCCAATGTCCGTAGTCTTGTTCTGGATAGCGCCGGGCAGTGGCAGAGGAAGTGTTCTACGCTCTCTACCTCCTCCACATCCAAGCAGCTACGACAGAAATCATTTGACGAGACCTTAAGGCGCTCAGCGTGTCTCCCTATAAGGCAGTGCCCAGTAACAACAGCCACTGCCGTTGAGATCTCCCCACGGGGGGGTGATAATAGCGCATTTGTGCGCTTTCGATTCAGAGCAGGCCAGATTTGTCTTGTGATCCTACACGTTAATCCATTAGCCCATCTGTTATTCGTTATGCCAGCGGTGCGAAGCCGAAGTTCAAGCTTGCACGATTCCAGGGGTGTACCAACACATTCCAAATCCGCTGGAACCTGTAAGGTAGTACCCTGTCTTGCCAGCTCATCCGCTTTACAGTTTCCCGTATGTTCCTGTGCCCTGGGACCCATATGAGCCTGATGTCGAACTGCTTGGCCATCCCATTTAAGGACGTGCGGCAGCTAAGGGCGGTTCTCGTTTTCAGGAACATTGATCGCATGGATTTTACTATCAGAATAGATGTTGACTGCGGTCGTAGACAGAATATTCCGACCCAACCAGTCAGCAACCTCCTTTATTGCCAGTACCTCTGCCTGATATACACTGCAGTGGTCTGGTAACCTTCGAGCCAGATTTAGTCCAAGCTCCCCTGAATGGACTCCAAAACCAACCTGACCGCACAATTTAGATCCGTCAGTATAGAAATTTACGGAACGCCTACTGCCTGGTGTCCTCCCAGACCAAGATTCCCTGGTCGGTATTAGTGTACAGTAGTGACGTTCAAATACGCTCCTTGGAGTAGTGTAATCCACGTTCAATGGCAAGTTCCTGTCATTCAGGATCACCCCGTGGCCACAATTGTAGCCCCGCCATTGTAGTGTGCTTCTTAATCGAATGGCCGATGAGGCCGCCGACTGCTTCCCTAATATGTCCAGTGGTATTAGGTGTAATAGGATGTTCAAGGCATCCGAATGTGTAGTACGAAGGGCTCCAGTGATGCACATGGAAGCCATTCTCTGTACCCTTGCGAGAAGGTTGTTATTGGTGGCCTTCTCCAAAGCAGGCCACCAGACGATGACTCCGTACAGGAGTATTGGACGGACCACCGCAATGAGATGATCACAGAATTCATTCCTGGACTAGATAGTTCCGCTATTATCGAGTCCGGTGTGGTGTTGTTAAAAGCCCCTTCTATGTCCAAAAAGGCTGTCATAGTGTATTTTCCTGCCGAGAGCGATTTCTCGATGGTACCTACAAGCTCGTGTAGAGCTGTTTCAGTTGACCTTCCCTTGCTGTAGGCATGTTGCCTCGTTGATAGCAGTTTAGGGTCAATAATTCTACGTAAGTAAGAGTCTATCATACGCTCCATTATCTTCAATAGGAACGATGATAGGCTTATTGGTTTGAAATCCTTTGGGACAGTGTGTGAGCTCTTTCCAGCTTTTGGAATGAACATCACTCTTGTCTCCCTCCATTTCAGAGGAATATACGCTGTGTTTATGCAGCAAGTGAAAAGACTGCATAGCCAAGGGGAAATGTAGTCCGACACATGCTGCAATTCAGCTGGAATGATACCGTCAGGTCCCGGAGATTTGTAAGGTTTGAAGCTTTTAATCGTCCAGGTCAATATTGGTACATTAACTATCTCCGAAGCAATGTCCGCCGTGCTAGCGTCAGAGTATTCCAACGCCTGTAGTGACGTATGAGAATTGCCCGAAAAATGGGTGTCCAGTAGCAAGCTAAGTGATTCTCCACTGGAGGTGGTCCACACCCCCACTGGATCCTTCAAATAGCCTAATGTGTGAGGGGTAGAAGCCAGAACCTTCCGCAGCCTGGATGACTCGGAAACGTCCTCTATGTTATCATAGAATTTTTTCCAAGAATCGCATTTTGCCGTTCTAATCTTCTTCTTATAAGTCCTAAGCTGCAGCTTGTACGCCGACCAATCCTCGTCCGCTCTTGAAGACTTTGCCTTGTTAAAGAGTTTTCTGCAGGGGTCTCTACCCTGCTGCAGCTCGCTAGACCACCATGGTGGTTTCTTCTTGACCTTAGGCCTTGCCACTGGGCAAGAAGAATCTAAAGACTTGTTAAAAACCGTCGTAATATGATCTACAAGACAATCAATGTCCGCAGAATTGCGCGGTTCGGTTAAGGGTATTGTTTCCAATAATCCAGCAAAGGTTTTCCTATACTTAACCCAATCTGTCCTCTTCAGATTCCTGGGGACACTCTCCGTTGGGTCCTTTTCTCTAAGTAAGAATTCGATATAGCGATGGTCAGAAAAGGAGTGGTCATCCAACATCCTCCAACCATCAATTTTATCAAATAGTGTATCTGATACAAAGGTAGCGTCAAGAACCTCCCTTCTAATACTAGTCACAAAGGTCGGTTCATTTCCCTTGTTACATATATACAGGTTAGTACTAAGTAAAAACTCAAGAAGCAACTCACCTCTTTCGTTCATGTCCATACTTCCCCAGATCGGATGATGCGCATTGACGTCACAGCACAGCACCAGTTGGTGTGCAGTCCCTTCAACCTTCCGGATCAGATTTGCCACGCTGTCCGAGCCAAATTGTTTTACCATCTAACTCCAGGCTAGCCGCTGTTACATCTCTGTCACTGAAATTAGATAACAAGAAAATATTAAAACTGTTCCTCGCCAAAATGCAGGTCCTTGGTGTACCTTCATCCTTAGCGACGAGCAGCTTATAATTAGGAGTCTTCAATCCGCAAACCCTGCCACCACAAACCCAGGGCTCTTGGATGAAGACTATGTCTACTCCGCCTGTCGTCAGGCGAACCAGCAATGCAGCCGTTGCTGCTTTACAGTGGTGAAGATTTATCTGTAGGAGCCGCATCATTTGCAACTGCCTGCACATCCATCTTCACCACCGTGATTTCGGCAAAAAAGAAAGAGTTTTAAGAAAAACTTTGTTTTTATGGGTTAAATTATTTATACATTTTTTTTATATATTTGGATGAATTTCTTTTTTCTCTGTCTTTTAAAGAGTAATTTAATGGCAAACTGATGTTTTTTATAATATTTATGTTAAATTCAATGAAAAATCTAAAATCTACAAAAATAAATTTGACTAAAAGTTTCTTCTATTTTACCTATGACAACCAATGGGACACATAGGTCCAATTTTATAGCATGGTCCAGCACAGTAGGACCGCTTCATACATACAGGTCGTGGAAAATTGAAATTTGGTCCAGAGCCTTTTATCAGCTCAATTAAGAAAATTTAAATTTCATAAAAATTTACCACGCCCATCGCCCCCGCCCTTATATATATATATAGAAAAGATTTTTCGGCCCAAATTTATGTTTCCTTACCAAAAGTCATGAAACTTGGCACAAGTTATCAGTGCTATGAAGTTGAGATATCTGGAGAGTTTCATGGAAACCGGCCACGCTCATCGCCCACAGCCCATATACCCGAACATGAATTTTTGTTTCTTTATTAAAAGTCTTGTAACTTGACTCAAGTTATCAGTAATATGAAGTAAAGATGTTTACAAAATTTTACACAAATATGCCACGCCCACCGCCCATATAACCCAAAAAAATAATTTATTTAAAATTTTTGTTTTTGGAAAAAACTGAAAAATTTTTGTAATTCGACTTAAAAGCTATAAGTAGGAATATTTTTCCATGAAAAAAAACTAGCTGAATCAAGATAAACGATATAATGACTGATAAATATTTTTACGTGTATGCAAATATAGACTTTTATTCATCTTCTATCATTTCTTTAACGATATCATCTAGTTCGGAAACATGTTTATGAGGTTGACGTCTTATGCTAGTAATGTAAGGATCGGACGATACAAAAAGGCGATGGAAAACATCAATATTTTTTGCGCCTCTATTTGCACTTTCTGGAGAACATTAGTCTATATGTTCTATAGTATGTACTTATTTCGAGCTTCTTCAGCTTCTTAAAACACATGGGCCAAAAAGAATTCATCATTTCATATCGTGTTTCTTTGAATTACTGACTTTTTTTATAACATTTATAACTTTATTAACTTCGTGTATAGTTGACCTTTTTTATTGTTAAGTAAATTGAATTTTTCCGGCTTGAGGTCATAAAATTGATAATAAAATAAACCGTAAATTTGTTTAATTTTTATTACTAATTTTTACTTTTATTATTATGCCCAATATTTCGATCGAAATCTTCGATCATCATCAGGGGATATTTTAAATAACTAATAATCTGTGATTAAACTAATCATACGAGTTGTTGTCACCTATTCAACAGTATTAGCAATATTATCCGGATTTTATTTATCAAATCAAAAGAATACACTCACACCTTTCATTTTTTTCCAACCAGAACACAAAGGTCGATAAAAGCTCACCTTTTTTTGTCCAAGAAAAAATTAAAACACTGAATTTTTAAGTGTCATCCGAATATTTTTTAAGCTATTATTGTTATCGAATTATTTTTTTTTTTTTTTTTTTCAAAACTAAATTTAAAATACTACATTTTTCATTTACATCAAATAGATATGACAAAAAGAAATTATATACCCTGACCATTTAAAATGCATGAAAATGGGAGTCAGTTACTGCAGAGTTTCGTTTATGTGATTTTGCCTCGTTATTTGGACAAAAAAAGAATTTCTATAAAAAAAAATTGTGATGCATTTCTCCTAACTGAACAATTCTCTACAAAACTGCATCATTAAATTTTTGATTTTTTACACTCGAAAAACCGACTTTTTCCAGCAAAATCTCACAGTGTCCCTTAGGAAAGGGAATAAACCAATTTCAAATGTCTTGATATTTCGGAAAACCAGAAATATTTTTCCATGACACATCAAATATTTGCATTGTAGGTCAAATAACATCCAAGAAAAGTCCTACAAAAATTATAAAAAATCATATTTTTCGGACTTTGGGTTAACCCTAAACCTCTCCTCTACCGACATACCGGTTAGTACCTAAAGGCTGTTACTTTGCCCTGTAATAAAGTCCTTAAGACTGCTTGGAACGCTACAATGATAAAAAATTTTTCTAAAAAATTTAAAAAATTTTAGACTTAAACTGACAATTGCAATTTTAAACCAGTTTTAAAGCAGTTACTTTTTGTTGTTTTGTACTTGGCACTTTTGCGTGTCATAGCCACAACAACAACTAAACAGAAAATAAATGTTTTTTTTTCTGTAAATCATGTCAAGCTAATAATTTTTAAATTAATGATTTAATTAAATTTCCCAGAATTTTTTTAAAATAAATATTCCCCATATTTCTGAACAAAAAATTATTTGTAATTTGTGATTAATTCTAATGAGAAGAAAAAAAAACCCGAGCTAGACATAAAAACGTGTGAGGCTAAAAAAGTTTTGGCTGAAAAAAAAATTTCAGGTAAAAAGTAAATATTTCTTAGAACAAATTTTTTGAGAGAAATTTTGGGAGGTAAATAAAATATTTCTAAGAGAAAATAAATAATTTTGAAGAACAGTTTAATCAAACCTCCACCTAGAATCTTTTGACTATTTTGTCAACAAGTTTCGGTTAGTAATAAAATCAATCGAATATGTTTTTATACTACCCTATAGTACTATATATGTGGTGAGGGTATAAAGAGGTTGTCCTGATGTTTGTTATTACCAAAAAAATTTTACCTACATATAACCGGCTTTTATTATCAGAATCATTTTCTAAGTCGAGTAAGGTTTGTCCGTCCATCTCTCTGTCTGTCTGTCTATCCATCTGTCTGTATGTCTGTCAATCTTTTTTTTTTTTTTTTTGTTAATTGGTGGGCGGAATATTTTCTAAAGACATGATGGGAATCACTCATTATGTGAGATTCAACCCGTATGAGTCGCCTACTCACTAAAAACAGCCTCTTAAATTTTCGACCACTCTCCCCACGGGACTGCCGATAGGTATAGCTTTGTTTAAGCTACTCCCGTACTTTGAGGTATGGATGATATTATTAACTTTATCCTGTCATCTTCTATGCGTAGCCTCCGGTTGATGGCGGTTATAAAGTTGCAAACCGAATTTCAGTTTTCCTCCGATCTCATTACACCTATTATGTGCTCGGGGTCTATATTTTGACCAATTTCCCTGTTCACTATGCGTCGGTATTCCTTGAATCTGTTCGATATCATCACATATTTCCAGTCATCTTGGGGACAGTGGTGAATCATCGTATCGGCACTTAAAGAGGTAGCTCCCACCCTTAAGGTGTGTTAGCCCACCTTCTTTTCCACTGGTTCATTGTCTCGTTCCTTTCTATGCGCCGCTTTACTTGCACATTTTCCTCGGAGTTTTCTTCTTTGCGACATAGATTCTCAATTGGTATCATTCCAGCCTCCAGTGATAAGGTCCTGTACCTACAGCAGACTCTCAGATAGTTTTGCCTGAACAACGAAAGTACGTTTCTACATAATGAGCTTCTAATAGTCATTGCCCAAACTGGGGCTCCACATAGCAATTTGGAGTTTACTAATCTTGCGATCAGTATCCGCCAAATGCTGCCGGCTTTTGTCATGCATGTTACATTAGGGTGGCCCTTCGTTATATGGAGGAAAAAAAAGTGTTCAAACTGTCGGTCTCACCCCCCCTAGAAATATGCGAATAGCACAAAAACTGATAACTACAAAGTTTTGGGCCAATCAAAAAACGTTTAGTCGTGGCGCAAAGCGATTGAAAATTTCAAGTGTGTTTATATGGGGAAAATATGACTTTTTTCAGATTTTACGAAAATTTCGTTCTATAATTTAATTTCTCCGACAAGCTGTTCCATAATTCGGGACCAGTATTAAATTATCCTTTCAAAAGGCTATAAAACTTCAAAATTGTATGAAACCTCGCCAAGAAATAGCAAATGCCCCAGACCACTTTTTTGCCAAAAAAAACTAGGTCATGAAATTTGATGGAATTTTTTTCAACTTTGAGAAATTGATTATAGTCATCATTCTTTTTTGCTCTCTATACTTATAAGTACTCAGATATGAAGTATTGTTTTATTACCACGTTGCTAACCTATTGCGAATTGAGACCGAAAATTGGAAATTTTTTGATAAAATTTTTAAAACTCCTTTTTCAAGTTTGATAAAATTTTCTTAAACAAAATTTAAAAAAAATGAATCTATCACTTTAAGGTTTTATTAGATACATGTTGCAGATTAACTGTGTGAAATTTTGAGTAAATCCCTCTGCCAGAATTTTTTTGACAAGGATTTTAATTTCGCGGATTTCGAGAAAAATTGGATTTTTGTGAAATATTCTGTAAATGTACTCTTTCTAAATACTTTGTATCAAAAATTCATAACTTTTCTACTTTTAAATGTTATATTTTATCTTAATAGCCTAGGGTTTCGGAAAAAAATAGTACGACTCCATTAACCCTTTTGGAATTGGGGTCACATATGACCCCAACTTAATAAAAGGCAATTTATTCAAAAAATTCAAATATTTTGTAAGTGCTGTCCAATTTTTAGATGCGACACTTAAAATATAATAATCAAATATGTAGAAGTTTCGTTCCAAAAATTTGGGATAAATCCGAGAACATTAGCCCATTATTTGCCAAGGCCAGCTTTGGATTTTAAGATATTTTAAAATAAAAATGACCTAAAACGAGTTTTTCTATTATACTCGTTGATACCACTATTTAGAATTTAAGAAAAATAATTCGGTTAATTTTTATTTATTTAACCATTCAGTGCTCCTGGGATCAAAATAATCCATTGTGATATATCTTTGGTGCAATTATCTGCTTATTGCTCGCGAATATAAATTAAAACAACTTTTAACCAATTTTGTTATAAAATTACTTTATGTAATAAAGTAATAGTTGAATTTCTTGCTGTCTCACCCACTAATTTGGTGGATATTGATAAAAAATGCCAAAAAAAATTTCAGGTCAATCGGTGAAGATGCCATTACTTATAATGGTTGACATTTTCTGATTTTTTATAATCGGTCGCTTTATATTATCTTCAATGTCACCTACATGTTTTGAACCTACCATTTTATTTCCCAGTTTTAAATATTTTATTAAATAAAAGTAAATTTCAAATATAATAATATATATAAAAGGTAATGTTAAATTAATACTACTCTTAATTAAAATTAAATCAAAGTGAATTTCAAAAAACGTCCTATTTTTTAGACATATGACTTAAGTTGTTTTAATTTATATTCGCGAGCAATAAGCAGATAATTGCACCAAAGATATATCACAATGGATTATTTTGATCCCTTGAGCACTGAATGGTTAAATAAATAAAAATTAACCGAATTATTTTTCTTAAATTCTAAATAGTGGTATCAACGACTTTAATAGAAAAACTCGTTTTAAGTCATTTTTATTTTAAAATATCTTAAAATCCAAAGCTGGCCTTGGCAAATAATGGGTTAACGTTCTCGGATTTATCCCAAATTTTTGGAACGAAACTTCTACATATTTGGTTATTATATTTTAAGTATCGCATCTAAAAATTGGACAGCACTTACAAAATATTTGAATTTTTTGAATAAATTGTCTTTTATTAGTTTGAGGTCATATGTGACCCCAATTCCAAAAGGGTTAATGGAGTCATATTATTTTTTCCGAAACCCTAGGCTATTAAGATAAATTATAATATTTAAAAGTAGAAAAATAATGAATTTTTGATACAAAGTATTTAGAAAGAGTACATTTACAGAATATTTCACAAAAATCCAATTTTTCTCGAAATCCGCGAAAATAAAATCCTTGTCAAAAAAATTCTGGCAGAGGGATTTACTTAAAAATTCACACGGTTAATCTGCAACATGTATTTAATAAAACCTGAAAGTGATAGATTCATTTTTTTAAATTTTGTTTAAGAAAATTTTTTCAAACTTGAAAAAGGAGTTTTAAAAATTTTATCAAAAAAATTTCCAATTTTCGGTCTCAATGCGCAATAGGTTAACAACGTGGTAATAGAACAATACTTCATATCTGAGTACTTATAAGTATAGAGACCAAAAAAGAATGATGGCTTTAATCAATTTCTCAAAGTTGAAAAAAATGCCATCAAATTTCATGACCTAGTTTTTTTTGGCACAAAAGTGGTCTGGGGCATTTGCTATTTCTTAGCGAGGTTTTATTCGATTTTGAAGTTTTATAGCCTTTTGAAAGGATAATTTAATACTGATGCCGAATTATATAACAGCTTGTCGGTAAAATTAAATTATAGTCCGAAATTTTCGTAAAATCTGAAAAAAAGTCATATTTTCCCCATACATATAAACACACTTGAAATTTTCAATCGCTTTGCGCCACGACTAAACGTTTTTTGATTGGCCCAAAACTTTGTATTTATCAGTTTTTTTGCTATTCGCATATTTCTAGGGGGTGAGACCGACAGTTTGAACACTTTTTTTATTAAGGGCCACCCTAATGTTACATGTGTCTATCTTAAGCCCCAGATATATTATCGCCTGCGAGGATGTGATTTCCACATTACCCACTTCTAGTTTCATGATTTCCCTTTTTCTGCGTCCGCTAATTCAAACTACTTCCGTTTTGTGTGCAGGAAGTTCCAGTCTAACCGTTTTCAGCCACATCCTAATTAAACGGATGGTCTCATTCGCATACATTTGCAGTTCGTCCAGAAAGCGTGCACAAACTTCTACGACTATGTTGTCTGCGAATCATATAATGTCGGCCTCGTCGGGAATTTCAAGTTCGAGAACTGAGTACTGAGCCCTGTGAGGACCCTGCTGAGACTATTCCTACGTCCGTTTCATACCAAAGGGCCCTGTGTGTAAAGTAGTTTCCTTTGATCTTAAGGTAGTTTGGCACGTTAAGTTCCCGCAGTGAAAGCATTATGTGATTTCAACCCGCATTATTAATTGCATTTTTATTATCAAGCGTAATTACCTCAAAGTATTTTCTGGCTGCTCCCTCTATGTCCACTTTCGCTATGTGCTTCGTCCTGTTAATAGCCATCTATTGCTGATCGAGCTTTTATGAATTCATATTGTCTTTCTGAAAGTCTCCGAGAACTTTGTACAATTAAATATGACTCTTTCTAGTACTTTTCCGATAGTATGTGTCTAGTAAGCAGATCGGTCGGTAGGACGATGGTTCTCCAAGGCCTTTATTCGGTTGCGGAATTAGGACAAGCCGCTGTTACTGCCAGGATTGTGGAATGGCCCTTAGCGCGTCATTATTCGGTATTCCGTCCAGGCCTGGTGCCTTATTGTCGCCAATCTTTGGGCATATTGACTATATCCCTCCCCCATGTCTGTCTATTTGTCTGTCTCTCTGTCTATCTGTCTATCTTTTTTTCCTCAATTGCTGGGGGCGGAAAAATCTTCCAAAGATATGAATGGTGTCCTTCATATGTGAGATTCACCCGTGAGCGCCGCCTACTCACTAAATAACCGACGCCCCAGTCTTCAACCACTCTCACCGCTGTACTGCCGTTAGGTTTTACTTCGCGGGGCTGATTAGCGCTTTAGGCTACTCCTGAATTCCGAGCTATGGATGCTCTTATCCCCTTACGCATGTCCTCTTCCATGCGTAGTTTCTGATTGATGGTGGTTACAAAGTTGCAGACCAAATTCCAGTTTTCCTCCCATCTTAGCATTGAATCTATTATGTGCTCCGGGTCTATATCCTGACCAATTCCCCTGATCACTATGCGCCTGCATTTCTCGAATCTGGGACCTTCAAAGAAAACATGTTCCGCATCTTCACATATTTTCGGGCATCTTGGGCACAGTTGTGAATCATCATTTCGGCATTTAAAGAGGTAGCTCCTGAAAGCTCCATGGCCGGTTAAGAACTGCGTCAAGTTATAATTAACTTCGCTATGTTTTCGGTTTGCCCACTTCTTAACACTTAGTATTAGGGTGTATCTGTCTGTCTGTCTGTCTGTCTGTCTGTATGCCCAAGTAGACCTTGAAACCAAAAAATTAGTCACAAGTATAAATATATGTGACCTTCTCCGAGAAAAGGGACCTATTGTGTCAAAAAACGGGTTTGGACTTAAGAGTGGATTCTGGTACCTAAAAGGGTGTAGAATAAGATGAAATGAGTCAGATTTCTGATAAAAATTTATTTACCCCATAAAAACGTACAAAACGAAGTAGGGAAAACCGATAAAAATGAGAAAAACATTAAAATTTAATTTTTTTGATTTTTTGGTTTTAAATTGTTTTTTTTCGTCAGTCTTTGATTTTTTTTTTTTTTTTTTTTTTTTAGTTTGGACTTTTTTTCGGTGTTTCGTGATCTGGTACTTCGATTTTCTTCCGTTTGACAATTTCAGTTTTTTCTTTTTTCGGCGCTTTGACTTCAGCTTTCTTTTTCTCATGATCCGGTGCTTCGTTTTTTTTTTCGCTTTGGGTTCACTCGGTTTAGAAGCTACAAAATCCCGTTTCTGTGAATCAGTACATAAGACCCTGACATTCTCATACAAATACCATTTGCGATCTAGCGATAAACCCCTTGGTGCAATGAGCGGAGGTAATTCGTTTGGTAGCTCAGCCGTTAATCGCAGATAAAATCTTTCTTCTTCCGAGTCCACAATCGCCATAAACGGAGTCTAATCTTTTTAAATCATCATCGAAACTGTCAGAAATATCCATTTTTATAAAAATTACTTCAAATTAACATCAGCTTAGTAATAAAATTACAAAAGAACCAAAATTACGAAACAACATTAGAGATATTGATAACACTCATTCTACAGTTGGCACAAGACTGAAGCGTCACTTTATTCTTATCTTTCTTATAGTTATTTTTACAATGTTCTTCGTATCAGTATACTCACATCAACCTTTCTTAAGTGTGTGTTTTTTTGCACATACATAAAAATAAGTTATTCAAAAATAAACGCTGTAAGACCATTTTTAGTCCTAGCTCCCATATAAAGCTGCTTTCCGATATTCAATTAAATTTATAAAAAAAAACAAGTAAGAGTGTTAAATCCGGCTGTGCCGAATCTTTGATACCCTCCACCTCGGTTTGAGTATTGATAATAAATGTAAACAAAATATTGGAAAAATATGCATGCGTTTCCTATGTGCATACGTTTCCGGTTATATGACATAACTTCTCGTTTAATTTAGTTTTTGCTAATTAAATAGCTCACCCTAACCTCCATTGCAAAGGTAATGGTTGTGTAGGGTGGCTTTATGAATTAAATTGTGCTAATTGGAGATGGCTGTATAGTTTTTTTTAATTGGCGAAATATTTTTTCATTGCGGCCATATAGGTCGGATGGAGTAACAAAATAATAACCGAAAAAAAAGCTCTCTCAACTTTTTTATTAAAATATTGCCATATTTGGAAAACATAGAGAATAAATTTATAATAATAAATAATCAAATTAGGGATGCCAAACGCAAAAAACCAAATGTCCCAAACATTTTAAATAAAATAATTTGTTGTCTTTATTTTCTGAAAAACGTCAAATATTCATCCAAAAAAAAATTGTGAAAAATAATATATGTATAAATAACATTTTCATCAAATTGCGTTTATTTATGTAACAATTTTTATGTTCGCAATTCTTAAATATCATTTGAGGTTTTCTAAAATTCATTGAATTTAAATTAATGTTTTCTGTAGTGCGAATTCAACGATCCGACAATCGCAAAATATATCGACAGCTATTGTTGTTTGCACTGAGGATTAAGTGATTCACTAAGTACACACATCTTAACGACAGTCGACAAATCTATTTTTCTATTTATTTAAATTGTAAACGAGTGGCATCTCTGTCAAAATAAGCGAAAAACACAAAGAATAGAAAAAAACAAATTACTTCGTGTTTGATAGGATGATTTTATGTTTATGTTTAATATCTTTATTTTGTTTACTTACATATATTTCTGTTTATTTATTCGAAAACGAAATAATTAATTGAATATGCTATTTAATTTTTTTATTTATATAAAAAAGTTTTTTAATAGAAGCAAAATATTTTCACTATTTTATGATTTTTATTTATGTATGACGACATTTCAACCTAAAAATTTAAGTTTTTATCGATTGAATAAACAACACAAAAATGGTTGTCGTTTAGATAACAACAACAGCTGACTTTAACAATAGCGAATATCGTTTAAAAATTTTACTGATAATTTTGCTTTTCTTTTTTAACGATTCGACAATCGTTAAAAGAAGTTCCTGAAAAGCTATTAATTTCTCCTAAATGCCAATATTTTTTTTTAATGTAAATATTTTTTAAATGTAAATATATTTTGTGTTTTTTTTTGGGAATTTCAATTTGTGTTTAACGAATAAAATTTATATGTATATTAAAGATGCAATTGATGTCTTCTAAATTTAAAATTATTATTTCCGACGTTTTGATATGATTTTCTGAAATTCAGTTAATATTTTCTAATTTATAATTGGTAATTTTAATTCCAGTTTTTAGAATTGATATTTTCTTAAATTTGAATGGAAAATTTAAAAAGTGCAATTTTGTATTTATGTGAATAATAATGCTTTAGTAATTATAAACAATTTTTAAAAATTAGATGTAATCGCAATCAGATATTTTGTAGGTAAAGCAGAATAATAATTCTATATAACTATGTAGAACTTTTTTGAAAGAAAAAAACTCATTGATAACTCGGTCACTCTATTTTGTAAAGACAGCAAAAAGTTAAAGTATGAAATAAAAGACCAGCCCGTGTATACTCTTAACATTGTTATGTATAGTATCTATTTGAAAATATTGACATTCATGTTAAAATAGAAATAACTATGTATTGCAAAGCTAATTAGAACAAAAATTGTGGCGCCATCTACTGTGGCATAGTCACGCTGAGCAAAATGAAGTGACACTCTGTTAATGCAAAAGAAATGTATTATCCCCACAACAAAATATTACAGAATTTTATGTAAATAAAATAATATACCGATTTATTTCTAACATGCAGTTATTATGGATGTACATACATATATAGAATATATGTATATTATTTGTATTATTTAATATGTGTATGTATGTATGTATATGTAAATATTACACACAAAAAAAACAACATCGAACGTTATTTTTGTGTTTTTCTCTTTAAATAAATTAATACATAAAATTTTTTTTTTTGCTAAATTTACATTGTTTTCTTTTTATTAACAACTAGGTATTTTAGCATTATTTGCTTTAGATGCTGGTGAATTTTTACTCCCTTTATATTAAGTCGTAGTGTTTGCTTGTCGTGACCAATCGATCTGAAACTTCCCGTGACCCAATCGATCTGAAACTTTGCAGGCAGGCTCGTGGCAATGACAGAAATAATCTAGTAAATTTTTTTAGAGATGCCAAAACAATGGAAACTTTTAAATTTTTCTACCAGAGTTGATAAAAAAAAATGTACAAAGGGTTAGTTTTTATTATATTATTACCACAACGACCACAAAAACAACAAGTCCAGCTATGACAACAACACAACATTTAGAATAACAACAAGGACAATATAGAATCATCATATTTTTCATTTTTTTTTTACTTTTTCAAAGATTTCCCTGGACCTGTTCCACCGATTTTAATGATTTTTGAAATAGAAATCTTTCCATGAATTTGGTGAATCATTCTCACTAAAAATGATCCCTGTAGCTGCACTATCCAGGGCGTGGCAATTTATGTCGATTTCATAGGGGTAATTTGTATGGGGGCTAGGTCTGAACATGGACCGATTCTCACCAATTTCAATAGCGTTCATCCCATAGCCGATAAAAGCTCATATACCAAATTTCATCAAAATATATTCATATTTGCGACCTGCAGTTTGATTACAAGCTTTACTTGGACACACAGACGGACGGACGGACGGACGGACGGACGGACATTGTTAAATCAACTCAGAAAGTGATTCTGATTCGACCGGGTCTAGGTCAAATATTTTTGGTTGTTACAAACAGCAGCACAAAGTCATTATACCCAAACCACATAGTGGTATAGGGTATAAAAAGTTTAATATAAGTTAAAAAAAAGTTTAACTATTTATAATTAATAAAAAAAAAAATCAAGTAAGAAAATTATAGTCGGTCTAGACAGACTATATGATACCCTATACCATGCGTTTAGAGACCCTATCTCATAGGCCCAACTAACTGGGCATAGAAAATAAGCATAAACCAAATTTGAGTGGGATTTTTATTAATTTTTTTGGCTGCAGATATGAAAAAATCATATCAGATGCTATATCTATATGGGGACTCCCAAAAATGGACCGAGCCTGACTATGTTTTGTAAAGTCTCTTGTATTTTGCAAAAATATATACAAACAAAATTTGAGAAGAATCAGTGCAATATTTTTGTTTTTTGATAGATTTAAGTGAAGATCGGGAAGCAGCTCTATATGGGGCTTATGACTAAAGGTTGTCCCATAGGGATCTTTTTTGGACTACTCATTAATGGATGCAATAAATGCATACAAACCCAATTTGAGTAAGATCTATATGACAATTTGGATCTTATGGCAATTTATGTCGATTTCATAGGTGTCATTTGTATGGGGGCTAGGTGTGAACATGGACCGATTCTCACCAATTTCAATGGCGTTTATCCCATGGCTGATTGAAGCTTATATACCAAATTTCATCAAAATATATTCATATTTGCGACCTGCAGTTTGATTACAAGGTTTACATGGACACACAGACGGACTCCGCTAAATCGAATCAGTTAGTGGTTCTGATTCGATCGGTATAATACACATTATACACAAATACGGTCATTATACACAAACCACAAAGTGGTATAGGGTATAAAAAGGAAAGCGATTTAAGCCAGAATTATTTAATGATTTAAGACATTTCATTTGTAATTTCATATAAAAAAATCAAAAAGCTATTTCGCAATAAAATCAAATTTATTTTATTAATTTTTTTTTTTTTTCAAAATATTGTAAAATTTTTAATCTATGCAAAGTATTCCACTCACATTTTCAATCTGAGATATTGACATTATTGTAGCTTGTGTTATATAAATATATGACAAATTTCATAGCTAAAGAAAGGAAGAAAGTAAGAAAGAGAGAAAAAAAGAAAAAAATTAAATAAAATGAAATTTAATTCTAACTGCGAAATATGACAGACATTTATTTATCTAGACACAATTTATAACGCGTCAAAACTTATAAATGTTGTTTTAGTACTTTTTGTTTTAGTTAATAAATATTATTTTATATGTTAAAAAAATATAATAATAAATATATCTATTTTTGTACACAATATGTAAATAATTTCTTTGATTATTAAATTAAAAATAAGACTTCAATATGTTTAATTCGTGTTGAACTTAACTTGTGGTTTAAAGAACCGCATGTCTTTAGTCAATATTTTAACAGCCTTATTTGTCAATCATTTGTAGAAAGGTGGCTGAAGTTGATCTTTTAATCGTAATGGAAATTTTATGATTAACAATTAAATAAACACAAAAGAAAATTATTGTCGATTAAATCGACTATATCATGAATTTCGAAACTTTGCTGAGGTCATAATCGGGTACAAAAATAACAATAAGTTGAGTGAGGTTGTTATTAATGGAAAAGTTAATATCGGACTTAATTTTTCTATGGGAACTAGCTTAAAACATGGACCGATCATTATCATATTTAGTAAAGTCACTTATTTTACTCAAAAACACATACTAACGAAATTTGAGAAAGGTCTATGCAATATTTTTATACCCTCCACTCCAGTGTGCAGAGGGTATATATAAGTTTGTCATTCCGTTTGTAATAATTAGAAAAAAAATTTTGGACCCCATAAAATATATATATTTGTGATCCTTATAACAACCGGAGTTGATATAGCGATGTCCGTCTGTCCGTCTGTGGAAATCACGATGGCGGCATCAATCGGGCAGCTAGGGTGCTCGCTGACATAAAAAATGATTCATTAACATCCTGAAAAGTTTGCTATTTAAAATCGTCCAAATCGGTCAATTAGGGCCTGAGATTTGAATGAAGAACTAAAAAAAGTCTTGAAAAAATATAATTTTCTATGTTGTTCTTGTCACGATCACGCCCTGAATATTGCAGCTACAGTGATCATTTTTAGTGAGAATGATTCACCAAATTCATGGGAAGATTTCTGAAAAAGTAAAAAAAAAAATTAAAAATATAATGTTTCTATAGTGTTCTTGTTGTTATTCTAAATGTTATATTGTTGTCATAGCTGGACTTGTTGTTTTTGTGGTCGCTGTGGTAATAATATAATAAAAACTAACCCTTTGTACATTTGTACTCTGGTAGAAAAATTTAAAAGTTTCCATTGTTTTGGCATCACTAAAAAATTTACTAGATCATTTCTGTCATTGCCGTGAGCCTGCCTGCAAAGTTTCAGATCGATTGGGTCACGGGAAAGGGGTTAAAATCGATCCAAGATTTTTTCGACAAGCAGACACTACGAGTTAATATAAAGGGAGTAAAAATTCACCAGCATCTAAAGCAAATAATGCTAAAATATGTACCTAGTTGTTAATAAAAAAAAAACAATGTAAACTTAGCAAAAAAAAATTTTATATATTAATTTATTTAAAGAGAAAAACACAAAAATAACGTTTGATGTTGTATTTTTTGTGTGTAATATTTACATATACATACATACACATATTAAATAATACAAATAATATACATATATACTATATATGTATATCCATAATAACTGCATGTTAGAAATAAATCGGTATATTATTTTATTTACATAAAATTCTGCAATATTTTGTTGTGGGGAAAATACATTTCTTTTGCATTAACAGAGTGTCACTACATTTTGCTCAGCGTGACTATGCCACAGTAGATGGCGCCACAATTTTTGTTCTAATTAGCTTTGCAATAGTTATTTCTATTTTAACATGAATGTCAATATTTTCAAATAGATATCATACAGAACAATGTTAAGAGTATACACGGGCTGGTCTTTTATTTCATACGTTTTTTCATTATTCTTCTACAAATATGAACATAAGTTTGGCATACTAACTTTTTGTTGTCTTTACAAAATAGAGTTACCGAGTTCATCAATGAGTTTTTTGCTTTCAAAACAGTTCTACATAGTTATATAGAATTATTATTCTGCTTTACCTATAAAATATCTGATTGCGATTCTAACGACATCTAATTTTTAAAAATTGTTTATAATTACCAAAGCAGTATTATTCACATAAATACAAAATTGCACTTTTTAAATTTTCCATGCAAATTTTAGAAGATATCAATTCTAAAAACTGGAAATAAATTTTCCAATTATAAATTATAAAATATTAATTGAATTTCAGAAAATCATATCAAAACGTCGGAAATAATAATTTTAAATTTAGAAGACATCAATTGCATCAAATTCCAAAAAAAAAACACCAAATATGTTTACATTTAAAAAATGTTTACATTAAAAAAAATATTGGCATTCAGGAGAAATTAGTAGCTTTTCAGTAACTTCTTTTAACGATAGTCGAATCGTTAAAAAAAGAAAAGCAAAATTATCAGTAAAATTTTTAAACGATATTCGCTATCGTTAAAGTCAGCTGTTGTTGTTATCTAAACGACAACCATTTTTGTGTTGTTTATTCAATCGATAAAAACTTAATTTGAATAAAAATCATAAAATAGTGAAAATATTTTGCTTCTATTAAAAAACTTTTTTATATAAATAAAAAAATTAAATAGCATATTCAATTCATTATTTAATTTTAAAATAAATAAACAGAAATATTAGTAAAAAAATAGAGATATTAAACATAAACATAAAATCATCCTGTCAAACACGAAGTAATTTGTTTTTTTTTCTTCTTTGTGTTTTTCGCTTATTTTGACAGAGATGCCACTCGTTTACAATTTAAATAAATAGAAAAATAGATTTGTCGACTGTCGTTAAGATGTATGTACTTAGTGAATCACTTAATCCTTAGTGCAAACAACAATAACTGTCGATATATTTTGCGATTGTCGGATCGTTGAAATTTACAGAATCGGACTACAGAAAACATTAATTTAAATTCAATGAAATTTATAAAACCTCAAATGATATTTAAGAATTGCGATCATAAAAATTGTTACATAAATAAACGCAATTTGATGAGAGTGTTATTTATATATAAATTTTCACAATTTTTTTTGGATGAATATTTGAAGTTTTTCAGAAAATAAAGATAACAAATTATTTTATTTAAAATTTTTGCGATATTTGGTTTTTTGCGTTTGGCATCCCTAATTTAATTATTTATTATTATAAATTTATTCTCTATGTTTTCCAAATATGGCAATATTTTTTTGAAAAAAAAGTTGAGAGAGCTTCTTTCGGTTATTAGTTTGTTACTCCATCCGACCTATATGGCCGCAATGAAGAAATATTTGGCCAGTTAAAAGCCAAAAAAGCACGATTTAATGCATATAGCCACCCTACACAACCATTACCTTTGCAATGGAGGTTAGGGCGAGCTATTTAATTAGCAAAAACTAAATTAAACGAGAAATTATGTCATATAACCGGCATGCATATTTTTCCAATATTTTCTTTACATTTATCATCAATACTTAAACCGAGGTGGAGGGTATCAAAGATTCGGCACAGCAGAATTTAACACTCTTACTTGTTGAAACTGGGCTTAAAACTAAAGACAAGATTAAGTGGTTAGGATTAAGTGGCGAAATATGAGCGTATTCTGATGATTGGCATCTTCTGATAAAATTATCAGTCAAATATTTTAATTCAACATTACCAGTAGGAAATCCAGCTAGGGTGAGTAGTCTTCGGGTTGAATAGTGCCAAGGTAGCTTGAAAATCATTTTTAAGAGCTTGTTTTGTGCTACCAGGGGTTTGTTTTGTATGATAGATTGCTGATTTCTACTAAACGAGGGTACAATCGGTCCAATTTTCTGTTAATTAAATGGTATATAATTCGTGTAATTTTATTTATTTTATCCACAATATAGGAAATGTGGTCTTTAAAGGTTAATTTGGTGTCCAAAAGAACGCCTAAGTACTTTCTTCTTCCCATGGAATATCGTATTGTTGTTAATGTTTTAGAATCATTTTATGAAGTTGTCAAAACTATACATATTTTACAAACTCATAGACACTTCGAACTAAGAAAAAGTACTGAATTGATCGCGGGGGTACTGCGGTACTTTTGATGGCGACAAAGTACTAGATAAATTGATTTTCCATCCACGAGCCTGGCAATAAATGGTTTTGTGTATTAATTCGGAACAGAGAGATAATTTCATTTTAAAATTTTGTACAAATATTATTTTATATTGTGCGATTTATATCCAAACCCTGTCCATTTAAGTGTTGAATTAAAAATCATTGTTATACCTTCCATTTTAATGAAGAGTGTCAAAGCAATTTGCCACTAATTGATATCTGTCTAATGCTGACAGTCTTCATCAAAAAAAAAAAAAAAAAACTGCAACCTCACATACAAAAAAAAAAAAAAAAAAATAATAAATAAGTAAAAAAAATCACAAAAAACAAACATCTTTGAAACAGAAACACTAAAAGTTTTGCAACGCACATATCAAATCGAAATCAAATTCCCAGCTAAAGGGTAAAATAGCTAAACTAAATCATATTTAGAATCCATGAATAATGTGGCACTTGACACCTTAAGTTTAAAACACGTTAAGCCAAGTGCGCATTATGGCAATCACTTCATTAGGTTGATGGAGGCAGTACAAAAATTTAC
Source organism: Cordilura impudica (assembly GCA_963682025.1). Lineage (NCBI taxonomy): Eukaryota > Metazoa > Arthropoda > Insecta > Diptera > Scathophagidae > Cordilura > Cordilura impudica. Next base: position 318,919,297 of record OY821517.1, on the reverse strand, counting down.
GTATGTATGTTTCCTCTAATTTAAATCAATGGCTGCTTGACTACACTGACAAAAGAAATTGGGGCAAGCGAATGAATGCTATCTAATCTAATTATTAATACGAAAGAGTAATCGAACTAATTCAGTTTTACAGGTAATATCGAATTCGACCAAAGTTATTTTATACTCATAAATACATTAAAAACTTTATTCATCTCTGACAGCTGAGTTTGTTTTAGCAGTGTAGCAATTTGAGTAAACATTAAGTTGGCAATAATAAACAAAAACTAGTTAACTAGTTTCCGTTTAGACTGGAACTTCTAAGGCAGCTTTCGCATGCTGGTATGTATATTGGAAATTGGTAAACAATAAAATCTTCAATTGCGAACCTTAATGCCCTTTTATTAACGATGTTGCTTGCTAATCTTGTAGCTTGTCTTGTATGGTCATCATCTTCTATATGAATACTCCTCGTACAAATGCCTTCCAGTTACCAGTTTGTTAAAAACGTACGAGTATCACAACATGTGCTTGTTAACTGCCCGTTCAAATACATGTAACATTTATTTTATAAATATTACGATTTCTAAACAAATGTTGTTGTGGTTACAATTTCATTTACATCCAACATCTCAAATATTAATATGTAAATATTTGGCCGCTAAGGAAGTTCTGGGATTTTTGCTAACTGGGAATGAAAATTTATCGTTTCAATATCGATAAATATAATTTAGCTTAGTATTAGGTGTGAAGGCATGGTATAATTTGAAAGTAACTAAAAAATATTTGAATGATAATTATAGACGGTATAGACTGACTATATGATACTCTATACCATGAATTTCGAAAAATGGATTTCAGTAGCGCGATTCAGTAACTCCTTTTAACGAATCGAATCGTTAAAAAAAGAAAACAAGAAAATTATCGATTTTGGTATTCAGTAAAACTTTTAAACGATATTCGCTAGTCAGCTGTTGTTGTTTGTTTAATTGATAAAAAGTTAAATTTTTCGGTGAAATGTCGTCATATATAAATAAAAATTATAAAATAGTGAAATTATTTTGTTTTTATTAAAAAAAAAAATCAATGTGAGTCCGATCACAGGGGAGATGTGTAAACATCTACACCTTTTCAATTGTATTTCAGAAAGTGTCAAATGTATTTCAGAAAACATCAAATGTATTTCAGAAAGTATCAAATATATTTCAGAAAACATCAAATGTATTTCAGAAAGTACCAAATGTATTTCAGAAAATAGAAACTGAATTTCAGAAAATATCTATTGAAATCCAGAATTAAAAAGTAGTTTACCATACAATACCGAAAAGTTATTATTGTTTCTATTAGTGATTTGGAGTCGCAGAGAATGTTTAGCAATATTTGGACTTATTTGTTATGCACTGGAAAATAAACTATCAAGGGCGACCTTTTAATCGAAAGAAGATAAGGTCTTCATTTGTTAATCAGCTACAATATAAACACCAGGATAGAATTTTTTTTTGAAGTCATCATTAAAAAAAAAAAAACACAATTATAATGTCACCTAAAATGCAAAAGGCCATAACTAACAAAAAGTTCAAAATTGACTTTTTGTATTTTAGTTACGGCCTTTTACTTAAACACTATTATTTTACCATAAATTTGTTTTCATAAATAAAAATCCATCATTATTTTTCATCTTGATTCTAAAATTTGGGTATTAAGTTTAAAGTAGTTTTTGTTTATTGATATTTTGTGCTTCTCCTGTAAAAAAAAATAAAAATATTAGTTACGGCCTTTTGCATTTTAGGTGACGATGTGTAGTTTTCAAGAAGTATTACAAACCCAGTGTAACACTTAAAAAATATGTTTATACCCTATAATGGGTATAATGACTTTGTGCTGCTGTTTGTAACAACCAAAAATATTTGACCTAGACCCATCTTTTATTATACCGATCGAATCAGAATCACTTTTTGAAACGATTTATCTATGTCCGTCCGTCCGTCCGTCCTCCGTTCGTCTGTGTGTCCATGTAAACCTTGTAATCAAACTACAGGTCGCAAATATGAATATATTTTAATGAAATTTGGTATATAAGCTTTCATCGGCCATGGGATGGTGAGAATCGGTCCATGTTCAGACCTAGCCCCCATACAAATGACCCCTATAAAATCGACATAAATTGCCATAAGATCCAAATTGTCGTATAGATCTTAGTCAAATTGGGTTTGTATGTGTTTATTACATCCATTATTGAATAGTCCAAAAACGGTCCCTATGGGACAACTCTTGGTCATAGGCCCCAAATAGAGCTGCTTCCCGATCTTCACTTAAATCTATCAAAAAACAAATAGGAAAATTATAGTCGGTCTAGACCGACTATACGATACCCTATACCATGCGTTTAGAGACCCTATCTCTCAGGCCCAACTAACTGGACATAGAAAATAAGCAAAAACCAAATTTGAGTGGGATTTTTATTAATTATTTCGGCTGCAGATATGAAAAAGTTCATATCGGATGCTATATCTACATGGGGACTAGCCCCAAAAATGGACCGATCCTGACCATGTTTGGTAACGTCTCTCGTATTTTGCAAAAATATATACAAACAAAATTTGAGAAGAATCAGTGCAATATTTTTGTTTTTTGATAGATTTAAGTGAAGATCGGGAAGCAGCTCTATATGGGGCCTATGACTAAGAGTTGTCCAATAGGGATCATTTTTGGACTACTGATTAATGGATGTAATATATACATACAAACTCAATTTGACTAAGATTTGTATGATAATTTGGATCTTATGGCAATATACAATATGTTGATTTCATAGAGGTCATTTGTATGGGTGTTAGGTCTGAACATGGACCGATTCTCACCAATTTCAATAGCGTTCATCCCATGGCCGATAAAAGATTAAATACCAAATTTCATCAAAATATATTGATATTTGCGACCTGCAGTTTGATTACAAGCTTTACATGGACACACAGACGGACGGACGGACGGACGGACGGACGGACGGACGGACGGACGGACGGACGGACGGACGGACGGACGAACATCGTTAAATCGAACCAGATAGTTATTCTGATTCGATCGGTATAATTATAGATGGGTGTAGGTCAAATATTTTTGGTTGTTACAAACAGCAGCACAAAGTCATTATACCCACACCACATAGTGGTATAGGGTATAAAAAACAAAAATATTGCACTGATTCATCTCAAATTTTGTTTGTATATATTTTCAAAAAATACAAAAGACTTTACCAACCATGTCAGGATCGGTCCATTTTTGGACCTAGTCCCCATATAGACATAGCATTCGATATGAACTTTTTCATATCTGCAGCCAAAAAAATTAATAAAAATGCCACTTAAATTTGGTTTATGCTTATTTTCTATATCTAATTAGTTGGGCCTAAGAGATAGGGTCTCTAAACGCATGGTATAGGGTATCGTATAGTCGGTCTAGACCGACTATAATTTTCTTACTTGTTTTATATAGCGTTCTGCTTATTTTTCTGAGACTCAATTTATATTTTCTGAAATTCAATTCATATTTTCTGAAGTAAATTTGATAATTTCAGAAACACATTTTATGTTTTCTGAAAAACATTTGATCTACTCTAAAATATATTAGGTAACTGCTGAAATAAATTGGATGTTTTCTGAAATACATTTAAAATTTTCTGAAATACATTTGATGGTTTCTGAAATACATTTGATAATTTCGGAAATACATTTGATGTTTTCTGAAATACAGTTGATATTTTCTGAAATACATTTGATAATTGCTGAAATGCATTTGATAATTTCGCAAAAACATTTGATACTTTCTGAAACAAATTTCATAGTTTTTGATACTCAATTGATATTTTCTGAAATTCAATTGATATTTTCTTAAATACAAATGATACTTTCTGAAAATCAATTGATGTTTTTTCTGAAACACAATTGATATTTTCTGAAAATCAATTGATGTTTTCTGAAACACAATTGATACTTTCTGAAATACAATTGAAATTTATTGAAAATCAATTAAGTTTTCTGAAATTCAATTGATGTTTTCTGAAATACAATTGGCAAAGATCTAGTAATTAAAAAAACACGTAAGTTTATTTTTGACTTCTTCAAAGTTTTCCTATTATTTAGCTTTTTAAACTCATAGCACACCTAGCGGTCTGCTTACTAAAAAAGTTCTGTCAATAGCAAATATATACTTGAATATTAAAGAAAAAAAAAAACAGCTCTGTAAGTTTGTGAACATGTTAAACTCACAGCACACCTAGCGGTCAATAGCTTGAATATTTAATATTAACAAAAAGATTTGTGATTTTGCTAACAGACAGTGAACTCGGTGGTTCTGCTTACTAGATATCCAATACACTTACATATACCTCACACCGATTTTCATTACGCAGTTTTTGTGATGTATTGTGAAATTGGATTTTACTTCCCCCCTGAGCGCATAATGAAATAAATTAAAAAAAAATTAAATTAAATTCCCCCCTGAGCGCATAGATGTTTACGCATCAACAATTTTTTATATAAAAAAAAAAAAAAAAAATTAAATAGAGTATTCAAATCATTATTTTATTTTCAAATAAATAAACAAAATATTAATAAAAAAAAAATAAAGAAATTAAACATAAAATCATCCTGTCAAAAACGAAGTAATTTGTTTTTTTTTGATATTCTTTGTTTTTTCGCTTATTTTGACAGAGATGCCACTCGTTTGCAATTTAAATAAATAGAAAAATAGATTTGTCTACTGTCGTTAATATGTACTTAGTGAATCACTAATCGTTAGTGCAAGCAACAATAGCTGTCGATATATTTTTCGATTGTCGGATCGTTAGAATTTACAGAATCGCACTAGAGGTCAAATTATGCTGACATCTAAATCGGATACTCTCATGCCATTTTTACTTTGAAAGTTTGTTGTATAAGCAAATTCTTTTCAGTACAAGTTAAAATTCAGTTGTTTTCCGAATAAATATGTATTGTGTACGAAATTTTCGAACTGTAACCGCCAAATTTTTATTATTTTTGTAATATTCTTCAACAATGAAAACGCGTTGTTCTATCATATATTACCCTCTATATATATTAACCCTAAATTGTCGGATATCAAATTGTTTTTTTTTCTTTTGGTTGCCAACACTTCATTTAACAAATTTTGGGACACCTTTACCTTGGCCAGAGAGTGGTAGGGTATATAAAATAGGAGTCAGAACTTTAGACACAGCATACTGCCTAAAGAGCTAGCACTAACCTACTATAGACCCATTCAAAAGCAACTACATTTGAACTAATTGAAATTACATCTTATTAATATTTTTGGGTGTTGTTGGGAAGATCACTTTTGTAATATGGTGCGAGTAGTTGTTGGTATTTTTTTTTTGTTGCTGGGAAGTAAAGTTAATTACCAATTGCACCTCGCAATGACAAAGATTATCATTTGTTAATATATTTCTATCTTTTAGAATTTAGTAGACGTATACGAACCGTTGGCATTTAATAAAATATTTAGTTTAAATCAGCGAGTTTCTGCTAACAATCAGTTGCTGAAATTCTAAGAAGATTAGCAATAAGAAATAATACAAATCCTTTGGTTTATAACGCAATTTTTTGTGGTCAATTTGCATACGATGAAATCTAATCGGGTGTTAGTTTATTAAGAGTTTGTAAATTTTTAAAGCTATTACATCGTACGACAGTACCTCAACATGCATACCTCAAGGGAAGATTGGTGGATACGGCTTTACACGAAGTAGTGGCGACGATTGAGGATGCCCTTCACTATAAGGAATATGATTTGGCTTCTTTCTCGGACGTGGAAGGGGCGTTCAATAATGCCAAAATATCATCGATCCTGGAAGCCTTAGATAATACGGGCACAGATCCACAGATAATCCTATGGACGGGCAACATGCTGAAGAGCGGGGTGATAAACTTGAAAATAGGTGAGGGAGAAGCGAGGAAAGTGGTGACGAGGGAAACTCCATAAGGAGGTGTTATTTCTCCTCTTTTGTGGAACCTGGTGATCAATAAAATCCTCCAAACTTTCGACAGAACGAGCACCAAAGTGGTTGCATATACTGACGACGTTGTGCTTCTGGTCAGAGGTAGATTCCTATCGACGATCAGTGACCTCATGGAGTCGGTTTTAGGTAAACTCGTGAAATGCGCAAGGACAAAGATACCTGAGTTCAACCATCCAAGACTGGATTGGAAAAATCTGGTACTAAAGAAGTCGAAGTATTTGGATGTCATTCTGGACTCTAAACTCACTTGGGCGAGTAACGAAGAGGAAAGGACTAAGAAGGTGCTATGTGCCTTCTACACCTGCAGGAGGACGTTTGGCAGAAGATGGGGTCTCAAACCGCAAATCATCCACTGGATGTATTGTGCGATAATTGCACCTATTTTGATATATGGTAATCTGGTGTGGTTTCTAGACTCGTGAAGGCACAGAGATTGACCTGTCTGGGCACCACCAGAGCCATAGATCGATACCACAGTCGGGACTGGAGGTAATGCTGAACATCATGTATATTGATATTTTCATCAAGAGCATGCCAGAGAAGGTGGCTCTCCGCTTAAGGAGTCATATAAGCTGGAAAAAAATCCTTGGGGATACATCATAATCCTACGAACAGTGAGCGGAACAAATTGATCGGGAAACCGATTACATGTCACTGGTTATGAATTTTGGGGCTAATTTTACGATCCAAATACCGACTAGGGAAGACTGGGCCGCAGACTCTGTCATAGACAGACGAAATGTTGAGGGGCGGGTAAAAAGCTTACCATTGTATAATATGGGGAAACGATGTATTTTTGAACCAAGGATTGCTCGTTGGATTTCTACAGTAGTAGTCCAACCAATCCTACTTTGGGGGGTCATCGTATGGTGGCCTCTTTTAGCTTCTAATCTAATCCATCTCATCCGAGTACAGAGAATGCTATATAAGCATATCACCGGAGCTCTTCCTACTACACCTTCGGGTGCATTGAACCACCTTCTTATACGTAATACCATTAGACACATTAGGGAACCAGTCTGCAAACTCATCGTGTTTCCGACTAAGAAGTGCAATACAATGGCGAGGCTACAATTGTGGACATAGTGAGATCTTGAATTACAGGAATATGCTCGTACCATTGAACGCGGATAACAGTACTCCAAGGAGCTTACTTCAACGATAAAACAAGGAATTTTGATCTGGAAGGACCCCACACAGGAATCGTTCCATAAATTTATACATTAATGGATTGAAATTACACAACCAGGCAGAGGTGATGAGAATGAAGGAAGTTTGCTGCTAGATGGGTCGACATATTCTACCTTACATATACTCCGATATGCAAGCTGCGGTAATATACTGGGAATCGATGTGCCTTAAAACGAGAACTTCCCTACTGCAGTGGAAATGTCCAAGTAGTTCGACATTTGACTGATATGGGTACCAGGGTATAGGTACATTCTAAAGTATTTCAAAGCCGAAGAACTGGAAAGATCGTAAATTGTCTTACAGGAATGTGTTGGTAGAATCGTGCAAGATTAAAGTACGGCTTCACATCTCTGACATAATTAATCACAGATGGGATCAAAACAAATAGGTTATCTCTTACTAGAGAGCTGTAGAAGGCTTTGATGTTACTCCCAAGTGGAGTGATTTCGACAGCAATGGTGATTATAACCGGATACTGCTTTATAGGGAAACACGCTAAACGTCTTAGGTTTTCGTCAAATGACTTCTCTTGCAGCTAAATTAGGGTGGGTCAAATTGTAGGGGGCCGAAAAAATCTCCATGTGTTCATCGCGATTCTGGTACTATTGAATTTAAGTCGAAGAATTCGTTTTTTATATTTGTTCATTCAAAGAGTAAATAAAACAAGTAAGAAAATTATAGTCGGTCTAGACCGACTATAGGATACCCTATACCATGCGTTTAGAGACCCTATCTCTCAGGCCCAACTAACTGGATATAGAAAATAAGCATAAACCAAATTTGAGTGGGATTTTTATTAATTTTTTCGGCTGCAGATATGAAAAAGTTAATATCGGATGCTATATCTATATGGGGACTGGGCCCAAAAATGGACCGATCCTGACTATGTTTCGTAAAGTCTCTTGTATTTTGCAAAAAATATATAGAAACAAAATTTGAGAAGAATCAGTGCAATATTTTTGTTTTTTTGATAGATTTAAGTGAAGATCGGGAAGCAGCTCTATAAGGGGCCTATGACTAAGAGTTGTCCAATAGGGATCATTTTTGGACCACTGATTAATGGATGTAATATATACATACAAACCCAATTTGACTAAGATTTGTATGATAATTTGGATCTTATGGCAATATATGTTGATGTCATAGGGGTCATTTGTATGGGGGCTAGGTCTGAACATGGACCGATTCAATTTCAATAGCGTTCATCCCATGGCCGATAAAAGATCAAATACCAAATTTCGTCAAAATATATTGATATTTGCGACCTACAGTTTGATTACAAGCTTTACATGGACACACAGACGGACGGACGGACGGACGGACGGACGGACATCGTTAAATCGAATCAGATGGTGATTCTGATTCGATCGGTATAATTAAAGATGGGTGTAGGTCAAATATTATTGGTTGTTACAAACAGCAGCACAAAGTCATTATACAATGGAAACTTTTAAAATTTTCTACCAGAGTTGATAAAAAAAATGTAAAAAGGGTTTGTTTTTATTATATTATTACCACAACGACCACAGAAACAACAATTCCAGCTATGACAACAATGCAACATTTAGAATAACAACAAGAACAATATAGAAATATCATGTTTTTCATTTTTTTTTTTACTTTTTCAGAGATTTCCCTGGACCTGCTCCAGCGATTTTAATGATTTTTAAAATACAAATCTTCCCATGAACTTGGTGAATCATTCTCACTAAAAATGATCACCCTAGCTGTCCTATTGAGAGCGTGACCGTGACAAGAACAACATAGAAAATTATATTTTTTTCAAGACTTTTTTTAGTTCTTCATTCAAATCTCGGGCCCTAATCGACCGATTTGGACGATTTTAAATAGCAAACTTCTGAGGATGTTAGTGAATCATTTTTTATGTCAACGAGTACCCTAGCTGCCCGATTGATGCCGTCATCGTGATTTCCACAGACGGACAGACGGACAGACGGACATCGGTATATCAACTCCGGTTGTTATAAGGATCACAAATATATATATTTTATGGGGTCCAAAATTTTTTTTCTAATTATTACAAACGGAATGACAAACTTATTTATACCCTCTGCACACTGGAGTGGAGGGTATAAAAAACTTAAATATAAATGCAAAGTTTCATTGGGTGAATTCTATTATAACTGTATAAAAAAGTTCTAAGATTTACAAAATTTGATGGCAAATTTTTTCAGAACAACTGTGAAATTTTTCATACTTCTTTTCAGAAATATTATGAAATTTTCCATAAAATATGTTTAAAAAATGCATAAATTAAATGAAAGTTTCTATCGGCTGAATAGAAAAAATCATATACAATTTTTCCATGTAATACTATGAAAAATTCATAAATTTAATGAAAAAAATTGGAAACTAATTGATTTAATTAAAAATGCATAAATACGATTATCAAGAAGATTGTAATTTTATAAAGAAAAACCTCAAAATAATTGTACAATAATTTCTACAATTTATCTGATTTTTTAATATAATTCAATGTAAAATTCATAAATTTAATGAAACTATTGATATTAATGAAAACTGAAACTTTAAATTCGAATACCAATTAGTTTTTAAGTTAATTGCTGTTGTTTTTGGCCTGTTCCAATTAAAATTTCTTATTATAAAAATAATGAATTAATTACTTTCTAAAAAATTCTATTATTTTCTCTAGGAACTTTGTTAAAAAAGGTGATTTTTTTAAATGTGTTTTTAAAAAAAGGTTCTCTTCAAAAAAGGTAGTTTTCTAAAAAAAAATTCCTTTGTTAAAAGTTACTTTTTTAAAAAAAGGCGAAAAATGGTACTTTTTTATGGATTTCATGAAAATATTCAATACCTTAATTTTAACAAACATATACTGTTTTTATTGAAAAACTTATCATATCATAAAAGAATTTTCATAAAGAAGTTTTGCTTAATTGCTATGAATTTTTAAATAAATAGTCATGAATAAATAAATTCAAATATAAATGGGCTGCATGTTAATCAAAAACGTAATATTATTTAATAAAATTCGTATATTTAAATTTCAATTATTTAATTTAAAAATTCACTAATTTCATGAAGATTCATTAAAAATTAACTTTTCCAGAAATAAATGGAGTACTATAATTAACTCTTTCACAACATCATTGTTTATATTTTATAATTCAAGTAATAATTGTTTTCATTAAATTAATGAATTATTTAAAAAATAAACCAAAATAAAATATAGAAGATACATTTTTCCACAAATTTTTTCAAAATGTCTATGAAATTTTTAATGAATACTATGAACTAGTTAGTGTTTAGACGTCTAATGCTTTAGTTAATAGTAGAAATAAAAAATCTGATATTACATTATTCCAAGAATCCAGTGAGGATAACTTTTTTCAACGAAGGTACTTTTTAAAAAAAGGCGACTTTTTAAGAAATTGTATTTATTTAAGGAAAGTACTTTCTTAGGAAATGGTACTTTATTTAATGAAATGTACTTTTTAAGAAAATGTTCATTCTTAATAAAAGGTACTTTTTAAAAAAAGAAATTTTTTTAAGAAAGACACCTTTTAAGAATAGGTACTTTCAAGAAAATTATCTCTTACTTTTTTTAAGAATTGGTACTTTTTAAGAAAACTTACTTTTTAAACAAGGGTACTTTTTAGAGAAAGGGCGCTTTTTTAAAAATATTCTTTAAAGAGATTCTTTAAAAAAAACAACTTTTTAGGAAATTTTACTTTTTAAAAGACAATGTACTTTTTTTGGAAAAAGAACTTTTTATAAAATGTACTTTTTATAAAATGTACTTTTTAAAAAGGTAATTTTTTAATAAAAGGTACTTTTTTAAGAAAAGGCACTATTTATAAGAAAATGTACTCCTTTTTACAAAGTACTTTTTGAAGTAAATGTACTTTTTTAAGAAAATGTACTATTTAAGAAAATGTAATTTTTAAGGAAAGCTACTTTTCGCTTTTTTTTTTAAAGGGTACTTTAAAAAAATACGAGTTTCTAAGAATAGCTACTTTCTTAAGAAACGTTACTTCCTTAAGAAAACGTACTTTTTTACGAAAATTTACTTTTTTATGAAAAACAACTTTTTTATAAAGGTACCATTTAAGAAAATGCGTTTTTCAAGAATTGATTCTTTTCTTAAGAAAAGCTAATTTTTTGAGAAACTATACTCTTTTCAGAAAATATACTATTTTAAGAGTAGATACTTTTCATAAAAAGTACTTTTTAATAAAGTGTAATTTTTTAATAAAAGATACTCTTTTTAAGAAAAGCTCCGATTTTAAAAATGTTGCTTTTTTAGAAAATGTACGTTTTTAAGAAGCAATACTTTTTTAAGTAAAGGTTCTTATTTAGGAAAAAATACTTTTTAAGGAAGGGTACTGTTTTACGAAAAGATTCATTTTTAAGAAAATTTACTTTTTAAGAAAATTGATTTCTTTAAGAAAATTTACTTTTTTAAGAAAATGTGCTTTTTCAAGACAAGGTACTATTTTAAAAAAGGTACCTTTTTAAGAAAATTCAATTTTATAAGAAAAAGTACTTCTTTAAAACGATGTACTTTTTTAAGAAAATTTGTGTTTTAGAAAATTTACTTTTTTAGAAGAGATACTTATTAAGGAAAATGAGATATTTTAAGAAAAGGTACTTTTTTAAGAAATAGTGATTTTTTAAGAAATTGTACTTCTTCAAAAAAATTAACTTTTTTTAGAAAAGGTACTTTTGGAAGATAATTATATATTTAAGAAAATGTACTTTTTTAAGATAAGGTAGTTATATAAGAAAATTTACTTTTTGAAGAAAATGAAAGTACTTTTTTAAGCAAATGTACTTTTTATGAAAAAGATTTTTTTTAAAGCAAATATACTTCTTTAAGGAAAGGTAATTTTTTAAGAATTCGTAAAAAAAAAATATTTTTTAAGAGAAGCTACCTTTTATAGAAGGTACTTTTTAAAAAGGGTAATTTTTTAATAAAGGGTCCGATTTTAATAAATGGTGCATTTTTAGAAAATTTACTTTTTTAAGAAGTAATACTTTTTTAAGAAAATGTTCTTATTTAGGAAAAGATTTATTTATTTATTTATATCAATTAAATTTGTATTCTAAGACCATTTGGCTGATAGGCGAGCACGCTACGTACTCGCCTAACGGGGCGCTTATTTAGGAAAAGATACCTTTTTAAGAAAAGGTAATTTTTTACGAAAGGTTACATTTTTAAGAAAATTTATTTTTTAAGAAAATTTAATTTTCTAGGAAAATCTATTTTTTCAGAAAATGTACTTTTTAGAAGAGATACTTATTAAAGAAAAGGTGCTTTTTTAAGCAAATGTACTTTTTTAAGAAAAGGTACTTTTTTAATAAATTGTACTTTTTTAAGAAAATTAGCTTTTTTAAGAAAATTAACTTTTTCAAGAAAAGGTACTTTTTTAAGAAAAAGTACTTTCTTCAAGAAAGTGTATTTTTTAAAGATAATTAAATTTTTTAAGAAAATGTACTTTTTTAAGATAAGGTAGTTAGTTAGTTATATAAGAAAATGTACTATTTAAGAAAACTACAGTACTTTTTTAAGCAAATGTACTTTTTATGAAAACGATTTTTTTAAAAGCAAATATACTTTTTTAAGGAAATGTACTTTTTTAAGAATTCTTTAAGAAAATTTTTTTTTTTAAGAGCAGAAGGTACTTTTTATAAAAGGTACTTTTTAAAAAGGTAATTTTTTAATAAACGATACTCTTTTTAAGAAAGGGTCCGATTTTAATAAATGGTGCTTTTTTAGAAAATTTACTTTTTTAAGAAGCAATACTTTTTTAAGAAAATGTTCTTATTTAGGAAAAGATATCTTTTTAAGAAAATGTACTTTTTTACGAAAGGGTACATTTTTACGAAAATTTACTTTTTAAGAAAATTTAATTTTTTTAGAAAATTTGTTTTTTAGAAAATTTAGTTTTTTAGAAGAGATACTTATTAAAGAAATAGTGCTTTTTTAAGAAATTGTACTTTTTAAGAAAATTAACTTTTTTAAGAAAATTAACTTTTTTAAGAAAAGGTACTTTCTTTACGAAAGTGTACTTTTTAAAGATAATTAAATTTTTTAGGAAGATGCACTTTTTTAAGGTAAGGTAGTTATATAAGAAAATTTTACTTTTTTAAGAAAATTAAAGTACTTTTATAAGCAAATGTACTTTTTATGAAAAAGTTTTTTTTTTAAGCATATATACTTTTTTAAGGAAAGGTACTTTTTAAAGAAGAACTCTTTAAGAAAATTTATTTTTTAAGAGAAGGTACTTTTTATAAAAGGTACTTTTAAAAAAAGGTAATTTTTTAATAAAAGGAACTCTCTTTAAGAAAGGTCAAATTTTAATAAATGGTGGTTTTTTAGAAAATGTACTTTTTTAAGAAGCAATACTTTTTTAAGAAAATATTCATATTTAGGAAAAGATATCTTTATAAGGAAAGGAACTTTTTTAAGAAAGGGTACATTTTTAAGAAAAATTTTTTAGAAAATTTACTTTTTTAGAAGAGATACTTATAAAGAAAAGATGCTTTTTTTAAGCAAGGGTACTTTTTTTAGAAAAGGTACTTTTTAAAGAAATTGTACTCTTTTAAGAAATTTAACTTTTTTAAGAAAAGGTACTTTCTTTAAGAAAGTGCACTTTTTAAAGACGTACTTTTTTAAGATAAGGTAGTTATATAAAAAAAAATACTTTTTTAAGAAAATTAAAGAACTTTTTAAGCAAATGTACTTTTTATGAAAAACATTTGTTTAAAAGCAAATATACTTTTTTAATGAAAGTTATTTTTTTTAAGAAGAGGTACCTCTTTAAGAAAATTTACTTTTTACGAAAAGGTTATTTTTTAAGAAAACGTATTTTTTGAAGAAAATTTACTTTTTTAAGAAAATTTACTTTTTCAAGAGACTTTTTACGAACGGGTACATTTTTAAGAAGAGTTACTTTTTGAGAATATGTACTTTTTTAAGAAAAGATATTGATTAAAAAAATTTTCTTTTTTAAAAGAGGTACTTTTAAGAAGAGGTACTTTTTTAAGAAAATACACTTTTTTAAGAAAATACACCTGCTTAAGCAAAGCTACTTTTTAACGAAAGGATCCCTTTTTAAGAAAATGCGCTTTTAAGAAATGTACTTTTTTAAGAAATTTTACTTTTTTAAGAAAGTGCCCTTTTCTTAAAAATAGTCTTTTGAAGTCTAGATTACAACATCCAGAAGTTACGTATTTTTGGCCGGTTTTACCTCCTTAATGTTTGAATTTGCAAAAAAATAAATTATTTGGTTAATTTTTGTATGGAATCTAACTACAAAATTGCATAATCCTAGGTTCATTTGTTTAGAAGTTAAAAAGGGCCCTTTATGACCGTTTTTACTTCACAGTTCAATTTCGAAAAAAATCACTTTTGGCCAAGTGTTTGCTTCTCGGGTACAATTTTTTTTTTATATGGCCCCATATAGAGCTGCTTCCCGATTTTCACTTAAATCTATTAAAAAACAAAAATATTGCACTGATTCTTCTCAAATTTTGTTTGTATATATTTTTGCAAAATACAAGAGACTTTACCAAACATGATCAGGATCGGTCCATTTTTGGACCTAGTCCCCATATAGATATAGCATCCGATATGAACTTTTTCATATCTGCAGCCAAAAAATTAATAAAAATCCCATTCAGAGTTACCGTTTTGCACTTATAGGCATTATTCAAATTTCAAAAAATCCCTTATTGGTAATTGTAAAATATATTAAAATGCTGTATTTTTAGCGGTAAAAACGCATAAAAAGAAACCTTAGTGTGAATCAGTATTCTAGCGAAAACATGTCAATTTGCCGTTAGAGAGAATCACAAATTATAGAGATAATTTCATTGTTATCCCTTATTGAAATTTTTCAACACTTTCCAAGATTAAAATATGTGTTCGATGACGCAAGTCGATTGTGCTTACAGGATATTTTATCCAGGGTGGATATTTCAATTTTTTTTTTTTTTTTTTTTTTTTTGGTTTTCAGAATTTACATTTGATGGTACGTTGCGCTTTTCTGAATTCTACAATGTGTAACCAAAGTAACATAACACTCCTTGTTGAAGAGGGGTAAACAATAATCAACAAACAGTATTCTTTGAATTCCTCGAATTTGTATTTAAAGTAAAATTTTATCAAATAAAAAAACAAATCTTTTTCAAAGTTAGCAACAAAAATCATCAAAATATCATGTGCATAATCTTTAAACCCATGTGAAAAAACCGTTATAAATCTAAATTTGTATTTATATATTTCAGTTTTTATTTTTTTATTGCATTTTGTGCTAACTCACCTTTAAATACTTGTACAGCAACTTATAATTTATAATTTTTTTAATTGCAAAATTTAATTTTATTAAAATAATCACAATCACAAAATAATTTTTTTCTTATGCTTATCATTATTATTATTAAGTCGCAGTTAATGAAGTGCATTAGGAATAATTTAATAATAAAGGTATTAATGAAACATGTTTAAGAATTTACTTTTTTTATTAAATTTTTTTAATTATATAATTTAAATTCTCTATATTTTATTTTATGTGGATCTATCCGCTAATTTTATTTTACAAACAATTACTGTTGTTATGTATGATTCTTGGATAAACTAAATGTTTGAAGCAACAAGCTGCAACAAATTTTCCGGAAACTCTCTAGAAATTTTCCAATCAACTTCAACATGTTGGATGTTTTGTTAAAGGCCGACATACAAAACAAAGTAAATTCATTTTTATGTTTAAACATGAGAAACTTTATTGCACATACACCATCATCACATTCATTGGAAACATGTTGTTTTAAATTGCTCTTGTTTAAAAACATGTTTATTGATAAACTATTTAAAAGAAATCTAAGCAACATGTTGAAATTTTTAGCAACATTATCCCAGCAAATATTTGTACAATGCAAGTGAAATATGTATAATTTTTATAATAAAATTAATTAAACGTATTTGTTGCCTTATAAAATGAGTAACATTTCAGTGGAAACTGTTTATTTATTATTTAAACATTATTTCTGTCAATATAAGAAATATTTCGTCAATTGATAAGTTTAATTAATTTAAGTCCATAATTTCGGAACTCCCAAAACTAGCGAGTGTTGTAGCCGTACAGGAGACTTGGTTTAATTCTGATTTAATTGATAATTTAGATCTGATGGATATGGAGGTGCATCAATTTACGTACATAATAGCATTCAGTATGATGTGGAAGCTTGTCAAAGTAATGATTTTATTGAAACAATAACAATATCACAACGAAACTATAAGATAAACGGCAAATGTGAAATTCTCGAGTTATTTTGAAAACTTATAAAACATTTATTAAAACTAAGACAAAAAATCGTAATTTTGATGTTGAAAGTTAATTAACTAGAATCAGTAAAGTTATAAAAAACGAATGCTGCGAATCTATAAACAACTATTTGAATTAAATCTGGCATGAACCATATTGTTGGAAATTTTTGAACGAAAATCTTGATAGAAAGTTGGAAATTCAAATAAGAATAAAAGGTGCTGATGAAAAATTTGTGATAGATAATGAAAGTAAAAGTAATTTCTTTAACCAGTAGGTTCTTTAGATTCCTTAAATTTTAAAAGAAGATATTATTTGCTAGCCGGGTTATTCGTGTAATAGTGTTAGAACTTTAAGCCAATAATAAAGTTCTTTTAGTTTCACTGGTACTTCAGGTTTAAAACAAATAAGAAAATTATAGTCGGTCTAGATCAATTATGTGATACCCTATACCATGCGCTTAGAGAATTGATCTTAGGTCGAACTAATTGGGTATAAAAAAGAAGCATAACCCAAATCTGAGTGGAATCTATAATATTAATAGGCTAGGCGATTTCTTGTGACCGATGTTTTGTTCTACTGTTTTATCCCGATTTTGACAAAACTTATATTTATTAAAAGGTAATTCTTTTTAGTTGTTCACCAGATTTACATATTTTAAAATGTTTACCTTTATTTTGAGTAAATTACATTTAAAGTTGCTACTAATACAAACATAAAACAAGTAAGAAAATTATAGTCGCTCTAGACCGACTATACGATACCCTATACCATGCGTTTAGAAACCCTATCTCTTAGGCCCAACTAACTGGACATTGAAAATAAGCAAAAACCAAATTTGAGTGGGATTTTTATTAATTTTTTTTGGCTGCAGATATGAAAAAGTTCATATCGGATGCTATATCTATAAAGGGACTAGGTCCAAAAATGGACCGATCCTGATCATGTTTGGTAAAGTCTCTTGTATTTTGCAAAAATATGTACAAACAAAATTTGAGGAGAATCAGTGCAATATTTTTGTTTTTTAATAGATTTAAGTGGAGATCGGGAAGCAGCTCTATATGGGGTCAAAGGGATCATTTTTGGACTACTTATTAGTGGATGTAATGAACGCATACAAACCCAATTTGAGTAAGATCTATATGACAATTTGGATCTTATGGCAATTTATGTCGATATCATATGGGTAATTTGTATGGGGGCTAGGTCTGAACATGGACCGATTCTCACCAATTTCAATAGCGTTCATCCCATAGCCGATAAAAGCTTATATACCAAATTTCATTAAAATATATTCATATTTGCGACCTGCAGTTTGATTAAAAGCTTTACATGGACACACAGACGGACGGACGGACGGACGGACGGACGGACGGACGGACATTGTTAAATCAACTCAGAAAGTGATTCTGATTCGATCGGTATAATTAAAGATGGGTCTAGGTCAAATATTTTTGGTTGTTACAAACAGCAGCACAAAGTCATTATACCCAAACCACATAGTGGTATAGGGTATAATTATACAATGCTATGAGTGTGTTCATTAAATTTGTGAATATGTTTGTAAGTTTGTTTTCTTCATTCACAATAATAATAAACCAAAAAAAGTGTTGGTTTATGAATAGGCTAAGTTGAAAAAAAGTTACCTAGAATTTGCACTCGAATTTCAAGCGCTGGAATTTGCTAGTTTTTATTAATTTATTTGCCTGCAGATTTGAAAAACTTCATATCGGATGCTTTTTTTATAGGGAGACTATGTCGAAAAATGGACCGATCCTAAGCATATTCGGTAAAACCATTTTTTTTTTACAAAAACATATACAAACCAAATTTAAGAAGATCGGGAGGCAGCTTTGACTAAGAATTGTCCTATAGGGTTTATTTTTATACTTAATGGATGTAAGAAACATACACAAAGCCAATTTGTACGAGATCTATATGATAATTTTCATTTATGGCAATTTTAGTCGTTCTCATAGTTGTCACTTGTATGGGGTCTAGGTCCGAACATGGACCAATTTCAATAGCGTTCGTCCCATAGCCGATAAAAGCTTATATATCAAATTTCATTAAAAGACATCCATATTTGCGACCTGTAGTTTGATTACAAGGTTTACATGGACACAAAGATGGCTCTAGATAAAATATTTTTGGTGATTACAAACATCGGCACAAAATTACATAGTGTTATAGGGTATAAATAGCTAACCACATAGTGTTATTGGGAATAAATAGCTTAAATAATTTCGGAACTGGCTGTTACTAAACGATGAGGGTATAATGGAATCACATCTAAGATACTGAAAGTATGCAAACATATTATTTCTCCATTTTTGTCAACAGTGTTTAATAATATAGTTAATACCTCTATATAGCCAAGTGTTAATACCTATATATCCAAGTAATTCTAAGTCGATCGGTATAATAAAAGATGTGTCTACATCTAACATCAGCATAAACTCATTATACCCCGACCACATAGTGGTATAGGGTATAAAAAACTGTTTTAACTTAACACATGTTAAATATTGTTGTAAAATAAAAAATAAAAAAATCATGGGTTTTAATTTTTTTCAGTAATCCATATAATTCGGACTCTAGAATTATCAATTATGCGAGCTCTTGAGGTAATACTGTACAAGAAAAATACGAGGTCTGTTCAATAGAAAAAGTGAATTTTGAAATTTCTTGGAGTACATACATTCTATTAGCGATTTTTTTTTTTGTATTGGCATATTGATCGCGAACATATGTTCTTAGTTTAGTTTGTTTGGGAGAGGCATAACAGTTAGACGTGATTTGCTTGCGGCGCATTTCTGCTGTGGAAAAAAAATGGATGAAAGAAATTGCATCAAATTTTGTGAAAAAAATTAAATTAAGTGCTTAAAGCACTTGAAGTGTTGAGAGTGGCATATGGTGATTGTACTTTGAGTCAAAAAAATGTTTACAAGTGGTACAAACTTTTCAAAGAAGACCGAGAAGAAAATGTTTAGAAAGTGAGGTAAATCGTTATGGAAAATAGTCGAATAACTATTAGAGAAGTTGCAAACGATGTCGGCATATCGGTTGGCTCATGCCATACAATTTTTCGCAAATTTTGGGCATGAATCGTGTGACAGCGAAGTTCGTTCCAAAATTGCTAAATTTTAAAAGAATACCGTAATCATGCCGCAACCACCGTACTCACCAGATTTGGCCCCTGTGAACTTTTCCTGTTCCCAAAATTGAAGAGTCCCATGAAAGGACTGCATTTTGCGACGATTGAGGAGATAAAAACCGAATCGCTGAGAGAGCTCAAGGCCATACCAAAAGTGAATATCAAAACTGCTTCGAGGATTGGAAAAAAATATGGCCCAAGTGTGTTATATCTAAAAGGGAGTACTTTTAAGGAGATAAAATAGAAATTGATGAATATAAAAGCATTTTTTGAGAAAAATGAAAATTCGATTTTTCTATTGAACAGTCCTCGTATATTAGCTTATAGAACTTTGTCAGTACTCGTTTTCCAGCTTTTGAAGAACACAGATGAGTTTGAAGTCGCGGCCCGTCTTGTTGTACTACATCACTTTTTATTGGCAAAAATATATAATAAAAAGAAAATTAAATAAAAATTTAGTTGATAGTTTTTTTGTTCTTCAAAAATAAGCATTTAAAAAAAAATATTGAATTTTTTTATTCTTAACTTAAAAAAAAAAAAATTTTGTTTAATAATTTATTTTTTGTGACTTTCTGCATTTTTAGTTTTGGGGGTTTTCGGCTGAAATATAATAAATTTAATAATCTATAATATTAATAGGCTAGGCGATTTCTTGTGACCGATGTTTTGTTCTAACGTTTCATTCCGATTTTGGCCAAACGTATATTAATTAGCCGTTTTGAAAATTTACAGATTTTTAATTTATATTTTTTATTTTGAGTAAATTGCATTTAAAGTTGCTACTAACACACACATTAAATTATACGTATGATATGTGTGTTTTATTAAATTTGTTAATGTGTTTATTAATGAGTTTGTTATCTTCATTCACAATAATAATAAACCATAAAAGTATTGGTTTGTGAATTGGCTAAGTTGAAAAATAAAGCTGCCTAGAAATTGCACTCGAATTTCGAGCGCTGGAATCTGCTAGTTATAATATATAATTAACTTTTCAATAACTTAATATCCACTATTAAAGTAAAAACTTTTTTTTTTAATTATTGAATTTAGTTATTTATTTTTTTCGTGTTCTTTTTTTATTTTAACTTAATATCCAATATAAAAATAATATTTAAATCCTTTTTCATGATATGATATGTGTGTTTTATTAAATTTGTTAATGTGTTTATTAATGAGTTTGTTATCTTCATTCACAATAATAATAAACCATAAAAGTATTGGTTTGTGAATTGGCTAAGTTGAAAAATAAAGCTGCCTAGAAATTGCACTCGAATTTCGAGCGCTGGAATCTGCTAGTTATAATATATAATTAACTTTTCAATAACTTAATATCCACTATTAAAGTAAAAACTTTTTTTTTTAATTATTGAATTTAGTTATTTATTTTTTTCGTGTTCTTTTTTTATTTTAACTTAATATCCAATATAAAAATAATATTTAAATCCTTTTTCAAATTTCTTTATTGTTTGTGTTGTCAATGCTTTATCAATTATTCAAAATTCTACTAGCCTATAATAGGCAAGTTCTTTAATATATGATTTATTATTGATTGTTTATATTAAATATAGTCAGCATATTTTCATTGCAAGTTACATAAAAAAGAAATATTTTATCTTCAATACAAATAAATATCCATTTTAACGAATGAAAATATGTGATAAGAAGTCTTTTTCATTTGTAGTCATTGAAAAATATACTTCTTGAAATATGTACATTAGCAATATGAATGCCTACCATAGGGTTAAAATACTCGTATCAAACATGTTTGAAGCATACAGTAAATACTGAGCAGCTGTTTAGTGTGGAACAGCTGTTTTCTTATTAAGCACATGCGTGCTTGTTCATCATTTTTCCACTCTTCTCTATCAAAATTTCTGATAATGAACAGCAACAAGTAGTAAAATATGATAATCAAAACAAAATTAAAACGACCATATATATTACGAAAACAATAGTGAAACGAAATAAAAAGAAAAAATTATCAACAAAACCACATGTAAGAGAATAAACGAAACACAATGAGATGACAAACGACTAAAAACAAAAACACGCAAAAGGGGGCAAAAGAGTAGTCTTTCTAAAAATCATAACATTAAACGAGTCATCATCACAAGTAGTGACGTAGCGAACGTTAAGCAAATATTGGATATAATAAACAAAAGGTCGTTTGATTTGTTTATATGTATGTACATTTTTAGAAAGCAAATAAAACTCCAACGAACTTGGCGTAAGACGGATGTAGCTTTATGAAATAAACTATGTATTTCCTTTAGGACTATTTTCTAAGTAAATGTCATCTATATTATAAAGTGATATTACAAGGTCCCTCAAAAATAAACAACGAAAATTATTCACATATTTTAATTCAATTCAAAGAAAAAGAAATATTTCAAAGCCACTTGGTTTCAAAGGAAATTGAGAAATTTTTTTAAAATTCTCTTCAATCTCTATTAGGGATGCCAAGCGCAGTTTTTCCTCCGAAATCCCAGAATGCTACAATAATATTAATTTTGAAATGACAGAAAAACCATTTATTCTTCTGCTTTAATCTTTTTAATCCATATATAAAATATCGAGGTCTTATATACAAAAAGTGCTATCTGCGATTTGCGGTAAAAGCCGGAGACAGAAAATTACTATTATTTTGAGATGTTTTAACTAAAAAAAAGATGTCTTAACTAAATGTCGAAGAACTGATTGAAGTACATACACAATTTTGTTGTGAACTAATCTTTTAGAAAATATTTTCCTTTTTTTAATTTAGATTTTTATTTTTTCGAGCAGAAATAATAGTTATTTTTTGATTTTTATTTTTTCGAAAAAGAAAATAAATGTAATTTATACCCTCTACACCAGGGTGCCCTCTATATAATTTTTTTAAATTTTTAGTTTTTTGATCAGAAATAAATGTTATTTTTTTATATTTTTCCCAGCAGATATAAAAGCTTTTTTTCATTTTTTTCGAACAGAAAATAACAGTTGCTTTTTTTACTTTTCGAGCAACTACAAAAATCAACCACTTTCAAAAAAAAAAAATAATTAAAAAAAAACAATTGAACAATTTGTTTTAATTAAATTCTAATGAAGCTTGCTTTTTCTTAAGGGATTTCTTATTTTTGCAGAAAATAACTTCTTTTCTGGTCGAAAAAATAAAAATCATAAAATTATTTTTTTCTGCTGAAAAAAAAGCAAAAAATACATTTCTCTGTCACTTTTATGATAGACTGTTTTGATCCCTGGTAAAAATACTTTTTGGTTTCAAACTTTTTTCTAATATAAATGTTATACATAATAATGATTTTATTTTCAAAAAAAAATCAATAATACAACAATTTCTTAATGGATATTGTAATAAACCGATCAGCAAATACTTTAAGAATTAATGGATACAGTAGAATCGCACAAATCAGAGCTCTCGCAAATCTGAACCGTTTAGAAATGAGAACCGGACATTTTAATATATTAGATGCTCTGAAATTACAGCCTGTGGTTCCAATAGTAATTTTCTAATTTCAGGAAGTTTTATTTGTTTTTATTTTTGCTACAAAATAATTTTTTTAATGATTTTAAGCTAATTACGTGTATTAAACGCTGTAATTTCTGGACATTTTTTTATATTAACCACAAAGCTTTGCTTTTTCGATTTTTCCTCGTTGAAGTAAAAATAGAACGGGGAATCATCGAGTTATTCGTGCTGTATACAATTCGGTCATATGCATGTGAAATTTAATATGCTGGCACAAATTTGGGTCAGTTGATGACCGAAAGCCAAAGTGAAAGTTGTACATTCGTGTAAAAGTTTAAAAAAAAAATGCCAAATAAACGTAAAAAACACTCTATCTTTGGATACTAAGGTTACAGTATTAAAAAAGAGTTAATGAAAATCTGACATCGGTATAGACCGAGTATACGATACCCTATACCGTTTAGAGACCCTGTCTCCTAGGACCAACTAATTAGATATAGAGAATTGAGTGACACTGTTATTAATTTTTTTGCCTTCGGATATGAAAAAGTTCACATCGGATGTTATATTTATATGGGGACTAAGCCAAAAAATGGACCGATTCTGACCATATTTGGTAAGGTAGCTTATTTTTTAAAAAACATAAATAAACCAAATTTGAGAAAAACATTTTTGTTTTTTGATAGATTTAATTGAAAATCAAGAATCAGCTTCATATGGGGGCTATGGCTAAAAATTGGTCTATAGGGTTTTTCGCACTACTGATAAATGTATGTAATAAACATACACAAACATAATAATAAAAGGTGGGTATATGTGAAATATTTTTAGTAGTTACAAACATCTGCACAAAGTCATTATACCCTGACCACATAGTGGTATAGGGTATAACAAGAAATAATGGGTGGATCTTTACACAGTGCATTTCGGCAATGGAAAATCGCCTTTATAAGTGGTTTTTAAATCAACGTGAAAAGAAAAACATACTGACTAAGTAAATTTTTAGTGAAATGTGCCCCGAAAAGATGATGGATGGTTTTCAATATTTAAAACCCGACATGGAATACCTTTTTTAAAAATTGACAGTGAAATACTTTCTAGTGACGTTGGTGAGATCACTCCATTTCTACACAAATTTCGTTCAAATCTACAATGCTGATGAAAGCGGATTTTTTTCCGTTGCCTACCAGATAAAAGGATTTAAAATTCAAAAAGCCATTGGTTATTGGAAAAGCTAAAAAACCAAGCTGCTTCAAAGGATTTGATAACCTACTTTATAATGACTTTTCGAAAAATGCTTGGCCGACTTCTGGTGGATCGGTTTCACAAGATATTTATCAAAGAAGTATGTTTAACTAATGCATATTTTTAGTTCCATATTTTTTAAGTTTTATGTTCGACAGGTCATCCCATCTATCTAGCTCTAGCTCATATTAATAAACTTTTGAAACGCCATTCAATGCGAGATGCTTATTGCTGAAACAAGCTTGGGATGAGGTACCACAAACAGTGTTAAAATCTTCTTGGTCGAAATTATTATATTGGGACTCAGTCCATTACGGCAGCGATGATGATTTACCACTAGCACAACTGGCCCAACGAAATCAGCATTTCAATGAAGTTCTTCAAATAAATCTAGATCTTTTCACTGAAATTATGCCAAACAATTCCATAAGTGTAAATGAAATCGAAGAATGGAATGAAAATGTGTTTAATGACGTGCAATTTTTTGGACATGCGTAACGATATCGTTGCATTCACTTCAAATAAATCAAAAAAAACAAGTAAGAAAATTATAGTCGGTCTAGACCGACTATACGATACCCTATACCATGCCCTATCTCTTAGGCCCAACTAACTGGACATAGAAAATAAGCAAAAACCAAATTTGAGTCTAATTTTTATTAATTTTTTTGGCTGCAGACATGAAAAAGTTCATATCGGATGCTAGATCTATATGGGGACTAGGTCCAAAAATGGACCGATCCTGATCATGTTTGGTAAAGTCTCTTGTATTTTGCAAAAATATATACAAACAAAATCTGAGAAGAATCAGTGCAATATTTTTGTTTTTTAATAGATTTAAGTGAAGATCGGGAAGCAGCTCTATATGGGGCCAAAGGGATCATTTTTGGACTACACATTAATGGACGTAATGAACGCATAAAAAACCCAATTTGAGTAAGATCTATATGACAATTTGGATCTTATGGCAATTTATGTCGATTTCATAGGGGTAATTTGTATGGGGGCTAGGTCTGAACATGGACCGATTATCACCAATTTCAATAGCGTTCATCCCATGGCCGATAAAAGCTTATATACCGAATTTCATCAAAATATATTCATATTTGCGACCTGGAGTTTGATTACAAGCTTTACATGGACACACAGACGGACGGACGGACGGACGGACGGACGGACGGACATTGTTAAATCAACTCAGAAAGTGATTCTGATTCGATCGGTATAATTACAGATGGGTCTAGGTCAAATATTTTTGGTTGTTACAAACAGCAGCACAAAGTCATTATACCCAAACCACATAGTGGTATAGGGTATAAAAAACAAGTGTTATTGATTTTATGTTAAAAATTAAATAATAATTTTAAATTTTCTAAAAAGTTTTCTGGTGAATTTAATGTGTTAAATTAATTAAATGGCATTAAATAAAAATTGTATTGTGTTAAAATAAAGCTAACGTAATAAGTTTTATTATTATTTCACCATTTGCTGTGAAAAACAATCTAACCCATAACTCTTTCTTTCCTTATGCATACGAGTTTTGAATCTCTCCGTGACTGTGCATGACTTTGCGTGGTTATTTGAAAAAATCTTTGGTCGCAACAAGTCTATGGACAAAGTTTCAGATCTATCGGATGAGGGGAAATGGGGTTTTAATCTCTCCGTGACTGTGCGTGACTATGCGAGACTATGTGTGAGTGTGTGTGTGTGGCTATCTTAAAATCAATCTTTGATCACAACAAGTCTATGGACAAAGTTTTAGATCGATCGGATGAGGGGAAGTGAGGTTATAATCTCTCCTTGACTGTGCGTGACTATGCGTGACTGCGCATGACTATGTCAGAGTTAATCTTTTTTCACAGCAAGTATATCGACCAAATTTCAGATCGATCGGATAAGGAGAAAAGGCTTTTAAATCACTCCGTGACTGTGCGTGATTAATCGTGACTGTGCGTGACTAAGTCAAAGTTAATCTTTTTACAGCAAGTGTATGGACCAAGTTTCAGATTGATCGGTTGAGGGGAAATGTCATTTAGATCACTCCGTGACTGTGTGTGACTATGCGTGACTGTGCATGACCATGTCAGAGTTAATATTTTTTCCCTGCAAGTCTATCGACCAAATTTCAGATCGATCGGATGAGGGGAAGCGAGGTTATAATCTCTCTTTGACTGTGCGTGACTATGCGTGACTGTGCATGACCATGTCAGAGTTAATATTTTTTCCCTGCAAGTCTTTCGACCAAATTTCAGATCGATCGGATAAGGGGAAATGGATTTTAAATCACTCCGTGACTGTGCGTGACTACGCGTGATTGTGCGTGACTAAGAGTCAAAGTTAATCTTTTTTTTACAGCAAGTGTATGGACCAAGTTTCAGATCGATCGGTTGAGGGGAAATGTCATTTAGATCACTCCGTGACTGTGCGTGACTACCCTAAAATTAATCTATAGTCACAACAAGACCATGAGCCAAGTTTCAGATCAATTGGATAAGGGAGAATGGGATTGCCTCACAACAGACAGACAGACAGACAAACAGACAGAGAGTATGAGTTAAAAGAAAGAGTTTTAATATGTCCAGAAATAATAAGTTTTCAGAAATTAAAACAACCCGAGGAAGAAAGTGGTTCTAATTTGTGAGATTCTACTCTATGTATATTGGCTTATTTCAAAATGTTGTTTTTTTTTTGCATATAAACTCTCGATATGCATTTAATGCCGATTTGGATATGGATCTAATAAAAACAGGTTTAAGAATATTTATCTAATGTTTTTATACCCTATACCACTATGTGGTTTGGGTATAATGACTTTGTGCTGCTGTTTGTAACAAACAAAAATATTTGACCTAGACCCATCTGTAATTATACCGATCGAATCAGAATCACTTTCTGAGTTGATTTAACAATGTCCGTCCGTCTGTGTGTCCATGTAAAGTTTGTAATCAATCTGCAGGTCGCAAATATGAATGTATTTTGACGAAATTTGGTATATAAGCTTTTATCGGCCATGGGATGAACGCTATTGAAATTGGTGAGAATCGGTCCATGTTCAGACCTAGCCCCCATACAAAATACCCATATGAAATCGACATAAATTGCCATAAGATCCAAATTGTCATATAGATCTTACTCAAATTGGGTTTGTATGCGTTCATTACATCCACTAATGAGTAGTCCAAAAATGATCCCTTTGACCCCATATAGAGCCGCTTCCCGATCTTCACTTAAATCTATTAAAAAACAAAAATATTGCACTGATTCTTCTCAAATTTTGTTTGTACATATTTTTACAAAATACAAGAGACTTTACCAAACATGATCAGGATCGGTCCATTTTTGGACCTAGTTCCTTTATAGATATAGCATCCGATATTAACTTTTTCATATCTGCAGCCAAAAAAATTAATAAAAATCCCACTCAAATATGGTTTTTGCTTATTTTTAATGTCCAGTTAGTTGGGCCTAAGAGATAGGGTTTCTAAACGCATGGTATAGGGTATCGTATAGTCGGTCTAGACCGACTATAATTTTCTTACTTGTTAAAATTAAAGTTCTGATTTTATGGTATTGGATAAAATTGACATGTCAGAAGAGAATTTAGAAGAAACTCTTCAAGTTTCCATTAAATAAAAAATAAACGATGCTAACGATATATATAAAATCCAACTACAATCGACTAAATAAATACGTTAAATTCTTTCCAGATTGGGAATGAAACCTTAGAGGCTCTGTTTATTTTTTGAGAAGGATTTTAGAGAAAGAAAAACAAATTATTTTAATAAATTATTGTATTAACTCAATTATAACATAAACTCATAAATTAAACCTGAATAGAACAAGTACAAAAATTAGAGTCGGT
The DNA here is from genome assembly GCA_963682025.1 of Cordilura impudica. Taxonomy (NCBI): domain Eukaryota; kingdom Metazoa; phylum Arthropoda; class Insecta; order Diptera; family Scathophagidae; genus Cordilura; species Cordilura impudica. The sequence continues at coordinate 318,891,049 of OY821517.1, read as the reverse complement.
CTAGACCTACCCTATACCATGCGTATAGAGACCATATCTCTTATATCCAACTAATTAGGTATAGAAAGTAAGCATAAACCAAATTTTAGTGGCATTTTTATTAATTTCTTTGCTTTCGGATATGAAAAAGTTCATATGGGATGCTAGGTCGAAAAATGGACCGATCCTCACCATATTTGGTAAGGTCGCTTATTTTTTGCAAAAACATATAAAAACAAAATTTGAGAATATCTGTGCAATAATTTTGTTTTTTGATAGATGTAAGTGAAGATTGGGAAGCAGCTCTCTATGGGGGGCTATAACTAAGAAGTGTCCTATAGGGTTTAATTTTGGACCGCTGTTGCATGGGTATAATAAACACAAACAAATAAAATTTGACTAAGATCTATATGTTAGTTTGGGTCTTACGGAATTTTAAGCCGATCTTATTAGGTCAATTTGTACGAGAACTAAGTCTGAACATGAACCGATTTTCAGCAATTTCAATAGCGTTCATCCTATGGTAGATAGAAGCTTACATGCTAAATTTCAATAAAATATATTCATATTTGTGACCTTTAGTTCGCTAAATAGACTCAGAAAGTGATTCTGAGACGATCGGTATAATAAAAGATGTGTCTAGGTCAAATATTTTTGGTAGTTACAAACATCAGCAAAAAGTCATTATACCCTGACCGCATAGTGGGTGGTATAGGGTATAAATATTAATAATCGATGAAATCTTGATTATCTTTGATTATTTTAATTTTTCCCCCAGTATCCCGGTATCTTAATTTGAATTTCCAAGTCCCGGGATTTGCAAATGTTTATCTCGCTTGGTATCCCTAGTTTGTATGTATTATATATTACTTAATTCTAAACTAAAAATCACATCAAACTCTTCTTTCTAAACCGGTATTAAAACATAATTTATAAAAAAAAAAACTCAAAACTCACAAACTAAAAGACACAATTTTGAGAAAAAGATTTCCAGTTGAATAAACTTTTTGCAAAATACAAAAAACAAAAATAATAATACCAATGAATTCTACTTTTATTGTGTATTCGATACAAGTTTGTTTGAAGCTAAAAATAGCGTAATTTCATTTATTTTTTAAACCGAGAAGAGAAGCTAGATAAAGTCAACTGTATGGTATGGGCAACTGAAACTTTAAATGAGTATTGAAAATATATATTTTTTTATTTATTTATTATTAATATATTTTATATAATGACTAACTTAAATACTCTCTATTTTGAAATTGTATACAATTGAATATGTTTGTTTGTTTGTATAATCAAGATAATTCCGTATATTTTTTATCAGTTGAAAACGAAAAAGATAACGTTAAATGTATGAAAATTATAAAAAATAACTAAATACAATTTTCGAATATAAAAATACTCATTTTAGATTAGTTAGAAAGATATTTAAAAAAAATGGTGAAATATTTTTGTCCAAATATGTATCTAATTTATTTATTCCAGTATTGTCTTTCGTTTTCTTTTAAATAATTTTCTACCAAAAACGATGGATACTCGTATTGGGATACGAGTAAACATAAATGAACATTACTTTTATAGATTTTAGTTATTTTCACAATTTAAGCTTAAACTTTGTCACATTAGTCATGACAAAGCTTGTGACAATCTGTTTTTGAACGAAATCCGGAAACAAAAAAAATATTTTTTATTGAAGAATTTTGGCCAACATATTTTTAAAATCCAACATGGATTTTAATGAGTTCAAAAATTATGAAAATGGTACTTTTTTATGATTTTCTTATAATTTCTTTTATTTTTTCGAACTCACTTTCAAATAATATTTGGTTCATCACTGAATATACACATTCTAGAACAGTCAGTCATATTACGAAGAAATTACGCTAAATTTATTTTTGCTTTTTTATTTTTCTAATATTTTTTTAAAATTTATGTAACCGCTAATCCCGGTTACGGTTGTGACACAAAGTACACCTTTACCGGGTGATTGCAGCTACTTTTTCTTATGAAAACATTATGCAAAATTTTTGGGGTTTAGCATTCACCTGAAGGTACAATTATGTAACTTTCACTTATTCAAATTTATTATTGTACTTATTGCAAAAAATTAGTTTGTTGTTGTTACGGTTGTGACACAATTGATTACACTTTTTTGTCTCTTGCTGATCATTTCACGTTTTGTGAACCCTTAAGAAAAATACGGAAATGAAAAAAATGCAGTTATCACAACATATATATGGGGAGTTTCATGTCAAGTGCACCAACTTTTGAAACCGATGTCTTCCGATCGGGATGAAATTTGCACCAAGGTTAGCTATGGGATAGTAGTTTAGACACAATTTTTCAATAAGATCGGTCCAGATCTCTCTGAGTTAGAGGGGCTCAAAATTTGACATTTTGGCCAAACAGGTGTTTCTTCTCATCCATGTAACTTATTAACTATTGTTCTCAGAAAATTTTCTCCCAAATAGTTTAGATAGATATTTCTTCAATATTTCGGAAAAAAATACTTTAAAAAAAAAAAATTTAGACTTTTTTTTGCTAAATTAAAGCATTTTTTGCCTTTTTTTCAAAAAGGGCATTTTTTTTTTTTTCATAAGAAAGCTTTGGATTTTTCCTTTAAGAATTTTTGGTCGCTTAGTGGGATGGGAGTGGGATATCTATCAAAATAAATGTTTTGTAACTCAAGACAACGGTTTTTCAATTTTTCACAAATGCACTATTTTGAATTTTTCCCGATTTCTGTCTAAAACCTTACAAATAAAACTTATACTGAGAAACTAGACTAATTAACCTTTCCGAAGGTATGTAACATACCTTCATAACATAACAGAAGAGAATGGTTATCTGTAACCTGAAAGAGTTATTTGCAACATTTCAATCTGATCACGAGGATGTTAGATTTGGCTTTACGAAATTAACCCAAATGAGGCCAAAACATTGCGTTTTGGCAGAAAGCAGCGGAACTCACACAGTATGCGTTTGCATTTACCATGAAAATGTTAAACTGATGAAGGAAATCAACTTAAAGTATTTAACAGATGATTCGGCAGAAGATTTACACGATTACCGCGATTGCCTTAAATTGACTATGTGTCCTAATGCAACAACTTCTTGCCACTTAGGTGAATGTACCAATTGTCCGAAAACCACATTCATCAAAGAAAATTTAATCAACTCTTTAGATCGAGAATATATAGAGGAGGTCAAATTTGATTCTTGGATTCAGACTGACAGATGCACATTGAAAACAATCATTTTAAATGTGGATGATTTTGTGGAAGAAATGTGTACAGGATTGCTAAACTTGAGAAACCATGACTTTTTAGTCAAAGAGCAATGGTCATTCTTCAAGGATTTGAAGATACATTTGAAGTCTGGTGAATTCGTTATTTCATATGATTTCGCAGAAAACAATAAATATGTTCTTCAGGATGCCATACAAGCATTCCACTTCAGTAACGACCAAGCAACTATATTCATAGTAGTTATTTACTACATGAAAGATGAAAAACTGGAACACAAAAGTATGGCAATCATATCCGATGATTTGAAACATGATACCGTTGCAGTTTATGAGTACCAGAAGAGAATACTAAAATTTCTAAAATCTAAATTTACAGTAAAGAAGGTATACTACGTTTCGGACGGAGCTCGTCAACATTTTATAAACAAAAGTAGCTTGGCAAATCTTATGGCCCATGAAAAAGATTTTGGAATGCCAGCTGAGTGGCATTTTCATCCAAGATCGCATCTTAGATGCGACTGCTTTATTCCATTGGGCAAAGAGTTATTGTAAAGAAACTAAAATAGTTTTTAGTAGCAAAGAGGATCATAAGGAAATATTGAAAACACTGAAGAGCAGATTCGATGCTACGGTAACAATCGATGGCACCGCTCAATACCATGCTTTTATATCGCTTCGGACCAATGGGCGTGGTACCCTCCATACAAAGTAAATATTAAATGTCATATATCTAGAGTACTGTAATAGGTGAAGTGTTGAGACTTTGTGTGAGTTCATAAGTTATCAACGTTAGTTGATACAAAGTAAATATATAATGTCATACTGAAGTACTCTAATAGTGAAAGCCTTGGAAGTTTGTCTGAGTTAATGAGTTATTAATATGAGTAGTCCCATAAAGAAATGAGCGAGATTCAACCAGTGGGCGTGGTACCCCCCATACAAATATTTAGTGTAACATAACTGGAGTACTATAATAATGAAAGTCTAGCGACTTTGTTTAAGTTCATAAGTTATTAATGTGAGTAGTTGCCCAAAAAATGGGCGGAATCAGACAAATGGGCGTAGCGCCTCCTATACAAAACAATAGTTTTCTACAAAACGTATTGCCTGCTTTTTATTTCGTTACGAGGGGTGTAGCGAAGCGCATCGGGGTTACTTCTAGTAATAATATAAAATTAAGTGATTACAGAAAACATTTTGAATCGCACACTGAAGATTCGATGCTGCGGTGACAATCGATGGCACCGCTCAATACCATACTTTTATACCACTTGTCGATGGAAGACTCAAGTTGAAAAAGTTTTCTGCCTCTATTCAATGTGATTTCTTTCCAAAGACAACAAGTAAACCAGCAGCGAAATCAACAGCTGAACCTAGTAACGCCAAGAAAGGATTGACAAAAAAAACGCAGTAAATAAAGGCGACAAAAAAGCTGGATGAAAGACTGGGTATTTAAAAATTTACAAGACTTAAATACTTCATCAGCTGTAATAAATTAAGTATAAAAATAGTTATGATATAAATGGATCTAATGCAATTAAGATTAAATTTTAATAAATTATTTATCTTTTTATTTTAAATATTATTATTATACATTAATTTAATAATTATTAAAAATAAATAAAAAATAATAATTTTTCAACATTTCTATAGAAAAAAAGCGATTTTTTTCCTGAGGTTAACATATTCTGGGTATTACAGTATCGAGGGTATAAAATTTTAGTTAGGTATGTTATATACCTTCGGAAAGGTTAATTTATCTAGTTTCTCAGTACAAGATTTATTTGTAAGGTTTTACACACAAATAGGAAAAAATTCAAATTCTTGACTTACAAAACATTTATTTTGATAGATATCCCACTCCCATCCCACTAAGCGACCAAAAAGCTCTTAAAGGAAAAATCCTAAGCTTTCTTATGAAAAAAAAAAATGCACTTTTTGAAAAAAAGGCAAAAAATGCTTTAATTTAGCAAAAAAAAAATCTAAAAAAAATTTTTTTTTTTTTTAAGTATTTTTTTCCGAAATATTGAAGAAATATCTATCTAAACTATTTGGGAGAAAATTTTCTGAGAACAATAGGTAATAAGTTACATGGATGAGAAGAAACACCTGTTTGGCCAAAATGTCAAATTTTGATCCCCTCTAACTCAGAGAGATCTGGACCGATCTTATTGAAAAATTGTGTCTAAACTACTATCCAATAGGACTAAGCTTGGTGCAAATTTCATCTCGATCGGAAGACATCGGTTTCAAAAGTTGGTGCACTTGACATGAAATCCCCCATATATTTAACTATTTAGAGTTGTATTCAAAAATTTTTCTCTATTGATCCCTTAGTAAAAAAAAAACATTAAAAGGTTGTTACGGTTGTGATATTGTTCAGAAATAAATTGAAATTCAGCATATATCATAGAGTTTATGTAACCCACAAGCGAGAAACTTTTAAGTAAGGAAAAAAAAAACAAATGAATTGGCATTAGTTTTATTACAGGAAATTACAACGAAATTCTCGCTATTATGAAACATTTTAGCTGTCCCTTGGAGTTAGTTGTAACTGTATAGCTATTACTTGAAGCTTTTCAATTCCTTTGATAAAAACATACCACTGATGGCTCTACCAACTTGGACAAAAACATTATCAGATTGCAACTAATATGATAATTTAAAATTGTTGAGAACCATCATCACAGATGTGGCTATAGTAGTACCATTTCTTAAAATAATTAATTTAGTTTTGTTAGATTATTGAAGTAGAGATCTTGTGCTTTAATTTGATGTATGACATGTGTATATTAAAAAAAAAATTTTTTTTGCTTGGTATACACCACTTCTCAGAAGTTGCTCTTAAGGCTTATTGGCTTTAACACTTTTTATGAAAGAAAAATCCTAAAAAAATGTTAAGAAAAACATTCGTATATTTGAAAACTTTATTTACATTATATACTAGCTGAGTCCGGTCCGCGTTGCTGGCCCGAAGAAAACATCTGGATTTTATATTGCATCTAAATTTTAATACCGAGTGTCGGGCAAAAGTAAAGCACGATTTAATAATATTATGAATATGACTGAAAAAAAATATACGTTTTCTTGAATATTTTAACACCAGCGCCACCTACAGGTGAAAAACTTTGTCAGCAACTTTAGTTTTATGTACATAATATATGTTGCGAATTTGAGCTAAATTGGACCGTAAATAAATTTTTTGGGAAAATCTCGACCCCAGCACCACCTATCGGGTACAAAAAAAAGTTATGCAAATCGGAGAACCAAAGAAACATATGGTATGAATACGAAGTCGCTAGCATTAGTGGTTCAACAGTTATTAGAGTACCAACATACGCACCAACGTTTTTATATATTAAGATAGTTTAAGTTGCTAACTTGTAGGATATCCTTTGGGCTTTAAGACCTCTGTGAGCCGATTTCAAACTATCCTCTTGACTTATTTTACACCAATCACCCAAAATGACGTGTTACAACATTTCCTTTGATGTTATTTTATGCTGAAAGATTCTGCGCTCCCGTAAATCCAAATCCACAAATGCTCTATAGAACATTAAGATCGGGTGATTGTGTTGGTGATTCAATTGATTTTTAGTACTGTAGAGCAACCATAGCTTGACTTTGTATGCCGTATGTTTTGGATCATTATTCTGTTGCAACCAAAAATCTTCTCCAAGACCCAGTTGTTGTGCACTTTAATTTAAATTTTGTTTTGAAATGTTTATTTATCCACTTTGCTCCATTATAAACTCAATAAATACGAGTTAGCCAACTTCGTTGCCTGCCATACAACCCCTACTATGAGGCCGATTCTAGAACAACACGACCAGACGTATAGATGGCGGTAGTAGTTTGAAATATTATTACTTTGGTGTAAAATGGCAACCTTATAAAAAAAATTTTTTTTTTTTTGAGCCGTCAAAAGTAAACGATCTCTGTGATTTACATGGCTACCATTATGTAAATCAATACTTTCATTTGAAAAATCTCAGTCCAACCAATATTAAAGCCGAGCTAGATTCTACGCTGGGGAGTCCTTCGTTTACGACAGTAAAATATTGGATGGCAGACTTTAAACGAAGCCGTACGAGCTGCACCATAGTGGTCGACAAATTGAGGTGGCCACCCCAGAAATGGGTATAGGTATATCAAAAAGTATTATACATCACATCTTAACAAAAAATTTGGAGATGAGAAAGCTGCCCGTAAGACGGGTGCCGCGTTTGCTCACAATAGAACAAAAACCGAGTCCTGAAGATGCTTCAATAGAGTGTTTGACAATGTTTCACCGCAATAAAACCAAGTGTTTGCATCGATTCGTAACCATGGATGAGATATGGATCTACCACTTAACACCTGAGATAAAGGAACAGTCAAAACAGTGAACTGCAATAGGAGAATCGTGTCCAAAGAAGGCGAAGACAGTTCGATCTGCAGGCGAGGATATGGCGTCTGTTTTTTGGAATGTGTGTGGGATAATTTCTTATTAATTATCATCAAAAACAAACTACAATCAACGACGAGCAATATGCTAACTTAAGGCAGTCATCCACTATTGCGGTGGATAAAGTCCATGCATTTAAGTTCGAATTGCATCATCACACACCTTATTCGCCAGATTTAGCTTGGGTTATTTTCTACTACCAAACTTGTAAAAATGGATCGCTGGTAAAAGATTTGCCGACAATGCAGAGCTGAAGTCTGCGGTTGATGTCTATCAGGGTATCGACGCTATTAAATATCGCTGGAAAAAAGTGTATCGAGCTAAATAAAATTTATTTTGTGATATAAAGAAAATTTCCCCCAAATGTGTTATGTTTTCTTTATCAGGTTGGGTTGTTCTGGGACTGCATTCGTATAATGCCACCTCCATCGCGTTTAACCGTTGGCTAAAGATTCTCTTTATTTAAGGCAGTTCATCTTTTTAGCCAAACTAACTTTTTTATTTAATACCGAAAATGCCAAACTTGCTTTCATTTGAAAATAAAACACGTTCCCAAAATTTCTGGAGCCTTGTTTGCATCGACATCGAATGGCTTTCTATGTGCTACACGAACATGATAGTCAGATTTTTTTCAGAGTTCAGAAAAAAACACACACTGAATAAAAAACTCGTACATATATGTAAACAAACATAACACACATATTTTTATTTTCATATCAATTATGTTTGTTTTTAAATTTTCTTCGGTGCCCAACACAACCGTGACTGTGTTCGTTTTAATATTTCGTTATTTACACGAACATTTTTCTATCACGTACTTTTTTTTCAATCACACATAAAGCACACATTTTCGAGTGTTGCTTTATTTGAAGTTCATGTTCTGGTACGTGTACTGAAAAAAAACACAGAACATGTACAATAAACAGGTTCGAGTTCAGTTATATTTTAAGTCGTGTTGTGGCTCGTGTAGTAAGAAAAAACAGAACATGTACAATAAACAGGTTCGAGTTCAGTTATATTCTAAACACGACTTAAAATATAATTGAACTCGAACCTGTTTATTGTACATGTTCTGTTTTTTCTTACTACACGAGCCACAACACGACTTAAAATATAACTGAACTCGAACCTGTTTATTGTACATGTTCTGTGGTTTTTTTCAGTACACGTACCAGAACATGAACTTCAAATAAAGCAACACTCAGAAATGTGTGCTTTATGTGTGATTGAAACAAAAAGTATGTGATACAAAAATGTTCGTGAAAATAACGAAATATTAAAACGAACACAGTCATGGTTGTGTTGGGCACCGTAGAAAATTTAGAAACGCACATAATTGATATGAAAATAAAGATATGTGTTGGCTGCTTTTGAACAGAACATTGTGTGTTTCATGTGTGTATTTTCTGAACCTTGGATTTTTTTATAAAATATGATAAAGTGGATCTCTATGGCCGATTGAAGATTATATACCGAATTTCAATAAATTTTATGTAGTTGAAATACAAGGTTTACATGAACACACAGACAGACAGCTTGGAATATACAGTCTGTCAAGAATGTGTTATGACATAATAAAAATGGCGTTGCTTTGACTTTTATGCTTAAAAACGTACTGTTTTGTTTTGTATACTTTTTATCTATTTATTCCATTAATTCCTGGTAGATATGTCATGACTCGAATTATCCACACAAGCGAAAGAGCAAATGTGTATATTTTTTTCCACTTTATTCTGTACATATTGTTAATTATATATTTTACTTTCTTTATTTTTCTAACTTTATTTTATAAAACATCAGTATTCTAAAAATTTCCTCAATTTTTGAGAAAATGAGGTCAAGGATTGCAAGAAGATTGTTGCTAATTATTTTATGAGAATTTATACTCATTTTTCTCGAAAATCTGACGAAATGCAAAAATTAAAGTTATTTGCTTAAGAAAAATCTTTTTTTTTTCTTAAAACATGATCTCAATTTTATATCTTATTTAGTTTTAATTTATTTTTGTTACATGAATTGTTATTTTCTGTTTTTAAACATTGGTCATAGTGACTTCTTATGTTATCATCAAATATAACTAAAAACAAGTAAGAAATTTATAGTCGGTCTAGACCGACTACGCAATACCATACACATGTGTTTAGAGAATTGGATCTAAGGTCCAACTAATTCGGTATACAAAATAAGCATAACTCAAATCTGAAACGATTTATATCGGATGCTATATTTATATGGGGACTAGGCCGAAAACTATACCGATCTGACTTATATTTGCAAAAACTTAGGCAAACCAAATTTCAGAAAATCTGTGCAATATTTTTTGTTTTTTGATAGAATTAAGTGCTGATCGGGAATCATATTGGGCTATGAATAAGAATTGTCCTATAGGGTTTATTTTTCGACTACTGATAAATGGATGTAATAAACACGCACAAACCCAATTTGACCTGTATCAATATGATAATTTGGATCTTATGGCAATTTAAGTCGATCTAATAGGAGTCATTTGTATGGGGACTAGGTCTGACCATGTACCGTTTTTCACCAATTTTAATAGCGTTCGTCATATGACCGATAGAAGCTTATATACCAAATTTCATCAAAATATGTTCACATTTGGACATCAGAGCTGTGAAAAACTGCAATCAATTGGCATTGAAATCAAAGTGATTTTAACCAAACTGATTTCATTCTGTGATTTCAAAATGATTTCAGATTTCAAAATGAAATCTTGTCAAAATTGCAATATTTTGTGATTGCAATCATTTTGAAATCATTTTTTTAGAAATCATTGATTGCAATTAATTTAATTGCAATTAATTTAATTGTATGAAACAACAGATTCTAGTAAAAACCTCCACTTATATTTAACTCATTACTTTGAGCATTTTTTACATTAGTTAGCTCTCTATTGGCTTTTAATAGAAGTAACTTTTCAAAGTTACCATCTGAAAGCGATCCACGACGCGGATTATTTAGCAAAGTTGCAAAAGAAAATAACCTTTCTACTGCAGCTGATGACGGTAAAGGTGCGTTGAATTTCATAAATGTGGATTTCAGAATCGGATAACGATCAAGCATTTCAAACGATGTGTCCGTATCTGCTAGATAGGAACAAATTTTGCGTGACGTCATACCAGTAAGACGTCAAAAAAACAGAAAAGGGATGGGGGCTGGGATGGCGTAACCTTGTATACATAAACCTTGATATGAACAATTAATATATTAGCAATTTGACACAAAACTGATTGCAATTAAAAATTATGTTTACCAATTTTACAAAACTTTAAACTTAAAACAAAAATTTACATTGTTGGTAATTCAAAATTATCAGAGTCATCTTTGTTTCTAGAAGAAGGAGTTTTATTTGAAGAGAACGAAGATTTTGATTTTGATTCTGATTTAATCAAATTTGATTGCAATCAATTAATATATGAATTAATTTCAAAAAATTGATTCAATCATTTTTGTCGTATTAATTTCATGATTTCAAATTGAAATCATGAAATCAATTTAGGATTTGGAATGCAATCAAAAAATTAGCAATCATTAACGAGAAATCATGTGATTGCAATTTAATCGATTGCAATCCTTTACAGCTCTGTTGGACATGTAGCTTGATTACTAGGTTTGCATGAACACACAGACGGACGGACGGACATCGATAAATCGACTCAGAAAGTGATTCTGAATTGATCGGTATAATAAAAGGTGGGTCAAAATTAGCTTCCCAAAATATTTTTTAAAAAATGCTAACCTGGAAACAGTATAATTCTACGCAATCATGGGTTAATGGCCGAGTTGCTTGAAATAAACCATTCATAAGTAAAACAAATCAAAACAAGTAAGAAATTATAGTCGGTCTAGACCGACTATACGATACCCTATACCATGGTTTAGAGACCCTATCTCTTCGGTCCAACTAATTCGATATAGAAAATAAGCATAAACCAAATTTGAGTGGCAATGTTATTAATTTTTTTGGCTGCAGATATGAAAAAGTTCATATCGGGTGCTATATTTATATGGGGGCTAGGTCGAAAAATGGACCAATCCTGACCATATTTGGTAAAGTCGCTTGCATTTTGAAAAAATATATACCAACCAATTTTGAGAAAAATCTGTGCAATATTTTTGCTTTTTGATAGATTTAAGTGAAGATCGGGGAGCAGCTCTATATGGGGCCTATGACTAAGACTTGTCTAATAGGGATTATTTTGGACTACTGATTAATGGATATAATAAAAACATACAAACCCAATATGAGTGAGATCTATATGATAATTTGGATCTTATGGCAATTTATGACGATTTCATAGTGGTCATTTGTATGGGGACTAGGTTTCAATATGGACCGAATTTCACTAATTTCAATAGCGTTTATCCTATGGCCGATGAAAACTTACATACCAAATTTCATCAAAATATATTCATATTTGCGACCTGTAGAGTGATTACAAGCTTTAAATGGACACACAGACAGACAGACGGACAGACGGACATCGCTAAATCGACTCAGAAAGTGATTCTGAGTCGATCGGTATAATAAAAGATGGGTCTATGTCAAATATTTTTGGTAGTTACAAACAGCAGCACAGTGTCATTATACCCAAACCACATAGTGGTATAGGGTATAAAGACGTTTGGATCTTCCAAAACAATGCCTCGTTTTAGAATGAAGTTCTATTTACGGATGAAAGTAAATATAATGCGTTTCTATCGGATGGTCGTTCATATGTCTGGAGGAAAGAGAATAAAGAGCTTAAAGGAAACAACTTGCGTCCCTAATTGAAACATGGCATGGGTTCAGTTATGGTACGAGTTTGTGTATCAGCTAGAGGTCCGGGACACCTGCATATAATTGGAAGAGTTATGGCAATTCGGACAGGAATTGAGGCTATCAAGATAATAACCCAAAACACAAAGCCCACAATGACCATAACTGGTTGATATCTATGTATATAAAATTCATTTTCTGTTTGTTTGTTTGTTTGTTTGTTTATTTGTTTGTTTGTTTGTTTGACCGCTATACAAATTTTTATTTCTTAACGGATTTTCCTGAAATTTTGTACACACGATCTCTATACCCCAGGAAAGGTCGCCATATACTTTTTGCCGGCCACGCCTACTTTTACGCCCACTTTTTATGTAAAATCTATTTTCTGTTTTATTCATATTTGTTCACTATACAAATCTTTATTTGTTAACAGATTTCTCTGAAATTCGGTAAACACGATCCCCGTACTCCAGCTAAGGTCACCACATACTTTTTATCGACCACGCCTACTTTTACGCCCATTTTTATATACAATTCATTTTCTGTTTTTTGGTATATTTGTTCGATATAAAAATTTTTATTTTTCAATGCATTTCTCTGAAATTTGGTACACACTATCTTTGTACCCCAGGCCAGGTCACCGGGTTATTCTTGCGGCCACACCTACTTTTACGCCCACTTTTTGTATACAATTCGTTTTCTGTTTTTTGGTATATTTGTTTGCTATACAAATTTTTATTTTTCAACGGAATTCTGTGAAATTTGGTACACACGATCCCTGTACTCCAGCAAAGGTAAGCATATGCTTCTTACCGGCCACGCCTACTTTTCCGTCCACTTTTAATATAAAATTCATTTTCTGTTTTTTGGTATATTTGTTCGCTATACAAATTTTTATTTTTCAACCGATTTCTCTGAAATTCGGTACACACGATCTCTCTGCTCCAGGAAAGTCGACATATTCTTCGTACTGGTCACGCCTACTGTTACGACCACTTTTTGTATACAATTCATATTCTGTTTTTGGTACATTTGTTCGCTACACAATTTTTTTAACGGATTTATCTGAAATTTGCTACACACGATCTCTGTAATCCAGAGAGGTCGCCATATGATTCTTGCCGGCCATGCCTACTTTTACGCCCGCTTTTTATACAAAATTAATTTTCTGTTTTTTGGTGTATTTGTTCACTATAGAAATTTTTATTTTTCAAGGGATGTCTAAAATTTGGTCACACGATCTCTATACTACAGGGAAGGTCACCATATGCTTCTTACAGGCCACGCCTACTTTGCGCCAACTTCTTTGTTTATAAAACTTATTTTTTTCCTTTTATTTCTTTCTTTATTTGATTGCTATACAAACTTTTATTTTTCAATACCTTTCTCCGAAATTTAGTACATATTCCAGGGAAGGTCGCCGTATGATTTTTACCGACTACGCCTACTTTTACGCCCAATTTTCATATTAAATTCATATTTTGTTGTGTGGTATATTTCTTCCCTATACAAATTTGTACTTTTCAACGGATTTCTCTGAAATTTGGTTTACACGGAAATAACTACACGGTGAACAAATTCCCCAAGCTTAAAAAAAGGTACCCAAAAGAAATGAACAAATTCCCCTTTTTTTTAATCGAAATAAAAAATGAACTTACTTCCCAAATTCATTCTTAAATTTGTACATATTTTTATTTAATGAATTTTGTTAAATATTTATTTTAGTAAACATTTGCATACTGCTCTCAATATATGTCCTACAATAAATGTATTTAAAATGAGTATTCTTTTCAATAGCATCATTTCGCGGAAGCTACGCGCACGGGGAATACAGCTTAGCTAGAATATCGGAATAATCTGAAAAATATATTTTGACAATTAAAATAAGTTGACAACAGCTGCGTGGCAGCACAGGTGTGGCTGCCAAACGCGCGGAAGCGGCGCGCGAACGCGACGGATGCGGACGCGACGCGCTCTCGGAACACAGCTCAGCTAAAATATCGCAATGCTCTAAAAAATATGTTTTAGGAATTAAAATAAGTTAACGAGAACTAAGCGGCAGCACGGGTAGTAGCTGCGAGGAAGCTGCGCGAGGCGCACGGAGTGCAGACGCGGACGCGACGCGCTCGCGGAACACAGCTCAGCTAAAATATCGCAATGATCTGAAAAATATATTTTGGCGATTAAAATAAGTTGACAACAACTGCGCGTCAGCACGGGTGTGGCCGCCAAACGCGCGGAAGCGGACGCGACTCGCTCGCGGAACACAGCTTAGTGAAATGTTGTATGATTAATTTTATCTATGTATGTGAAACAATTACCTGTTGATCAAAATAGGCCACACACATACTATAAGCAGTTGCTTAAAGAAACCTTGCGACACAATATTAAACGTCGCATTAGTCTTTCATTTCTGAAACTTGAATTTGACGTCTCTGATCAATGATGATCACTTATTGAATGAAGTAATTCAATTTTTAAAAGTTCTGATTCCTTTAATTTGCGAACCATTCCGTTATATTTGATGTTTATAAATAAACTGAAAAAAAAAAACTTAAAGCGGTTTCGCAGCTTATATTTGAAGCATTTTTGCTGCAGATTCTTTTTAATTGAAATAAAAAATGAATTTACTGCCCATACAAATTTTTGGGGAGAAACTTCATTTTATTGGGGAATTTGTTAATTGGGGACTAAGTACTCAGCGCCTGGTAAGCATAGTGAACCATTTTTGAAGTCAAAGGCCTTTTTATCCCGGGCAAGACCGGGTAAAAACAGCTAGTACAATATATAATTGTCCGTATGTTTTGGAAAGTCCGCCCCAGTCTCCGAACTTAAAAATCTTCGAGCATGTATTGAATAATATTGAGGAAAAATTAAAGAATCACACCATTTCTAACTACGACCAATTGAAAGTTACTCTCATGGACGCATGGGCAAAAATTTAACCTACTTATTGTGAAAAGTTAGTTAAGTCAATGACAAACCGTTTAAAATCGGTGATTTAGCAAAAAGGTTTACCGACAAAGTATTGATTTTGGCCAAGCATTAAGATATGGATCTTAATAACATATTGCTCCATTTTTATTTTGAGCATCATGTACGAATTTTTGAATTTTTTCTAGTTTTTTTTTTTTTCAAAAATTTAATTACGAATTGCTAATATTTTGTTTGTTTTTGAAAATTCTATTCATACCTTATCTTCAATAAAGTTTTTATTTCGCAAACCTATATTTCTATTTAAATATATTGTTGGTAACTGCTCCATTATGACGTTTAGCCACTGTACATAAATAACTTAGAAATAATAAAAAAAAAAATTAAAAGAAGTAGAACTATATTTCAAAACGATAACATGTTTACTATGTCCAAACACTTTCTTGACGGGTTGTATGTAAACAATTCTACTATTCGAATACTAAGATTATAATGTAGGTGTAGGGTGTCATATACAGGGCTTTGACTGCAATGTATATACATATATACATTAGGGTTATAACTTTTTTTGCATTATTAGTTCCCATAACTACGTTGTAGCCTATTATGTTTTGACCATAAAAATCATATTCCGTGGTCATTTGAACCATTGATTATGTTAAACAACCAGAAAATTGAAATCGTATCAACAGCTAAAAATCTAGGTATTATTTTTAATGATAATCTCACATGGTCTAACCATATTACTTCTGCTGCTGGGAGAACTTACTCAATGCTTAGAACGTTATGGAATACACAACATATAACCCCCTTCGAATTTTGCTTGCAAAAACATATCTTATGCCAACTCTACTATATGGCTGCGAAATATATGCAAGCTCTAATTCTAAGAGTTATAAAAAGCTTGACTTCACTTTCAATGCAATTTTAAGATATATTTTCAATATTCGAAAATATGAGCCGATTTCGTACTACTCAAAAAAACTTTACGGAGTAACATTTGAAAATTTGTTAAACGCTTCTGTTCTTATATAAAGTTGTACGTACACATCAGCCAACATATCTGTATGACAGACTCGTTTTTATGCGCCCGGCTAGAAATCATGACATAATGTACATTAGATACCAATATTTAGTATCCAAATGGCAATTTTATGTCTCCTCAATACGTCTTTGGAATTCGCTACCATCGTCCATTAAAATTATAAGCAACGCAATGCATTTTAAGAGGGAACTTTTTAAATTTTTTAGCTGATCGTTTTTCTTATTTGTAAAAAAAAATTTTTTTTTTTTTTTACTGATCCGTTTATATTTTATATTTTTTATTTAACTAATTTTGTTATTTTTTTTTTTTTTATATTATTTTATTTACTAACATTTGTATTAACATTTTTGGTTATAATTCGTTATTTCTTTTTTCTTTAAAATTATTTAATATTTTTATACCCTATACCACTATGTGGTTTGGGTATAATGACTTTGTGCTGCTGTTTGTAACAACCAAAAATATTTGACCTAGACCCATCTCTAATTATACCGATCGAATCAGAATCACTTTCTGAGTTGATTTAACAATGTCCGTCCGTCCGTCCGTCCGTCTGTGTGTCCATGTAAAGCTTGTAATCAAACTGCAGGTCGCAAATACGAATATATTTTGATGAAATTTGGTGTATAAGCTCTTATCGGCCATGGGATGAACGCTATTGAAATTGGTGAGAATCGGTCCATGTTCAGACCTAGCCCCCATACAAATTACCCATATGAAATCGACATAAATTGCCATAAGATCCAAATTGTCATATAGATCTTACTCAAATTGGGTTTGTATGCGTTCATTACATCCACTAATGAGTAGTCCAAAAATGATCCCTTTGACCCCATATAGAGCTGCTTCCCGATCTTCAGTTAAATCTATTAAAAAACAAAAATATTGCACTGATTCTTCTCAAATTTTGTTTGTACATATTTTTGCAAAATACAAGAGACTTTACCAAACATGATCAGGATCGGTCCATTTTTGGACCTAGTCCCTTTATAGATATAGCATCCGATATGAACTTTTTCATATCTGCAGCCAAAAAAATTAATAAAAATCCAACTCAAATTTGGTTTTTGCTTATTTTCAATGTCCACTTAGTTGGGCCTAAGAGATTGGGTTTCTAAACGCATGGTATAGGGTATCGTATAGTCGGTCTAGACCGACTATAATTTTCTTACTTGTTTTATATTTACCATTATTATTTTTTTAAGACAAATTTATTCAAATTTTCTATTTCAATTCAATGTAAAACTCCTATACTTTAATTATAAGATTATAAATCTAGTTGTATGGGAAATCATAAATAAATAAACTAAACTAAATTTGAGCAAAAAAAGTTCCCGCCACCAAGCAAATTTCTAAAAGTCCTCAAGAAGAAAAAAAATAATTAATTTTTTTTAAATTAATTTTCTTCATTTATTATAAGTACATAAATTAAAGTTGAACAAACATTTACACTTTTACATAACTATTTGTTATATGAAATGAACTTCAAATTTAATGTGCGTGAAGATTTACATAGCGGATAATATCCTGTACCGTTTTGGTTGCTCTTTCAGCACATATGTTGCTTCGTTGCTGCCCCTGTATCGCTGATGGTTCCTGAACCCAATATCTAAAAAAAACATTCACGAGCACTCTTATATGTTAATAAAGATTATTTTAGAGCCTCAAAATTAGTTTCTTTAAAACAATGATCGGAAAACCAAACATCGTACCACGGACCACAAATGTATTTTTTGGCGATATGTTGGAATAAGTATAAAGGTCAATATTGCTAAAATGGCTCTCGAGTTCCATCGAGCATTGTGTATTGGTGGTATTGCTTTAAAGTTAATGTATGGAAATTTTTTATTGTTCTGATAGTATGTAAAAGCTTTATCAAGTTTGATTCGTTCTTCATTCTCTTTGTAACTTTTCTTAAGATCTTCGTAGTTATTTATCAATTCGTGAACAAAATCATAACAAATATTAGGCGAGGAAGGCTTTCCATCCAAGCATTCGTCCATTATATGTCTTAATACAAGATCAAGGATATGATGCTGGCAGCCAATATATTGTGGTGGAACTAAACCCATTGATACACAATGATTCTGGAAAAGAGTTACAACTCCAATTTTTTTTCCCAGTGTTTACGCTGGTCGTATCGCAGACGATCATTTTTATTGAATTCCATAAATTGAATTTATTCAAAACTTCTTTAATACCATTAAATAAGGTTAAGGCTTTACCATTGTCCAAAACAAGTACGGCTAATTTTATTTCTTTGCATTCATTTTTTAAAACTATCACCTGAATTTCTTTATCATCTATTTTTTTCCCATCAAAGTGAATACACCAAAATTCATTTTGCGAAGTTTCTAAATAAAAAATTTCTTGTCGTTCAGCGGATTTCATCACAGCTTTATATATACCGGCTTGGGATGGTGTTGATATATTAACTCCTGATTCTGCTAGATGCTTACAAATTTTGGCAGCTTTTTTTGTGCTTACATGTACTTGAGTTACTAGGTTAACAGCTGGATTTAAAGATTTCTTCACATTTTTTTTCTCTTCCTGGAGGTGTGTAATTGTCATCATCACTAACTTAGTCATATTCTATACAAGATTCAAAATTAGAGTCACTACTGCTATTAAGCTCATAATCAATTTCGGTACTGGTTTCTTTCATGTCGGCATTGCTATCACTAAATTCGTGATCGTCTATTTTGGACGTTATAGTAAACATTTTATTAAAATCGCGGCTTTTTGAATGTTTTAAAAATTTTTGATAGTTTTGTATCAATTTTTATACCCTATACCACTATGTGGTTTGGGTATAATGACTTTGTGCTGCTGTTTGTAACAACCAAAAATATTTGACCTACACCCATCTTTAATTATACCGATCGAGTCAGAATCACTATCTGATTCGATTTAACGATGTCCGTCCGTCCGTCTGTGTGTCCATGTAAAGCTTGTAATCAAACTGCAGGTCGCAAATATGAATATATTTTGACGAAATTTGGTATTTGATCTTTTATCGGCCATGGCATGAACGCTATTGAAATTGGTGAGAATCGGTTCATGTGCAGACCTAGCCCCCATACAAATGACCCCTATGAAATCAACATATATTGCCATAAGATCCAAATTATCATACAAATCTTAGTCAAATTGGGTTTGTATGTATATATTACATCCATTAATCAGTAGTCCAAAAATGATCCCTATTGGACAACTCTTACTCATAGGCCCCATATAGAGCTGCTTCCCGATCTTCACTTAAATCTATAAAAAAAACAAAAATATTGCACTGATTCTTCTCAAATTTTGTTTGTATATATTTTTGGAAAATACAAGAGACTTTACCAAACATGGTCAGGATCGGTCCATTTTTGGGCCTAGTCCCCATATAGATATAGCATCCGATATGAACTTTTTCATATCTGCAGCCGAAAAAATTAAAAAAAATCCCAATCAAATTTGGTTTATGCTTATTTATACCCTATACCACTATGTGATATAGGTCAAAAATATTTGACCTAGACCCATCTTTAATTATACCGATCGAATCAGAATCACTTTCTGAGTTGTTTTAACAATGTCCGTCCGTCCGTCTGTGTGTCCATGTAAACTTTGTAATCAAACTGCAGGTCGCAAATATGAATATATTTTCATGAAATTTGGTATATAAGCTTTTATCGGCCATAGGATGAACGCTATTGAAATTGGTGAGAATCGGTCCATGTTCAGACCTAGCCCCCATACAAATTACCCCTATGAAATCGACATAAATTGTCACAAGATCCGAATTGTCATATAGATCTTACTCAAATTGGTTTATATGGGTTCATTACATCCATTAATGAGTAGTCCAAAAATGATCCCTTTGGCCCCATATAGAGCTGCTTCCCGATTTTCACTTAAATCTATTAAAAAACAAAAATATTGCACTGATTCTTCTCAAATTTTGTTTGTATATATTTTTGCAAAATACAAGAGACTTTACCAAACATGGTCAGGATCGGTCCATTTTTGGGCCTAGTCCCCATATAGATATAGCATCCGATATGAACTTTTTCATATCTGCAGCCGAAAAAATTTAAAAAAATCCCACTCAAATTTGGTTTATGCTTATTTATACCCTGTACCACTATGTGATATAGGTCAAAAATATTTGACCTAGACCCATCTTTAATTATACCGATCGAATCAGAATCACTTTCTGAGTTGTTTTAACAATGTCCGTCCGTTCGTCTGTGTGCCCATGTAAACTTTGTAATCAAACTGTAGGTCGCAAATATGAATATATTTTCATGAAATTTGGTATATAAGCTTTTATCGGCCATAGGATGAACGCTATTGAAATTGGTGAAAAACGGTACATGGTCAGACCTAGTCCCCATACAAATTACCCCTATGAAATCGACATAAATTGTCACAAGATCCGAATTGTCATATAGATCTTACTCAAATTGGTTTATATGGGTTCATTACATCCATTAATGAGTAGTCCAAAAATGATCCCTTTGGCCCCATATAGAGCTGCTTCCCGATTTTCACTTAAATCTATTACAAAACAAAAATATTGCACTGATTCTTCTCAAATTTTGTTTGTATATATTTTTGCAAAATACAAGAGACTTTACCAAACATGGTCAGGATCGGTCCATTTTTGGGCCTAGTCCCCATATAGATATAGCATCCGATATGAACTTTTTCATATCTGCAGCCGAAAAAATTAAAAAAAATCCCACTCAAATTTGGTTTATGCTTATTTATACCCTATACCACTATGTGATATAGGTCAAAAATATTTGACCTAGACCCATCTTTAATTATACCGATCGAATCAGAATCACTTTCTGAGTTGTTTTAACAATGTCCGTCCGTTCGTCTGTGTGTCCATGTAAACTTTGTAATCAAACTGCAGGTCGCAAATATGAATATATTTTCATGAAATTTGGAATATAAGCTTTTATCGGCCATAGGATGAACGCTATTGAAATTGGTGAGAATCGGTCCATGTTCAGACCTAGCCCCCATACAAATTACCCCTATGAAATCGACATAAATTGTCACAAGATCCGAATTGTCATATAGATCTTACTCAAATTGGTTTATATGCGTTCATTACATCCATTAATGAGTAGTCCAAAAATGATCCCTTTGGCCCCATATAGAGCTGCTTCCCGATTTTCACTTCACTGATTCTTCTCAAATTTTGTTTGTATATATTTTTGCAAAATACAGGAGACTTTACCAAACATGATCAGGATCGGTCCATTTTTGGACCTAGTCCCCATATAGATATAGCATCCGATATGAACTTCTTCATATCTGCAGCCAAAAAAATTAATAAAAATCCCACTCAAATTTGGTTTTTGCTTATTTTCTATGTCCAGTTAATTGGGCCTGAGAGATAGGGGTATAGGGTATCGTATAGTCGGTCTAAACCGACTATAATTTTCTTACTTGTTTTACTTTTCTTTTTATAGATCTTAATGCAAATGCTGGCACACGATTCTTGGCATTAAATCGACCAATAATTACTTTTTCTTTAGGCATTCTTTTTAACTCGGACAAAGATTTGTCAACGCTTTTTATTATCGCAAACTTATTGTTTTTACTTTCAAGTGTTTTTAATGACTTAGTCTACGTTATGACATTTTTTTGAGTACTTAAAAAGCTATTTTTATTAAACATTTTATAAAGAGCGAAAAATATCGCAAACGAAATCAAAAACTTTTAAATAAAATATTAATTATATGAATTAATAACTATCATTAATTACAGGGCCTCCTTCAATTTGATTTTTATTAAAAAATAGTAATTTAAAATTTTGAAAAAAAATTTTTTTTTGAAATTTATTACGTATGATTTGCAATCTTTATCTTTAGATCCCTGCATCCTAAAAACTACTTCAATTATCGAATTTAACAATGAGCATTAATACTGTTATATTTTTGCGCTCCTGGCGCATAAAAATTAAGTTATTTTGGTCTGAGTTTAATATATAATTTTAAATAATAAAAAAGTATAAACTACAAACTTCATCGCGTTGGTGGCGGGAACTTTTTTAACGTCAGCGAAAAAGTAATGAAGCAGTTTATCATATTTTTCCATGGTCTATACAGCTATGATAGGTACCTTTTGAAATTTGCGAAAAATGTAAAAAAGTTATACCCCTAATATATATATCATTACATTATTACAGTGCTGTAAAACTGTCATCCGTTTCGAATTATTGTAATTTTCGAAAATTCTAACAAATTGTTTAAATTATGGTTTTCTATTTTGTGTTTGGTTTTTTCCTTCCTACAATATACACCCAGGTCTATTTTCAAACACTTTTTTTAATCGGCTTAATAATCTTTACATTCTCATATTTCAAAATTCCGTTTCGTTTCACATTTTCTAACATCGTTTTCTATTTAAATTTTTTATTTTGTTTATTTTTTTTATAATTCTTTTTCAAAAATCCACCCCAATTTGAAATCAGTTTTTCATAGACTCTCTAAAGTGCGCATTAAATTTTGTTTTAATAAAAAAACTGTTTTTTTCATATTCTGTTTTGAGATTAGTTTCTTTTTATAAGATGTGTCAAGGATACTCTTGTAGTGATATACTCAGAACGAGGTGCATATTTATGAAAAAATAAATTAAAAATCTGTAGAAAGTGGATGTTTTTTTTTTGTGTTTGGTAAACAAGTTTTCTTGAAATCGATTTTTATGCAAATTTTAAACTTTTTAGGAAATTATATGCAAAATGACAAAATGAAAAAATTTAACTATGTGATTTAACACTGGTGTATGGGACTATTAAAAGAAATTTCAAATATCAAAATTTTGATTTAATGATATTAAAACCGAAAGTCATTGGGTGATGAATAATTAAGGCTTACTTATATTAAACTTCTTTAAAGACTTGTTATATTAACACTTTAAAAGCCCACGATGAAAATTTCAATATGTTACTGACAGGTTTTTCGATTGTTTGAAAGACGTAAAATCAAATGATATATGGAAATTTGTAAAGTCGAGTCGATGGTTTTTTGAATGATGTTATATGATAGGGACCATAATTAGTCTACTGAAGTACAAACAAATTTATTAGGGCCCGATTACGTTGAAAACAAAACTTATCATCCAAGTGATCTATAAATGTGCAGTGACAGACAATACAATAGAAACTTTTAACAACATATATTTTTTACGACTTGAAAGGTCAATACCAAAAAATTATATCGCAAAATTAAAAACTCTTATTAATTTAAAAATTTCTATGTTTTATTTATTGGAAAAAGAAAAAAAATTTTATTTTTTTATTTTTATTTTTATTTTTATTAGCAATATATAATATAATAAATGTTAGTATATAATAAAAGATATATAGTACTAGCTACTAAGGCCGTCGACTCCGATATTAAATTATTTTCTGTTTTTGTATAGAGTGTGTAATATACCAGTATTTACAAATATACAATACATAATTATTTCAAATAGTTTTAATGAAACTAGCAGATTCCAGCCCTCGAAATTCGAGTGTAAATTCTAGGAAATTTTATTTTTTTCATTAAATAAGGACCCTAAAGGTATGCTAATCAATTATAGCCAATTCACAAATCAACACAAAAAACAAACTCATTTTTATTATAAACACATTAACAAATTTAATAAACACACACATAGCATTGTCTAATTATAGCCTATACCACTATGTGGTTTGGGTATAATGACTTTGTGCTGCTGTTTGTAACAACCAAAAATATTTGACCTAGACCCATCTTTAATTATACCGATCGAATCAGAATCACTTTCTGAGTTGATTTAACAATGTCCGTCCGTCCGTCCGTCCGTCCGTCTGTGTGTGCATGTAAAGCTTGTAATCAAACTGCAGGTCGCAAATATGAATATATTTTGATGAAATTTGGTGTATAAGCTTTTATCGGCCATGGGATGAACGCTATTGAAATTGGTGAGAATCGGTCCATGTTCAGACCTAGCCCCCATATAAATTACCCATATGAAATCGACATAAATTGCCATAAGATCCAAATTGTCATATAGATCTTACTCAAATTGGGTTTGTATGCGTTCATTACATCCACTAATGAGTAGTCCAAAAATGATCCCTTTGACCCCATATAGAGCTGCTTCCCGATCTTCACTTAAATCTATTAAAAAACAAAAATATTGCACTGATTCTTCTCAAATTTTGTTTGTACATATTTTTGCAAAATACAAGAGACTTTACCAAACATGATCAGGATCGGTCCATTTTTGGACCTAGGCCCTTTATAGATATAGCATCCGATATGAACTTTTTCATATCTGCAGCCAAAAAAATTAATAAAAATCCCACTCAAATTTGGTTTTTGCTTATTTTCAATGTCCAGTTAGTTGGGCCTAAGAGATAGGGTTTCTAAACGCATGGTATAGGGTATCGTATAGTCGGTCTAGACCGACTATAATTTTCTTACTTGTTTTGGTTGTTACAAACAGCAGCACAAAGTCATTATACCCAAACCTCATAGTGGTATAGGGTATAATAAAAAATCTGTAAATCTGCAAAACGGCTAAACGGCTAAAAAGAAATACCTTTCAAATAATAAACGTTTGGGCAAAATCGGCATAACAAGGTACAGCAAAACATCGGTCACAAGAAATCGCCTAGCCTATTAATATTACAGATAAGAAATGCTAGTGATGTTTATATGCGTTGGATTTATTAGCAATGAGCTTGGTAGTGTTGGTCCAAATGTAGCCATTCTTTCTGCTGGGTAATTTTGACATTGATCAAATATATGGTAAATAGATAACGGTGTATTGCAGCTGTTGATGGGTGAGTTTGGCATGAGCAAGTCTTAGTCTTGAAAAAACTAAAGTGCAGGATGTTGGGTATGAAATATTGACTCCGTTAGTACTGAGGTTTTATATCGATGATTGTATTTTTCCCAGGAACTAGATTTTTCGATTTCAAGGTGTTTTTCAATAATAAATTGTAAGGACCGTATGCAAAAAAATTAAAGTGTACTTCAAGTAGACTTTATCAACAAATTTTGTATGAAAAACATTAATAAATTCTACCTGAAGTACACTTTAATTTTTTTGCATACGGCCATAAATCTTTATTTTTCTGTGAGGAACGCCCAATGTCCGTAGTTTGTTGGGAAATTTTATCACAAAATTGTGTATCTCTGCTACTGTACGTTCATTATGTATTTTGTGTTAATAATACTATCCAACAATGTTTTGGACTGGAACAACCAATTATCTTTCTTATAGCAATTTGGTCGGCTAAATTCGAATCTGTAATTGGTTTTTCTCTATCACATCTGGTTTTCGAGATACAAAAAAAATGTTTTTATTCCTTTTTTACATAAAAAATCATTAGTTTATTTAAAAATCAATGAACTTTCAAAAGTGAATGACGTTATTTGAACCTCGTTTGTATTTTGTTGGTTCGGTTTCACGTATTAGAGTCCAGCAATAGTCTCCCTTGATAATTTCTTTAAATTTTCATTAAATCTTGGTTACCACGCTCCCCTTGTTCGTCGCTCATCGCACCTAAGTTTTGTGGAAAACAATCTAAATGCGAATGCAGAAAATGCACTTTGAGTGACATTCGTGCACCTTATTCGTGATAATTTTTTAATAATTCAACAACAATTTGTCTGTAGTGTTCACTCTTATTGTTTCCAAGAAAACTGCCCACGAAGCTCTTGAAAGATTTCTCCAATAATCATTGTGAAAAATTGTCATCATTCAATAGCTTCCTGATCTGAGGGACAAAAAAAGCCTTCTTTGATTTTAGCATATGAAATTTTAGGAAAAACCGCAAAAAAATATTTAAATGCTGCACCATCTTTGTCCAGAGCCTTGACAAAGTTCTTAAAAAGTCCCAATTTTTTTATGCAGCGGCGAAAGAAGAACGTCATTTGAATCAATTAATGGTTTACTAGCAGATTCCAGCGCTCGAAATTCGAGTGCAATTTCTAGGCACATTTATTTTTCAACTTAGCCAATTCACAAACCAACACTTTTATGGTTTATTATTTTTGTGAATGAAGATGAGAAACTCATTAACTTAGTATATGTATAATTTATGTGTAAGTAACAACTTTAAATGCAATTTACTCAAAATAAAGGAAAAAGTTTAAAAATCTGTAAATCTGGTGAACAGCTAAAAAGGAATACCTTTCAAATAATATACGTTTGGTCAAAAATCGAGATAAAACGGTAGAACAAGAAATCGCCTAGCCTATTAATATTATAGATTTCAGAACACCCCTAATATTAAACGGTAGGGTTGTGAGCACTTACAACAACTAAAGACTGCAATCCTACCAACCTTGTAAAGAAGACCGCAGGTCATTATCGATGATAACTTGCGAGTAGAAACAATTTATTTTTGATAAAAAAAAAACAAAAAAATCAAATTTTTCTGGAACTAAAAAACAGTTGAGTTTGATTATCAATAGTTTAACCTAATTTTTTGGCTACATTAATTTGGATATATTAGCTACAAAATGGCGTTAAATTTTTAAAAATCAGTGACAAAGAAATTTGGACTTTTGACCAATGAAAGCAAAATTTCAGCCACAATGTGCCGTAGTCAATTTTAGCGAGGATTAAAGCTTTTGGATTAAAGCTTTAGTTGAGGAGAGTGTCGGAGTACTTTGCATTTGTTTAGTGCCATAATAGAGGAACGTTTATACCACGACCAAAGGGAAAAAGATTGAGCCCAAAACTTAAAAATAAAACTATTAAGTTTGGTTTTGCCAATTTTATGATATGGGGTTGTTTGTCTGGTCCAATTTATGTAGTAAAAGATAGGCTAACTAGAACTGGATACAGACAAATTATAAATGGCATAATGTAAATATGTCCTGGTCTTGCAAGTTCCAACATGATAATGACCCACAACACGCCTCCAAAGATGTAACCGAATGGCTGCAATCCAATGCAGTTAGTGTTTTGGAATGGCCAGCTCAATCAGCAGATCTTAATTCCAATGAAAATCTATAGGAAACTAGCTGAGTCCGGTCCGCGTTGCTGGCCCGAAGAAAACATCTGGATTTTATATTGCATCTAAATTTTAATACCGAGTGTCGGGCAAAAGTAAAGCACGAACTCCCTCGAAAATTTAGCAAATATCTAGGTACAATACTAAAATTTGATTTCGCCATGCCCCTCCGCCCACAGATCAAAAATCAAATATCAGACTACAGTGTCACCCGAAAAGCTATTCAGAAGATTCTGTGCCTTAAATACATTGCATTTAATAATATTATGAATATGACTGAAAAAAAATATACGTTTTCTTGAATATTTTAACACAAGTGAAAAACTTTGTCAGCAACTTTAGTTTTATGTACATAATATATGTTGCGAATTTGAGCTAAATTGGACCGTAAATAAATTTTTTGGGAAAATCTCGACCCCAGCGCCAAAAAAAAAGTTATGCAAATCGGAGAACCAAAGGAACATATGGTATGAATACGAAGTCGCTAGCATTAGTGGTTCAACAGTTATTAGAGTACCAACATACGCACCAACATTTTTATATATTAAGATTGTAGATCGAAAAATTCAGACACAAAATTACGCAAACAAAACAGATCTCATACAGGCAGTTAATTCAGAGTGGCAAGAAATGTCAATGGATATCATCACTAAAATAAATGACTCCAAGCCTCGGCGTTGTGAAACAGAACCAAAAAATAAGGTATATCCAACAACCAAATTTAAATAGTAAATGTTTCCAATATTTTGTCAGCAGCATCTATAATATTAATAGGCTATGCGATTTCTTGTGACCGATGTTTTGTTCTACCGTTTTATCCCGATTTTGACCAGACGTATGTTATTTGAAAGGTAATTCTTTTTAGCCGTTTTGCAGATTTACAGATTTTTAAATTTTTTCCTTTATTTTGAGTAAATTACATTTAAAGTTACTACCAACACATACATAAAATTATACAATGCTATGTGTGTGTTTATTAAATTTGTTAATGTGTATGTAATAAAAATGCGTTTATTTTTTGTGTTGATTTGTGAATAGGCTATAATTGATTAGCATACCTTTAGGGTCTTTATCGATTTTCGAGGACTGGAATCTGCTAGTAAAAATTAATGCTTTTAAGTTTTATTATTTTCTTCTGAAGTTAAGCTATCTAATGTTAATATTTTTTTTTCTTTTTTAAATAAATAAAACATAAAAATTTTTAAATAATAAAAAGAGTTTTAAATTTTATGCTCCAATTTTTTAGTATTGGAAATTCAAGTCGTCAAAAATATATTTTGATAAAAGTTTCCATTCTATTGCATATTCAATAATGTAACTATGTAATAGGACTATACACAAACAATTCAAATAGAATATTGCATAAAACAGAAAAAAAAATCTAAAGGAAAGTATAGCTAGTATATTGTATGTGAATCCCCGAATAATAAAAAAGCAAAAAAATTTCATAAAATTAAATTTTCGTTAATTGGGTATTCCGATTAATTGGAAGTCGGATAATCGGTTTTTTACTGCATGACAGTTTTAATTTTAGGTGTACGGCTATTTATTCTAGCAAGTGTAATTTATACCGAAAAAGAACCTTCTCTAAATATTTCCTTAATTACAGCCCATACCACTATGAGTTCAGGGTTAATGACTTTGTGTTAATATTTGTAAGTATCAAAAAATATGACCTACACCCATCTTTTATCATAGCGATTTAGCATCCGCTCTTCCGTCTGTCCGCCCGTCTGCAAATATGATTATATTTTGATGAAATTTGGTATATCAGCTTTTACCAGCCATGGTACGAACGCCATTGAAATTGGTAGAAATCGGTATATGTTCAGACCTAATCCCCATAGAAATGACCCCTATGAGATCTTCTTAAATTTCCATAATATCCAAATTCTGTGGTTTTCTGGAATAACCGCGTATGTCCATTTTTGTCAATTTTGAGTTAACGATGCCAAACATATAAATTTTTAACGACCTTTGCATGTGTTAATTTTTTTTTTTAAATATTGATCATTTCTGAGTTTTTTCTTTAAATAACGACGTAACTTAAATGTTTATTTAATTAATTTGCATCACTATCGACGTATGTCAACTTACGTTTGAGCGCTGACAAATTATTTTCTCAGAAAACGACACATAGCGACATTCGTTGTTATTAATGCAAAAAAATGAAAAATAATTTTGGATTATTTTTCAGTTTATAACCACTTGTAAAAACTTGGGTGTTTATTTCTGTTATTTTTTGTCACTATTATTCTTGATACGTTGTTATATTCTCATCGTAAGTTCCGTTAACTTTTTGTTGACGAACAAAAAAATCCATTTTTTAAGCAACAACAACTTATGTCTACATGTTTGGTAGCATTGGTAGTTTTCTTTTGCAAACAAAACGACGTTTGTCGACATAAGCTGTTTTATCTGCACACACTTTAAGTGTAATTTACATATTGTTTTTTTCGTCCTTCTCTAGGTTCTATTCCTCTGAAGATTTTTGACTCAAAATTTTATATAAAGTATTTTTTGCCCATATCTACAGGACTGTTAAATAAAAAGCTCTAAAAACTTTATATCGAGCCCATAATTTCAAATATTACGTTTTTTGGCTCCCCTGAACATTTTGATTTTATGACATACGCCGTTATTTTAGAAAACCACAGAATTATCATATAAATCTCGATCAACTTGGGTTTGTGTATGTTTATTACACCCATTCATCAGCGGTCCAACAATTAACCCTGTAGGACACTTCTTAGTCATAGCCCCCATAGAGAACTGCTTCCCCATCTTCACTTAACCCTAAAAACCATAACAGAGACTGCCAGTCTCTATTTGAAATAAAAATGCTGATAACTTTGTCGATATTTCTGTGGTTTTCTGTAATAACCGCGTATGTCCATTTTTGTCAGTTTTGAGTTAACGATGCCAAATATATTAATTTTTAACGCTCTTTACATGTGTTCAATTAAAGAAAAAAAAATATTGACCATTTCTGAGTTCTTCCTTTAAATAACGACGTAACTAAAATGTTTATTAAATTAATTTGCAGCACTAACGACGTATGTCAACCTACGTTTGATCGTTGGCAAATTATTTTCTCAGAAAACGACACATAGCGACATACGTTGTTATTAATGAAAAAAAATTCAAAATAATTTTGGATTAGTTTTCAGTTTAAAACCACTTATAAAAACTTTTGTGTTTATTTCTGTTATTTCTTGTCACTATTATTCTTGATACGTTATTATATTCTCATCCTAACTCCCGTTAATTTTTTGTTGACCAACAAAAAAAATCAAATTTTCAAGCAACAACAACCTATGTCTACATGGGTGGGGCTGCATTAGTAGTTTTCTTTTTCAAAGAAAACTGTCGACATAAGTTGTTTTATCTACACACACTTTAAGTGTAATTTACATATTGTTTTTTTTTCGTCCTTCTCTAGGAGCTATTCCTCCGAAGATTTTTGACTCAAAATTTTATATGAAGTATTTATTGCCCATATCTACAGGACTGTTAAATAAATATAACGTTTTTTGGCTCCCCTGAACATTGTGAT
Source organism: Cordilura impudica (assembly GCA_963682025.1). NCBI lineage: Eukaryota > Metazoa > Arthropoda > Insecta > Diptera > Scathophagidae > Cordilura > Cordilura impudica. The sequence continues at coordinate 318,860,056 of OY821517.1, read as the reverse complement.
TTTATGACATACGCGGTTATTCTAGAAAACCACAGATTTATTAAATTTTTTAAAAAATTTATTGTATTTGATTATTTTCAATATTTAAGTACAATAATCAAAACAGGTAAGAAAAATTTACTCGGTAATATAATACAATTAAATTCCATAAAAAAAATTGCACAAACGGACAACAGTGCCTATCGTGCTCTAAATATACATATATAAGTGTGAATAGCTATCTAGATAATTACACAGCACCGCTATCGCTCGAATTAGAGAAGGCTGAGCAGTGTCTTGAATAAGTTAATATTTTTTATTATAAGTTCGTTTGAATATGTGGTCAATATATGGTCAATCAAAAAAGTAGAAACCAATACAGCTGGTCATATGAAACTAAATGCTTAAAACTACCGAATATTTTGGGATAAATTATACGGCATTACAATTTCCAAAGCAACAATAGGTGTTAGAAGATTTATGGAACTACTAAGATTTATGCGTTTAGATAGTAAAGATACTAAAAGCAACAGATGAAAAACTGATAAGTTGGCGCCAATTAGAGCTGTGTATTTGTGAAATGGTAAACCATAATTTAGAAAAATATTATTTGCCTGGAAAAAACATTGTTGTAGATGAACAGCTTATACCCTGTCGCAGCCGGTGTTCTTTTATTCAATATATGTCATTAAAACCTGAAAAATATGAAATTGAAATTTGGTGGTTATGTGATTCCAAAACAGCCTACCCGCTAGGCGGAATTCCATATACTGGTGAAGCGGGTAAGAGCAAAGCAGTTGTACTTGAAAGAGAGGTCGTTGAAAATCTATGTGCACCATATTTTGGGACAACTCGCGACGTAAAGCCGATGGCACAATGAATACGTTATGTCCGATAAGTCAACTTATCAAACGTACTGGCCGTATTGCAAGGCACATAAAGTACGTCGTCGCCGCACTGCGGTCAATATTTTGAGATAGCGGCCAAAACTCCTTTTGGTTTTTGTTCTCCGATTTTAAAGTTATTAGACTCATATGAAAGTAGATAGTAGTAAACCTCGGGAGCCAAAAAATTGGAACTCTATTTCAACTATTTCACTGAGAACAGGGTGGTCCAAAATGGGCTTTTTCAGAATTTAGTAAATTTATGATATTTTTAGTTAATTTTTAAAGTTTAAATGATCATAACTTTTTTGTTTTTCAAGATTTTTGGACGAAATAAATAAATAAATGTTGGAACTTAACTTATTTCCTATTACTGGTAAAAAAATTGAAGCTCTACTGTTTTCAGAACAATTTAAATTTTTTTTTTAAAAAGGTCAAATTTCTCGGAAATTTCCTACTTCATAGAGCACAACTCCTGTGAGTCAAGCTGAGTCAAAACACAAATTTACTATTTTGTAGTCCTAACTCTCCCCTACATTCCTATATATATATGTCCATGCATCGGGACTGCACTTTTTGAGCTACAGCAATTTTTCTGACCCAAGGTAAGATATTCGGTACAAATGCACGTCATATTTTTTGAGAAGTTATTTGTATGTGAAAGTGGCTATTATGCATATATTTTGATGAAATTTTGTACAAGAGTTCTTATTGACCCAAAAAATAATTCTGTTGAAATTAGGAGAAGTTGGCCCATATTTGGACCTAGTCCACATAGAAGGGTGTATCAAAATTTTGACAAAAATGACAATAGAACTCTCAAATTATGTGGTATCTGGCAATTCATTTGGAAAAGGTAAAAAATATTTTATTGCCATCTAATATTACACAACTTAAATACGTGAAAATTGCAAATAAATTTAAAACCAATGGAAATAACTGGTAAAACCAAGTACCTTTTATATTATTGCCAGTACCTGTTAACTCTCAAATTATGTGGTATCTAGCAATTCATTTGGAAAAGGTAAAAAAGATTTTATTGCCATCTAATATTACACAACTTAAATACGTGAAAATTGCAAATAAATTTAAAACCAATGGAAATAACTGGTAAAACCAACTACCTGTTATGTTATGTTTCAAAGAGGTAAAAAAGATCATGTTGAAACTTCGAGCAATAGTATATTAATCCATGCATTCATTTTTTTCTTCAATATTGTTTAAACAATGGCTAAATTCAGTTATAGTGTTCTATCTGATATATATTTTGAACGGAAAGATGAAAACGACATTATTTTACATATTTTTTTAAAAATAAAAAACTTTTTAAACACTTTAAGAAAACGGTACAATCAATGTTCCAGAAACAAGAAATTGTTTTACTCACGCAACCAAGAATGGCTAAGAAATAAACTTATTTTTAAAAAGCCATCAGTAACTACCACGGAAACTGGAAAAGGTGGTCGACCAGCAAAGCCAATTGATAATTGTAGTGAAAGATCACGAAGACGCAATCTTAAACATATCAATGAAGAAGTTTCTTGTAGCATCATAAAGGATTCATTTCTGCATCAAATTCAACCATCGAAAACTAAAAAGGGTAAAATTGCTATCATTGAAAAAATAGTGGAAGCACGCCCCAGACGCACAAAAAGGATTTTAGAAAGTATGCCGACACCAACTGAAGAAAATAAATTTACTCCAGAAGAAGCATTTGCACTATTTTTGGATTTGAAAATGACTAAAAACCAATATACAGAATTGCGGAAGCGAACCAATGAAAAAAATTGTGGAATTTTTCCATCATATCGAGATATAGTTTCTGCCAAAAAAGATTGCTTACCTTCACCAACTGCTATTAGTGTAACTTCAAGTTCAGCAGAAATAAAATTGCAGGATCTTCTTGAACACACTGCAGAACGATTACTAAAGACATTTGATGCTGACTATTTAAAGAAGTTTAAAAATTGCAGCATGACTTTAATTTCTAAATGGGGATGTGATGGGTCCTCTGGCCAGAAACAATACAAACAATGTAATGCGGAAAATTCATCAGATGCCAATTTATTCATGATTTCTTTCGTTCCATTACGTTTAACAAAAACTTATATTGGTTCAGAGCCGTCAACTAGTAGAGCTGCAGAGATATATGTATGGAAGAATGAAATTCCCTTGTCAACAAAATTTTGTAGACCAATAAAGTTTGCTTACAAAAAGGAGACTCAAGATGTCATAGATGAAGAAGTTCGAAAAATAAATGATCAAATTAAAGAACTTCAACCAGTAACATTTAAATTTGATGACCAAGACATTGAAGTAAATTTTAAAATGTGTCTCACAATGATTGATGGAAAAGTTGCACAAGCTTTAACCAAAACAAAGTCATCGTCAAGCTGCACCATATGCCAAAAAACATCAAGTCAATTGAGCCAACCACCAACACAAGACGATAGTTTTAATGAAGCATATGAATTTGGAATGTCACCTCTTCATGCTAGAATTCGTTTTATGGAGCATATTCTTAAATTGGGATACGATTTGGAATTTGGCCCTTTAGGTGAAACAGTGAGAAACAACAAAGAAAATTTGGAAAAAAGAAAGCAAAAAAAAAAAGATATTCAAGAAAAATACCGTGAGATAGGCCTTATAATTGACCAGCCAAAGCAAGGAGAAGGAAATTCTAATGATGGAAACACAGCAAGGAGATTTTTTTCCGATCCAGAAACTGCAGCTTCTATAACTGGAGTAGATTATGATTTAATACGACTATTCCAAATCATATTACAAGTTATAGCATGTAGCAAAAAGATAGATGAAAAAAATTTGGTCAGTATGCTAATGAGAGAGCAACCCTTTATAACCAAAAATATTCTTGGAGACATATGCCAACCACAGTTCACAAAATTTTGTTCCATGGGGAACAAATAATTCAGCACAATATGCTTCCAATTGGAGATCTATCAGAAGAAGCCCAAGAAAAAAGGAACAAAGACTACAGATTCTTTCGCGAGCACAATACAAGAAAAATTTCCAGATATTGTACTAATGAAGATCTTATTAATATTTTGTTGCGCACATCAGACCCATATATGTCCAGTATTCGACAAAAATGGAAATCAACCTCATTAGAGTTAGATGAAGAAGCTAAAAAACTACTGCAAAATGAAAATCAAAGCTATTTGGAAGAAATTTTTACTAATATTGTTTAATTAATACTAGTTTAAAGATTATAATTTGTTTCTAATTTTACTATAAATTTTTATTAATACATTTAAATAAATTATATGTGCACTTTAAATCAATAGTAAAAGTTTACTTAAAATTTTATCGATGTTGTGTTCTGTATATAATATATCCAAATGGTATTGATATTGTTGGGAATTTCAGTGTTATTTTTCAGTTTAATCCTCACAAGAATTAGCTTTCTTCCAAAAAAACCAACCTTTGGCCCCTGTGAATATTGAGACTAAATAAATGTCAGGGGCCAAATGTTGGCATTTTCTGACCAAAATTAAGTTTAGGAATAATAAATAAGTATTGGTTGTAAAATACGATTGAAGAAAATAAGAAATTATAAAAAAAATACCTATTTAAAATGTCAAAATATTCAACTTTTACTTAACTCCAAATTACTTACGTTCCTATCAGTCGCTTTTTACGTTTGAACATGCAAATTGAAGCTTAAAGTCCCTCCTATTGAACAAAATAAATTGCGTAAAAAAATACCAATCCGGTCAAAAGTTATAGAGTTTTGACCGCTATCTCGCGAAATTGACCACTGTGCGCCGTACGGCTAGAAATGAAATCAGCTGTTAATGTTGGCATTTTTTATACAAATTAAAATTGAATTTGAAAGTTTGGATTTGTTTTGAAATAAAAATGGAAATGGAAGACACTCTTAAAATAGTGTTAAGCACTATATTATAGATAATGGCGACTGATTATATAACAATTTTTTTTATTATTAATGATTTACTATTATTTGCCTTTTTATGTAGGTCGAAGGTCGTGCCATCGAAAATGCTTTTGGAATTCTAACAGGACGATGGAGAATACTTCTATCTCCACTGCAAATGTACCCCAAAAATGCAGAAAAAATTGTCAAAGCCACAGTCATTTTGCATAATTTCATAAACGTTCTTCCATCAAATATATAAAAAAATTTCATTACAAAGTTAAACTTTTGATTTAAATCTATATTTTATTACAATATATATTTACTTACCATTCTGCCGTTAAGCTGCTGCACTTTATAATAACAAATATCAGCTGTCAAACGTACAATGTTTACGTCGAAAGTTGAAAACATTTTAACTTCGACGTACGAACGCATTCGCCGTATGCGCCGTATTCGCCGTAACGTGTTCATTCTGCCATCAGACATTGCGCATGCATGTAAACAACTTTTCCGTCAGTCGAAAAATTCGACTTATCGGACGCAACGTATTCATTGTGCCATCGGCTTAACTATGGACAATTACTTTACAAGCAGAGTTCAGAAAAAAACACACACTGAATAAAAAACTCGTACATATATGTAAACAAACATAACTTAGCCCAACACACACATATTTTTATTTTCATATCAGAACATGTGCGTTTCTAAATTTTCTACGGTGCCCAACACAACCATGACTGTGTTCGTTTTAATATTTCGTTATTTAGACGAACATTTTTGTATCACATACTTTTTGTTTCAATCACACATAAAGCACACATTTTTGAGTGTTGCTTTATTTGAAGTTCATGTTCTGGTACGTGTACTGAAAAAAAACACAGAACATGTACAATAAACAGGTTCGAGTTCAGTTATATTTTAAGTCGTGTTGTGGCTCGTGTAGTGAGAAAAAACAGAACATGTACAATAAACAGGTTCGAGTTCAGTTATATTTTAAGTCATGTTATATTATTATATTTATATTTTAAGTCGTGTTTAAAATATAACTGAACTCGAACCTGTTTATTGTACATGTTCTGTTTTCTCTCACTACACGAGCCACAACACGACTTAAAATATAACTGAACTCGAACCTGTTTATTGTACATGTTCTGTGTTTTTTTTTCAGTACACGTACCAAAACATGAACTTCAAATAAAGCAACACTCAAAAATGTGTGCTTTATGTGTGATTGAAACAAAAAGTATGTGATACAAAAATGTTCGTCTAAATAACGAAATATTAAAACGAACACAGTCATGGTTGTGTTGGGCACCGAAGAAAATTTAAAAACAAACATAATTGATATGAAAATAAAGATATGTGTTGGCTGCTTCTGAACAGAACATTGTGTGTTTCATGTGTGTATTTTCTGAACCTTGTTTACAAGTAAAGAATTAGCCAAAAGCCCTTTCTCTAATGGTCGAACTTGATTAGGCACTCTGCGAAAAAATAAGGCCTGTATTCCACCCGAATTTCAGCCAAACAAAAACCGGGAAACACGCACAACTTTATTTGGTTTAAAAAAAAAAAAAAAATATTACTACTGCATCGCATGTACCCAAGCCAGGCAAAGCAGTAATTTGTTGTCAACAATGTACCACCACGACAAGATTATCGAAAAAAAAGATAAAGTTATGTCGGATATGAATAAATATTATGACTTAACCAAAGGAGGTGTTGATACATTTGATCGACTTATTCATGAGTAAATGATAAAGAGAAAAACTAATCATTGGCCAATAGCATTTTTTATGAATATACTAGATGCCGCTGGAACAGTTGTGCATATGTGTTGTGGACAAAAAAATTTCCATCGAACCTTACATAAGAAAGAGACAAAATAATAAAAACTTACACCAATCGTCCCAAAGTGCAATAAAAATCTATCTTGAAGCTTTGACTACTGAAAGTTCTTCTACCAGGCCTTCAAATCCCACTTCAGATGTAAGAATCCGAAAAAGGAAACGGTGTCATTAGTGCTCATATGCATAATCCAAAATGTAGAAGCAATGATGCGTAAATTGTCAAAAAAAAATTGTGCAATGAAGACTAAAAAAAAAAATTCAATAAAATGTTAGTCATGCCTAAATAACTAAATATTATTTTGTTAAATTTGATACCTCTGTATGTAGTTATGTTTATATTTCTTCTTTGAATTATGTTTTTTATATTTTTTTTAATAATAAATGAAGTAATTTTTGTTGCTATAATAAATTATTTGAGACAAGTTATTATCAAAATGTGTTTTTACATAAAAATATGTCATAGAGACTCGGATGCACTGTTGTTCGCTAACGCTTGTAAAAAAAACAGTTGTGCCTTTTAAGGTTAACTCTATCAAAAAATAAAAATTTTGCCAAAAATATGTAAGTAACTTTTCTAAATATGGTCAGGATCGGTCCATTTGTTAAGCTAGTCCCCATGTAAATATACCATCCGATATTAACTTTTTCAGATCGGCAGGCAAAAAAAAATTAGTAACAATACAAAAATTAATAACAATCAAATTTGAGTTATGCTTATTTTCATATATCCAATTTAGTTGGACCTGAGACCCCCTCCCTAAACTCGTGGTATTGGGTATCGTATAGTCGGTCTATAATTTTCTTGTTTCCTTTTTCAATTTAATTACAATTTAAAAATTTTTAATAATATTTTGTACTCGTTTGAAATTTAAAATAACAACAATTCAAACAATATTCATATTTTTCAAAACCATATTTGTCTAATTACATCTTAACCTTTGAGATACATAGACAACAATATTCGTTTTATTAATATAAAGTTTTTATATCTAAATGGTTTTCAATACGCGTGTTTCATTTTTTATATTATTACTGGCTCAGAGACTGAATTTAATTTTCAACTTCGTTTTGAGTCAACGTTTGCGATACGAAGAGTAATGAAATAATAAAAATAAAAATGTTGAAAGCATTTTACGGAAAAAAAAAGTACAAAAAACTTTTTCGTAGATTTTTTTCCATACAGTGTTGTTTTTCTTTTCTCCTCAGTTCACATTCTAACTACAGAAAAATAATGTTGAATATAATTTTTTCTTTTTTTTTTTTTCTTTTTTGTATTAATTTTTGTATGTATCTATATCTTGGCATCCAAACCGGCAAGTTTTTCTTTTTGAAATCAGTTTTGATTCATAGATACAACCAGGAAGATGTTTTCAAGTTGTCATTAAAGTAAAAAATTTCGAAAAAATATAATAAATATTTATTTGCAATACAAAAAAAATTATCTGCAAAATTGTAAAAAAAAATAAGAACAAATAAAATATTTTAGTATCGGTGAGTTTGAAAAAGTTTTGTAAAAAACCTATAGCCTTACCTGTTTTTTTTTTTAATAGCTCGTGCAATTTGTGAACAGTTGTGTAATTTTTACATTCACTCTCTTTCGTTCTTAAGTTTTTCCATTTAACTTCTATGTCTATCGTATAAACACATCATTTGTGCAATGTTGCTCTTATAGCGATTTTTAATTGCATTTATAGGAAGAAAAAACTTCTAATAAAGAAAATCAACTTTTTTAAAAGTAGAAACTGAAAATAGTGTAAATTAGAAGTACAAATAATCTAAAAATTTAAAAATAAAAAATAATTAGTATGTTTATTAGTATTGAGATTAATACGAAATAAAAGCTGTATGGTATAAAATTGATTCTGAATCACACTGCTCGTAGGCCTGACTTTAGGTGAGTGTGTAAAAGCGCATGGCCAAAAAGTGCAAGTACGGGTGTATGTGAGATGGACGCAGGTTTAACCTCACGTCCCCTTCAATAGTAAATTGCATATAGAACCAATCTCTAATCAATTATAATAACAATTATTACAATGTTTAATACAATCACTGATAAAGGCTGAAATGCCGGACACCGGTCTGATTAACAATACAGATTAGCTATGATTTTTTGAAATATATGCCTTCTCCTTTTCTTACCACATACCATTAAAAACAAACACTGCAATCTATCTGAAAAAATTACGTTAATTCCAACGAACATCAAAAGCCTTTACTTTAGAAAATCTTTTTGGAGGAAGTCCTCAAAATCTCGGCTTTTTAAATCGCAACATTTTTACATAGTTTTTCAGCCATATTATAAAAATACATGCTTTTCCAGAAGGCAATCCCTAATTAAATTTATATTTTGGGCTTCTCCGATTGCTTTTTATTTCATTAATTTAATATTTTTCTAATTCGATATCTTCACAAATGATTTAATTGCTTTTCAAAATTTTTTCTAAAATTCATTCCATTTTATTGTTTTTTTTTTATTCATAGTTTACTGAACGAATTCTTGACTGTTTTTTTTTTTTTTTAATCAATAAATTTTGTACATAAATTCTTAAAAGAATATTAATTATTAATTTTTTATTAATGAAAATCCTAATGTAACAAGATTTAAAATCTTATAAAACAACACTAGTCATAACAAATTAATTTTCAATAAGAAGAATGTATGTAAGTTTAATTTATAATTAAAATTAGAAGAATAATATAAAATAAAATATAATATAAAATATATAAAAAATAAAATAAAAATGTAAAAATAAAGTGTAAAAATATCCTGCACAGCAGGTAAAAATTATATAGAAATTAAAATTAAATTAACTAAAGAAATTAAAATGAAGTATTAAAAATCAATTGAGAAAAAGTTTAAAAAGTTCTTTCTTAAATGATGTTGTATTTGATATTTTGTGAAGTTGATTATTTAAAGTATGTAACGAGTTCCAAAGACGTATGCCATTTACAAAAAAGTGTCTTTCGGATATTAGTCTATTGTACAATATTGGTACAAGACAGTTATTACGGTTAGATCTTGTAAATAATAATCGCTCGAAAAGGTAAACGGGTTCTTTAGTGAAAATAATTTTATGAACCATAAGTAAAGTTCTAAATTTAAGATAGTCTTCAAATGAAATGCCATAAATTTTATTTAGAAAAGCGGAGATACTATCATATTTGCGTAAACCATAAACATATCTAACTACACTTTTAAAGACGCGTGTAAGTTTACCCATGTCTGCACTATCACAACCTGACAACAATTCACAACCATATAAAAGCGTAGGTAAGATAAACGATTTTGCAAGAATAAATCTAATTTTCTGCGGTGTGAAGTACTGAGAAGACCAAAGACTACGGGGAATACTATAAACTTTTCCAGAAGCTTTGTTAATTTGATCATTCCACGTTAGGGTATTATTAAAAATCAATCCAAGGTTTTTAGCATCCGCAACGTAGGCGATATCCACTCCATTAATACTAACTTTCGGAAGACAAGAGGTATCATATATCTTTTTAAAAATAACAAGGCACTGAGATTTTTTCGGATTTAAGGTAAGACAATTCAACCTAGCCCATTCAAATACGTGGTTCAATTCAGTATTCAGGTTCTGTACACAATTTTCCACATCTCGTACGTTACATGATGTGTATAACTGAACGTCGTCAGCGTACATGTGCATTTGGCATGAATTAATTACGCGTGGTAGATCATTTATGTAAATAGAAAACAAAAGAGGGCCAAGTATAGACCCCTTCGGAACACCCCTACTTAAAGAATATGCGTTAAGAATAAAGACCTTGTAAGATTTATATATTCGTCAACTTAAGTTTTTCTAAAAATTATATTTTCACTTTAGTCATTTGAAGATTACAGGTCGAAACATTATTCGCTGAAGTGGCTTATGCTTTTTGTAGGTAGAAAACAAAAATTAAGATATAAAATTTTGCGAAAATGTTATACACTGCCGGCCGCATAAAAAAGGCCATCAATATTCCCATTTCTAAATGAATTTATATACAAAATATCAGGCGGTCACGAAATTTTGTATCTCTATCGGTTGAAACCTTATTAATAATAAGACAAGAGATAGGCAAGATTTTAAATTTATTTCTTATTTTTAATATATATATTTATACCCTATACCACTATGTGGTTTGGGTATAATGACTTTGTGCTGCTGTTTGTAACAACCAAAAATAATTGACCTACACCCATCTTTAATTATACCGATCGAATCAGAATCACTATCTGATTCGATTTAACGATGTCCGTCCGTCCGTCCGTCCGTCCGTCTGTATGTCCATGTAAAGCTTGTAATCAAACTGCAGGTCGCAAATATGAATATATTTTGATGAAATTTGGTATTTGATCTTTTATCGGCCATGGGATGAACGCTATTGAAATTGGTGAGAATCGGTCCATGTTCAGACCTAGCCCCCATACAAATGACCCCTATGAAATCAACATATATTGCCATAAGATCCAAATTATCATACAAATCTTAGTCAAATTGGGTTTGTATGTATATATTACATCCATTATTCAGTAGTCCAAAACTGATCCCTATTGGACAACTCCTAGTCATAGGCCCCATATAGAGCTGCTTCCCGATCTTCACTTAAATCTATCAAAAAACAAAAATATTGCACTGATTCTTCTCAAATTTTGTTTGTATATATTTTTGCAAAATACAAGAGACTTTACCAAACATGGTCAGGATCGGTCCATTTTTGGGCCTAGTCCCCATATAGATATAGCATCCGATATGAACTTTTTCATATCTGCAGCCGAAAAAATTAATAAAAATCCCACTCAAATTTGGTTTATGCTTATTTTCTATATCCAGTTAGTTGGGCCTGAGAGATAGGGTCTCTAAACGCATGGTATAGGGTATCGTATAGTCGGTCTAGACCGACTATAATTTTCTTACTTGTTTTATATTGGAATGTAAGAAAAAAAAAACAGTTTTGTAAGGAGCACTTGCATAAGGAAATAAATATAAATAAATTAAGTCCTTAGTTATGGACACTATCCACGTTTTTAGAAATAACTTCAAATAGCCGTTTAGGCAAAGACCGGTAAAGTGATTCCAATTTATTAGAAATTCCGCTATTTAAAATTGCCTGCCGCACTCATATACATTTGTGGCCGCTAGTGTATTCTTTGATGTCGGGAAAATTTTTTACTGACTGAATTCCCTAAGGACATACACATATACTCGAATGTTAGTCGAATTTTTTATTATAATCTTGAGTATTATCGAACACATCATCTCCAATACTTTTAGCCAATTTTGAATCATTTACTTTTCTTCATAAACACTAAATTGGTCAAAATTAAATCAAAAATAGGTCACTTAAAATTATTTTAAACCTTAACGGTTGCCTATTCAGTCCCTACAAGACCTGAGTTTTAATTAAAGTCCTTCAAATTCTCAACTCTTAAATTTTATTTAACCTCAATTTTACGAAATGTTTAAGGAACTAATTTGAACTTGAATTCTGTCCTTAAAAATGTGTTATATAGAATTTTTAAAATTCTTTTTTGAAATATAAAAAAAACTGCACGGAATTAACGGTTTCATCTTATCGGTCCTAGAATTCCTACTGCATCTCTAGTTTTTCGAGTTATCACAATGATTTCAGAAAATATTTTATTTAAATTTTTCGCTTATTTGGTAATTGTTACGGGACTAACTTATATTTTGCCAGTCTCTATCTTTTATGGATTAGGTTTTTTCGGTAATTTTTTTTAGCGAATGTTCGGAATGTTCCAAACTTAAAGTTTTCAAAATACTTTAAACCTCATCATTTATGTTTTGGGGGCCTTTCGGGACAAAGTGTAGAAAATATCGACCGACACAAAATAGTTTAGAACCGTAAAAATCACCAACTAAGTTAAAACAAATTAAATAAATAAATAACAAATATGGTTGTTGTTGGGTCGTACTGGTTGCATGTGAATAAATTAAAATTATTATATAAACTTTATATGGAATTTGATTTAATATTTTTGGATTTGAATTTATTCGATTTTTATACCCTATACCACTATGTGGTCATGGTATAATGACTTTGTGCTGATGTTTGTAACTACCAAAACTATTTGACCTAGACCCATTTTTTATTATACCGATCGACTCAGAATCACTTTCTGGGTCGATTTACCGATGTCCGTCTGTCCGTCCGTCCGTATGTGTATTAGAGCTGGTCGATTTGTATGGGACCGAAAAACCGAAAAATCGTATATGCGGAAAATAAACTAGGGATCATACTGATCAACTTTGCTGAAGAACTGTGGGTCTAAAATGTATTTCGATCCAGCAATTTTTTAGCGGAAGTTTGACTTTATATGGGAGGTATGCATAATTCTTTTCTGATTTTGATGAAAATTGGTATGGACATAGTGTATGAAAAAGAAATAATGTGTACCAAAAATGAGCCTGATCGGAACTATATTTCGGGTATATTTGCCCGAGAAACTATGGGTTTCTGTTTTTGTTTTTTGTTTTTTGAAAATACTTTTAATATAATTATTTTTTCTTATTTATAACGTTTGAAAAAACTTTTTTAACGTTTTTAGCGTTTTTAGGTCTGAAAAAGGAAGTTGTTAAATAACTACGTTTCTGCGCATCAGTCGCAAAACACTTTCGCGTTTTTTTTTTTCTGTTACGCTGGTTAAAAGCTGGACGTATCGTTCAGTTCCTTGTATATGGCATGGAACTTGTGGATCAGGAAGTAGCGGGTTTTCAAATTCCAAATATTCCTTCAAATGTTCATACGGAATATCTCTTCATTTTACATATCTTGTACTCTCCAAGATCCTCCATGTCGCAAAGGTTGTCACGGTGGTAAAAATTTTTTTTTAATTTTAATTTTTTATTTCCTGGTCGCGTACTTGTTTACGATCATCGTAAAGCATTGATAGAATAACATTTTCTGGATGAGTAAAATATAAGTTGTTTTGAACTACTGAGTTGATAACTTGTCGCTCCTTGGAGGGAAGAAATTGCGTAAGGCGGACAAATTTGTATAAAAGCAGACAGCCGTATATAACAGAATTTTAGTATATTATGTTAAAGTACATGGGAACATAAACTCTCATTACGTACTCCGCTAAAGTTTTCAAGTTACAAGGTGATGAACTTGTTGCAACGTACAATCTTAAGATTCGACTGACTTTAGTTAGCCAACGCGAGTGCGTTACAGGTCCAGGTTTAATGTTAGCTAAGTCCACTGTAATATAACCATCCGATATTGCCGAAGCCATTTGAAGGAAATACTTTACGTCAGTAGATAAATCGCGCTTCCAACCATCCGATGAAGACGGTGGCATGTTCTCTAGCGGCATGGCTTTAAAATCAACGACACACTGTCTAATAAAAAATGTTTTCACTCACAACATCAATGCGAAGCCGATTCCATATTTCAATAATTTTTTTTTTGACACGTCAGCAGTGAACTTCTTGTAAGCACACTTTTTTCCTTCTTTTTTCGCGTGGTCAGACAAAAAAAAAAGTACTTTAATACATCACGCTTGCTTGGTAAGTTAAGGCCACTAAAATTTTGTGGTGATCCAAAAACGTTAACATCTGGGAAAGGCATATGAGATATGGTGGATCCTTTATCCATTTCTGAAATTGACAACACATATGATAAATCATTTTCCATTTTATCAAATTATAAATTTAAATTGCAATTAAGAATAAAAAAGCAGCACGTTCAACTTGGAATTTAGAAACACAATTTAGATATTTATAAGTCGAATGCCAGAAGCTGTATGAATCTATACAAACAAATAATTTATAACTACAATAAAAATTTTGAAATTAACCCACCTACTATGTAACATAAAATTATTTGTGTTACAATATTTAAGTAAATCAAAGTTATGTGTTATTTATAATAACTAGTTTAATTATTTACTTAGTTATTTACTTAGTTACTTAAGTTCCTTTTTCAAACCTAAAAACGTTAAAAACGTTTTTTCAAACGTTATAAATAAGAAAAAAATAATTATAATAAAAGTATTTTCAAAAAACAAAAACCCATAGTTTATCGGGCAAATATACACAAAATATAGTTCCGATCAGGCTCATACACTATGTCCATACCAATTTTCATCAAAATCGGAAAATAATTAGGCATACAAAGTCAACTTCCGCTTAAAAATCGCTGGATCGAAATACGTTTTAGACCCATAGTTTCTTCAGCAAAGTTGCTCAGTATGATCCCTAGTTTATTTTCCGCATATACGATTTTTCGAAAAAAAAACCAACCCGCTCTAATGTGTATCCATGTAAACCTTGTACTCAAACTACAGGTCGCAAATATGAATATACTTTGATGAAATTTAATAAGCTTCTATCGGTTATAGGATGAAACCTATTGCAATTGGTGAAAATCGATTCATGTTCAGACCTAGCCCCCATACAAATGACCCCTATGACCTATGAAATCTACCTAAATTGCCACAATATCCAAATTATAATATAGATCTCGGGTTTATGTATGTTTATTACATCCATTTGTCAGTAGTCCAAAGATAAACCGTATAGGACAATTCTTAATCATAGCCCCATATGAAACTAATTCCCGGCCTTCACTTAAATCTATCAAAATACATTAATATTACACAGATTTTTCTCAAATTTGGTTTGGATAAGTGACCTTACCAAAAATGATCAGGATCGGCCTATTTTTCGACCTAGTCCCCATATAAATATAGCATCCGATATGAACTTTTTCATAGCCGAAGGCAAACACATTAATGACATGATACGAAAATAAAAAACATTATGTTGAGTACTTAAATGCATAAATATGTAATTCAAATCAGTTTTATTTACAGATTACAGTTTTAGATTTGAGATCTTGTGTCCATTTAAAAAGATTACAAAGTTTCAAAGGATTACATATTATTAACAATATTTTGAAATACTTATACTGATCCTATAATGTCGATGTTAATGTCAATAAATTCCTGAAAATTTTAAAGAACATTATCGACATCTTATTGACCTGCTAAGACTCTCTTTTTTCCATGCGTTATAAGAAATCAAAATTTTCGAATTTAACAAAATTTTGATAATAAGATTTCAGAAAACATTAGATATTTCTTATTATGGATGTCATAACCAACACATTAACGTTCTAACAAACATTATAATTGATTTTCACATTGGTTTTAAGTTGTATTTTGGCGTTTTTTTTTAGCTAAAGCTGTCAACATTGTTTGTGTGTCACATTTTCTTTTAATTGAGTTCATAACCAAAATTTGTTTCTTGTTTGATGATGGTCAGTGACCTTGCAAATTTGTATAGAATTTTCACAAGTTTCAAATAAATAAAATGATTGAACAAAATTAGTTTAAAAAAAATTACTGGAATCTTGGATAAAAAATAAAAATTTTGAAAAAATATATAAAATCTGAAAACACAACTTAAAAACATTTCACAAGTATTGATTTTATTAACGAAAATTTAAAATTCAATTAAAAAACAAGAAAGGGAACTTTTAATAAAAAAAAAACAAAAGAGACCGAAGAAAATACAATCAGTCATACAAATTAAACGATTCGAAATTAAAGTAGTCTAACCATTTATAAACGTTTTTTTTTTATATATATAAATCATCCAACCTATCGACAAAAAATGTATTTCGTACACAAATATTTTGAAAACTCTTTTTAAGCCAAAGATAAAGTTTTGTTGTAATTTGTGATTGTATGTAGGCAGAAAGGTACACATGCATACATAAATTCAAATTTCGAATAATAGTTAAAAACAAATGTGTGAGAAAGAGAGATAGGAAGAGAGGGAATAAGAGAAAAAGAAGTGAGTGTCTGACGTATTCGGTTTATTTGAAAATTTCTATATTGAAAAAAATTGTATTCAAAACCAACGTGTTTAAACGATTGAAACTGAAACTGCGTCGAATCGAAATGAAACACAGCAACAAAAACAAAATAAAACAACAAGTGGTGATGAAGTGGTTGAGATTAGTGCTGATAAATTCGATTATTTTTTATTATTCAAAACTCGATACTTTTTACAGTTTCTTTTTTATAAAAAAACATAATTAAATTTTTTTAAATTTCCCTCTATGAAATTATGATGATGGGCTAAAAATAACTTTTAAAAATTTAATTTATATGTAAGAAAATTATTTTTTATGAATTACGTATTTTATAGCGGATTTGAAAACAATTTTCATACAAATTATTGTTATAAAATAGATTGAATTATAAACAATAATTATAAATAAAAACGTATTGCAAGTTTTTTTAAAAATATTGTTTTTAATTTTTTAAAATTAAGATTTGCATTCTTAGACAAACATTTTTATAAGTTAAATTTCGCATTTTCCTCTTTAAAATTCTGAAAAAGGTAAAAATTTAGTTTTGAGTAGCCAAAAAGTAATCAAGTACTCGATTCTTATTACCCACTATACAATATTTTATTAGCACTAGATGAAATGATGTAGCAGTGTTACTTAAGTAACTCTTAATCTTGGTGAGATAAGATTAGAGTTGAAAATTTATTGAGATAAATTTTATGTTAAATATTCATAACAATTTTGAAGTGTTCCCTCGAAAAATTTATAAAATTTATAAAATAAAAAAAGTTGAGAACTTATACACCAGATATGATGATAAATTAAGGTTTTGTATAAAACTTTCCTAAGCAAAAAATATTGAACAAGCTGAAAATATGGAAACAAAATGAGAATTGAAACATATAAAAAAGCAACAACAAAGTAGAGTAAGAGCTGCCAAGAATCAAAAATGTTTATAAATTTTTTTAGAACCTGGGGAGTTCAACATAAAAAATTAATAGTTTTTTTGTATAAAAACTATTCTAATAAAAAAATATCACGAAATAAAAATTTTTTTAACCGAAAACCTTTGTTTATGTTTTACATATGTCAGACAAGACGAAAGACAGTGTTAAAAATTTTATGGAAATGAATTCTAAAATAATTGTTTCACATACATAGGTACATACATACATAAAAAATATTTCATGATTGTTGGTATTGTCCTTTGTTCGTTTAATAAAATAGTGTACCTCTCGCGCTGAGTATAACTTACTGATTAATAATTGTTATACGAGTTATTTGTATAATTTAAAATCAAACTTTGGTAATAACCCAATGACTTTCTTCGACTTTTTACGAGTTAAACGCAAATCTTCGTCGTTCCCACCTACAATGTATTACAATGATAATTCATCCTCTGTTCCTCTTGATGTCCACGTATAGCAATTATATTTCAAATAATTTAACCGTCGCTTACTGTCCATATTTAAAAAATTTGCATCGATATCAAATATTCCGCTCTTTGATACGAAAAATGTTTTTAAGTCTCTGTTTCAGTAGAAATTTTCATACAAGCCTGGTCCTAATGGTGTTCCTGCTTGAATTTTGAGAAATAAGGCTCAAATTCTTTGTGTCCATAACGTGTATTTTCAGTAGTCTTTTGCAAATTGCTTATTTTCCTAACTCTTGAAAAGAATCATTAATTATACCTTTGTATACGTCTGGTGGAAGGTAAATGTACTTAACGGTAGGGGTATAGCAAAGCTGTGTTATTCCTAAGTAAATGAAGAAACTTGTGACTGCTTATCTCTCATGTCAACTAAAGTCGACTATGTCTTCATTTCAAAACGGCTCTTTGAAGTCAAGGTCAACAGTTACTAATCTTCTAGAATTTTCGACTCATGTTTTCAAAGGTCTTGTCCGTTGTGAGCAGACGGATATGAAACAATCGAAGAAGTTCTATTTAACAAAAACGTGATTTTACATTTTATACATACATACAGTGTTGGAAAAAATAATAGGGACGACAATTATTTTCAAGTTTATCTTAAAGTTTATTCATAAACATAAGGTACTTCAATAGGATTAACAAAATATAAAATAAAATTTATTATATTCCATTAATTTATAATAAAAAACTTAAATTCCAAAATAACAGCCTGAAAAAAAAATAGGGACGATTTAGTTTTTTTATTATTTTAAATTTTATTGCATATCTTACCTTCATATCTCAATATTATATTAATATTTGGTTGATGCTCCCTTCATATTTATTACCTCCTTGCATCTGCGTTGCATGGATCCAACTAGGTTTTCATACGTTTCCGGGGGTATAGAATACCACGCGTTCTGAATTTTCTGCCACATATCTTTATTTTTTGACTTCTGTGCCCCTAATTTGTTTTTAAGGACCCCCACAAGTGCTCAATAGGATTTAAGTCCGGAGATTGGGAGGGCCAATCTAGGACGCGCACATTTTTCTCCTGAAACCAGGATTTCACAAGTCTAGAGGAATGTTTCGGATCGTTATCCTGCATGAACTCCCAGATAAGTAGCATTTCTTCTTCAGCAAATGGTAGCATTTGAGTTTGGAGTATCTCCACGTAATCTACTGCGCACATTTTTTCTTTTATCCAAAATATTGGACCCACGCCAGATGACGCAAAACAACCTCAAATCATAATTGGGCCTCCACCGTGTTTGACGGTCTTTTTGGTGTAATTAGAGTCAAACGCTTTGTTTTTTGGTCTTCGAACGTACATTTTACCGTCAGAGCCGAACAAATTTATTTTTGTTTCATCCGACCACAGGACGTTTTTCCAATTTTCCCGACTGAGGTGTCGACGGGCGAATACTAACCTTTTTTATGTTTTTTGTACTCAGTAACGGTACTTTTCTTGGACTTCGAGCCATTAATCCTGCTTCTAGAAGTCTGTTTCGAATTGTACGACTGGTTACTGGTAAACATAAATCATTTTTTATTTCATTCGATGACATAAAAGGGTGTTTTTTGGAAGTTCTAACAATGAGCTGGTCCAAACGTTCGAATGTTTTTCGCTTTCTGCCTCGAGTTTCATGTTTTTTTTCAGAGTGAATTGCATTAAAAACTTTATTTTTTGAGCACTTTAATAATATAGCAATCTCACGAATAGATTTCCCGTCCTTTTGTAAGCTTAAGATAAAATCTTTTTCAGCTTGAGTAGTGTGAACACCTCGACCCATTTTTAAACACTAATTTTAATTATTTTGTTTCAAAAGTAAAATCAAATTACAAGAAATTAATTTTTACCGTTATATTTCATCATTTACTTTCATTTTTAGTACAATTTTAAAGTTCAAGGTCAGTCATATTGTTTACAAAAAAAAATTTTGTACCACGTTCCTATTATTTTTTCCAGACTTCTTACTTTCGAATATTCTTATGAAGATCTACTTTTATTTATGAGGACAAATATCAAAAACAGAACACACAATAAAATACCGTTAGACTCTCTATCATTTTACAGTGTTTACCAATCAAATAAATCTTTCATGTGTAACATAAGACAAAATAAATAAGTTTAAGGTTTGCGTCCCTATTATTTTTTCCAACACTGTACATACATACATACATACTTATGTATATAACTGTGATGGAGAAATATATTGAGATGGATAATTAGAGTTCATATTCGGATTCAGCATGCAAAAGACCTTTGAGCAAGTATAGTCTGTGCAATTAATCTATGTATACTGAAATTCCAAGAGCAGATTTTTAGAAAAATATTCTTAGAATCTTAGAATTTTTATAGCAAATCTTCTAAAATGTTTTACAATTTTATATTAGAAAACCGTCTGCTGAAACTCGTCAACTTTTAAAAAATTACAAGAAAAAAATTTTTTTAAGAGAAATTTATGAAATAATATATTTAAGAAGCCATTTAACTATTCTTTTGTAGGGCACATATCATATTGAGTAAATTATAACGAGTAAAATTTTGAATGTTTTCAAGTAAATTCCGATACATTTCATTCTATCGCATACCAACAACATAAAATTGCAGAAAGACATTATTCGGATATATTCTAACAAAAATTTTGGAACCAATGACATTTTGTATGGACAGTTGTTTTTAATATTCTTGGAATCTGAGATCTCACTTTTAGAAATATGTGAATTAAATTCGTAAAATCTTTAGAAAGGTGTATATGTACATACTTGGGGCGTTTCAACAACAATGTTTTTATTTTATTTTTATTTTTTTAATATTTAAAGAATTTTAAATACTAATAAAATAACAAAAAAATATATACATATGTGTGCTTATAGTCCCAAATCATTTTTTAAATTTTTTAATAGATTTTTTAGAGGTCGGTATGGAGTAGCTGAAATCGATTTACTCTTTGAATAAACAAATATAAAAAACGAATTTCTTACTTAAATTGAATGAAACTGATGTAGGTCGTATATGGGTACCCCACATAATTTACAGCGCTGAATATTTCGGCCTATTTAAAAATATAGGAAAGCCAAAGATTCGTCGATTTGTGCAATAATATCGAAAATTTTCCCCAAAAAGGTGACAAAAAATCCACAAAAATTCACGAAAAATAAATGTGAAAAATGGATTTCCCGATCCAAAATAAAACCCCAGTATACACATTTTCAATCATTTTTCTACATTTGAATGAGTATTACGGAAAATATCATGAAAATCTCTTCATCGAAATTTTGGCAGGTTCGAAAATGATTTGAGAGCTATGGTTTTTTGGGAAAATACACATGTTATGGCCCATAGTACCACAATCGCGATGAACCCATGGAGATTTTTTCAGCCCCATACAATTTGACCACCCTAATGTACATATGCACAAAAAGGTTTAAACTGAAAAAATCTGTAGACTCTTTGTTAGAAAAGTGCATTTATTAATTTTTCTAATATCCTTGGCATTATTTACAATTGCATATAATTATTTTCTGATATTACTATAAATATTTACAGGATATAAAGATTGTTGTCGTTTTATAAAATCATATAAAAATTATCTGGTAACCCTAAGTTGAGTAGATTTATTCTTGTTTAATTGAATATGTTTAATAAAATGTGCAACAACAAATTGTATTACATATTAATAAAATACTTTTGTATAAATAATTACGAATATTTTCAGCCAAACATTTATAATTTATTTTAATTTCCAAAAGAAAATTATTAGAAAATTATATTTTAATCTCTCTTCTCTGACAATCTCTGTTTGTTGAATTTTTTCGATTTTTTCGATTTTTCATATCCCCCTTCTGGCATATCTTAATCTTTATGTTTTGTTGTTTAATTTTCGCTACGACTAGTATTGAAAACAGTTCGGTATTATTCGTATTAACATGGAATTTTTTTATATGGTTTTCTTTTTGGTGTGTTTCAGTTTTTTTCGTTTTGAATTTTTACTTATTTCGGTGGTGGTGGTTTTTTTGCTTGTTGGTTTCGAAGTTTTCTCAAATCGTTTCAGTTGCCGTACGTTGTTCATCGCTGTCGGTGGAGGCTAATTATTTCTGAATGTTTACAGTGTGTTCAAGATTTAAAAAATTGAATTTTGGAAATTTTGTTGTACCGCATTAAAGTAAATACTAAAAAAAAAAAATACATGTTTGAAAATCATTTACTTTTTACTCTCTGCGCGTTCTCTTAAATTTGTAACTGGTCATTGATGGTAATTGTTGTCGACACACTAAAAATAGCACAAAAATCACGTGTAAAATATTCACAATTTTTTGTTCTCTTTCAAATAATTTTGTTTAAATTACTTTAAAAAAAAAATAGTACAACAAAAAGGTGTTCTTAAGATATCAACAAACATACCAACGAACCAACCAGCAATCATTGCTATCTAACTACTTTAGTACTTTAGTCTACAGTGAAAATATTCATAAATGAATAAATAATATTCATTCGTATTGAATTAAATTTAAAGAGTGTGTGAGTAAAGCAAAAACAAAACTATGAAAAATGTCAACATTAACGTAAAAATAAATATAAACCTCTTGGATATTCGTATAATTGAATAAATAAAATTATTAATGATTGATATCATATTAGATTTGAGTATTGAATAATAAAAATATTTTATTACAAATACTGGATTTAGATTTTGCTCGTATTTTTACTTTGTTTTCTTTGTTAATTTCTTATGATTTTTACGAAGTGGTTGTTTTATTTTTAATTATGTGTGCGGCAACATATTTCATTTAACTTTTAGGGTAACCATGCATTTATTATTAAATCTTTAGATTATGTTTCAAATAATTTAAGTAAGAAAGCTTAGTTGGTCTAGATGGTCTGCTACATTATATCCTACGCCATTAATTGTTATTTTAATTACCATTAAAATATTTTTCATACAGTTAATCATTGTATTTAAAAAATTTTATGAATTCCTTATTGAATGAATTTATCAACTTTTGTAAGAAAATTAAAATCGTTTAAAAGAAATAAATATTGTATGGTTTCATGATTATAACTTCTAAAAATATTTATGGCTTAAGTTAAGTTTAACTTCACCTCTTACATTGAGGTAAATTTTTGTGACGTTTGACCTTTGACCACAGCCAGTTTAAATATGAGCCACAAACTTTGAACTGTTTTTGCGATATTATATTAAAAATAGATATTAAAAATATTAAAAATAAAAAGATATTAAAAATATTTATCTTATATATTTATCAGATAGGTATATAATATTTTTCCAACGGGGTGCAACGTGAAATTTGTCATAATAATTTCGGGACAATTCAAGTTTCTTCATTTTAGATATAGTTTTTAGGTCATCAGAAACTGACCACGATTCGTAGCCAATAAAATCATGCTTTCATTTGTCCCCTTAAATCTTTATGGCCAGGGTTGTTATAGGTCAGACTTTAATATTTTTAAATTTTTAAGATTATTGCCTTATTATTGATTATTGGTATATCACACGATTGTTATTCAAACACATATGCTAAATTTGCAACCAAAATTCTTTTCACAAAAACAACTTAATATACAAAGAAGATTCATTGGAAAAGAGTCTTCCCAATATCCATTTACACGGCATCCGATTGAAGCTTTAAACTTTTTAATGAAAAACTAGCTGGGCCCGGTCAGCATTGCTGGCCTTAAGAAAATATCTGGTTTTTATATTGCATCTAAATTTTAATACAATTTAATAATTGGCGCACAAAAATTAAAGCACGAAGTTTTAGCCGACAGAAACGCCCCTCCGCCCACAGAAAAAAAATCAAATAGACTTAACAGTGTCACCCGCCAGGCTATTATGAAGAATCCATGAAAATTTCTTTAAAATCTGTCCATCCATTTTTATGTATACTAGCAGATTCCAGCCCTCGAAATTCGAGTGCAAATTCTACGAAATTTAATTTTTATAATAATCGCACAAATAAAAAAGTTATAAACCATTTAAACCATATAGCTCATTATGCGCCACCCTGTATGTAAGTTCCGTATCGATGAAATTTTCAGGAATCTTCAGAATAACCTGGCGGGTGAAACTGTGAAGAGTGCTATTTTTATTTTCGGTCTGTGGGCGGAGGGGCGTGGCGAAATCAAATTTTAACATTGTACCACTAATGCCATCAATCTATAATAACTATTAATAGGCTAGGCGATTTCTTGTGACCGATATTTTGTTCTACCGTTTTATCCCGATTTTGACCAAACGTATATTATTTGACAGGTATTTCTTTCTAGCCGATTTGCAGATTTACAGATTTTTAAATTTTTTCCTTTATTTTGAGTAAATTGCATTTAAAGTTGCTACTAACACATACATAAAATTATACAATGCTATGTGTGTGTTTATTAAATTTGTTAATGTGTTTGTAATAAAAATGAGTTTGTTTTTTTTGTGCTGATTTGTCAATTAGCTATATTTGATTAGCATACCTTTAGGGTCCTTATTTAATGAAAAAATAAAATTTCCTAGAATTTTAACTCGAATTTCGAGGGCTGGAGTCTGCTAGTAATAATAGTTATAAAGGATTAAAATCATAAAGCTCATTCTGCGCCACTCTGTACATAAATACATCCATTTATATATACTAACAGATTCCAGCGCTCGAAATTCGAGTGCAATTTCTAGGCAGCTTTATTTTTGGTTTTATTGTGAATGAAGATAACAAACTCTTTAACACACATTAACAAATTTAATAAACACACACATAGCATTGCATAATTTTATGTATGCGTTAGTAGCAACTTTAAATGCAATTTACTCAAAATAAAGGAAAAAAAAATTAAAAATCTGTAAATCTGCAAAACGGCTAAAAAGAAATATCTTTCAAATAATATGCGTTTGGTTAAAATCGGGATAAAACGGTAGAACAAAACATCGGTCCCAAGAAATCCCCAAGCCTATTAATATTATAGATAAGGATAATAGGGTTCATTATACCCTATACCACTATGTGGTTTGGGTATAATGACTTTGTGCTGCTGTTTGTAACTACCAAAAATATTTGACATAGACCCATCTTTTATTACACCGATCGAATCAGAATCACTAGCTGATTCGATTTAACGATGTCCGTCCGTCCGTCTGTGTGTCCATGTAAAGCTTGTAATCAAACTGCAGGTCGCAAATATGAACATATTTCGATGTCATTTGGTATATAAGCTTTTATCGGCCATAGGATGAACGCTATTGAGAATCGATCCATGTTCAGACCTAGCCCCCATACAAATGACCTCTATGAAATCAACATATATTGCCATAAGATCCAAATTATCATACAAATCTTAAACAAATTGGATTTGTATGTATATATTACATCCATTAATCAGTAGTCCAAAAATGATCTCTATTGGACAACTCTTAGTTATAGGCCCCATATAGAGCTTCTTCCCGATCTTCACTTAAATCTATCAAAAAACAAAAATATTGCACTGATTCTTCTCAAGTTTTGTTTGTATATATTTTTGCAAAATACAAGAGACTTTTCCAAACATGGTCAGGATCGGTCCATTTTTGGGCCTAGTCCCCATATAGATATAGCATCCGATATGAACTTTTTCATATCTGCAGCCGAAAAAATTAATAAAAATCCCACTCAAATTTGGTTTATGCTTATTTTCTATATCCAGTTAGTTGGGCCTGAGAGGTATCGTATAGTCGGTCTAGACCGACTATAATTTTCTTACTTGTTTTATTTTATTTTTAATAAACAGACCAAGATTCAGAGCCAAGATTCCGAAAATATAGCCATTTTGAGCGCGAATTGCAGAATATATGTAAATATTAAATTTTGACTATAAAAATTCCACTCCTTAAAGGCTTAAGGATGTGAAAGATCGGATATAATTCTTGGTCAATATATCTTGACCTCATATACTTTGGTCAACTTTCGAAATAATTCGTATTTCCTAAAGAAGTTATACTTCGTTGAATAGATTTTTCAAATACCTTTACGTCGATACACATATTTTTTGAGTGTTGTTAGTGTTTTTAGAGTAACTCACAAAAAATAGATCCAACTTTGCCGTTACGCTCACCGGAAGGGTGGAATTTGTATCGGTGGTCAAATGTATAAATACATACATATGTATAAATCAAAATTTATCTCATCTGCTATGCCCAGATAAGAATTATTCCCAGTACTTTTTGTTAATTCCCAAAATAATATAAATCAAAATAAAAATCTTAGGACTTGGTTTTATACGATTTCCGGTTAACGATAAGATCAAATCATGCAAAAACTTATTAAATAATATGTAGTCATCCACGTTCCACAAATGTTAAAAGTTTCAGTCGAGGAGTTAGTGAAAAATCCGTTTGAGGCTAACCGCGAGAATGATCAAATCGTGTTAAACATTATTAAGTTATGTGTTGTCAGCCAGTTTACGTGATTGCTGAAAGTTTCAGGGCCTTAGCTGGTCGAGAAATTGGTAAAAAATCCGCCTCAAGCAAACAAACAGTCCTAGATACTATTAAAAATATGTATAATTATAATGCGAAACATGCGAAAAACACATATTTCCATTTTTTATACAGACGATGCAACCAAAAAAAACAAAAGTTATGTGTATATTTTATATTCAGCTAGAACATTTTTATAAATTTATAAAGTTTTATATGGATTTATAAATTTTAACATTAATTTATAAAATTCCACTATTCATAATTATTATTTCATTATCTTAAATTTTCGCCATTTTCGTCTCTCTTTTATTTTCTTTACTCTGATATACATAACAACATTACAGCATGACTGCTTTCAATGAAATAAGGGAGCAAAAATAGTAAACATCGATAGAGACGATGAAACATTGGCTTTGGAAACATAAAATATCAAAATATGTAATTTGATATTTGAGGAACGAAAAGTGAAACATAAATTTTGACATGAAACATTGTTACACACGATCAAACATGAAGTAAAACATGCCGATGTTTCTGTTAATGTTCCATCGTGTGTACTCAGCATAAAACACAACTAATGCTGTTTTCTTTTCTGACAAAAAATGTCGCATTTGATTTGCACTTTTAAAAAAAAAGTGTATTTTTGAATATATTCTGAATTAAGAGCAAGCTTATCTATACATTAATCGAAAGATCTCAAAGTACAGATCTCGTAAGTCGCAAAAAATTGCAACTATTGACTTCTTTCAGGTCATAGTGTGAGATTATTTCCCCATTGTTCCCCTTTTTTGAATATTTTACCCCTATGACTTCAAAGAGGATAATAATCAAAATTTCTTCATTTGAAATATTTAACCATTAATCAAAAAAAAACATTATATTAATAATACTTGAGATCTCGTTAAGGGACATGGTATATACATACATATATTAAATAAAAACAAGTAAGAAAATTATAGTCGGTCTAGACCGACTATACGATACCCTATACCATGCGTTTAGAAACCCTATCTCTTAGGCCCAACTAACTGGACATAGAAAATAAGCAAAAACCAAATTTGAGTGGGATTTTTATTAATTTTTTTGGTTGCAGATATGAAAAAGTACATTTCGGATGCTATATCTATATAGGAACTAGGTCCAAAAATGGACCGATCCTGATCATGTTTGGTGAAGTCTGTTGTATTTTGCAAAAATATATACAAACAAAATTTGAGAAGAATCAGTGCAATATTTTTGTTTTTTAATAGATTTAAGTGAAGATCGGGAAGCAGCTCTATATGGGGTCAAAGGGATCATTTTTGGGCTACTCATTAATGGGTGTATTGAACGCATACAAACCCAATTTGAGTAAGATCTATATGACAATTTGGATCTTATGGCAATTTATGTCGATTTCATATGGGTAATTTGTATGGGGGCTATGTCTGAACATGGACCGATTCTCACCAATTTCAATTGCGTTCATTCCATGGCCGATTAAAGCTTATATACCAAATTTCATCAAAATATATTCATATTTGCGACCTGCAGTTTGATTACAAGGTTTACATGGACACACAGACGGACGGACGGACGGACGGACATTGTTAAATCAACTCAGAAAGTGATTCTGATTCGATCGGTATAATTAAAGATGGGTCTAGGTCAAATATTTTTGGTTGTTACAAACAGCAGCACAAAGTCATTATACCCAAACCACATAGTGGTATAGGGTATAAAAAGGATAATAATATATTTTTTTTTTATGTTTTATGAACACAGCATTTTGAGACCTTTCGATCGAAAAAAGTGCAAATAAAATGCGACATTTTTTGTCAGAAAAGAAAACGACATAAGAAAAACAAGTAAGAAAATTATAGTCGGTCTAGACCGACTATATGATACCCTATACCATTCCCTATCTCTTAGGCCCAACTAACTGGACATAGAAAATAAGCAAAAACCAAATTTGAGTCTGATTTTTATTAATTTTTTTGGCTGCAGATATGAAAAAGTTCATATCGGATGCTATATCTATAAAGGGACTAGGTCCAAAAATGGACCGATCCTGATCATGTTTGGTAAAGTCTCTTTTATTTTGCAAAAATATATACATACAAACAAAATCTGAGAAGAATCAGTGCAGTATTTTTGTTTTTTAATAGATTTAAGTGAAGATCGGGAAGCAGCTCTATATGGGGGTCAAAGGGATCATTTTTGGACTACTCATTAGTGCATGTAATGAACGCATACAAACCCAATTTGAGTAAGATCTATATGACAACTTGGATCTTATGGCAATTTATGTCGATTTCATATGGGTAATTTGTATGGGGGCTAGGTCTGAACATGGACCGATTCTCACCAATTTCAATAGCGTTCATCCCATGGTCGATAAAAGCTTATATACCAAATTTCATCAAAATATATTCATATTTGCGACCTGCAGTTTGATTACAAGCTTTACATGGACACACAGACGGACGGACGGACGGACGGACGGACATTATTAAATCAACTCAGAAAGTGATTCTGATTCGATCGGTATAATTAAAGATGGGTCTAGGTCAAATATTTTTGGTTGTTACAAACAGCAGCACAAAGTCATTATACCCAAACCACATAGTGGTATAGGGTATAAAAAGGATAATAATATATTTTTTTTTTTATGTTTTATGAACACAGCATTTTGAGACCTTTCGATCGAAAAAAGTGCAAATAAAATGCGACATTCATTTTTTGTCAGAAAAGAAAACGACATAAGAAAAACAAGTAAGAAAATTATAGTCGGTCTAGACCGACTATATGATACCCTATACCATTCCCTATCTCTTAGGCCCAACTAACTGGACATAGAAAATAAGCAAAAACCAAATTTGAGTCTGATTTTTTTTAATTTTTTTGGCTGCAGATATGAAAAAGTTCATATCGGATGCTATATCTATATGGGAACCAGGTCCAAAAATGGACCGATCCTGATCATGTTTGTAAAGTCTCTTGTATTTTGCAAAAATATATACATACAAACAAAATCTGAGAAGAATCAGTGCAGTATTTTTGTTTTTTAATAGATTTAAGTGAAGATCGGGAAGCAGCTCTATATGCGGCCAAAGGCATCATTTTTGGACTACTCATAAATGGACGTAATGAATTCATATAAAACCCAATCTAAGTAAGATCTATATGAAATTTGGATCTTATGGCAATTTATGTCGATTTCATAGGGGTAATTTGTATGGGGGCTAGGTCTGAACATGGACCGATTCTCACCAATTTCAATAACGTTCATCCCATGGCCGATAAAAGCTTATATACCAAATTTCATCAAAATATATTCATATTTGCGACCTGCAGTTTGATTACAAGCTTTACATGGACACACAGACGGACGGACGGACATTGTTAAATCAACTCAGAAAGTGATTCTGATTCGATCGGTATAATTAAAGATGGGTCTAGGTCAAATATTTTTGGTTGTTACAAACAGCAGCACAAAGTCATTATACCCAAACCACATAGTGGTATAGGGTATAAAAATAAATTAAAAGTTCGAAAACACCAAATTTTTGTTTAAAAAGTCAAAATAATCCCGACAAATGGTGTATTGATGGCTAGGCTATTTATACCTAGAAATCAATACTCAGTACTCTAATAAACCACCTTGTCAACCGACAAACACTTTAATTTCCCTCTGGGCATTAAAATAAGATATATTGATTAAGATTTAGTTGGATGAACGACAAAATGTACTCAGAATTTTCATTTTGAAAAAGAAAGGAAATGGTCTAATAAAAAAAAACCTGAACCTAGGTTCTACTGGGAATTAAAGACTAAATAATATAATGAAACAAAATCTGAGCCGCGAAAATATTATCTGAAGTTATCGAATGTCCTACATTTTTTTGTTGTATATCTATTTCTATCGCAATAACTTTTAAATGAAATAACGGATCTTAATAAAAATTGCAACTAATTGAGAAAAGGGAAACCGAGAAAAAGGAGCTAGTGTGTGAAAATTAAGTTTTGACAAAAAAACGCATTTAAAGTTTCTACACCCTTTTATGTACCAGAATCCACCGTTTTTAACACAACCCGTTTTTTGACACACTAGGTCCCTTTTCTCGGAGAAGGTTACATATTATGTATTATTTTTTCGAATTAACAGTTTCGAATGAATATTTTAACCACTTTCATAGATTTTTCAGTGAGCTTTTTGGTGGGCATAGACCACTGCTATTTTTGGCGAAATGCTTTGGCTCTTCATTACTCTTTTTCAAGAGCCCAATATCTTCCTATGGGTCCTTGTTCTGGGCAGTTGGGTGCATTCGCATCTCTTGGTAGGAAATTGGCATTATTTTTTTTTTGTACCATTCGGCAGCCTATTTACTGTAAGTAAGTGATGATCAAGCCACAAAACGTTCTTATATACCTAATGCTTCTTTAGAAATGGAAGTACGAGAGCGGTGCCAGAACAACCCGACCTGATGAATAAATGGCGGCAATAGTTTGAAAAAATTACTTTGGTGACAAGTGGCAACCATATGAGTAAACGATCTTACTGAATTTATAAACATGGAAAAAATTGGTGACATTTATATAATTCAATACTTTCATTTGAAAAGTCTTAGTCCAGCCAATGTCACTCTGGGGGAGAGTGCTCCTACTTTCACGACTATAAAATATTTGGAGGCAGAGTTTAAACGAGGCCGTACGACCTGCCAAGACGGACACCGTATTGATCGATCAATTGAGGTGGCCACACCAGACACGGTTAAGAAAATCGTCGGTTGAAGGTGCGTGAGTGAGATATGCATTTCAAAAATTACATTGGCCGAAAATTTGAAGTTGAGAAAGCTGCCCGCAAGATGGGTGCCGCGTTTTTCACAATAGGACAAAAAAAGCTCCGCGGTTATGTTTCAATAATGTTTAACTATGTTTAATCGCGATGCAGCCAAGTTTTCCATCGATTCGTAACCATGGATGAGACAAGGGTCCAGCACCTCACACCTGAGACATAGGAGGGTTATGGCGTCTTTTCACTATGCGGTTTGGGTATAATGACTACACCCATCTTTAATTATACCAATCGAATCAGAATCACTATCTGATTCGATTTAACGATGTCCGTCCGTCCGTCCGTCCGTCCGTCCGTCCGTCCGTCCGTCCGTCCGTCCGTGTGTCCATGTAAAGCTTGTAATCAAACTGCAGGTCGCAAATATGAATATATTTTGATCAAATTTGGTATTTAATCTTTTATCGGGCATGGGATGAACGCTATTGAAATTGGTGAGAATCGGTCCATGTTCAGACCTAGCGCCCATACAAATTACCCCTATGAAATCAACATATATTGCCATAAGATCCAAATTATCATACAAATCTTAGTTAAATTGGGTTTGTATGTATATATTACATCCATTAATCAGTAGTCCAAAAATGATCCCTATTGGACAACTCTTAGTCATAGGCCCCATATAGAGCTGCTTCCCGATCTTCAGTTAAATCTATCAAAAAACAAAAATATTGCACTGATTCTTCTCAAATTTTGTTTGTATATATTTTTGCAAAATACAAGAGACTTTACCAAATATGGTCAGGATCGGTCCATTTTTGGGCCTAGTCCCCATATAGATATAGCATCCGATATGAACTTTTTCATATCTGCATCCGAAAAAATTAATAAAAATCCCACTCAAATTTGGTTTATGCTTATTTTCTATATCCAGTTAGTTGGGCCTGAGAGATAGGGTCTCTAAACGCATGGTATAGGGTATCGTATAGTCGGTCTAAACCGGCTATAATTTTCTTACTTGTTTTTTTTTTAAGATGCATGGGATAATATTTATTGATTATGCTAAAGAAAAATTAGCGCATTTATCGAAAAGAAAATTTGGTTCGTCAAGGCAATAAACCAGCTCACACATCCACTATTGCGAAGACCAAAATCCTTGAATTAAATTTCGAATTGCTTCATTACGCACCTTATTCGCCAGATTTAACTCCCTCGGATTATTTTCTATTTTCAGACTTGAAAAAATAGCTCGGTGGCAAAAGATTTAGCAAATTTTTAAGAGGTGGTATCGTAGAGAGGGTATCGAAGCTACTGAAATTTGTTGTTTTCTTTGTCAGGTCGAATTGTTCTGCGACCTACCTCGTAGTTTTTTCCAAGCATTTGTTATTCTGAAAATCGGTATTAATCGTAATAGTTGTCATATACAAGCTACACTTTTAAACTTTTTTGCGTCTTAAATTGTTTAGGAATATTCCTTCTAGTATTTGTAAAATACCATTCCTGGTGGCTGTGAGCAATCGCCAAGCACGTATGTTTCATTGTCCATAATGCAGCAATCGTACTTGTTGATGAAATTATGTTAAGTTTTTAAGCACGTTTTTTGCCTCGATATTCATCTTGGAGTTTCGATCCGGCACCTACTGTACTTTCTATGACTTCACTTTTCTTACGAAATATTCCGAGTTGCTTTTCTGCCTGTTATATTTGAGTTTTTCTTAAAAAGTGTCACTTCCCGGGCTTCTCTTAATAGTAAGATGTACGTTATTGTTTTTGATAACCCGGGAAACCGTTTGTCGAGAAAATTTTGTCTCATAAACGATTTTTTTTTAAAGCCCGTTTCGAATTTTTATTAAAAAGTCTAATAATTTTTCACATACTTTTCCTTCAAAATCCATTTTAATGTAAAATATTTATTAAATATTGATAATATATGGAAAACATATTTCATCACATTTTGCGAGGCTAACATGATTAAAAAAATTTTATAATTTTCATAAAGTTTTTTCGTGCGCAAGCCTTAAACATTGTGATACAATATTGAGTTGAGAAATTGGAGAAATTAAGGACCTTTCGTATTGAAAACGGTTCTGAAATTTTTTGAATATGAGAACTTTTAGCGATTGAAAGTTCTAAATTACCTCTTTCATTGTTCACAAATGAAATGAAACTTTAAGTGGTTTCTAACTTTGTGTTTTCTAGGTCCAAAAATTTTATTAATAAAAAAAAAAAAAAAAAAATGTATGCAAATTTATCTCAAATATTCTTTCTTCATTCAGAAATCATTGTCTTTAGCTAATACAAACATTTTTTCTTCTAGTACCCTAGGACGCTATAAAACCACCTCCACCAAACCAAGAGATTAACAAATCTCTGTGGAAATGATCATCCGAAGGCAACTACATCCTAATAAAGTATCATTGAAAAAATTGCACGATTCTGGTATAGAAATGAGACCAATCTATAAAAAAGACACGCAACCAGCTAGTCCCGTCAATAAACTCATACATACAGCAGCAGCTGGCGCCAGCATGGTACGCGATGTAGAAACCCTTCTAACACCTATCCAAGAACCTCCAAATCGCGACGAAGAGCAGTACACGCGTGAACAACAAAACCAAGCGACCAAAGAACGCACGGAACGCAATCTATGGCGTAATGACGAAGTAATGGAAATGTTATACACCATGCAAAATGTCAAAGCTTTGGAAAAGCTCAATGACAAAACCGTCAAAAGTGAAAATGTCTTCAAAGATGTTGAGGTAATAATGCATAAGAATGGCTTCGTGAAGAAGTCCCACGTACAAATATGGACAAAGTGGAAATTTTTAAAAAGCACTTACGTGACTTCAAGACGTCATGGTGTTATACCGCGCATGATACCACCACAAATCTACGAAATGTTACATAAAATGGTTAGTGGCAATAATCAGGGTATGAGTGATTGCGGTAATTCGACAAACGGTTCAATCGATGGTGATAGTGGTGGTGGCGGCATGGTTATAAGTGGTGTAGAAGGCGGCATTTCCGAAGCGGCCAATGGTGAAGATGACGATAGCTACGGTGTGGCTCATCCGATATTTGGTTTTCGTTTGGGTCTAGTAAAGTCGGAGCCTACAGATACAGGTACAAATAATATTTATTTTTTTTTTCTTAATTTTAATGCATAAAAATTCTATACAAAAAAGTGAAGAATTATGTTTATAAATCTCCATTTGTAATTTAGAAAGTTTATATAGAAGCAGAATTTTCTGAATTACAAATAGAGATTTATAAATTTTAAATGAAATTTTCAGCATAACAAATAGAATTTGATAAATTTTAAATGGATTTTGAAAAATTATCAACTGAAATTCATATGAAAACTATTATATGAATTTCACATCGAAGTTCGGAATTTCATAATGAATTTCCAGAACTTCAACCGGATATTCTGAATACAAATTGATATTTTCTAAATTTTGAATGGAATTTTCCTAATTTTAAATTAAAACTCAGAATTACAAATAAAAATTTACGAATTTCAAATGGAATTTTCCGAGTTTGAAACGGAATTTGATGAATGTTAAATGCAATTAGAAATGTGTCCAATTGTAATTCATATGAAAACTAAATTTTTATTTTCTGAATTTCCCATGGAAGAACTTCAACTGGATATTCTGAATCTTCATGAAATTTTCTTCATTTTATATGGAAATTCTGAATTAAAAGTAGAGATTTAAGTAATTCAAATGGAATTTTCCGAGTTCCTTATGGAATTTAATAAATGTTAAATGCAGTAAGAAAAATTTCCAACTAAAATTCAAATGAAAACTTAAAATTGTTAATTTCTGAATTTCACATGGATGTTCGAAATTTCGTATTAAATATTTAGAACTTCAACCGGATCTTCTGAATTTTAATGGAATTTTCCTAATTATAAATGGAAATTCTGATTTAAAAATAGAGATTTACTAATTTCAAATGGAATTTTACGAGCTTCAAATAGAATTTGAGAAATGTTAAATGCAACTAGAAAAATATCCGACTGAAATTCATATCAAAACTCTAAACTTTTCTGAATTTCACATGGAAGTTGGGAATTTCATATTGAATTTTATTCCGAATACCAATTCATATTGACATGCAAATGAAAATTCTAAATTGAATTTTAAGAAGTTCAACTGGAATTTCGAATAACAATTGATATTTTCTCAATTTTAAATGGAATTTTTTAAAATTTTGTAAAGTAAATTTAAAAATTTTTTATGGAAATCCTGAAAATAGTTTGATTTTTTCTGTATTAGAAAACAGTTTTCCTATAGAAACATTACAAATTTTATAGTTATTTTAATAAAAAAAAATGTATAAATTATTTTTAAGGTTATGATGCCATGGAAAATACTGGTTCCGATAAAGATCCTCTAGAAGAACAAGCCGCAAGCTCAAAATCGGAAAGACAAGTAAAAGAAGAAAATCAAAATACAGAAGATAAAACCAAAAAGTCGCTGGCAAAACTGCCAGAGGTACCACATCGCGGTCGCGGTAGGCCACCAAAATATCCACCAGCAGCAACATCAACACCCAATTCCACATCAGCATCTCCAGCCACACGAAACGGCCCACAAATGCCTCCCCTCAGAGTAGCACCGTTTGCTAAAGCCGTACACTCAGCAAATGCTTTAGCCGCCAACAGACCGCCGCCACCATTAACTATGCCACCAACGCCAAGAATTCGAATTGCTAATTTGGCCAGCATGACAAATGGTGATACGGTAAAATTTGTGCAGCGTAAGCTGTTGCCAAAGCCTGCACCACCACAATCATCACCAGGTCAAACAATACGTCTATCCAAAGAGATAACTATACAAACAAGACGATCGTCCAGTCCCTCGCCAAGTTATCCCAAAATGAAACAAATACCAATGCGAAAGACACCATATTCATTACGACCCGATCGAGCTATACCCGATTTGGATGCATCTTTATCACCACCTCCACCAAACGTTGAAAAATATTCTTCGAAAAAAGTCGAAGAAGTTCCATCCACCAAACATTTGATAATGCAAAGTAATGGTAATAGTTTTCAAAACAATGTCAATCGAAAAAGACGTTTAGAATGGCAGGAACAACCGCCGTTGGCCAGCAAACAAAATAAATATAAAAATGACGAGGAAGACGAACATTTAAAATCACCAAAAGGAGATGATGATGGTAAACATTATGGCAAAGTGTTGCAAAATGTTATAATTGATTTAAGTTCTTCGCTGCGTAAAATGCAGACACAAATGATGCGAGACTTCTTTAATAAACAAAATGAATTGTTGCAAAAAGAACATGAATTTCAACTGCAACAAGATCGCATGATTATGAGAGCTTTCCAACAGCAAACGCAGGAAATAATGCTTTCGGTAAAGCAGTTAGTGGGAACCATATCAAACAAAAAAAATGAAACACCTGCAAAAAGAGAGAATTTAAGAAAAGAGGCTGCTAAAACCAATGGAAAGTGTCGACTTCGGCCAAAACAAAATCCTCCCGCACAAAATCTCCAAGAAGACGAAGATCTTGAAGATGTACGAGGAAATGTTGAAGATCAGGAAGTTGAACAGGAGGAAGATGAGCAAATGGACCCGGAACAAGACGAAATCTATTCGGATGAGGAAGAACACCACAGACAGATAGAAGATCAAGAAGAAAATGATGACGAAGATGAAAATGGTCATCATCAGCAAGATGATGAAACAGTCCCAGCACTTGATATCGGCGATGATGATGACGATGATGATGATGATGATGACGAAAATGAATCTGAGGGTCCGGAGCAGGATCCTATACGCATGGTATCCAGTGTCTTAACTGGAAACTAATTAATTTCTTAAAAGATTAAATATTAAATTCAACATTCCATTACATATTTTATATAAATTTGTTTATATCCATTTACATTCCTAATACAACAAAAGCTTTTAAAGTTTTTGAATCGCTTTAAAGACAGAAATATACTTTTGTTAAGCATCTTAAGTTTAATTATTTTCATTCCATTCCTTTTTTTTATTTATTTGGTATAACTGTATATAGTTCTTAGTTATTCTTAATTAAAATGTCAAATGAATTCCTTAGTTAACCATACACAAATAGTTCTACTGTTCGTTAGTCGTAAGTTTAAAATAATAAATACAATTCTAACTGTATGTACAATTTTAAAATGAAATTGTAAAATTAAAATGTTTTTTTCTTTTTTGTCACTTTTAGAAGTTTACTGTCAAAGTAATAATGGGAAATTTACCAGCCCAATTCTCAATAACAATTCCCTGGGAATTTTTTTCCCTATTCCCTGTTCCCCCATTCTTAATAAAATCTCCCCGGGAATTTTTTCTCTTTTCCCTTTACCCTTATTCTAAAAGAACTTCGAAAATGGATAATAATATTATTATGGCATTACTGTTGCTTTCAGGTCAAAAGCAACAAACAAAAAACAAATTCATGTTCTTTTAAACACAATGCAAGCCAACCCTGATGTTACATGCTTTGCTCCGTCTTGTCCTACAGCTGCTCTTCTGCTTCAGATACCATCAGAAACGCTACACTGAACATTTTTTGTATTTATTTTTAATTTATTAAAGATTTAAAAAAAGTTTTACTTTTAATTTCCACAAAAATTTTTCAATTTGTAAACAAAACAAAACAACTGAAGCAAAACAGCTGTCTTCGAATAATCGAAATTCTCTCTCCCATATTATTCTTCTCCCCGCCTGTTTAGAATAGGAGGATTTATTCTCGGGAAAAATGAATTCCCTGGGAACTCATTTCCCTGGGAATATTTAGAATTGGGCTGTACGTATTTGGTATTAAATCTTCCTTAATAAAGTGCTCGTCAGTGAATATTAGTAAAATATAAGTTAATATTTAACAAATAAGCAAACTATAGTCGGTTTAGACCGACCATATGATACCATATACCATAAGTTTCGAAATATGGTAATAGATCCATAAGCTGAGGCCATAATTGGATATAGTAGATAGGCTGACTTCATAAATGCAGTCTGCAATGAAACATTAAAATGCGTAGTGTTCATAAATACAGTAGACTTCTTTTTTGCAATGTCGCAAGTTCATTATTGCATAGCGATGCTTTTCAATGCGCAACATCTGTCAAATTTGTGCATTGGTTTTATTTGTGATTCTTTGGTGCTTGGTATATGTTTATTTTTACCGTTTTCTTGGCGGTAAAACTAAAAATACATCAAATATTTAAATTTGTGGTAGAAATGCCGGATTTATGGTAAGTTAAACTACGAGATTGTTTGTTTAAAATTTGCAATTTTACGATTATTTATGATTTTTTGTATATTTATTCATAGTGAAAAAAGTGGAACCACGAAAGGAAGAATCTACTGATAGAAGTTCGTTTGAGGCTTGAGCCAGATTTCAGCCACAGTTTTTGGAAATTTGATAACATCTCCCTTTAAGCGGCAAATCATTTTAACGATTTTAACAAACACCTTATATGCGAGACCAATTGTCATGCCAAAGCGATCGCCGACATCTCTGAAAGAACAATTATTGCTAAGTTTCCAAATTGTAATTTCGAATGCTTTTTGTAACGTAATTCCAATACGTCCAATTGTACGTGAATGCCACCAGAGTTTACTCGCAATCTGCAACTTCTTAAAATACCTGAAATGTTTTTTTTTTTTCATTCGAAAATGCATGCTTGCTATAATTTTACAAAAATTTAAATTTTGGAAATTTTTCTCCCTGAATTTTGTCTAATTAATAATGCTATACAACAACGCTTTCTTTTGTTTATAATATTTTTGATCAAAGTGCTGCTTGAATTTTTACAATCAGCCAATTTGAAAGCGGTTTTCAAAAGAATATCGCATGATTTTTTCTGAATATTCATTTTAAAATACTGAATTTTACAAAAAGTTAAACACACAAATAACCCCAATCTAAGCGGTGCAAGGAAAAAACTTTTGCGCGTTCATAAATGGACTAAAATGTCTTTTGATTATTTGACAAAGCAGTACTGCCATAAAATATTGCTTTGTCTGGATTCACACAAGGCAATTTTTGTTGCGAAACTTTTTTTCAATTCTCTTTTAAAGTTGCTTTAATGTTCACACAGAGAAATTTATTGCCGCAACTTTTCGTTTTCTTTTACTTTCAAATTCTTACATTTTTGACAGTTCACTTTATTAGCTTGTGTAAAAATAATTTATTATTGGTCCAAAGTGAAAAATCTATTTATGTGAAAAAATGGAATTCAAAGAAAAAATGAAATAATATAAACAAGTAAGAAAATTATAATCGGTCTAGCCCGACTATACGATACCCTATACCATGGTTTAGAAACCCTATCTCTTCGGTCCAACTAATTGGATATAGAAAATAAGCATAAACCAAATTTGAGATATGAAAAAGTTCATATCGGATGATATGTCTATATGGGGACTATGTCCAAAAAAGGACCGATCCTGATCATATTTGGTAAAGTCACTTACACTTTGAAAAAATATATATACAAACCAAATTTGAGAAAAATCTGTGCAATATTTTTGTTTTTTTGATAGATTTAAGTGAAGATCGGGAAGCAGCTCTATATGGGGCCTATGGCTAAGAGTTGTCCAATAGGGATCATTTTTGGACTACTGATTAATGGATGTAATATATACATATAAACCCAATTTGACTAAGATTTGTATGATAATTTGGATCTTATGGCAATATATGTTGATTTCATTGGGGATATTTGTATGGGGGCTAGGTCTGAACATGGACCGATTCTCACCATGGCCGATAAAAGATTAAATACCAAATTTCATCAAAATATATTCATATTTGCGACCTGCAGTTTGATTACAAGCTTTACATGGACACACAGACGGACGGACGGACGGACATCGTTAAATCGAATCAGATAGTGATTCTGATTCGGGCGGTATAATTAAAGATGGGTGTTACAAACAGCAGCACAAAGTCATTATACCCAAAACACATAGTGGTATAGGGTATAAAAATAATAAAATAATTGAAATAATAATTTTTCACAGCGAAGCAAATAATATAAAGAAATGTCAAATAAGAAGCTGCAACTAACTTCGTGTTTATAATTACGAATTGCACAACAAAACGAGTTGCCGAGTACAAGCAACTCCGTACCAAATACCACTCTTCTTTCCCCTCTCTCCAAGATGGGTATTACAAACAGCAGCACAAAGTCATTATACCCAAAACACATAGTGGTATAGGGTATAAAAATAATAAAATAATTGAAATAATTTTTCACAGCGAAGCAAATAATATAAAGAAATGTCAAATAAGAAGCTGCAACTAACTTCGTGTTTATAATTACGAATTGCACAACAAAACGAGTTGCCGAGTACAAGCAACTCCGTACCAAATACCACTCTTATTTCCCCTCTCTCCAAGAATTGCACAACAAAAGTTGCCTAGTGAATTGTACGAGTAAAGGAATTTCTTTGCAGTGTTGAATTGCAAACTGCGTTTATGAAGTCAGCCATAAGAATAAACCAAGTGTGATTGGCATTGTTATTATTCTATTATTATTCAAAAAATTTGTAGATCATTACCATATTTAAGAAAGACCTATGCAATGCATTTGTTTTTTATAGATTTAGGTGAATATGGGGACAGAGATTAGTTTTTACTACTTATTTATGTGTGTAATAAACACACATAAACCAAATTTGAGCGATATTTATATAATAATCTGGATCTTACGGTAATTTAAATAGATCTCATAGGGCTATTTGTAAGGGGGCTGGATCTGAAAATTACTAAATTTTCACAAATTTCAATATCGATAGTCTTATGGACGATAAAATTTCATCAAAATATATTTATGAATATTTGCGACCTGTGTAGTTTGATTATAAGATTTACATGAGCTCTGTTCGTTTACGTGATAATTTGTAACAATTTGTACAAATTATCACAAAATTTACTGGATCCTGTTCGTTTACTTCAAAACCCCAGTAAAAGAGAACAAATGAGAGCGTAAAGTGAAAGTTCATTTTTGGAAAACTTACTGGATATATTTTTGCCAGTAAGCATTAGCAAGCAAGAAAAAAGATACATATGTTTGAAAAACATATGATTGAAGTTTGTGGTAAATAAAGCAAAAATAAATGGTGATTTTTTAGCTATTATCTTTTTGGCAACACTGGTTTAAACAGCTGACGCATGTTTCGTGTTTTGTTTCATTGTCAAACATCTTCAGTTTCGTCTATAATTTAACCATGAATCGTCTTACAAACGAACAACGCTTGCAAGTTATTGAATTTTATTATCAAAATGCGTGCTCTGTTAAGAAAGTTCATCGCGCGCTTCTTCCATTTTATGGTCAGTTAAATTTTTGGCTCAATGGGTACGTAAATAAGCAGAATTGTCGATTGTGGAGTGAATATCAGCCAGAAGCATTGGAAGAGTTACCAATGCATCCAGAAAAAGTCACAGTTTGGTGCGGTTTATGAGCTGGTGACATCATTGGACCGTACTTCTTCAAAGATGATGCGAATCGTAACGTAACTGTGAATGGTGAGCGCTACCAAGAGATGATATCCAACTTTTTTTGCCCAAAATGCAAGAGCTTAACTTGCATGACATGTGGATTCAACAAGACGGTGCCACATGCCACACAGCACGCGCAACAATGGACTTATTGAGATGCGAGTTCGGTGAACATTTTATTTCACGTTCGGGAACGGTCAATTGGCCGCCTAGATCGTGCGATTTAACGCCTTTAGACTATTTTTTGTGGGGCTATGTTAAAGCTCATGTCTATACAGACAATCCCGCTTCAATTGACGCATTGGAAGACAACATTGAAGCATTTATTCGTGAGATACCGGCCGAAATGTTGGAAAGAGTATGCCAAAATTGGACTAAGCGGATGGATCATTTGAGGCGCAGTCGCGGTCAACATTTGCATGAAATAATCTACAAATATTAAATTATATGGATTCAAATAAAGATTTCATGCATTTTTCTAAATTTTATGTGTTTTTTTTTTTTGGAAAACTTTCCTATAGCTCTTAAAAAATCACCCTTTACTACAATTATATTTTTGTGGATAAATTTGAAATAATAATTCTGAGGAAATTAACGATAGAGGAAGTAAGTAAATATTCACATAACCAGATTTCATTAAATGTAATCTTTTAAAACCGGTTCCTGCCAAAAAAAATATGTGTATCTGCCAATTTCCTTCATAATAAATGTTTATTTTGTAAAGCCGTTACCTATTGCTGTAATAGTAGTTTAATAATAGTTTCAATGAATATTT
Organism: Cordilura impudica; assembly: GCA_963682025.1. NCBI lineage: Eukaryota > Metazoa > Arthropoda > Insecta > Diptera > Scathophagidae > Cordilura > Cordilura impudica. The sequence goes on along the minus strand of OY821517.1, from coordinate 318,817,692 downwards.
TTACATGTTAAATAAAATAAATTCTTCTAATTCAGGTACACTCTGACAAATTATTATATGTGCAAGGTATTCTATTGATTTGTTGGTAAGTAAAAAAAATATTTTTTCATATTTGTTTTGTATTTTATTATGTATTTATGTGTGCTTTAAAATCACAAAAAAAAATATTCTGAATTTTATTTTTTAAAACAGAAAAAGAGGAAAACAAAAATACTTCATAGAAAATAGTTATATGCGCATAAAACAAAATTAATATTTATTATATATATCTAACATTATATTTAAATAATTAATAAGATATTGTGTTGCCCTTGTGTACCAAAACTTGTTGTAGCCTACGTGGTATAGAACCCACCAAGTTTCTTAAAGTGCCAATATCAATTTTCTCCCATTCTGCCAATATTGCTACTTTAAGGTCTTTAAGCGTCGTGTATTGCTTTGACTTTGAAAATACCGTAGAAGAAAAGATCCCAAGAGGTCTTCAATTGGGTTTAGATCCGGACCTACGGCTGTCCATTCCAATACCGCTATTTTGTGCGCATTAAAAAAGTTTTTTTGTAAAGCGAGCCACATGGATCGGAGCATTGTCTTGTTGGAACGTCCAATTATCTCCATATAGTTCGGCGGCAAAGTCGATTAAATTGTTCTTCAACAAGTCAACATATATTTCTGCATTCATTTTAGTGGGGACGAAGCATATTTGAGACTTTCCTCGTGCTCCAAATGCAGCCCAAACCATGAGAGATCCACCACCGTGGTTGCGCTTGTAGCATGTTTGGTGAGGGTGTCTTGGATCTCTCCAATATTTGTGGTGACCATCAGGGCCGTCCAAATTAAACTTTTTCTCGTCACTAAATATAACGGTTTGAAATTCCTTCTAACAAAATTTGTATTTATCAACAAATGCAATACGGGCATTTTTATGGCGCTGGGTTAAGTGTTTCATAACTTAGACCTATACCGTCCTTTAGCAGTTGCTGGACACGCTGCCTTGTAACCCTTAAGCCCAGTTCCACCTTTATTTGCCTGCAACTCATATTTTCATTGGCTGCTAAATGTCTTATATGCCGCTTAGTCCTCTGGTCTATGGTTGGGATGCGTCCATTTCGCTTATTATGCCATAGCTTTAGGGGTCCTTGAGGAAATTGGATATAGTATTACGGTGCTGATTTACCGCAGCTGCGATTTGACCAATTCCTTTGCCAGCAATTCGCATTCCGTAAATTTTCCCGCGCTCTTCATCCGAAAGTTCAGTTCCACGTGGCATTTTCAACTAAAAGGAAAACAGAAATAAAATTGTTGTTTAAATATATATGAAAAAGCCTTATTTACTCACCTCCGGAAAGATTACGTATATTGAACATAAAAAAAGATATTGAAGTTCACTCTTTTTCTATTTTCATTTATTCATAGATATTTTACAAATTTACAATTTGGTGCCCCAGCGCCTTAAAGGCTTTATAGGGGCAAAAAGGCAACTTTAGATATTACATTAAAAGAGAAAAAAAAAAAAGAAAATATAAACAAATACACAGTATTATTTTAAAGATATGTAAAGAAAAAAAATATTCAGATACATTAGATTTCATAATTACATTAAAAGTGTTTCTATATTTTTAAGTAAGTGGTCTTTTATCTGATTTTTAAACGTTGAAATAACATTAATGTTTCGATAATTTACAGGCAATTTATTATATTCAATAGGCCCAGAAAATGAAATTCTTTGCTTGGTCAAATCAAGGCGACATCTTGCAAAACTTAAATTTTGAGCTTGTCTGGTATTTCTTTGCGTTCGAGCGAAATTATTAGAAAATTGTACAGATCGATGTTCATTGTCGCTTAGAGTCTTAAACACGTACATCAAAACTTTTTGTTTATACAAGCCTCGTATTGGCAAAATATTTTTTGCATATCTTTTAAACAAATTTAACGTTGAATATCTCATAGGTAGATTAAATACAAGTTTTAACGCTTTATTCTGGGCAGATTGAAGTGACTTCAAGGAATTATTTATTCTACAACCATATACAGCAGGAAGATAAGTAAAATGTGAATGTACAAGAGACTGATAAATAAGTAACTTTGTATCACAGTTAAGCTTATTTCTAAACTTATATAGTATTCCAATGCCTGGGGAAACTTTAGCTTTTAGTGAAAGTATGTGCTCATCCCATAACAAATTTTGATTTAAGACAACTCCTAAGTATGTTACCATCTCAGATTCATTAATAGCGATTCCATCAACATGCACAAACATCTTCTCATCATTTTTTAGATTGTATGGTTTAAATCTTACAAATTTAGTCTTGGAGGGATTAATAAAAAGTCTGTTAGCCGCATCATATTCAATCTGTGTTTTTAGAACTTGTGAGTATCTATAAGGATAAAACAAGCATACATCATCAGCATACATAAATAACTTGCCGTTAAAGCCAATATTTTTCAGATCATTAATAAAAATCTTGAACAGTAAAGGACCAAGGACACTTCCTTGCGGAACTCCACAGGTTACTGGTAGCATTGTACTTTTAGACTCACCAACTTGAACGAACTGCTTCCTGTTTGATAAATAACTTCGGAAAATGTCCAGAGTTTTGTTCGCAACTCCTATAATAGTAAGTTTTTTTATTAAAATATCATGGTTAACCAGATCAAAGGCTTTAGAATAATCAAAGAACACTCCTGCTACACCGCTGCTGCCACCATCAAGCTCTCCACAAATGTAATCAACCACAGTAACAACGGCTTCCTCAGTTCCTGAACCTTTTTTGAATCCGAATTGCCTTTCGAATAAAATGTTATTTATATCTAGATAGTTTGAGATCTGTTCAAAGATAAGTTTCTCAAAGACCTTGTCCACAATCGATAAAATAGATATTGGTCGAAAATTTTGTATTTTATTTGATCCAACAAGTTTAGGTATGGGAATTATCTTATGTATTTTAAGAACATCTGGATATTTTCCTTCATCAATCATTTTATTAAACACGTCAGTTAATATATTAACAATTAAATGTTTCCTTGTTAGTAACATTTTTGGAGTAACGCTATCATATCCAGGAGACGAATTGCACTTTAGATTGTCTACTATACTTCCAACTTTAGCATTATCGACTTTTTTTAAAATAAAAGTTGTTCTCTGGGGTATTAATGTTCGAAATATGTTAATGTCGTCATTATAATTACTTGCATTGATAGATTGCATATTTTGTACTGCACTAAAGAAGAAATCGTTAAATTTTAAAGCTTTATCCTTTTCCTGACTTAAAACAGTTCCATCTTCAGTTACAATATTTTTTATACCACGACTATTACGGCCTAACTCCTTGTTTAAAAACTGCCACGTTTTCTTAGTATCACCACAAAAGCTCTTTAGTTTATTTATGTAATACTCATTCATTAATTGGTTGTTACATATTTTAATGACTTACTTATTCTTTTAAGCCGCTGAGATATTAACTTATTTTCGGTATTTTTCCTTCGAGCTCGAAGTAAAGTTTCTTTAAAACAAATTAATGAAAGAAGGTTATCTGTCATCCAAGGAGTCAGTTTCTTACGTGCACACATTTGCCTATTTGACGTTGTTGTATGAAGTAATGCAGCTTCTGATAAAGTATTTATTAAGTTCTCACAAATGTTTGATGAACTGCTAGTCAAATTTTCATTCTGTAGATTGTCATCTAAATAATGTCCCAGTTGTTCATAATCAACTTTGAAGCTCTTTTCAGTTAAGACGTTCTGCCTCACTAATTCAGTTCCAAACCCACAATATATTAAATTATGGTCACTTAGTCCATTTTCAATAGAGTGCACAAAAACATCACGATTTATATTAGTAAAAACAAGGTCAATAGACGTTTTACTTTGAGGTCGTGTTACCGTATTATGACATGAAAACATATCAAACTCCGAAAAAAGATTAAGCAATGAAATACTGCTACAGTCGTTAGATAAGAAATCCACGTTAAAGTCTCCCACAAAAAGGTAAGGAGCACCATTAGACAAAATTAGTAAATCTTCAAGTTTCCTTAAGAAATCTGCAAAAATAAATTTTTGCGATCTATAAATGGATATAATTACTAAAGGTTTATTCATAATTTTAAGATCTGGTAACTCTATCGACACAGCATCCAAAAAACCTTCACTGCAATTTGCTTTAACATTGAATTTTAAAGATGACTGAATAAAAACCGAAGTTCTGCCTTATCCATCCTTTCTACAACAATGGACAACCTCATAGCCGGGTATTGAGTACAGATTCTTCAGCATCAGAAACGCGAATGTTAATCAATGCACATATAATTATTTTCTATTGAATTAAAAACTAAAAACGATAATCTCAGATAACGGAACCACAAATGAAGTCAAAAGAAAAATTAAATTCCATGATTAGAGAGATTAAATATAAGAAAAAAAAATGCTGAAGTTAAAAATAAACTACTGTTAGTTTTTAGATAGAAACAATAGTTTTTAATATTCTTGCACATATAATTTTTTGTCCAAGGTATATTTCTTTTTTTAATTTAGAGTATCACTTCTTCACTTTCAAATGTGTTTACAATCAGCTGTTTCTATGAACTTGCAAATTCTTAAAAATTGCTGTACGTTTACTATTTTCGATATTTGTGTTTTTGAGAACTAATTTTTTTTACTCTCTGAAATTTCGGTTTTTACTGGTTTTTAATGGGAAAGTAAACGAACAGAGCTATGAACACAGACAGCAGGACGGACGGACGTTGCTAAATCAAAAAGTGGTTCTTTGTCAATCGAAAAGGTGGGTCTAAGTCAAATATTTTTGGTAGTTATAAATATTAGCACAAACTCAATGTACCCTCACCACATAGTAGTATAGAATATAAATATTGTATGTACAAATAAATAACAATACCTGAGTACATCAAAATTTATCATTTTCGATTGTAGGGTAAGGTGGAACACACTAGAGGCGGGTAAAGATGAAAACATTCCATAATAACCGAAGCAAATTTTATCAAGGCCGTATTAAAAATTAAATTGCAAAATATCGACAGTTGAATGTAATAACTCTTGATACTCCCCATCAAACACTGCACAGCTTTTATAGTAACTTCCGCAGCATATCTTTTAAACTTTTTTCTAATTGAAACTTTATTTTGGATAAAACCTAATTTATATTTAAAAATTTCCCAGAATTCTTCAGTTGGGCGAAGTTTGAACAGTTCGGTGGATTAGGACGTTTCGATATAAAATCGATGTTGTCTTTATACCACTTTATCATGTTATTTGAATAGTGACATGTTGCTAGATCTGGCCAAAATTTTGTTGGAGATTTGTGATGCCCAATAAATATAAATTTTCGACGACTTACATGAAAATGTAACAGATGGTCTAAGGCCTAATTAGCAACACGTAGTTAAAATGTATCCGTACCGTAAATGTAACGTTCGTAAAACACGAACCAGCATGTTGCTGTGTAAAATTAACCAAACTTTATCAACTGTTCACAAATGTCACGTACAAACGTGGGGACATTCCAGTTACGTGACAGTTGAGTTCGGTAACTGCTCTAAATGCTTTTCATGTAACAGAAAAAACAGCTGACACGTTTGGTTACGTTTACGTGTGGCTAACTAGGCCTTTACTCTTTAACCCAAAACTGCAGACCGCTTGCCAAATCAATAGTTTTGTGAAAAAATTATCTAGTTTTACATATTTGTATTTGGAAGCCACATTGCCCCGACTTGACGAGACATAAAATGTTTGGTCCGGTAGTTGTCTAAAATCGGCTTTGATATATGTTTCTTGATCCATAACAATACAACCTTTGAATTTCGTTAGAACCTCGTTGTAGAACAATCGGGTATGCTGTTTGGCCACTGATTCGTGTTTATCGGTTCTGTTTGGGTATTTAATAACTCGATATGCACTTTTGCTACTTTTAAACTTTTTAGCACGATCTTGGTCTCTTGATCTCTTCATATCTTCTTAAAACTCTATATACTGTAATTTTTCCCATTTTAAGTGATTTTGCTATGTTTGCACGTGACCATGTCAGATTTCCAAGAAATGTGTGCACAATTTTTTCACGACAACCTTTTTCTTTTGCGTCTATTTTTTTGCAAACTTAAACCAAAACACTTGAAATTTTAGTCAAATAACGGAAAAACTATTGTCAAAAAAAAATACATAAGAGTTGCAATTTTAACTGAACTACACTATATTTGACTAGGTTTCGAAAAATATGGTTTTCTTTTTTTGGAAGAAAGTAACCGTGAGTTCAAGCTAATTCGCAAAGTAGGCACTGTATCCAATTTTTGGTGTTTCAACCTCGTTGAAAGAAATTTCATAAAGAGAATTTTGTCTCTCTATTAGTCGGGAGCATCGGGCAATATGTCAGCATCATATGAATACGATCGCGATCTAAAAGCTCTTGCATAGACCTGAAGAACCCTCCATGAAATTTTATATTATTTTTCCCATACTCAGCTCGTCAATTCGCATCGTAGGAAAGATATTATTACCAAATACATTCCGACGGAACCCGATACAACACATTCTTCTTTCGCTTTTAACTGATTTCTGACTAATTTGTATTTTTTTTCTTTGGTAATAACTGTTGGTATTTCTAGGCGAATGGTTAATGGACGATGCAGTGTTGGAGTTGCACAATATTTTTTTAGAATATCAGCCTTATGGTATTCCGGCCTATTATAAACAAAATTAAAAACCAATTTATAAAAAACTTGTTTCTTTTTTCATAAATTTGAAAAATATTATTACAAACCAAATATATGTATCTGTACCATAATTACACCTCGAACATACTAGCGAAAAAAGTCTTAACACATCCAAAAATGCTTCCTCACTAACGATTAACTTACCGTTACGAGTATCTACAGATCTAGTCTTAATATATTTTGACATGGAACGTCTATATAAATCCATTAGTTGCCAAAAGAAAAAGGGGATGCACATTAACCGCATTTTCCACAATATCCGAACTTATTCTACTTTAAGACGAGTCCAAATCGATGGCCAATACCTAATATATAGAATATGTCGAAAAAGATTAGAAGAGGAAACGACATTAGTTCTTTTTAAATTCGAAACCTATCTAACGATTTCAATCTATTTTGGCTATTCATTGAAAACCTGATATAGCCCATAAAAAAGTACGAGGGTTTGTTTCTCGACGCTATTGCCTTGATAATGTTAGTCGTATTTATGTACAATTATTTCTGTGAACATACTATTGTTTTCCTGTCCTATAACATTTGCATTTAAACACACAACCTCTGAGCGAAAAATTAAAACTTAAAAGTGTTAAGTATATTTATAAGTCGTGAGAGCTAATAATCCTTCTAAATGTGTTCTAAAAAGCCAAAAGTGTTACAGGTTTAGCCAAAAAAATATCCAGTCGCAGAATTAAGAAGAATACAGACATCAGAAAACGCGTGTTAAATATATAATTGTGGTTCTAGAAAATGAAAAAAGTGGATTTTCCGATAGTGGAAAAGGCACTTTATAAATTGTTTCTTAACGTGCGAAACAAAAAGATGTCACTGATTCTTATGATGGACTGATTCTTACAGCAAAAGCTAAAGAAATTCACGAAAAAATAATGAAAACGGCCATGTTTTTATTGCAAGCGATGGATGTATGCAAAATTTTAAATTGGAAGTCTTCTTGGATGATATCTGCTATTTTTCATGATTGGTTTCATCATTCATTTGTGCCAGAGGTAAGTCTTTGGTTTGAATGAAAAATATCTACGGTAAGGTTTTTATACCCTCTACCACTATGTGGACAGGGTTTAATGAGTTTGTGCTGATGTTTGTAGCTACTTAAAATATTTTACCTAGACCCACTTTTATTATACCGATCAATTCAGATTCATCTGAGTCGATTTAGCGATGTACGTCCGACTGTCCGTCCGTCTGTGCATCCATGTAAACTTGCAAATCAAACTAAAGGTTGCAAATATGAATATATTTTGATGAAATTTGGTATATAAGATTCTATCGGCCATAGGACGAACACTATTGAAATTGGTGGAAATCGGTGCATGTTCAGACGTAGTCCCCATACAAATGAGATTGACTTAAATTGCCATAAGATCCAAATTATCATATACATAGATCTCGGTCAAATTTGGTTTGTGTATGATTATTAGATACATTAATCAGTATTCCAAAATTCAGCCGTATAGGACAATTCTTAGTCATAGCCCCCATATAGAGCTCTTCCTGATCTTCACTTAAACCTATCAAAAACAAAAGTAATGCACAAATTTGGTTTGTATATGTTTTTGCAAAAATTAAGTGACTTTACCAAATATGGTCAGGATCGGTACATTTATCGACCTAGTTCCCATATACATATAGCATCCGATATGAACTTTTTTAGATCTGTAGGCAAAATAATTTATAAAAATTTCCCTCAGATGTGGTTCACGCCTATTTTCTATACCCAATTAGTTGGACCTAAGACCCGCTCTCTAAACGCATGATAGAGGGTATCGCACAGTCGGTCTAGACCGACTATAATTTTATTATACCCTATACCACTATGTGGTTTGGGTATAATGACTTTGTGCTGCTGTTTGTAACAACCAAAAATATTTGACCTAGACCCATCTTTAATTATACCGATCGAATCAGAATCACTTTCTGAGTTGATTTAACAATGTCCGTCCGTCCGTCCGTCCGTCCGTCCGTCTGTGTGTCCATGTAAAGCTTGTAATCAAACTGCAGGTCGCAAATATGAATATATTTTGACGAAATTTGGTATATAAGCTTTTATCGGCCATGGGATGAACGCTATTGAAATTGGTGAGAATCGGTCCATGTTCAGACCTAGCCCCCATACAAATTACCCATATGAAATCGACATAAATTGCCATAAGATCCAAATTGTCATATAGATCTTACTCAAATTGGGTTTGTATGCGTTCATTACATCCACTAATGAGTAGTCCAAAAATGATCCCTTTGACCCCATATAGAGCTGCTTCCCGATCTTCACTTAAATCTATCAAAAAACAAAAATATTGCACAGATTTTTCTCAAATTTGGTTTGTATATATTTTTTCAAAATAAAAGTGACTTTACCAAATATTGTCAAGATCGGTCCATTTTTGGACCTAGTCCCTTTATAGATATAGCATCCGATATGAACTTTTTCATATCTGCAGCCAAAAAAATTAATAAAAATCCCACTCAAATTTGGTTTACGCTTATTTTCAATGTCCAGTTAGTTGGGCCTAAGAGATAGGGTTTCTAAACGCATGGTATAGGGTATCGTATAGTCGGTCTAGACCGACTATAATTTTCTTACTTGTTTTTTGTTTTGGTTTGTTTTAGGTTACTGATTTCTTGACTCAAATGGGCCGCCAATGCCCCTTAGCATCCTCCGGAAAAAGAAAAGTTTTTACCACAACATAACTTCTTTAATTCAGCCAATCAGCCAATGGATCAAAACGTTTAAAAAATTGCTAAACTACCTAATAGTAAAAGCCTCTTGGTATCAATTACAGCAAAAAAAATCATTGAAAGATGCAATTATCCTTTTAGACTCAGTATGAAGTCGACTTACAAAAGAAATTTTATTCACAGCTGGGAAAAATGTTTTGAATTCAGTTTCGAATGAAGATGACTCTGATGAGGATCCTGTGAGGATCTTAAGAGAAAGCTGCCAAACAGAGTGAGACAACTGTAAAAAAGAGCGGTCGGTATTCTTGGGTTGCTTAATCCTCAGGCTTGTTTAGAAAATATTTTATTAACCATAATATTATTTCAGGTTGAATTTATAATGTCCCTCGTTCAAGAATGGAATAATAACCTTAAACAGAATTTCACAGAATGTGAAATTATTTCATTTAAAAGTTGTTGCGATTGTTTTATGTTTCAATTTTTATGTGAAAATATTATATTAAAGAGGGTGTATTCTTCCTAACTTTCAATTTTGCACGGTTCCATTCTATTGATCGATCGGCATCAATCTGTACATATTTATTTCGATACCCATTTATTATGTTTCTATTTAACTCCCTTTGTCTGTTTGTTTGATTGAGGTGGAATCTTGAAACAAAGGGTACGTCCGTAAATGCAGTAAATTTGTGCATCATTGCGGCAGTTATGCCAAGTTTTGTTGCTGATGCGTGATCAGTTGTAGCAGATGCTTTGTTACTGCTCAACAATTGCACAGAGTTTGCTTTTTACAGCGTTTTGCAAAAGATTAAAAACATGTTCACCACAATAACATTAACAAATATTATTGAAAATCTTGATTCTAAAAATGACAACTTTTTGTTAACTTATAATAAAAACAGAATTAAAAGATAGATGAAACGACTTTTGCTTATTAAAAATCAATTAAAACGAAAAAGGCGGATTCCTAAGATAAAAAATTACTTTGAAATAATAAAACGATATTATTTAAATTTATATTAACAATTTTAAGATAATGCACTAATTGAGGCCTAGTTAGCCACACGTAACCTTAACCAAACGTGTCAGCTGTTTGTTTCTGTTATATGAAAAAGGCTTTAGTGTAGTTACCGAACTCAACTGTCACGTAACCGGAACGTCCCAATCTGTTGAAAATAGATTTTTGCTTCGTTTGTACGTGACATTTGTGAACAGCTGATAAAGTTTGGTTAATTTTACACAGCAACATGCTGGTTCGTTTTTTACGTTCTATAATTGCACCAAATGCCAACGTTACATTTACGGTAAATTTAGGCCTTTACTCATCCATTCTGCACCAATGTTTAATTTTCTTTTTAAGCTACTCTCTCTATTACATCAGAAATTAAAATGATGCCTATGGCAAAAATTTGCGGCAGCACTGTTAATTGTTTGCTTAAAAAAAACTTGACGTAAATCAGTGCTGATAACTGATGGTTTTTTGAACGTTTAACTTTTCTTATGCTGCAGTGATGCGTAACTACTGCATTTACGAACATATCCTAAATTTTAACCAACTTCACGACTAGCTAGAGCTCCATTTACCTAAAGTGAACGACAATACATTATTTTTATAATTTTTCACGATCTGATCATTATTTCTCGCGGTTAACCTGAAAGCGGATTTTGAAGTAAAGAAAGTAAAAAAATATTGAAGATACTTGAAATTAACCGTAGAACATAATAATAAAATCATGCAGAAAATATTAAAAATAATGCATTATCATCGATAATTATTACTTAAATGCTGATAGTTTCAGAGCTCTAGTCCGGGAAGTTGTACGAAATTCTGTAACAAAAAACAGCCTCAAACGAACGGACAGAGATTTAATTTCAAACATAAAAAAGAAAAAAACGGCAAAGAAAAATATTTTTAGAGGATACTGTAGACAAAAAATTTTAAAAAAAATTATATGAAAATATTTTATTTTTATAAAAATTCGATGAAAAAAATATTTGAAAAAGTCCGATAGTGCGTTTTGTGTGGAGAATATGCATTTTCTGGAAAATATCGAAACATCGAAAAACACTCGAGACAACTTTCCAGTTTCTGTAGTAGAAGGGTTTCGCCAGTAATATTTTAAAATTTAAAACTGTCGTAATTATTTCCATAACCTATTTTTATTTTTGTATTTTTTTTATATCTCTCCTTTTTATTATGCCTTTTTATTTTAAATTTTTTGAGTATTACTTATTTGATGTTGATATTTGCTTAATACTTTATTATGACTTCTTCTAATATTCGGTCGAGTTCCAAATACAACACTCATTCTATGATTCGTATAATTGGTAAACAAAAGGAAGGTTTAAAAATTTGTCACTTAAATGCTCAAAGTCTTTTTTGTAAATTTGATGAATTTCGATACATTTTTTGAAAACTCAGGAATTGATGTAATTTGTATATCTGAAACATGATTCAATCCGAATAAAATAAAAAACTTTCAGGTCAAAATAGACGGCTATGATTTATTTCGAGCTGATAGGAATACTGGTAAACGTGCTGGAGGCGTTGCAATGTATGTCAAGAAACAATTACGTTCTCGATTTGTTTGCAAATCTATCGATGAAGAATATGATTTTGTATTTATTGAACTTCCTTGTGACGTAAGCAAATGTCTCATAGGTGTTTTATATAGGCCTAATGATTCACTAGATATTTCTCCGGTTGTTAATATGTTAGATGAAAATTGTTTATGTTATAGTGATATTATTCTTTCTGGAGACCTAAATGGAAATTTGCTCATTGATTCTGATCTAATTTCACTTTTCCAACCGATTGGGCTTATAGCTGTAAACACTACTATCCCCACTCACTTCAATGAGTAGTACCCTTATTGACGTGTTTTTTGTCTCTGATATTAGAAAAGTTCTTTTGCATCACCAGTTTTCTTCTCCTAATTTCTCAAAACATGACGTCATTTATATGACCTTTAACATTCCTTATTTTAAACATGAAAAACCACAGCATATTACTTTCCGTGATTACAAGAATATTAACTATGATGCTCTTTTAAATGAAATTAATTTAATCAATTGGACCAGTATCTACAGTAATCCTGATTTAAACCAACAGATATCCTTTTTTTATGAAGCTACCACATACCTATACGACAAATACGTACCGGTTAGAAAGAAAACTGTTAAATCTTCTACTAAGCCTTGGTTTAATCAAAATATTTGTGATTTAATAGTTAAAAGAAATTCTGCTTACGATAAGTGGAAAAGATATAAAACTACACAGTCAAATGAAATTTTTAAATCACTACGTAGATCTGTTACTAGGGAAGTAAAGTTAGCTAAGCAACGCTATTATAGTCGTGTATTTTCAGAGGCTATGGATACTAAAAATATGTGGAAAGAGATAAAGAAAATTGGTTATAAAGATGAAAGTGAATCGGTAAATCTTTCCACTTTTGAACTAAATGAATTGAATAGACAATTTACTTCAAATGACTCAACTCCTCTTCGTTCTGACTCTTATGCAAATCTACCAGATTGCAATCTGGATTCTTTATTTAGTTTTTCCTGCGTTAACCAGGAGGATGTTCTGGAAGCTTTTCTTTCCATAAAGTCAAAATCAATTGGTCTAGACGGTATGAATCCAATATTTATTAAAGCTATTTTACCACAGGTTTTACCCTATATCACTCATATTTTTAACACTATTTTTACAAAATCTATTTTCCCTGATTTGTGGAAATGGGCAAAAGTAATTCCCTTGCCGAAATCTAATAAAGAATACAGGCCAATTTCCGTACTTCCTTTTCTTTCGAAAGTTTTCGAAAAAAATATGAGCAAACCAATGAATGAACATATATCCAATAATAATCTTTTATCATCTAAGCAATCTGGTTTTCGCAGGAAGAGAGGGTGTATCACTACTTTAATTGATGTATCGGAAGATCTTTGTAGTGTACCACACATGTCTACAATGCATACATGATACATAGAACAGACAATCAATAGTATCGATGACAATTTAAAATATCATTTACACAATGTGTATATGCAACAGACAATATCGATAATGAGTCAAACTGTTCTATGCATGGCATGTACATATGTAAATATGTAACAAATAATATGTGAGTGACTCATATTATTTGAGTGCATACCAAGCAAATAACATTGTAATTGGAATGTAGAATAAAGCAATACGATCCTTCATAGTACTGAGTGAAACAAATATAACACTAACTATATGCTAGAATAAGTTAGATCATGACAAATTGTATAAAAAGGGTGTAAAACCCAAAATAAAACAGACTTGAATTTTAAACACTAAATCGGCAACAACTGCCTTAGTTTTATTACAAAAGTTTCCATTTGCCCTTACAATAGTAAGATCGGCAAATGCAATAGCACAACCAGTGGCAAACTCTGCCGGTTGTAAAACCCCACACTCCTAAATACATAACACAGGACACCACAAGCACAACCAGTGGCAAACTCTGCCGGTTGCAAGGACCACACCCCTAATAGTTAGCCTTTAACCACCACATATTTATGACACCACCTATTCATAACACCACATGGCGATCCTTTGGACGACGACCTCGGAACTAATTTAAACACTTTCATCTAAACATCATATATAAACACATGTCCGACGAATACGTTCCTTCATCCTTAAGTGTTCCAGCAACACCACCACCAGCATACAAACCGATGGTACAAGGACCAAAACGGCTTACAATCGAGGAATACAGGCAAAGCCTAGCGAGGAAGACAGAAAAAAAATTAACAGCAATACCGATAGTCGACACAAAGATTGCTAAGAAGAAAAGAGGAGGACGGCTAGTGCACGAACGGAGAAAATTAGCAGACCTGCTACGCATTGTAAGGGAAGAAGAAAATCCAATCCCGTGGGAAAAATCGCAAGAAATTTGGTCAAAGATTGAGGAACTGAAAACCAGCATAAAAAGGAAAAAAAAAAAAAAAAGAACAAGAAAAATAAATAATTAACAGATACAAAAAGAAAAATTTTTTTAAATCAGAGAACATTTAAATAAATAGAAACTTATTATAAAATGTGTACAATTATACGAAGCATTGTATTTCCATTGATTATATTTATAACAATTACAATATTGTTGTTCAGGGCTATTCAGGGTGAAATCAGAGGAGTAGCATCGAAATTACATGACACTATTGAAAAATCCGATGTAATAGATAAAATATTTTCAATCAGCAAACACTTTATAAGAAGAAAATAAAATATGCCTTTCAATGACATATTAGAGATATTATTTATATTTATATTATTACAATTAGCAATTATAATATTCTTAAATTACATAAAATTAATTTTAATAATTGAAGAAAAATTTTTTTTTTTAAATGTACTATTTTAAATAAATAATTGAAAACATAATTGTTAGAAATATTGTTTATGAAATTGTCTATTATACTATTTTTAAAATAAAAAAGAGAAAAGAAAATTTTTGTAAAATTATCTAAATGGAAGAACAAATTGGAAAATTAAAAGAGTTATTAAAAATTTTAAAGAAAAGTCCAGGAAGGACATATACAAAGAAAACTATCCAAAACAAATTAGCATATATTGAGGAACTAAGAAAAGAATTTCAAATAACAAAAATTGAACAAGGAAATACAATAACTTCTGAGGAAGAGTTTAATAATATATATGAGGACATTAAGGAATATTTACTAGGAAAATCTACAGAAACGGAAACAGAAGACACTAAAATGGCAGCAATTAGTTTAGAAACAGTTTCAAAAACACTATCATTGTTCACCGGTAATTATGTAGAATTAGAAGGTTTTCTAATAACAGCAGAACTCATCAACAAAACTTTATCAGAGACAGCAAAAATAGATTTTCTACAGTACATATATCATGCTAAGCTTACCTCAAATGTCAGAACAGCAATAGGGAGCTATACAAAGCCAGAAAATTTTGAAGAACTAAGGAAATTATTAGAACAAAGATACAAAAGCAATAAAACAATACCAGAACTACAGGCTAAATTGAATACACTATTCCAAAGGAAAATGTCTATAAATTCATTCAAGGAAAAGATAATGACGACAATAGATAACCTAAACAAGTTAGGTATCGAGGAACTGGGAAATGACGTAACAGAAGCAGAGAAAAACGTAATAATTAGACTGAATAATAAATTAGCTTTAGACATTTTTAAAAAAGGTTTGAATGAGAACTTTAAATCGACCATATACGCAGCTCGACCTAATAATCTGCAAGAAGCATCCGAGCTCGCATTGGAATTGGAAAATGAGCGAAAAGTAAATCATAACTCAGTTTTACATTTTAGAAATGAACGACCACATTACTCACAGCGGAACCAGACTAGAAATAACAACTCGTCTAGAAGTTTCAGTAGAAATGACAGTTACACCAATACTGGAAATAGGCACAACACAGATAGGAACTTTAATAGAAACAATAACGATAACAGAAATAATACTAACTTCAGTAGAAATAATAATTTTAGGAATAACAACAGAAACAATGGGGGAAACCAGAATAACAATAACAATAGAAACAATGGACACATACATACTATACAAACTTCGGGAAACGAGTCAGGCCCGGAATAGATGGATATTCTGAACGGCCAAAATTAAGAGTATTTAAAGTATCCGACAACAACACAAATTTTATATACGCCAAATACAAGAATAAACAACTAACATTTCTCATAGATACAGGCGCAGACATATCACTCTGTCGAATGCAAACAGACTTTGAAGGCGAACAATATGAACCAGATGAAAAATGTAAATTAACAGGAATAACTACAGAAGAAATTTATTCTCTAGGCAAAATAAAACTAGAATTGTCACTAACGACCGAAATATACAGACACTCTTTCCAACTAGTAAAATCAGACTTTCCAATAGAAACAGACGGAATATTAGGTAGAGATTTTTTGAGAAAATACCTTGGTAAAATCGACTATGAAACATATACAATTTCTTTGTTTAATAATGATGAAACAATTACACTTCCCATGCAAGCGAAGGCACTTGATACAATGCATGTAACAATACCACCAAGAACAGAAATTATCCAAGCAATAAAATTGAACCTCACAGAAGATTGCGTCATATTCAATAATGAATTGAAGGAAGGAATTTTTCTAAGTAATTCAATAGCACCCAAAAGCGGCATGACACATATAAAAATATTAAACACAACGAACGACGCGGTAATTTTAAAGGGTATTCAACTTCAAACTGACCCACTTAAAAACTATAACATATTAAATTACAATAGCATAAACAGCGACGAACGTTTTGAAAAGATATTGGATGACTTACAATTAAATACTAATGACAATAATGAAAAAACAGAATTAGTAAAAATATTTAAAAAATATCAGAATGTATTTCACTTGGAAAACGAAAAATTAACAGTCAACAATTTTTACAATCAGAAAATCACAACCTCAGACAACACACCCGTATATATAAAGAACTACAGGTTACCACATTCACACACAAATATAATAAATGAACAGGTGCAGAAAATGCTTAATGATGACATAATAGAATCATCAGTCAGCCCATACAATGCTCCACTCCTTTTGGTACCAAAAAAGAACACGGAGAACAAAAAGAAATGGAGACTAGTAGTAGATTTTAGGAAACTAAATGACAAAATTGTTAATGACAAATTTCCATTAACTAGATTAGAAGACATTTTAGATAAATTAGGCAGAGCCAGATGGTTTTCTACACTCGATATGACTAGTTCATTTCATCAAATCAAATTGGACAAAGATTCTAGAGCATTAACAGCTTTTTCTACACAGCAAGGTCACTATCAATTTAAAAGACTGCCATTCGGACTGAAAATTTCTTCAAATAGTTTTCAGAGAATGCTTACAATAGCACTTTCGGGACTAGAATCCGAAGCATTTCTTTACGTAGATGACATTATCGTGTACGGATGTAGTTTGCAACATCACAATCGAAATTTAATAAAAGTATTGAACAGGTTACAACAGTATAATCTAAAACTTAACCCAAAAAAATGTTGTTTTTTGAGACCAGAAGTAATCTATCTGGGACATTTAATAACAAAGGACGGTGTGAAAACAGACCCAGCCAAGTACGAAGTAATAAAAAATTATCCAACACCCACAAACACGGACGAAGTAAGACGATTCATTGCATTCTGCAACTACTACAGAAAATTCATACCAAATTTCGCTGACATTGCCAAAAGTCTAAATGCACTATTAAAGAAGAAAGCAAAATTTTTATGGACAGAAGAATGCCAAAACGCTTTTGATAAACTAAAAGAAAAGTTAATGAAACCCCCTGTACTACAATACCCAAATTTTGAACAACCTTTTATTTTAACTACCGACGCTTCAAACTATGCATTAGGAGCCGTTTTATCCCAAGGCGAAATAGGCCAAGATTTACCCATTTCATATGCTAGTAAATCATTACAAAAACATGATATCAATAAACCGATAATTGAAAAGGAACTATTAGCAATTCATTGGAGTATAAATTTTTTCAAACCTTACCTGTACGGTAGAAAGTTCATAGTAGTAACAGACCATAGACCTTTAATCTCACTATTTTCACATAAAAACCCTTCATCAAAGATGACTAGAATTAGATTGGATTTAAGTGACTATGATTTTTCAATTGTTTATAAAAAAGGAAAGATGAATACTAACGCTGACGCACTTTCCAGGATAGAAATTAACTCAGATATATTAAAACAGATGATACCACGAAACCATGAAGAGAAAGAGAGAAAAATATTAGTAACAACACGGGCCATGAAAAATAAAATTAATGAGGCAACAACTAAAGATATGTATAAAATGATAAATAATGAAGAAAACAATACACGTGTAGACAGAAATAAATTGGAAACATGTAACTCTCAGAAGCCTGATCAACTTCAAATATGGGAATGCACCTCCATTAATGACGTCAAAAATATAAAGAAATTGCAATTTAATGAAATAGAGAATATAGAAGATATCGATATAAAAATTGAAAATAATATAGTGCACATAGGACGTAATGATAATTCATCGAAACCAGTTTCGACCATGAAGAAATTACGTACCCAAAATATTAATAATGGAAAATATAATGAAAAGCTAGCAAGATTCAGCAATAATTCAGCGAAACTAGATTCGTTACTGAAGAACCTGATATCTAAAATGAGAAAGGAAAATATAAAGGAAGTAGCGCTACCAAATAATGATAAAATATTTAAAGTATATACAAAAGAAGAAATAAAAGAAGCATATGCAAAGATAAAAATAAATGATAAAAGTCCTCAACTAAAAATATTAATATATAATGCCCCAAAGAGAATAACAAACGAAATATTAAAATACAAACTAATAGATGAATTTCATAATGCCACCCATGCAGGCCACTTGGGTATAAGGAAAACAGTAATTAAACTAAAACAGCGGTATATTTGGAAAAACATGAATAAGATGGTGAAGAGTTTTGTATCATATTGCGATAAGTGTAACAAAAACAAACAAACAAAACACATAAGGGAACCATTCACACTAACAGACACACCAGGCAACAGTTTTGAAGTGATTTCAATTGACACTGTAGGACCGCTTCGAATTTCAAATGATTACCGATACATTTTAACAATGCAATGTGAGCTGACAAAATTCATTGTTGCACACCCAATGTCAACAAAAGATGCAATTACAACAGCCAAAACATTGGTCGAACAATTTATTTTGAAGTATGGTCAATTTAAGGTACTTAAGTCAGACAAGGGAACAGAATTTACAAATGAGATAATGCGTAACATATGCTCATTATTACAGATAAAACAAGCATTTTCAACACCCTATCACCATCAAACACTAGGTTCAGTTGAGAGGAATCATAGAGTTCTGAATGAGTTTTTATTGACAACAGCAACTGATTATGAATGGGACAAGTGGATTCCATATTTCACTTTTGCCTATAATACAGCACCACACATTGACACAGGCTACACACCATTTGAATTAGTATACGGAAAGTTACCATGCTTGCCATCTGACATTCTAGAAAATGAAAATGAAAATAAATTCTACAATTATGACGACTACGTTAGAGAACTACGAGTTAGATTACAATTCTCGTTGAATAGAGCAAAAGAAATGACAATTAGTATAAAAAATAATAGAATTGAAAAGGATAAATATAGCAACCAACCTAAACTAGATATAGGAGATTTAGTTCTAATAAGAGTAGAGAATAGAAAGAAAAACCAAAGTCCATATAAGGGACCATATAAAATTGTTAAGAGAAATGGTGTAAACACCACTATAGATTATAATGGCAAAGAAAAAGAATTGCACAATAACAATTTAAAGAAATATATAGAATATTAAGAAATATCATAAGAATAATTGTTAATTAATACAATATTTTAATAACAAATTGTATATAAATATTTTAACCAATAAATTTAAGAAATTTTGTAACGGTATTATGAGGTTGATAAGAAAAATTATGCAGTTAAATATTACCTCCCTAATTTTTCTCTTAAGGGTAAGGGTGTAGTGTACCACACATGTCTACAATGCATACATGATACATAGAACAGACAATCAATAGTATCGATGACAATTTAAAATATCATTTACACAATGTGTATATGCAACAGACAATATCGATAATGAGTCAAACTGTTCTATGCATGGCATGTACATATGTAAATATGTAACAAATAATATGTGAGTGACTCATATTATTTGAGTGCATACCAAGCAAATAACATTGTAATTGGAATGTAGAATAAAGCAATACGATCCTTCATAGTACTGAGTGAAACAAATATAACACTAACTATATGCTAGAATAAGTTAGATCATGACAAATTGTATAAAAAGGGTGTAAAACCCAAAATAAAACAGACTTGAATTTTAAACACTAAATCGGCAACAACTGCCTTAGTTTTATTACAAAAGTTTCCATTTGCCCTTACAATAGTAAGATCGGCAAATGCAATAGCACAACCAGTGGCAAACTCTGCCGGTTGTAAAACCCCACACTCCTAAATACATAACACAGGACACCACAAGCACAACCAGTGGCAAACTCTGCCGGTTGCAAGGACCACACCCCTAATAGTTAGCCTTTAACCACCACATATTTATGACACCACCTATTCATAACACCACATCTTCGTTATATCGTTGACAGTGGTAATATTGCTTTTTTGACTTTATTGGACCACTCTAAAGCTTTTTACTCAGTGGACCATGATATTCTTGTTAAAAAGCTTAAACATATTTTTGGTTATTCTGAAACCTCCTCTAAATTGACTAGCTCTTACCTTCGGAACAGAGAGCAAGTAGTTGTCTCTAAAGACAAGTCGTCTACCTCTGCGTCTTTAAGTAGGGGTGTTCCGCAGGGGTCTATACTTGGCCCTCTTTTGTTTTCTATTTACATAAATGTTCTACCACGCGTAATTAATTCATGCCAAATGCACATGTACGCTGACGACGTTAAGTTATACACATCATGTAACGTACGAGATGTGGAAAATTGTGTACAGAACCTGAATACTGAATTGAACCACGTATTTGAATGGGCTAGGTTGAATTGTCTTACCTTAAATCCGAAAAAATCTCAGTGCCTTGTTATTTTTAAAAAGATATATGATACCTCTTGTCTTCCGAAAGTTAGTATTAATGGAGTGGATATCGCCTACGTTGCGAATGCTAAAAACCTTGGAATGATTTTTAATAATACCCTAACGTGGAATGATCAAATTAACAAAGCTTCTGGAAAAGTTTATAGTATTCTCCGTAGTCTTTGGTCTTCTCAGTACTTCATACCGCAGAACATTAGATTTGTTCTTGCAAAATCGTTTATCTTACCTACGCTTTTATATGGTTGTGAATTGTTGTCAGGTTGTGATAGTGCAGACATGGGTAAACTTACACGCGTCTTTAAAAGTGTAGTTAGATATGTTTATGGTTTACGCAAATATGATAGTATCTCCGCTTTTCTAAATAAAATTTATGGCATTTCATTTGAAGACTATCTTAAATTTAGAACTTTACTTATGGTTCATAAAATTATTTTCACTAAAGAACCCGTTTACCTTTTCGAGCGATTACTATTTACAATGGCATACGTCTTTGGAACTCGTTACATACTTTAAATAATCAACTTCACAAAATATCAAATACAACATCATTTAAGAAATAACTTTTTAAACTTTTTCTCAATTGATTTTTAAAATACTTAATTTTAATTTCTTTAGTTAATTTAATTTTAATTTCCATATAATTTTTACCTGCTGTGCAGGATATTTTTACACTTTATTTTTACATTTTTATTTTATTTTTTATATATTTTATATTATATTTTATTTTATATTATTCTTCTAATTTTAATTATAAATTAAACTTACAAACATTCTTCTTATTGAAAATTAATTTGTTATGACTAATGTTGTTTTATAAGATTTTAAATCTTGTTACATTAGGATTTTCATTAATAAAAATTAATAATAATAATTAATAATAATAAAAGAAAACAAAAAATTAATATATTTACCTCTCTTGTCGTCCGATATCAAATACCAACATGTCACGTCGATGAAATTGTAGCCAATATTGAGCCTTAGCCAACAGCAACTATGTGGTCCGTTGCGATACCTAAGAATTTATAGTTATTACTCTTCAATTCCCACTGTTGAACTAGTGAAAGTTTCTCTCGAAAGAACATGCGATCTTTTTTCCATACACTTCTCTTTTGTCATCATATAGGCAGAGTCTCCTGATGTCTACTTTGACCTTAATTTCTACAAAATTGTGAAGTGTTACGAAAATTATTATAACCGATACTTGTTAACTTTGACCACAATTTGTACAAATTTAAAAAGTTTAATTTGGATGTCAGATTCGTGCTCAACATAATTTGGTTTAACGAAATAATTTAGTAACGATTCATTCGCACATCAGGTTAATCTGCTAAAAGTTCTCAAAAATACAAATTAAAAGCGTCTGTTATGGACTTTGACCCAATTGGTAGAAAATCGTTATGGTATGACTAATTAAGTCTATCCATTTCGTATGGAATTCACTATTAAAGCAATTTATTTCCAAGCTTTGACTCTGCTGACTACTCAATAAAAAAATATCCATCAAAATTTACATTAAATGTCAGGTTCACTTTATTATCATTATTTCAAAAGGGAGTGGGGGGGGGGCAAAAAAAGGTTTTTTTAGTATATTTAACTCAATTTAATTTATATTATTTTAATTAGTTTTTTATGTATTATTTTACATTCAACATATGCTACACATGTTTTCTTTTATCAATTAGTATAACATTGATTTTAATTTAATTTTAAACGTAAATTAGTTTCTTTATCTTTCTAATTTATTTAATTTTAACTCATAAACGTGCTTTTTAATTTTATAACTATTTATTATTTTTCTTTTGATAAATTAATCACAATTGGGATTTTTAATATTTACAATTTAATTTTTTGTTTTTATTATTTGAAAGCAAAAAAATTTATTGTGTTTTTTTTATTACTTTGCTATTTCATTAATTAAATACTGTTATAGTTAATAGTACTTAAGAGCTAAAATTTCGATTGCTAAAGTTATTTAATTATATTACGAGAAATTGTAGAGTATAAAACTAAGCTAAAAATAAAAAAGACACTAAAAACAAACAACTAATTTTATGATTTTATTTAAGATTTATTTAGTTTTTGAATACCTTTTCCGTTCTGCAATATGATTTAACGCTTCATTAACAAGTGATTGGATAAATTTGAGTATTGTTGAAAAATTGGAGTAAACCAAAAGTAAAAAAAAAAATATTGATTCAAAATAAATTATTTTGTTATGTAAAATAATGATTCATTCATTAATTGAACTTGACCTTTATTTATCGACTCTGAACTAGTTTCAATAGAAGTGGATGTGTAAACGCGATGAAGTTTGTTATGTAAATATTAATTTTTATTTTATTTTATTTATTTTTTCAACTGGAAAAAAAAACGACAAATGTCGTTTGGCTCGAATACGGATATAAATGTTGACGTGAGATAAATGGTTCTTGCATGAATTCCTAACTTAGTAATTCAGTGATACTTAATTTTTTTTTCTTTATGAAACTAATGATCGAGATTTTTTCAAAAAAGTACCAATAAATAATCTCATTCGAAATGTACTTCTATCTGCAGCCTTTTATTAAAAATAAAAATCTTTATTAATAAAATTAATTTTTTTGTATTAAAAAATTACCTTTTTATTAAAAAAAAAGTACCTTTCTTATTTAATAAAAAGTATCCTTTTTAAAAAGCACCTTTTTCAAAAAGTACATTTTATTAAAGAAGTCAATTTTTTAATAAGTACATTTATTTGAAAAGTATGTACCTTTAAATAAAAAAATAACTTTTATCTTAAATTTTATGTTGAAAAGTATGTACCTTTAAATAAAAAAATAACTTTTATCTTACAGTGCATTTATTTAAAAAGTGCATTTAAATAAAAAGTACCTTTTATTAAAAAAATACTTTTCATTAAGAAAAAATATCTTTTTATTAAAAAAGTACCCTCTTTTTACTAAAAAAGTAAATTTATATTTAAAAAAAAGTACCCTTTTATTGAAAAAAAAGTTTATTTTTTATTAAAAAGTACCTTTTTATTAAAAAAAAGAACTCTTTCATTAAAAGTAGTTCCTTTTTATAAAGAAGTACTTTTTTATTAAGAAAGTAACCTTCATTAAAAAAAATACTTTTTATTAAAAAGTAACTTTTGTTAAAAAGTAGCTTTTATTAAAAAAATGTCTTTTATTAAAAACGTTCCTTTTATTAAAAAAAGTAAATTTTTTTAAGAAAGTACCCTCTATTAAAAAATATTTTTTTATAAAAAAGTACCCTTTACTTTATACTTTTTTAAAAATAAGTACCTTTTAATATAAAAGTGCCTTTTTTCAAAGAAGTACCTTTTATTTAAAAAATATATTTTTATTAGAAAAATACTTTTATTTAAAAATTTCCCTTTATTAAAAAAGTAAATTTTTATTTAAAAAAGTACCATTGAATTGAAAAAAGTATCCTTTTATTTAAAAACCTTTTTATCAAAAATCATATTTTTATTAAAAAAAAAGTATATTTTTATTAAAAAAGTATGTTTTTATTAAAAAAGTATCTTTTTATTTAAAAAAAAATACCCTTTTATTAAAAAAACCCCATTTATTAAAAAAGTGCCCTTTTATTAAAAAGCAACTTTTATTTAGAAAGTACCGTTTATGAAAAAAAAATTCTGTTTTTAAAAGGTACTTTTTATTAAAAAAATTATCTTTTATAAAAAAGTGTGTTTTATTAAAAAGTTACCTTTTATTTAAAAAAATGTATTTTTAAGTACATATTATTAAAAATTACCTTTTATTAAAAAAGTACTTTTTATTATAAAAGTACCTTTTTTTAAAAAAGTACTTTTTATTATAAAAGTACCTTTAATAAAAAAAAAACTACCTTTCATTAAAATAGTACCTTTTATTAAAATAGTACCTTTTATTATAAAGCACCTTTTATAAAAAAGTACCTTTTATAAAAAAGTACATTTTATTAGAAAAGAACCTTCTATTAAAAAAGTACCATTTATTACATAAGTACCTTTTATTAAGAAAGTACCTTTTTACCTTTTTATTGAAAATACCCTTTTTAAAAATATCTTTTTTTGTAACATTTATTTAAAAAGTACCTTTTATAAAAAATTACCTTTTATTAAAAAATACTGTTTATTAAAAAGTACCTTTTATTAAAAAGTACCTTTTATTAAAAAGTACCTTTTATTAAAAAGTACCTTTTACTAAAAAGTACCTTTTATTAAAAAGTACCTTTTATTAAAAAGTACCTTTTATTAAAAAGTACCTTTTATTAAAAAGTACCTTTTATTAAAAAGTACCTCTTATTAAAAAAGTACCTTTTATTTAAAATAAATATTTTCTTAAAAAAGTACCTTTTATTAAAAAGTACCTTTTATTAAAAAGTACCTTTTATTAAAAAGTACCTTTTATTAAAAAGTACCTTTTATTAAAAAGTACCTTTTATTAAAAAGTACCTTTTATTAAAAAGTACCTTTTATTAAAAAGTACCTTTTATTAAAAAGTACCTTTTATTAAAAAGTACCTTTTATTAAAAAGTACCTTTTATTAAAAAGTGCCTTTTATTAAAAAGTACCTTTTATTAAAAAGTACCTTTTATTAAGAAGTAACTTTTATGACAAAATACCTTTTACTAAAAATTTACCTTTTATTAAAAAGTACCTTTTATTAAAAGTACCTCTTACCTTTTTATTTCTTTCTTTTCTAGTTAAAAGGTTCTTTTATTTAAAAACTACCTTTTATTTAAAAACTACCTTTTAGTTAAAAACTAACTTTTATTTAAAAACTACCTTTTATTAATAAAATACCTTTTATTTAAAAAATACCTTTTATTAAAAAAGTACTTTTTGCTAAAAAAAAAAACCTTTTATTAAAAGAGTATTTTATTAAAAATTACCTTGAACTAAAAAGTACCTTTTATTAAAAAGTTTCTTTTATTTAAAAACTACCTTTTAACAAAATACATTTTATTAAAAAAGTACCTTTTTATTGAAAGAAACACTTTATTACTAAAAAGTACTTTTAATAAAAAAGTTTATTTTATTAAAAAAGTACTTTTAACTAAAAAGTACCTATTTATTAAAAAAGTACCTTTTATTTTCAAGTTAAAGCAAATAAGTACAAATTTAGGAAAAATGTACATTTTTATTAAAAAAAATACTTTTCTAGAAAAAGTACCATTTTATTAAAAAAGCACTTTTTTACTAAAAAAAAAGTACCTTTTTATTAAATCTTTCCTTTTTTTAAAAAAAGTACCCTTTTTAAATACCCTTTTTTAAATTACTTTTATTGAAAAAGCCCCATGTACTTAAAAAGTACCTTTTAGTAAGAAAATACCCTTTATTAAAAAATTTGATTAAAAAAGAGTCCCTTATTAAAAAAACACCTTTTTAAAAATAAATACATTTTTATTTAAAAAGTACTTTTTTTTTAAAACCATTTATTTAAAAAATATATTTTATTAAAAAAGTACCTTTTATTAAAAAGTACCTCTTATTAAAAAAGTACCTTTTTATTAAAAAAGTATTTTTTATCAAAAAAGTACATTTTATCAAAAAATAAATAAAAAAATAAAATAAATAAATAAAGTATATATTTTATTAAAAAAGTACCTTTTATTTAAAATAAATATTTTCTTAAAAAAGTACCTTTTATTAAAAAGTACCTTTTATTAAAAAGTACCTTTTATTAAAAAGTACCTTTTATTAAAAAGTACCTTTTATTAAAAAGTACCTTTTATTAAAAAGTACCTTTTATTAAAAAGTACCTTTTATTAAAAAGTACCTTTTATTAAAAAGTACCTTTTATTAAAAAGTACCTTTTATTAAAAAGTAACTTTTATTACAAAATACCTTTTACTAAAAATTTACCTTTTATTAAAAAGTACCTCTTACCTTTTTATTAAATAAGTACCTCCTTATTAAAAAGTACTTTTCTAGTTAAAAGGTTATTTTATTTAAAAACTACCTTTTATTTAAAAACTACCTTTTATTTAAAAACTACCTTTTATTTAAAAACCACCTTTTAGTTAAAAACTACCTTTTATTTAAAAACTACCTTTTATTAAAAAAGTACTTTTTGCTAAAAAAAAAAAACTTTTATTAAAAGAGTATTTTATTAAAAATTACCTTTAACTAAAAAGCACCTTTTATTAAAAAGTTTCTTTTATTTAAAAACTACCTTTTAACAAAATACATTTTATTAAAAAAGTACCTTTTTATTGAAAAAAACACTTTCTTACTAAAAAGTACTTTTAATAAAAAAGTTTATTTTATTAAAAAAGTACCTTTAACTAAAAAGTACCTATTTATTAAAAAAATACCTTTTATTTTCAAGTTAAAGCAAATAAGTACAAATTTAGGAAAAAAGTACATTTTTATTAAAAAAAATACTTTTCTAGTTAAAAAGTACCATTTTATTAAAAAAGCACTTTTTTACAAAAAAAAGTACCTTTTTATTAAAACTTTCCTTTTTTTAAAAAAAAGTACCCTTTTTAAATACCCTTTTTTAAATTACTTTTATTGAAAAAGCCCCATGTACTAAAAAAGTACCTTTTAGTAAGAAAATACCCTTTATTAAAAAATTTTATTAAAAAAGGGTACCTTATTAAAAAAACACTTTTTTAAAAATAAATACATTTTTATTTAAAAAGTACTTTTTTAAGTACCATTTATTTAAAAAATATATTTTATTCAAAAAGTACCTTTTATTAAAAAGTACCTCTTATTAAAAAAGTACCTTTTATTTAAAATAAATATTTTCTTAAAAAAGTACCTTTTATTAAAAAGTACCTTTTATTAAAAAGTACCTTTTATTAAAAAGTACCTTTTATTAAAAAGTACCTTTTATTAAAAAGTACCTTTTATTAAAAAGTACCTTTTATTAAAAAGTACCTTTTATTAAAAAGTACCTTTTATTAAAAAGTACCTTTTATTAAAAAGTACCTTTTTTTAAAAAGTACCTTTTATTAAAAAGTACCTTTTATTAAAAAGTACCTTTTATTAAAAAGTACCTTTTATTAAAAAGTACCTTTTATTAAAAAGTACCTTTTATTAAAAAATACCTTTTATTAAAAAGTACCTTTTATTAAAAAATACCTTTTATTAAAAAGTACCTTTTATAAAAAAAAAAGTACGCTTTATTAATGAGTGCTTTTTATTTATTATTTTTTATTAAAAATAAATATAAATTTATTAAAAAAGTATGAGTTCATAGAACCAGTCAACGAATTTTTGTCACTAACGTCTTTCCACATTAAATTGGTTCCTATGAATTTTTTCGATTTACTTGGAAACCTTACGCCCAAAAGATGTGAAATAGGTATCAAAATTTTAGCAAGAGTATAAACGCAATCAGAACGTTAGAGTGGTTCTCACAAGTGGCGAAGAACTTATAAGGTAGTAAATGAACATATATTGTACAAAATAAAAAAACTAAGAACATTTTATAAAAATAAATAAGAATGTATGTAATTAATTTTTTGTTTTGTTATTTAGAAAAAGGCTCAAGAATTTAGTTCGACCATTTCCTACTGGGAACTGAATACATATGTATGTTATTATTTTTTTTTACTTTTATTTCAAGATATGATTCATAATTGTTGTTAATTTTGTTTATGATTTTTTTTTTTTTTTTTTGTTTAACTTTATCAGTTTTTGTTTTTGTATTAAAACGATGAAATTAAGTTTAACTTAATCATATCATTAAACGTAAAGGGAATTTAACAACAATTTAAAACAATATTTATGGGTGTTTCTGTAAAAACGAGATAATCAAATCTAAAAGTTAGTTTTATATAGAAAATGAGGGGCAGGTATTTGCTCTCGATTAAATAAAAGTAATTTTCGTGCAATAAATTGTAAAATTGTCTAAACTATATAAATCTTAAACATATTAAAAATTCAATTCCAAATGAGAATATCAGTTAATTTATTAACTAATTATAATCTTAAATATTTTCATGGGAAATCCGCTTGACATTTTTCTTATGTTAGATTTTGATGTTTGAGTTATTTATTTTGGTCGCAAACTGTCTAAACATATTTTAAGTTTTAATTTAGAATAAATTTAGCTATTTCGAACCCAGTTTTAATGCAAGCGAACTGACCCAAAATATAACTTGTTTTATTTACAACTAAAACAAACTTAACAATTAAAAATATATATTTCTTTTTTTTACTATTTAGATAAATTGTTTAAATTAAACTGAGCTTTGTAAAAAAAAAATGTATAGCAAAGCAAATTCAGAACAATTTATGTACAAGAAGAGTAAACTAAAGACAAATTTTATCTATGAAATGTAGTTTAGCAAGTAATAACATTAAAACCTACTTAATATCAGTGCTAATGCCGAGATACTTCTTATGATGATGGAAAGTATTGTACCGAAGCGCAGACTGACTAATAAACGATTGAAATTAAAGTACATACACTCGGCCTACTATTTCACCATCGGCGTCAAATGCAAAAAGAGATTCTTGGCCATTTTATGTATTTTCTTACTTTATCATATTAGGCTAAAAAGTCAACGTCTAAATTGAGATGTTCAAAGTTGAAAGTTTTAATACATGTTTTTAAATCGGGATCAAACAGCGTTACAATTATATTAACAGCAAAGTGTGAAAAAGAAAATTATAAAAAAATACATAATGGAAATTGAAGGCCAAAGTATTGTTTCCAATTTTATATTTATTATGCCATTGTCGTTATTCTTGAGTATTGTGATTAATTATGTGGTTTTGCAGTGAATATAACAATATATGTATATGTTTTATAGATAAAAAGTTGTATTTAGGCATGAACTCGCATGAAGATAATAACTAGAAAGTGTGTATTATATGTGGAAATTTAGATCTCGTCAGCATTTTTCATTAAACTCAAACACAATTGCCATTTTATTTTAGCACAATTTTCGATTAGACGAACTATATTGCATTTGGTAAACAACCGTCGCGTTCGTTGTCGAAAATTATCGATCGAAATTATTTTTTTTATTTACCAAAATAAAATACTAAGATAAATTTTACTGTCTTACAGTTAACGAATTATGGCCTCTGGTTAAGGGTCAATTAAGGAATTTCAATTAAATTTACTCGATATCGAATGCGGCGATTGGTCCCCTGATTGGTTACTTCGCGGGTTTATCGTTTAGGGCAAATAATTGCTTTTATGTTTATTGTATGTCAATGTTTTTATTGGCACGTTTTTGTAAACAAACAAAAGGGAAATTGGCGATTTTGACATTCTATATATACATATATAAAAGCGAAAGTATGTATGTTTGTTTGTTTGTAGCTTATAGGAGGCTAAGCCATTGGACCGATCTTCCTGAAATTTTTACTAAGTCTTACAGTGTATCTGGAAGAAACAATAGGCTATACATTTTTTGAATAGTTTTAATATCATATATATTGAGTACTATGGTAGGGAGAGCTTTGCAAATTTTGTGTTAGTAGCCATACCGAAAAGGGGCGGAATCGGATAAGTGGGCGTAGCACCTCCCATACAAAGAAATTATTCAATATCATACATCTCGAGTACTATGACACAGACAGCTTTGCAATTTGTCTGAGGTTCTCTATTATTAATGTGAGTAGTCGGACAAAAAATGGGCGGTATCGCAACCATGGGCGTGGCACCCCCATACAAAGTAAATATTAAATGTCATATATCTGGAGTACTGTAATCGGGATTTGCTGCTGAAAAATTGTTTATTGACAATCAGAGGTCAAGCTGATAATGCTGACATTTCAAAAAGATCAGTGAACACCATTTTATAATATATTTTGGGCCACAAACACGTCAAATCTCGATGATTTCCGACTACCAGAACGAAATGAAACGCATCATTACGGGTAGTGGGCATTGGGTAAATGAAGACCAAAAAGATCACGCCAAATTCGTTCAAAAATCAAGGTCATGTTAACAAATTTCGTGATGCATTATAAATTCCTTTCACCGACCAAACTGTTATCAAGGAACATTTCTTGAGTGTTATGCGTCGTTTGCGTTAAGCTATTCGCAAAACGAGACCAGAGTTATGGACAGACCACGTTAATGTACACCGTCTCACACTGTATTGGTTCTTGTGTATTCTGGCTATTCAACAAACTCCAAAGACCAGTCCGGGAGGCCAAAGGATTGCCAATTGTTTCGAGGATTGGGAGGGGGTTTATTTTGAAGGCTATGAAATTTATTTGAAAGAATAAATAAAGATTTTTTCATTTAACAGCAAAAGTCACATTTTAAATTTAAAATAGAAGTAATTGCAAAAATGTAAATGAAATATATCAAGCCATAACCACCAATAAATTAAGTAAGTGCTACGATTTTGATTTCCGTTTTTTTATGAAATGCTTTAATTCACGATCATTCACAATATCTCTCAAACTTTTATCAAAACGATTCTGATGTAGTATTTTTACTTACTAACGATATAACAACGATAATTAAAAAATAACTTATCACATAAAATTTAAATTTTGGCGCTTAAGCTTTTTACGGTTATGGTTCGATATACTATTATTACTATTAAAAAACCTTAGATATTTCGCGGAATTGGTCTTTTAAATATATTCAAATTGACCCAACTTGTCTCTAGATTTCTCTTCTTGTTAAATTTTTTGTGTTACAATAAAATTTAATCAAAATTTTCCTTAAAAAAACAACTAAAACTAAATAATTCCTTAAATTCAAAGAAATCAGTGGCATTTTTTTAACTTAGATTTAAATTTTTGCATTCAAAAAAATCTGATCATTTAGTTTTATTTTATTAAAAACCCTGTTTTTTTGTTTAAAAAAAAAATAAATAGTTTTTTCTAAATTTCCGATAAGTTCGTGGTTTATTTTAAATATTTTAAAGTATAAGGACAACCAGACTGATGCGGTAAGTTTTTTCGTTGTGTAAAAAATAAGCAAATATTTTCAATTTGATTGTTTATATTTTATTATTTGTATTTTTTTCTTTTTAATAAAGGTTTTTACTTTGAAGTGTTAAAAGAAATAAAATTTTCTTCTTTTTCGTTAATATCTATTTGGTGGTAGTGAAATGAAATGAATATCATAAAATTTAAATTAACTACTTTTAATTTATGAAACAATATATTTTTTGCGATAATTTCCATAAATACCAAAAACATTGTTTTTCGTTTACAAAATTAATATTCACCACAGCAATTATACAAAAATATAGCAACATTAGAAAGAGCAAGAGTGTAGAAATATTTATTTAAATATTTCTTAAATAAAAGTTTTTATTGAAATACAAGTTTTAGTAACTTTTTAGTAACTCCTAAATCAACTAAGTGCTTAGAATATAAAGGAAACTGAGAAACCATTCCAAACCCTGATTCTTCCAAAAATACTTGTTCACACTTTGGATTCTTCTCTGTGGTGGAAAGAAGGACATCTGTGGGCAAATCGTCGTATTAGATATAGAGTAAAATCAATCGAAATTCCATATTTTGGTTTATTCTTTAAAGAAGACGGACAATCGTCAGACCTCGTTTCACTTTTACTATTAACCATGGACCATAACTCGTTAGCTGTGGCAGAGTAAAATTACTCTTAGTATTTTATTTTGGAAAATAAAAAACTGATTTCGATAGAAAAATTTCGATAACGAATGCGACAATTCGACCCCTGGATTGAAATGTCATATCCGTTCTTGAAAGACCAACTTTCTTCGAAAAACACACCCACCTCTCCTTATATAAACCTTCCTGACAGCATTTGGAGCAACAATTTTTACCTGTTACAAATTTCCTAGCTGGAAAACCACAAACAAATAAACGAATAGCAAACCGCAACAACTTCTCATTATAACCTACTATTACACCATTTTCTTTTAGTACCTTTAGCTCTGCGCAAAAATCTTTCATAAAACAATCCAAATTTTTGGGCTTTGTAAAGCCTGAAAAGCATGCAATCATAAATGGACTAACATTAGGAAAACCTAGGATTGCTCCTACAATAGGCTACAAACCTCTGTTCGAGCTTTTAAAAAGATTTAGCCCATCTATTCCTACATCAAAAGAAATTTCTTCTATTCCATCCAAAAAAAAATCGAATGCACCTGATAAAAAATATTTCTGTAGCCTATATAAAAACTTTCCGTTAGGAAATCTTCTTCCTACTCGTATTTAGAAGAGTTTTTACCATTTTTAAAGTGTGTAGCAAATCTTCCAAAGTTATTTGTGTTATACTATTCCTAACAGTCCATGATTTTAACTTCTGACATTTTGTCTGCCCGTCGAATTTTACCTCGACTTTTAAAAAAATTGACCTGCCTCAGTACTAGCGCTATCACAACCTGAATCTTCACTACACTTAACCCTGTTGGAACACAAACCTGCAGATGTGAACGTAATTGGCTCAGATATAAAATTTTCCCTTGTGGTCACGCAATCAAATTTCTGGGGGTTTTCACTTTCTACATTATCTTTTGATTCTATTTCAATTAATCTTTTATATATTTTTATACTGGACTGATATGTCCTTTTTTCATTTTATTTTTATGTCTTTTAGTTTTTTTTTTTATTTATTTGTTATTTTCGTTTTTTTTTTTTTTTTTAACAATCTCTTTTTCACTTTAAACTATTTTTCTTGCCTATATTTTTGTTTTTTTTACACAATTTTCACACAATTAAGTTAATTTATGAATGCACTTTTCGATAGGCACATATCTAATGAATAATACCCGGGAATATTGATTTTTAATGAAAAAAAAATTTTTTTAAACAACTCTACAACATAAACTCATCAACAAGATATTTACATCATCGATGACGGTCATATCTTTTTCAGTCAATTTCATATGAAAAATACCGCAACGGCCTGATTGTGTTTATACCTTATATACATCTGTTTCATTTTAAATTGTTAATCTGTTAATCTGTTGTTAATCTGTTAATCTGTTTCAAATTTCAATTAATAAAATTTGGATTCATAAAATCCAAGTTATTAGAAAATGCCACCTTTAACAAAATTGTCTTTATAATTTCTCATCTTGTTAGATTTGTGTTGATGGTTTAATTTTTAACATTAACATTTACAAAAAGAAAAAATAAAACTCTACTTAAAAATGAGTCTTTTTCTAAAAAAAAAAAGGCAAAATAAAATTGTTATCAATTTTGTTGCATCACAATATAATTTCAATTTATTTCAATACATATTTTTTCAATTGTAAAAGTGATGAAAAGCATCATTATTTTATAATTTTTGTATTTTTTTTTTTCGTTTTAAATTACAAATAAACTAATAATAAACTTAATAAAAGTGTAATAACTAAAACTTATTCTCACCAGGCTTAATCCGGTCTATAAATTGGTGTTTTCGGTATAAATTCAATTGAGACGACATATTCCATCATTGAATTTGAATCACATTGTTGTTTGTGGAGGCGCCAATGTAAACCAAGTTTATGATATAAATGACTATTTTCCCATTCTAATAACTTATCCAAAGTTATTTGCGTCTAATTGTAAAATAGAAATGAAAAATACAAAACAATTAGAACAAAAGAACTTAGCAAGGCATTTTTTATTATTTTATCTTTTTTATAATTTTGTAATTTAAAAAACTCACTCTTTTACTTAAACATATCACGGGCCATAATGAACATCCCAGGGTACAACAACAGCATATGCAACCACAAAACAACCATTTAACATTTACGGGCAGGGTTTTCTTTAAAATGCCATTTATGCGACCAATTGTGGCTTTGAACTCTTCAGGCGCTACACGTGAAACAAGACCAGATGGAAATTCGGTATTGAACCGATTACTTAAGCCGAATCTGTGGAAAAATATATATTTAAAAAATTATTTAAAGTCATATTTTATTTAGGTTAGTTTTCCGAAAAGTATCACTTCTAGAATGTATGAGTTTTATATTCTTTTATGTATAAAAAACTGTTTATATATTCCACATTTTTACCGACAGTTTATGTTATAAATGATCACACAAAAGCAACTTCTTTCGAGGAATCGCATAAAAAAAAAAAAAACAAAAGCCAAATTAATTACTATGAGAAAAACAGACAGGAGTTCTTAGCAGGCAGAACAATTAATATTGGGACGGAGGAGAACATTTCCACAAACTAGGAACAATATAAAAAATTAATAAATTTAACTATCTATAATATTAATGGGCTAGGCCATTTCTTGTGACTGATGTTTTGTTCTACCGTTTTATCCCGATTTTGACCAAACCTATATTATTTGAAAGGTATTTCTTCTTAGCCGTTTTGCAGTTTTACAGATTTTTAAATTTTTTCCTTTATTTTGTGTAAATTGCATTTAAAGTTGCTACCAACACATACATAAAATTATACAATGCTATGTGTGTGTTTATTAAATTTGTTAATGTGTTTGGAATAAAAATGAGTTTGTTTTTTGCATTGATTTGTGAAATGGCTACGATTGATTAACATAAAGGGTCCGCCAAATAACTTTTTTTTTTTGAAAATGCTATAAAAAAAAACTACTGAATATTATCTCAAATTTTTTTTTTTTTATTTGAAAGTACAATCCTTCCGGTTAATAAAGGAAAATAATTTCATTCAAATGGCTGCCATGCAGTAGCCTACACGATCGGTTCAATTTTTAAGCACATTATCGATTGTGTGCAGCTGTATTTCACCAATGGCTTCACGAATATTGTCCTTTAAAGCGTCAATTGTCTCTGGCTTGTTGGCTTAACACTTATCTTTGAGGGCACACCATAAATAATAGTCCAACGGTGTCAAATCGCAGCTCCGAGGTGGCCAAACGACATCAGCTCTGCGGCTGATAATGCGATCTTCAAAAACAGGGCGCAAAACTTCGAGTGTAGCTTCGGCTGTGCGGCACGTAGCGCCGTCCTGTTGAAACCAAATATTGCCAATATCCTCCTCTTCAATTTTTGTGAACAAAAATTCGTTCAACATAGCCCGATAACGTTCGCCATTGACTGTAACGGCCACTCCTTGCTCATTTTCGAAGAAAAATGGCCCAATTATGCCTCTGGACCAAAATCCGCACCAAACAGTGACTCGTTTTGGGTGTATCGGCTTTTCAATGTATGCGTGCGGGTTTTCTGTGCCCCAAATGCGACAATTTTGATTGTTTACATACCCGCCAAGATCAAAATGAGCTTCATCTGAAAAGATGATTTTTTTTGGCAAAATTGGCATCTTCTGTAAGTCGATCGCAGGCCCACTTAGCGAAGCGAAAACGCATTGGATGGTCAGTTGGCTTCAACTCCTGAACCAATTGGACTTTGTATGGCGTCATACCTACGTCTTTATACAAAATTCGTCTCAATGATGCCTCCGAAATGTTCAATTCTTGAGAACGACGGTGAATTGATGTTGATGGTGCTTCACGCACACTTTCTGCCACAGCAGCAATATTCTCGGGTGTACGCACTGTTTTTGGCTTTTCAGGCTTTGGTTTATCGATGAGGATGCCAGTTTCTTTCACTTTTTCACAAGATAAGAAACATACGGAGCTGACGGTGCTTCTCTTCTTCCAAAATACGTACGCAATTTTCGCACACATTCTGCAACATTACCATGATTTTCAAAGTAAAGTCGCAATATTCCCCTGCGTTATTCAAGCATATACACAACCATATTCATTCAGCGGAAGGATAAAGTTAATTATCTGTCAAATCAGGCATGAGTTAAGTGTTACCATTCACGAAATAAGCAGTAGTTGAAAAAAAAACGTTAGATGGCGGACCCTTTACTTTTAGGGTCTTTATTTAATGAAAAAATAAAATTTCCTAGAATTTGCGCTCGAATTTCGAGGGCTGGAGTCTGCTAGTAATTATAATTATCAAATAGAAGATCATGGACCAAGCGCTATGGTTTGTCTACACTAATTTTTAAACAGGTACAGTTTGTAAATGTGGCTGTAGGAGGTAATCTCCGAAACTACTCATCCGATTTCAATTCAATTTTTTATTTATAACACCGAGCCCAGAAGGCCAGATATTGTTAAAAATATGTACTAATTATTATTAACAATATGAGAAGAAATTTACAAATTAATATTTTTTAAAACAAAGAATTTTTAATCTATAACACTGTGCGAAATTCAGAGTTAGGGTGAAAGTATTAGGCCAGTATAGTAAAACCTCCAAAGAATTTGCCGTTCTCAGGCCAAACATTTTTTATTACCTTTAATATTTGTTCCTTACCTTGATGTGTGATTACTTAGTTTTTCAGCTTTAATTCAGGAACGATTGATTATATTTCCTTTCATATTTCAGAAAAATGGGCGGGATAGGATTAGCGGCTGTGACACCTCCTATACATGAAAAAATATGAAGTACCGTGAAAACGACATTCTTCAAATTTTTGACAAGTAGTCATGGAAAATATGGGCGGAATCTCCAAATTCAAAAATTGCCAAAATCAAAAATCGTCAAAAACACAAATTTTCAAAATCAAAAATCAGCTTAATCAAAAACCGCCAAAATCAAAAATCGCTATAATAAAAAATTCCCAAATGATTTTCTAAATTCAACGCCAATCGTTAAGTGTTGCCGGATTTAATTTGGAAAATCCTTGTTTTTCTCATGGGCAGCTTTATGTAGCTTGCTCCAGAGTAGGAACGTCGAAAAATTTTATAATTTTTGTACCGAATGGAAAAACAAAAAATATTGTATATCAGCAAGCATTGAAATAAAAATATATAAATAATATAAAGTGTTTTAACTTATAATTGAGTAGCTGAGATACAAAACTCATTCGTTACACAGTAACCAAATTTTAGGAAAAAGCAAAAAACTTGTTCCGGCTAATTAAATTAACCACTTTAGTTGAATGCTTTTAATTCTTAAATGTTATACAATTCTTGATTAAAAACTCAACAGTTGAAAAATCGAAACTTACTGAAATATAGAAAAATAATGTATTAAAATTTGGAACGAACGAGTTTTGCTACGAATTTTCGAAACAAACTAGTTTTGCTACATTCCATATTTTTTTTCTTTTTTTTTTTGGTAGTCAGATATCAGCTTTAGGACAGATGGACCCTTTTCCTTCTTAAGCATTGAATAAAACGCATTAGATTTCTACTTATGCACTGTATACTAAGCCATTACTTCGACCTTCCATGGTCCTGAAAGCATTTCTTTTATTTGTGATTTAAAACGAATACATTGCGAACAAGCATCTGTCGCTAGAGATTTGAAGCTAATGTTAAAGTCACAATTGGAAACTTGAAGAATATAAGAAAACAATACTTTAAATCCAGAGGAGCAGACCGGAAAATGCCTGTAGGATTTTCCCCGAGTATAATGGGAATCTATAAAGTGCAATGATTTTATAAAATTGATAACTCCTACCTTTTTAAATTTAAATTTGTGTGATATTCTATCACCTCCTCTTCGTTCTTTAGGGGCTTCTGAAACAAAAGATAGGTTTTACCAATATTTTTCGCACGGAATTTAGATATATTTAGTATACCAAGAAATGCTTTTGATCACACTTGCAGCATACCCTTAAAGCGAGTTTTAACAAAATATTTATTAGTTATAGAGATGGTTCTTTGCTCATTGCTTAGTTGCCTCTCACAATTTTTGAGAACTATACGTTTTACTTGAGTTTTCTGAGATAATGTTTTGGAAACTCGCCATACAGGATGCTATCTTAGAGCACTTCAAATAGTGAACCAGCGACCTTTGCTACGAAACGTGCAATGAGATAGTTTTGAAAATAACTAGCAAATGGAACAAACCAGTTTTGCTACTAACTGCAATTTTAGGTCACAAAAAACATGGAAAGAGACATGCATTGATACAATCAGTATATTTTTTTCATAAAACGCCAACAACGACCGACTCAGAACAACTTTCTGAGTCGTATTAGCGATGTCCGTCCGTCCGTCTTTCTGTCCGTCTGTCTGTGAACCCATGTAAACCTTGTTTATTTTGATGAAATTTGGTATATAAGCTTTTATCGACCATAGGATGAACGCTATTGAAATTGGTGAAAATCGGTCCATATTAAGACCTAGTCCCCATACAAATGACCCCTATGAAATCGACATAAATTATCGCATAGATCTTAGTCAAATTGGGTTTGTATGTGTTCATTGTATTCATTAATCAGTAGTCCAAAAATAATCCCTATAGGACAATTCTTAGTCATATGCCCCATATAGAGCTGCTTCCCCATCTTCAGTTAAATCTATCAAAAAACAAAAATATTGCACAGATTTTTCTCAAATTTGGTTTCTGTATAGTTTTTCAAAATATAAGTGACTTTACCAAATATAGTCAGGATCGGTCCATTTTTCCGACCTAGTCCCCATATAAATATAGCACCCGATATGAACTTTTTCATATCTGCAGCCAAAAAAAATTAATAACAATGGCACTCAAATTTGGTTTATTCTTATTTTCTACATCCAATTAGTTGGACCGAAGAGATAGGATCTCTAAACCATGGTATAGGGTATCATATAGTCGGTCTAGACCGACTATAATTTTCTTACTTGTTTTTTGGCTGCAGATAGGAAAAAGTTCTTATCGGATGCTATATTTCCATATTTGGTAAAGTCACTTATATTTTGTAAAAATATATACAAAACAAATTTGAGAAAAATCTGCGCAATATTTTTGTTTTTTGATAGATTTAAGTGAAAATCGGGAAGCAGCTTTATATGGGGGCTATGACAAAGAATTGTTATATGGGCTTTATTTTTTGGAAAACTGATAAATGGATGTAATAAACACACACAAACCCAATTTGACCGAGATCTATATGATAATTTGGATCTTATGGCAATTTAAGTCGATTTCATAGGGGTCATTTATATGGAGACTAGGACTAGGACATCCTATGGCCGATAAAAGTTTATATACCAAATTCCATTAAAATATATTCATATTTGCGACCTGTAGTTTTATAACAAGGTTTACATAGACACA
Source organism: Cordilura impudica (assembly GCA_963682025.1). Classification (NCBI taxonomy): domain Eukaryota; kingdom Metazoa; phylum Arthropoda; class Insecta; order Diptera; family Scathophagidae; genus Cordilura; species Cordilura impudica. Next base: position 318,777,699 of record OY821517.1, on the reverse strand, counting down.
CAGACGGACAGACGGACAGACGGACGGACATCGCTAAATCAACTCAGAAAGTGATTCTGAGGGGAGGTAAGGTTTTAAAACCTTTTTTTTTTTCATTTCTCTTTCTGAATGTACAACATGTCGAGAGTGTTGTGTCAAAATTTCAAGTAAATCGGAGCAAAACTTGAGAAGATCCAGCGACCGGCCTCATATGGTACATATATCGTTACGGTGACCATTTTTGGGAAAGGAAAATACAGGACAAATACAAAATTATGTTAAAAATAAAAGAAAAACAGGAAAAATAATCATATAATATATTTATTATTATTATTATAAAATTAAGTAAATACAATAACAAGTCTCCTTGACTAGAATACAAAGATAAATAAAAAGTTTTTATAATATTATAATTTAAAATAATAAATTTGGTTTTATAAATAGTCTTCTTGACTAAGTCGAATAAAAAAAAAATAGAAACAAGTAAGAAAATTATAGTCGGTCTAAACCGACTATATGATACCCTATACCATGCGTTTAGAGACCCTATCGCCTAGGCCCAACTAATTGGATACAGAAAATACACATAAACCAATTTTGAGTGGCATTTTTATTAATTTTTTTGGCTGCAGATATGAAAAAGTTCATATCGGATGCTATGTCTATATGGGGCCTAGGTCCAAAAATGGACCGATCTTGACCACGGATCGTAAAGTCTCTTGTATTTTGGGAAAATATATACAAACAAAATTTGAGATGAATCAGTGCAATATTTTTGTTTTTTGATAGATTTAAGTGAAGATCGGGAAGCAGCTCTATATGGGGCCTATGACTAAGAGTTGTCCCATAGGGATCTTTTTTAGACTATACATTAATGGATGTAATAAACACATACAAACCCAATTTGATTAAGATCTATATGACAATTTGGATCTTATGTCAATTTATGTCAATTTTATAAGGGTCATTTGTATGGGGGCTAGGTCTGAACATGGACCGATTCTCACCAATTTCAATAGCGTTCATCCCATGGCCGATAAAAGATCAAATACCAAATTTCATCAAAATATATTTATATTTGCGACCTGCAGTTTGATTACAAGCTTTACATGGACACACAGACGGACGGACGGACGGACGGACGGACATTGTTAAATCAACTCAAAAAGTGATTCTGATTCGATCGGTATAGTTAAAGATGGGTCTAGGTCAAATATTTTTGGTTGTTACAAACAGCAGCACAAAGTCATTATACCCAAACCACATAGTGGTATAGGGTATAAAAACTACATAAATGTTAAATTTAGTTATGAAGTTTGATTTTTTTTTTCCACAGAATGGATTTTTTTTTTAAACATCTGGATTGTTAATTAAAAATCCTTTAAATTCTGAGCAATTCATTTTAAAATTGCATTTTGTAATTAATAATGATCTTAAAGTATTTTCTTTTAATTGCGATTTTTCGGTGGTCCAAATATTATTCATTATTGAAAACACTCTCTCTTTAGCAGCATTTGAAGCTGGTAGACATAGACGAAATTCAACAAGTATCACCATATTATTATATGCAATCATATTTGTCTTAAATTGATTGAAAATTTCAATCCATCTTTCATCTACTTATATATTTTTTTTACCCTCCAGTCTTCTATTTTTTCCTTATTTGCAAAATTTTTCACGCAGCTCACTTCATCAAATGAAACTTCATTATTTAATTTTAAATCATTTCTAAATTCATTTAGATAGGATTAAGTTTTTTCAATCTTGTCCCAAGATAACATATTTCGTAACAATATCCAGTCGAAAATTTCGGTAAGGGGTAAAAACAGTTCCTTTTTCCGTTCGACCAATTTAAATTTAAAATCTTTTAAAATAGTTGAAGCCTCAGGCTTTTTTGCGATTCTACATTCTACATTAAGAATAGCTTTCTGAAATGTTGAAGCCTGGTTATATGCAAAAGATAACCATAATTCGGCACAAGGATTCATAAAAAGACTTCGTAATATTGTCGGATATTTTGGTTGAGACATAAAATATATTTTTAAAGCTTTAAATAGTTTTATGATTCTTTCAAAAGCAGGCATTAAAGTTAACCATCGAGTTTTGCTATGTCCTAGTAACTTTTTATATTCTATTTCCACATCTTCACATATTTCTTTGAAATTTTCAATTCTTTCTGTATAAATATAAAAAAATTAATAAATTTTGACAATAATAACTTTAATATCAATAGGTAAGCATTGTGCTGCAGTTTGTATGCAGTTGTTTAAAATATGTGCAGCGCAATTTATACCTATCAGTTTTTGGCCAATGAAGTTTTGCATTTTGTGAAAGATATTATTCTGACCTTTTCTGGCTGCACCACCAAAATTACAATTTGTGCTGTCTCCACAAAACGCTATCATTTTACTAATTATTTCATTTTTTTCCAGAGTCTCTTGCACATATTTTGAAATAATATCTGAAGTTTCTCCAATAAGGTCTTTAACATCCAAAACAGAAAGTATCGAATTAATATTGGACAAATTTTAACATTTTTGTGGTTCGAACAATCTAAATATATTGTGATACATTGCACGTCTGACAAATCTGCTTTGATTTCATTTAATGACATTGGTGTAAAAATATTGTTAACAATGGATTCAGATTTTGTTCTAGCACAAGAATATTTTTCATTGAAACATGATTTGATCAGTTTTGATGTGCAATCGTTAGACCTAAGTGAAAAATTGTGCTGAACACTGTGAAATGTCCAAGTACCTTCTACAATAGCCAGTTTCTTTTCTTTATCATTGAATGTATTACTTCTTAAAAAATTCGTTAAAACTTTACTTGATGATTTGGCGAAATCTGCTTTTTTATGCTTTTGTGTTTGCAAACTGCTGTTTAATATCAGTACGTCCACTATTTGCTATAGAAAAATGTGCCAAACATTTTCACATCTCACCTCATTGGAGCTACTTGTTGTTTTAATAAATGGAAACTCGCTTTTTAAGTCATCATTGAAATTACATTTTCTTTTTGTTGGAGCCATATCTCTTTAATAAAATTAATGCTATTTTAAATGGGAATTTAAATAAATAAATTACTAACCAAAAATCACTCACATTTTTATTTTAACAAGTTGACATTGACAATTCAATTTCAAGTTGACAATTCACAATGTTGCCAGATAGTATGAAATTTCCCATATCCCAGTAAACAAACTTTTGGAAATGTATTAGGGAAAGTATACAGTTGGATTTTTATGAAAATTTTATATTTATGTTCGTGCAATGTATATGCTAAAAAGAGGACATTTGCATATCAAATTAGGAAATAAGGGACATTGTACTGTACTGTATTTACAAAAAAATCTCAAGGGACAGCATGTCAAAAAACAGGACTGTCCTGTAAAATACAGGACGGAAGGTCACCGTATAAATCGTATATAAATCAGTTTTGAAAAAACTTTAAATCGATTTTCTCGCAAATAAATGTTCCAAGTCCGTGAACATCATAACTCAAAATCTACTTGACCGATTCCTTTGGAATTTTACACACTATACCTAAACATAAATCATCAGGTAACCACGAAGAGTTTTTTTAATTTTCCATTCCCTTCCCAATTTTTGAACAACAAATTCCCGAAATTTTATAGCAAAAATCGTGTTTTTCACTTCAAAATGCGACAAAAAAAAATTAAAAAAACTCTTTGTCACTACCTCAGGAAACATGTCACCTTTTAAACGCATTTTGATCTTTTTATTTCACATGATCCGGTAACGAGTTATGATGTTCCCCGCTAAACAACAACGCCTCCGGAGATTCGCTGTCACGGACTTATTTATTAAAATTTTTAATTGAAATTTTTTTCAAAGATTCTTCAAATGTTATGCTATAAACGTGTATATGAAATAAATAATCCAACATTATTCATATCTTCAAAAAAGAATTTTGAAAATACGACTTTTTTAACTTTTAAAACCTTACCCCCTTAAATGAAGCAAATTTAATTTCTAGAAGAGAAGAGCGGCAAAGAATCCAATCATCTATTGACAAAATGTACTGCTTGACTTTTCGAAGTGAACAGTCGTCTAATGTAATGTGGGGCGTCGAAATAAATTTCATACGTAGATGGTCTACAATTCTCCTAAAAATCAGTTACTAACGGTCAAACATGCCGGAGGATCAATTATGGTGTGGGATAAACAGCGATGTGTTTAATATTGAATTATTAATTATATGTCATATATTTAAAAGTGCGTTCTCCCTAGACGGAATCGGTCCATTGATCAAATTGTGAAATTCTCGGACAACATATGCTTCCTATCTTCGAGAAAAAATGCCCACAGATATTATATTCCAACATGATAACGATCCCAAGCACTCAAGTTGCTAAGCTCGAAGCTTTCTGAGCGCCAATGATGTGTTAAAAAGTAAAATACCTATAGTCTTAATGAATTGGAATTGATTTTGAAATAAGAATGGATCATAAATTCTATGCCTTCCAGATTACAAACAGTAATAGCAAATAATGGCTACGCTATAAAATATTAGTTTAAAGTACAATTTTATAATAAATGACGACTTCATTTTAATAAACATGTTTAAATACAAGCAGTTGCATTTTTTTTCTCGCACAGAATTAGTACTTAATTCATTAAATAACTAACAAAATTGTAGTCATTGCTGTATGTATGTTATACCCACTAATCAGCAGTTCAAAAATAAACCCTGTATCAAAATATAAAAGATGGATTTTTTAAAATTCGGTTTATATACAGTGGGTGACAATACATTTACAAAATTCTAAATTTTCAATTTTGTTTTTTTAATAATTAAGTCCTAAAATTATGTTTTTTTTTTTTTTGCGAAATCACTGTTTGCTGTATTCGCTATCGAAAAAAAAACAAATTTTTTACAGAAAATACAATTAAAAAAACAGATAAACGTAAAATAAGTATTTTTTAGTGATGACAAGACAATGGAAACTTTTAAACTTCTGTACCAGAGTTGATTAAAACAATAAAAAAAAGAAGATGTTATGTTTATAGTTTCTGACGTTTTCTGTCAACTGTTTTTTTAAATACAATTGTATTTTTCAATGTTTTATCTTATAATTAATTACACTATGCTAGTTGAATAACCCGACAAACGGGACACCCGGTGAGTTAAACTAAATCGACTGTGCTGAATCGAATGGCGTTCGCCGTTTTTTTAGGTTAGCTCTTAAAAAAAAGTTAGGGGGGGGTTAAAGTTTCCCCCTTTTGGCCTGTTCTTGCAGAATACCGGTATATAAAACTATGTTTTGTTTACATCTGAGGTGCAGGGTGTGTTCAGCAACTTTGTAGAAAATATTATGCAAAATATTTTTGTTCAACATATTAACACTCTAACTGCCGCTCATAACGGCTTTTTTTGCTTTATTCTAACAAGTTAATTATTTCAATAATAATTTTACGGCGACTGGGCATAATTGTAAATTTTCCACACACGTAACAAAAGTAGTTAAATTTATTACACGCCTCCATCTTAAGAATTTAAGTATAACCGACTTGATAAAAGATTGTCAAAAACTTTAAAGTGAGACTTATTTTTAATATTTCTTATTTTTCAAAGTTAGTACCACTGCACAATTTTATAATTGAGGGTTTGCCGAAAAAAAATAACTGTAAAGAAATAAACGTCAGAATGTCATTGAAAGTACAAAGAAACAAAGACAGTACAAAGAAACAAAGAAAGAACAAAATAATAGAAAAAATTAAAATTAATATGTAGTTAATTTTTTTTTTTCACCATATATGGTTGCATACCTTGTGTGTGGGCAATCGTGAATTTGATTCGTTTTTGGTGTTTGTGTTAAGTTTTAGGTTTTGGTGTGTTCTGACGTATATAGTAAAATTTTATGGCCAACAATTTTGTAGAACATTTTATCCCCGCCCTTCCCCTTTTTCGGGGTGTTTTTTACGATTTGTTAGAATAAAGAAAAAAAAGCCGTTATGAGGGGCAGTTAGAGTGTTAATATGTTCAACAAAAATATTTTGCATAATATTTTCTACAAAGTTGCTGAACACACCCTGCACCTCAGATGTAAACAAAACATAGTTTTATATACCGGTATTCTGCAAGAACAGGCCAGAAGGGGGAAACTTTAACCCCCCCTAACTTTTTTTTAAGAGCTAACCTAAAAAAAGGCGAACGCCATTCGATTCAGCACAGTCGATTTAGTTTAACTCACCGGGTGCCCCGTTTGTCGGCAAAAAAAAGTTCTCAAAACTAGCACAGTGTTATTATAAAATAAGAACAAAGATTTGTGAAGCGTTAAAACCCAGAATAATAGATGATGCTGTTCTTAAGCAAAAAAAATGTTTGTGAGAAATATTCCATGAATATATCCATAATTTCAAAAATTGTCAAGAAATCTCGTGAAAGAGTTTCCGTGACGACTCGACATTTAGGTGGCAGGACCGGTAAAACGAGTCAAAGACAGGATAATTTAATAGCAAGAAAATTTAAAATTTGGCTATGCCGAATCTTCGATACCCTCCATCTGGGTTTTACGTTTTCAATTATATCCGGACCTTTTGTCCTATTTATAAAAACTGTAAACAAAATATTTTAAAAAAGTAAATTTAATAAAAATTTGAATTTTTATTAAGCAATTTGAATTTTTTAAATTTTTTAGAGTTGGCACTATATTTTAGGCCACATCTTGGCACAATGATGCCTGATTTATCCCATTTTAAATACCAACCTGCTCGAAATAATGACAACCAATACTATCCTAAGTTTACCAAGGTAAATGTTTATTTTGTGAATGAGCGTGATTGACTCGAGTTGTTATAAGTATCAAGAATATAAAGAACTGTTCAAAATTATTGCGCACTCATAAAAAACTTTTTTGACCTTAATTTTAACTTTAAATAAAATAAATAAATATTTTTTTTTGTGGTTACAAATCAGATTTATTACAAATTATTGAAATCATATCACAATTCAGTTAAAAAAAGTAAAATAAATTAAATATATGATTTTTTTTTTTTTTTTGAAACAACTCAAAAATTCATTGTTCAAAATTATAGCGCACATACATTGCAAATTAAAAATTGAGTTCATTTAATAGATTTTTATTGAATGTTTTTGCTTAATATGATGAAATACTTTTACCTTTGGCTTTAAGTATACATTTGATTCTATTTGGAATGGATTTTATTAATTTAATACAGTCATCAAGGCATTTTTTAAATCGTCTGTGGTTGATGTTTTGTACTCTTGGATATCGCGATCAATAATATACCAAATATTTTCGATCGGATTCAGATCTGGAGATGTTGGTGGCCAATCCAAAAGGGCTATATTATTAGTTTTAAACCAATTAATCAAAAAATTTACCTTATAGCATGGAGCATTATCTTGCTGAAAATAGTTTAGTGCCATTCCAGACCCTAAAACTTGGTCATAATATGATATAAACTCTTCCGAGATTAAATCAATAAAGCTTCTAGCATTCAGTCGTCTATCATAAAAGAATAAAAAGCCCGTAAAGCACCCCCATACGCTGACAGATCCACCATCACCCTGCATTCTAGGCTGGAAGCAAAACGGCTGATCCTTTTCTTCCATTGTACGGCGGACAAATGATCGATTTTTACGATTGATTAACTCAAAGTGGGATTCGTCACTAAAAACAACCCGATTCCAATTTCGTTCAGTCCAATTAGCATAATTTTTGCACCAATTTAATCTCTTTTTTATTTGGCACATATTACGGAATGGGCGACGTTTTTCGTATAGCTTTTGAGACCGTGGTTATAAAGACGGCGCACAGTGGCGCCATTTGAGTTTTTTCGTTGCAAAAATCATATCTTTTGAACCGAATAACATAATTGAACAGTTTAAACAGCATATGATAAATAACTGTTCAGCCTATGAAATGAGCGTTTGGAAAGGGTGCTACGCTTTATAGGGGCCTACTTATGGGTTATCAAAGTTAAAATTTGTGGAAAAATCAATTTTATGGTAACTAAAAAAAATTATTTTTACATTTTTAGATTGTTTTTATTTTTTTTTTAGGGTTTTATGTTTTAAATTATTACCCAACAAATTAAAAAAAAAATACTTCTTTTTTAAATTTATTTTTTCAATTTTCTGTAAAATCTTCATCACAATTCGTAAGAGAAGGTATATCTAAAAGACTAATCTTACTAAACTATAATTATTTTCTAATTCTATTCGTGACTTCACATGCCGCAGGGAAGAAATAAGTGGATCGGAAGATGCTGCCAACATGTTGAAGAGGTCCTAATTTTGCCTCACCCTTGATGCTTTGAATGTGTTCTGCAATCTATATTTTTTTATAAAATTTGTTAAGAGACTCCTGTGCTTCTTCAGAAAGCTCTCCAATTGGCAAAGACTGGTACTCAATTATATCTTTGCCATGCGCCAATATTTTATGGACGGTCGGGGTCAACTTCTTCTGTGGATACATTTCTGCTAAAAGAGATGCAGTTTTCGATGCATGGAGAATCCATATTTTGTAGAATTGACATTTTCTTTGCAGTTTAAAACATTCAAGATCGTTCCCAATCTTTTCACGATTTGATTGTCAATTCCAGTGATTCTAGTTACTGCCTCATCATTTTCAAAAAATCTCCTAGAAGTGTTTCCATCGTTTGAGTTACCGTATCCGTGCTTGGGACAGAGTACTTTTAGTCCAACTTGTTTAAAAAAAGCATCCTGCTTCTTTCTGATCTTTTCCTTATCCTTTATTGATGTATTTTCATCGAAGTTTTCCTCCTCTTGTGGTAGGGTATACGCCAGTTTTAGCAAGAACTCCATACACCTTATCCTTGCGTACAATGGTGACATTCCATATTCGTAATTCTCCTCGTTTGTAGAATCGTTTAAATTACCAAAGTTCTTCTGACTCTTTTTGCAAATCGGGCATGACAATGTTGAGGTTGTTCCTGTCAGTTCGTTTACGACTTTTCCGTCAACCATGGTCAGGTGGAACTCGTAATTGCATTCAATATATTTTCCTAATCCAATTTGCGGCTTTGTAGGCTTAATCTTGCTTATTTGTTCTTCAATGTCCTTCACCGTGGTCCTTATGAGTTCTGCCGATTCCCTTGCAAACTGAAACATTATTGGTCGGCAATAATGCACTGATGACGGACGTGGATTTTTCCAGGGTAGGGAAACATCAGATTTTAGCCGCAAAGGAACAACAGATGCCATAAACATATTTCCGTCCGATATTGTAGCGTCATCGGAAGATATCCTTTGCTTATAAACGCTTTGTCCGGATGATCCATCGCAGCCCCATTTGCTGGTCAATGTTAGTTTCTCAGGAAGAATTTTCACCTCATTTTCAGGAAGACTCTCCAACAACCGTTTTGCTGTATGGCCCATGAGATCCTGCAGATTGGCTTTCACAGAGACTTCCGTAAACTCCGTATGCAGTGGTCGTGAATTTATTTTGGCTTGCGTAATATGCTTGTATCCTGGTAAAACGTCAGCCCCGTGTCGCATCAAGGATGCCCGTAGTATCTCATATTTTTCTTTGGAAAGTTGTAAGTCCATAAACAAGGCCAAGGCTTCTTCGGAACCATACTTTTTAATGTGTGCGTTTGTGGGCGTGGGAATGCTTTCCTTAATCCTTTTTAGTCGCAGGGGGCTTGCATCAGCAACAGATTTTGAAATCTGCGACCTAACTCTTTGACTATCCTTTGTATATTTAATAGACAGCGCGTCCGATAAATGCTTCGTGGTCAAGTCATTGGTGGCATCGGCAAGTTTCCTCTTTCTTGTGAAAATTGAAATTTTGCTCCTCTAGTTGATGTGGTGGGTTTATCTACTGCCAATATATCCAGGATGGTGTCTTCATTAAGCCAGTCCTCGTATTTGGAGTTGAAGTTCTGAATGGTTCGATTAGATTTCACCCATTTTGCCTTAATATTTGCATATATCATATAAAAATTATTTTTTATAATTTCGCTTCTCTCAATATTTCCGTATAAGCTATCAAGTTCTTCTAAAGCAGCTTCCGTGAAAAACTTTGGCGTGGTTGACCTTCTAAACAGTTCAAATAATTTTAAATTGTTTAACGCCATGGTTTCAGTACTTGTTGCGCCAACTTTCAGTCGTAGACTAATCCAGGCATTATGCTTATTTTGCAATATATAGGCTTATGCTACCATGCCTAAAAATTTACCTGTTCCCTGCATACATATGGATTTAGGCTGAATTATGCAATTTTGATATTATGCTCGTGTCTAAATAAGATTTGTGCCTACCTGAAGGGACAATAAGTCAATATTGTTCTTGACCATTTGTACTCCAAAGCAATTTTTAAGTGAGGTGCGTACCTGCGAATTTCAATGAGTGGTTTTTTGTGCATCCTGTGTCTATAACAGAATATTGGGAGTAGACTTTGGCAGAGGCTCACAGGTAAACAACCGACTTAAAAGGCAATTTTCAAACTATTAGATCAAACTTCTGTCAGTCAAAACATGTAAGGGATGCACGCCTTACAATTTCTGCAACCATGTCTTTTTAACCTTTTTTTACCTCTAGAAGCCAAACGGCCACGTACGGGCAGATAAAACCTTTTGAATTATGTAAAGAAATAATCAAAGAACATGTTTTGCAAATATGGCAAATTTAGAAAAATATAGATTTTTTTATTTTCCGTCAAAGTTGAAAAATAGTTTTTAAATAGTGATTTACCACGAGAAACACAAAGCAAACAGTTAATTTTTTTTTATCATTATACATTTAATAAATACATCAATCAATACAAACAAAAAATAAGGCGATTCGTTACCTATTTTTCGTGATATTACACCTGAAATCGCAACAAATTGACTAAAAATTGTGTGTTTTTTTGAAATCCGAAAGTCGGTCAACTTTGAACGGATATATCTTCTAAACTAAAAATGTGATATTATTAAGAGTAGCATATTTGAAATCGTTGAAAAGTTTGCTATAACATGGGTTTATTCAAAACTTCGTCGGCGCACATGAAAATTTTGATTTTTGCAACCTCGTTTGCTCTACGGGCGCCACTGTGCGGCGACGCACAGTACGTTGATCAGTAGGAATAAATCAAAAAATTTAGGTTACTAAAGCTAACAAATTGTATATCAATGATAGGAAATACTTCAATTAAGAGGAATCCAAATTTTCATTGCAATATAAGAAGTTTTGAATAAGCTACAGCCTTTTAAAGTTGAAGCTTTTTAAGCATTTCTATTTTTGTGGACTTTTCGATTTTGCGCATTAACCCAAAAATTAATGCTGTTAGCACATTTTTATACCCTATACCACTATGTGGTTTGGGTATAATGACATTGTGCTGCTGTTTGTAACAACCAAAAATATTTGACCTAGACCCATCTTTAATTATACGGATCGAATCAGAATCACTTTCTGAGTTGATTTAACAATGTCCGTCCGTCCGTCCGTGGGATGAACGCTATTGAAATTGGTGAGAATCGGTCCATGTTCAGACCTAGCCCCCATACAAATTACCCATATGAAATCGACATAAATTTCCATAAGATCCAAATTGTCATATAGATCTTACTCAAATTGGGTTTGTATGCGTTCATTATATCCACTAATGAGTAGTTCAAAAATGATCCCTTTGGCCCCATATAGAGCTGCTTCCCGATCTTCATTTAAATCTATTAAAAAACAAAAATATTGCACTGATTCTTCTCAAATTTTGTTTGTATATATTTTTGCAAAATACAAGAGACTTTACCAAATATGATCAGGATCGGTCCATTTTTGGACCTAGTCCCCATATGGATATAGCATCCGATATGAACTTTTTCATATCTGCAGCCAAAAAAATTAATAAAAATCCCACTCAAATTTGGTTTTTGCTTATTTTCTATGTCCAGTTAGTTGGGCCTAAGAGATAGGGTTTCTAAACGCATGGTATAGGGTATCATATAGTCGGTCTAGACCGACTATAATTTTCTTACTTGTTTACACTATTCAAGTGATATTTTTTAAATGTTTAAAAACATAACGAAGAAAAATAGGTTATTTCAATGTATGAAAAAAATGGAAATTTTTTATAAAAAAATATGTTAAAATTATCAAAAAATTATGAAAAAATTATGAAAAATGTTTTGTTTTTGCCAGTCAAGAAAAAAATATTCAAATATGTCCAGTTTAATTTTTACATTTTGTTTTTGTATGATTTGTTATCTTTCAGAATGTTATTTTACCTCATCCGACTTTTTCCGATTCTTCGAGATATCGCGTTTTGAAATATGGTCTAAACTTGATATTTTCCAAGTTATATTTCTTATCTAAAATGTCACAATTATTTAACAACTTTTATTTAATGTTATATAATACTTGCTAATTTTAATTATAAGCGATTTTTGCCTTTATTGCTCTTTAAATATATTAATTTTTATGTAACTGACGACATGTCCGTCCTTGTATTGCTGTTTGTTCATTGTTGTTGTCAAGCTTTGTTGTATGTTAAAGCTTTCCAGAGTAAAGCGTCGGTTTGTGTTGTTTTCTCTGTCCATTACCCTAATATTGTTTAAGTCAGCTGAGTAATAATTCTTTAGTATATGCTGTGATAATGCCGTACTCAGTGTTTTGTTTTTTATATCTGCTTTGTGCTCTCTCAATCTTTTTTCCAGTGATCTTTTCGTCATTCTAATGCAAACTTGTTTACAGTCTACATGCTTTTCGTAAATAACATTGCTTTGTTGTAATTTGTCTATTCGTGATTTTGTTTTTGTGAATAGTTTGTTCAGTGCTAGTTGTTGCTTTTAAATATTGGTGACATTTCATTTTCGTGGTTAGTGCTTGTTACACTTGAAGAAAGAAAATGCCAATAATAACTAATAAAGATTTATTTGATTGCTGGATTTCTGCTGGTCCACGTGATAAATTTTGTGTTTTAAAGAGTTTTGTAAAAAACAAAGTGGGTGAACGACTTTTTAATGAAGTGGGAAACGAATAAGTCAGGTTGTTTCTGCATAAATTACAAATAAAGTGGAAGGAGTGCAGCTACAATAAAAACTTTTTTATAAAGAATGGCTAAGTAACCAAGCAATTGCTATTCCTGATCCAGTTGATGTAAGTAACAAAAAACTTATTTTATACTTCATTTAAAATTTTGAATTTTAGGCGGAAGGCCTACAAAGGGGTTTCAGTTGTTGTCAGAGCAAATGAAACAGCGAAAAGTTTCTGAAATTGTATCTGACTATACTGAAGAGGAGTTATTATATGCATCGGAACTTGCTGGAAAAAAAGACAAAACAAAAAACCAAACTTGTTTATCGGTACTAGTGGCATTGACTCTTTATTTAGACTTGGACCTATCAGAAGAGAAGTACAACCTTTTGCGCAAAACTGTCAATCGACACCATGATAATTTTTTTCCAAGCTTGTATAAAAAATTTTAAAAATATTAAAGTACCACCTGTCAAAGCTTCTGAAAATGCTGCAGAAGTAGAATTGCAAACACTTTAGCGAAATACAGCAAAAAGTGTATTAATGATCTGTGATGCCAAAGAGTCCCCAGAAAAAGTTTCACTTATTTGCAAATGGGGAATGGATGGCAGTTCGCGTCATAGCCGTTACAAACTAAATTTCACATCAGAAGAATTTAGCGATGAGTATATAGTTCTCATTGCATTTGTCCCAATTGAGTGAGTAAAAGTATAATATATTAACTTTTTCTTTATGACCAAAGCATTGCTTTTTTTAAGGTTAATTGATTCGTCATCGAAAAAAGTGCTTTGGGTAAACAAAAAACCTTCATCTACTCTTTTCTGCAGACCAATTAAAATTGTAATGTCTAAGGAAAATAGGAATTTAGTTATTCAACAAAATAACGATATAAAAACACAAGTAGCCATCTTGGAATGCGAACTACTTGAATTAAATGGGAAATTTTTAGAGGTATCATTTGTTATGCACTGTACAATGATCGATGGGACCGTTGCAAATATTCTTACGGATACGAATTCTGCTAGTAGGTGCTTCCTTTGCAACGCAAGTCCAATTGAAATGAACAAAATAAATCTTAATAGATCCGCAAATACCGATTTCTTCAAGTTTGGACTTTCAACTCTCCACTGCTGGATTCGTTTTTTTGAATGTATAATTCACATAGCATATCGTTTGTCATTTAAAACTTGGCGAGTAAGAAAAGAAAATGAAGCTATTTTTACCGATACAAAAAATCGCATACAAAAGGAATTCAGAAAGAGAATGGGTCTGCTAATAGATTACGTCAGACAAGGTTATGGTACAACTAATGATGGTAACACGGCTAGAAAGTTCTTTGCTAATGTTTATGTTTCTGCGGAAATAACTGGTATAAATAAAGATTTAATATATAAATTCGCTTTAGTTTTGCGAATTTTATCTTGTGGCAGAAAAATTAAGACCGAGGAATTTGCTAAGCTGCTAATGGAAACCAGGAATTTGTATTTAGAGAACTACAGTTGGTACTATATGCCCAGTTCTGTCCACAAACTTTTAATGCATGGATGTGAAGTCATAATATGTTTTGATTTACCCATAGGTGATTTATTTTTGCACTTTATGAAAAAATTAAAATAATAAATTGAAATTTTTTTTACAGGAAATTTATCAGAAGAAGCGTTAGAGGCCACTCACAAGCATATTCGACATGCTCGTCTAATCCATACGAGAAAAAACTCCCGAGAAAATTCAAATAAGGATTTGATGACACATTTCTTGATTTCAACAGACCCTTACCTCTCATGAAAGCGAAATAAATGAAAATATAGATTAAAAACACTCATATTGTTATAAAATTTAGTTAAAATGTTTTTGTTTTTGTTTCATTCTATTTAATTTTGTATACTTAGTTTAAAAAAAAATTTGTAAACAATACAAACAAAATTTTGTTTAAAAAAAACATATATTTACATGAATTGTTTAATTTTAGTAGAAAAAATGCACAGGAAACTATATGTATATCTTTTCAAAGAAAAAAGATATTGACAAACGGTTTTCAGTATTAAAAAGTAAAAGCTTCAATCCTACAAAAACAATTTTTGTTTCTTTTTTATACTGGGGGTTTTAATAACATTAATATTAAACTTAAAACGGAAAAATTTTAATTTATTTTTATTTTTGAACCTTATTTTTTGCCCAAATAATTGAGTGACGTAAAATCTGATTTAATTTTTGAAATCAGCGACCAAAAGTTTATAATCATGCAAAATTTCATAACAATCGAACGACTGCTTGTATTTTTTCCTCACTTTTGTATGGGCTCAACGTACTGTGCGACGGGTTGTAACGACACTTACTGATTTCCCAAGAGAGGTTGACCATTCCAACGCTAATTCACGACTACTGGCGAAACGATTTTTCTTACACATTTGTATTGCAGGGGCCAAATCACCGCATTCAATATCGAGTAAAATCAATCGAAATTCCATATTTTGGTTTAATATTTGAAGAAGACGGACAAACGCTCGACCACGATTCGCTTTTCTTCTTAACCAGAGGCCATAATTCTTCAACTGTGAGAAAGAAAAATTATTCTTAACATATTATTTTGGGAAATAAAAAAATGATTTCAATCGAAAAATTTCGATAGCGAATGCAGTGATTTGGCCCCAGGTGTTGTGCACTTTAACTGGCTTATGTGTCAGCGGTTCATCAAAAAAACTTTTTTTGCTACATTATAAACACATTTTCGGGAAACTCCAAGTCTTTTTGATATTTCTCTGTGCGAAAAGTTTTCTAAAAGCAGTGTTTTTATATAATTTTTTTGCTAAAAAGTGAAGATTTTTTGACCCATTGCTTTGAATATTTTTAATCAAAACCAAAAAAAAAAAAAAAAATCAAAAATCTTGAAAATTTTCAATGGATATCATCAACAATTTAACTGACTCCATGCTTAGCGTTGTGAAGCGGTACTAAAAAATAATAGACACCCAACAAAATATTTATATCAAAAACAGAGGGAAAGTTTTCAATAATTGTATAGTGCAGGTTTCCATTGTTTTGTCAGCAACATTTTTTCTGAAGTTAAGCTATTTTATATTAGCATTTTTTTATTTTCTAAAAAAAATAAAACATAAAAATTGTTAAATTAATAAAAGAGTTTTAAATGATAAATGATCCAATTTTTTGGTATTGACCGTTCAAGTCGTCAAAAATATATATATTGTTAAAAGTTTCCATTGTATTGTCACTCACTGTATGTTTTTGAGAAATGTATGTGGCTTTACTAAATATGGTCATGAAGGGTTCATTTGTTGGCCTAGTCCCCATATAATATATAACATCAGATATGAACTTTTTCATGTCTGCACGCTACAAATTAATTAAATATGGTTTATGCTTTCTATAATTGTCTTGTTTTATATTTAAAGTGGGCCTTAATATTAAATATCTGGAGTTATATGAAAGCCAGAGTAACGAAACTCTGTGTGTTCCTAGGTCATTAGTTTCTCAAGTAAGTAAAAAAGTAAATATTTATTTTCATATTTTTTCGCTATTATGATAACAGGAGTCTTTGAGCTCTATTTGAGTTGAATAAATATTAGTATGATTAAGTATGCCAATAGCGGGTGGGATCATACCAGTGGGCGTGGCACTTCCTATATTAAGTCAAATTAATGGAGTACTCAGAAAGCTAGAGTATTTAAACTTCATAGGAGGGCTTGATCAAACAAGTGGGTGTGGCAGCTCCTTTGTAAATATGTATGTATCATCAAGTATCTGGAGCACTATGGTAGTGAAAGCTTTGAGTCTTCATAACAGGGTATCGTGATATCGGAGTCGGAGTTGTGGAGTCGGAATCGCGGCGTTTGTACCAGTCTCGTTATTGCGCGTACATGAAAAATTCATGGAAAATATATGTAAATTTTATAAACACATGTGCCAATGTTTTTGCTTTATTTCAACTCATTTCTAACTCATTCACTAAAATGATAAAGATCGCAAATGAAATTTTTTATTTTTACAATTGTAAAAATATAAAAAAATAAATACAAAAAATTTTTAAATATTTGCCAAAAAATTCTTCGAAATATGAGGCGTAATTTTTAATAGATCACGATAAATAAGTAGATTTTAATTTATTTTATGAGAGTACGTTCAATCAAGTTCTTTAATTAAATAATGTAAAAGTGTGTCAAAGTTATAGGGCCGTATGCAAAAAAAATTAAAGTGTACTTCAAGTAGACTTTATCAGCAAATTTTATATGAAAAACATACAAAAAAGTCTACTTGAAGTACACTTTATTTTTTTTTTTTTGCATACGGCCCATAACATTTAAAGTTTTTTATATCATTTGAAGTTTTGTTATTTTAAGTTGCCGATATTATAGTAAGGGTTTTCACTCTTGGTAGTAAAGTACCCTTGTAACCCTTGTAAATGTTGTAGATATAGTAAAAGTACTATTATTTACAACACCGCAACAACAAAATGTATGAAATGAAAATTTACTACGCTGTGGTTAAAGTACAAGGGTAAAAGGGTATAGTACATTAACAAGACTAAACATTTACAAGACTAAAACAGCTGATCGTTGAGCTGCCAAAACAATTGTTTAATTTTATTGTTCATTTTGTGGTCACTATTAAAATAAATAATAAAAAATGGATCAAAATAATAAATAAATTAATAATAAAGATGAACCGATAGGTAAATTAAGCATTTTCGGCATTTTTCTAATCTTCAAATGCTTTTTGATATTTTTTAGTTTCCAAATTGATGGAAAACAAAACAAAAATCAGCTGATCCATTAATTTACAATACATAATACAATATACACGGAAAAGACGTTCACGCTTTGCAATATAAAATCGTTGTAAATATAACAGGGTTGTAAATTTAACACCAAGAGTGAATACCGCTAGTATTTTGTTTATTATTAAAAGTATTAATAAAAATAAATAAATATGTCCATATATCGAGGGCTTATATTCAAAAAGTGCTATCTGCATCAATAATCATTTTAAAGAGAGCGTGTAAAACCAATTTATTAACAAGATCTGAAAGTATTTGTCGATCGATTTGCTACAATATCTATTAAAAAATAGTCGTACTAATCATGTATGATATCAAAATTAATATTAAATTTGACAGTTATATCAGAGAACAGTTTGAAATCAAAAATTAATATTGCTGTCAAATGTAGATAGCACTTTTTGATTATAAGCCATCGATATATTTAGCAATCATTCTCTTTCCTATTTACGCAAACAAAAGATGACTTCATGGCAAACCTTCAAATCCAATCCAATTCAGATAAACCTTATAACGTACAGAAAAACAACGCCAAAATTCGTCACGAACTAAAGAAAGCTAAAAGAGAAAGTTTTGAAAATTTTACAAAGCTTTGAGTCTTCTAAAGAAAGCTGAAAGAGAAAGTTTTGAAAATTTTACAAAAACAATAAACAGAAACACGCCAATCTCTGATATTTGGATCAGAATAAATCGTATCACCCAGAGGATCCAGACCTCCAACATCCCAGAAATCAACACCCAGCATGAAACACTAACCGACCCATTATTAATTGCTAACGCTTTTGGAGATAAATGGGCAGAATACGCGTCAGATAAAAATTTTTCACAATTATTTAACTCAAGCAAACAATCGTTTAATCCAACAACAATGGGAAACACCATTGATAAAACAGCTTCGTTTTTGGAAGAACCAATAACAATGACTGAACTCTCCTGTTGCCTAAAAAAAGTTAAAGGATCAACTCCAGGACTAGAACGAGTAAGATGATTAAACCGCTAAGCTATTATTCCAAACAAAAACTGCCAGAGCTTTATAATACCATATTCAATAGCTGTCGTATAGTAGTAGTCAATAGTAGTACCGATTCCAAAAAATAAAACCACCATTGATTCTTATCGACCCATATCACTACTTCCTTGCATCTCAAAAATAATTGAACGAATCATCGTTGCCAGATTATCATGGTTCATGGAGAGGAGAAAACTAATCGCAAAAGAAGGTCGCTTTCAAAACAAATAAGGGATGTGATGATGCATTACTTCATTTTGACAACTATATACAACTATATATCAAAATCACTATCCCCCAAAAATCATGTAACCACATTATCAATTGACTTTGAAAAAGCGTTTGACAGAATTGGTTCTCATTTCCTTTTAAAATGTTCTAAAATCGTGGAACATAGACCAAAAATCTTTAAATTTTGTTAAATCATTTCTCACAAATAGAAACTTTAAAGTAAAAATCAACGGTCACTTATCAAAAACATTCTCTTTGAAAAATGGTATCCCACAGACATCCCCCTTTCAGTAATGTTATTCCAAATCGCAGCATTTAATGAAATAAGTAAAATTTTAAAGAACAACCCGTATATTGACCACTGTTTATATGCAGATGACTTATACATACTATGCAAAAGAAATATTTTATCAAAAGCTCTAAGCGACATTAGCAATTGCACTGATTCCTCAGGTGCGAAAATTTCACTGCAAAAAACAAAAAATTTTCATATGTTCAGGAAACAAAATTGCGATTCAGACAACCACATCTTACAAAGAAATAGAATTATGATACAAAACGTTGATAAATTAAAAATCTTAGGAATAATTTTCTCCCGTAAATACCAATGGAAGGATCACTGCATTTATTTAAAAAACTCAGTGATATCTAAAGCTAAAGTAATTCGCTATTTGTCCTTGAAAACTTCCGTACATATCAATACTCTGATCTACTTAACAAAAACCCTCGTACTGGGCAAAATAGATTATGGCATGCTCCTGTACGAAAATAGCCCCAAAACAACAAAAAAACATTATCAAATCAGCATACCATAAAGCTGCACGTGCCGCTGTCTATGCATATAGAACAACATCAATCAACAATATTCTTAACGAAGCATGTCTTGCATCCATAGAAAGCAGAATACTGGAAGTAAAAGGGAGAATTCTACCAAAACTCTTAACGAGCACAAACTCCATAATTGATTGCGACATCAAATCTGCATTTACCCTATCTTTAGAACTTGCATTTGAAATGAGCATCCCCACAAAGGTCATCAAAAAATCTATAGACAAACCACCTTGGAAATTCAGCAACACCTCCCTAGATCTATCATTATCCAAACTAAAAAAAAAACGAAACCACCAAAGAACAAATTTTAAATCTTTTGGCAGAAAAGAAAATGGAACTAAAAAAGAATGGTTGGTACTTTTTATAGACAGACAGTTCAAAATCTCAGCAAACTATGCAGGCTTACGCCGTTGTCGATGATGAAGGAAATACCGTGGCACTCAACATCCTATATCAATACTCCTCCATTTTTACAGCCGAATCTTGTGCAATCTTTCGAGCTATTCAACACGCAATTGAAAAGAAAACTAAAACTAGAATCTTCACTGACAGTTTATCAGTGCTTAAGGCAATATACAACCCTTACAATAATAAGTGGAACAAAATTATACAAATCAGAGATGCCCTGGTAAAAAATGAGGGAAAAAATAAGATTACATTGGGTACCTAGCCATATATGCATCATAGGCAACGAAAAAGCGGAAATTGCAGCACGATACGCCTCTTACGTCCACATCCTGTTGGATGACACGGTTGAAAAAACAGATTTACGCCGACATATTATAAACTACATTAACATTAAGGTCAAAGATAACCAAACACAACATCATCATTATGCCAATATCAATTGAAATTTCAACCGTCCCATATATCCAACGGATGTCGATAAAAACAAAATAAAAATCTTTTCTAGACTCCGACTTGGTGATACAATCTTCTCTCATGAATACAGAATAAAAAATATCACCAGTCCCAAATGCACCAACTGCAACTGCAACTTAACAATAAGCCACCTGCTCAATGAATGTCCATCACTATAGACTATAAACATTGAAACATTTCAACAAAGTACCAGCTATCAACATTTTACAAAATCCATCAACAGCAAACATTAACAGTATCTTCAACTTTATTAGGGAAACGAAAGTTCTAATATAAATTAACTAAAAAATTAAAAAAAAAAAAATAAAATAAAAATAATATCAAAAATATTCATCCACAGTTTACACACATACATATATCATTAATTTTTTCACACCGAGCTGATAGCCCTGGCAGCTAATGCTCGCTAAAAATCTTAATCTTAGAATTTATTAATAAGATTAAATAAATAAATAATATTTAGCATTGGAGTCTGAGTCGGAGTTAAAACATTTCAGTCGGCTCCACAACCCTGCTTCGTAAGGCTTAATAAATTATTATTGTGAACAGCGGAACAACATATGTGCGTGGCAACTCCAAAGTAAAATATCTATGTTAGAGAAACTTTATGTGAGTCGTAAGTTTTTAAAATGTGTAGGCCTGGCAATGAGAGTGGTGATCAGGCTGGAGGGCGTGGCAACTTCCATACAAAGTAAATATTAATATTTCAACTATGTGTAATAGACATGTAAATAAAAAAAAAAAAATTTAAAATTTTGTATTTCATACATCGAAAGTGTTATATCCAAAATTCATAATTCAATGTTTTTTTAACAAAGCTTACATTTATTTAGAGAAAAAAACAAACAAAAAACTACAAAACTAACATGAAAGGCTGGAAAAATAAATATCACATCTACAATATTAATAGGCTAGGCGATATCTTGTGACCGATGCTTTGTTCTACCGTTTTATCCCGATTTTGACCAAACGTATATTATTTGCAAGGTATTTCTTTTTAGCCGTTTTGCAGATTTACAGATTCTTAAATTTTTTTCTTTATTTCGAGTAATTTGCATTTAAAATTGCTACTAGCACATACATAAAATTATACAATGCTATGTGTGTGTTTATTAAATTTGTTAATGTGTTTGTAATAAAAATTTTTGGTTTTTTATAAATGTGGCTAACCATTATTTTTCAATTACAACTTGGCATCTACGAGGCATACTCCACTAATCTTTGGCATCTATGTATTTATTGGTATGGAATACCATGCTTATGATTCGCATCCAAAGTACATCGGCATTTTTAAAAAATTTT
Organism: Cordilura impudica; assembly: GCA_963682025.1. NCBI lineage: Eukaryota > Metazoa > Arthropoda > Insecta > Diptera > Scathophagidae > Cordilura > Cordilura impudica. Next base: position 318,755,701 of record OY821517.1, on the reverse strand, counting down.
TATTTCGCAATTTCTCTTTTCATATCTATCCAGTGGAATTAAGGTCAGGACTTGTCGTTGGCCAATCCAAAAATAATCACGCCTTAACAATTTTTTTAGTGTTTGCGGTTTTCATAAAAGTCATACATAAAAGTACAGGTTATTGGCACATTTTCGAAGGCAAAGGATGCTTTGCCCTTAATTTTTACGACAGGACCAATGCCGAAACTTGGGAATGCATCCCAAACCATTAAGATTCCACCGTGTTGATTCTTAGAGCAACTTACAACTGTTCTACCATCGGAACCAATGCTATTTACCTTTATTCCAAAGGGTTAAATCATTTTCTTTTTCTTTTTTTTTGGTGGGGCGGCTACGCCCCTATCGATATAAATTGTTTTATGGTTCCTAGAAATGCATCATATTTCGGAAGCAATGATTCGGCCAGGGATATTTTCTGCTCATAGAGCTGGCATATAAGTTACCTTTTTTTGGGGACAGCAATGTTTTCCACGACGCATGTTTTGATTATTTTAAAAAAACGCACTTATTATTACAAATTAAAATTGTAAAAACAAGGTTAATACCAAATTGTGATAATTATAGGCCAAAGTATAAAAACACAAGTTTAAATATCTTTTTACTGTCGTGAAATAATTAAAGACATATATTAGTGGAATGAAGTGTCCTATTTCTATATCTATGGCTGTATATAAGAAGTCTAGCCAAAAGTGAGCGGTATCGGACAAAAATTACGCTTCTCGAATTCTAGGGTGGAGAGAGTTTTGAAACAGTGCATAGTTCCAAAAGTTTATAATTTACTAGTATAAAAACATTTTTTTTACTAATCGCCCATTATATTTTCTAGTATTTAAGAAATCTGTATAAATTAATTAATTAGTTAAATTAATCTGTAATTAGTTTAACATAAGAGATTATTTTAAATTAAATTAATGCAATGTAATTTTTAAAAAATATTACTTTCGAATTATGGACTCATATACGATTAGCATAACTTTGACAAAAATAATTACTATTAGCGAATTTCTAACAATTCTAGTTGTTTGTGGGTCTCTTAAACTATGACATTGATTTTTTTATAATTCAACTATCAAAAAGATATAAAATAACAAAATGATTAGCCCCTTTAACCCCATTTTCGGTCTATAGTATTTTCTTAAATATACAAGATCTATTAATACTAACAATCGAAACAAATGCTCTTACGCTGGAATTTTGCAGCAGTACAAAATAATTAATCTTAAATATCAAACAATTCTAAAACAAATATTATAAAAACTTACACTGTCATGTTACCAGCGCCACGTATCACAATGGGTTCTGGTCCGGGAGGTACTGTTTGCTCCTCATAAAGCTCCTCCAATTGATCGTCCTCGTAAATAGCATCAAAATCAGCCATTGAAATTGAATAAACGAAATTGCAAATGACTGTAACAACAACAATTCAAATTTGCGAAGGATAACCGATGTGTTTGAAAGTGTGTAATATGGAACTTTTTTTTGTAAAGATGATAAAAATTAACAATAGCAACAATGACATATTATTTTTGAAACAACTTGATTACGCATTTTTATTTATCGTTATAAGAAACATAATAATACGTACACTAAACAATACAGTCCACGGATGATGATGGAAAAAATATTTGTGCGGTGTAGAAAAATTCACGATTTCTTTATTTAGACAAATTGAACGAGGTCGTTTTTGTTATTTGTGGCTGCTTTTCTTGTTTTTTCACAATTCAATATTTTAGACTGCTGCACTGCATTTTGATTATAAAAAAATGTTTTCCTTTTGTTTGTTGTTGCACTGATATATTTATATGTATGAGATTTTAATAATTTTATAAATATTTATTTTAGAGACCAAAGAAAAATGTAGAAAAATTTCAAAAAAAAACTAATTTAAATTGACATTTAACAGCTGTGTTATCATCAACTGAGAGGAGATAATTAAAAAATGAGAAGCAGAAGTTAACTGTTATATTTATTATTGTGAATGGATTAATTGTTTTTACATAACAAAAACAATAACAAAATGTTTATGTTTCTAAACAAATAAATTAGAAAACACACAAACACGCTCAATCCAACTTAATTTTATTTTACATTATGTTTTAAACATACAGACGTTGTAATATGTTTGCCTGAATGTGCTTATTTTTGTAACACACACACTGACCGTTTATCGTATTTGTGGAATTAATTACATGTGTTGCATAAATGTTCAAGACTTTCATTCGCATATTTATTCATTGTGTATACTCGTTTCTCATTTAGTTGCATTACAACTATATTTTATTCACTTTCACACAATCGTATTCATTTATTTTATCAATTTATTTATTCATGTTTTGTTTAAAAAAGATTATTTGATTATTATTAGTTCAGAAACATATTAATATTTTATAAACAACAGTCTATTGACCACTTTTTGTGAAAAATCTTCGATTTTCTTTGATTTTGTAATCACAAAAGACGAAAAATAGAGTAGGTTTTTCAGATATGTCAATAGCAGTGATATGTTAACGATCTGTTATATAGGGTGATGCCAGACTTAAAACCTGAAATTTTCCCCATCAAGGAGCGATAAAAATATGTATTTATTTTTAATAGCACTTGATATACAAAATTCTTATTTTATTAAGCTTTGAAAATTTATCGAATTACATAGATTCAGTTAAAAATAGATTTTATAAATTAACTCCCTGTGCTTCGTTAATAAAAAATTGTTCGTAAATTTGTGTAAAAATCTATCTTAAAATTCTAAAATTTATCACCATTTTAAAATAAACCTGGCAAATTCGAAGGGAAACTTAATCACGATATTAAACTGTTATACAAAAGTTATTGTAACCAAATGATGTCATAGCCCTTTACTTAAATAAATAATAATTCACATATTGTTTGATTATAAGCATTTTGTATTTTTTTTTTATTAAAATTATAAATTCTTTAAGCAAAATTACATTTAACATTAATTTGCTTACATTTAAAAAAGGCCATTATTGCAACACTATAAATATGTATTTTGCTTGAAATATTTAACTAATGTATTATTAAAATATAAAAATATATGTGTAAAAATTAAAAAATATTAATAATGCAATATATGAGAAGTTTAAATAAAAAAGCATGTCCTAAATGAGAACATTGATTAGTTGGAAAATTTACTTCTTTTTAGAATTTGGACTAGTAGATTGGAATACTGATGATGCTGACATAAGATTTTCTATGTATTGACCCAAAACTTGATTTTCCGAACGAAGTTTAAGATTCTCCTCCTTTACAGAATCCACACGTTGTGATAGATCATCCAAAGTATTTTGTAACTCTAACACTTGAGTTATTAGGCGAGCTTTTTCTTCTTTTTCATCTGGACTTATTTCCGTATCTAATGAATTGTGTGAGTCTGGTGTGGAACTTCGATTCGTAAAGGATGATCTTAAAGAATCCATGGAATGTCCATTCGGCATATTGTTATAACGATGATGGTCATCATCATTGATAATAACTGAAACACAATAATTATTAAAGTAAATGTAAACTTATCTATTGTGATTAAATTACCCTGGGGATCGTCATCGGCTAATGGTATGGGCTCTTGTTCTTGCAGCAGTTTATCGATTAGTGACATAGTTTTTCCTCTGCCTACAAAATCAGTGATTTTCCTTAGTTGTGTTTTAAACGAATTGTATTTGTATGTATATATTCTGTTTTATATATATTTGGCGTTTCTTTTATAATTTTTATATATTTTTGTCTAGTTTTCTTCAATTATGCATTTCTTTTCAATATATTTTCTTTTGTCTCAACCACTTTGACAACTTTCTGTAAAAATTTCTTCAGTTAAGGAAACATTCACAATAGAACAACTAGTCAGTGTCGCTAAATATTTTAAATGAAATCCGCCAAAAAATCACTATAACATCCAATTTTCAATTAACATTAATTTCTTAATTTATGAAAAATATTTATATGTAATATAATTTAATATAAACGTATTTTAATGATATTTGCTGCCACGAAATCGGCCTATGTGTCATCTAATTATTAAAAAGAGGATATTAATATACATTTGATATATAGATTTCGATGAACAGCTCACCAAAATCTTAGTTCTGTGGTTTTCTGGAATAACCGCGTATGTCCATTTTTATCAATTTTGAGTTAACGATGCCAAATATATTAATTTTTAACGCTCTTTACATGTGTTAAATTTTTTTTTTTTTTATATTGACCATTTCTGAGTTTTTTCTTTAAATAACGTAAAAAAAATTTTTAATTACGACGTGACCCAAATGTTTATTAAATTAATTTGCAGCACTATCGACGTATGTTAACCTACGTTTGATCGCTGACAAATTATTTTTACAGGAAACGACACATAGCGACATACGTTGTTATTAATGAAAAAAAATGCTAAATAATATTCGATTATTTTTCAGTTTATAACCACTTCTAAAAACTTGTGTGTTTATTTCTGTTATTTTTTGTCACTATTATTCTTGATACGTTGTTATATTCTCATCCTAAATCCCGATAACTTCTTGTTGACGAACCAAAAAATCAATTTTTCAAGCAACAACAACTTATGTCTACATGGGTGGTGGCATTGGTAGTTTTCTTTTTCAAAGAAAACGGCGTTTGTCGACATAAGTTATTTTATCTGCACACACGTCTTATTTACATATTGTTTTTTTCGTCCTTCTCTAGGATCTATTCCTCTGAAGATTTCTGAAGATATCTACAGGACTGTTAAATAAAAAGCTCTAAAAACTTTATATCGAGCCCATAATTTCAAATATATTTTTTTTTTGGCTCCCCTGAACATTTTGATTTATGACATACGCGGTTATTCTAGAAAACCACAGAGTTTTCCCATACAATTGCAAGAATTCAAGCCAAAATCTTCTGGATGTGTTTGTCGCGGTTATGAACTTTTGTTAGTGTGGTACTAAATTTACATTTAAAAAGTCACGTTAAGGGAAAAGTGTTAAGAAAAATTTTAAGCTCAATTATTTAGTTAATTTTGTAAAACTTATTAATTCAACTATTAGTAATGTTCTGTGAATGTTTCCTTATCCTTTTTATCTTTTATTTAAATTTGTAATAAATAATGCATAACTATGTACTGACGCTTCTTAATTCAGTATGCATAATATATCCAGAGAACGCTTTTTAAATCAAATATTTCGAATTTTTTTAAATTTTCGAAATATGTATTTTTAACATATGTTTTGTTTATATAATCAGTTTTTTGATCTCATAATTTCAAATTTGTACTGTATTAGATTTAGAAGATTTTGATGTCTCGAGATTTCAAACCAAAAAATTAAATCTGCACTGAATTTCACGGTTGTAGCATTATTTAAATAAAGGCTTGAGGTAACAAAAGAAATTAATTTTTATGATAATACCCAAAAGTAAAAATCACCATATATGTATAAGAAAGCTAAAAACGCCGATATGACAACACAGTTACTAGTCACCTTTAGTCCGAGTTCACACAAGGCAATTTTTGTTGCGCAATTCTTGAGTTTGTGGATGTTTGCGGTGGGGAATAAAAAGGAAAAATAATTGCCGGTTCTCGGCTTTTTCTAGCAATTCTCTCATTCGCTTTTTTTTTTTTGTTGAATATTTGACATTTCTTTTCATTCGGTGTTTCGCTTCTTGGTGTGAATAATTCGTAATTATTGTTTACTTTATTAAAATGGCCTTTAAATGGAATTTTTTTCTTTTGAATTCATTTTTCAACAAAACCGATTAAATTAATTTATGTATGTATGTATTTAATTTTATTATTGTTCTTTACGACTAGAGCACAAATGTCAAATTATAAGAAAATAAAAACAAAACAGTTAAATTGCCGAAGAAATTGTCGTGTGTGGACATAAAAGCAATTTCAAAAGAGAATTGCCAAAAAGTTGCGCAATAAAAATTGCCTTGTGTGACCCCCCCACTTAATGTATAATACATTTCGAATAACAAACAACATATGTAAATAAACAAAGTTGTTTATCAATTTGAATATACCTTATTTTCATTAAAATGTTTACAATAAAATTGATTGCACTAGCATTATTCGGAAGAATTATGTTTGTACCGTAAAAATATTAAGATTAACCAAACCTTAAAATTTTTATAAAAATCTTTAAGTACAAAATATAAACGTCTCTTCGATAAGCCAATCGACTCCATTAAAACCCATTCTAAACGTAATGTCGAGAACATATTAAAATTTTTAATAAAGTGTTATTTATTTTTGTAATTTTCATGTTTTAAATTATACCGGAAAAGTCAACTTATTACAAACATAAACAGTGCTACCATTGTGGACAGACCCAAATGTCAAACCTCTAAAAAATTGTTGTTGCTGCTTTTCGTATAGTGTTCTTCTGGATGCACGTTGAAGTTGTTGATAACAGTGCTTTCATGAGTAAATAGCAATTTGCTTGTCAATAAAATAAATTTATTAAAAATTCTCAACAAAATCAGCTTTAAAACAGTTTTCCGGTATTTTAATAAAGGTTTGTAATAGTTAATTAATAATCAATGTCTGGTACAATAATAGACATTGGTATATTACCTATTGTTAAAGTTGTTAAAAATTATTGTAAATATACAAGGATATCGATATATGCAAATTTTACTATTATACCAATGATTTTAAAATCATTGAAGACAATTTTAACTGTTTTAAGAAAATATTTCTACTTTAATTTATTTTGCAAAAAAAAAAAAAAAAAAAAACTGTAACAGAGTTGTAACATTTCGTATAAAAGACTTAAAAAATTATATGTAGTGATGTGATTTTAGAAATAAGTATTTAATTTCAAAAAATTAGGATGATCTATCTGTCTAAAGTTTAAGAATAAAGTTTTCCAGTATTGTTTGTATATAGTATTATGTTTTGGTCAAAATATTTAAACGAGTCATTGATTGCACTTATGCTATATAACAGTACAATATATATTGTAAAAAAAATTTTCTTAAAAAAATATATAATTGTCACCTTAAATGACAAGTTCACAAAATTTTCAAGTCTAAGTGGTTAGATTTTCAATTAATTTATTAATTTATTTGTAATATATGTATGTTATCTAATTGTAAATTTTAATATAAAATGAAAATTTGGAAAATCAAGCTGGTACAGATTCTTCACTGAGAATTAAAAAAAGCTCGAATATCATATAATAATATTCATTACCTTGCTACGAAATGAACATGGTATTTGTGAGTTATACACACAGCTGTGTTCACAATAATAGGAGTTCTGGTACACAATAATTTCACAAGCTCAATATGTAGGAGCTTGCAAACCACGCGGTCTTCTAACGGTACCTAGAATGGAATGTAAGTAAAACAAGAAAGTAGCTCATGATAACTATTGTGTGTACAATGTAATTCGTCCATTTCAGTATATTCCCTTGATTCAAATGGATCAAAAATATAGAAGTATGAGTAATTTATCAATTATAAAAGTGGTTTAGCTTTAAATTCTTAAAAAATCTGAAAAGTAAGTATGGAAAAGTAATGCAAGAACGTGTTATATATAGTTTCTAAATATAATTTTTAAGTATTTTTTTATAGTGGGACGAGGAAAACACTGTTCTGAAGAAATCCTAAATTCAAAACCTTCGAAAACAAGGAAAAACTTAGGAAAATTTGAGAAATTTTGGGGTCTTCTGACCAAATGCCTTGACAAATAAAATCAAGGCCGAAACGCGTGGCCGCAAGCGTAAAACATCGAGTTTGGATGACTGTCGCATAGTACGATATAGCAGAGGTGACCTTTCGGCGTCTTCAAAAAAGATTCAAGCGGACGCTAATCTTGCCGTAAGTACTGTTACTATCCGTAAGCGCTTGTAAGAGAACAATTTATTCGCAAGAAGTCCACAAAAGGTCCAATTGTTGACAAAGAAACAGGTAGCTGCACGATCAAAGTTTACCCAAGAATACATCAACTGGCCGAAAGAAACATGGAGGAATATATTGTGGACAGACGAAAGGAAAATCGTTTTAGTTGATGGAAGTGGTTCTAGACAGTATGTCCGACGTCCGTCCAATACAGAATATAAAGGGCAATATACACAAAAAACCGTTAAACATGGTGGTGCAAAAATGACATGGAGAAGCTTCTCATACAATGGAGTTGGTCCAATTCATCTAATTTGAGGAATCATGGATAAGAGAGTGTGTGTGGGAATAATGGACGAAGTGATGGTGCCATATGCAGAATGGAATTTACCACTAAGTCTGGGTTCAGACAAGGCAATTTTTGTTGCGGCAATTTTTTGCCATTCTCTTTTAAAGTTGCCTTAATGTTCACACAGAGAAATTTGTTGCCGCAACTTTTTGTTTTCTTTTGCTTTCAAATTCTTACATTTTTGACAGTTTCTTTTATTTAGTTTGTGTAAAAAGAATTTATTATTGGTTCAATGTGAAAAATCATTTTTGTTTGAAAAAATGGAAGTCAAAGAAAAATGAAATAATAAAAAAAATAATAAAATAAATGAAATAATAATAATAATTTTTCACAGCGAAGAAAAGAATAAAAAGAAATGTCAAATAATAACTTCGTGTTTATAATTACGAATTGCAGAACAAAACGAGTTGCCGAGTACAAGCAACTCCGTACCAATTACCACTCTTCTTTCCCCTCTCTCCTACAAACTCAAGAATTGCGCAACAAAAGTTGCCTAGTGTGAACTCGGACTAAGATGGTTGTACCAACAAGACAATGACCCGAAACACGAGTAAATTGGCAAATGAGCGGTTACTTGTCAATGGATTAGAGGTCATGTCGTGACCGGCACAGTCCCCTGACCTTAACCCTATAGAACGTCTATGGAGAGACATTTAGTCTAAAAATTTGAGAATAAAACTTTTATTGAATTTACTTTGGAAAAAATGAATAAAATTACGCTTTGTTATTTAAAAATTCTAATCTTGTTTTTTAATTAAGGACACTTATTTTTATGAACACAACTGTAATTGTAAAGTTACGAAGTATACGATATGAAGTTATTGGAGAAATTATTTTGATCTTTTTTTCCATATAACTACAAATGCAAATGGAATAGTATGTTATAGGTATATAAACAAAAACATAATAACGAATAAAATATCACAATTTTTCATGTTCGATTTAAAACCGAATTAAAATATACAACTATAAATATCAATTTGTGTATTTTATAACAAAATGTAAAAAATAAATTTATTAATTATTTAAGTGATTGTCTCGTTCAGAAATAATACCCAAGATAAAGCATTTTTAATACCTTTTTCAAAAAGTAGTAGTGGAAGTTAATTTGACTTTACCTAAATATAAATAACTTTAAAAAATGAGAATTGAGTATTAAAAAAACACAAAATAATAAAATTTACTATAAATTATTTTTATTACTGCTCGAAAATTAACAAGAAAAAGAAAAAAATCTATAAAGATAATAGTTCCAAAATTTACAACTCTGCCTCTTGCAAAAAAAAAAAAAAAATTGAAAACCATACTGATATAAGTGCTAGAATAGAACTATGTCTTATTTTTCAAAAGGGGTATATGAAAGATTTAGTTTATAATTAAGAATACTGGTAATAAGATTAACATGATTATTTATAAAAAATAATATATTTTAAATTTAATTCTATTTTAGAACGTTATTCGCATCGTTCTTTTCGGATGTGCTTTAATATTATTCATTCACAATATAACCAACAAATAAAGAAACAACAAAATCTAAATACTACTACTATTCAACTCAACTCGCCAAAATAAAAAACGCCATATATCATTATTATCATCATCATACACAAGAGAAGTTACAACTTTGAAAAATGAAGTTGTAAAATATTGAATTAATAGGAACAAATCAAAAAGAGCCAGTGTTTAAAAAACAAAATTTAATAAAGTTCAAACAAGATGAATCCTTTAAACACCACCCAACACCAAACCCAATATTTTATAACTACAACAGGGATGCCACCTTTGGCTCCAGCTACAGCAACATCTATATTGAAAACAAGCACATCTATGACAACTAATCCACAATCATCAATTGTAACATCATTTTGTGGCGTTAATAATTCTCCGGGAAATAATACAATGGACACAAAATTTCTAACTAACAATACAACAAATTATGTACCTGTGTTATTAACAAATCAAACTTTAATCAGTAATGTTGATCCTGTACAACAACAATATCAACATCAAGAACAACAGATGACACCAAGTAACGCACCTGTTGTAACGGGAACGGCTAGTACCTCTCAAATTAACTTAATACAATCAGCTAAGCCCATGGTTGTGACTTCTACGGGTAATACGGGTATTACCTATCAATTGGCAACACCTCAAACCAATAACTTGACGCCCGTCATTACAACACCCAATGGTATTAGTGTCCTGTTAACATCACCTCAAGCCATGACAACAGCTGGTAAGTTAACAACTTTTGAATAAATTGAGCTTTAGGTTTTTATAATAAATCTAAATTTTGGCAAAGTTGTAGGCAATTCGTTATTAAATTTCATAAATTATGTAATCTATGACAAACACAAACCCTCCAATAAATTTCAAAACATTAGGGAATTATACACGCAAAATCTCTACCAAAATCCTAAAATTTGCAACAAAAAAAAAAAAATTATAAATATACACGTGAACATTACCATTTTAACTCATTCCAGATTTATCTCTATTTTTACTATTCTGTGCGTTTCTTTATAGCACACAAAAATGATTACCAAAATGTCATAATGATGTTATTATAATCATTATCATTGTCAATACCAAATATAATTTTCGTTAAGCTTTACATAAAAATAAAAACAATTAACACGGAGTCTATTTATTTCTCGTTACATATAATACGATATTATTTAAATATCTTTCTATAATTTACTGAAACTAAAGAACTATAAATCTGCTATCAAATAAATGACCTTAGTTTGTGTTGTCTATTTTTTTTTTTATAAATTTCATTGTTGTAACATCTGTCTATTTATTTCTGGTTTAAATAGTTCAATAGAATTAATTATATGTGATAAAATTTTCTTAAGTGAAAAGATTTTGTATCATAATTCAGCTTTAATAAAATTTGGGTATTTGCAATATACATGAATTTTCCAATTAAGGTGACCATCTATTAGAATTAAATATGTGAGTAACAACCCTGTAGTAAACATAACCTAAACAAAATAAAAATAAATGAAAGTTTGAAATAAATTTTAACTAAGAGAAGTATAAAAAGTTGAATGTGAATGTTTTTTTTTAAGAAGTAAAGAAAATTGAAATATTTCCAAAATGTGCGGAATTCGTATTCGGAAGAAATTGATTTAAAACAAATAAATATATTTTAAATGATTCGGAAGAGTTAGGTAGGATATTATGAATGGAATCGATAACAAAAAGATATAAACAAAAAACAAACATTGAAAATCGGAACGAAACGATTAAAATTTGTATAAAAAATTCAGAGCTTCAAAATATTTTTAAAATTTTTACACATGAATTTTCAACGTTTCGTTTCATAGAGTGAGCCCAGAAATCTCTATTATATTCTTGTAGATATGGTCACTTTTGTCTGCTAACTTGTATCATAATGATCTTGTTGAATCGATTATTTTTGATAGCTAGTGAAATTTACGTAAATTATTTAAATAGTATCGAAGTAACTTCTGTTAATTAAAATTAATCGAAGTAATTAAAACTTGAAGATAAAATTAAAGTTAACATATCAGTAAGAAAACTAAATAAATTTATATGTTAATATTTAAATTTAGGTCATGTTGCGGCACCAATTATAATACGTAACACAGCAACTGTAGCAACAACAGCAGCTTCACAATTTAAACAGCAATTACCAGCAAGACAACTTCAGCAGCAGCAACAACAACAAAAACATCAACAATCGCATACATTTTCTCCACAACATATTAATGCGGAAGTACTTAAACAAATTATAGTGGGTAATCCTGCTAGTGGTCAAGGGGCTTCAGTAGGAACATCAACCTTAGCACCAGGGACAACTTTATTGAAAACGTCATTATTACAAAATAAATTAATACAGCAGCAACAACAAAAACAACAGCAAAAACAACAACAACACAATCAAACTAAACACATTATTAAAAATAAAATGATGATAACAACTCCGCCGCAGCAGCAACAACAACAGCTCGTGAATCAAACAAAAAATGTTAATAGTGACACCTCATCCAAAATGTTTGCGGCTTTAGGTATGGAACTTGTAAAAGCTCCCGTAGTAGGCCAGCCAAAATCAAATTTAATAACACATACTGTCCAAAAACTACCACAAGTTAGTCTTCTGCAAAACCCCAAAAGACCCATCAGCACCACTACTGAACTAATCAATGAATCAGCAACTGTCTTTAAAAATACCCATGAAATTAATGTGGGCAACTTAAGTAGTGAAGTTTCGTTAATCAAAAAATCCAATTTGTCCAATGAAAAATCTAAAGAAACTTCCTTATTGAAAAGTTCTATAAAAACACAGGTGGATAAATCAGAAACTTCATTAAAATCTCTACAAACTATTCAACAACAACAGCAAAGAGATTTAAGCACTTCGAAAGCAACTTTAGAAAATGCAAGTAAAACTGCATCTTGCTCGGATAATTTGAAAACATCAATGGCTGAAGAAGTGTCAAAAGAAGCAACAGCAGAATCTTGTTCGCTTTTGAAATCTAACAAAGATTTAAAGAAAAACTCGGATAGGTTGCCAGAGAATGCCACAAAATGTCCTAATAAACTTGCAGACAACGGCTTAGAGGAAAAGCAACAAGAGTCGTTGTTAAAATCAAATAATAAAAAAGCAAATGATACTACCTCCCAATCTCAACTTACCAGTCCCCGCTCACAACGTTCTTATTCTTGTAATGCGTTATTGAAAGCACAAGCTGATAACTCAAATAATAGACGATATTCTGAACCCACACAAATTGAAAAGCTAAACAATCTTAAATCTTTGGATTTCAAGAACTCCAATAAAGAAAACAAACAAGAAATAGATTCTTTAAAGTCAGAAGAATTAGATTCTCTATTGGAAGAATTTGAAGATGAAGAGTATTTAGAAAGTTCGGGTGATAAATCGGATACCACATCGAATACTATGTCTGAAAAATCTAAAAATTTAAATTTAGAAAAACATACACAAAAGGAAAAGAAAGAAGAGAATATAGATCACGAATTAATATGCTCACCGAAATCCATAGAAATGGAAGAAGAAATTAAAGAAACTAGAGTGGAAGAAAATATAATAAAAGAAAGTGAGAAAATGGAAACAGAAAAAGAATGCAAATCTTCCCAGGGCGGTCAAGAATCAGATGATGATGACGTTACCATATTACCCATGGATGAAGTTGAAATTGAACAAATTGAAATCGATGATGATGACGACGACGACGAAGAAGAACAGAATATGCCCGCAAATAATACAAGTCCTAACACAAAATATAAAGAAAAACTTAATGAATCTTTACTATGTGATGAACAAGTTTTAGTAAGTTCCTCTTCATCGATTTCAAGTCAATCATTTGATCAAATTTCGGCTACCTCATTGTTAACAAAATCACCAAAATTGGAAATATCTTCTACTCCATTGCTTAAGAAATCATTAATGGAACCAAAATCCTTGTTGCCAAAGCAGGATACATCCTTAAATGGGTTTTCGTCGGTGTTAGAAATGCTGTCAAACTTCAATATGTTAAATTGGAAAGAAAGAATCGGGTCGGCGCGCGGTACTAATCTAAAGTTCCAGCTAAACGAATTCAATCTTTTACAAATCCATGAAAAGTGTCCAAGTCATGAGCGGCGTATTCATACTGCCTATGAAATACCAATTTTTGAAAGAGAATCTTCACAAGTTAGAGTGTCCAATAACAAACCACCAGTTTTCTATATGTGTCGTAGTTGTAATGTGTATGGACCATCTATAGATTTTTTGGCACCCGGTAAGTATTAAAATATTATTTTTAGTAGAACTTCAAAGCTTTAATAATAATTTAATTTATAATTGTTTTTCTTTGCAGAATTTTGTTCACTATCATGTTTAAAACGTGAAAGTCGTAAACGTCAACGTGACGGATCTAACGCCTGTATCTTACGTAAACGGCAACGCCTTACGCCTCAACAAAACCCGCCTTACTCAGATCAACCACCTCCTTTAACATATATTAATCCACCCAAATTTCGTTGGTCAAGTTATTTGAAAAACAACTGTGCTTCTATGGCGGCGCCTATTTCACTCTTTCTTAATCCCTTCCCAACTGGACCTAATAATTTTGTAGTTGGCATGAAACTAGAGGCTATAGATCCCGAGAACTGTGCTCTTTTCTGCGTTTGTACTATCATTGATATAATGGGTTATCGTCTGAAGCTGGGCTTTGATGGGTATGACAGTTCATATGATTTTTGGTTAAATGCCGATTCTATGGATATTTTTCCGCCGGGTTGGTGCTCGAAAACTAATCGCGTTTTACAGCCACCCAAGGGTATAAATGCAAATAAATTTCATTGGGGCACGTATTTGAGTAAGGAGAAAGTAATGGCGGCTCCACGTCATTTATTTACACATTTAAATTCGTCTTCTCTGACACCACGTAACCCATTTAAGGTAAGTTTTTTTTAAAGATATTATTTATATGCATATATATATGATTTCTTGATTTCTCTATTTAAGATTGGTATGCATTTGGAAGCCGAAGATCTAAATGATACTGGTAAACTTTGTGTGGCTTCCATAGCTGACGTTCTCGATGATCGTATACGTATACACTTCGATGGGTGGGATGATTGTTATGATATTATTGTTGATATAAATTCGCCATATATACATCCGTGTGGCTGGCATGAAGGTCGTCAACAATTGGTGGTACCACCGGATTGTGAAAATAGCTGCTTTAATTGGGATGACTATATTCGTAAACAGGGCATCGGTGAGGCAGCTAGCGAAGAGAATTTTTCTCCAAGAGAATCTATACATTTTAAGGCCAATATGAAATTGGAAGTAGTTGATCCACGAAATCCCTCATTAATAAGACCAGCCACAGTGGTGTCGCACAAGGGACACCGTGTCAAATTACATTTGGACGGTTGGCCCAATGATTATTGTTTTTGGTTAGAAGATGATAGTCCGGATTTACATCCCATAGGCTGGTGTGATGCTACCTGTCATTCTTTAGAACCACCACCAGGATTTCAAATGCTTAAACATAAAATGCCTTGTCCAATTACGGGTTGTCGAGGTATCGGTAATGCTAAGAAACCCTTTATGAGTGTTCATGCATCACGAGATTCTTGTCCCTATGCTGCCGAAAATTGGCGCATTGTTATGGAAAGGCCGCCTCGTCTAAGCTATGATGATATCGTAAGAACTCTACCCAAACTTATCAAAACAAATGCCCAACCACAAATACTGCAATCACAAACACAACAGTCCCAACCACGATTAAGCGACCAACAGATATTAGAACGCTTGCAAATGTTGGATAATATTAAAACTCGTAATGTGCTCATACAACAAGAAAAAATGCCAACCAATCATCATGATTTACATGGATTAGCTTTGGCTAACATTAAAAAAGAAGACACAAAGGAGATCAAAACCTATTCAAAAAAATCTGCATCTAATTCTATTTCCCCTTCAACAACCACGCCAACAACAAAAGCATCTGCATCGAATAACAATACTGATAATTGTACATTAGATGTTAATCTCGATATTGCCAAGGAATTTTTATGTGATTATGGGCCACGGCTACAACAATCATATACGCTTTGGCAAAAAAATTTTACTTTCGATGCCGAAAAAATTAAACGTAACCCCTTGAAATGGTCTAGTACTGAAGTTAGTGTTTTTGTGGATCTTTATCTTAATTGTCGTAGAACTGCTACAATATTTAATCAAGAAGATATTGATGGCCAAGCATTGTTATTATTACAACAAGACGATCTTACCGAAAAAATGGGCATGAAATTGGGTCCAGCCGTTAAACTTTATACATGTATATTACAGTTACGTACATTGGCAGTTACAAAATTTGATGTGCTCTATACAAAATCTTCCAGGAAGTAATGTTTTATTTTTTTTTTTTTTTTGATAACATTATGCAAAGGTTGTTGTATTTTAAAGATTGATTGTCAAATCTTTTTTAAAATAATGATTTTCGAAATCATGATAGGCCATAATTAATTCCTAAAATTTTTTTTTCAATTTTTTCTTCGAATTGTTTACATGTTACTGCAACGGTTTAGATATTTAACATAATTCTAATATTTTTTGTAGTTTATAAGTCGATGCCACATTCTTTTTCTCTTTTTAAAATAAACTGTAGTTGTATATCGATTGTCATAATTTATAGTTTTTAAGTATTTTTACAGGAAGTTATCCTGTACTTTTTGCATAGATTAAACTTGAATCAAACAGAAAATTAGAATTGACATGTAAATACATAAATATACGTAATGTATATTAATTAAATTGTATCTTATTGAAAATACATATTGTAAGATTTTTATTTGAAAATTAAAGCTTCTCAATTAGAAAAGTTAAAAACGATTAGTTTTCAAACATTATGCTGGTTAAGGTTATTAATAGATATCCATAATGTTAAGCATGACTTTATTTAGTGACTTTCCACCCTGCCCGAAATATAATGACTTTTATGTTTGAACTTAAAACATTATTCAACCTTAAAAATATTTTAACAATTAATTATATTATTTGAAATTTGACTGCGTCCCCTAATTAGAAACGATAATACATTACTTAAGAAAAAATTAGTTATTAAGTTAACTTTCTTACTTATTCTCAATATTTTGTTGCAAAACACCTTTGATGTTATGAATTGCCATATAACAAGCAAATTCTCCTCAGCACACGGCAGCATGACATTATTCAATTGATCATCTAACATATCTACGACCATCAGGACCAAGGCGACTTATAATCGTTTCATCGGTCCAAATCAAATATTTCCACTTATTTACAGTCCAATTCCAATGAGACTTGGCGAATTCTATACGACGTTTCCTTTGAATCCTGCTCTGAAGCGGCTTCTTGCGTGCTGCTCTACCATGCAGACCGTATTCTACCAAACGCCGTGCAATAGTCCTCTTGGATATTGCGACATTAAATTTTTCGTGTATATCACGTTGGATATCAGTGAATGAAATTTTTGGGTCGGCTTTGGAGATTCGCCTTATCATTCGGTCGGTGTGCGCTGATGTTTTTCGGGGCCTCTTACTTCGCGGAACGTTGGCTATAGTGTCATATTTGTTTATATGTTTCAAAGCATTAAAAACCATTTTTTTTTTTGAACACTTGAGCTGCACGGATATTGCTCTATACGATTTTCCAGCTTTATGGAGCTCAAAAATGCAGTTTCTTTGTGCAGGAATGCAACTTTTGCCTTTTCCCATTCTAAATCTTAAAAATAATAGTTTTAATTTTTTTATACATTTAATTAAAAAAATATTTACCGAAAATCAATATAATATTTATCAAAGTAACACTTTACAAAGAAGATTTCAATTAACAATTGTTCGTTTCTAATTAGTTGTCGCGCTTTATTTGAATTGTACTAATTAAGATGTAAACAAGTTTCAAAAATGATAACGGCATTTGAAATGCATAACAACAAAACTGAGTGCATTTGATAATAAAAAGAGTAATAACTACAATACAAGTGTTTTGGAGACAAAACATAACGGTAAATTTTAAAATTTTTGAACAATGCTCATCAAGAATTAATATAAAAAGAGCGTTTCTAATTAGCAGTCAACAGCTGTATGTACATTCTTAGTTTCATTAAAATCGCACCATAAATAAGAATATTCGAAATAACTTTACCCCAGCGCCACCTATCGGGTCCATTTATACATACAAAAATTTCTTATGACGAAAGATACTTACATTCTGAATTGCAGTCAAATCGCGCTGAAAATAAGAATTTTGTTTATAACTTGACCCCAACGCCAGCTAGAGGGTTAAAATTAAAAAAAAACACGGAAGAGCTCGAACCGAACCTATGGTGCAAATCCTACCTCGACAGCTCTTATGGTTCCGGAGATCATTTGTTACAAACAAATGCACCAACGTTTTTATATGTATAATATAGAAGATAGATTAATTACATTTAAAAGAAATCATTTGTTTTTTGTGGAATTATTTAACACACGCCGCCGCGCTATTTTAAACAATTATTTGTTGTTGTTGTTGTGTTGTGAGGATTGTATTATTGTATCTTATATATTAAAAGAATTTACGAAAACTAAAGTAAGTCCGTCTTGCCGTTCTATCCGGCCGATTTCCTTCATTTTTTTTAATGAAAGGTATTTAGACACAGATATGTCATCAAGCATTGGAATTTACTCAACTCCCACCTTACTCAAGTTATACTTTTTTTAAGATTTTTTCAATATTTTCCTTCACTCAAGCCTCTATAACTAGAGTTCTTATTAACATAATCTAAGAACACTCAGTGGATCAAGCTCTTTCTTTTGAGCTATTGACTGCTTAAATTCGTTGGGTTTGAGGAAAGTTATGCGTGAACAATCAACTTTACTTTTACTGTACGTTAACTTCTCTTGGCATATTTTGGCATTACTGTACGTTAACTTCCCTTGGCAAATTTTGGTATTATATAATAAAAACAAGTAAGAAAATTATAGTCGGTCTAGACCGACTATACGACACCCTATACCATGCGTTTAGAAACCCTATCTCTTAGGCCCAACTAACTGGACATAGAAAATAAGCAAAAACCAAATTTGAGTGGGATTTTTATTAATTTTTTTGGCTGCAGATATGAAAAAGTTCATATCGGATGCTATATGTATATGGGGACTAGGTCCAAAAATGGACCAATCCTGATCATGTTTGGTAAAGTCTCTTGTATTTTGCAAAAATATATACAAACAAAATTTGAGAAGAATCAGTGCAATATTTTTGTTTTTAATAGACTTAAGTGAAGATCGGGAAGCAGGCTATATGGGGCCAAAGGGATCATTTTTGGACTACTCATTAATGGATGTAATGAACGCATACAAACCCAATTTGAGTAAAATCTATATGACAATTTGGATCTTATGGCAATTTATGTCGATTTCATAGGGGTAGTTTGTATGGGGGTTAGGTCTGAACATTGACCGATTCTCACCAATTTCAATAGCGTTCATCCCATGGCCGATAAAAGCTTATATACCAAATTTCATCAAAATATATTCATATTTGCGACCTGCAGTTTGATTACAAGGTTTACATGGACACACAGACGGACGGACGGACATTGCTAAATCAACTCAAAAAGTGATTCTAATTCGATCGGTATAATTAAAGATGGGTCTAGGTCAAATAGTTTTGGTTGTTACAAACAGCAGCACAAAGTCATTATACCCAAACCACATAGTGGTATAGGGTATAATTAATATAATATAATATGCTGCGGAGCATCAGGGGTCCTCTAGTAACAATATAATAATAATTATTATTGATATATATACATACATTGAAAACAAAAAAAAAATGGAACATTCTTACAGTATTATAAATATAGACCAACTCATAACAGCAGTTTATTCCCAGGATGCAATTTGGGATCAGAAGAATAAATTCCACAAAAATAGATATTTTGTGGAAAAGAAATGGGGTAAAATTTCGACAGAATTGAATATACCAAGTAAGTATAAATATATTTTTTTTCTAAATTTCCTAATCTACATATTTTAGAAGATTTTATTATGATTTTATATTAGTATATACACTTGTGTTGTTGTCCCCAGGACATACAATTAAGTAATTTATACAGTAATACTTATCTTTTTAAAAATACAATTGTTTTATTAAAAATTTGAACTCAAACAACTTATTTAGTTTAAATATCTAACAGTTAATTAATTATAAAAACTTAAACAATTATGTATTCACTTTTTTTGTACCAAGAAGGAAAATGTCAGTCTTATATATTGTGTTGTGGACATACATATAATTAAGTCATCTGAGAACAATTGCTACAAATTGTATTATTTTTAATTCAAACTATTTTGAACCTTTATTATTTCATTGGGTCCCCTCAAAGAAGAGGAACCGGCACATCTGTTTGGCATTGTTTCAGCTAGGTGATCGTAACACTGTGTATGAGGAGTAATATTATTCCATTATTCTGCCTGAATAATAATATCCCAGACAGCTTTTTTGTTTGCAGGTTTTCTGGCCGCAACTGCTAGTTTTACGATCCCCCATAGATTTCCTGTGGGCTTTAATTCGGGATTTTGCACTGGCCACACAAGAACCTTTGTTTTCATCGAACCAAGTCTTAACGACCCGTCTCGGGTATGCTTCGGGTGTTCGTTATCCTGCTGAAATATCCATGCTAGTGGTAAATCATCAGCATAAGTATTGTCTAGATTATTCTGCAGGATATCTGTCATTTTCCCATTGATTTTTATTAAGGGACCAACCCCGGGGACGATGTAAAACATCCCCACACCATTACTGACGACGCGCTCCGTGCTCTACGATTATTTGGTATACTTTGGGTCCAAACATTTGTTGACTGGTGGTCGCACATAGTGTCTGCCATCGTTTCCTTCGGAAACGTTGGACTTTGTGTCATCACTCCACACTATAAATTTCCAAAAATTTCGATCATTACGGAGTTGGGTTTTTGCAAACCGCAAGCGCTGCGCTGAATATTTTTTTTAAGACACATTTGGTTTTTTTTTGTCGCTATGCGGCAATGAAGATTATTTTCAGTCAGAAATCTTGTCGATATTTAGTGCCAATATCAGACTCCATGCACGATCTAATCTAAGTTCATATGAGGAATGGGTCAATTTTATGCATCCTGGCCATAAGCCAATATTCCGTTTGTGTCGTTTTGCGTTGTTTTTATCTTTGCAAATTATAAAAAGTCTTACATTTTTGATAATGTTCAATAGCACCAACAACACTTCCGCACTATAATGATAATATTTTCACCACGTCAGCAATTGAACCATAATTTTGGAAGAAATTCCAAAGGATCGGTAGTAGAGCTCTTATTTTTAACCATAATTTAACAATGTCAATGGAACTACAGCAAAAGGTGCTAAAACGTTTTAAAAGACCAATAAAATACTTTCGTTTACCATAAAGTTTTCTTAATACAAATATGTATTTACCTTTGATAATTAAGTTGTCCACTACTTAACTTCGGCGATGTGTTAAGAAATAACAGATTTTTTACAAAACTAAACATTGAAATGGTAATTTTTTTTTTTTATTTTGAAAGAATTATAACGATACTGCATATCTTGAAAAATTATAGTGAATCACCAAATAACGTATCGTTATTTTTTCAATCAGAAGAATATATTGCATTAGTGACTTAATTGTACGTCCACAAGTGTACATGTACGTCATGTGAACACATCATTCTTCAAATCCTCATCCTCAAAGGATAACACCTACTCCATCTTACGAGACAGATTTGGAATGGAATTAAGAAAAATTCCAAAAAGTAGATCAGGAGATCCTGGAATTTATTCAAATGAAAATTTAAATGCCTATACTACCTGGCCATATTTCCAAAAGTTATTGTTTTTAAGAGACCAGATGTGTAATAGGCAAATGAAAGAAATTTCATTAAAGAAAAAATCTATGATGAGAATGACGTCAATGAAACTGTTACTGATTTGTCTGTTTCGGAAGAAGGTGAGGAAGAAGAAAAGCTGCAAAGGAAAAAAAAAATAAAAATTTAAAAATGTAAAAAAAGGACAATATTACGACGCTTTACTAAATAAAGTTAAGAAAATGGAAATTGCTCGCAATGAGCACACAAGAGCGTAGCAGTGCTGAAAATTACAAATTTTGTTCCTACTATTTAGCTTGCATCCAAAATATTGTGGGCGAGGATGAACATATGGCGTGCAGAACAGAAATACAAAATGTGTTACACAAATTTGCAGAACGTTCTCCTACTTCTTCTACTCCCGACAATGTTATTGCTTACGAAACAATTTATTACTCGTCAGATGACATTAGCATGCACATTTAATATTTGTAATACCTAGATATGTACATAGAAAAATAATTAATAACACTTACAAATTTCTTATTTACAAAATTTTAAAATGAATTACATAGATATTCAAAAAATTTTATTATTTATAGCAAAAATGAAACATATGTACATATGCATATGTACAGCATTTTGTAGAATTTTCATAATTTCTGCTCATGCATCATGTATTAAAAGCAACTTCCATTTGTGATTTTTATTTATTATTTAATAAATAACTTTCTTAAAATTTAGTTGTTCTGTATGATTAACATAAAACAAAAACATTACAGGGCAAAATTTATATCCATTTTTGGCACTTATCTTTTTGTTCTGAAAATTTTCAGAAACATTCCCTTCCTCTATAGTAAGCTCACCAATTAATGTAAAGAATCTGTTTTGTGAGTTTTGTCTTATGTTTTTTAATAATTACACTTTGCTAAAAAAAATCATTGTTGGTCCAGATGAGTATATTACATAACCCGTTTTAAAAGCTGCAATATACCCTAAAAAATTTTTTTTGGGACTGGCGCACTTAACTTGGTAATTCCCAAAAATTTTTTTGGGTTTATATTTTCTTGAAAAGTTGTATACTTTAATATTTCGACCTCAACAGCACGAAAATGATGTCCGCTTTTCAATACACTTTTGGGTTTTCCCGAAAAACGCAAAAATGCACTCAAATTTTTTTTACTAATACACATGCATTTTTTTATATACTCGATGGGCTCAAACGTACGTACATATCTTTATGTCAAGAAATGTATATATAATTTTTGAAAAAAAAAAAAAAAAAACAATAAAAAGGAACAACGTACATTTTTTTCAAAGAGCGTGGAATAAAGGGTGAATTCCACACCTTATAAAGAGACCTTAGAGAAATCCCAAAGCAATTTTTAAAATATACATCATTAAATGACCATCCCAATATTTGACTATATTTTAAAGAAAATAAATAAGAAATTAGAAAAAAATTGGACAAATTTCATCAAAAGCCCGATAACGCCTTGCGAAATGCTAATAAAGGGTGATTTTTTAGCTATTATATTTTTGGCAACACTGGTTTAAACAGCTGACGCACGTTTCGTGTTTTGTTTCATTGTCAAACATCTTCAGTTTGGTCTATAATTTAACCATGAATCGTCTTACAAACGAACAACGCTTGCAAGTTATTGAATTATTATCAAAATGCGTGCTCTGTTAAGAAAGTTCATCGCGCGCTTCTTCCATTTTATGGTCAGTTTAATCGACCCACTGAAGCGGCTATTCGGGCTATTGTGACTAAATTTCGCACCAAATTTACATTGTTGGACATTAAACCACCAACACGCTTACGTAGAGTGCGAACTGAAGAAAATATCGCAGCTGTATCGGCCAGTGTTAATGATGACCATCAATTATCGATTCGTCGCTGTTCGCAGCAATTGGGCCTCTGTTACTCAACAACGTGGAAAATTTTGCGGAAAATTTTGCAAGAGCTTGACTTGCATGACATGTGAATTCAACAAGACGGTGTCACATGCCACACAGCACGCGCAACAATGGACTTATTGAGAGGCGAGTTCGGTGAACATTTTATTTCACGTTCGGGACCGGTCAATTGGCCGCCTAGATCGTGCGATTTAACGCCTTTAGACTATTTTTTGTGGGGCTATGTTAAAGCTCATGTCTATACAGACAATCCCGCTTCAATTGACGCATTGGAAGACAACATTGAAGCATTTATTCGTGAGATACCGGCCGAAATGTTGGAAAGAGTATGCCAAAATTGGACTAAGCGGATGGACCATTTGAGGCGCAGTCACGGTCAACATTTGCATGAAATAATCTTCAAACATTAAATTATATGGACCGTACTATCGATTCAAATAAAGATTTCATGCATTTTTCTGAAATTAATGTGTTTTTTTTTGGAAAACTTTCCTATAGCTCTTAAAAAATCACCCTTTAGTTACATTAAGGTTTGTATTATTATTTATTTTTATTAGAAATAAATCCACCCCAAAATTTTTCTATTCTTTTTCCATCTATTTGTTATGTAATTTACTGATGTTCTACATGTTAAATTTTTCTTTATTCCAGACTGGTATTTTGGATAGTAAATATTTTGATTCTATATAATACTCTAATTGATCTTTTACCACTTTTTCTATAATATTCTTTCATTTCTTGTTTTGGCAACCTCAATACGTGTTACCATCAAATCTGCAATTTTCAGGAATTCGAATTGTTTATGAATTATTACATCTATCATGGGTGTCCATATAATATTCCAGCCAACTAAGGCCGAGGCCACGCAATAAGCGGCAAAGCGGCTAGCGGTAGAGCGATGAGCGGAAAAAATTAAAACATATGAAATACTACTGAAGTGGCCACACAATGAGCGGCATGTGAGCGGCATTTCTGAGCGTCTAAGCGGCGCCGCTCAGGAATAGAACTTGTTATAATTTTTAGTTGTTTTCTGAGCGGCAAAGAATAAAAATGGCAAAAAAAAATGGCTTTTCTTTATTTTGTCAATCTGTAGCGCGATTCAGTGACTTCTTTTTAACGATAATCGAATCATTAGAAAAAGAAAACAAAATTATCGATTTTGTTATTTAGTAAAATTTTTAAACGATATTCGCTATTGTTAAGTCAGCTGTTGTTGTTATCGTAACGACAACCATTTTTGTGTTGTTTTTCAATCGATTAAAAGTTAAAAAGGTTGAAATGTAGTCATACATAAATAAAAATAATAAATAGTGAAAATATTTTGTTTTATTATTAAAACTTTTTATATAAGTAATAAATAATAACATTGACTATGGCATTTTGACAGCTAACCGCTCAGAAATGACGCTCAGGAATAAGCCACTTGCCGCTCAAACTCGCCGTTTGCCGCTCACCGCTCTGCCGCTCATTGCGTGGCCTCGGCCGTACACAGAGAATATCTGTTCAAAAGAAACCAAAAATGTTGTGAAAATTTCGAAGACTATAAACTATAAATTAAACATTTTCTATAAATTTATACGTCGCCTCCATTTGACAACATTATAGCTGTCTCTTATGCATTTTTTTTTTTTTAATTTTAAAAAATATCCAGTTACTGCAGGCTGGTAAATTCTTTTAGTTTTTGGCAACATACCACTTTTCTGTTTTTTAAAGAAATTAATTACTTATTACTTTTTTGATTTAATAAACTTCAAACTTATGGATAAAAGAGATTAAATGTTCTTCACATTTTGTTTTATATTTTCAGAATGTAAAACAACAAAATATATTTAAAATTTTACCATATTCATCGTGAACTGAACTATTTTCCGTTTTAGTCATTCATATAAACATTTATACAAAATCTACACAAACCCATTTAATATCGGCATTGTGTTACGTCCATGGATTTCGATCAGTGTAGTACAACTAACACATGCTCATAAACACTATTACTAACTCAATTCTCTCGATGGCCACCACCCAATAAACATTTTTGTTTGCTATCAACTTGAGGTGCATTTGAGATCAAATACATTTCTCAAATCTCCAACGTTAATTCTCAAGTGCACCTCAATAATCCGATTATAGTCTTCTCAACTTAAAAGGCACATTTTTTATATGGCGATTTTCTTAGTTATCAAATTGAGAAATTTGTGATTCTCAACTTGATAGCAAAGAAATTTCTCCAATCGGTATCAAATGGAAGGTACGGAATTGCCATATAAAAAAATTATACTAGTTTTAGAAATGAAAACAATTTACTTTTTTTAATGTTTCAATATAATTTCGTTACATATTTAACATTATTATGTAGATGTTAATATTTTTTACAATTTAGAATTAAAAGTAAATGAATTAATTATTTGTACATTTTATGAATATTAATATTAAATACTAGCTGTTTTTACCCGGTCTTGCCCGGGATGAAAAGGCCTTTGACTTGAAAAATGGTTCACTATGCTTACCAGGCGCTGAGTACTTAGTCCCAATTAACAAATTCCCCAATAAAATGAACTTTCTCCCCAAAAATTTGTATGGGCAGTAAATTCATTTTTATTTCAATTAAAAAGTTTTTGGTTTTTTAATTTATAAGTTTTTTATAAGATGCTGCAGCAAAAATGCTTCAAAAATAAGGTGCGAAACCGCTTTAAGTTTTTTTTTTCAGTTTATTTATAAACATCAAATATAACGGAATGGGCCGCAAATTAAAGGAATCAAAACTTTTAAAAATTGAATTAATTCATTCAATAAGTGATCATCATTGAGCAGAGACGTCAAATTCAAGTTTCAGAAATGGCTAATGCG
Source organism: Cordilura impudica (assembly GCA_963682025.1). Lineage (NCBI taxonomy): Eukaryota > Metazoa > Arthropoda > Insecta > Diptera > Scathophagidae > Cordilura > Cordilura impudica. The sequence goes on along the minus strand of OY821517.1, from coordinate 318,729,355 downwards.
ACGTTTAATATTGTGTCGCAAGGTTTCTTTAAGCAACTGCTTATAGTATATGTGTGGCCTATTTTGATCAATAGGTAATTGTTTCACGTAGATAAAATTTATCATACGACATTTCACTAAGCTGTGTTCCGCGAGCGAGTCGCGTCCGCTTCCGCGCGTTTGGCAGCCAGACCCGTGCTGCCGCGCAGTTGTTGTCAACTTATTTTAATCGCCAAAAAATATTTTTCAGATCATTGCGATATTTTAGCTGAGCTGAGTTCCGCGAGCGCGTCGCGTCCGCGCGTCTCGCGCCGCTTCCTCGCAGCTACTACCCGTGCCTTCGCTTAGTTCTCGTTAACTTATTTTAATTCCTAAAACATATTTTTTAGAGCATTGCGATATTTTAGCTGAGCTGTGTTCCGAAAGCGCGTCGCGTGCGCATCCGTCGCGTCCGAGTCCGCGGTCGATATTTTAGCTGAGCTGTGTTCTGCGAGCGCGTCGCGTCCGCGCGCCTCGCGCCGCTTCCTCGCAGCTACGACCCGTGCCTCCGCTTAGTTCTCGTTAACTTATTTTAATTCCTAAAACATATTTTTCAGATCATTTCGATATTTTAGTTGAGCTGTTTTCCGCGAGCGCGTCGCGTCCGCGCTCCGCGCGCCTCGCGCCGCTTCCTCGCAGCTACTACCCGTACTGCCGCTTAGTTCTCGTTAACTTTTTTGAATTCCTAAAACATATTTTTTAGAGCATTGCGATATTTTAGCTGAGCTGTGTTCCGAGAGTGCGTCGCGTCCGCGTTCGCTCGCCGCGCGCCGTTTCCGCACGTTTGGCAGCCACACCTGTGCTGCCGCGCAGTTGTTGTCAACTTATTTTAATCGCCAAAATATATTTTTCAGGTCATTAAGATATTTTAGCTGAGCTGTGTTCCGCGAGCTCGTCGCGTCCGCATCCGCGCGTTTGGCAGCCACACCTGTGCTGCCGCGCAGCTGCTGCCAACTTATTTTAATTGTCCAAATATATTTTTCAGATCATTCCGATATTCTATCTAAGCTTCCACGCAACGAAATGATGGTATTGAAAAGAATACTCATTTTAAATGCATTTATTTTAGGACATATATTGAGAGCAGTATGCAAATTTTCACTAAAATAAATATTTAACAAAATTCATTAAATAAAAATATGTAAAAATTTAGGAATGAATTTGGGGAGTAAGTTCGTTTTTTATTTCGATTAAAAATAAATGGGGAATTAGTTCATTTCTTTTGGGTACCTTTTTTTAAGTTTGGGGAATTTGTTCACCGTGTAGTTATTTCCGTGTAACCCAAATTTCAGAGAAATCCATTGAAAAGTACAAATTTGTATAGGGAAGAAATATACCACACAACAAAATATGAATTTTATAAGAAAATTGGGCGTAAAAGTAGGCGTGGTCGGTAAAAATCATATGGCGACCTTCCCTGGAATATGTAGGTACTAAATTTCGAAGAAAGCCATTGAAAAATAAAAGTTTTTATAGCAATCAAATAAAGAAACAAATAAAAGGAAAAAATAAGTTTTATATACATAGAAGTTGGCGCAAAGTAGGCGTGGCCTGTAAGAAGCATATGGTGACCTTCCCTGTAGTATAGGGATCGTGTGACCAAATTTTAGACATCTCCTGAAAAATAAATATTTCTATAGTGAACAAATATACAAAAAACAGAAAATTAATTTTGTATAAAAAGCGGGCGTAGAAGTAGGCGTGACCGGCAAGAATCATATGGCGCCCTCTCTGGAGTACAGAGATCGTGTGTAGCAAATTTCAGAGAAATCCGTTAAAAAAAATTGTGTAGCGAACAAATGTACCAAAAAACAGAATATGAATTGTATACAAAAAGTGGGCGTAATAGTAGACGTGACCGGTACGAAGAATATGTCGACTTTCCTTGGAGGAGAGAGATCGTGTGTACCAAATTTCAGAGAAATCGGTTGAAAAATAAAAATTTGTATAGCGAACAAATATACCAAAAAACAAAATGAATTGTATACAAAAAGTGGGCGTAAAAGTAGGCGTGGCCGGTGCGAAACATATGGCGACCTTTCTTGGAGTACAGATATCGTGTGTACCAAATTTTAGAGAATTCCGTAGAAAAATAAAAATTTGTATAACAAACAAATATACCAAAAAACAGAAAACGAATTGTACACAAAAAGTGGGCGTAAAAGTAGGTGTGGCCGCAAGAATCACACGGTGACCTGGTCTGGGGTACAAAGATCGTGTGTACCAAATTTCAGAGAAATGCGTTGAAAAATAAAAATTTGTATAGCGAACAAATATACCAAAAAACAGAAAATGAATTGTATACCAAAAATGGGCGTTAAAGTAGGCGTGGTCGATAAAAAGTACATGGCGACCTTAGCTGGAGTACAGGGATCGTGTGTACCGAATTTCAGAGAAATCTGTTAACAAATAAAAATTTGTATAGTGAACAAATATGAATAAAACAGAAAATGAATTTTACATAAAAAGTGGGCGTAAAAGTAGGCGTGGCCGGTAAAAAGTATATGGCGACCTTTCCTAGGGTATAGAGATCGTGTGTACAAAATTTCAGGAAAATCCGTTGAAAAATAAAAATTTGTATAGCGGTCAAACAAACAAACAAACAAACAAACAAACAAACAAACAGAAAATGAATTTTATATATATAGACTAGCTGTTTTTACCCGGTCTTGCCCGGGATGAAAAGGCCTTTGACTTGAAAAATGGTTCACTATGCTTACCAGGCGCTGAGTACTTAGTCCCCAATAAACAAATTCCCCAATAAAATGAACTTTCTCCCCAAAAATTTGTATGGGCAGTAAATTCATTTTTTATTTCAATTAAAAAGTTTTTGGTTTTTTAATTTATAAGTTTTTTATAAGATGCTGCAGCAAAAATGCTTCAAAAATAAGGTGCGAAACAGCTTTAAGTTTTTTTTTTCAGTTTATTTATAAACATCAAATATAACGGAATGGGCCGCAAATTAAAGGAATCAAAACTTTTAAAAATTGAATTAATTCATTCAATAAGTGATCATCATTGAGCAGAGACGTCAAATTCAAGTTTCAGAAATGAAAGACTAATGCGACGTTTAATATTGTGTCGCAAGGTTTCTTTAAGCAACTGCTTATAGTATATGTGTGGCCTATTTTGATCAACAGGTAATTATTTCACATACGTAGATAAAATTTATCATACGACCTTTCACTAAGCTGTGTTCCGCGAGGAGTCGCGTCCGATTCCACGCATTTGGCAGCCAGACCCGTGCTGCCGCGCAGTTGTTGTCAACTTATTTTAATCGCCAAAAAATATTATTCAGATCATTGCGATATTTTAGCTGAGCTGTGTTCCGCGAGCGCGTCGCGTCCGCGCGCCTCGCGCCGCTTCCTCGCAGCTACGACCCGTGCCTCCGCTTAGTTCTCGTTAACTTATTTTAATTCCTAAAACATATTTTTCAGATCATTGCGATATTTTAGCTGAGCTGTGTTCCGCGAGCGCGTCGCGTCCGCATCCGTCGCGTCCGCGTCCGCGCTCCGCTTCCTCGCACCTACTACCCGTACTGCCGCTTAGTTCTCGTTAACTTATTTGAATTCCTAAAACATATTTTTTAGAGCATTGCGATATTTTAGCTGAGCTGTGTTCCGAGAGCGCGTCGCGTCCGCGTTCGCTCGCCGCGCGCCGTTTCCGCGCGTTTGGCAGCCACACCTGTGCTGCCGCGCAGTTGTTGTCAACTTATTTTAATCGCCAAAATATATTTTTCAGGTCATTAAGATATTTTAGCTGAGCTGTGTTCCGCGAGCGCGTCGCGTCCGCATCCGTCGCATCCGCGTCCGCGCGCCGCTTCCTTGCAGCTACTACCCGTGCTGCCGCTTAGTTCTCGTTAACTTATTTTAATCCCTATTTTAGCTGAGCTGTGTTCCGCGAGCGCGTCGCGTCCGCATCCGCGCGTTTGGCAGCCACACCTGTGCTGCCGCGCAGCTGTTGCCAACTTATTTTAATTGTCCAAATATATTTTTCAGATCATTCCGATATTCTATCTAAGCTTCCACGCAACGAAATGATGCTATTGAAAAGAATACTCATTTTAAATGCATTTATTTTAGGACATATATTGAGAGCAATATGCAAATGTTCACTAAAATAAATATTTAACAAAATTCATTAAATAAAAATATGTAAAAATTTAAGAATGAATTTGGGGAGTAAGTTCGTTTTTTATTTCGATTAAAAATAAATGGGGAATTTGTTCATTTCTTTTGAGTACCTTTTTTTAAGTTTGGGGAATTTGTTCACCGTGTAGTTATTTCCGTGTAACCCAAATTTCAGAGAAATCCATTGAAAAGTACAAATTTTTATAGGGAAGAAATATACCACACTACAAAATATGAATTTTGTAAGAAAATTGGGCTTAAAAGTAGGCGTGGTTGGTAAAAATCATATAGCGACCTTCCCTGGAATATGTACTAAATTTCGAAGAAAGCCATTGAAAAATAAAAGTTTTTATAGCAATCAAATAAAGAAACAAATAAAAGGAAAAATAAGTTTTATATACATAGAAGTTGGCGCAAAGTAGGCGTGGCCTGTAAGAAGCATATCTTGACCTTCCCTGTAGTATAGAGATCGTGTGACCAAATTTTAGACATCCCTTGAAAAATAAAAATTTCTATAGTGAACAAATATACAAAAAACAGAAAATTAATTTTGCATAAAAAGCGGGCGTAGAAGTAGGCGTGACCGGCAAGAATCATATGGCGACCTCTCTGGATTACAGAGATCGTGTGTAGCAAATTTCAGAGAAATCCGTTAAAAAAAATTGTGCAGTGAACAAATGTACCAAAAAGCAGAATATGAATTGTATACAAAAAGTGGGCGTAATAGTAGGCGTGACCGGTACGAAGAATATGTCGACTTTCCCTGGAGGAGAGAGATCGTGTACCAAATTTCAGAGAAATCGGTTGAAAAATAAAAATTTGTATAGCGAACAAATATACCAAAAAACAAAATGAATTGTATAAAAAAGTGGGCGTAAAAGTAGGCGTGGCCGGTACGAAACATATGGCGACCTTTCTTGGAGTACAGATATCGTGTGTACCAAATTTTAGAGAATTCCGTAGAAAAATAAAAATTTTTATAGCAAACAAATATACCAAAAAACAGAAAACGAATTGTACACAAAAAGTGGGCGTAAAAGTAGGTGTGGCCGCAAGAATCACACGGTGACCTGGTCTGGGGTACAAAGATCGTGTGTACCAAATTTCAGAGAAATGCGTTGAAAAATAAAAATTTGTATAGCGAACAAATATACCAAAAAACAGAAAATGAATTGTATACCAAAAGTGGGCGCTAAAGTAGGCGTGGTCGATAAAAAGTACATGGCGACCTTAGCTGGAGTACAGGGATCGTGTGTACCTAATTTCAGAGAAATCTGTTAACAAATAAAAATTTGTATAGTGAACAAATATGAATAAAACAGGAAATGAATTTTACATAAAAAGTGGGCGTAAAAGTAGGCGTGGCCGATAAAAAGTATATGGCGACCTTTCCTGGGGTATAGAGATCGTGTGTACAAAATGTTAGGAAAATCCGTTGAAAAATAAAAATTTGTATAGCGGTCAAACAAACAAACAAACAAACAAACAAACAAACAGAAAATGAATTTTATATATATAGATGTCATAAATAAGAATTTAAATTAAAAAATTCGACAAAAAGCAGAAATAATTAAAAATATATAAATTAATTATTTGTACTTTTTTGGCATTTTTTAATTTAATTTATTATTTATTACATATCTAAATAATATCTCAAACTTAACACAAATCGTATTCAAGTTAAAAAATGTTTGGTCTCAAGTGGCGAAAAGTGTTGGATATCCAATTGAGAGTAAAAATATTTCCCAAAGATTGGAAAAAATTTTAAGTCTCAACTTGATGTCATGTTGAAAGCAAACAAGGAGAAAAATTGTTCAACTCAAGTTGAGAATTACATTTGACATCAATTTGAGAACTTAACTTTTCTCCAACATTGGAGAAATAATATTTCAATGCATACTGGGCACTGATGTGAAACATTATCACTTACATTTAGAATAAAGGCCCCAACTATTTCACGTATTATTAAAGAAACAATAAGGAGTCTTTGGGTAGAGTTGCAACCGCAACATATGCCCCAACTTACCAAAAAAATTATTGAAAAGACAATATTGTGCTGGCGCCATTGACGGGAAACACATCAAAATTCGATGCCCAGCACATTCGGGATCTATGTATTATAATTATTAACAATATTATTCAATAGTACTACAGGGAGTGGCAGATGCGAATTGTAAATTTTTATCAATTGAAGTTGGAGGCTATGGTAAGCAAAGTGATGGTGGAACATTTCTTTGTAAATGTAATGCCTTTTGTTTTAGTTGGTGATGAGGCCTATCCATTACTGGATACACTATTAACACCGTATACACCAATTAATTGCAACAAAAACGATGAATATTTCAATAGACGACTATCAAGAGCGCGCGTGTGCATTGAAAGCGCATTTGGATTTATTTCTAACAAGTGGCGCTTACTTCATAAGAATATTGAACTCGAGTCATCTTTCGCTGATCGGGTGGTACAAGCTATTTGTGTTCTTCACAATACCATTATTGACCTTGAGGGTAATGATAACGAAATGGAGCCAACGCGATATCAACATTATTAAACGATATCAATATTTTTATGCAACACGAAAGTTAACGTACAGATTCCAAAATTTCTTTCATACAATTTATCCTCAATGACACCCTCAGCACTATTTTAATCAACCCCAAATATACGAGTCCCTTAATTTTACATCCTCTGTTGCATGACCATTGTCTATCCGCTAGCTCACGATGTCAGGGGGGGTACGACCAGTCATTACCGGCAAATGCCGAACAATAAAATTTATAAAACAAAAAAACTACAAAAAATATCCACATACTAATAATAAAAAAAAAAACTCGCATTCTTAAATTCAAAAAAAAAACTCACTCGTAGATAACGACTATGAGGACAAAAAAATTAGCACAACATTAAAGTTGATGTATTCCATCTATTACGCTTGGGATAAAGGCTGGGATTCCCTTTGCTGCTTCCAAGTCTGCTCTTGGCTATCCCCAAACGGTTGGACCACAACCAGCCGATCACAGGTGGACTTTGCCTTCCTGGTATTTCGGCTCTTTCCAATTTGTAGTCCTTCAGCAATATCGCAAACCTGGTGAGTCCTTCCCCCTTAGAATACAACATAAAATTGGGACAATCCTTGAACAATATCCTGGTAGGATGTTATTTCACACCAAAAACTCTGGGACCACAACACTTTATATTTTTATCTTAGCTTTTGCCGTATTTAGTGCGTTTTACTGAAGCCAACGTAGCAATAACTCTAACCAACATTGAGTTTACGTCGCTAAGCTGAGATGCAACTTAAATTAAACTAAGCCCCGCCCATTAAGCTGCTGAATTTTGTACACTATCTTTCTCTCTTCCATTCATTTAAACCATTTATCCTGCTTACACCAAATACAAGTCTCTAACAATAAGAAACGGTTTTCTTTGGGTCAACAAACTTCTCGTCTAATATAGTCCAAGGCCAATCACTTCCTAGACATAAGGTCAATAACCCTAAACACTTGGCCTTGGAATTATATCAAGTCATTTGGCCATTTTTATTAGCCCAGAAAAACACACATCATTTGGCTATATTACCAGGCTATCATACATTTTTGCAAGTAACCCTTACTTCAAAATTCGTTTTTTACGATTTATCGGTACAAATTATATTTTAGAAACTCATCTTTTTGGATCATTATAGAACAATCCTAGAACAATTCAGAACAATCTTCAAAAAATGTTATTTCCAAAAATGGGGAAGAAATTTTGGAATCTGTACGTTAACTTTCGTGTTGCATAAAAATATTGATATCGTTTAATAACGTTGATATCGCGGAAAAAATTTGTTCGTTCTCATTGCGTACGTTACGGTTTGCGACATATCTATTTTGGAACAATGTTTAGAACAACTGGAACAACCTAGAACAACCGCCAAATTTTTTTTTTCCAAAAGTGGGGGGCAAAGCTTAAAATTCGTTTTTTCGATTTACCGGTACAAATTACATTTTAGAAACTCAACATTTTGGAACATTGTAGAATAATTCAGAACAATCTTCAAAAAATTGTATTTCCAAAAATGGGGGGCTAACTTCGCACACTTATTTTTGTTTGCAAACAAATGTACATACATACTACATATGTATGTAACTTACATTTCATTTGGTTTGACAAAGGATAAGAAATTCTATTCCATAGTTTTAATGGGCGTTGTAAATGGTAATTATGAATTTATTATCGTGGACATTGGCACAAATGGACGTGCTTCAAATGCGGAATTTTTAATAAAAACGAACTAAAAATACCGACCCCAGAGTCTCCTCCAGGATGCGATACTGCATTTCCTTTTGTTCTTGTTGCAGAATATGCGTTTCCTTTAATAGAAAATATAACGAAACCCTTCAGCGCCACAGGTCGATGATTGAACATGAAATAATATTCAATTATCGACTCTCGTGCTCGAGTAGTAGTAGAAAACGCATTTGGAATTCTGACGGCAAGATTTAGAATTTTGCGAAATAATATAAATTTTTCGCCTGAAAAGCGAAAACAATAGTTGCGAAGGCACCGAAGTAGCTGCCTAATATAGATATGGATGTTATAACAAAAGAAGAAATCATCTTCATACCATCATTAAATCGCACTGTTATAAGAAATCCTGCTAATAATGCAAAAGACATTAGCAACAAATTTTGCGCCTATTTCCATTCTTCTGAGGGATCTGTATCATGACAACACAAAATATTATAAAAAAATGTCAATGACTCAGCCAATTTAAAATAACTTGTAACCTTACATGTTCATCACATAATATTGACATAAAATACTTTATTTAAAAAAATTATAAGTCTTGCACTAACACTTGATGTGTATGGTCGTAAATTCTTTTGATCTTTGTTTTCTAGTAATAAAAAAAAAATTACAACTATTTTGAATTGTTCTTAAAACAATATCTAAACAAAATAAAATGTGTAGTTCGCGATGATGTTGTTGCGTCTTCTTGGTATAACATGAATAAAAAACAAGTGAGAAAATTATAGTCGGTCTAGACCGACTATATGATACCCTATACCATGGTTTAGGGACCCTATCTTTCGGTCCAACTACTTCGATATAGAAAATTAGCATAAACCAAATTTGAGTGCGATTTTTATTAATTTTTTTGGCTGCAGATATGAAAAAGTTCATATCGGATGCTATATCTATAAAGGGACTAGGTCCAAAAATGGACCGATCCTGATCATGTTTGGTAAAGTCTCTTGTATTTTGCAAAAATATGTACAAACAAAATTTGAGAAGAATCAGTGCAATATTTTTGTTTTTTAATAGATTTAAGTGAAGATCGGGAAGCAGCTCTATATGGGGTCAAAGGGATCATTTTTGGACTACTCATTAGTGGATGTAATGAACGCATACAAACCCAATTTGAGTAAGATCTATATGACAATTTGGATCTTATGGCAATTTATGTCGATTTCATATGGGTAATTTGTATGGGGGCTAGGTCTGAACATGGACCGATTCTCACCAATTTCAATAGCGTTCATCCCATGGCCGATAAAAGCTTATATACCAAATTTCATCAAAATATATTCATATTTGCGACCTGCAGTTTGATTACAAGCTTTACATGGACACACAGACGGACGGACGGACGGACGGACATTGTTAAATCAACTCAGAAAGTGATTCTGATTCGATCGGTATAATTAAAGATGGGTCTAGGTCAAATATTTTTGGTTGTTACAAACAGCAGCACAAAGTCATTATACCCAAACCACATAGTGGTATAGGGTATAACAAAATTAAACAGTTCTCAGAGAACTGAAAATCAAATATTCTTTGCTCCGATGCAAACTGTTGATGATGATATCGATGACGAAGTTGTCATTGAAAAAACTGTTAAAGTGAATATACCACCCATCACAATTTTGAAGTGTAAAACAGAACAAGTGCATGAAATGTGCCGAATACTGAAAACAAATGAATAACAATTATAATAGCAACAGTAACCTGTTTTCGTTTGAAGAAATGAAAAACCTCACTTTTGAGCTCATTTCAAACCTTAAAAAGTGCAAATCTCGTGAAGAGCAGTTCGAGATGATCAGAAACCTCGCTTGTAAATTTCTTTACCGATGAACAACGATATAAGGGTATTATCATGGAATGCACGTGTCATCCGTTACAAAAAATACAGACAATTCCATTTCTTGGAAAAGAATTATATATATATAAGAATAATTATATTTGTCTCCTATGTGAAACAGGGTTAAATGAAAGATTTTCATTAAAACACAAAAATTTTTATTGCTACAGAAACTATCGTCCTGAAAGTAGAGGAGGAGGTGTAGCAATATTAATTAAAAATAATATAAGACATCAAGCTATTGCCTCTACTAAACACATCATTAATTGAAAATATTGGCATTAAAATATCAACCGGAAATGATTTTGTAAATGTTTATTCTTGCAATTTTCTTGGGACATCACTACGGATAAACTCAAACCGAAAACACATATTTACATCAGATCTACGTGAACTGACAAATACCAACAATAAGTATATTCTTGTTTGAGATTTTAATTATATACACATCTATTGGGGCTGCTTCAGAAGTAACTGCTGGGGTAATATACTTTATCAGAAACTTCAGCGCAACCAAATGCAAATAGTTTTTCCACATGAAAGCACATATATATCTGCTAATCCAAATAGGCAGCCGTCTACTTTAGATTTGTTCCTTACCAACATACCGACAAACATGTCCGCGGCGAGGGTAATCAATGTCTTGAGCTCCGACCACCTTCCCATTAACAGTGAAATCAACCATAGTTATAATAGGATTGAAAATACATACTACGTTTTGGGTAAAGCAAATTGGCACCGTTTTGCAAACTTTATAATCAAAAACCTATTATGCGAGTGAAATAAGTAACATTAGTCATATTAGTAACATTAATCAGATCGATGCAATGATTAACACAACAAAACCTAAGCGCCAAAGTACTCCCACTACAAAACCATTGCCACAAAAAATCAAATTTTTTATTCAATTAAGAAACGTATATAGACGGAATTGGAAACGTTATGGAGACACATACGATCACATTCAAATGACCAGATTAAATAAGGTTATCACCAATGAAATCAATCAATTCAGAAACCAGACATGGAAACATACACATGTTGTCAACTTTAAATAAATCTTCCCCTTTTTGGAAAGTATAAAAAATTTTATAGAAGAAAACAAAATGTGTTATAAAATACAACAATGAAGCATACTACACCCAGTAAGAGAAGTGTGAATTATTGGCTCACAATTTTATGTTGAATAATGTTTCTACAAATCTTAGCGATGCTGTTACGGTTTCTGAAGTAGATAACGTTGCAGCGCAAATTCGTACCATGAATCCAATCATCCAAAACAGTTTTTTAATATGCCGACAAAATGTTTCAGAAATAAAAAAAAAACAGAAAAATAAAAAATCTCCAGGCCTAGATGGTATTAACAATAGCTGTCTAAAAAAACTTGTCGAATAAAGTAGTAAACTACTTAACCAATATAATAAATGGATGTCTTAAGTTATGACATTTTCCCGATTCGTGGAAAATGTCTAAAGCCATTCCAACACTTAAGCCCAAAAAGCCCCCGGATTCTCTACTGTTTTATAAGCAGTTTTAGAAAAAATAAAGGAAAAACTAAATCGCTTCATTGAAACTAACGACATGCTTCCACCAGAACAATTTGGTTTCAGATGTGAACATAATACGTCTCAACCGTTAGTAAAAATATGGAACATAGTTAAAAACAACTTTTAAAATGGGAAATCGACAGGAATGGTTCTTTTGGACATAAAATCTGCTTTTGACTCCGTTTGGCATAACGTACTGATCTTCAAACTACAAAGATTCAATTTTCCTGTAGAAGTTATAAAAATTATTCAGAGTTTTTTTTGTAACACGTCGTTTTATATTTACATAGATAAAACCTGTTCAAATAAATTCAACATTACGGCTGGTTGTCGCCTAGGTTCCTGTCTTTCGCTTATACACAACATCTTCACAGCTGACATCCCTACTTTACCAAATTGTACCACATCAATATTTACAGATGATACTGCAATATATAGTAAATAAAATAAATAAAACCACGCGAATAATGTATCCTCTAATAAACAGAAACTCTGAGCTAAATATCTATATATATAAAATTCATTTTCTGTTTGTTTGTTTGTTTGTTTGTTTGTTTGTTTGACCGCTATACAAATTTTTATTTTTCAACGGATTTTCCTGAAATTTTGTACACACGATCTCTATACCCTAGGAAAGGTCGCCATATACTTTTTACCGGCCACGCCTACTTTTACGCCCACTTTTTATGTAAAATTCATTTTCTGTTTTATTCATATTTGTTCACTATACAAATTTTTATTTGTTAACAGATTTCTCTGAAATTCGGTACACACGATCCCTGTACTCCAGCTAAGGTCGCCATGTACTTTTTATCGACCACGCCTACTTTAACGCCCATTTTTGGTATACAATTCATTTTCTGTTTTTTGGTATATTTGTTCGCTATACAAATTTTTATTTTTCAACGCATTTCTCTGAAATTTGGTACACACGATCTTTGTACCCCAGACCAGGTCACCGTGTGATTCTTGCGGCCACACCTACTTTTACGCCCACTTTTTGTGTACAATTCGTTTTCTGTTTTTTGGTATATTTGTTTGTTATACAAATTTTTATTTTTCTACGGAATTCTCTAAAATTTGGTACACACGATATCTGTACTCCAAGAAAGGTCGCCATATGTTTCGCACCGGCCACGCCTACTTTTACGCCCACTTTTTGTATACAATTCATTTTGTTTTTTGGTATATTTGTTCGCTATACAAATTTTTATTTTTCAACCGATTTCTCTGAAATTTGGTACACACGATCTCTCTCCTCCAAGGAAAGTCGACATATTCTTCGTACCGGTCACGTCTACTATTACGCCCACTTTTTGTATACAATTCATATTCTGTTTTTTGGTACATTTGTTCGCTACACAATTTTTTTTAACGGATTTCTCTGAAATTTGCTACACACGATCTCTGTACTCCAGAGAGGGCGCCATATGATTCTTGCCGGTCACGCCTACTTCTACGCCCGCTTTTTATACAAAATTAATTTTCTGTTTTTTGTATATTTGTTCACTATAGAAATATTTATTTTTCAGGGGATGTCTAAAATTTGGTCACACGATCCCTATACTACAGGGAAGGTCACCATATGCTTCTTACAGGCCACGCCTACTTTGCGCCAACTTCTATGTATATAAAACTTATTTTTTCCTTTTATTTGTTTCTTTATTTGATTGCTATAAAAACTTTTATTTTTCAATGGCTTTCTTCGAAATTTAGTACATATTCCAGGGAAGGTCGCTATATGATTTTTACCGACCACGCCTACTTTTACGCCAAATTTTCTTATAAAATTAATATTTTGTTGCGTGGTATATTTCTTCCCTATACAAATTTGTACTTTTCAATGGATTTCTCTGAAATTTGGGTTACACGGAAATAACTACACGGTGAACAAATTCCCCAAACTTAAAAAAAGGTACCCAAAAGAAATGAACTAATTCCCCATTTATTTTTAATCGAAATAAAAAACGAACTTACTCCCCAAATTCATTCCTAAATTTTTACATATTTTTATTTAATGAATTTTGTTAAATATTTATTTTAGTGAAAATTTGCATACTGCTCTCAATATATGTCCTAAAATAAATGCATTTAAAATGAGTATTCTTTTCAATACCATCATTTCGTTGCGTGGAAGCTTAGATAGAATATCGGAATGATCTGAAAAATATATTTGGACAATTAAAATAAGTTGGCAGCAGCTGCGCGGCAGCACAGGTGTGGCTGCCAAACGCGCGGATGCGGACGCGACGAGCTCTCGGAACACAGCTCAGCTAAAATAGGGATTAAAATAAGTTAACGAGAACTAAACGGCAGCACGGGTAGTAGCTGCAAGGAAGCGGCGCGCGGCGCGCGGACGCGGATGCGGACGCGACGCGCTCGCGGAACACAGCTCAGCTAAAATATCTTAATGACCTGAAAAATATATTTTGGCGATTAAAATAAGTTGACAACAACTGCGCGGCAGCACAGGTGTGGCTGCCAAACGTGCGGAAACGGCGCGCGGCGAGCGAACGCGGACGCGACGCACTCTCGGAACACAGCTCAGCTAAAATATCGCAATGCTCTAAAAAATATGTTTTAGGAATTCAAAAAAGTTAACGAGAACTAAGCGGCAGTACGGGTAGTAGCTGCGAGGAAGCGGCGCGAGGCGCGCGGAGCGCGGACGCGACGCGCTCGCGGAAAACAGCTCAACTAAAATATCGAAATGATCTGAAAAATATGTTTTAGGAATTAAAATAAGTTAACGAGAACTAAGCGGAGGCACGGGTCGTAGCTGCGAGGAAGCGGCGCGAGGCGCGCGGACGCGACGCGCTCGCAGAACACAGCTCAGCTAAAATATCGACCGCGGACTCGGACGCGACGGATGCGCACGCGACGCGCTTTCGGAACACAGCTCAGCTAAAATATCGCAATGCTCTAAAAAATATGTTTTAGGAATTAAAATAAGTTAACGAGAACTAAGCGAAGGCACGGGTAGTAGCTGCGAGGAAGCGGCGCGAGACGCGCGGACGCGACGCGCTCGCGGAACTCAGCTCAGCTAAAATATCGCAATGATCTGAAAAATATTTTTTGGCGATTAAAATAAGTTGACAACAACTGCGCGGCAGCACGGGTCTGGCTGCCAAACGCGCGGAAGCGGACGCGACTCGCTCGCGGAACACAGCTTAGTGAAATGTCGTATGATAAATTTTATCTACGTGAAACAATTACCTATTGATCAAAATAGGCCACACATATACTATAAGCAGTTGCTTAAAGAAACCTTGCGACACAATATTAAACGTCGCATTAGCCATTTCTGAAACTTGAATTTGACGTCTCTGCTCAATGATGATCACTTATTGAATGAATTAATTCAATTTTTAAAAGTTTTGATTCCTTTAATTTGCGGCCCATTCCGTTATATTTGATGTTTATAAATAAACTGAAAAAAAAAACTTAAAGCGGTTTCGCACCTTATTTTTGAAGCATTTTTGCTGCAGCATCTTATAAAAAACTTATAAATTAAAAAACCAAAAACTTTTTAATTGAAATAAAAATGAATTTACTGCCCATACAAATTTTTGGGGAGAAAGTTCATTTTATTGGGGAATTTGTTAATTGGGACTAAGTACTCAGCGCCTGGTAAGCATAGTGAACCATTTTTCAAGTCAAAGGCCTTTTCATCCCGGGCAAGACCGGGTAAAAACAGCTAGTCTATATATATAAAATTCATTTTCTGTTTGTTTGTTTGTTTGTTTGTTTGTTTGTTTGACCGCTATACAAATTTATATTTTTCAACGGATTTTCCTGAAATTTTGTACACACGATCTCTATACCCCAAGAAAGGTCGCCATATACTTTTTACCGGCCACGCCTACTTTTACGCCCACTTTTTATGTAAAATTCATTTTCTGTTTTATTCATATTTGTTCACTATATAAATTTTTATTTGTTAACAGATTTCTCTGAAATTCGGTACACACGATCCCTGCACTCCAGCTAAGGTCATCATATACTTTTTATCGACCACGCCTACTTTTACGCCCACTTTTTATATGCAATTCATTTTCTGCTTTTTGGTATATTTGTTCGCTATACAAATTTTTATTTTTCAACGGATTTCTCTGAAATTCGGTACACACGATCCCTGTACTCCAGCTAAGGTCGCCATATGATTCTTACCGGCCACGCCTACTTCCGCGCCCACTTTTTGTATACAATTCATTTTCTGTTTTTTGGTATATTTGTTTGCATACAAATTTTTATTTTTCAACGGAATTCTCTGAAATTTGGTACACACGATCTCTCTGCTCCGTGGAAGGTCGCCATATTCCTCGCACCGGTTACGCCTACCGTTACGCCCACTTTTTGTATACAATTCGTTTTCTGTTTTTTGGCATATTTGTTTGCTATACAAATTTTTGTTTGTTAACAGATTTCTCTGAAATTCGCTACACACGATCCTTGCACTCCAGCTAAGGTCATCATATACTTTTTTATCGACCACGCCTACTTTTACGCCCACTTTTTGTATGCAATTCATTTTCTGCTTTTTGGTATATTTGTTCGCTATACAAATCTTTATTTATCAACGGATTTATCTGAAATTCGGTACACACGATCCCTGTACTCCAGCTAAGGTCGCCATATGATTCTTGCAGGACACGCCTACTTCTACGTCCACTTTTTATACAAAATTAATTTTCTGTTTTTTTGTTCACTATAGAAATTTTTATTTTTCAAGGGATATCTAAAATATGGTCACACGATCTCTATACTACAGGGAAAGTCACCATATGCTTCTTAGAGGCCACGCCTACTTTGCGTCCACTTCTATGTATATAAAAATTATTTTTTCCTTTTATTTGTTTCTTTATTTGATTGCTATACAAACATTTATTTTTCAATGGCTTTCTCCGAAGTTTAGTATATATTTCAGGGAAGGTCGCCATATGATTTTTACCGACCACGCATAATTGTACGCCCAATTTTCATATAAAATTCACATTTGGTTGTGTGGTATATTTCTTCCCTATACAAATTTGTACTTTTCAACGGATTTCTCTGAAATTTGGTTTACCCGGAAATAACTATATGGTGAACAAATTCCCCAAACTTTAAAAAAGATACCCAAAATAAATGAACAAATTCCCCATTTTTTTGAATCGAAATAAAAAATGAACTTACTCCCCAAATTCATTCTTAAATTTTTAAATATTTTTATTTAATGAATTCTGTTAAATATTTATTTTAGTGAACATTTGCATACTGCTCTCAATATATATCCTACAATAAATGCATTTAAAATGAGTATTCTTTTCAATAGCATCATTTCGTTGCGCGGAATCAATGCGCACGGGGAATACAGCTTAGCTAGAATATCGGAAAGATCTGAAAAATATATTTTGACAATTAAAATAAGTTGGCAACAGCTCCGCGGCAGCAGAAGTGTGGCTGCCAAACGCGCGGAACCGGCGCGCGGCGCGCGAACGCGACGGATGCGGACGCGACGCGCTCTCGGAACACAGCTCAGCTCAAATATCGCAATGCACTAAAAAATATGTTTTTGGAATTAAAATAAGTTAACGAGTACTAAGCGGCAGCACGGGTAGTAGCTGCGAGGAAGCGGCGCGAGGCGCGCGGACGCGACGGATGTGGACGCGACGCGCTCGCGGAACACAACTCAGCTAAAATATCGCAATGCTCTAAAAAATATGTTTTAGGAATTAAAATAAGTTAACGAGAACTAAGCGGCAGCACGGGTAGTAGCTGCGAGGAAGCGGCGCGAGGCGCGCGGACGCGACGAATGTGGACGCGACGCGCTCGCGGAACACAGCTCAGCTAAAATATCGCAATGCTCTAAAAAATATGTTTTAGGAATTAAAATAAGTTAACGAGAACTAAGCGGCAGCACGGGTAGTAGCTGCGAGGAAGCGGCGCGATGCGCACGGACGCGAACGCGACGGATGCGGACGCGACACGCTCGCGGAACACAGCTCAGCTAAAATATCGCAATGATCTGAATGATCTGGCGATTAAAATAAGTTGACAACAACTGCGCAGCAGCACGGGTGTGGCTGCCAAACGCGCGGAAGCTGACGCGACTCGCTCGCGGAACACAGCTTAGTGAAATGTCGTATGATAAATTTTATCTACGTATGTGAAATAATTACCTGTTGATCAAAATAGGCCACACATATACTATAAGCAATTGTTTAAAGAAACCTTGCGACACAATATTAAACGTCGCATTAGTATTTCATTTCTGAAACTTGAATTTGACGTCTCTGCTCAATGATGATCACTTATTGAATGAAGTAATTCAGCATCTTATAAAAAACTTCTAAATTAAAAAATCAAAAAAAATTTAATTAAAATAAAAAATGAATTTACTGCCCATACAAATTTTTGGGGAGAAAGTTCATTTTATTGGGGAATTTGTTAATTGGGGACTAAGTACTCAGTGCCTGGTAAGCATAGTGAACCATTTTTCAAGTCAAAGGCCTTTTTATCCCGGGCAAGACCGGGTAAAAACAGCTAGTTGAAAATAAAAAACTGATAATGAAAGCTGTTTTTCTCTCCATAATGTTCTACTGTGCCCCAGTATGGTCATCACCAGCTAAATGTCATATAGGTAAACTCCAAGTAGCTCAAAACAAGCTACTGAAAATGATATACAAATTACCATGACACTATTCCACTCGATGCTTGCATGCACTAGCTAACTTCGATTTCATAAATGACGAAATAGAGAGACTGACTCTAAATTTTTACAGAAGATGCCAATTTTCGCAACACCCACATATTAATGATTTGATATTATTTTATCTCAGCTCCCTTTTATCTAATACCACTTGAATTATAAAGGTTTTTTTTTTTAAATTTTCCCTTCCTTAATTATAACAAAACATTGAAATGTACTATGTAATATCACCATTTAAATTAAACCACTAAGTAGAAAAGAAACATAGTTTCTAAACTCTTTACTTCTATGAAACAAATGAAGAAAAAAAAAACAAAAATATTTATGTTTTAAACAATAAATAAATTGAAATTGAAAAACAAAAATTATTTTAATCTATAATATTAATAGGCGATGCGATTTTTTGTTACCGATTTTGAGTTCTACCGTTTTATCCCACTTTTAACCAAACGTATATTATTTGAAAAGTATTTCTTTTTAGCCGTTGCATTTGCATTTAAAGTTGCTACTAACACATACATAAATTTATACATATGTATGTGCGTATTTCTTAAATTTGTTAATGTGTTTGATAATGAGTTTGTCATCTTCATTTACAATAATAATAAACCAAAAAGTGTTGGTTTGTGAATTGGCTAAGTTGAAAGTTGTCTAGAAAATTCTCGAATTTCGAGCGCTGGAATCTGCGGCTTAAGTTGAGTTTACGGTCGACACCCCGATCCGTTCTAAGTTTTTACCACTTGTACAACTTTTTATTCTGATTCTAGGGAAATATATTTTTCTTCGTTCGAGCCTGTTTTCGGAGTTACGGACCGACAAAGTTTCGATTTTATTTCCATACATAACTTTATTAGTTTTTATCGGATTTTAGCAATATATACATCATTGGAAAGCTTACTTTAGTTTTTTGGGTATTTAAAAATTCTAAATCCATTAACTCGTTATGAACCTATTTGAGTTTTTGTATTTTGTCATATTTTTTTACGGAAAAAAGGTGGCATTATCTCATAAAATATTTTATATAATGCTGGTATTTACAACAACTAAATGAAAGCTGGGTCCACTAGCTTCATTTTGATGTATATCTTGAACTGTTAACCCTTTTAGGACCGAATATATTAGAGCTGTTACCTACTCTTTCATCTTTTTTTTCATTTTTCTATATTATTTTGTCTATTTCGGTCTAGCTTTTTTTTGGGAAATTGACCCGTAATTTATTATACTATTATTCTACTATTATATATCCGTCCTATTCCTTCATCATGATTTGCCGGATTCATTGGATTATACATTTGTCCAGCTAGATTTAAAATTTTGTAAAGGCGTGCAGGTTGTTCGCCTTACACCATCTCAAAAATATAAATTTTTGGACATAGCCATTAAAAAATTTCTCAATTCTATTAAAAGGTACAGTCTTTCAAAAGACGCCATAATCCTTCTATTGTGTTATTCACTTTTACAATATATATGCATATATAGAAAAAATACCTTCCAAAAATTGGATACAATAATAGACCCAGGTGTATATACTTCTTTATTATAGGGATTAGTTCCTCACGGCTCCGATTTTTTACAGGTAAAAAACCCACGTGTCTTTGACCAAGTGACCCCGATGGTACAGTTATCCCAGGTCCGCCGATTTTTAAATTACTTTGGAATGATCCGTAAACCACAACTTCGCGGCAGAAGGAATTCCAGTCAACTGCAGTCCGATGGTCGATTTCCATTTCTTTTTCAATCAAACTGAGTGATGAATTTGATATAAAAAAAATATGAGAATCCCAAAACTTTATACATCGAAATTGGTATCGCGTGAAGAAAGTTCGGGCCCGCAAGGTTGTTTTGTAGTCACATACAGTTTTTTCCTTCTTATCCGCGGAAAATCTTTCGTAACATCTTATTTTTATAAATAATGTATAAATTGTATAAAAAATTTTACAAATTAATAATTTTAATAATTTATATATTAAATAACTTATTTATTTCACTTACCTCCATATCCATCCATCTATATTGTCACATTCGTATAATTTTAGCATATGTCCATGTGGACATCTAAACTCCCCTTCTACTTTACCCTCTTCTTCACATCCAAAAACACTATATAGTTTCTCTATTTTGTTTATTTCCATATTAATTTTTTTTCACAGAACAATAAAATTTCACAATTCACACGAAAAACAAAACGGTAATAAAAAATTTTCATATTGTTATCATATTTTTGTATTGCAAATTTAAATTCAAAAAATATAGCCTACTTTTCATTTCAAATTGTGTACAATCAAAACAGTAAATAACGCAGTTTGCCATATTTTTGGCACAATAAATAACAAAATATTGCCACATACATATAAAAAAAATTCGTACATATATTACTTTAAAAATCGAACGATTTTTTCAAAAAAAATCACATAATTAGACAGTTTAATAATAGTGGAATAATAGTATAATAAATTATGGGTTAATTTACCAAAAAAAAAACTAGAACGAAATAAAAATTAAAAGTGTACGTAACATCGCTAATATATTCGGTCCTGAAAGGGTTAACAGGTCAAGATATACATCAAAATGAAGCTAGTGGACCCAGCTTTCATCCGGTTGTTGTAAATACCAGCATTATATATATATATATTTTATTAGATAATTCCACTTTTTCCGGAAAAAAGTATAAAAAAATACAAAAACTGAAATAGGTTCATAACGGGTTAATGGATTTCGAGTTTTTAAATACCTGAAATCCGATAAAAAAACTAAAAAAGTTATATAGAAATCAAATTAAAACTTTATCGTTCCGTAACTCCGAAAATGGGCTCGGCGAAAAAAAATTTTTTTCTCTAGAATCACCCCAAAAGCCCCTACCCGCCCTAAAAAAAATTAAAAAAATCGGGGTGTCGACCGTAAATTCAACTTGTTTCAAATTTTAGGTACACAGAAAATTTTAATTTGAAAAACTAAAAAATAAATGTTTAATACGAAGCAGATATAACATGAGGCATGAAAAGCACAATTGATAATAATAATGAGTTCCTTACAATTTATAAAGAATCGCCTGTATTATGGAAAATAAAAAGTAACCAATACAGCACCAAAGATTTAAGAACTGAAGGGTACCAAAAATTAGTACATAAACCAAAAGAGAAATATCCTGAAGCAAATAAAGAAATGGATGTAAAAAGATAAATAACTTCACGAAAGTCTACCGTAGGGAATTCAAAAAGGTTCAAATAAGGCAAAAGTCGAGCTGGGAGTGAAGATGTTTACAAGCCAACCGTATGGTATTACAATTTTTTGGAATTTTTGGGGGACCATGACACTAGCACTCCAAGCTAATGTACGACGCACGAAAAGGTAAAAATTAGTAATTTTTATAAAATTTTTATATATGTACATATGTAATACTTTTTTTTTTTTTTGAAATTCTAGACTTCTCCAAAAACGTCTGGAAGTAAGCCACCAAAAACAGTTTATAACGAAGGCAGCCTAATGAAAATTGCGTGCGAGCTCCTACAAGATGATACGGATGATGCACTGGGCAAAGCCTGGGCGCTACAAATAAAATACATGAAAGGTGATCAGAAATTTGTCGCGAAAATATGCGTTACGGACATTTTGTACAAGGTGCAAGTGGCAACTTGAGGAAAGCCCATATCCAAGAATTAGCAAATTTGCTTGAATCTAGAACAGTAGTAGTAAAAGAAGTTGAATCTGCTGCTCCATTAGAATCACTTCAAGAATACTTCAGTAATTTTTTATACCCATATTTTTTGTAATATTCAAAAACTAAAAAATTTTGTTTAAAATTTTTTATTGTATTGTATTACAATTATAATACATATATAATCGCCAAGTTTTTTTTCTCAAGCGTTTTGCTGCTTTACATTTTAATGCTCCTTCGTTATTGTTATTTTTGTTTTGTACTGTCAGTTATTAGCTGTCATTTTGGGTTCAGTTGAGTAATGCATGAAACACATAGACGACAGCGGCTACACGACTACCGGCTGTCAAAAATAAAATATACACGTTTATATGAAAACGAGTATTTTGAGACCAACACAGCTGCACGGCTACACGACTACTTTTGTCGCTGTAGTCTTCTTAGGCCCAATTCTGACGACGATTTTTGACGACGCACTTTTTCTTAATTCTCTTTTGAAGCTGCTACCAAAAACCTATTGCATTCATACGATGATTTTTAGTTTCATGTCTTTTTTTTAATCTGCTTTAGTTTATTTTTCGTATTAAGAAAAATATATGAATTAATGTAAATTCAAATTATCTTTTATATTTTTCAATTAAATTTATTTATTTGTTAAATATTATTTACATTATTTCATTATAAGATTAAATCTTTTTACACATAATAATTTATCACACTATATACAAAAACCTATTTAATATTTAAATTATTAAGAGTAGAATCTATCTATCTAATCAAATAGAAGAGCGTGTCGATATTTAAAAGTTTTAAGTTAAAACATATGAAGTTTAAAGAAATTATGCATAAATATTAAATAAAATAAATAAAAATGTAAGCGATTCTTAATCTCACTGAAGTGGCCACTTCAAAGTACGACAAAGAATAAAGTGTAAAGAGAAAAATGAAAAAAGTCTTGAAGACAGAAATCGTGTCTTTTTGTTTACCCCTCTTGCTACTCTGCACCGTTCGCCTACAATCAAAACATTAACAGGAACATCGTCATGTTCCACTTAATGTTCCATCGTGTGTAGCAATGTTTCATGTCAAAATCCATGTTTCAATTTTGGTTCCTCATATATCAAATTATTTTGATATTTTATGTTTCCAAACTTAATATTCTATCGTCTGTGTCGTTGTTGATAGTTTTTGCTCTCTTATTTCATTGAAAGCAGTCGTGCTGCAATGTTGTTTTGTATATCGGAGTAAAGAAAATAAAAGAGAGTCGAAAATGACGAAAATTTTACATAATTAAATTTTGAAGAATTTTATAAATAATAATGAATAGAGAAAATGAAAATTTGAGGAATTTTATAAATTAATATAAAAATTATGAATTAATATATTATAAATTTTTAAAAATTTTAATGTTGAATATAAAATTTATTTTCTTCCGCGTATATTTGTTTTGTAGTAATATATTCAATAAACACACAGAACTGATTTGTCGTTTTTGGGGCCATCGTCTGTATTAAAAAATTTAAACATGTTTTTTCGCATGTTTCTTCTAATGTTCCATCGTGTGTACTCAGCCTTACATGTTGCTGTCGTTTTCAAAAAAATAAGTAGCTGACTACACGACTACAATTGCCGCCAGCAGCATCTGTATTCGTGTTGCCACAGTCGTCTATGTGCTTCATAAGAGTCGAGCGTTGTGTTGTCTGTCGTTAGCAGTGATGCCAAGTGTAGGGATTTTTTTCCAAAACTTTGACATGTAGCGAAAAAGGAAAATATTTTTGCTGTAGGGATTTTTTGCAGATTTTTTTTTTAACTTAAAATTATATAATTTTCAATTTTAAACTTTCATATTAAAAATATATATCTTTTTTAAGAGTATCATAAGAAATTCTTAAGGCTGGTAATACTCTATAATATGAAGGAATTAAAAATGTGGCTTCTTTAATAACAATGACAAGTAAAAACACTTGTTTGTGCAGTTTACTTGTTTTGTGCATCTTTTTTATACATACGTACGCCACCTTTGCAGGTCTCTTCGATTTTAATAAATTTGTAAATAAAACTAATATTAAAATATTATAAATTTAAACATAATTAATTTTAGAAACATGTCCGATTCATTGTTCGATAATAACCACTTTCATAAAAAAATCTTTTAAAACCGAAACCCAAAATTCTGTTTGCATTATAAGTTCTCATATGCAAGCCAATTTAATTGTGTAAATTTATACAGAATTGTAAAAACATTTCTTATTATAATATCTGTTAGTTTTTTATGTTATTATGTGTTATTTTTCTTCGTTTTTATGTTATTTTTCCATTATTGATATTGAAAATGTACAAATTAAAAATTAATTTTTTTTTGAAAAATAGAAAAAAGTGGGTGTAGGGAAAAAAAGGGATTTTTTTTTCATAAGTGTGAGGTTTCTGAAAAAATCTCCTGGCATCACTGGTCGTTAGTTAAATAGTTGTAAAGAAGCCGATTAGATTTTTTTATGTGTTCTTAATAATACGGGTTATTTTAACGCAAAAATATCGGTTAAAATATTACAATTATTTAATACAAATAGCAATAAAGTAAAAATTAAATGTCGATGAAAAGATTACGCTAAAATTTAGAGCTGTATTTAATGTGGAAGTGCATCAAAAATTATAATATTGAAGTTGACACAAGTGATTACTCTTACGTTTCTATTTTATCCACCAACAGCATTTTTCATTTTTCGTTTCGCTTGTACATTTATATTCCACCTCATTCCGTGTAGAGGCGGACGTGAAAAATTTTGTTCGGAATAAAAGAAACGAAATTAATTTTTATAACTATAATAAAATATACAAATCCCAAAAATTAACAATTAAGTACTTTGTACATTATAAGAAATAATAACAAGGCGGCTTTTGGTGGTTCGTATACAAAACACATAATACACTCGTGGAGTTCCCACTGTGCGTGCTGTACTTCTAAAAAAATTACCAGCACTCACATTGACAAGGGTTTGTTTCTTGTATAAGAAGGCCCTTTACACATTTTGCGGTATATATAATATTTTTTTGACATTACAATTTGCTGAAATTTCATAAGAATTAATTATATTTTTAACTTGGGAAGGGGTAAATATTGCAATAAACTTTGTTTTTTTTCATCTTATTTTATTTCTTCATTTTCTTTATTACCCTACTGTCTGTCATTGAAATTGTAAGAGATTGTGTGAGTTGTAGAGTAGCTTGGTTAATTTCGTTTCTTTTGTATGTATGTTTTTTCTTATGTCTCATTATCGTGAATGTGAGTCGTTGTTGCTCTGTTATATATGTATACGTAGTTTTTGTTACTATTTTTCTTTGCGCATCACAACGGCGGGAAAAATAATTTTAAAGTGACCAGACAGAAGTTTTGCTTTTTTATTTTCTTTTGTTTACAAATATTTTTGAGCAACATTGCTAACATAAAGTGCTTGTAAATTAAGTAACTTCGGTCATAAATATTTTTAAAATATCGTGTAGATATGCAACATTCGATACACAGCTCTCCCCACATTTTACCACACAACGACCATTGTTTACTTTGTTAGCTAAATAGGTATTTTCTTTTTCTTAACGTTTTTCATTCGGTGTTTTTATAGTTTTTACCTGTAACAGAAGATCTATTGAAATAAAGTTAAATCCTTTTAAACGTATCTCATTGCCATTCTTTAAATATATTCATTGTTTAATATTAATAAAAAAAAATATATAATTTAAATATGTGCATAATAATATTTTGAACTATTACTCAAAATGCATACATATGTATGTACATACTTACGTATAAAATCTGTTAATTTAGAAATTTTAAAATATTTAAAAAATATACTTAATAAATAAAAATTAAATATTTCATTTTATATTTATTTATTTCTTTTAGTTAATGTTTATTTATCCTCAATTATTGATTTGTGGATAATTTAATACTTCAATGGAGGAGATATCAAGCTTAGATTCTTTTCAAACGGACGAAGCTAATTCTTCGGCACGACCAGAATCAGAAAATACCCAACATTCTTATAAGGACACGCCTGAGGAAGGCGGTGGTGGTGTTGTTGCCGATGTTACAAAAGATTGTAATGTACCGCACGATGAAGGTGGTGAAGGCGATGAATTCGATCAATTATCAGAAGGAACATTCGAAGGAGACGAAAATTCTAGAGCTACTTCAGCTGGCCCGCCACCGGATGAAAATTACGGTGGAGGTGGTGTTGGAGAAGAGGATGAAGGGATCGAAGGTGAAGGTGCGTTGAATGATAGCCCTGTCGTGGCCGAAGAGGGAAACAATGCTGTGCCAGCAGGAGTTGGTGAATCCAGAGATTTCGAAGAAGTCGATGCAAACGTTTCGGCCAATAATAATCCATCAGTTCATGACGAATCCGATATGTTGGGTGAGGCCGACAATACTTTACCACAGTCGGGTGATGAAGACGATAATGTCATTATGGATGTCGACCAAGCAGCAGATGATGAAAATCTAGATGAAGATATGGCTTCACCGGCACCTAAATTTCCTGAACGAAATGACAATGAACAACAAGACGAATCAATGGAACCTTTACAGCAAGACGCAGATGGTGATGATGAAGAAAAAGCTGAGGACGAAGAAAAGGCAGATGAAGATAAAGATGTTGTTGATACAGAACAACGAGATAATTCAAATGAAAATAACGAGCAAGAAGATGATAAGATTAACGACAATGAACAATATAATGATGAAGAAAAAGAAAGTGATGAGAAAAAAGACAACGATAATAATGCTACTGCTGAAACTAAAACTAAAGAAGCTGGCACAGATGCCAATGAGCCAGAAGATGATGGTCAGTTCCAAATATATCTATCTAATTTGACATATCTATTAATTTGTGTATAAATTTGTTGACTTCAGAACCTGTTGAAAATGTTCAAGAACCAGAAGAATCTGACGTTTGCTTAATACCCGATGACAGTGAATCCCAAATTACTGATGCTGAAAAAGAAAAAGCCATTTTAGCTAGAGAGAATGCCGAAAAAGAAAGTGGTACTTCCGAAATTCAAGACTCTGAAGAAAAGGATGTTACTAGTGAAACGGTTGTTGAGGAAGTCTCACATTCTCATGAAGCCCGTGGTAAGTTATTTGATATTTTTTATTGTTTTGTATATTTTCTAAGTTATAGCTAGAAGTGTAGTGTGTTAATTGTATTTGTATTGTTGTATCTATTTTTATCTTTTGCCAAAGCTCAAGCTAATAAAGAAGCTGGAGCTCAAGCTCAAGAAACTGTAAATGAAGTAAATGATGATGGTAATGAAGATTTGCAAGGTAAATTTTAGTAATGTTAAATGGACCATATTCAAAACAAACTTGTTCAAATGTATTTTAAAAATTTTAAAAATTAATCTGCTATAAAATAACCTGCGGACACAAGAAGAATCATAAACAAAAGACTTTCTATAGTAAGTAGATAGAGAATGTAAGGAAATATATGAAGCAGTAGTAAAAAAGAAAGAGAAAAATTTTCAGATTTTGAAAGAAATCAGTAGTTGTTTGGACAAGTTTGTGTTAAAAAAAACTAGACTTAGTTTTTATTTTCTATAAGTTATATTTCTAATCAAATTTTGTCGTAAACTTACAGAAAATAATGCCACGGAAAGTGCAGAAATCGAAGAACCACTTTTAGAAGAAATGCAAACAAATACAACAGAAGCCAGTAGTGGATCTAAAACAATAATTGCATGGATTGTAACAACTACGAAAACATGTGTACAATGTAAAGAAGAGAAGCCTTGTGGCTTTCATTATAAAAATTCGGAAACTTCTGAATTTGACTTTTTATGCGAACAATCATGTTGTGTAACATTTATGGAAGCATATCCCGGAAAATATTTTATGCGCCGTAAGAAATTTTTAATTGAAGAGCTACCAGTGTCATTTGAAAATAAAGTGGGAGGTGAAGATGTTTCACAAAACCCTGATCCCAATACCCATTCATGTTTGCAATGCAAAGATATAAAAATATGTAAATATTTCTTTAAACAAGACGATGAGACGTTTTTCATTTGCAATGATGATTGTTTCAATTTGTTAAATGCCGAGGAGCCAGATAAATTTAAACTTAAAAGACACTCAATAAGAGTACGGAACATAGGCGCTACAACAATATCAAATGATAGCGCTAAAAAAGTCGGTGAACCCGAGTCAAGGGTTGTGGCACGTACGGCTGCCGAGGCCGAGGCGGCCCGCTTAGAAAGAACTGCTAGTTTTGTACGTAGGTGTTCTGACTGTTTTTCGGAAATAACTGTGGGGGATAAAAATCTTATTTGGGAAACTATGGACTTTTGTAATGAAATCTGCTTGGGTAAATATCAACGTACTATTGGTGCCAATTGCCAAACATGTCATGGCGATGTTCCGCATCCTGCTTTGGGTAAATATTGTGTACGTTTTGGTTTTGATGTTCGCCAATTTTGTTGTGCTGCCTGCCTGAATGAATTTAAGAAAGGTTTAAAAACGTGCTCATGCTGTCAAAAGGATATTTCATCCGGCAATGAAGGCTTCTTAGCTCCGGTGGGCGATAAAGAACAGTTTAAAGATTTCTGTTCACAAGCCTGTATGCGTCGTTATGATAACATTGCAAATCCCAAGAAGAGGCTGCGCAATGATATCTGTGCTGTTTGCAATAACGACAAACCAGTACGTGTTGAAATTGTTTTAGATGATAAAGAACATAATTTCTGTTCAAATCCCTGTTTCTCAGCGTTTAAATTTGTCAGTAATATAGTTGCCGATCAGTGTGGTATGTGCTGCAAATATTTTGAACGCAAAGCTACCGAATCATTTACTATCTATTCGGAAAAACGTGCAAAAGTATTTTGTACTCGCGTCTGTCTTAACATTTACATTGTGGTCAATCGCCACATAGTTTCTTGTCAATGGTGTAAGGTGAAAAAATATAACTTTGATATGATTCTCAAACAACAGGATAATCAAGAAGTTCAAATGTGCTCTTTGAATTGTCTTACACTCTACGGTGTATCGATAAATGCTTTCTCGCGTACGGTTACAAAATGTGATAATTGCACAAATATGGTCACGCCTCAATATCATTTGACTATGTCTGATGCTTCGATGCGTAATTTTTGCACCTATCAATGTGTTATGCAGTTTCAAAGTCAGTTTGCCCGCGCTCCGCTCACCTTGGATATTAATAATCCTAAGGCTTCGAATACTACGGGACATCAATCTGGTGGTAAATCAGGTAAAGGGGCGGCACCTTTCCCTACGGGTTTGCCTAAGCGTGTTAAATTGAAAGGTCAACAACAACAAACGTCAGTACATGTAAGTTGAAACAATTTCTTTTAAAATTTTTAATGTTATTTGAAATTAAAAAAAAAAAAATTAAAATTAAAATTTTATTTCAATTTCAATTAAATATTCTTCCTTTATTTACATATTTTAACAAATTTTGATATTTACATATGAGATCTAATCTTTACATATAGATATTGCAACAAATAATACATAGGATCTAGATATTAAATAGTTTTTATATTATTTTTTAATGATTTTTAAAGGAAAATGGGAGGAAAAAAACCTTTATATGATTTAATAAGTTCAAATACTAACTGAAAAATATTTATGTGCTTATAGGAGGTTTATTTGAAATAATAGACCTCTATAAGCATATAATTTTCAATTTGGTGATTTCTTTTTAATTTTACGTTATTTCTCTACATTCTCTTATCAGTGAGTAAGAGGAATTTTCAATTTTGGCAAAGTAATTGTTATTAATCCTTGTTATGAAATCGATAATTTTTTCATAACCTGTTTCTTCATGAAGAAGATTTGTAGGATACTTCCAGGGCATTCTATTTATCATTTTAAGACATTTGTTTTGTATAATTTGTAAGCGTTTTAGGTGGCAGTTGGCACGCGTATGTTAATATCGGCCTTATAACTTTTGAAGAGTAGATTTTTGTTTTTGGGGTTTAGAAATGACCTTCTATTTAGTAGTGGCCATAATGCTTTAAATGATTTTATAGCTTTTTGACACGTAGCCATAATATGTTGTTTAAAAGTAAGCTTTTTGTCCAAGACAACTCCGAGATATTTGACATGATTAAGTACATATATGGTATTATTTCCATTAAGAAGATGACGTCTTGGCAGTCTTTTGGGAGATTTGTTGAATGGAAAAATTATTGCTTGGGTCTTGTTTGGATTAACTTTGATTTTCCATTTGTGAAAATATTTACTGCAATTTACAAGTCCCTTTTCCATTTTCTTCAGGAGTGCGCTTGTAAGTTTGTTTGAAGAAATTAACGCAGTATCATCTGCGTAATAAGTAATTTTCATATATTTCGGGACTTTAAAATGTATATATCGAGTAAAGCATTGGCGACAAGACAGATCCTTGAGGTAACCCTGTGGTAATGGTTTTTGGAGATGATGTTTCATTATTAATCGCAACTTTAAAGTTTCTGCCGTGAATGAAATCTGAAATAAGTTTGCATAAATATTTTGGTATATTTGCATCAAGAAGTTTAAATACTAGGCCATTATGCCAAACGGTGTCAAACGCTTTTTCAATATCTTAACAATATTAGACCCGTTGAACGTTTATTGTTTTTATTTGTGATTATTTGATTTTTAATTCTGTTTATTTGGTGCGTAGTGCTATGTCCTTTTTTAAATCCAAATTGTTCTTTAGCAAATAGAATTGGTCGTTACAAATTCACTAAGACGAGAATGTAGTATTTTTTCAAATATTTTACCTAAGTTACTTAATGGACTAATAGGTCTGTAGCTGTTTGGGTTATTTTTTGGCTTACTAGGTTTGTTTATGGCTATAACCTTAGCATTTTTGAAATGGTTTGGGAAATATTTGAGTTTGATGCAGCTGTTAAATATTATAACCATTAATTTTAGAGCTTTGAGTGGTAGTTTCTTTAAGAGCAGGTTCGGAACATTGTCAAAACCAGGGGATTTTGAGGGTTTTATTGATGAGACAATATTCATTACTTCCTCAAGAGATGTATAAATAGCTGATTCAGAACTAGGATTTTCCTTTTTAAAATTATTTACTGTTGTATTTATTAATGTATCCGCTGTGGTTGTAGTTCGAAGTGAGGTTATTTGCTTTGACAAATGTATTTGCCAGTATTTCAGCCTTGCCCTTATCAGATGATATTTTTGTATTTCCAATTTTAAAGTGAGAGATTTGATTTTTTCCCTTTCCTCGCAAGTTCCTGCTTATTTTCCAGAATGATTTATCACCTGCTTTTAAATTGGATAATAATTGACACCATTTCTTATTGCGCTCCGAATTAATACTTTTATCAATCATGTTACTTAGAAACTTAGTACATTGATTACAAAACGTTTGCTCGGCTATATTTGAAATTCGTTGGCTTTTTCTTTTAAAGCTTCTTCTTAGTTTAATATATTTCACAGTACTTTCTGGTAATGTGTAATTATTTTGTTGGGTTATTTTAGGTGTGGACACATCCCTTGCTTCGAAAACTACATTTATAAATTTTTGGATTTCCTGATCAATAACTACCTTGGTATTGTATATATCCGAATATAACGTGATTTTATTGTCTAAAAAATTCATAAAAATATTCCAGTTGGTTGCACTATAATCATAATAATTGAGGTCAACCTGCAAGGCCATTGATCTTTTAAGTGTACATGTAGTGGGGCGATGGTCTGATTGTATTTCGTTGTTAAGTTGTACAGTTTTTGCACAAAAGTAGTTTTAATAATGTGTTGATAACATTTTTCTTTTTATTAATTGATTTAGCCTTTGTAATGTCTGATTATATTTTAGACCATTCTTCTTTAATAATTTCTTTGTATCATTTTTCGAAATGTAGTGGGTCCTAATACGTTTATCCAACACATCCTACAAGTTCTCTATAGGATACGTATCTATGGATTGTGGAGGAATATTTAAAGTTGTTGAGCATTATAAAGGATACATTAATTGGCAATAAGTGCCGTATACTTTGGATCATTATCTTATTAAAAATAAAATCTGATTTAGAAACCAGCACTTTTCAGCACTTTTTCTTGTAGTTTTTGCCTAAGGATTTCTAAGTAGACCATTATTCTATCACTGAATACGAGCTTTCGAAATCCAGATGCTGCCATACATAGGCCAGAACGCCAACACCACTATGCTTTACTGTCGGTATCATATTTTTCGTTTCTAGTTCTATTTTTGGTTTACGGCATGACATCACCTGGGTAAATATTAAAATATCGGAAAATAAAATTTTGTTCTAAAAGTCAGAACTTTTCACAATATTAACTTTACATGTCGACGATGTTCCTTTTCAGTCAAATTTTTTGGTCGCCCCGATCTTTTGTGATTTTCTATATTTTGTTTGTCTTTAACCCTGCTTTCATAACCCTATTGGAAGTTGCTGAGATGATAACCATACGTCTGTGGGACGTATCATAGTTTTTCTGTATGGTGGCAGCAATTTTATAACTATTTTTATAACTTTTTTGTATTCACATGTATTCTTTATATATTTCCTTATTATTTAAATGCATTTTCTTATAAACTTTTTTTATTCAAATAACAAAAAATTAAAAATTTCAATCTTATAAAATCATCAAAAAAATCTTAGTAAAAACAATACGTCTCTCGGACGTAGGTTATCAAAGCAGGGTTAAAACTGTTTATAGTACTTCTCCCTATGTACCGACTTGTTTTTATACCCTATACCACTATGTGGTTTGGGTATAATGACTTTGTGCTGCTGTTTGTAACTACCAAAAATATTTGACCAAACCCATCTTTTATTATACCGATCGACTCAGAATCACTTTCTGAGTCGATTTAGCGATGTCCGTCCGTCCGTCCGTCCGTCTGTGTGTCCATGTAAACCTTGTAATCAAACTACAGGTCGCAAATATGAATATAATCGATGAAATTTGGTATATAAGCTTTTATCAGCCACTATTGAAATTGGTGAAATTCGGTCCATGTTCAGACCTAGTCCCCCATACAAATGACCCCTATGAAATCGACATGAATTGCCATAAGATCCAAATTATCATATAGGTCTCAGTCAAATTGGGTTTGTATGTGTTTATTATATCCATTAATTAGTAGTCCAAAAATAATGCCTATAGGACAATTCTTAGTCATAGGCCCCATATAGTGCTGCTTCCCGATCTTCACTTAAATCTATTAAAAAACAAAAATATTTCTCAAATTTGGTTTGTATATATATTTTAACAATGGGTCCATTTTTCGACCTAGTCCCCATATAAATTTAGCATCCGATATGAACTTTTTCATATCTGCAGCCAAAAAAATTAATAACAATGCCACTCAGATTTGGTTTATGCTTATTTTCTATATCGAATTAGTTGGACCGAAAGATAGGGTCTCTAAACCATGGTATAGGGTATCGTATAGTCGGTCTAGACCGCCTATAATTTTCTTACTTGTTGTAATTACAAATAATTTTTCTCGAGAATTTCTGGTTTCCGAGATCTTGCGTCCTTTTTATTCGATTTTCTTAAAAACTAAGGTATTGGCGACACTGTAAAAGCATACATATTGCCAGTTATCCCACACTTATAGATATAAAAAAACAAAATGGCTACTAATGACGCCTGAAATTTGGCACATCATAACTCTACATAAATTACAACACGACCATTGCCTGCCTATATGCAGGCCATAATAGACGTTGCGACCGTTGGTACAACTCGGTTAGTAATCAAGTTGGGTGTTTTGCACATAAACGATACAATGTGTGAACAACCTCATTATACAACTTTATTTTGAAAAAAGTCATGTTGAGTAAAGATGTCATCGCATATTATTGAGTGCGGCTGAATTTTATTTGCCGACAGCAAATACAATGTGTTAATTTTTTTTTATTATTATTTTTTGTTGTTAAAAAATATAAATTATCTTTTTAACTCCTTTTTCTTAAAATATAATTTAAAAAATTTATGCCTTTTTAAAAGTTTTTGTTTTATGTGGGAAGGTACTGTGTTTTTTAAAGTTAATTTTTTTAAATGCTTTTAAGAAATAAATTTAAAAATCTACTTTGCAACACAAACATATTGATAAAAAATTTACTTGAATTGATATTATTGTTCGAAATAAATATCGCTAATTCATTAAAGCTTAAGAAAAATAATAAATATTACGAGACATAAAAATATAAATACTAAAATCTTGCTTATACATATGTATATGGAAAATACAATTGAATCGTTTATTTTAGAAACCGGTCAAGCAACAAATTGTTGATTTTTAGTAAATTAAAGAAAGCTTCCTAGAAACTGTCACTTGACTTCTTTCTGCACTAAACAAAGATTTCTCGACTTTGCTTCACCATCACATGGGGGGTAAAATTACCTTTAAAAAACAGTAATCGTCCAATAACTCAATTTTTGATTTTTTTGTTGCTTGACTCGTTTCTGAAATAAATGATTAAATTCTAGGTTGATTTCAAAATTTTTTAATTGTGCATTGAGAAAAGAAACAAATCAACTATTTCAAAAATGTTTTAGTTTCGCGAATATAATGAAACACAAAATAGAATGATTTTGCATGAAATGCCCACAAGAACTTGCCAGAAAATCAAAACTTTTGATTTTTCGTGCAACGAAGACACAACTTCATACAACGACCCCACAAACGTTGCAATCTCGTGTCCAACGTTATCATGTTCCAACGGTCGCAAGGTGTATGGGTAGCATTATTACAATGGAAGTTTGCAGCTATCTGTACAAGCATGCACGACCACAGCTAAACACGATTACTCAGTGTTGAGCTGGGTTCTTTAGCTAGTATGACGTGCGCTTGATAGAAACTGGCGTCCAATTTTTGATATTAATTTAAGACATTATGGAAAAAAAAATCAAAAATTACGAGACTAAAGGCCCAAATAGACTACACAAAATGCTTGCGCAACATCGTGTTAGCGCAACGTGTTGTGTAATGTGTAGGGGTGTTTTTCATGTTTTCGCAACGGTTGTGCAAAAATCAAATTGATTTAATTTTTTGGAATTTTGCGCAACAGTTTTGTGTAGTGTGTAGGCAATTTCCATACAAAATTTCCATTTTTTAAAACATCTCGCGTTGTCAACA
This sequence comes from Cordilura impudica, assembly GCA_963682025.1. NCBI lineage: Eukaryota > Metazoa > Arthropoda > Insecta > Diptera > Scathophagidae > Cordilura > Cordilura impudica. The sequence goes on along the minus strand of OY821517.1, from coordinate 318,694,066 downwards.
CAGGCGGAAGAAAAAAAGGAATAAAATAAATGACAATAGGAAGAAGTTTGCGAAGGGTACGTTTAGCAAAATGTTTGAAGAAAAAAATTAAAATTAAAATGTTTGAAGAAAAAATTAAAATTAATAAGATTGAAATAAATACATAAAAAACCAAACTAGAATTATCTGCTTGTGCTTATGAATTTTGTGTAGTGTATGTCGAAAAAAGGTGTTGCGCAAACACGATGTCGCGCAAGCATTTTGGGTAGTCTATTTGGGCCTTAATTTAAAGAATATCGTTACTTAAAAGCATATGCAGAGTTGCATTTAAAATTAGTATGGATTTTTATTCTCATGCCAATAATTTTTTCCTTAAAATATGGAACAAATTTACATTTTGTAATTTTTCTAGCAAATTTTTGTTTAACATCAGAATTTTCACTATAATAAATAAACTTAAAAAGTATGCACCAAATACCTAAAACACTTCAACTCATGAAAATAAAAAGCTACGACCTGTTTTATCTATATTTTTATGATATACTTATACTCTTTTCGGCCCGTGTAAGTATTCATAATATTAATTACATCTGGTTTGTGAGTGGGTGGACTTTACTGAATTCACTGCTGAAAACGGTTTCTTGCCTAAAAGTGAAAAAAATTTCCTTTTCGATTGTGATAATAGATTACAATAGCGATGTTATTTCTTACACGGTGTCTCGACTAGCTATCATTCATGGCAATGTTCATGTTCAAGTCGGAGAAACATAATAACGTCAAAACGCGAAGTGGGCAAATTATGTCTAAACATTTCATTACCAAAATGTCATTGAAACGTAAACAACAAAAATGTGTTATTGTACTCACTTTTATTTAATTTAAGATGCGCCATTTTAAAACACTTAAAGGCCTAGTTAGCCACACGTAACCTTAACCAAACGTGTCAGCTGTTTTTTTCTGTTGCATGAAAAAGCATTTAGAGCAGTTACCGAACTCAACTGTCACGTAACCGGAACGTCCCAATCTGTTGAAAATAGATTTTGGCTACGTTTGTACGTGACATTTGTGAACAGCTGATAAAGTTTGGTTAATTTTACACAGCAACATGCTGGTTCGATTTTTACGTTCTATAATTGCACCATATGCCAACGTTACATTTACGGTACGTGTGGCTAAATTAAAGGCAGTGTTTATGGCAGAATTTCTGTCATGGCAAACAGTTGGATTTTGAAGTCATGGCATGAACATTAGCGGTCTCTACTAGCCATTGACTTGATCAATGGCATGAATTATAGCTAATTGGACTCCATGTTAACAGTTTCAGATTCCTTATGATTATGTGCATGCATTTCCGCAGAGAAAACCACAAGAAAATCCAATCGAATTTACAAATATCATCGCGATGCAGCTATTATCATCTGAAAATATCTCAAAAATATCCTGACTTTATACCACATTAGGTACTTAGTGCTATATCAAATGCCTTTTAACCAGAAACATTTTATTTTAAAATAGTAATATTTTTTTTAAAGATTTATTTATTGCGTTTACAATTAATTTTTTCTTACAAAATATGTAAAAGAAAATATTTGCATTATTTTCTAAAAACAAATTAAAAACCCCACAGTTCACTTCAAATACAACTGTGCATTTTTTATTTGTTGGCTGATGGCAACACTGATATTTAATTTTTTAATTGTAATAGATTTCTTAGATCTAATACGACTGTCTCTCTCACACTCCATATAAGGATACTTATAAAGTTAGGCTAGAAAAACGAAAAATAATTCAAATTTTAATTTTTCTTTTTCAAATTAGAAAAAAAAAAATTAATTTTGTCAATAATTTTATTCAAATGGTCTCTTCGAAACAGATAAAACTGCCAAGTAAAAGTTCAGCATCTAAAAAACAACCTACTATGCCAGTAATATCGACTGTATCATCGTTAGCTAGTGGAGAAACAGAAACAATGATTGGTAATGTAACTGTAAGACGTACCCGTATTCGGGGACGTAAAACTGATTCGCCACCACCACCACCACCACCGCTTTTACCACCTGCTGCAAATAATGGACAACAATTAATAAGAGGACGACCACGTAAAAGTGCCATTATTGAAAGATCTTTATCGCCATCACCACCTCCACCGCCTCCGCCGCCCTCTAGACCAATAGGGAAGCGTGGTGCTGGTAGTGTCAGTAGTAGTACTGTTGTTGAAAAAGTGGTGGAAAAAGTTTCTGTACAAACCGAGACCAAGATTGTCACCGTTCCACCATATCCCCCCGCTGTTAGAAATGTTCAGACTAGTTGCAAGCCACAAACGGTAACTGTGGGTTTCCAATGCGAACCAAAAATGGTTGATATAGGTTGTCAAACTGATAAAGATTATTCCAACAAAGTTTTGATACCTGTACCAGTGCCCATATATTTGCCCCAACCGATGTACATGTATTCTGCTCCCTTCCCAGTGCCGGTTCCAATCCCACTTCCCATTCCAGTTCCTATTTTCATCCCCACCACACGTAATTCATCTCAGGGTATTATGAAAGAAATTAAAAAGATTCAAGACAAAATGCCAGCTGATCCATTTGAAGCAGAACTTTTGATGATGGCTGAAATGGTGGCAGAAGAGAAGCGTGAATCTGATTCTGATTCCGAAGATGAAGTTAAACCTGATCCAGCTGTGGTTTCATTGCAATACAATAATAGTGTACAACAGGTGGACGTAACTAATAACTCTTATGGTGAAGATGTTCTACAAATGGCTCTCAAAATGGCCACTGGTGATTATGATCAACCCACCAGCACGATTGATTTGGAATCGGCTGTAACAGCTAATACTATAACAAATCCTCCGCCCGGTATGGTGCAACACGATGACTCAATGAGTCATATGAGTGGTCATCATTTGCAGCAGCAACACAATATGATGGATTCTCAAAGGTATGTTGATGGGATTTTTTTTTTAATAAAATTATTTTAGTAGTCTAATTGTAATATCTCTACAATAACTTTTAAATTTAAATATAATGAATTTAAATAATGTTTACCAATATTTTAAAAATAATCTCATAGTTGTTCTTTTATTAAAAAAGAATAATTGTTGCCGCTTCAAAAAAAAATTAAAATAACTGCGAGGGAGCACAAAGAATTTGAAGCGAAGTAGTTTTCTGAAAACGGTCAAGACGTAGAAAACTACTCCAAATGAGTTTTCCATTTGTTATCCATCGGGTAAAGGTCGGCTCGTCGCTTCTATTACTCTGCATAGGAGATAACACGTGTCAGTTTTCTGCATTGTGGTACTAGCATTGCTACTCCACGTGCAATTAGGTTAAATGTACTTTTTGCACGTTTTCTTTAGGTCACACATTAAACAGCTCACCCTCCCTTGGAAAGGCTATGTTTGTATAGGGGAACTGCATCACCACATAAAAATTTAAACCCCCACAAAATGACAACATAGACCTATTATCTCAAGCCAGTTTTTTTATACATTCCACATTGTGGAATTGACACAATATTGTATGTATCAGAAGAAGACTACTGAAAATATTTTAAATAAATCGGTCATTCCGTTTTTTTTTTTTTTGTTTTTTTTAAACATACGTGTAGATAGTTTACCTTTATATTGTTAAGTTTATTTTTTTAACAATATATTCGTTGACACAATTTTGCTATTTTTGAAAATGAAAGAAACAAACAAATTAAAGATGAACCTTGTTCTGGACGTCCAATTGAGGCATTTGCCGCGTTTGCTCACAATCGAAAATAAGCGCAATCGTGTGACAGATTCAATAGCGATCGTTTTGAATTTCTCTCTTCTGTTGATGAAAATGGTTTCACCACTATGAAATAACGGTCAAAGTAATTGATTTTACCAGGTAATCCTGTCCCGAAAAAAGCAAAGTACATATGTGAAATCGGCTGGTAAGGTTATGGCCATTGACTACTTGAAAAAAAAAGAAACACAATAAATTGAGAATATTATTCATCATTGTTGGGGCAATTAAACGAAAAATTATTTTCCATCAATCTAATGCTCGGGTGCACAATTGTCCAATCGATGGCAAAAATACACTTGTTGAATCCAAATTGCTGCCACAACCACCTTCTTCTCCAGATTTGGCTCCCAGTGTCTTTTTCCTTTTCCAAAGCGGCACGGCCGAAAGTGATTCGAGTCGAATAAGGGTCATCTCTTCAGCAGAAGCCTTTTTGAGGACCTTTCGAAATATTACTTTGCAGAGGGCTTAAAAAGTTGGAGAATCCCTGGATGAAGTTTATCTAGCAAAAAGCAGACTATGCTGAAAAATAAAAAAAGGAATCATTCCAAAAATATGTGTTTTTCTATTTTTTCTGTAATTATCAAGGAATTACAGACATTGGTTACTTATGCTAATCGATTAATTAATTATTCATTAAAGAGCTGTTATATAAAAGTTTTTAACTAATAGTCGAACTTTAAAGATAAACATGAACTCGAATAAATTCATTCATTCCATTCATGTTCCTTTTTGTTTCAGAAGTGCTCGGGGACGTAAACGTGGATCTTCTACTGCTTCGCTAGTATCACCCCGTAACAATCGTTCGCCCGTTAAACGTCAACGTATCGAAGAAATGGAACCAACACCCCAACCACAATCACAAGCCATGCAACCAGTGGAGAAACCAGATGCAAACATGTGTTTGAAATTTACATTCGGTGTTAATGCTTGGAAACAATGGGTTATGACGAAAAACGCTGATATCGAAAAGAGTTCAATGAGGAGACGTCCATTTAAAACAGAACTACTGCAAATGACCGCTGATGAATTGAATTACTCGTTATGTCTATTTGTGAAAGAAGTGCGTAAACCGAATGGTACCGAATATGCTCCAGATACTATTTACTATTTGGTGCTAGGTAAGGTTTTCAAATGGTAACATTGAAAAAGGCATCCTTTCGTTAATGTCCTGTATTGTTTTCTTTTAGGTATACAACAATATCTTTATGAAAATGGTCGTATTGATAATATATTTACGGATACTTATTATGAACGTTTTACGGATTGTTTAGATGAAGTAGCGCGCAAGTTTTCCGTGCTATATAATGATTCACGTAATTTTATTTAAAATTTATTCATTTAAATTTATTTTTGTTAATTAATGTTTCTCATATTTCTACTCAATAGAATACATTGTTACCCGTGTCGAAGAAGAACATCTTTGGGAATGTAAACAATTGGGTGCTCATTCACCTCATGTTTTACTGAGCACCCTTATGTTTTTCAATACAAAACATTTCAATTTAACTGTAAGTCTTGCCAATTATTATTCCTATTTTTTTGTGTTGTGTTTTTTCTTTTAAATTTTGATGCAATTTATTTTTTTTTTTTTTGTGATATATCTTTGATTTTAGACCGTTGAAGAACACATGCAATTATCATTTTCACATATTATGAAACATTGGAAGCGAACTGGACAAACTGCTAAAACACCTGGATCTCGTAATGTATTATTACGTTTTTATCCACCACAAGCTGGACTTGGTACGGTTTGCTATTACTTAACAAACAATTTGAGAAAATATAGAATTTTTTTGTCTACATATTTTTTTTAAATATCTTTTAGATGCTAATCCCCGCAAGAAAAAAGTTTACGAACAGCAAGAAAATGAAGAAAATCCCTTACGTTGTCCAGTTCGTTTATATGAATTTTATCTCTCAAAATGGTAAGTTCAATCTCAAGCAATTGAGATCATGATCTTCTAACACATATCAACAATTTTTTAAAATAATATTAAAATGTTATGATTGAAAGTTTTAACAATTAAGCAAAAAACAATAGTGCGAATAAAATAGATCATGAAGAAATTGACATAAGTTTTGAAATTCCATCAGAGAATCAGGAGCCAATAAATAAAAAGGAAATTTAGTTTTTTAAATATAATAAACAATCATATAATAGAGAGATCAGTGCAATACTTAGATATAATGAAAATTATGACCTAAATACTACAGCGGGTCATTTTGACGACTGTATTGAGAACACAATAAAGAAATTTACAACCAAAAAACAGTGATCGAAAAAAGTAAAGTGAACAAATGGTTCAATGCGAAACTCAAGACATTAAAAAGAGAGAAAGTTTTTAAATATCAATGAGCTAAAGTAGAGAACACAGATATAGCCTGGAATAATTATAAAATTATTAGAAATATTTATAAAAATAAAATTGAAACCGAGAAAAACAAATTTGTTAATAATAGAATAAATAATGCTAAGGACCAGAAAGAAATGTGAAATGAAATTAAAGAATTAATTCTTAGGAAAAATAAAAACGTGATAAATACTGTGATGTTTTATGAAATAGAATATAAGGATAGCTACCACATAGCCACACAATTTAACTATTACTTTGTCGATAGCATTAAGTCAATAAATGATACAATAGAAAATGTGCAATACAAAAATTAAATTCCTGTGATAAATAATAGATTTAAATTCCGCGCAATAACAATTCAAGACCTTAAAAATATATGTAAGAACCTGAAGAACAAACCGGATTTTAATAAAGTCTCAAAGAAAGTAATTATGGATAATTGGAATATTGTAGGTAAATATATGCTAAAGATTATTAATAAATCTCTTAAAATCGGGGTAGCGGGGTTTTTCCTGATAGTTGGAAATATTCAATGGTAACACCAGTAAAAAAAAAGTTGTGAAAACAAATAGATGCGATGAATTTCGTCCTATAAACACACTGAAAACATGTGAAAAATTTTTTGACAAGATTGTAAAGGAAAAACTCGAAAAATACATGGGAGTAAATAAACTTTTTTCAAACTATCAGTCAGGATTTAGAAAAACATACTCATGCGAAACCACAATCAATTATTTTATAAATAGGTGGAAGTATATAGACAAGAAGAAGAAAATTATGGCCATATTTCTGGATTTTAAAAGAGCGCTCGAGACTATTGACAGAGAAATATTAATTCAAATACTTTTCCTGTACGGTATCAGGGAAAATGAATTAAGGTGGTTTAACTCATATTTGACATAGAAAGCAAATAACAAATATTAATTGCGTCAAATCAGATAAGATTTACAATGAGTATGGTGTACCCCAAGGTTTCATTCTAGGAGCATTATTATATTATTATATTATACAATATACATTCAATAATATACATTAACGACTTTCCAAACATCTTAAGCAATTGCGAAATTATATTGTACGCAGATGACACATTAATTTATGCGGAAGCAGACACGGAAGAACAACGCACGAATAAACTAATGCATGACATAAATAAAATAAATAATTGTCTAAAAATGAACAGACTAAAATTAAATGAAAATAAAACAAAACTGCTAGAAATAATAGAAAAGGTAAATGAAATAAAATACCTCGGTTTTATAATCGAAAGGACTTAAAATTCAAACAACACGTTGAATATATATGTAAGAAAATCGGGGGAAAAATCGTATTTTTTAAACGGGTTAGAAATAAAATATCTTTAATAACTGCAATAAACATATATAAGGTAATGATAAAACCACATTTTGAATTTGGCTCCACAATTTTATATACATGCTGTACAACAAATCAAATAGATAGACTACAAAAATTGCAAATGCAGTTATGCGTTCAATATTGAAATGTAATCGATACACTCCAATACAAACAACGCTCGACACGTTAAAATGGCTTAATATTCAACAAAGGCTGTAAGTAAACACAATCAACTTTGTTCAGAAAAAGAAAATTGGAAATGCACCAGATTACCTAATAGATCAGCTTAATTATATGAGAGAAATACAACCATACAACTTGAGAAATGCAGATGACTTCAGACTTCCCAGTACTACAACAACACCTATGTAATGATCACGTTTCTTTAAGGGACTAAAGTTATACAATATGCTACCTACCGAATAGCGTAAAAAATGAGAGAAATATTAATATATGTAGAAGAAATATCACACAATTTGTTAGAAATAGAGTTCTATAGCTAGAGTTCTATATATAATTGGTAAACTATACTTACCATTATCAGATTAATTTAAAAGTATTGTAAATACTCTTAATAATAATAAATAAAAAAAGTGCATAAAAAATATATAAATGTTTAATACAATTTTATAATAAAAGCTCGCATATGTAAATCTATTTGTAAACATTTACAAATAAAGTTGAATGCGCTTATAGCGAACACCGATTTTAATGGTTTTTATAACATACTTGTAAACCCCATAGTGCATTGCTACGATATTAATAAATTTTGGATCTACATACGCACTGTTTAAAGGCGCTCTACCCTAGAATTCCAAAAGTATGATATTTCGTTTTTACTTTGTGTGAAAGGTGCCACCCCCATTGGTCCGATGCCGCCAATATTTTGTGGGACTACTTATAAAAATAACTTATCACACAATATTAAATAACTAATCACAAATATTAATGTTTGCCACGCTTACACTCTTTAATATATTATGAACACTATGAAAGTTTCAAGGCTTTCTGTAAAGAAGCAGACTCACACCGGTTTGATATCTCCCATTTAAGGACGACTATTCAAACTAATGATTTAGGAACATGCACAAAGTGTCATTACTCTGGCTTTTATATAACTCCAAATATTTGATATTAAAACTCATAACAAAAATTAGAAATGCAATTATCGGTAACGAAGACCAGTTCAGAATACATTGGATACCAAGCTGACACGAAAAAGCTGACATCACAGCTAAATACGCTTCACATGCGCCCATCATCGAACGCAACCTCAGAAAAAATTGATATCTGTCGACACATTGCAAATTGCATAAAAATAAAAATTAATGAAAACCAGATAAACAACTACCACTACTCTTTAATAAACCCAAATAAAACGATTCCGACCTACCCAATAGAACTAGATTAGGAGAAAATAAGAGTATTCTCCAGACTACGCCTGGGGCATACCATCTTTTCCCATGAATGGATTCTAAAGAAAAATTCTACCCCCACTTGCAATAGACGTATCAGTACCTTAAACATCATACACATTTTGAATGACTGCCCGGTATTCTCAAATAAAAGACAAAATATATTCGTTAACAAATCTCCCACTGATTTCCAATGTTACCTTTATAAAACATACTAAACTTAGAGTTTAAAAACAAAAAATATGTTGTAATTAAAAGAAAAAATTGTACATTTTAATTGTAAATTTTATTTAAAATAGAGCTAAAAGACAAAGTCTCTAGTGCTTAAGTGTTAATATTTAGTCTTAGAATTTATTCGGAAGATTAAAAAATAAAATAATAATAATAATAAAACTCCTTTTGTATGGCTGGTGCCATGCCACTTCATGTACAAAAAAAGATAAAACCTATGTCCACCCTGAAGGTCATTTCTGAATTCTGGTGAAAGAATTTTTGAATTGGATGAATAGTTTCGGAACTTACGAGGGCAGTTTGACAAATCGTGACGTTATGAACTTCCCTCATAGTTAATTAAAAATCAACACTGCTCCTTAGATTACTCTAAAATGTTGCTGCATCATTTAGTTTGTGTTTGACAGCCATTGAAAGCTGACAACGTCGATAATTTTAGCAAAAAAGGAAAAATTGTGAATTTCGAGTGCTCATAAAATATTATTTTTTGCGGAGACTTCACCATTAACTTCAGTGGTTGTAATCGGTCCAGCTCAAGTGATGCCGAACGTTCAGATCGCCCAAAAGAGGTCGTTACGTCAGAAGGTGTCGATAAAATCCATGGAATAATATTGGACGATCGTCGAATGAAATTGCGTCAGATAGCTAAGACTGTAGGTATTGGACGATCGAACAAAGAAATGCGTCAGATGGCTGAGACTGTAGGCATCTCAAATGAACTGGTACATCATATTTATTATGTATATTTGGATATGATGGGTGCCACAATTCTTCAAAACAGTTTGACCATTTCAAAGGAGTGTTTTGCGATGTTCAACCGCAATCCGAATGAGTTATCGCGCCGTTTCGTAACCGTGGGCGAAGCTTCAATCCATTACAATTCCTTAGACCAAGGGACAGTCAAAGCAGTAGACATTTCCAGGTAAACGTGCACCAAAGAAGGCCAATGTGGGTGGGTCTTTCGGCCAACAAGATCATGGAGACATATTTCATGTGGTGTCATTTACATCAATTACCTTGAAAATGGTAAAAAGATCAGCCGCAAATATTATTTACAGTTGGAGCAAAAACGATCGCATTTGGCGAAGACAAAAGTTCTATTCGCCATAGCTTGAACAAACGGGTTGGGAAGTAATTTCTTGCTAATAACTCTAATACTTTATTTAATAACAAAAAGGTCCATAGAGAGCGAAAAATATAATGTTTATAAAACAAGTTGTTATCTGACTCAGTTGTCATGATAAGAAAGCTGACTGCTCTTAGTAACTTTTAATAACATAACACATAACGTACACAGTTGTTCAAATTAATAGCCCTTTTTTTTTTTTTTTTTTTTTTTTTTTATTAATTTTTCAACATATTGAATTCCATATTAAAAATGTTATCTGTAATATTAATAGGCAAGGCAATTTCTTGTGAACGATGTAACTTTGTCAGTTTTAACCCGACTTTGACCAACCATACCTCATTTGAAAGGTATTCCTTTTTAGCTGTCCACCAGATTTCAGGTTTATGCATTAAAAAAAATTTTTTTTTTTGAGTAAAATGCATTTAAAGTTGCAACTAACACATACACAAAATTATAAAATGCTGTGTGTGTGTTTATTAAATTTTTTAAAGTGTTTGCAAAAATTGTATATGAAAAGCCCTGTGTTGAATTGAAAAATTATTTTGAACATAAACCAATAACGCAATCGATATTTGAAAAGTGTTGAATTATGAATTGGCTAAAATTGATTAGCATACCTTTAAGGTCTTATAAAATAATTTATTAAATGAAAAAATAAAACTTCTTAGAATTGCACTCGAATTTCGAGGGCTGGGCTCTGCTAGTTTTTTTTTTAAACAATGAAGTTACATTGTGTTTTTATACCCTATACCACTATGTGGTTTGGGTATAATGACTTTGTGCTGCTATTTGTAACTACCAAAACTATTTGACCTAGACCCATCTTTTATTATACCGATCGAATCAGAATCACTAACTGATTCGATTTAACGATGTCCGTCCGTCCGTCCGTCCGTCTGTGTGTCCATGTAAACCTTGTAATCAAACTGCAGGTCGCAAATATGAATATATTTTGATGAAATTTGGTATGTAAGCTTTTATGGGCCATGGGATGAACGCTATTGAAATTGGTGAGAAGCGCTCCATGTTCAGACCTAGCCCCGTTACAAATGACCCCTATGAAATCGACATAAATTGCCATAAGATCCAATTTGTCATATAGATCTTTCTCAAATTGGATTTGTATGCGTTTATTACATCCATTAACGAGTAGTCCAAAATCGATCCCTATGGGACAACTCTTAGTTATAGGCCCCATATAGAGCTGCTTCCTGATCTTCACTTAAATCTATCAAAAAACAAAAATATTGCACTGATTCTTCTCAAATTTTGTTTGTATATATTTTCGCAAAATACAATAGACTTTACCAAACATAGTCAGGATCGGTCCATTTTTGGGCCTAGTCCCGATATAGATATAGCATCCGATATGAACTTTTTCATATCTGCAGCCAAAACAAGTAATAAAATTATAGTCGGTCTAGCCCGACTATACGATACCCTATACCATGGTTAAGAGACCCTATCTCTTCGGTCCAACTAATTGGATATAGCAAATATGCATAAATCAAATTTGAGTGGCATTTTTAATAATTTTTTTCGCTGCAGATATGAAAAAGTTCATATCGGATACTATATTTAAATGGGGACTAGATCGAAAAATGGACCGATCACGACCATATTTGGTAAAGTCACTTATACATTCTTTGAAAAAATATATACAAACCAAATTTGAGAAAAATCTGTGCAATATTTTTGTTTTTTTGATAGATTTAAGTGAAGATCGGGAAGCAGCTCTATATGGGGCCTATGACTAAGAATTTTCCTGTAGGGAGTATTTTTTAACTACTGATTAATTGATGTAATAAACACATACAAACCCAATTTGACTGAGATCTATATGATAATTTGGAACTTATGGCAATTTATGTCGATTTCATAGGGGTCATTCGTATGGGGGCTAGGTCTGAACATGCACCGATTCTCACCAATTTCAATAGCGTTCATCCCATGGCCGATGGAAGCTCATATACCAAATTTCATCAAAATATATACATATATGCTATCTGTAGTTTGATTTCAAGCTTTACATGGACACACAGACGGACGGACATCGCTAAATCGACTCAAAAAGTGATTCTGAGTCGATCGGTATAATTAAAGATGGGTCTAGGACGAATATTTTTGGTTGTTACAAACAGCAGCACAAAGTCATTATACCCAAACCACATAGTGGTATAGGGTATAAAAATTAATAAAAATCTCACTCAAATTTGGTTTATGTTTATTTTCTATGTCCAGTTAGTTGGGCCTATGACATAGAGTCTCTAAACGCATGGTATAGGGTAGCATGTAGTCGGTCTAGACCGACTATAATTTCTTACTTGTTATTTATAGAAAACTAAAAAATTTAATTTTATACAATTCAAAATCATAGATTTTTTTTAAACGTAATAGGAACAAGTAAGAAAATTATAGTCGGTCTAGACCGACAATACGATACCCTTTACCATGCGCTTAGAGACCCTATCTCTCAGGCCCAACTACCTGGACATAGAAAATAAGCAAAAACCAAAATTGAGTGGGATTTTTATTAATTTTTTTGGCTGCAGATATGGAAAAGTTCATATCGGATGCTATATCTATATAGGGACTTGGTCCAAAAATGGACCGATCCTGATCATGGTTGGTAAAGTCTCTTGTATTTTGCAAAAATATATACAAACAAAATTTGAGAAGAATCAGTGCAATATTTTAGTTTTTTAATAGATTTAAGTGAAGATCGGGAAGCAGCTCTATATGGGGTCAAAGGGATCATTTTTGGACTACTCATTAATGTATGTAATGAACGCATACAAACCCAATTTGAGTAAGATCTATATGACAATTTGGATCTTATGGCAATTTATGTCGATTTCATATGGGTAATTTGTATGGGGGCTAGGTCTGAACATGGACCGATTCTCACCAATTTCAATAGCGTTCATCCCATGGCCGATAAAAGCTTATATACCAAATCTCATCAAAATATATTCATATTTGCGACCTGCAGTTTGATTACAAGGTTTACATGGACTCACAGACGGACGGACGGACGGACGGACATTGTTAAATCAACTCAGAAAGTGATTCTGATTCGATCGGTATAATTAAAGATGGGTCTAGGTCAAATATTTTTGGTTGTTACAAACAGCAGCACAAAGTCATTATACCCAAACCACATAGTGGTATAGGGTATAAAAAACGTTATTTTTTAAATATTAGAGAAAAATACAATAATTTTATTTTATTTGTTTTAAAGTGTTAATATGTAATTATTATAATATCCTTTATTATCTAAAACAGCGTTGATTCTCTTGGATGTTGAAACCCCTAATCTGGTCTGGTGGCATATGATTTTCTGCATAGGGGAGCATAACAGAATATCACAATACATTCTTTATTCACCACCATACTACGAAAAAGCTCCCCAAAAAATGCTATTGGCTCCGTATTAAAAAGTTTTTTTTTTTGTGTATCTGTCATTAAGTATTTTTCCTTTTAGTCTCCGAACATTACGTTGACTGTCAGAACTAAATAAGATAATTCTTGTCTCCGCTTCATAGTATATCCCTAAACTCATCAATGCTTCTGTTACGGAGTTTGGTAGCAAATTGGATGTGAGCTTTGTTGTTCTTGCCTAGTAATGGAACTTTTCGGGCGACTCTACCGGGCAAATTGTTTTCTAACAATCTCCGATGTACTGATACTGAACTGTCTTCGTTATTTATTTCTGCAGGAAAAAAGCCTTTGATGACATAAATACAATAATAATACAATACGAGAATCGGTGGTTTAGGTGCTTTTCAAAGTCTACCCCTAGTTTTAGCGGATGTTTCCATTTTAACGCATTTCCTATCATGTTTCAGATCTTCCAAGTGACCGAGCAATGAATTATTGTTTTTCCGTCATTCCGTAATTGTTTAGCAACTCGACGTTCCTTGACAACGACGTTCTTTAAGAAACAAAATTTAAATAGCATGGTATTTTTTTATTTTTTACTTAAAATTTAAAACAAAACTTAAAAAAATCGTAAGTTCATAATTTTACAAAATTATTACAAAGGGGCTATTATTTCGAACAATTGAAATATAAGTTAAGGTACGGAAAATTAAAATATTTGCAAAATGAGCGCTACACGCGCAACAAAAAACATTAAAATTAAAATATTAAATTCATAGCAGACGCTATCTTGCATTTTGTTTAACATTCCGTTCACATGAAATGTGAACCCCAAAATGTTTCTCTAAAAATGAGCGCTGCACGCGCAATAAAAAAATATTAAAGTTAAAATATTTAACTTGCCCCAGACGCTACCTTGCATTTTTGCTTTTACCTTTGCGTTCACATGAAATGTGAATCCATTTTGCTGATAAGCAAAATTGTCTTTGCTAAAACTTTTCATGAAGTTGTAGACCTCTTTATTTGGATAACAATAGTCAGTTCAATTTCGGCATTCAACTCAGCTCGCATAGTGAGATAAATATTTTGGAAAACAGTTAAATAAACTTTATGAGTAATTTGTAAAATAATAAACTTTATGAATAATTTGGAAAATAGTAAAATTAAATAAGTTAAAATATTAAATATTAAAATATTTAAATAAATTCTGTACCAGCATTAAACCTTTGTTTCAATAATTTGTCGGAATTAAGCAGGAAATTAATTTATACAATTAATTTTTATTTTTAACTGAAAGTCACAAATTATCAATAATAAATTCCCGAAATAATTATAAACGAAAACAATTAAAAAATAAAGTTATTAACATTTAAGATTATTAACATTTAAGAAATTCTCCTCAAAAGAGTAAAATGTGAACACAAAAATTTTCTTTTAATTACGGTCTATTATTATGAACAGCTGTGTCTTTCACGTTCATCATATGATGGCTTGTATTAATAAAATTAGAAAATTCAATGACTTCAATATAAAGTAACATTCCACCCTTTTAAAATAAGTAGTTGCATTTAAAAACTCGACCGCTATACGGAGATTTTTTGAGCTTTTAATTTTATTTTTAATCAATAAATTTGCATTAGTAATAATGATGAATACATTCAATTTTTTTTTTTATAATCATTTAGTGTTTTTTGGGCTATTTTTGATTTCCTCTGATGAAAAGAAAAAATTTAAAAAAAATATTTAACTGTTAATATAATATCTACTATAGAAAAGCGAAAAATGAAAAAAGACGCGGCATTAGCGCGAAGAATTTATGGACTGCCTAAAATCCATAAAGACAGTCTACCATTAAGGCCAATATGTTCATAAATAAATTCACCATCAAATAAACTTTGTAAATTTCTGACGAACATTTTAAAACATCTTACAGTAGATTCAGAATTTAATGTGAAGGATGCGGTTGAATTCAAAAATAAAATAAACAACACTATAATTTATAATGACGAGAAATTAGTTTCCTTTGATGTAGTTTCATTATTCTCAAGCATACCAGTAGATTATGCGATAGACGTTATCAAGGACAAGTGGAGTAAAATTGAGAAGTATACGACAATGCCGAAAGTATTATTTACAAAAATATTACAATTTTGTATAAAAGACAACCGTTATTTCACATATAACGATAAAATCTACACTCAAAGTAGTGTGCTACCCATGGGGTCATCAGCTTCGCCTATAATATCCGATATAGTGATGGAGAAGTTGTTACGCAAAACAATGGAAAAACTAGACAAGAAGCCTAGACTTCTTACCAAATACGTGGACGACTTGTTTTGTGTAATAAAAACAAATGAAATTGATCATATTCTAAAACAACTAAACGGCTTTCACCATAAAATTATATTTATCATTGAAGAAGAAGAAAACAGAAGATTGCCTTATTTGGACACATTGGTTATAAGGAGAGGAAACAAAATAAAAATAGATTGGTACCAAAAACCTACGTCATCGGGGAGAATTATAAATAATTACTCTTGCCAACCCAAAAATATTATCATAAATACTGCAAATTTTATACGAAGAGTGCTAATATAGTGATAAGCAGTTTCAAACGGACAACAAAAAGAAGATAAGAGACATTTTAAAGAAGAACTCATTCCCGGATAACATTATTACGAAACTTATAAATAATAACACGAATAACAAGATGAACAATGTAAGAAAAGAAACTATAAAAACATACAAATCTTTAACATATGTGCCAAAAATATCTGAAAGAATAGTAAAATCTGAAATATAGAACAAAGAAAGATATAAAATAGCACCTAAAGCTGGCAACACACTTCGACAACTCTTCTCCAACACGAAGAGCAAAACTGAAACTTTGTCCATAGACTTGTTGTGGCCAAAGATTAATTTTTAGATAGTCACACACAGTCTCGCACAGTCACGGAGTTATTCAAAACTCATATGCATACGGATAGAAAGAGTTTTAATAAAAACTTTGTTTTTATGGGTTAGATTATTTTTCAATTTAAATACTTTTATCATTAGTAGTAGTAATAACTCATACTTTCAAAAAATTCAATGTTATAATAATAGCGGTATTCACTCTTGGTGTTAAATTAACAACCCTGTTATATTTACAACGATTTTATATTACAAAGCGTGAACGTCTTTTCCGTGTATATTGTATTGTGTATTGTAAATTAATGAATCAGCTGATTTTTGTTTTGTTTTTCATCAATTTGAAAACTAGAAAATATCAAAAAGCATTTGAAGATTAGAAAAATGCCGAAAATGCTAAATTTACCTATCGGTCCATCTTTATTATTAATTTATTTGTTATTTTGATCCATTTTTTAATTATTTATTTTAATAGTGACCACAAAATGAACAATAAAATTAAACAATTGTTTTGGCAGCTCAACGATCAGCTGTTTTAGTCTTGTAAATGTTTAGTCTTGTTAATATACTATACCTTTTACCCTTGTACTTTAACCACAGCATAGTAAATTTTCATTTCATACATTTTGTTGTTGCGGTGTTGTAAATAATAGTACTTTTACTACATCTACAACATTTACAAGGGTTACAAGGGTACTTTACTACCAAGAGTGAAAACCCTTAATATGTTACAATACAATACTTAAAATAAAGAATGTTACATACGGCTTTGACATAGTCGTAAGCCGGAAAATCGGTTTATACTAACAATAAAATTGTTATTTTAAATATATGCATATATAAATTAAAGGCAAAATTTTAGTGATTATATTCATTAATTAAAAATCTTCGGTATTATAATATAATTGACTAAAATTTCCCAAATTAATAAGCTCGCCATTTGAAATGTTGATAAAGTTTTCTTCCAATATTGTGGTTGATCTAAACAGTTCCAACCTGAAACTATTAAAAATGGGGCATATGCAAACAAAATATTGAATATTTTCGATTTCCTTACAGTTACATAGGGAGCATATTCTCGAGATGCTTCTAGAAAACCGTGTGCCATTTAATTCAATTAAGTCACATCGGGCTTTAAAAACCCACATACAGTTGTTTGGTTGCTCATATCCATAAAATAATATTTTCCTCTAGTATAATTTAAGTTTTTGTAAAATGTTTCTGTTTGGGAGGCTCTTTGTAAACGTTGTTCATGATATTTTGTTTATAGAGATTCCAATAAATAATTTTGTTTGTTATTCAACTCCCATAAAGGTATATATATGGTTATCCAGTTCATTAAAACTTTGCCCAAAATATTTGTTTTTCCAAAATTTTTTTGCTGAGTTTATGTGAGAGTCTGGATTCAGAATACTTAAACAGCGTTCTTTTCATGTAAATCAAATTCAATTGAAGTGTGTAGAGATGACAGTCTTCCAAACCGGATTCTAGCATAAGAGTATAGTTTGGGGGTAAAGTTTGGTAGTTTTAGTATGCGTTTTATAAAATATCTCTGTAGTTTGTCTACTTCTTCGAAGTGAGTATGTCCCCAAACTTGATCTCCATATGACTGTATTGAACGACATACTACTTTGAATAAGTTATATTTTGTTGCTGTCGTAATTTCATTCTTTTTTAGAAATGTATTCCAACTGGCATTAATGTTACTCTTTGCTGACTTGTTTCTATTTTGAACATGTTTGGTAAATATCATTTTTGGTGTTAAAATCATTCCCAGATAACACTGTGGAACAAATTCAGGTTAGCAAAAGTAAGGTCGATTCTGAGAGTGAGGGGTGAAAATAGAGGCTAAATTAGAAGACCCGTATCGCGGCGTTTGTTTATGTTAGTTCGAATTTTTTTTTTTATTCGTCCTTCGAACTTTGCAGTCAAATGCCGATTTTCAGCATATTGTTTATATGGTTTTTTGGCTATAACTCGTCGACTAACTGATATTTTTCAATCTGTAAAAGCCAAATTATTGCTAGAGACCTGTGCAACAATTAAAATTTAAAAAAAAAAAATTGATTTACAAAATTTTTGTGGTGCTTATGAAGCAAAATGTTGGAAAAATTATTTTTTTTTCATGCTTTTTGAAAATATTTTCCACAAAACTAAGTCTTTTTTGCTTTCTGTTTGATCTATAATATGCTTCTCAGTTTCTTCAATAAATTTCATTTGAAAAGAAAACAATCATAATACAAAACTTGCGTTTTCCAGCTTAATATTAATTTACTTCTCATGTTTTATGTACCAATTTCGTTCAGTGTTGGTTTTGAAGAAACATTGAAAAAGAAATTATAAAAATATGGAAAAAAAAATATATTTTTGAAATGTTAGTTATGAAAAGTTTTAAGTAAAAAAATTAAATTAATGATTTGGCCAGTTGCTGTACAGCAGGCGGCTGTGGATCAACATCACTGCTCTCTCTAATATCTTGGTCATCGTCATAATCATCAGAAAGGTCGATAATTTCGTCCAACAGATATTCTGGAATTTCATCTTTGTCTTCCCCTTCTTCCTATTTTTCCTCGTCTTCCTCTTCTTCAAAGGTGTTTTTATACCACCAACAAATTTCAGCGAGTATTGCATCTGGAGATTTCTTTCCTCTGTACCTGAGGAAAGATATTAGAAAAATCTAGGAATTCAAAATATGTACCTTCACCAGGGTCGTATTCTGAGAAGAAATCCATGGATGTAGCAGCGGCGGTTGTAGTACTGATATCTGTTTGAAGATCAATACTTCGGTATGTTGGTACTGGAACGAAGTCTGAGTGCTGTAATGGTAATTGGACACTTGGCACTGCTACATAAGTTTTATTCTTTGCTTTCCCTCTATTCAAAGTTTTATGGTAGTTGATACATCCACAGCAATTTTCTTCTTGATGCGGGCTGTTTTCTAACCACATCATTGGTATACCAAAAGGCATAGCCTTCTTCTTTTCACTTTTCCATTGCCTAAGAGTTGAATAGCAATTAAAGCAAACTTTTTTGGGGGCATAGTTTACGTCAGTAATAAACTCTTGCGAGAAATATTGTTTATAGGCTTCCAAAAAAAAAAATCACTCGCATTGACACATTTTTCATCGGTTGCTATGAAACGTCCACAAACATTACAAAAATGGTCGATTTTACATTTTGGTTCCGACATTTTTAATACAATATATGTATGTTATACAATGTTTTTTTTTTGTTATTTTTAACTTAACTTAAAATGAAATAAGTTCCAAAAAAATTAATAGCGAATTTTATCACGACCGAGCGGAAATTAAAAGACATCAGCTTCGGCTGAGTTTCGAGTCTTAACTGAATCTTCATTTTTGAAATTAGTTCGCTTGCACGAAATAAAAAAAAATCGCTACCTGTGCGGTGGTTGAAAACAAAAAAGTTGTTTCACTAATTCCTAATTCTTGGAACTTCCCTTTTTAATTACTTCTACCCAAATCGCTATTTATTTAATGGTTTTGGGGTTTTTACCATTTTCTTTTCAAATGAAATTTATTGAAGAAACTGAGAAGCATATTATAGATCAAACAGAAAGCAAAAAAGACTGGAAAATATTTTCAAAAAGCATAAAAAAAAAATAATTTTTCCAACATTTGGCTTCATAAGCACCACATTTTGGATATTCTTCCAACATTTCTAACCACCATTATTTTTGATTTTGTAAGGTTTACTTCTTAATTCCAATGTCCATAATATACTTCAAGATTTTTAATTTTTTGTACTGTTTCTACTTCTGCTATTATCACAATATCATCTGTATGCAGAATAATCTAATATTTATTTTTCCACAAAAATCCCTCCTTCAAGTTGATAATGCAAATCGAGAACAAGAGTGGTAAGAGTAAACAACCCTGTTTTACACCTAATATAATCGAAAAGGGTTCAGAGAGCTTGGTTCCATACCAAACTGTTGTGTTTGTGGTTGAATAAATCTTTTCTAGAAAAGGCTGCCTTAAAGTCGACAAAAAAAAACCCGTATACATTTTTCTTTTGATTCAGCTTCAAATGTACTGTTGAGTAACCCTTCCTAAATCCAGCTTGGTATTCAGTTATGATATTGTTTTCTTCAGTCCATTTGTACAGACGCTCATTTATTATCCCCATCATAATTTTTGCCACGCAGTTCATAAATGATATCCTTATATAATTTTTTGCCAAGCTTGAATCACGCTTTTTTAATATAAGGTAGGGGAAGAGGTTGGGTTGTGGCCATGGTTCGGTTGTGGCCACCCCAGCGTATCTTTTGACCTAAAGCATATGTGTTTTTCTTGCAAAAGTCATTTGTGTGTCATGGCAGCGCGTTCTTTTTGTACCGAGTACCGAAACGGGCAGACGCGTCTGCTTTGTGCTGGGAACAAATTTATTTTTCTGTGCTTGAAAAAGACCAATCATACAAATTTACCCCTTTTCAATAGAGTTATACTATGTTCACACGGACAGCAATATTCGCGGTTCGCTCTCTTATTCTCGCTTGGCGAGCGCATCATGATTGAATCTACATGATTCGCCATACAAAATTTTGAGAGCGAATCTACTTGGTTCATTTTGAACCTAGTTGTGAACCTAGAAACATTCAGTGTCATCTCCAAGTTTGATAACAAATTATCGCCAGTTTATCTAAACTATCTGTCAAATACAAAATATAAACAAAGAAAAAAACAAGAAATTAATGTGTACAAAGAACATAAACAAAAAAAAAACAAGAAATTAATGTGTAAAAAACAATAAAAACATAGAAAAAACAATAAATTAACGTGTACAAAACAATACAAACAAAAAAAAACAAGAAATTAACGTGTACACAAAAATAAATAGAAACATAAATAAATAGAAACAAATAAAAGCCATATATTACATAAAGCATATAAATAATTAAAAAAATGTAAAAAAAGAAATAGCGAAACATATTTAGAAGTGCAGAAGGATGTCTTCAAACAGAAAAACCCTAAATATTTAAACGAAAAATTTTAATGTAAATAAAACAAGTAAGAAAATTATAGTCGGTCTAGACCGACTATAGGATACCCTATACCATGCGTGTAGAGACCCTATAGGCCCAACTAACTGGACATAAAAAATAAGCATAAACCAAATTTGAGTGGGATTTTTATAAATTTTTTTTTCTGCAGATATGAAAAAGTTCATATCGGATGCTATATCTATATGGGCTCAAAAATGGACCGATCCTGACCGTTTGGTAAGGTCTCTTGTATTTTTCAAAAATATATACAAACAAAATTTGAGAAGAATCAGTGCAATATTTTTGTTTTTTGATAGATTTAAGTGAAGATCGGGAAGCAGCTCTATATGGGGCCTATGATTAAGACTTGTCCCATAGGGATCATTTTTGGACTACTGATTAGTGGATGTAATAAACACATAGAAACCCAATTTGACTAAGATTCATATGATAATTTGGATCTTATGGCAAATTAAGTCGATTTCATAGGGGTCATTTGTATGGGGGCTAGGTCTGAACATGGACCGATTCTCATCAATTTCAATAGCGTTCATCCTATGGCCGATAAAAGCTTATATACCAAATTTCATCAAAATATATTCATATTTGCGACCTGCTGTTTCATTACAAGCTTTAAATGGACACACAGACGGACGGACGGACGGATATCGTTAAATCGAATAAGATAGTGATTCTGATTCGATCGGTATAATTAAAGATGGGTCTAGGTCAAATATTTTTGGTAGTTACAAACAGCAGCACAAAGTCATTATACCCAAACCACTTAGTAGTATAGGGTATAAAAACAAAAAACAAAAAGCCGCGCCATACGTTTCAAAAAAAATATATATATAAACGTCAAAATGAAACAAGAACACTCGTCTTAACACCTAGGTTCACAATCATGATTCAGAGAGCGAATCAAGTGGTTCATTTTGCCGTCTGAACATGCTATTAGAAATCGAAGTGAATCAATCAAAAATGTGAGTGCAATGCATTTTTATTCAGTAAATTTATTATACTTTGAGTAAATATGATTGCAACCAATATGTTGACACCAAAAAAAATTTTCACCACATCTTAAGATGGCTGCAAAATTGGGTTGTGGCCACCCTTTTTTTTTTTTAATGGTGAAATATCGTCGTAGATGTCAAAATAACTACTCAGCAAGCAATAAAACACATATAAGCAATAATAACTCCATCAATTGTTTCGGATGCCCGTTCATTTGAAGTTTGCTGGCGCACGAGCCAGCTGCTTCAAATGCGAAAATTGTGAGTCGGAAGACGAATAATGCCATTTATTTATCATTATTATTTTTAATTTAGTTTTAAGTTTTTCTCAATAATAATGCCAATGAAGGCTTTGAAAATAAATAAACTTTAAGTTTTTCTATATTCGTAGTGGTTTTTCTTCACATTTTCCTATTTTTACAGATTTTCCAAGGGTGGCCACAACCCAACCAAAAAAAAAAAAAAATTGCCCCAAAAATGGCCACTTCACAAAATTTAGAAAAAAAAATTCCATTTGACGAAATTGATTTAGTTCCTTCACCAGCAGTTAGCCAAGGTCTCTAGCTTTCCATAGATACCCAGTTGTCCGAATAATTTGCTCTTGGTGAAAAGTTATAAGCCGAAAACCTAACTATGGCCACAACTCAACCTCTTCCCCTATATTATACTCATTATAAATGTTTTGTCCAAACAATAGCCAGCTTCCACCAGGTTTTACTATCACGGACGTTGTTAAGTCTCAGATTTAAGCTTTGGTAATATTTATGTTTGCTTTCTTCACAAATCTCTTTATACTTTTTATTCGCTTGTAGGTACTTTAGCTTATCTACAGGATTTTGCGATTTTCCAAAATCTCTCAGAAACTTAAAAAAATTTGTTCTTGCATTATGGCATTTCCAATTTTTAGGAAAAAAGGTATTGTTTTTTTTTTTTTTTGCATATTTTTAGCGTATGCAGTTCAATACAGGTATTATTTTCTTTGAGTTCTAGGATATGATTCTTAGCTCTCGGCATATATTTCTCTTTGTTCATTACACCATTTTAGTTTTGGTAAGAGTTTTTCAGTTCTGAAATTGTTTTTTTTTTTTTTTGTATTTAGCTTAAGTGATAAGCAGATTGGTAAGTGATCTGATCAGGTTATTTCTTGTATTACAAAATTGTAGATAAAAGGGCACACATCTTGAGACACAGCGCATACATCTATTACCGATTGACCTGTTCCGCCTACAAACGTAAAATTACCTTCTTCATCTCTTTTTGTTGCACCATTTGTTACTATTAATCCAAATCTTCACAATCTTTTATCATTAGAAAGACTTAACTAAACTCAATTTAAGCCCCAAATTACTGATGATAATGATAAAGTTCTCAACATAAATTAATATATGTAATTTTTTCTTTCCTTTTTTATTGACAGTCCTGAGAGTGTTAAAACGCGTAACGATGTCTTCTATTTACAACCAGAACGTTCTTGTGTACCCGATTCTCCCGTATGGTACTCCACCCAAGCTCTTAGTCAAGAGGCATTGCAAAAAATGTTGCATCGTGTAAAAATGGTGAAGGAAATAAATATAGCACTATTAACAAGTTAATCATCCAATTAACAAGGCGATATAGCAACGAACAGCACAGCACATTAAAATAACAAACCAACTTTATAATGAAATTGCTGCTTAAAGCGTGCAATTTTTTATAGAAATACTAATCCATGTTTTTTTTTTTTTTTTGGTAATTTTTTTCCAATATTTATAAACAAAATTAACATATTTGTAATAAAAACCAAAATATATAAATTAATTACAAAATAGAATGATAAATCTTAAACGAATATAAAGAAA
Source organism: Cordilura impudica (assembly GCA_963682025.1). Lineage (NCBI taxonomy): Eukaryota > Metazoa > Arthropoda > Insecta > Diptera > Scathophagidae > Cordilura > Cordilura impudica. The sequence continues at coordinate 318,669,673 of OY821517.1, read as the reverse complement.
TGGTACAACTAAAATTTTTTTTTGTACAATTTATATCATTTTAATCACACAATCAAACGCAACATACACACATACACCCACATACAAAAATAATAAATTATGTTTAAACAGCCAACAAATTTGATATTTGTAATGTTAATAATAGTAAAAAAAAAAAAAAAAATTTGGAATTATAATTTTAATATTGAATCATATAAAAAATTTCTGGAGCGGTTAAAGTTGAACATTTCTGTAGGGGCGGCTGTTGTATTTTCGATAACTGTCGTTTGGTTGAAAGCGACTTTAGGTTTATAATAAAAAAACAAGGTAATAGTTGTATGAAATACAATTACAGTTTCCTAGCCGTTGAGGAATGAGAAAATTTTACAAAATCACAAAATGAAAAAAAATTAAAATTAATTTATTTTCACGTGGAAAAACATTAAAATGCACCAAAATTTTGTTACTGGTCATAATTGTAAATAAATTTCGGTACATTTTTTTAATTAAAATTTCCGAGAAAGGAAATATTTTTGAGCTTATTTTTATTAAAGTGAAATTCTAAAAAAATTCTTTTTATATAAAGTAAAGAAATTCTCTCAAGATTTAAAACAAATTTATCAATTTAACTTCTATAATCTGAAGAACCAGTTGGCAGATTTATATATTTTTATATTCAATAAACTCCTCTCAAAGTTTTACCAATAACCTCTGCCAGTCATTGCTTTAAAAGTATTTTATTTACTTCAAATTTTAAACATTTTAGTTTTCAAATAATTCCATGGTGGTTGCTACACAAAATTCAAAACTATGACCCTTGCAAATAAATGAAGAAAATAAATAAATAAATAAATGCAAAAGCACGCATGTAACTAACATTTTTATTTTTGTTTTTAGAGGAGAAGCAAAAAATGTTAGGCTCTTATACATTAGCTTCTAGTTGTTTTTTTGATTTTCTTTTATAAAATCTTTAATGTTGATCGTGTTAGGCTAATAAATAAAAAACACCAATTTTTATTTTTTTTTTTCGTTTCATCTAGCGATATGAAAATATTTGGTTTTGAAATTCTTCAGATTACCACAAATTTGATTGATTCTATTGATTGTGCAAAGCACAATATATTTTGCAATCCTTTATTAAATATAAAAAAAACTTAAATTTTAACTATTAAATAATAATTTTCTATAACAATTTTTTTATATTTGAATTGAAAACATTTTAAAATTCCCCCCACCCCCACACCCCCGAAATAATAAAACTAGTTGATAAGTTATAGTAATGTAAGTAACCGAAACAAAAAACAATAAACTTTATATATATTAAAAAGTAAATATACTAATTTTAGTCGTTCTTCCTTATTTTTATCCCGTATCTTCTTCATGTTTTGAATTTTAAATTCGAGAAAATTGAAAATCTTTCTAAATGTTTTAATATTTAATTTGAAATTTGGAACGTAAACATGCACCGATTTTCGAAAGCGAGAGTATAATTTTGTAAAACATTTGCCTAAAAAGTTTACATCCTTGTAACACTTTTGAAGATTGACTACACTGTACTGTTTTGAGTACATTTTCACTGATTTTAAAGCTTTTAATCAAAATTAATTAAAACCTCCGTTGTCTTGTTATTATAACAAAATTATAAAAAAAATCATCTTTCGCCATTTTTAATTATTCACCTCCACCAATATATATTCACAATATTTCCCATCCACTTTTATTTTCTTTTTATGTAATATGTATTATGTATATTAAACTTTTATATAATTATTATTATTTTTATATGTTTTACACATGTTGCTAATTAACTTTAAATATTCATAATCCCTCACTCGTAATACCTTCATTTTGTTTTGGAAATTTAAAAAAAAAAATAGATTTCGATATAAATTAAAATTTTTTTTTTAATAAATATATATAATAAAAAAAATATGGAGTGTTAGCAATAATATATAAGTGACTATATAAATAGAAATGTCAATGTAAAATAAAGCATAAACTTTTGTGAAAGAATTGAAAATAAAATGTAACTTTAAAAAATTGTTAGAGTTTCTTTTATGTAGCGAGATTTTGTAACTCGATCGTTGTCAGGTTTGTCAAATATTTTCGGTCTATCATGAGTTACGAGAAAAGATCTTAGATCTTGCTTTACTGAGGTCATAATTGGTTACACTCGTATAATTTTTACTGAAGGGTGATTTTTTAGCTATTATCTTTTTGGCAACACTGGTTTAAACAGCTGGCGCACGTTTCGTGTTTTGTTTCATTGTCAAACATCTTCAGTTTGGTATATAATTTAACCATGAATCGTCTTACAAACGAACAACGCTTGCAAGTTATTGAGTTTTATTATCAAAATGCGTGCTCTGTTAAGAAATTTCATCGCGCGCTTCTTCCATTTTATGGTCAGTTTAATTGACCCACTGAAGCGGCTATTGTGACTAAATTTCGCACCAAATTTACAACAACGAGAGATGATATCCAACTTTTTTTTGCCCAAAATGCAAGAGCTTGACTTGCATGACATGTGGATTCAACAAGACGGTGCCACATGCCACACAGCACGCGCAACAATGGACTTATTGAGAGTCGAGTTCGGTGAACATTTTATTTCACTTTCGGGACCGGTGAGTTGGCCGCCTAGATCGTGCGATTTAACGCCTTTAGACTATTTTTTGTGGGGCTATGTTAAAGCTCATGTCTATACAGACAATCTCGCTTCAATTGACGCATTGGAAGACAACATTGAAGCATTTATTCGTGAGATACCGGCCGAAATGTTGGAAAGAGTATGCCAAAATTGGACTAAGCGGATGGACCATTTGAGGCGCAGTCACGGTCAACATTTGCATGAAATAATCTTCAAACATTAAATTATATGGACCGTACTATCGATTCAAATAAAGATTTCATGCATTTTTCTGAATTTTATGTGTTTTTTTTGTGGAAAACTTTCCTATAGCTCTTAAAAAATCACCCTTTATATGTTATTCAATCAGTTTTCACTACAGTTAATTTCAAAAGATAAACAAGAAATTTATAGTCGATCTAGGCCGACTATATGATACCCTATACCATGCGTTTACGGAGACCCTATCTCTTATTTTTTTGCCTTCGGATATGAAAAAGTTCATATTTATATGGCTACTAGGTCGAAAAATGGACCAACGGCGACCGTATTTGGCGAAGTCACTTCTTTTTTCAGAAAAATCTGTGCAATATGTTATTTGATAGATTTAAGTGAAGATCGGGAATCAGTTTCATATGGGGACTATTACTATGAATTGTTCTACAGAGTTTATTTTTGAACTACTGATAAATGGATGCAATAAACATACATAAACCCAATTTAAGTCGATCTCAACAATTTCAATAGCCTTCACTCTATGACCGATAGAAGCTTATATACTAAATTTCATCAAAATATATTCATATGTGCGACCTGTAGTTTGACTACAAGATTATATGGGCACACAGACGGATAGGCGGACTGACATCGGTAAATCGACTCAGAAGGTGATTCTAAGTCGATCGGTACAACAAAAGATGGTTCTAGGTAAAAAATTTTTGGTAGTTACAAACAGCAGCACAAAGTCATTATACCCAAACCACATGGTGGTATAGGGTATAAAAACAATGCACAAATTTGACAGATGTTGCGCATCGAAAAGCATCGCCATGCAATAATGAACTTGCGACATTGCCAAAACTAAGTCTACTGTATTTCTGTGGTCACAAGCGATAACCGCCTAAGTCGACTTAAGAACGATTTGAGTTATGTATGCTATCACATTCTACTAAAAACGCTTTATATTTCCGTGAAATCCCCATTTCTGTAACACTGTTTATTAAAAAGTTATTAATGAAAACATACTGACCTAAGTCGTAACAAAGCCCCATTACATTTATATAAACAGTTATTTTTCTCGAAAGAATGATTTTCGCCGATTTGAGTTATGTATACTATCATATTCTGCTAAAAAATCTTTATATTTACGTGAAATCCCCATTTCTCTAACACTGCTTTTTAAATAGATATTAATACAAATATTACATTACATTTATATAAAAAACTATTTTTCTCAAAAGCATGATTTTCGAGTTAGGCGGTTATTGCTTGTGACCACAGATTTATGAACACTACGCATTGCAGGGTTGCATTCCAATCTGCATTTATGAAGTCATGGCAGAATAAATTAAACTTGCTTCAATCCGAGGATAGCACTTGGTCCCAAAAATATTTTGTGTACGTATATGTATACTCCTTGGTATATGCTAAACTCTTTTTTTACTTCACGTCTAGCAACACGACAATTGTAGCTCGCCTCAAACTCTTGCTTAACATCAGCAGCGATCTGTGTGGGGGATATTTGGGACTCACTTTGACTTTTTTGATTATCTGGCTGCATTCACGGCTGCTTAAAGATCTAGGGCGACCTATATGCTTTGCTCCCTTGAAAAGCTGCTTGATGCTCTGAATGGTGTAGCGACTTCTATTCATCATTTCTCCTATCTCAGCATAAGATTTGCCTTGATTGTGCAAATATAGAATAATTTTTCGCTGAGATTCGGTGTTTGTTACCCATTTTAGATAAAATCAATTATTTTTTGAAAAAGGAGTCACATTGATATTTGGAGTTTGACATGTGGATACTGTTCAATTAAGAAGTATAAATACTGGTGATTTTGTCAGTTCGTCACTGTATATCACAGTTTCAATGACATAAATGTTCATTAACGTGAGCTTGATTTATTAGTTGATTGGTGTAATGTGAAATTGATGGAACTGAATCTTAAGAAATGTAAACATATGGTATCATACGGATGCTGGGTGTTACTTTTGTTTTCAACCTTGATGTTGCCTAGAGTTTCAATCGTAATGTTTTTGTTTGGAATCATCCAGGCTCGGGACCCTGATGTGTGCGCGATCTCCACGTTAAGGGGATGTGCCCTCTCGGTCGCCTGGGGTGGGAAGTGAATCCCGTTTTGTACGTTTTTTCTTTCAAATTTCAAAAAATATTCTTATTCATTCTTTTTCATATTTATTAAAATGCTTAAATATAATTTTAGTTCAATTGAAATCACGTATACGAATTTTAATGCTGACGTATACATGTTGCTACAACAAATATTGATAAACATTGTCGTAATTTTGCTTACACTTAAAAAATTATAATAAACAAACACAAACGACAATAGTTTTTTTTTTCCTGATTAGTAGTTAAAATTTTGTAAGTAATACAAACGATTTGGTAAATATATTTACCGCTTTATCGGTTGTTTTTAAAATGAAAAATACTTATTCATTTAACATTTTCAGTTTAACTACAAAATATTTTGAGTGTATTGAAAGTGAGTATGAAACAAATTTGAGTGGCATTATTAATTTGTGGACTGCATATGTGGAAAAGTTCATGTCGAATGCTATTTTTATATTAGAAATATTGGTCCGATCTCGACCACATTTTCTAAAGTCAAATTTGACTAAAATCTATGCAAAATTTTGAGCGATATCTATAGGATAATCTGGATCTTACGGCAATTTGAGTCCATCTGATAGCGGTTATTTATATCAGGATTAGGTCCAAACATGCACCAATTTCAGTGGTCATCGCTCTATGGCCGATAAAAGGTTATATATTTAGTAGTTACGGACAGACAGTACACAGAGTACTGTAGGGTACAGATAATAGGTTTAATTTTTCGTATAAAATTGTATTTCTGGCGAAAAATATAGGTGATCCCAAATTAAAGCCCTTAGTTTTGGAGAATAACACATTTGATTTTTTAAATTTTTCATATAAAATTGGATTTTTGGAGAACAATATAGGTTATCCCAAATTAAAACACGTTTTGCTCTATTTCTTATTTTTCATATAAAATTAAATTTGTAGGTAGGTGATCCTAAAATCTTGCTTGGTTATAAGTTTAGAAAGTTTAGACACCAAAGCAGAAAGAGTTTATTGGATCACCCCGTTTGTAGAGAGTGAAATTGTTAAAATAGGGATTTAAATATTTAACTTCTTTAGCAAGGTTACTTAAATACATATACCTACTTTGCGACTAGAGGTTTTTAACTCGAGCGTTGAATTGATATCCGAAAGTAATGCAAGTTCTATGCAGCGGGGAAGAAACGAACAAAAATGTATGTAACATTTTTAATTTTTCTCATGAATAACTTTTTATTAAAATCTTTTTAATTATTTATCTTCATTATGGCTGGGAAGCCAATAGGAGTTATTGTTTTATTAGAGATAATTTTTAAATTTTATATATCAGTTTCGCAAAATATCAAAATCTTATAATAAAATTTATTTTATAAATTAGAGAAACTTGCTTTCTACGCTATAATACCGATATAAAATTAATATCGTAGGTTCAAATATTTTTTATATATTATAATATATTATAATATAGCTAGTATACTAGCTGTAACCCGATCCGGCTCGTTACACCCATCGTAACGAAATAAAAAACTGGGAGTACATTTTGTAGAAAACTATTTTATTTATATTTGGTGATTTTTTATTTTATCGATTTTAGATTTTTGCGATTTTTGACTATTGCGATTTTTTGATTATCGTTTTTTGTTTTTTTTTTTTTGCAATTTTTGATTTTAGCGATTTGTTTTTTTCGATTTTGTGATTTTGGCGATTTTTAATATTCACGATTTTCGGTTTTGGCGATTTTTCATTTTGGCGTTTTTTTTCGATTTTTGTTATTCGCGATTTTCTGGTTCTGGTGATTTTTGACTTTGACGATTTTTGTTTTTTTTTTATTTCTTATTTTGGTGATTTTTGTTTTTTGCGATTTTTAATTTTGGCTATTTTTCTTATTTGCGTTTTTCGGTTTTTTGGTGATTTTTATGATTCCGCCCATATTTTTCACGACTAACATTGGTAATTAATTTCAAGACTGCCGTTTTCATAGTACTTCATATTTTTTGGATAGGAGGTGCCACGCCCATTTTTTTTCGGACTAATCACATTAATATCTCATTAACTCACACAAAGTCCCAAGGCTTTCACTATTATAGCACTCCACTTATATGGCATTAAATGCGGGGTGCCACGTCCACTGGTCCGATCCCGCCCATTTTTCCGCCACTCTTCAACTTCGTTTAATATGTACATGTACATAGTTTAAGAACTCTTGCTAACGTAGTACTCAAGATGTATGTTAAAATTAGATGTTAAAAACTCACTTTATATGGGAGGTACCACGCCCACTTAAAAAATCAAAAAAATAGCATATTTTTTCCTTCCGGATAGGTAGTTACCTACTGTAAAAAATTCAAGACGATCGGTCCAGTGGTGTCTCCTATAAACTATTAAGAAACGTACAAACATACAAAATTTAATTTTTTTATAAAGCATGTAAACGAAAATTTTTGTAAATATTTACTTATTATTTTAAATTAAAAATAACAAAATTCAAATTAATATAACATTTTAAGAACATTACTCCATAGTTTATAAATCTAGTAAAAAATTTACAATTCGCGGCGAGATAATGCGTAGGAGAGTATTTTACCCTTTAAGCCGTTCATTAGGTTTTTTTGACACCTTTTCTACCAATTTTATTAACTGATTTGTTCCACCTGAAGTACAAATTTCTCTCAGTTTTAGTTACCTTGGATGTTTTTCGCTGTATTGATTTTATATGAGCCCAAAATTTTTCCACTGGACGAAGTTCAGGGCAGTTTGGTGGATTGAACTCTTTTTCGACAAATTGTATGTCATTGTTTCTGAGCCACTCGACAGTTTCTCGGGAATAATGAATTGTTGCTAAATCAGGCCAGAATATTGGCGGGGTAGAATGGAGTTTATATAAAGGCAATAAACGTTCTTTCAAATATTTTTTTATGTACGTTTGCCTGTTCAATGTGCCTCATATGACAAAAGGCTTAGTGAATAGCCCACAGCTGCAAATTGCTTGCCACACTAAACACTTTTGTGCAAACTTGTCAATTTTTTTGTATTTAAATATTTTCTTTACACCTCCCCTCATAAATGCAATTTAGTACTGGGATCCAGGAATTTGCTTAAAATACTCTTTGACTTTTTTTTATATTTTTCGGACTAATTATGGTCAATTAAATATTAAGATAATAATAAAAAAAAAATTCAAATTATTACATCCTTTTCACTCGACGTTTCGTTGACGGTATTTCAACTTCTTCTGGAGTGTGAACTTTATTGATTTGATTTTATTACATTGTCAAGTATTGAATTTGTATAAAAAACTGGACATCACGACACAAAATTTTAATAAATTTAATAAATAATTACAATTTAAAATAAATCACAGTTTAACCTGACATGTTTCGTCATCCATCAATATACAGCCTTTAAAATTGTTCAGAACTGTCTTCAATAGTTTTTTGGTTCGTTTTTTGCCCTAACACCAACAACATCACTTCTGTTTGGCACTTTCATTACTTTGTACGATCTAAGCTCATATTTTTTTAACTTTTTGTATATACATATGAGACACTGATTTTTTTCGCTAAATCCCGTACCAACATGTTTGGTTTAGACACTAGTGCATTCGTCACTTTCAACGCCAATTTTTAAAAACAAATCTAGGAATTCGGCCTTTTCTTTCAGTGGATTGTTTCTCCCTAAACCGGTTTATGACGTTCCTTGCAGTTGCTCAGGATGTACCTGTTAACACCTTGCTATTGCTGCAAAGGAGGCATTAGGGTGAACCAAAAAAATGTCCACAATTTTTTTTCTCTGTTTTTCCAATTGTGATGTTGACGCCATAGTTGTTTATTTGAAAACGTGGAATGCATTTTTTGCTTACAAACCACAGAATTCAATAATTAACGTCACTTTTTTGTATTGTTTGTTTTCATCTTGATATTCGAATTTGAAAAACAAATTTCGTTTACATGCTTTGTAAGATGAAAAAAAGTAGCTACGAAAAATTTCGTTAATTTAGTAAAATGTTCAAAGGCTTCGCTAAAATCCATAACTCAAAAACCAGTTTAGTTTAATTACGATGTGAATTTCCTTTTTTTTTTTAATATACTAAAAGAGACGTGATTAAAAATTATTTTATAGTTAAAATCAGAGTTCAGAAAAAAACACACACTGAATAAAAAACTCGTACATATATGTAAACAAACATAATTTAGACCAACACACACATATTTTTAGCTTCATATCAATTATGTGCGTTTCTAAATTTTCTACGGTGCCCAACACAATCATGAATGTGTTCGTTTTAATATTTCGTTATTTACACGAACATTTTTGTATCACGTAGTTTTTGTTTCGATCACACATAAACCACACATATTGGAGTGTTGCTTTATTTGAAGTTCGTGTTCTGGTACGTGTACTGAAAAAAAAACAGAACATGTACAATAAACAGGTTCGAGTTCAGTTATATTTTAAGTCGTGTTGTGGCTCGTGTACTAAGAAAAAACAGAACATGTACAATAAACAGGTTCGAGTTCAGTTATATTTTAAGTCGTGTTCTGGCTCGTGTACTAAGAAAAAATAGATCATGTACAATAAACAGGTCCGAGTTCAGTTATATTTTAAATTCGTGTTCTGGTTCTTGTACTACGAAAAATTTAAACATCAATTCGCGATCTGATACACCCCGATAAAAACGACAACAATTGTTTCAACCAAATTTATTAAAATTTTATTGACCCTTTTTTATGACTTACGTTGCAAATTGTTTACAATTGTCAAATATTTTAAAATTTTATTGGCCATTTTTTGTGATTTACGTTGAAATTATTTACAATTGTTTTTATTGACTGGTTTTTATTTTAATAAAAGATGGTAATAAAATACTTAAGACACAAAAACTGCACACTGCACTTAAATCTTTCTTGCAGGTTTCAATCAGACGTGTAAATTTTTTCGTTTCGCTATTAAAAGTTGCGTATTTTTTATAGCAAAACTTATTTCTGTTATTGCTTTCAAATTGTTTTAATTTTCACAAAATATTTGCAATTTACACAATAACACAGTACACTTATAGATCACGATCTAATGAAAACTGAACTACTTTTAATGAATAAATGACGCACGCACTCGCTATTTATTGCAAAATCAATTGCGTGAAATTGTAACGTAAGTCATAAAAAAGGAACAATAAAATATGAAAATATTTTTTTGGGTTTTTTTATTGACACTCAATGTTTTTATCAAGGTTCAGAAAATACACACATGAAACACACAATGTTCTGTTCAAAAGCAGCCAACACATATCTTTATTTTCATATCAATTATGTGCGTTTCTAAATTTTCTACGGTGCCCAACACAACCATGACTGTGTTCGTTTTAATATTTCGTTATTTACACGAACATTTTTGTATCACGTACTTTTTGTTTCAATCACACATAAAGCACACATTTTTGAGTCTTGCTTTATTTGAAGTTCATGTTCTGGTACGTGTACTGAAAAAAAAAACAGAACATGTACAATAAACAGGTTCGACTTCAGTTATATTTTAAATCGTGTTGTGGCTCGTGTAGTAAGAAAAAACAGAACATGTACAATAAACAGGTTCGAGTTCAGTTGTATTTTAAACACGACTTAAAATATATTGAAACAAAAAGTACGTGATACAAAAATGTTCGTGTAAATAACGAAATATTAAAACGAACACAGTCATGGTTGTGTTGGGCACCGAAGAAAATTTAAAAACAAACATAATTGATATGAAAATAAAAATATGTGTGTGTTGGTCTAAGTTATGTTTGTTTACATACATATATGTACGAGTTTTTTATTCAGTGTGTGTTTTTTTCTGAACCCTGCTTTTTATGCAAAAAATCCCAAAAAATCATTGAGATAAGGATTGTGCATTGACACTAATTGATTCGCAAATTAAGGGTGGGTGATTGTGTTTTTTATGATGCAAAATTTGTTTGTGTCTAAAGTTATTTATTACCAAAAAAAAAAAAATGTTTGCAAAAGATCCTAACAACCAACAAGTGTGTCTTTTATGCCGCAAAATTGGGTTTTTCGTCTATGACACTAATTGGTTGCGAAAATAGGGGTGGGTAATGCAAAAAAAACCTAACAACCAACAAGTGTAAATTTTATGATGCTATATAGTTTTTGTGTCTTAAGTATTTTATTACCATATTTTATTAAAATAAAAACCAGTCAATAAAAACAATTGTAAATAATTTCAACGTAAATCAAAAAAAAAAAAGGTCAATAAAATTTTAATAAATTTGGTTGAAACAATTGTTGTCATTTTTATCGGGGTGTATCAGATCGAGAATTGATGTTTCAATTTTTCGTAGTACAAGAACCAGAACACGAATTAAAAATATAACTGAACTCGAACCTGTTTATTGTACATGTTCTGTTTTTTCTTAGTACACGACCCACAATACGACTTAAAATATAACTGAACTCGAACCTGTTTATTGTACATGTTCTGTTTTTTTTCAGTACACGTACCAGAACACGAACTTCAAATAAAGCAACACTCCAATATGCGTGGTTTATGTGTGATCGAAACAAAAAGTTCGTGATACAAAAATGTTCGTGTAAATAACGAAATATTAAAACGAACACAGTCATGATTGTGTTGGGCACCGTAGAAAATTTAGAAACGCACATAATTGATATGAAAATAAAGATATGTGTTGGCTGCTTTTGAACAGAACATTGTGTGTTTCATGTGTGGATTTTCTGAACCTTGGTTAAAATAAAAGTTTTTGCTTTTATACCTACTTTAGATTTATTTACAACAAGTTTCACTTTTAAGTTTTACAGTGTAAAACCATCCTAGTATTCAAACTCTTTAATATTTTAGGTATTTTTTTTTTATTATTGTAATATTTATAATATTTAATTATAACATATGTATCAAATGAAAAACAACGTGTGTACAAAAACAATTAAAAAAGTTAAATTTTTGAAAATTCTGTGAAATAGCATTAAGCAAATAACTTAAAGGATTATAAGGTATATATTAATTGTACGTATATGTAAGTATATATGTATAAAGAAAACCAAAGGAAAATATCAAAACCAAAACGAAAGAAAACATAAATACTTTTTAAAGATAGGCCTACATACAAAATGTTGTCATAATGTTTTTTTAAGTGATCGATTTGTTTTTTAAATACATAAAAAATAAATTAATTTCCTTTTTCGTTATAAGCACAAGAGAAAATTAAGTAAATTGAATGAATAAATAGGAAACTACCATTCAGCATCACCATTGGATTTTTGAAATACATAATCCTTCCCACCAATATTCATAATGCCATCTTTTAAATAAAATTTCCATTTGTTACGAGAGCGTGTAATCTGGAAAAGTTTTATAATGTTAAAAAAGTGAAAAATAAGATATATTAAAGCACCAACCAACCTTATCATATTGACACACTATAACATTATCCGTGTCAAAGAGATCACTGGCATCTTCGTCTGTAACATCATCTTCGCTATTTAGGGGTTCTTCTTCGGCACCCCCTTCATTTTCAATATCAGATTCATCATCTTTATCCAGGTCGTCATTGTCGTCGTCATCCATATTACCATCGCTCTCTTCACTTTCATCTTCATCAGAGGTATCGAGAGCGCCATCCAATTGTTTAGCTGTATTGAAATTCTCTACAAAACAAATAGATAAGGTATGTTTTTTTTTGTTTTGGTGCGTGTGCGTGTGTGGTATGTGTAAACACTTACTTTGCATATTAGCATTAACTAACGCAGCATTGACATGTTGTTGCAACACTGACGAGGCCAACGTTGTGGGCAATGACATTATCGACGATATTAAATGAGCCGTTAAAATTTGCGTCAGCTGATTTTCTTGTAAAGCTGAGGCAGGCACATGTATGGTTAGGACCCGAGATTCTGAATTCATGGTACCAGCTTGAGCAGGCAAAGTTATCTAAAAATAGTATTTAAAAAAAAAAACTATAAAAGTAGAAGGGTTAAACAATAAGACGTTTAAAACGTGTGGCTAGAATCTTTCATTTTACTATCAATTTTGGCCCCTTGAAAATAATTCTTATGGGAAAATTTGCTTTTTTATTTTGATCCTTTTAACTTTTTTCCTGAGAAACAATTGAATATGGGCGGTATGCCATTAGATTCTACTCCCATGGGGCTTTCACCTGATATATGACAACCCTCATTCAGGTCGGCTAGAAATAACCGTTTTGGCCCCTTGGAAATAATTCTTATGGAAAAAATCTGCTTTTTTTTTTTGATCCTTTGTAACTTTTTTCCTGAGAAACAATTGAATATGAGCGGTATGCCATTAGATTCTACTCCCATGCGGCTTTCACCTGATATATGACAACCCTCATTCAGGTCGGCTAGAAATAACCGTTTTGGTCCCTTGAAAATAATACTTATGGGAAAAATCTGCTTTTTTTATTTTGATCCTTTTAACTTTTTTCCTGAGAAACAATTGAATATGGGCGGTATGCCATTAGATTCTACTCCCATGGGGCTTTCACCTGATATATGACAACCCTCATTCAGGTCGGCTGGAAATAACCGTTTTGGCTACTTTAACATTATATGCTTTTGTATGCGAATATACATTATTTTTTATATGAAATTACAAAATAATAACAAAACAAATTTATTATTTGTCAGATACATGTTTATAGTCTAAATTTAATTATTAAAATATTTAGATAATTGTTTTTTTACTTGAATAAAAAATTTCGTTTGCTGAAGTGAAGTACTTAACATTTGGTCTCTGGTCATCAAAAAATTCTTGAAAATGTTAACATTAACATTCTCTGTTAAAATTCTTAACAGATATTTATTTCGATATTTAACTTCACACCCTTTGGTGCTTTTAATGTCAAAAAAAAATTTTTTTTTTTGTATTTGCGATGTTTTTTGAATTATAAAACGCCTTTTACGCGTTCAACTTTTGTGCAATTTATAAATATATTTCTGTAATTTAAAAATATATTTTATTTACACAATATAAAATGTTCTTTCGTAAAACTAAATACAAAATTTTTACGTACATTGTAAGAAGGGATTTCATAGATATTCGTTTATTTCGCAGTGAGAAATAACGAAGTTTTTCCTATAATCAATGTACGTACGTACCACTTCAAAAAAAAAAAGTTTGAAGAAGAATGCCCTTTTAAACTAATATTGCCTGTACCGACAAAATTAGCCTTTCTCAAAATTGTACAATACCTCAAATGTTTCGTAATTTTTTATACTTACATTTACAGGCATAATACGATTTGGATCTAGGGCAGCAACAATAGGTATAGTAGAAGATTGTTGCTGGTTGTTGCTACTACCAGCAGATGATTGTTGTTGCTGTTGTTGGTTACCATTACCAATCACTTGCTGTTGTTGTTGAAGTTGTTGTTTCTGTTGTTGCAAAATAGGATGTAGGGGAGGTGGTTGACTTTGTGTCGATTGTTGTTGCTGAGGTTCCTGTTTAACTGTGCCATTCATTATTGTATTGGTTACATTGGATGATGTAGCGCCAGTTGTTGCGTTGGATCCATTTGTTGACTGTTGCAGATTGGCTATATTTGGTTTGATATCAGCTGTTGTTGACGTTGATGAATTTTGAGCTGCACCATTATTTTGTTGCTGTTGTTGTGCTGAGGCTGCTGCTGCAGCAGCAGCTGCCTTTTTAGCTTTAGCTGCTTGAGCCTTTAATTAACATAAATATATATGTTTATAAATATAAATCATTATACAAACAATAATAAATATTTAATTTACCTTGGTTGGCTAAGGGAACAAAATTTTTGTTGTTCATTTTAAGATGTTTCAAAATTTTCATGGCACATTTTTATGTAATGAGTCATCAGAATGTTTCGTTGATAGATAGTTTTGATATGGATGTTTAACGTTGTTGACACAAGCAGCAGACCAATATCGTGAACGTGGTACGAAATATTATAAAAAAAAAAAAGTGTATACACAAATTGATTTTTTAGAAAGTTAATTTGTTTCTTCAATTTAATGCAATATCACAGTTTTTGTTTTCTTTGTGTTGGTACTAACTTTACTTACCTTTGGATTATTGGCTACAATTTGTGGTGGTTGTGATTCTGGTGGATCTGGGTTTATTTCAACAGCTTTGCTAGCCATTAGTTTTGAGCGCCATATTTGTTTCATTTCTTGTAGCACTTGCTCATCAACACCCTCATCAAGAAAAGCATCGCGTACATTGGTTATAACATCTTCAATAACGGCATGATATAATTTTAGCTGGGACCAAAATAAAAGTGAAATATTTAATAGAATTATACAATAAATCATCTTTTTCACCAAATAGGCTTCGCATTATTGTTATGTACGATACAACACAAAAGTAATGTGATAATAAAAAATTAATTAAATTACTTGTAATATGTACTTTTAATGTGTATACACAGTTTCCCCAATAATTGTCAATTGTTTTATGTGTTGGCAGATTTGTGCAACTGACGGGACAGTTAGAACTAGGCTGTTAGTAGGCAAGCGAAACCAAAAATCTCAATCCCGCACTCAATCCCCTGAATTAGAATTTTAAAATATTTTTTTTTTTTTTTTGCTTTTGAATCTTCACTATTTCCAACACAATTTTGGTTTATATGCACGGAATAATATAAATCCACGCAATTTAATTAAAGTTGGATTGATATGATTTTTTAAAAATTATTATTTAAGTTTATATGCACGGAAAATTCTAAAACCACGCAATTAAATTATATACAGTGTTGGTCAGAACAAAAGCAACCATAATAACTATTGAACTTTATTTTATTTTTAAGCATGATACTGTTGTTTTTCCAAAATCTCCTTTATCATTTCTTACTCTTTATAATATTATATTACAAAAAAAAAAAAAACTAAAATTATAAACTAAAGGAATCGTTGTATACATATTTTTTTTGAAAAAAAAAAAAAAAAAAAAAAAAAAAAAACTCAAAATGGCACTATTTCAGTTGGACAAAACAAAAGCAACTTTAAGCACGATCAAATTGCATTGTCTCTACTTTCCATTTTAGCGGCATTTGCATTTAATTTAACTGGCAGATTCCAGCCCTCGAAATTCGAGTGAAAATTCTAGGATATTTTATTTTTTCATTAAATAAGGACCCTAAAGGTATGCTAATCAATTATAGCCAATTCCCAAATCAACACGAAAAACTCATTTTTATTACAAACACATTATCAAATTTAATAAACACACACATAGCATTGTATAATTTTATGTATGTGTTAATAGCAACTTTAAGTGCAATTTACTCAAAATAAAGGAACAAATTTAAAAATCTGTAAATCTGCAAAACGGCTAAAAAGAAATACCTTTCAAATAATACACGTTTGGTCAAAATCGGGATAAAACGGTAGAACAAAACATCGGTCACAAGAAATCGCCTAGCCTTTAATATTATAGATTTAAGTTGACTGACAACTAGTTGCGTTGGGAAATTGGTCATATTTAAATCAAATCGTCATGGCTCGTGTTAAATACTCCGAAAACTTAAAAAATGAAATAATTATGTTTTATTTGAATGGAAAGAGTCAAATAGAACTGGCTGAAAAGCATAATATTAATAAATCTATAATATATCGGCTTATAAAAAAATATTAATCAACAAGATCTGTAAAAACATTGCATTTGGGAGGAGCACCACGGAAGACACATGAAAGGACAGACCTTCACATTGTACAAATTGTGCAAAAATATCCATCAAAAACTATTTTAAATGAGTTAAATTGAAATATAGATTCAAGGACTGTTCGTCGCCGAACATTAGAAGCAGGTTTCCGAAGCTTCAGGCCAGCAAAAAAAGAAAACACTCCTCACTAAGAAACATTTGGTAAAAAGGTAGAACGTATTTATTTCAATCCTATTTCGCTAAAATGCTTAGCATATTTTAATTGGTTTAACTCTGACGGAATGTGCAGTGTTCGCAGCAAGAAAGGAGATCGTTTAAACCCACGCTACTACAAGTCAACTGTGAATCATGGCGGCGGATCAATTATGATTTGGGCATGCTTCTCTGGTTTTGACATTGGACCCTTCCACGAATCGACGGATTAATTGACAGATTTAAATATAGAGACATTCTTGCTAATGTTATGATGACACACTCTGATTGGGATATTTCAACACGATAACGATCCGAAACATACTTCGAAGGTGGTAAAAAAGTGGCTCGCTGAAAATGGAGTTCAAACACGTGATTGGTCGGCCCACTCACTTGATTTGAACCCTATTGAGAACTTATTTGGCATTTTACAGCGTCGAGTAGCTGGTCGGGCTTTCACTTCTAAACAACTTTAAAAGAAGCGCTGGAAACTGAGTGGAAAAGCATTCCAGTCAATATTATCAACCATCTTATTGAATCCATGCCACGTAGATGCGGCAGAGTTATAAAAAAGAACGGATTCTTCACTAAATATTGAATAATATTAAATGTTGCTTTTGTTTTGTCCAACTGAAATAGTGCCATTTTGATTTTTTTTTTTGGGAAAAAAATACAACGGTTCATTTAGTTTACAATTTTAGTTTTGTCTTTTTTTTTTGTAATGTTATAAAAAAGAGTAAGAAATTACAAAGATTTTGGAAAAACAATAATAACATGCTTAAAAATACAAAAAAGGCTTTTGTTCTGACCAACACTGTACATATTTACAAATTTAAGAACAAATACTTAGGGCCAAATATACGAGCGGGAGTCATAAGTCTTTAGAAAAACATAGAAAAACACATTTTTTTGGTTTATTTTATTTTGCAACAGCGATACTCTAACTTTTTTTAAGCCGTCGTAAAGTAAGATTGCGAAATAGACTTCTGTTTCAGAGATGATCTCCTCCTAGGCATTTTTTAAACTTGAAAACAGGAAAAATCGTTGGGAGCCAAATCAAGAAAATAAGGTGTATGTAGCAACAATTCAATTCTAACCTTAACTTTTGTGCACCCGAGCATTATCTTGCAGAGGGTATATATATAGGTTTGTCATTGCGTTTGTAACGCATCGAAATAAATTACGGAGACCATATATTTTCATGATCCTTATACAAGGGAAGTTGATTTAGCGATGACCGTTTGTCCGTCTGTCTGTGGAAGTCACTATCACGCCCTCAGTAACAAAGCTAGACTCCTCGGGTTTGCATAAAATCTTTTATTAACATTACAAAGGAGTTGCTATTTAAAATCATCAATATCGGTCGAAAGGGTCACGAGATATGAATATGAAACATTAAAAAAACTCTTGCAAAATAAAAATTTTCAGTGCGCTTGTTGTTTTTCTTAAGATATGTATGTTATATGTTGTAATTCTTCTTATTGCTGCAATCATTGTAGTTGTGTGTATATTTATACGGCAATGAGCGGTAAAAAATTAAAACATGAAATACTACTACTGAAGTGGCCACGCAATGAGCGGCATTTTTAAGCGGCGCCGCTCAGGAATAGAACTTGTTCAAATTTTTAGTTGTTTTCTGAGCGGCAAAGAATAAAAATGGCAAAAAAAATGGCTTTTCTTTGTTTTGTCAATCTGTAGCGCGATTCGGTAACTTCTTTTAACGATAATTGAATCGTTAAAAAAGAAAACAACAAAATTATCGATTTTGGTATTCAGTAAAATTTTTAAACGATATTCACTATTGTTAAAGTCAGCTGTTGTTATCTTTAACGACAACCATTTTTGTGTTGTTTTTCAATCGATAAAAAGTTAAAAAGGTGGAAAAATAGTCATACATAAATAAAAATCATAAAAAAGTGAAAAATACTTTGGTTTTATTATAAAATTTTTTTATATAAATTATAAATAATAACATTGACAATGGCATTTTGACAACTAAACGCTTAGAAATGACGCTCAATAATAAGACACTTGCCGCTCATACTCGCCGCTCGCCGCTCATTGCGATATTACGATATAATAAAGAAAATCGCCAATATGAAAGAAAAAATATATTCCCTAAGCAAAACAAAAAGTACACCTTTTTTAAAAAAAAGTACCCTCTTTTGAAAAAAGTAAAATTTTTTTAAAAAAAGTACCCTTCAAAGATTAAAAAAAAAAATAAAATTTAAAGTTAAAAATAACAAATTAAAATTAAAAACTTAATATTAATAATTTAAAAAGGTATAAAATACAAATTAAAAATTTTAAAAAATAAATAAAAGATTAATTATAAAAATTAAAAAGGGCCCTTTTAGAATACATTGCGTTTCAGAGACGAATTGAATTGTTATAAGACTGCCATTTTGGCAACACTGGTTTAAACAGCTGACGCACGTTTCGTGTTTTGTTTCATTGTCAAACATCTCCAGTTTGGTCTATAATTTAACCATGAATCGTCTTACAAACGAACAACGCTTGCAAGTTATTGAATTTTATTATCAAAATGCGTGCTCTGTTAAGAAAGTTCATCGCGAGATGATATCCAACCGATATGACATGATACCGAGAGATGATATCCAACTTTTTGTTGCCCAAAATGGAAGAGCTTGACTTGCATGACATGTGGATTCAACAAGACGGTGCCACATGCCACACAGCACGCGCAACAATGGACTTATTGAGAGGCGAGTTCGGTGAACATTTTATTTCACGTTCGGGACCGGTCAATTGGCCGCCTAGATCGTGCGATTTAACGCCTTTAGACTATTTTTTGTGGGGCTATGTTAAAGCTCATGTCTATACAGACAATCCCGCTTCAATTGACGCATTGGAAGACAACATTGAAGCATTTATTCGTGAGATACCGGCCGAAATGTTGGAAAGAGTATGCCAAAATTGGACTAAGCGGATGGACCATTTGAGGCGCAGTCACGGTCAACATTTGCATGAAATAATCTTCAAACATTAAATTATATGGACCGTACTATCGATTCAAATAAAGATTTCATGCATTTCTCTGAATTTTATGTGTTTTTTTTTTTTTTTTGGAAAATTTTCCTATAGCTCTTAAAAAATCACCCTTTATAATTACAAACAAACTCCAAGGCCTGGATGACTAGACAACTTTTTGAAGAATGGGTTCAAAGTACTGGCCGAAAAATTTTATTTTTTATTGATAATTGTTCAGCACATCCAATTGAATGCCATTGAACTGGCATTTTTTCCACCGAATATGACCTCTAAATTTCAACCTCTTGATCAGGGAGTAATTCAAAACTTGAATGTTTTCTATTGTAGCAGAATAGTAAAAGAAGCACTAACACGCATAGAGGCAAACGAAAAACAGGATGTTACACTAATGGATTGTATCAATAATGTAACAAAAGCTTGGCATATTCATGTCAGTAAACAAACCATAGCGAATTGCTTCAAAAAAGCTGGATTTGGTCAGTATTCCGAATGGGAAAAAGATGACATGCCTCTAATTTTTTTTGAGTAATATTGATGAAAATAAAAACGTAATTGAAGCTGACTACGAAGCATGATTAAAAGCAAACAAAATAACTTGTAATGCTACTCTTCAGGACTGTATTGAAATAGATAGTGAGCTTTGCACAACTGACTTTCCAACAGATGATGATATTGTTGAGCATTACTGTCCTGAATCAGAGGATCAACTCTTAAGCGGAACGGAGAGTGATGGCGAGGGTTCGGTGGAAGAAACTATTTATCAGCCTTCCAGAAATGATATAGAAAATTCTTTTCGACCATTGAATTTATATTTGCAGACGAATGACACTACAACTGATGAGAACTATGAGGCTTTGAGCAAATTAGTCATTTTTTACTGAATATAACAAAAAAAAAAGTAAATTTTCAGTCACTAATTTCAGAATATTTTACTTTATTGTAAATTGTTTTTACATACAATACATACATACTGTGGTATGTAGTTTTCAGTTAGTACCTGTTTTAAATAAAAAATACAAACTATAAACAAACACATGCTTGCAATTGATTATCTAAAAAAAAAAAAAAACATTCTGTAACTCGAAGTCTCCAAGTTTCTTTTGGGATAATGATGATTCGAGTTAAGGAAGTTCGACTGTAGTCATTAATTCTTTGTATAGGAGACACGATCACTGTGATTTATAACAAGAAATTATAATAGAAATTGGCCAACAAGAAAAGCAATTAACTTTAAATTTAATTGGTATTCGAATTTAAGGTTTCAGTATCGGCAACAGTTTTAAAGTGGTAGCCGTACCGAACATTGGTTGTAATATTGAGTTTAAGACCCAGGTGGAGGGTATCGGTACAGCCGATTTTAACACTCTTAGTTTTGTTTTCTTGGCTTAATAATTATAAATAATATTCTCTATTTATTGTTTTTGCTTACCAGCTCATTTTACTGTCTTTGCTTTCTTTGCGGCGGTTCACCTGGTAGAAATCTATTGCTTTGTCTGTTGTTTCATTTTTGGTGTATAGTGCTGAAGCATTGTGTTATCAGGATGCGACGGAAAAGTTCTAAAAAAGCTACTGAATCAGTGTCATGATTGCGTTTATTTTCAATTGTGGGCAAACGCGGCATCCAATTTGTTGATAGCTTTTTCATACTCAATTTGTCCTGCAAAGTTGAAATCACTAAACCATGTAGTTGCACATGGCCTGAACTAGTTCACGCACTTTAACTCGTTGGTCACTCAAAACTATATTGTGTATGCTATAAATGATTTCCGAAGTAATTGGCTCAACTGGACATTCAGAACGAGGTTCATCATTCGTTTAAATTCATTTAAACTTCGTCTAACTCATCTTTGATTTCTTTGAAGCAGTAGTGTTTGATAACAGCACGAAATTTTTTTTTTTTTTTTGATTTTTCAAAAATAGCAAAAGTTGTTTCTACCAATCGATTGTTTAAAAAAAAACATGAATGATGAATTTGCCTAAAAATTATCAGTCGTCTTTTGTAGCTTTTCAGAAACTTTGCTTTAAATTCTTAGTGCTCCTTGTATGTATTATCAATAAATTTAAAACTAATTTTTCATTTCATTTACTAGATTGTACTGTTTTAATTTGCATATATTATATACCTTTATCAGCCAATATAACAAATAAATGCATGCAACAAAATTCGTTAATTGCATATTCTCTAACGTTAACCCATTCGCGTTCCCGTAAAAAAATATTTTAATTTTTTTGTATAAAATTTTTCTTGTAAAATGAACAATTAAGAATTTTTGGAAGAAATATTTGCATTTTTTATAACATTTTCTTCTAAGATTTCAATTAAGCATAAAATGAACATAGAAAAAAAATTTTTTAGGAAGTGTCCTCATGGAGCTGTACCAATGCGAGTACAATGAGACAATAAGGAATTAATAAAAGTAATTATAACTTTAAAGCAATCAACATGGTTTTTCCCTTTGCTTTAAATTATTATAAAAATAATCTGCTGCACTCAAATAAAAATAAAAGAGATCGACAGCAATTTAAACTAGGAGGGGGTAAAAACTACTAGATTTCAAACCATGGAACAAAAAAGAAGGACGGAAAAGGTACCGCTATATTATGAAATAATATAATCAAAATAATTTCCAAAATAATAACCAAGCGAGTGCAGTGGGATCGAATGGGTTAACATTGTTTTTTTAAATAATTCGTTTGCGTCAGTTTTTAAGATAAGTAACAAAAAAAATTTTGATTATTTCGCATTTTTTGAAGGTGGTAAGAAATGTACACAGTCTTACAAAAGTTTACATACCCCTGATATATTTAAGTTTTTTATATAAATTTATTAATGGAAACTGCTTCAATGATTTTTAATTTTTTATATTGGATTTTATTGCAAAAAAAATTAACTTAATATATAATTTTATAAATATATATTAAAGAACATAAAATAATTCTGTTTTTGGTTTTACCTGTATTTGCAAAAGTTTACATACGGTCATAAATAATAATTCGAAAAAAATTTATTAATATCTTGTATGGCCTTATTTAGCTTTTATTACAGAAGATAGTCGAGATGGCATGGATAAAGCAAATTTGTTGGTTGTTTCAGTTGTATTTCTGCTCCACTCCTCCATCAACGTTTCCTGCAGAGCCGAAATGGATGTAATTTGAAGTTTGTCCTTATCTCAATAACATTTAGGTCGGGGGACTGCGGGGGATGTTTTAGCTTGTGACTCACGTTATAGCGAGGTCATTCTTTTACAATCTTATATATATAACTTTCCTGTCCTTCAAAATATCTATGTACATAGCCTTATCCATAGTGCCATTGATGAATCTGAGTTTACCAACCGCATTTACAGCCATACATCCCCAGATCATGACTGACACTCCTCCATGTTTCACTGTGGAATTACCAAACTTTGGTCGTATTCTAAGCGTTTATGGATGTTCACAGATCTAAGTAGTGTCTTTTCTCGCAACTCTGGTATTGTACCCATTCCGCTTATATGCTTGTGGGTCGGAAACAATAATTCCCAGATCTGACTTTAGTTTTCGACTTACTTCGACTACACTTTCCTTCGGATTTTCTTGAACAGAAGGAATAACGACACGTTCTCTTCGGTTGTCTAGAATACGGGGAGTCCAGAACGTTCCTTACTTTCAAAATTTCTATTGTCTTTGAAATTTTTATTATTTTTTGTACTGTGGGCTTTTTTAAATTTAATAAATTTCCAATTTTATTAAGAAACTTGTCATCATTCCTCAATTTAATGACCGTTTTTGGATTGGTTCAGAAACTCCTTTGCCTTTGCCCATTTTACTCATATTATTTTTGAAATATGGCCTCTTTTTGTGAAAGTTCAAGCTATACTAATGATTCGAAGCAAATCATCATGAAATCTCTAGCAGCACTTATAACGGTACACCATTTTCATCGCAGGGTATATATACTTATGTAACTTTAAATTATGACAAATTATACGTTTTTGGTTGTTAATTGTTAACAAAAAAAAAAAAAAAAAAAACAACTTTCCAAAATGATGGAAACGCTTTATTTGTTTACTTTAAATAAAAATGGAAGTAAAAAGAAAGAAAAATCATATTTTCTTCAAGAAAACAGAAATTTATCTCCCGTATGTAAACTTTTGTAAGACTGTGTATGTGATAACAACTTTATTTATTAATTTATGAAATTATCCCTTGACCGTAACCCCCAGTGAATAATTTTTAATGAATATTATAAATATCTGTCTTTAGACTAATGACAACGACATTTTTATGTTATATTTTTTTAAATGTTTGTTTTTTTTTTAATTTGATTTTCATGAAAATTGAATTTACTACGTCGTTTATTATCTGTTTTATCAGTTCCCAAACATGATTGGAAACGAAAGCAACAGTCCATATCTGTCCTACCTACCACGCTTAAAAACGCAAATATACTTATTTGGAATATCATGATGAGCATTTTTGCTACTAAAACTATATGACAAATAGATAAAACGACATATAATGGTTAATTAATAATTGATAGCAGCTGCCAACACCTTTCCAACGATGTATTTGAAATTACAAACCGATGAAACATGACAGATTTATTTTAATAATAACGAAAATCATAATTTTTTCAAAAAAAAAAAAAAAAAAAAAAAAAAACGGCCACAATTGGAACTTTTCGTGGAGAAGCGTTTTTTTTTTTACTGTAAAATTACGCACTTTTGGAAGAAAATTTATTAAATAAAAAGTCTTCAACATCATTCATGGAATACTCACAAATTTTTTCAGAATTTTTTGACACATTTAAAAAAATTTTAAAAATTTAAAAATTTTTATTTAAAAAAAAAAAATTATTTTTTTTTAAAATTTTGAAAAAAAATGAAATGAAAATTCTCAGCTGAAAAATTTTCAAAAACCCATTCACATTTGCTCCAAAAATAATTTATTTTTTTTTTTTCGTAAAAACCAAGTTTTGGAGACAAATTCCAGAAAAATATGAGTCGAAATCAAAAATCCTAAAAGAGGGATCGACGGACAAATTCAAGACGAACATTAAGACAACCCCCAGCTCAAACAGTTGAATTATATGAGGTGTAATTTAAGTGGAATAATGGCGATTCGCCCCAATGTGCGTTATCTCAATTCCGTACAAAGCTTGTCGTAATGTTTTGATCCAGAATCGATCAATTATTGATTCTCATTAAAAAAAAAAAAAAAAGAATTACAGAAGAATTAATAAAAAAAAATACCTTTTCCAAAAGGGGTTTTCAAGGAAATATTTTGGGAAACATTATAAAATAAATGTCGTATGAAGCATTCTTTTTTTTTTTTTTTTTTTTGTTGTACACAATTTGAGGAACTCTAATGTAACTTGTTTATGTATGTTTAATTTTAAGAAGGTAGTCTTTTTTATTGACCTAGGCAAAAAATACTTTTGACGTTGTAATTGATATAATTTGTTTAAATTATTTAATTAATTTAGAAACTCTACATGTTTTTGTGTCATTCGTGTTTTTTAACAATATGATTATTTGATAAAAAAAAAATTGTTTTTGTTTCATTGTTGATTAATGAACTCAGAATCACTGCCCGTGGGTTTGTGGCTCAAGGAGGATATTGTCCAGTATGAACATAAAACATATCTCTAGAAAACAAATACAGAACAATATCACTAATAACTGATTTATGCTAACTAGCGGAGCCCAGCCTTCGAAATTCGAGTGCAAATTCTAGGAAAATTTATTTTTTCATTCAATTATAAATTATATTTGTTGAACACTATGCTAATCAATCTTAGCCAATTCACAATTCAACACAAATTTAATAAACACACACACAGCATTATATAGTTTTTTATTTGAAGCTTAAATATGTGTTTTATGTATGTGTTAGTAGCAATTTTAAATGCATTTTACTCCAAAAAAAAATATTTCAGACGGTGCAAGTCTGTAAGTATGGTGGACACCTAAAAAGAAATACCTCTCAAATGGGGTATTTTTTTTTTTGTCAAAATCGGCTGGAAATTGAAGGTTTAAAATCGGTCACAAGAAATCGCCTTGCCTATTAATATTTATTATAGATTACACTAGGTAAAAAAAAATTAAAAATGTCTGCATTTTAAGTGCGACTATATTTTCATGTATTGTGGCCTGATAAACACGAAAAATCAAAATTATATTTTTGCGGAAGTAGTTTGAACCCGAACCCGTTGACCCAAAAATTCAACCAGGTTCGGGTTAAAAAAAAATATTAAAAAAAAATATATATATAAAAATATTCTTCTGTTTATGGCGTGAGAAATATTTTATGGAAAAATCATAAAAACACTACATTTCTTGCATTCCAAAAAAATTAAAAAAAAAAAACAGAATAATGAACAAGTGACTAATACAAGAAAGACTTTAGGACCTTGACGGGATTTTTTACTGGACACTGTAATCTTAGTTATCATCACGAATAAAAAGGTCACTCTGTTAGACACATGTAGGTTCTGCGAACAGGGGATGGAAACAGCAAAACACATTCTATATGAATGTCCAAAACTAAAGGTAAAAGTACCCTAGCCTTTGGAGGATACACTGTATCCCCCCGGGACATATGGTATCTCATGCGAAATAGAGTAATTGGATTTACAAGGAGCCTTAATCTTTAGGACAACCATGGGCTGCACAAAAGATCAAATTGGTCGCAGTGCGTAGAGCCTTCTTAATCTAATCTAATCTAAGTGACCAGCACACAAACTAGACTAAAATGGAAAATCCCCTTTTTCTGTTTAAGCTTACATAACAAATATATTTGTGTTAAAAAAAATCAGCAGACAAACCTTTTAATAATACCAATGCAAATAAAAGCGATGCAAAGCGTGTATTGTATATTTGTAATAATCCATTATTTTTTTTTATTTATTAACCAACACTCAGGGGATGCCCCCTACAGATGCAGTGCATTGTGTTGATCTCAGGGCAATAGGTTATGGGAAGGAGGAATGAGGGAGTAGTGTTTGTGGATATTTGACTTAGATTTTATTAGATTATAACTGTCAGGAAAGACCTCTGCGGGGAGTTTATTCCATATACGGCTAGTTCGATTGATAAAGGAATTCTCTCTGTAATGCGTTGTGCAGTCAACTGGATAATAGACTACAAACGGATGTGATCTACTAGAGAAGCGGGTAGAGCGAACCGAAACTCGGGCACTTGGAATAAGTTCGCTAATCTCAGAAGAACATTTCCCATGGTAGAATCTATAGAACAGTGATACACAACCCACATTCCGACGATGTTCCAACGAGTCAATAGAGTTGGATACCCTACTGTCATTTATGAGCATCAACGCCCTCCTTTGCACACGGTCCAGTAGCTCCAAAATAGACTTCGAAGCTCCTGCCCATATATGGGAGTTGTATTCCATTTTCGGTCGGATGTAAGTGGTATAGATTTTAAGGAGATCAGAACGAGTGAGTAATTTTTGCACCGTTTTAGAAAACCAAGACACTTGAATGCTTCTTTCGACACTTGAAAAACATGCTCGTTCCAACGAACATCACATTGAATTCTCATGCCTAGAACATCAGGATTATCCGACTCCTCAATACCTATACCTATTATATTATGAATGCACTAACGGTATCAGTTAAGTCATAATATATGTAAGTAACCTTGTTAACAAAAAAGAAACATAATTTAATGAGAAATACAAAAAAATATTTAAAATAAAATTGATTCTGCTTCTCGTCTTGGTAGATGTATTGTAGGGATAAATATTCAATATATTTTTGACGGAAACCTACGAACTTTGGACATGCAAGAGGCTCAAAATCGTCAGATGGAGCCTACATAAAAAATATTACAATATTACAATATTATATTCAATTACATCAATTACATCAGATAACGGAAAAAATATGATCAAAGCTGATGTATTACTAAAAGATGAGCATGAAAACTTTGAACATGAGTTTAACGCAGCTGAAGCAAAAGCGCTTTCTAATATTGAACTGGAAGAATCAGAAACATTAGCACATTCACACCTAAATATACTATCACACGATGTGTTTTTTTACTGTACTGTCAAATTTTCCCACAGCAAAAGTTGTACACATCGTGTGATACTTATGAAACATTGTTTATATACAATACATGAGGAAAGTCACATGCACATCTATCAATTAGAATAGGTTCTATTTTGGCATGACAAACATATGAAAATACAACACTGCTTGTGGCGAAAGAAAAAGAAAGTATATTATAAAGATTAATATTGAAAGAAAAATAAATTGCTTAATATTAATTAACAATTAAAAAATATATAAAATATATATGTAACTTTATTTTTAACAATAAATTTTTGTAAATTCACAAATTAAATCTGCTGTTGCTTACATTTAGAGGTTATGTCATACGGAAATACATATGCACGTCTGATAGCAAAAATTATGAATCGTATGTAAAATGATAATTTTGACACACTCGGAATTACATATGGATAAAAAAAAGTGACAGTACATACTTAAGTATGTATGTAAAAAACACATCGTGTGATATGACCTTAAATATTATTCATTTCAGATGCGTTGCTTATACTTTACAGTTGGCAGTGCTCGATACTATATCTAGTCTTTCTTTTAAGCAAAATACATCAACAATGCAGAGCTATTTGCAAGTAATTGCGAACAACAAATATTTCTTCTTTAGCTAAGAAGCTTAGCTTGAAAAAAGTTATACTACACTGCCAAACTAGATGGAATTCCAGTTATGACATGGTTAAGGCCTTATTGGAATACAGAACTTTTTGTTCGAAATTAATAGATTCAGAATTATCTATGAATGATAGTATTTGGAATATTGGTGCAGAATTCGTATAAGTTTTTAGACCTGTTAAAAAATAAACGCTGAATCTACAAGAAGAATAGATGAATTTAGGTGATTTTTATAGAATCTGGCATAGTTTTAT
The DNA here is from genome assembly GCA_963682025.1 of Cordilura impudica. NCBI lineage: Eukaryota > Metazoa > Arthropoda > Insecta > Diptera > Scathophagidae > Cordilura > Cordilura impudica. Next base: position 318,640,945 of record OY821517.1, on the reverse strand, counting down.
AAGATTACAAAAGAAAAACATTTTCAAAAGAATTATATTTAAATATTATAAAAAGGGAAAACCAGTTTATTAATAATCCTATTTTTATTCCAGTAGTATATCTAGATAGCAGATTTAAGTTAATGCTAAGTCCCGAAGATTTTGAAAATGCAAAATAAAAAATATTTTATACAAATAATAAATTTTTTTTTAAATTTACAAATGGAAAGAGAAGAGGAGAATTCTATGCGGGAATCAGTATCTTCTTCTTCAGAAGATAATGAAGATATGCTCGTACAAGTTGTAACAAAGAAGGAAAGATTTTCTAAATCAAATTCTTCACCGCTTCGATTGTTAACTTAAAAAATTAAATTGAAATATATGAAAAGTATTAAAGACTGGGAAAAGAAAGAAATATTTCAGTATTTTGGAGCAACATAAAACGGAAACGCCATTATTGTATCAAGTGGCTCAGATGATATTCGAAGTACCTGCACGCAAGTAAAAGTCGAGAGGTCCTTTTCAACATTGAAATTCATTTTGCCGTCAAATTTATAAGAATAAAACTTGAAAAATATAATAATTATAAAATTAAATGAAAATTTCTTTAAAAAATAAATAAATTTCCTACTAATAAAATATTTCTTTTTTATTTTTAGCCCGAACCCGAACCTGATTTTAGTCGTACTCCCCATATAAATCACTAAAATCTATGTAATGACTTGCAAGTATAGCATGTTTTATTCAAATTTGGTTATGTTTTTGGAGCACATATGAGGTTGGCCCAAGAACAACCCGACCTGACAAAGAAATCACAACAAATTTGGTACAACTTTTTTTCTTTATTTCTCAAAATAGTCTCCTTTTAGCGATATTCAATAGCTTCGATACCGCAGACTTCACCTTTTCATTGTTGTCAAATCTTTTACCATACAGCCATTTCTAAAAGTTTGGAAATAAAACATAATCCGAGGGAGCTAAATCTGGCGAATAACGTGAATGGGTTTTACTCGTGGATTTTAACCATTCCTATAGTGGATGTATGAACTGGTGATGTCTTTTTCGCCAAATGATGTGTTTTGTCCTTATTTTAATCACTTAATAAAGGCTGCAATAAGTTAGCATAATACTTGCCGTAGATTGTTTTTCCTTTTTGAAGATAATCAAAAGTTATCCACGCGCATCCCAAAAAACAGACGCCATAACATTGCCTGGAGAAGAAACTTTCTTCTTCTTTGGACGCGATTCTCTCATTTCAGTCCACTTTTTTTGACTGTGAAGTGGTGGACCCATGTCTCGTCCTTTGCGGTGAAACATCGCCAAACATGCTGTTTTTGTTCTATTGTGAGCAAACGCTGCACCCATCTTGCGGGCAGCTTTCTCATCTCCAAATTTTAGGTCAATATGCGATGTATAGCACTTTCTGAAATGCCTATCATTTCAGCTAGCTCACGCACCTTCAGCCGACGATCATTCAATACCATTTTGAAGATTTTTAAACCGTTTGTAGCGTGGCAACCTCCATTGGTCTACCACTACGGTGTTCGTATTGGCAGCTCGTATGGCCTCACTAAAACTTTGTCACCCAATATTTTATAGTCGTAAAATCTAACTCGGTTCTAATATTTGTTGGACTGAGACCTTTGAAATTAAAGTATTGAATTAAATAACGGTGACCAATTTTATCCATGTTTACAAATTCACTGAAACAACGTGGCGCCTATACTTAAAACATATGTTTTATAACGTTGCCACCTTTCACCAAAGTAATTTTTTTTAATACTACTGGGTCAGGTCGGGATGTTCTGGGACCGTCCTCTTAAGTGATCTCATTAAATGTCTAGTCCCCATATAGCAATCAAATTCAATTATTTTGTGGGACTAGATTCAAAATTGGACCACACAATATCATATTTAGTTAAGCTTATATATCAAATTTCATCAAAATATATTTACATTTGCGACCTGTAATTTGTAAAAATTATTTTGAAATACGCTGTTAATTAAGGAAAATTAAAAAAAATTGAATAAAGGAAAATGAAAAAAATTAATTTAGGTACTTTTTAATAATTGCTAATATCTTCTTTTGCAATACCTTGATTTCTTGCCAGAGATGTTTGTTGGCTTTACTGAGAAATAAAAAAATACTATTTATACCCTATACCACTATGTGGTTTGGGTATAATGACTTTGTGCTGCTGTTTGTAACAACCAAAAATATTTGACCTGGACCCATCTTTAATTATACCGATCGAATCAGAATCACTTTTTGAGTTGATTTAACAATGTCCGTCCGTCCGTCCGTCCGTCTGTGTGCCCATGTAAACCTTGTAATCAAACTGCAGGTCGAAAATATGAATATATTTTGATGAAATTTGGTATATAAGCTTTTATCGGCCATGGGATGAACGCTATTGAAATTGGTGAGAATCGGTCCATGTTCAGACCTAGCCCCCATACAAATTACCCCTATGAAATCGACATAAATTGCCATAAGATCCAAATTGTCATATAGATCTTACTCAAATTGGCTTTGTATGCGTTCATTACATCCATTAATTAGTAGTCCAAAAATGATCCCTTTGGCCCCATATAGACTGCTTCCCGATCTTCACTTAAATCTATTAAAAACAAAAATATTGCACTGATTCTTCTCAAATTTTGTTTGTATATATTTTTGCAAAATACAAGAGACTTTACCAAACATGATAAGGATTGGTCCATTTTTGGACCTAGTCCCCATATAGATATAGCATCCGATATGAACTTTTTCATATCTGCAGCCAAAAAAATTAATAAATATCCCACTCAAATTTGGTTTATGCTTATTTTCTATATCCAGTTTGTTGGGCCGAAGAGATAGGGTCTCTAAACGCGTGGTATAGGGTATCGTATAGTCGGTCTAGACCGACATTAATTTTCTTACTTGTTTTATTCTTGAAAATATCCTAAAGATGGTTTATTTTTTTATACCCTATACCGCTATGTGGTTTGGGTATAATGACTTTGTGCTCCTGTTTGTAACAACCAAAAATATTTGACCTAGACCCATCTTTAATTATACCGATCGAATCAGAATCACTATCTGATTCGATTTAACGATATCCGTCCGTCCGTCCGTCTGTGTGTCCATGTAAAGCTTGTAATCAAACTGCAGGTCGCAAATATGAATATATTTTGATGAAATTTGGTATGTAAGCTTTTATCGGCCATGGGATGAACGCTATTGAAATTGGTGAGAATCGGTCCATGTTCAGACCTAGCCCCCATACAAATGACCCCTATGAAATCGACTTAAATTTCCATAAGATCCAAATTATCATATAAATCTTAGTCAAATTGGGTTTGTATGTGTTTATTACATCCATTAATCAGTAGTCTAAAAATGATCCCTACGGGACAACTCTTAGTCATAGGCCACATATAGAGCTGCTTCCCGATCTTCACTTAAATCTATCAAAAAACAAAAATATTCCACTGATTCTTCTCAAATTTTGTTTGTATATATTTTTGCAAAATACAAGAGACCTTACCAAATATGGTCAGGATTGGTACATTTTTGGGCCTAGTCCCCATATAGATGTAGCATCCGATATGAACTTTTTCATATCTGCAGACAAAAATATTTATAAAAATCCCACTCAAATTTGGTTTATGCTTATTTTCTATGTCCAGTTAGTTGGGCCTATGGGGTAGGGTCTCTAAACGCATGGTATAGGGTATCCTATAGTCGGTCTAGACCGACTATAATTTTCTTACTTTTTTTATTTTGGTCGAAAAAAGCAACATTATTTTTATCATATTTTCGTTGTTGCCTAGGCTGGGATCTGACCAATTCTAATCAATTAAAATACATTTTTTCCTTTAGAACTATAGAACTATATAATATATTATTGCATCTAGGTTTATGTGGAATATTTTTTCAGTGTACTCAAAAAAGATAATCCTCTCCTAAAACTTTTAAATGAAGAATTTGGAAAAAGTAATGGTAATGAAATTGGATTCGAACAAACACAATATACTATGACTATTTTCGTGTTTGTGAGACAAACACCGATTATAAACTTTTGGTTCTGGGGTACGATTCTTAAGATATTCGAAAATTGTGAAGGGGCCATATTTAAAATACTAAACTGAAGTAACTAAAGAAAAGAAAAAAACAACATCAAACTCTTTTATAACTCACAGCATCAGTTTATATTTCATCATGTAATTATTGTAATTAACAAGAAAGTGATGCGTCGCACTGTGGCTCAAATTTTGATTTCATTGGCCAAAAGTCAAATTTTTTTTTGTCATCGATTTTTAAAATTTTTACTCCTTTTTGTAGCTTATATATCCAGATTAAGGTAGCCAAAAAAGTAGGTTAAACTATTGATAATTGTGGGCGTGGCATGCTGTCAAACTCAACTGTTTTTTTTTAATTCAGCAAAAGGTGTTTTTTTTTTGTTTTTTATCAAAAATAAATGGTTACTACTCGCAAGCTATCATCGATATTGGCCTGCGGTCTTTTTTATAATGTTAGTAGGATTATAGTCTTTAGTTTTTGTAAGTAGTCACAGTTCTAACGTTTGATATTAGGGGCGTTATGAAATATTTATGAAACCACTATATTTTTCTCAAATTTAAACTTTAGTGGAATAGAACTTCTAAAGGAAGTAAGGGAACAAGAAACGTATACCACCCGGAGAAAGGCGAATGTATCCTGTTTAACCCTATATATACTTTTGCACCCCCCACGAGCCCCCGGTAGAACACTTTTTTCATTTTAATGAAATTACTCTAAAAAAATTACTCTAAAAAAAATTTTGTTTTTTTACTTTAGACTACGTAAAAGTAAAATAATTAAATAAAATACCTGCGAAAGGGTTTATTGGCTTTGTTTTGATCAGCAAAAAAATAAGTCATAAAATGATCACAATAGGTTCTACAGTAAACAAATGATCTCTTTCTTAATTTACCTGTTGTCAAATTTAAGGGTCAACCAAAGTCATAAACAATTTTATAAGTTTGTCAATAATCGCGGCACTAAACCACTAATGATAAAAAACCACCCCATATTGGCGAGAAACTAATTAGTTTTACCTGATATTGAAGTCTGGATAACAAGTGCAGTTTTGTTCAATTTAAGTACTACCTGCTATGAAATTAAAGATCAATGTGTGAATAACATGTACCTAAAAATGTATAAAATGACGGATTCTATAAGGGATTACTCAATAATAAGTTAATACTTCAAGTGTACGGACGTATATTCGCAAGTGATAAAAAGTGATAAAAAAGTGATAACAGACGCAAATAAAAATATTGAGAAAAATATGGAGAACTTTAGTTATAAAGAACTGGCCGAAGAGTATTTTCGAAACAAAAACCAGGAAGATGTTCTTAGTTACGTTAAAATAAAATTAAACTTAAATTCGTCTAGTACCGAAATACAAGAGCAATTATCTAATTTCGTCAAAGTACTAAAAAAACGATTGAAAGAAGTTAACTACTGTAAACAAAAGTTTTATAATAAAAGTGCAAACTGGTTAGAAGGCCAACTTAATGTTGGTGGAGAAACAGCAAAGCTAGATAAGGCTGGAAGACCACGCAAATCATTGGACAACTGCAGCGATAGATCTAAGAGGCGGAAACTTAAAAATTTTAACGAGGAAATTGGTTCTACAAATATAAAAGAATCTTTTCTACATCAATTACGAGCACAAAACCAATTAACAAAAGTGGATATCATTGAAAAAACTTGTAATGCTAGTCCAGTGAGAACAAAGCGAATTCTTAAAAGTATACCAACTCCGAGCGATGCAAAACAGTTCACAAATGAGGAGGCATTAGCATTATTTCTGGATTTGAAATTAACAAAACACCAATATATTCAGCTCAGATTGCGTGCGATTGAAAAAGGCTCAAATATGTATCCAGCATATCATCACATAACAGCTGCTAAAATAGACTGTTTGCCATCAAAGGACACTATTACAATCACACCAATTTCGGCAGAAGTACAACTACAATCTTTACTTGATCACACAGCCAAACGCTTGCTACAATCAATAACAGGAACTGAGTTAAAGAAATATGGAAACACAAAGTTAATTCTATTTTGTAAATGGGGATGTGATGGTTCTTCGGGACAAAAACAATACAAACAAGTTGTATGTGAAAATATTTCGGACTCAGATATGTTCATGGTATCATTTGTACCATTGCGATTGAAAAAGATTTTGGAAGATTCGGAGCCTTCGAGTAGTACAACGCAAACAATGGATATTTGGAAAAATGAGACACCATCTTCTACGAAATACTGCAGGCCAATCAAATTTGAATTCAAAAAAGAAAGTCATGATGCCATTAACAAAGAAGTTAGTGATATCAAGGCCCAAATAGCAACACTACAGCCATTACAATTACAGTTAGATGGGCAGCAAATTGAAGTAAGCTACCAATTAGTGCTGACAATGATAGATGGAAAAGTAGGTCAGGCTTTGACTAACACGAAGGCTGCATCCAGCTGCATTATATGCCAAGCAACATCAAGCCAATTAAACCAAGTCCCGACAAAATCATTCGATAATACCGATGCCTTCGAATTTGGATTATCACCACTACATGCAAGAATACGACTTATGGAACACATACTAAAAATCAGTTATGATTTGGATTTCGGGCCTTCAGGATCAATAAGAAACAACGAAACCAACAAAGAGTTAAGAAGTTCAAAAAAGAAACATGTTCAAGATGAATATCGCAAATTTGGATTGATTATAGATCAGCCAAAACAAGGGTCAGGCAATACAAATGATGGCAATACCGCAAGAAGATTCTTTTCAGATCCAGAAACAGCATCTGAAATAACAGGAGTGGATTTAAACCTTATTTTCAGATTTAAAATAATCCTAGAAGTACTTGCGTGCAATGAAGAAATTGACTCTAGAAAATTTGGAGATTATGCTAAGGAAACTGCAAAAATATATACAACCAACTACCCATGGAGAAATATGTCTGCAACAGTCCACAAAATCCTTTATCATGGAGAAGATGTCATTAAATATCATTTGGTGCCACTTGGAGATCTATCAGAGGAGGCTCAGGAAAAAAGGAACAAGGATTACAGATTTTATAGACAGCACAATACTAGAAAAATGTCACGAAATTCCACAAATGAAGATCTATTTAATATATTATTGGCAACGTCAGATCCGTTCATCTCCAGTATTCGAAATCAATGGAAAGTGGAACATCGGGATTTAGATGAAGAAGCCAAAAAACTACTAAAGAACAGAAATAGCACAGAACAAAATATGGAATATTTGCAATCAATATTTGAGTCTAATGAATAATAATTATAATTGCCTTTCATTGTTATTTAAGTACGAAAAACATAGTATTAGTAAAAAATAATAATAAACAGAACCTACCATTGTTACAAATGCTATTTAAATCTATTGCAGTTTTTATTCTTAAAAGGTTTCCCACATATGAATGCAATGTTTTAATAGATAAGAAAGATTCAAAAAATAAGAACCCATATTTTCATATCAAAATTAAAAAAAAAAAATTAGAATCATTGCGCTAATGTTTAGCAGATTTATTTAGCTAGTGTAACAAATTAGGCAGCAAACACTAATAAATTTTTCTGTAGTAATAATAGTATTCCTTGAGTGTAAGCAAATTGCAAATTTGATAGCAAACATTTTTAATTTTTTAGTAATACTAGTTAAATTTCTAGTGAATTTTACTATTTTGTTGCGTGTAAAAATTTTTTTGAGTGTAAAAATTTTTTTGAGTGTAAGCATTAAAAAAATTTCATTATTACAAAAAATGTTTATAATAATTATTTAACTCCAAATATGACACTTTCTAATAAATAAAAATAAATAAAAAAAAACATATATCACGCTAAAAGTTAAAAAAAATCAAAAGTTAAACTTTGACCTAGAATTCCTTAAAAAGTACTCAATCAATTTAAATGAAATTCACACTGAGTCAAGATCAACTATCTATCTATCTATTAAAAAAAACAGTACTAAAATATTTTGATCGGTTCAAAAGTTACAGAATTTTGGCCAATGAAAAATGATTTTCAGCCACTGTGCGTCGGTCTTACAGACAACGAAAATGGTCAGGAAGGTTAATAAAAAAATAATATGTAGATTTTTCAGATGTAAAATTTAACTTGCTGCCTTCCATTAAAGTGGCGGTGGAAATATTTTGTTGCCGTGAAACAAATTTGTTTTGTGATGACATTACTTTAAAATTTATGCTGGATGAATTGTTTCAATAAAACAACTTTTAGAATTGCTTTTACGTATAAGATGTTACTTTTGCAGATGTTTTTCAATATTTGTATAATCCACACGGCTTTGGATCAAACGAAAAAGGAGAATACGATTTATTTTATCAAACAAATGAAACTTCAATAACTAAATTTACTATAAAGTTAATGATGAGTCATTGTGTTAAAAATTATTAAAACATATGATTCTATAGAAGTAACATACTCATGTTCTTGAGGTTATATTATCAATGAAAGAAAAACTTTACCGTACAATACAAGAAAATCAAATTTAAGTTTCGATGGTTCATAAGGACCACACCAATGACGTACTTTGAAAATGTGAAAGTTCGTGGTAAATACTTCGAATTTTCCTATAGATCCGGGCAAAGTGCGTTGAAAGTGCGTTTTCGGCTGCAGGAATTTTCTGCACAAAAATACGGTCACGATTAAAAGATGAAAACCTATAAGCGTTATGTTTTTTAAGAGTATTTTTTAATTAGCTAAATAAATTAAAAAATAAAACTTTAGTAAAAACTATATCGATAATTCAAAATTTATGATATTTTGCAATCACTACTTGTAAGGCTTGACAGTGGTTTATTTTGCTCTTCCTCATACAGTTGCTTTATCGCGAGTTTTATTGGATATTCATTCACAAAAAAATCATTCATTATCGTTTTTGGGATTCAATGGGAATATGGACATAATCTCTTGATAGGGGCATGAGTGTTATGCGTATACTTTAAACTGTATTAAAGAAGTTAAAGCCAACACAATATCATGTCACACATCCTTAAATATATTTTTTGAAGTCTAAGGCTAAAAACAAAATAAGTTATATTTAAAGGCGTACATATCTTGCAAATTTAAAAAACGGTTTAAGGAACATAGTACCATATTTTGATTTTAATCTAATAAATAAACAATTTTAATATAACACATGTCTAAATTCACATATTAAATATGAAATTAGAACAATGATGTTTTCAGTTTTAAACATTGTTTATTTGTAGTTAAATGCTTAATGAGGGTGTTTATTTATGCATTCTTACTGCAAATAAAAAGAGAGGTTTATCGATGGCAGTAACAGACTATAAATAAAATAAGTCAGAAAATTATAGTTACACCATGCGTTTAGAGACCCAATCTCTTAGGTCCAACTAATTCGATAAAGAAAATAAGCATAGACCAAGTTTGAGTGGCATTGTTATTAATTTGTTTGTCTTTGTAAGGGGACTAGGTCTGAACATGAACTGATTTGCACCAATTTCAATAGCGTTCATCCTATGGCCGATAGAAGCTTATATACTAAAATTCAACAAAATATATTCATATTTGCGACCTGTATACCCTGACCACATAGTGATATAGGGTATAATTAAATATACATACTGATAAATAATTGAAATTCCACGTAATATATATTTATGACCTACATGGCCTGGATTATATTGAGGAAGAATCTCAATTGAATAAATAAATAATATAAAATTGTAAGAAATATAAAATATTTACCCTATTTGATTTTTGAGTACAAATACTAAATTATGCCAGTATATAATAAAACTAAGGACTGATATCAATAAAATTTTAACACGAAAAAACAATAACTTTTGAGCTAAATCAAAACTATGGGATATTAACAGAGATTTTATAAGCTTTATTTTTCAACTTAGCCAATTCACAAACCAACACTTTTATGGTTTATTATTATTGTGAATGAAGATAACAAACTCATTAACGAACACATTAACAAATTTAATAAAACACCCATCGCATATGTATAATTTTATGTATGTTAGTAGCAACTTTAAATGCAAGTTACTCAAAGTAAAGGAAAAAATTTAAAAATGGTTAAAAGAAATACCTTTCAAATAATATAAGTTTGGTCAAAATCGGGACAAAAAGGTAGAACAAAACATCGGTCACAAGAAATCGCCTAGCCTATTAACATTATAGATTTACAATTAGTTGTGAATGAATTATTTAATTTTGTCTGGAATTCCTTCCAGTAAGGATTTTTTTGTTATATTATTTGTGACCTTCCGAGAAAAAGTTTGGCCATTATTGCCAAATTACTTTGTTTCCTTCATGACTATTTTACCCAAAGCCCAGTTTCGTTCGATGGGTTTGCTTTCCTGGGTACTATAAAAACAACATAATCTGTTCGATACAAATAAACAGGTATATACTACAGTAATAAAAGGCAAGGTGGATATTTCGTATTGTCTTCAGAATGGAAGATACCTCTTTTCCAGGTACTCTTTGATGTAAAAATTATGTTTTGAGAGCTTTTAACTGAAAACCGTTTTTTTATTTTTGCAACTAATTAATTTTTATGGAGGTCGCTACGGGGTTACTAAAAACGATTTTATGCAAAAATTGAGGTTAAGCAACAAACTTTTTTAATATTTTTCTCTTTTAATATTAAGGTCATCGAAGTTTCCCTTAAACTAATAATTTTTAAGTACTTTTCAGCATCTGATTCATCTGATGATGTGAAAATAAAGTGCGAGAATAAAAAAGAAAACAAATTTTATGTTTTATAACATCATAAAATCTATTTCAGCGACACGTAACGACCTTCAAAAATTAGGAAAAAGTTTTACGAAGTCTTTTGGATCATAGGAATTCATATTCCGTTTATATAATTGCATATGAGCAAACTACGAAACAACGAATTTTTAGGAAACTTTGTTTTTTTTAAACGGAAATATTTCAACTACTTAAAAATTCTGACCTAGAAGTTGGGCTAGCTAGCATGTAGGTTTCATATTCCTTTAAACAACGCTCATAATTTCTTTAAAAATATCGAAAGTTATATAAGCCGATAGCCTAAGTTGCTAGTGCTTTAACTTTAAGATTTATTATAATTTAAATTGTAATAAATATCTAATAAATAAATAAATAAATAAATCGAAAGTTATAGTTTCTCTTTTCTCCTTATATTTCTTCGAATTTAGATCCCGAATTTTCTACACCATATAGGCCTGTAGTCTTGGACTTTTTTTTCTTTTCGCACAAAACTTTTTGGCATTTTAACACATAAAGTAAAAAATGTGAGAAGTGTTGAGCATGAAATTGTTAATATGTGTTTTCTACGAAACTTATTGCCCTAATAAGTTCTTAAGGGCAAGGTGGTTTCAAATTTCTCACTTCAGTTAATAGGTGTTCATGTAAAAAAATAAACTTCTAAAAAATAAATGTTTGTAAATTATAAGTTACATGTTCGGACCGATCTTTTTAAAATCTTCAGTGTCTAAATGACTTCATGTATTATTTCTTTGTCGTGCCAAAAATGGACGAGATTTGGAACAATGGGCGTGGCACCTCCTATACAAAGTAAATATTTATAGTGGAATAGTGTGATAGCAAGAGTATTGAAAGTTTGCGTGAATTCACTTGCTATTTAAGTGCGTGTGGTTTCAAAAGCTTTTGTAGATACATATATATCGGAGTATTATGGTAGTGAAAGCCTTGGATCTTTGTGTCGGTTAATATGTTGTTAATGTAAGAAGCTGGATCGAGAAATGGGAGGAAAACGGCTAGAGGGCGGGGTACCTCTCTCTGTAGTGGTTTGATAGAGAGAGCCTTAGTGTAGCTTTGTGTGCTTCTATAAGTTATTAATGTGAATAGTCGAATTTAAAATGGGAGGGATGGAAGCAGTGGCTGGAGAAACTTATGCAATTTAAACTATTTGTATTGGTAAGGGTGATCCATTTCGAGGTTCCCTACTTTTTTAAAGAAAAAAACACAGAAACTTCAAATTTAATGGGGAATGTTTATTAGCATTTGAAAGAACATTCTTTGGCATTTATTTTTTGAAGATTATGTCTATCAAATGTTGGCCGCGGCTACGTCTCAGATGGTCCATCCGTTGAGTCCAATTTTCGATGACACGTTCGAGCATTTCGACTGGTAACTGGCGAATGACACGCGTGATGTTTTGCTCCAAGACCTGAATCGAAGCGGGATTATCCGCATAATCTTTAGACTTTACTTATCCCCACAGGAAAAAGTCTAACGGTGTGATATCGACCGGCCCAAAACGTGAAATTATCTGCTCACCGAAGTGTTCTCTCAATAAATCCATTGATTGATGCGCTGTGTAGGAAGTGGCGCCGTCTTGTTGAAACCAAATGTCGCCGAGATCACGAGCTTCAATTTCAGGCATCATACGTAAGTCCGAGTTGCTGCGAACGGCGCCGAATCGACTTTCCACGGTTTTCGTGTACACTCTCTGCTGCGGCCGCTATATTTTCTTCACTGCGTGCTGGACGTGGTCGAATATTATCCAATAATGAATGCTGGGTCTCAAGATGGGTTATGGTATTGCGAATACTACGCTCAGTAGGCCGATTATGTTGATCATAAGTTGAGCGAAGTGCACGAAACATATTCTTCACAGAACGTGAATTTTCGTAATAAAATTGAACGATTTGTAAACGTTGTTCAGGCATAAGTCTATCCATGATGAAATGCCAAACAATACTAAACAAAAATAACATGACAGCATGACACGACTCACACGTGGGCTGTCAAAAAAGGCTATTGAAAAAAGTATCTCTACTTGGATCACCCGGTATATTGACATTGAACTCACGCAAAGTTTAAAAACTCCTGCTATGGTCTCTTCTCTTTGCCTTTTTTGTCTCGATGACACACATTTATAACTAATGAATTATATATTTCTTTTGTTTAATGATATTTATCATATTAAAAAATAAAAGCTCGCATCGAACGTTGTAAATCTTAGCTCGATACCTCTAATGGTTCCACAGATCATTTATTACAAACAAATACACAAACGATTTTACAATTATTTTATTAGTACTTGTATGTTCAGTGAACTTAAACAAATCTTAAATCAGAAATTAACATAAATGTTGTTAACCTTTAATAATTTAGAAATTAACAACACTAATATTTGAAAACAGTTAATAAAAAAATTAAGGCTCAAATTATTGGTATTGATTGTTCAAGTCGTCAAAAATATATTTTGTTAAAAGTTTCCTTTGTGTTGTCAATCGCTGTATATATGGATATATGGATATATGTATATATATATACATATATAATACAAAATTAATGCAAAATTAATATATTTATATATATTATTAAATTAAAAATGCTTTTATTAACTGGTTTTTATTAAAATTTTGGTTTTTATTTATTTTAAAAAAATATTAACATAAAATAACAAAACTTAAGTATTAATTTTTATGCTGTTGACAAAACATTGAAAACCTTCAATATAGGATTTCCCTCTATTTTTGGTTTCAATATTTTGTTGGGTATCCAATATTTTTGAGTACTGCTTTATAACGTCGAGGAATGGAGCCAATTTAATTGTTGATGATATCAATTGCAATGTTTTGCCATTCAGAATTAACTGCTTAAGGCCAGTTTACACTATCACACTTTGTAATACGTCCTGTCAAAAAGTCGAGTATTATGAAAAAGTCGTATCATGTAAAAAGCTTATGGTATGAAATTGACAGTTTGTAGGATTTTATTTTCGAAGTCCGATGGTTTTAGAAACATTTCTAAAAACTTGCCATTTTCATCGGACCAGAGTTGTTTTTTCGGTAATATTTAAAAAAAAAAAAGGTAAACAAAAACAAAGAAATTGGAAATATATTCAAATGCATTGCAGATGGAGAAAGCATCGTACAAACGATAGAGAACAAAGAAAACCAAGAGATTGCGAGAGCTAAACTTACCTCACTAATAAACAACCACCTTAGCAAATCCAAGCTAAGTTCAAAAGATAAACAGACATTAGACACAGTGGGGCAGGCAAAACAATTTTTAAGTAAAAACGATGACATATTAATTTTGAACTCGGATAAAGGTAATAAAACTGTTGCGATGAGTAAAGATGATTATACACAGAAAATAAGAAACATTCTTAGTGATATATGTACATACAAACGTTTGAAAAATGATCCAACTTCAATTTTAGAAAACAAAAATAATGTATTAATAGAAAAATTGTATAACTTAAACATTCTAACTATGAAGGAGACCCATATTTCCCTCTAAGACCCATATTTCCTCAATAAATTCTCCAGCATATGGACTTTGTACATATGTAGTTGACATTTTGAAAAATTTAACCAGAAACTCTGAATATAATGTTAAAGATGCTATCGAGTTCAAAATGAGAATTAACAACTCTATGATCTATGATGATGAAGTACTAATTTCTTTTGATGTAGTTTCATTATTCCCCAGCATCCCAGTAAATCTAGCCCTTAGAACCATTGAAGAGAAGTGGAATATTATAGAAAAATATACAAAAATTCCAAAACAATTGTTTATGGAAATCCTTACTTTTTGTATTAAAGATACTCGTTATTTTAAATGTGACAATTATATTTATGAACAAAGAAAAGGGATGCCTATGGGGTCACCAGCATCACCAGTCATTGCTGATATAGTAATGGAAGAGCTATGAGACTATTCAGTTAAAATTATGGACATAAAACCGAGGATTCTAACAAAATACGTAGATAATATTTTTTGTATTTTAAAAATAGACAAAGTAGAAGATACTTTAAAGATTTTAAATTCGTTCCACCGACAAATCCAATTTACGAAAGAAGAAGAAAAAGATTATCAATTACCATTTTTAGACTCTATCATCATTAAAAAAAGATAATATACTAAAGTTAGATTGGTATCAGAAACCAACGTCGTCAGGAAGACTGACAAATTTTCACTCAAAACATCCCAGAAGGATAATTATAAATACTGCAACGAACTTTATAAAAAGGGTTCTTAATATAAGTGATGGTGTTTTTCATAAGGATAACAAGGAAAAAATCATTCACATCCTTAAGAAAAATGATTTCCCAATAAAGACAATTCTGGAGTTAGTAAAACACGTAAAAAACAAGAAAATTTACCAGAAAGAAGAAAACACGCAGAAAGTTTACAAATCAGTTACTTATGTCCAAGGTTATTCGGAGAGAATTAAAAACTCAAATATTTATGATAAAGAAAAATTTGAAATTGCCCTTAAAACTTCTAACACTATAAACAAATTATTTAGTAAAACTAAGACAAAAATAGAAAATGAAGATAAGTCGAACGTCATTTACAAGATCAATTGTGGACCCGTCTCGGTCTAATATTTGCGATAAAATGTGCGTTGGGACTACAAAAACAAAGCTAAAAACGCGACTTTCATCCCATAAGTCTGATCATAAAGCTGTAAACAAACCAATTGAGCAAAAAACTGCGCTTGCGGCCCACAGTACTTTGACTGGGCATAAACCAAATTTCTACGATGTGTACATTTTACAAGAAGAGAATAACTATGCGAAGAGATATACTCTAAAAATGTTACACATAATTGATGTACAACCGAACAAAAGACTAAACTTTAAAACAGATACGGACAAATGTGCTCAATTGTACAGGCACACAGTAAACAAATACCGTCAACTTAGACATAAAACTAGTTGAATATATAATGTGAACAGAGATAGACGCTTTCAACTCCGCGATAATAAAAACAGAAAACACAATGTATGTAATCGTTACTATTATTGTTTAAAATCAATGTTTTTCTGTAAAATTAAAAAAAAAATTGTTATTAATTGTATTTATGTTTTAGATTTCTGAAGATGAACAGCGATGCTGTTCGAAATATCAATAAATAAAAATAATAATTAAAAAAACCAAAAAGCAAAGAATTTGATTTTTTTATTATTAAAACCACATGACCTTGAGCCTAACAAACCAAAAACTATAAAATATAAATTTCAAAATAAATTTGCTTGTAATTCTAAACAGCTGTTTTCATAAGACTTGAGTGGCCTAAGTATGCAGAAATAATGTCGGTACGACTTTATGACAGTCCGATGAATTTCATCGGATTTTTATTTCGAAAAATCATACGACTGAGTGGTATCGTGTAAATGGGCCTTTATATGATACATGTCTTGTTGGTGTAATTTCGTGTCCGTATTTTTCGTATTTTTATGTACTTTGTTTTATGTACTTTGTTGAAATTTATAGTGTAGTATATAGTTTTTGTGAAAATAGTTTTTATACCAGATAGATCAACCGTCCTTTTAAAAGAACATCTGGCAAATTAGAGGAAAGCGCCGTTATGCATGCGCATTTCTGTGCGTGTTTTATTTGCTTTGCCAAAAATGTTTTTTTTTATAGTATGCAATGGACAAAAACATGTAAGTAAATCTTTTACATCAAGCAAATTATTTAATTTTTTGTTTAAAAATTAATAAGAGTAACATCCTAGTTAAACAACAAATAAATGGAAAGCGTTCATAATGGTGTACTGCAGCGCAAAGTGCATTGTTCCTTTAAAAGGTCAGCTACTGTCCTTTTAAAATGACACCCGATTCCGGGAAAACTATAGATTTAAGAAAAAAAGTTATTATAAAAATGTTTAGAAACCAATGAAGATTTAAATTTCGAAATAAAAATTAAAGTTTTCAAAAAAAATTTTCGGCGCCAAAGTTTTAAAAAAGAAAATGATTTTTTCACTCGAAGAAAATTATTTAAACAATAAACATCTAATTATTATATTTGTACAATTTATATAATTCTGTGCATGTTGCGTGCTTTTTTAAAAACAAACTATAAAATAACAATATTTTTCCTAAAGATTTTCTATGGTATTGCTGGGCTGGCCATTCCAAAACACTAACTGCATTAGATTGTAGCCATTCGGTTTAAACTTTTTATGTGTGTTTTGGCTCATTGTCATGTTGGAACTTCCAGACCAGGGCATATTTTCCTCCGCGTATGGACATATTTCGTCATTTGGATTCGCCTGTATCCAATTTTAGGTAGAGTACCTTTTACTACATGAATTGGACCGATTTCTTGGCCCGAAATGACACCCCATACCATTATATTGCTGCCGCCAAACTTAACAGATTTATTTGCATATTTTGGGTCTAGTCTTTTTCCCAATGGTCGTCGTACAAACGTTCTTAAACGTGGACTCATCTGACGAGGACTCATCTGAAAAGAGAACAGTATTCCAATTCCGTCTAAATCAGTTCATGTGTTCTTTAATTGAATTTATGCGAGCCAGACGATTTTGCTCTGGTATCAGTGATTTCTTCACAGGACGATAACAACGCATATTTTTAGTTTCAGATTATTAATGTCCTCTTTAGGTAGCATTTTTTGACTTTCTAAAACTCTCTTGCTATTGAATTATCCTGTCTTTGACTCACTTTACTGGACTTGCCGCCTAAATGTTGAGTCGTTACCGTACCTGCTTCACGATATATCTTGATAATTTTTGAAATTATGGATTTATTCATCGATTATTTCTCACAAATTTTCTTTTGCTTAAGACCAGCAGTGAAATCATCTATTATTCTGGTTTTCAACTCTTTACTAAATTTGAATCTTGTTATTATGTTATAATAATAAATTATATGATTAAGACATTGACAAATACAATTGTGTTTAAACAAGTAAGAGTGTAAAATTCGTCTTAAACACAAAATTGTTGTAATATTGAGTTGACGATACTGAATACCAATTAAAATTAAAGTTAATTGCTTTTCTTGTTGGCCAGTTTCTATTATAACTTCTTATTATAAAAATAGTGACCTATAGAAAGAATTAATTACTATTTGAAAAACTATATTATTTTTCTTTTACTATAGTAGAAAACCTAAGTACTTCACAGAACACCATTGAAATTCATTATATAACGCAGCCGGCGTTATAATACCCAAAATTTCATCCCTATAAGAATATTTTGAGACCTTGGAAGTCATAATTAAAAAAAAAATCAAATGATTCTTGGCTAAAAATTTCCAGATATTAATATTAAAAAAAAAAACCAAATTTTAAAACATTTTTATAGTTTTTGCCTAATTTAATTTTTGGTAATAATTTCGAAGTAGAAAAGGACAATTAAATGCCTGAACTCTTAATTTTTTTGTAATATTACTTTGTAAATATTTTCTTATGCTATGTAAATAGATAAATAAATAATTTAAAAAATTTTAAACTGAATTAGCTAGAAATATGTTAATTTAAGGATGCATTTAATGCAAAAAACAAAAATAAAAACAGGTAAGAAATATACCCGAAAAAAGCTTATATACCAAATTGAATCTAAATATTTATTTATTAATGGTGACCTGAGGCGTTTTTTGGTATATTGACTTATATTTTTATTAATTTTGTAATGACAGGTAAATTCAGAATAGACTTCTGTAACATACGTGGACTGAGGACGAATTTTTTCTCTGTATATGCCCATACTCGCTTCCATCGGCCGGATGTTTTCGCCTTATGTGAGACCCAGGTAAGTGATGATGCTGATTCACAGGATTTTCACATACCTGGTTATCACCTCCTATCCCTTTTTACTTTTCATAGTGGCCTTGCAAAGTACATTCCCGAAAATGTTGTGTACCAGTTCCAGCAACATTATAACTGTTATGATGCAGAATTTAACTCACTTCGGGTTAAATTCAAAATCAGGTCACAAATTTTGCATTTCGGGTTTCTATATAGAAGCCCAAACATAGAAAGAGAGCATACCTATAATGGCTTCGATGCCCTTTCTGAATCAATAACTAGAATCCTAGAGAGTTGCCTGAATAACGAAATCGTAGTTGCCGGCGATTTTAATATTCACAACTCTTCTTGGCTTCACAAATCGAGTCAAACAACTCCCGAAAGCCGTTACGTTGAGCTTTTCGCCGCGCATAACCACTTAGCGCAATTGGGGAATGAACCAACGCACATTCCGTGCATTGAAGAGCAAAGACAAAATAATCTCGAACTCTTTCTAACTTCACATCCTGACAAGTATGAAGTGAAAATACTTGCACCTCTCGGTAACTCGGAAAACTGCACCATTTCCGCATCTTTTTCGTACTCTGTACTTCATAGAGCTATGACATGCTCAATTTTTATTTACGAAAAGGCTAGTTGGGCCAAGCACAACGATTTCTTCAAGCATTTCAACTGGAAACTTTGTTTCCTGGATAATAATGTTGACGCTGCAGCGATAATTGTGGATAAAATAATAGTGCTTGCTATGAGATTATTCATTCCATCAAAGCTCATTCCGGCTAAACCTAATCAAAAATCTTGGTTTAACCAGAGATACAGTCAGATCCAGAGAGGAAGCATTCAGACATTGGAGTGAAAATAAAAATTCCGTCACTGAACTGCTACGCAAACAGGCGAGAATCGAATGTGTCAAAGTACTGGAGTTTCTTCACGATCAGCGTCTTCGTGCTAAAGTTCTTTTTGCTCCTCGAGGCAGCAAGAGCTTTTGGTTATTTGTTAAAAGAGAATAATGCTAGTTCTGCTATCCCAACTCTTGTAATGAATGAACAAATATTCGCTGAACCGGTTGATAAGGCCAAACTTTTAGCTGAACTTTTTGCAAAAAATTAATTTTAGTCGGATAGCGATAAACCACTGCCCAAACTCAAAAATATTCTTCCGAGCACGTGCAGTTAAAAAGGTTCTTTCGGATCTAAACATTAATAAGTCTTCGGGACTGGATGGTATACCAGCACTAGTGCTAAAACAGTGCTCTTCGACGCTAGCCAGTCCATTGGCCAACCTTTTCAGCCTTTCTTACCGTGCGGGAGTCTCTACCTCTTGTTGAAGGTTGGTAATGTCCAACCAATCCCGAAAAAGGGTGCGGCTAATAACCGTGAAAATTACCGTCCAATTGCAATCTGGTCTGCGCTCTCAAAGATGATGGAGAGCATGATCAATTTTCATCTTGTGAACTACCTAGAGGCTAACTCACTTCTTAATGATCGACAGTATGGCTTCCACAGAAATCATTCCATGGGAGACCTGTTAGCTCTACTTTCTGAGCGCTGGAGTCGATCCATTCGCAATTTTGGCGAAAGGAAAGTGGTTGCTCTAGATATTTCCAAGGCATTCGATCGTGTGTGGCACGGTGCATTGATATCAAAGCTTATTGCGTTTGGGGTCGGTAATGAGTTCTCTCCATTTATATCAGAGATCGATCAATACGTTTTGTTATTGATGGGGTCTCATCTAATGAGTTTCCGCTTAATTCAGGAGTACCCCAAGGTTCCGTTCTTTCTCCTTCTCTTTTCCTTATCTTTCTAAACGACCTTCTTGGTCAAACTTTTAACTCTATATACTCTTCGCAGATGACAGAAGCATTTGTCATTCATTTTCATTTAATTGTAGGCCAATCCTCTTGGAGGTTGGGGGGCAAAAGGCACACAAAGAATGACACACTCAATAAAGACCTGTTAACAATCTCCGAGTGGGGTAAAGCAAATAGGGTTGATTTTAATGAGGTGAAGATTCAATGTTGGATGTTGACCCATAGGGCCATGGATTCGACAATGCCATCTGTATATATGGGTGGTATAGGTATTGAGGAATCGGATACTCATGATGTTCTAGGCATGAGAATTCAATGTGATGTTCGTTGGAACAAGCATGTTTTTCAAGTGTTGAAAGAAATATTGAAGTGTCTTGGTTTTCTAAAACGTTGCAAAAATTACTTCACTCCTTCTGATCTCCTCAAAATCTAAACCACTTACATCCAACCGAAAATGGAATACAACTCCCATATATGGGCAGGAGCTTCAAAGTCTATTTTCGAGCTACTGGACCGTGTGCAAAGGAGGGCGTTGATGCTCATCAATGACAGTAGAGGATCCAACTCTATTGACTCATTGGAACATCGTCGGAATGTGGGTTGTGTAACACTGTTCTATAGATACTACCATGGGAAATGTTCTTCTGAGATTAGCGAACTTATTCCAAGTGCCCGGGTTTCGGTTCGCTCTACCCGCTCCTCTAGTAGATCATGTCTGTTTGTAGTCTATTGCCTGTTGACCGCACAACGCATTACAGAGAGAATTCGTTTATCAGTCGAACTAGCCGTATGTGGAATAAACTCCCCGCACAGGTCTTTCCTGACAGTTATAATCTACTTAAATTTAAGACAAATATCCACAAGCACTACTCCCACTTTCATCTATCCCACAAATTATTTTCCTGAGATCAACACAATGCACTGCATCTGTAAGGGGCATCCCCTGAGTGTTGGTCAATAATTAAAAAAAAGTTGTTTAGAGTCGATAGGTAGAAGAAGTGTGCCTGTGTAGTTTTATTTATAGTTAAAAACACCAACACAAACTTACAAAAAATCTGTTTATCAAAAATTGCCTTCTACTTTACATGCTATGATAAATAATATATATATTCACCTACTGACTATCAGAGTTGTAAACGAATCATTCATTTTTGAATAAATTCATGCACTGAATCATTCATGCACTGAATTGGTAAAATTTTGAATTAATTTTTTTCGTCAAAAAACGAATTGAATGAAATTTGAATCAATTCATTTGAATTTAGCAAACATGAATTGCAATTCATTTCCAATTCAGATGAATTGGGCAAAATGAATTGCAATTCATTTTTAATTCAAATGAATTGGTAAAATGAATTGCAAAACATTTCCAATTCATTTGAATTGAATTAACTTTGAATTAATTCAAATGAGTTAGAAAAACAAATTGCAATTCATTTGAATCGAATTTGAATTAATTCAAATGAGTCAGAAAAATTAATTGCAATTCATTTCCAATTCATTTGAATTAATTCAAATGAATTCGAAAAATGAATGTGCAATTCATTTCCTGTAAATAAATGTAAGGAAGCATTACTCCCGTTTTGTTATCCAACTCATTTTATTATATCAAAGACAGCATTACTCTCATTTCGGATATCACCTAAAGTGTTTGTCATTGAAACAAAATTTCATAAATTATTAATAGATTTTAAATATTAAATATGTCTTGTTATTCAGCGTATGTCAAAAGCGAAATAAGTAGAACTTGAAGAAAAAAACTACAAACACCACGTTTACTTCAATTGAATGCAATTAATTTTTAATTTGATAAATATGAATTACAAGTAACTTTTGTAATTCATTTAAATTAATTCAAAATCAATTCAATTCAAATGAATTGGAAATGAATTGCAATTCGTTTTTCTAACTCATTTGAATTAATTCAAAATCAATTCAATTCAAATGAAGTGGAAATGAATTGCAATTCATTTTGCCAATTCATTTGAATTAAAAATGTATTGCAATTCATTTTGCCCAATTAATTTGAATTGGAAATGAATTGCAATTCATTTTTGCAAATTCAAATGAATTGATTCAAATTTCATTCAATTCTTTATTTTTGTGAAAAGAATTAATTCAAAATTTAGCTAATTCGTAATGAATTGAAATCAAAAAAGAATGATTCACTTACAACTCTGCTGACTGTAAGGTATAAACATTTTAACAACACATCAGCTCTCAACATTTTACAAGATCCATCAACAATAAACATCAATAGCATCTTGAATTTTATTAGGGAAACAAGAGTATTAATATAGATTTATTAAAAAAATACCAAAAACATTCTTCCACAGTTGTATATACATACATACATATGTCATTATTTTTATTATACACCGAGCTGATTGATAGCCCTGCCAGCTAATGCTCGCTAAAATTCTTAATCTCAGAATTTATTCATAAGATTAAATAAGTAAATAAATAAATAAATAAATAAACAAACAAATAAATAAATAAATAAATAAATATATTTTAAATTCTTTTGGAACTCACCGATTTTATAAAAAAAAAAAATAAAATTGAAACAAACCGGCTGTCGATTTTTTTCAAAATCAAAAATTCGTATTTCTAGGCTTTATAAGGTTAAGAAACATTTTTATGAAAATTTACATTACGCACAGATGCGCAATTTGAGTTTTTTAGTTGCAAAAATCATAACTTTTGAACCAAATAAGATAATCAAAAAATGTATAAGGCATATGATAGATAATTGATCAACCTCTGAAATGACAGTATGAAAAGGGTTCCACGCCTTTTACGTGCCTACTTATGGGTTAGCAAACTTGAAATTTGTGGAAAAATCAATTTTATGGGAAGTATAATAAATTATTATACCCTCCACTCCAGTGTGCAGAGGGTATATATAAGTTTGTCATTCCGTTTGTAATAATTAGAAAAAAAAATTTGGACCCCATAAAATATATATATTTGTGATCCTTATAACAACCGGAGTTGATATAGCGATGTCCGTCTGTCCGTCTGTCCGTCTGTCCGTCTGTGGAAATCACGATGACGGCATCAATCGGGCAGCTAGGGTGCTCGTTGGCATAAAAAATGATTCATTAACATCCTGAAAAGTTTGCTATTTAAAATCGTCCAAATCGGTCAATTAGGGCCCGAGATTTGAATGAAGAACTAAAAAAAGTCTTGAAAAAATATAATTTTCTATGTTGTTCTTGTCACGATCACGCCCTCAATAGGATAGCTAGGGTGATAATTTTTAGTGAGAATGATTCACCAAATTCATGGGAAGATTTCTACTTCAAAAATCATTAAAATCGGTGGAACAGGTCCAGGTAAATCTATGAAAAATTAAAAAAAAAATGAAAAACATGATGTTTCCATATTGTTCCTGTTGTTATTCTAAATGTTGCATTGTTGTCATAGCTGGACTTGTTGTTTTTGTGGTCGTTGTGGTAATAATATAATAAAAACAAACCCTTTGTACATTTTTTTGTGAACTCTGGTAGAAAATTTTAAAAGTTTCCATTGTTTTGGCATCACTAAAAAAATTTGTTAGATCATTTCTGTCATTGCCACGAGCCTGCATGCAAAATTTCAGATCGATTGGCTCACGGGAAAGGGGCTAAAAATCGATCCAAAATTTTGTCGACAAGCAGACACTACCAGTTAATATAAAGGCAGTAAGTAAAGGGAGTAAAAGTTCACCAATAATTTAAAAAACAAATTTTTATGTATTAATTTATTTAAAGAAAAAAATAATTAAATGAAATAGTAATAATAATAAAAAAAAATAATATACAATACAAAAAAAAAAGAATATATAAATAAAATAAAATAAAGATAAATGCATTCATAGCATTATAATACATATAAAAGGTCAATGTTTTCTACCCGTAATCGTAACGAGTCAGTTGTTTTTTTTTTACATGAAAATCATTTAAAACAGTTACCGAACGTAACCGGAACGTCCCAATACTTTTCATGTGAAAAAAAGGCTGACACGTTACGTAACAGTTACATGTCGCTAACTTGTTCTTTACACAGGCTACTGCTTTTGCAGCCAACTTCAAGTCTATTTATATAGTTTCGTAAGCATAACTGATAAAATTGTTTCTATTATTTTTTGCTGTAAGTAATAAATTATAAATATACTGAATTTGCAAACTAAAATGGATACATATATTGGAGGTGCTTTAATACAAAAGAGTAAACGAAACAAAATCAAAAAAAAAAAACAACTCTACAACATCAACAATGGCAGTCATATGTTCTTCAAATAGAAAAAAAAAACTGCAAGTGTGTTTTGTTGGCTACAAAACAAAAATAGTGTTGACAATATAACAAAATATGTAAAAGAAGTTAGTGCTATGAAATATTTTATTTTGTTTAAAAAAAAAATCGCAAAATGAAAGGCTATAATTCCATTAATAATCAAAAGGCGTTAAACTAATTTATTTATTTTTACGTTGTACTAATGCATTTTAAATAAGTAAAAGTAATTGTATATTTAAATAAAAAGCATTTGTATTATATGTTGCTGTCGTATTCAGAAAAATCAAGTAGCTGACTATACGACTACAAATGCTGCTGCCAGCAGTCGTCTATGTGTTTCATTCATGATGTTGCATTTTTTTGCGAGCAATACTTACATATATTCTAAATAAAGAAATAATAGTTCTTTTCATACTGCGAAATCTATACAAATATATGTACAAATACTATATGTCAAATTTCAAATTTGCAATAATTGATACATTTTTGAAAGAAAATTGTATAATATGAAATGTCTTTAATTTATTTCATAGAAAACAATTTTTTGAGGTGCGTGGATTTTCCATATTTACTGTTTTACTATTTTCGTAATGAGGTTAAATGAGTTAAAAAGAATTTAATATATTTGAAAATATTAGGTGAGGATCCTCAAGATGTAATATACGATCGGTCTAAAACTTTTCACTTAGAGCCACAGTTAAATTCGAAACAACAAAAACCCATATATTTTGTGCATAAAGTTTAATATTAAATGTGCTTTTCTAAAATGCCTATATATTTTTTCTCATTCATTTCTGACCATCTTCAATGTAAATTTACCAAAGTTTTTTTTATTGCAATATGTATATAAAACTTAAAAATTTAATATTTTTTATTGTGTATTAACTTATTATTCTGCGATTTTCATTACATCACAAAATATTACAAATTGGCACTACTGTTTCAAAAACAGAAAACTTCTAAATCAGTTGAAAACAGTTGATCTGTAAAACTGTGTGTGAAATTGTGTCAAATAAAATTACAAATATTAATAAATATAATAATACATATATATATATATTATTAATTTTGTTAAGAATTAGCACAAAATTGATTTTCCATTTTGCATTTCATTTATAAAGAATTCTGCCATATTTTGTTAAAGGGAAAATCCATTTTTGTTATATTAAAAAAAACAGACTTGCATTTAATTTTTCCGTGACTGCCTCAATAATTGCGTAGATGCCACCACAATATTTTTTCTAATTAAAACAGTTGATCTGTAAAACTGTGTGTGAAATTGTGTCAAATAAAATTACAAATATTAATAAATATAATAATACATATATATATTTTATTAATTTTGTTAAGAATTAGCACAAAATTGATTTTCCATTTTGCATTTCATTTATAAAGAATTCTGCCATATTTTGTTAAAGGGAAAATCCATTTTTGTTATATTAAAAAAAACAGACTTGCATTTAATTTTTCCGTGACTGCCTCAATAATTGCGTAGATGCCACCACAATATTTTTTCTAATTAAATATTAACCAATATCTAACTAGAATTATGATTTATTCTGACTAAAAAGTTCCAATTAAAAGTTATTCATCCCAATTATGAATATTCTCAAGGAATTTCTTTCTCACGGAAAATACATTTCTCGAGAAAAAAATTCCTCCAATTATAAATTCCGCGTGAACAAAAAATGATTAACTGGCATCATCGAATTTCGAAGCCACTTGCTTTGCTTATTGACAATTTATTTTCTATTTTTTGTGTGTGTGCAAACGACCCTACAATAAATGTCCCACTAAACATTTTTGTTTGCTATCAAGTTGAGGTGCATTTGAGATCAAATACATTTTTCAAATCTCCAACGTTAATTCTCAAATGCCCTCAATAGTTCGAATATAGTCTTCTCAACTTAAAAGGCACATTTTTTATATGGCGATTTTCATAGTTATCAAATTGAGAAATTTGTGATTCTCAACTTGATAGCAAAGAAATATTTCCAATCGGTATCAAATGGAAGGTACGGAATTGCCATATTAAAAAATATTATACTAATTTTAGAAATGAAAACAATTACTTTTTTTAATGTTTCAATTTTCAATTTAATTTCATTATATATTTAACATTACTATGTACATATTTAACATTAAATGTACATATTATGTACATTTTTTAAAATCTAGAATTAAAAATAAATGAATTAATTAGTTGTACATTTTTTGAAAAATTTGACAAAAAGCAGAAATAATTAAAAATATATCAATGATTTATTTGTACTTTTTTGGCATTTTTTAATTTAATTTATTATTTATGACATATTTAAATAATATCTCAGACTTAACACAAATCGTATTCAAGTTGAAAAAATGTTTGGTCTCAAGTGGAGAAAAGTGTTGGATATCCAATTGAGAGTAAAAATGTTTCTCAAAGATTGGAAAAAATGTTAAGTCTCAACTTGATGTCAAGTTGAAAGCAAACAAGGAGAAAAATTGTTCAACCCAAGTTGAGAATTACATTTGACATCAATTTAAGAACTTAACTTTTCTCCAACATTGGCGAAATAATATTTCAATGCATACTGGGGAATGACCGAAACTAACACATAAACAGTTTTTTCCTATTTGAAAAACATATGACTCATTGTTGCTGTTGTAGAGTTGTTATACCCTCCACTCCAGTGTGCAGAGGGTATATATAAGTTTGTCATTCCGTTTGTAATAATTAGAAAAAAAATTTTGGACCCCATAAAATTTATATATTTGTGATCCTTATAACAACCGGAGTTGATATAGCGATGTCCGTCTGTCCGTCTGTGGAAATCACGATGACGGCATCAATCCGGCAGCTAGGGTACTCGTTGACATAAAAATGATTCACTAACATCCTGAGAAATTAGCTATTTAAAATCGTCCAAATCGGTCGATTAGGGCCCGAGATTTGAATGAAGAACTAAAAAAGTCTTGAAAAAAAAATAATTTTCTATGTTGTTCTTGTCACGATCACGCCCTCAATAGTGCAGCTACAGTGATCATTTTTAGTGAGAATGATTCACCAAATTCATGGAAAGATTTCTACTTCAAAAATCATTAAAATCGGTGGAACAGGTCCAGGGAAATCTCTGAAAAAGTAAAAAAAAAAATGAAAAACATGATATTTCTATATTGTTCTTGTTGTTATTCTAAATGTTGCATTGTTTTCATAGCTGGACTTGTTGTTTTTGTGGTCGTTATGGTAATAATATAACAAAAACAAACCCTTTGTACATTTTTTTATCAACTCTGGTAGAAAAATTTAAAAGTTTCCATTGTTTTGGCATCACTAAAAAAAATATGTTAGATCATTTCTGTCATTGCCACAAGCCTGCCTGCAAAATTTCAGATCGATTGGGTCACGGGAAAGTGGTTAAAATCGATCCAAAATTTTTTCGACAAGCAGACACTACGAGTTAATATAAAGGGAGTAAAAATTCACCAACATCTAAAGCAAATAATGCTAAAATACCTAGTTGTTAATAAAAAAAAACAATTGGGCAATTCACAATGGGTAATGTATCGTTGTATCTCTTGTATCGTGTATCACTTTACAATAGTGTAAAATTGTTGTTGGTAATTTTCACTGAAAAATCTGATACACGATCCAACTTCATTTGCTATGTTTAGTAAATGTTGTATATTGTATCATAACATATCAGTTCCAAGTGAATGCCAGTTTTTATGAAAAAGAAAAAACAAATACATAGAATATTATCAGCATAAATAATTATAAAATAAAATATGGCAAATAACGCAAATCCATCGATAAGTTTATTTATATAAAAATTAATGTTTATATTTTTAGTATGTATTTTCTCTTTCAGTACCAACCAAAACATTTAACATTTTTTTTTCATTATAAATTAAAATGCAAGAGGTACGTAACTAAAACTCCAGGGTACATCTCACGACCAAAAAGCAAACACTGACAAGTGTTTTCTCTTATACAAAATAGCAGAAGCGACGAAGCGATCTTTCCTCGTTGGATCGAAAATTACTAAAGAAAGCGTTTTACAATATGAAAATACAACTGAGTGTTCACAACAAATGATTGTATTGTGTATTTCAATACAACATACAATATACAACACCTGTTGTGAATTGCCCAAATGTAAATTTAGCAAAAAAATTTATGTATTAATTTATTTAAAGAGAAAAACACAAAAATAACGTTTGATGTTGTATTTTTTGTGTGTAATATTTAAATATACATACATACACATATTAAATAATACAAATAATGTACATATATTATATATGTATATGTATGTATGTATATTCATAGTAACTGCATGTTAGAAATAAATCGGTTATTTTATTTACATAAAATTCTGCAGTATTTTGTTGTGGGGAAAATACATTTCTTTTGTATAACAGAGTGTCACTTCATTTTGCTCAGCGTGACTATGCCACAGTAGATGCCGCCATAATTTTTGTTTGTTCTAATTAGCTTTGCAATAGTTATTTCTATTTTAACATGAATGTTAATATTTTCAACTAGATATCATACAGAACAATGTTAAGAGTATACACGGGTTGGTCTTTTATTTCATACGTTTTTTCATTATTCTTTTACAAATATGAACATAAGTTTGGCATATTACCCACCAATCTCACATCACACTGCAAGTTCGAAAAACTCAATACACTCACATTTTTTTTACTAATACACACACATTTTCCGCAGTGGTCACACTAATGGCACCAAATTTTTCGTGCGAATAGTGGCAGACACTAACGATGATTAATGTTACCCTGTTATAAATTTAATGCAAATTTACTGGATTCTGTAAAATTGTAATTAAAGTTTTAACTTGTTAAATCTATTATAATGATTTATTTTTTGAAATGCGCATACAAAAACGCAAGTTTGTTAATTATAGAGCATAAATATTATTAACTATTATTAAAATAATACTAATAATAATAAATGTAAACATTTTCCCTCAAACATGTGCCTGTATAATAAACTTGGTAACTCTACTTAAAATAAAATAAGAGAGAGAAGTATACAAATGTTTTCAAGTTTACGCTTCGACAACATTTTAAAAATGAGATTGCAGTCAGATGTTTGAGCATAAAATTTAATGGCGATGGATTCGACTAATTTGAACAATTTTTCGTTGATAATACGTACACAACGATTTTACAATTTCAGTGTGATGTGAGATTGGGGGGTTAACTTTTTGTTGTCTTTACAAAATAGAGTTACCGAGTTCGTCAATGAGTTTTTTGCTTGCAAAACAGTTCTACATAGTTATATAGAATTATTATTCTGCTTTACCTATAAAATATCTGATTGCGATTACATCTAATTTTTAAAAATTGTTTATAATTAATAAAGCATTATTATTCACATAAATACAAAATTTCACTTTTTAAATTTTCCATTCAAATTTAAGAAAATATCAATTATAATAAAAACTGAAAATAAAATTTCCAATTATAAATTAGAAAATATTAATTGAGTTTCAGAAAATCATATCAAAACGTCGGAAATAATAATTTTAAATTTAGAAATATCTTTACATTTAAAAATGTTTACATTTAAAAAAAATATTGCCATTCAGGAGATATTAATAACTTTTCAGTACCGCGATTCAGTAACTTCTTTTAACGATAGTCGAATTGTAAAAAAAAAGAAAATTGAAAAATTATCAGTAAAATTTTGAAACGATATTCGCTATTGTTAAAGTCAGCTGTTGTTGTTATCTAAACGACAACCATTTTTGTGTTGTTTATCCAATCGATAAAAACTTAAATTTTTAGGTTGAAATGTCGTCATACATAAATAAAAATCATGATATAGTGAAAATATTTTGCTTTAATTAAAAAACTTTTTTATATAAATAAAAAAATTAAATAGCATATTCAATTCATTATTTCATTTTCAAATAAACAGAAATATTAGTAAAAAAAATAAAGATATTAAACATAAACATAAAATCATCCTGTCAAACACGAAG
Source organism: Cordilura impudica (assembly GCA_963682025.1). Taxonomy (NCBI): domain Eukaryota; kingdom Metazoa; phylum Arthropoda; class Insecta; order Diptera; family Scathophagidae; genus Cordilura; species Cordilura impudica. The sequence goes on along the minus strand of OY821517.1, from coordinate 318,610,299 downwards.
TAATTTGTTTTTTTCTATTCTTTGTGTTTTTCGCTTATTTTGACAGAGATGCCACTCCTTTACAATTTAAATAAATAGAAAAACAGATTTGTCGATATTAATTTAAATTCAATGAATTTAAGAAAACCTCAAATGATATTTAAGAATTGCTAACATAAAAATTGTTACATAAGTAAACGTAATTTTATGAGAATGTTATTTTTTATATATAAATTTTCACAATTTTTTTTGGATGAAAATTTGAAGTTTTTCAGAAAATATAGATAACATTAAATTATTTTATTTAAAATGTTTGGGACTTTTCGTTTTTTGCGTTTTTCATCCCTAATTTGATTATTTATTATTATAAATTTATTCTCTATGTTTTCAAAATATGGCAATATTTAAAAAAAAAAAGTTGAGAGAGCTTTTTTTTTTGGTTATTATTTTGTTACTCCATCCGACCTATATGGTCACAATGAAGAAATATTTGGCCAGTTAAAAGAAACTATACAGCCATCTCCAATTAGCACGATTTAATGCATATAGCCACTCTACACAACCATTACCTTTGCAATGGAGGTTAGGGCGAGCTATTTAATTAGCAAAAACTAAATTAAACGAGAAGTTATGTCATATAACCGGAAACGCATGCATATAGTTATATAACCAAAATGCATGCCGATCAGCAACCACGATGACCAAAAAGCAAACACCGAAATAAATCCGAAATAATAGAAAAGAAGAAAACCAACCCAAAGAATTTGCTGAAATAATTTGGTATTAAGTTTAACAAATTGTTTACTTTTTCATTTACATTTATTATCAAGACTCAAACCGAGGTGGAGGGTATCAAAGATTCGGCACAGCCGAATTTAACACTCTTACTTGTTTTTTAATATTTTTGATTTTTTATGTTTGTTTTTAAAGGATTTTATGATTTAAAATTATTCCAGAAAAGATTTAAAAAAAATTTTTAATTTATTTTTCAATTTTTTGTAAAATATTGGTCACAATCCGTGAAAGACTAATATCTGAACTATAATTATTTTCTAATTCTTTTCTTGACTTTACATGCCGCAGTGATGATATAAGTGGATCGGAAGATGCTGCTAACATGTTGAATAGATCCTCATTTTGTCTCACCTTTGAAAGTGTTGAGAAATCTATATTTTTTATAACATTTGTTTAGGGACTCCTGTGCTTCTTTAGAAAGCTCTCCAATTGGCAAAGTCTGATATTCAATTATATCTTAGCCATGCGACAATATTTTATGAACTGTCGGGGTCATCTTTTTCTGCGGATATAATATTAAAAGTGATGCAGTTTTCGAAGCATATTCTCCATATTTTTCAGAATCAACTTTTTCCTTGCAGTTTAAAACATTCAAGATCGTTCCAAATCTCTTAACGATTTGATTGTTTATTCCAGTGATTCGAGTTACAGCCTATCATTTTCAAAAAATCTTCTCAAAGTGTTTCCATCGTTTGAGTTGGGGGAAGTCTACTTTTAGTCCAACTTGTTTGAAAAACGCATCCTGTATTCGATGCTTTCTAATCCTTTCCTTATCATCAAAGTTTCCTCCTCTTGTGGAAGCGTATACGCTAATTTTAACAAGAACTCCATACACCTTATTCTGAATTTAGGGAGCAGAATTTGACAGAGAATCTTAGGTAAGCATTACGAAACAATAACAATAAGAATGGGTTTTCACGGTTATATGTCATAAATTTCGCAGTAATACATGCAACACATTTCTGGAACCATGTCTTTTTTCAAAATTTTACCTCTAGCAAAAAATTAGGCAGACGGGCAGCAGGAAATTTTTGCATTAGGTAAAGGAATAATCAAAGAACTTATGTTGAAAATATGGCAAATATAGAAATTTATAGTTTTTATTTTTATTTTCCATTAAAGTTGAGAATTATTGAAAAAATGGATAGTTGGTAAATATCGATTTACCTGGACAAACACTAAGCAAACAGTACAATTTAATAAATAGATCTATCAATAAAATCAAAAAGAATGACGATCCGTTACCTGGTTTTCGAGATACTGTATCTGAAAGCGGAGCAAATTACTTAAAAATGGTCTGGTTTTTTGAACACAGAAAATCAGTCAACTTTGAAGAGCTATATCTTCTGAACCAAAAATCTGATAAGAGTAGCAGTAATAAGAGTAGCATATTTGAAATCGTCGGACAATTTCCTGTAAAATAGGTTTATTCAATATTTTTTAGACACATGAAATTTTTGATTTTTTCAACCTCACTTGTTCTACAGGCGCCACTATGATTACGTTTAACCCCACTTTCTAAAATAAAAACAAGTAAGAAAATTATAGTCGGTCTAGACCGACTATACCCTTTAGTCGGCCGAACGAACTGGATATAGAAAATAAGCATAAATCAAATTTGAGTTGGATTTTTATTAATTTTTTTGGCTGCAGATATGAAAAAGTTCATATTGGATGATATATCTATATGGGGACTAGGCCCAAAAATGGACCGATCCTGACCATGTTTGGTAAAGTCTCTTGTATTTTGCAAAAATATATACAAACAAAATTTGAGAAGAATCAGTGCAATATTTTTGTTTTTTTTTTATAGATTTAGGTGAAGATCGGGAAGCAGCTCTATACGGGGCCTATGACTAAGAGTTGTCCCATAGGGATCATTTTTGGACTACCGATTAATGGATGTAATAAACACATACAAACCCAATTTGACTAAGATTTATATGATAATTTGGATCTTATGGCAATTTATGTTGATTTCATATGGGAGCTAGGTCTGAACATGGACCGATTCTCACCAATTTCAATAGCGTTCATCCTATGGCCGGTAAAAGCTTATATACCAAATTTCATCAAAATATATTCATATTTGCAACCTGCAGTTTGATTACAAACTTTACATGGACAGACAGACGGACGGACATCGGTAAATCGAATCAGATAGTGATTCAGATAGTGATTCTGATTCGATCGGTATAATAAAAAATATATTGGTAGTCAAATATTTTTGGTAGTTACAAACAGCAGCATAAGGTCATTATACCCAAACCACATAGTGGTATAGGGTATAATTAATAATCAATTGAAATTTTTCAGATTCACAAGTTATCCGTCAAATAATTGAATATACTAGCAGAGCCCAGCAGTCGAAATTAAATTGTTTGTTTCAATGTTTTTTTACTCTTATATATAAAAAATGTATGAATATTTAAAAAAAAATCATTAAATTGTGAATTTTTAAATAAAATTTATTGAATTTCATTATAAATATTTGTTGAATACACAGAAGATATGTAAATGGGTTTGTTAATAAATAATTTTATAAGAGCCTAAACGTATGCTAATCAATCATTAACAAATTTAATAATCGAATCATACATTATTTAACTTAATACTTAATGTTAATTTATTACACAGAAGATATGTTATTTAAAAATAACATAAATATTCCAAAAACTATATGTATATAATAAGCACAATTGCCATTTTTATAATTAATCTTTGATTTATTTACATATTTTTTAATTATTAATTTATAATTTAAACCTTTTTAAATTTTTAATGTTTAATTTTAGTTTATAATTTTTAACTTTAAATTTTATTTTTAATTTTTTTAATTTTTGATTTTTGAATTTTAATTTTTTATTTTTATTCTTTTTAATTTTTAATATTTATTTAATAATTTTTAATTTTTTATTTTTAATTTTCAATTTTTAAGTTTTAATTTTTAATTTTTATTTTTTAATTTTTAATTTCAATTTTTAATTTTTAATTTTTAATTTTTAAATTTTAATTTTTAATTTTTAATTTTTAATTTTTAATTTTTAATTTTGTAATTTTTAATTTTTAATTTTTATTTTTAAATTTTCAATTTTTAATTTTTAATTTTTAATTTTTAATTTTTAATTTTTAATTTTTAATTTTTAATTTTTAATTTTTAATTTTTAATTTTTAATTTTTAATATTTAATTTTTAATTTTTAATTTTTAATTTTTAATTTTTAATTTTTAATTTTTAATTTTTAATTTTTAATTTTTAATTTTTAATTTTTAATTTTTAATTTTTAATTTTTAATTTTTAATTTTTACTTTTTAATTTTTAATTTTTAATTTTAAATTTTTAATTTTTAAATTTTATTTTTAGTTTTTAATTTTTAATTTTTAATTTTTAATTTTTAATTTTTAATTTAAATTTTTAATTTTTAATTTTTAATTTTTGATTTTTAATTTTTAATTTTTAGTTTTTAGTTTTTAATTTTTAATTTTTTATTTTTAATTTTTAAGTTTAATTTTTAATTTTTTATTTTTAATTTTTAAAGGGTACTTTAGAAAAAGGTAATATTTAAAAAAAATCGTACTATTTCTTTTAATTTTTAGGAATTATATTTTTTCTTCCATCCTTTGGGATGTTAATAAACGACTTTATGCAAAAACGAAAAGTCTAGGTTAGTTATTGATTACATGATTATTATTTCCAGGATCAAGAAAAAATATGTTTTTGGGGTCTCCGGAATTTATTTCGATGCGATACGAACGGAATGACAAACCTTTATATACCCTCTGAAGTATATAAAAACAGTTGAAACGTCAGGAACTATAAATATTTAAACAATGGTTAAGATTTTATACATTTGTTTTCATACCATTTTCTATAAAAAGTTTCCATTGTTTTGGCATCACTAAAAAAAATATTTTTTTCGTTTCTCTATTTATTTTTTTTTTTTTTGTATAATTTTTAACAAATTTGTTATCTTTGAATAGAGAACATACCAAAGAGTGATCTCGCAAAAAAAAACTTTAGGACTTAAGACGAAATTATTTTAAAAAAAAATGCAAATGCAGATTTATGTAAAACTTTCCCGTGTATTATCACCCACTGTATATATGATATAAAATTATAAAATTATACGGTTTAAAAGGTTATATAAAAAATGCTAGAATAATAATATACGCATAAAATAAGCAATTTGTAACACAAAACCTGTCCATGAAATAATGATTGCACCATAAGAAGCAGGTAATACAATAAAAATCATAAAAAATTAATTTTCGACTACCCAAAGATGTTTCTTTGTACGATCTTTTTGTTTTTTTGTCAAGATCAAGAAAGTTACTCGTAATAATGCACTCAAGTGAAAGTTGTTATTTCTGTTTGTACCTGAATGGTGGTTTCTAGAAACCATAACAAAAACTAAATAATAAACTTGAAAAAACGTACTGCAGTTGTTTTTGTTTTGTAAGTTTAAATGCATTCGTCAGTAAGTTCTAAGTGTTAAATAAATTAAATGTCAACAAAATACAAAACAATCATTACTGAGAATTGCAATGACACGTAATATGTTTTAAACTACACAAAAAATGTAATTAACATAATTTCCAATGATAAAAATGCAGTGAAAAAAAACAGAAAAATGTTGTATATATGCTAGAAACCATTTTTACGGAGTACAATGTTTTATATTCTATATGCGAAAGTAAATATATTAGCATGTTCTTTAAATTTACATATTATACCCTTTTCAGATTGTGAACTATTCATAAATCTGTTCCATAACAACTCTTTCTGATTTTTCACTAAGCAGTTTGTCTTAAAATGTATGCTTATTCATATCATGTTTACGCATCTTACTAAGTAGCTTACACTAATAATTCGGATGCATCATAACACAAGTCATAAAGTTTTTCTGCTTTATGTAAATAACTACAGCACGCACATTCGTTTATTGGAACATTTAACCCTTAAATGCCCGAGGACACCGATTTTGGCGAAAAAATCTACTGTATTTTTAGTTACAAAATTTTGTTTAAGATGTTATTTGAAAAAAGATTTCTTTTGTATATTTTAAGATACACTAGGCATTAACCCGATGCTAAAATTTCTATGCAAATATACCAAAATATAAGATTGGTTTTAGATATTTCTATAAATTTATTTAAAATATACTTAAAATGAAAATAAAAATAAAGTAAATAAAATAGAAATCTATATACATATAAAAATGGATATATGTATGTATGTATGCTATGTATGGACTCCAAAATGACTGGACCAATCTTGATGAAATTTTCAGGGTCTCTTCAGTATGGCGTGGCGGGAAAAACTATTATGTCTGATTTTTGATCTGTGGGCGGAGGGGCGTGATAAAATCAAATTTTAATATTGCATATAAACGGATGGACCGATTTTGTCTGCGGGCGGACGGGTGTGGCTAAATAAAATTTTATTACTGTACCTAGATATCTGGTAAAATTTTCAGGGGAGTTCGTACTTTTGTACGGTACTGTATATTAAAATTTAGCGCTGCAACGCGGACTGGGCCCAGCTAGTAATACATACATATAAATTTGTACATTCATTTTAATAATAGAAAATAATCATGTCCAAAAGGTGATAGAACACCCTACTTGCCCACTTTCGGTTTTTCATATTTATCTTATGCCTACCAATGGAGCTATCCATTAAATCGACGCCTCTCATGTGACGATTACAGTCAGTTTTGTCCATTTTGCCAAATGGTTAATGGTTGTACCGTTTCGTTTCTTATACATTCTGATATTGGTTTTATTCCCACATATGTGGAAATTAATTACTTCATCTATTCCATGAATATTACATATAAACTCATGGCTAGTGCCATGAGTAGTACCAACTGAAAGTATGCCAAGTGTTCGCAAGTATGCTACTAATGGTACGGTAGTATAAATGTCAAAATATATTATATGATTTTGGAATCCTCCTACTTCTCTAAGCAGTCGGACCACTATATTGACCGAAGGTGTTTCCGTTGCTCCATTATATATTTCAAATTTATACGCCTCTCCTGTTGTATCACACACATAACGAAAAGCTTGAAGGCCCTTTTTTTTATTTGTTGGGCAAATACTGGTTCATGTCACTCCCAATTTCATTAGAACATATTTGCTCGTCAATACACAGTCTCCAATTTTGGCACGCTTCCAAATTAAGTATTTAGTTCGTCAATAGTACTTTAAATTAAATAAAAGCGGTCTCTATTTAGATCAACACGGGATGGGTGAGTTATTTTATCGTTGCAATTAATGAATTGCCGTATAAAAAAAAATAAAAAATAATAATAATAATAATATGTCATGTTAAAAATTATTCCAAGACCAGTTGCACCAAAGATTCAGGAAACAAATAGATGCATACTTGATATGGTGTATCCAAATCTATTATATAACTTCTAAATCTGGCTTACTGGCCATTTAATTGTATGTTACCTCCCTTCCAAATAAATTTATCAAGCCCAGAAGACTTACAATTAATTTCTTTATTACGGAATTAGGATGGGAAATCATTCCTAAAGATGCAACCAATAAATGTTGCTCTGTAAAGGTTTCAACGATTAGAATTGTATCGAACTACTTTATATTACTGAAGAATATATTGTGAAGCCAGCGGGAATTTTTTATTAAAAATATTTACTTTTTCTTAAAAATTTACACTGCAAAAATCACATTTTTTTAATTTTTAGGAAAAATATGTTTTTTGACTTTTTGGTAATTTTTTAAATTTTTTTTACATAACTACAATATTCTAAATAAGATAGAAACTACTTACAAAAAAAAAATAATAACCAAAACAATAGCCATAGGAATTTTTATAATTGTTGTATCTTTAAAGGGTTAAAATAACTTTGTACTTAAATACATTATTTTTAATATAAAAAACTGAATTTAAAATTTGGTGTTTTCATCTCTTATTGATAGGCTATTTAATTAAGAAACGTATTGTTCTTTTTCAAGAAAAATTAAGATATGTCACTTATCTTTAATATGTTTAAAAAAAATATCACGTCGCTATGCAAATTTTGTGTACAAAAAATTAAACATATTGCAAAAACTTACCACTGATGATTGGCATAAAGCCATTTGCACCTTCTTCTCCGCCAGTTTGATGCTGTTGTAATATAAGCTCACGCAAAATAAAATACCCCGACAAACTTAACTCAAGTACCGTCGCAATGATTATTATTATTGTTTTAGATTTTTTTTATTGTCTAATTTAAATTTAGCGGTGTCTTCTTGTATTCACTACTATTGACCGAGATTTAATCATGTAACACGCTACTAAACATATGGATGAAGAGGTTGATTTGAAAAAAAAAAAGAAAACAACAACACGACACAACACTCAATCAAAGCAGTAGAACAAAAAAAAAAGAGGTAATTCAACAGCGGCAATGACAACAATAAGACGTCGGCAGAGACGTTCAGAAAGACAAAAAGAGATAAAAATTCGCAGATAATTAATAATTAAGCCAATTATAATTAATACAAACAATAAATTTATTTAAATTTTACTATATCATACTCAATTTAGTTATTTTAATTATTTAAACATTTCGATTATTGTTCACATTTCGATACTTGTTTTTTAAATAAAAAAAATTCACTATATTTTAAAAAATCTTGACACAAACGTCCATCCCCGTCAAAATAAACTTTTCAAATGAATGCAATTCAGTATGATTTTCGTTAACATAGTTGCACAATTTTATACTGTTTTACTACTTTTTATGAATAGTATTAAAAAAGAGAAAATTATACTCTCAAAATTACAATATATAGAGTATTGAGAGAGCATAAACCAGCGCATATCAAATTGTCACAATATTATTACTTATTTTAATTATCACTATTAAAAAATTATTTATTTTTTTACAAATTTTCTATTATTTTTTACAATTATATTACTCCTTAATTTTACAAACATGTAAAAAATGTTGTTTTATTCTCTCTATCTGTCCCTTTTACACTAACCAAACACACCTGCGTTTTGTTTAATGTAGTAGTAAATATATATTTTTTAACCACAATGACTAGGAATTTTTTTTAAATAATGCTAAATCAATTTTCCATACAGAAAATCCTAATAAAATTAACGTAATTTAACCAGCACATGTTTTTTCCTATATGGCAAGCTTCAACACAGACCCCTCGTCCATTTAAAACGCTTCACGAGATCAACGCAAAGCTAATTCTTCTAACGAAATGAGGTGCTTTATATACTTTCATAGGGATTTTATTCGATTCACAGAAACACACACTTTGACAATAACGCATAAATCTATCATAGTAGTAGTGTATATATGTATACACGCCATCACCTAGGCTTATCCATCATTTAAAGTTGTAATTAGTTTGTGAATAGTTCATATATTATGAAAAAATAATTTTTAACATTATTGATTGTAGACAAAATGGTAAAATTTTCATTTCTTAAAATTAAGAAATTTAATTATTTAACTACAAGGATGCCATATTAAACAAAATTCGTTGTGGTGTTGCCAGTTATTTGTTGAATGTTGTTGTTATAAGGCGTTCACACTACGATGTTTTGAGGTGTTTTAGCTCGTGTTGAGACATTTCATGTCCAAAATGTCTTTGAACCGAAAACAACGAAAATGCGTTATTGTACTCAATGCTTCAAACGAGTTAAAAAAATTTTTTTTAATCAGTTCTTTTATAGTTTTCACTTTTGTAATTCCATAAACACTCATATTCGCGATATATATTAATGAAATTAATAATTTAGCTTATATTTAATTTAAGTTGCGCCATTTTAAAATACTTAAACGTCATAATCGAATGAAACGTCAAATTAATGGTTGAGTTTATGTCAGACTTTCTGTCATGACAAAAAGTTGGATTTTTAAGTCACGACATGAACATTAGCGGTCTCCACTAGCCATTGACTTTAACATTGCCATGAATTATGGTTAGTCGAGATTCCATTTTACATGAAAAAAAAAAAACAGCTGAAACGTTTGGTTACGGTTACGGGTGGCTAACTAGGCCTTAAGATTTAAACATGCCAATTGACTCGTTTATCGCATGAACACTAAAGACGGCTAATAATAATAATAAAAAAACAATTATCAGGTATGTAATGAAAACCGAAATCAATACCAAAACGAAACAAAGCTAAAAATTAAATAACAATTAATTATATATTGGTCTAACAAAATATACACAAAATCGATTGTTTTCATTTTTATTTCACAAATAAATATATTTCATTTTTCATTTTGTTCTATGGAAATTGCTGTATCGAAATTGTTATTATTTTTATCGTTTTTAAATTAAGTATACTTTGCTTTACGATTTGAAACAGATAAGTTTTTGCCCATTTTTCAAAAATTAATAAAAAATTTAACTAAAAAATGTAAGTATAATAAATTTATGTACTAAAATTTAACGGCATCATCAGATTGAAAAATTGTTTTACCAAAAAATTTTGCTACAATAGGAATTATGCATTATGCTTTCTTTTTTGAGATTTTCGCCGCTTGTCGTTATTTCAACGCCATTTTAATAAATTTTTCAAACAAAAACACAAAATTAATAAGCTAATATTAAAAATTATTTGTGAAAAATAGTGACACTATATTGAAAGAAACATGATGAAGTGGGACAAAAATGAAAATTGAAACCGCTTGATTTTCATCACATCTATTTTTAAATCGTTTTTTTTTTAGAATTTCGTTTTCGATTTAAAATCAATCGATTTTAATTCATTATTTCCCAAAATTTTAATTGAATACTAGGACGAAGGCCCCTTTATCTAGAGAAAGTGGCTGTTGGTACAGATTAAATCCACTGGCTGGCCCTTGTCCAACTGTATTGTCTCAGTGGCATTTAAATTCTGATTCAATGTCATTACTACTGGACTTACTAAATTAAATCAAATTAATATATAAGTAAAATAAGTACATATATATTTATTATCCTTAAGCTAGACATGAAAAGTACAAAAATAAATTATATAATTGATTGCACAATTAAATATATGGAATGCAAATTTAAAAATATAAAGAAATTAATTGATAAAATACTAACCACGTTCACAAATAATCTCTACAGCATTTGGTTCCATTAGTGTCGATTCTAGACATCTATGAACAGCTGAACCCAATATTTCGTCCAATAAAAAGTTGATCAAACTTTAGCATATAGAAAATATATATGTATAGTCAATATTTGTTTTTAAAATAAAAATACAACCATACAAACTAACTTTTCGTCTTTAACAAAACGCCATAAATTCATTTGCAAATAATGGGTGTCCACCTGAATCTGCTGCAAACCAAATTTACTAAAGGTACGCAAACGAACACACTCCAATAGGGTCTGTAATTTTTTTGTTTAATATACATATATCGAATTAAATTTTTTAACATCTTACCTTTAAACCAATTTTAATGATTCCAGTAATAATTGACACTTTAGAAAACTCAACAGAGGTAAAAATATCAATGCGTTCGGAAAATAATCTGTGGATATTAGAAACATACGATGACTCTAATTGTGAGGGAGTGTAATTTGACCAATTTGAACGAAATTGTTGTTTAGAATTGGTCAAATTGCTAAAATGAGTTTTTCGACTTGAATCACTGCTAGCGGTAGTGCGTACAGTAGAGTGAAGATCGTATAAACTAGCTACCACTGTTTCAATGGATGATAATTCTTCGACCACTCTTTTCATAACAGCTCTTACGGTGCGGGGCTCTAAACAGTTCAACCAATCACGTGTTTCCACACTTTTGCGTAACATTTGTGAAATGTTGAGTCCCTGTAGACGAACAAAGGTATCTAGCAAACTTTGGGCAGTTTCACGCATTTCAGCACAGATTTCGGTTTCATGAGTCAAAGTGGCACTATTCTCTGAATCAATTTCGTATAAATCATCGGCTAAAGAAATCTGAAAATAGAAACAAGTAAATCTATTTAAAATTTAATACAATATTGTTGTAAACTTTTAAAATGAATGAAAATTTATAATTTTTAAACTCTTTTAACTCATACGCTCTGTCTGTCGTGGGTGGACCGCATTCCCCTTCATCCAATTGATCTGAAACTTGGCCCATAGTCTTGTTGTAACTAAAGGTTATTTTTGGGGTAGTCACGAACAGTCGCGCGCAGTCACGGGGTGATCTAAATGTCATTTCCCCTCATCCGATCGATCTGAAACTTAGTCCATACACTTGCTGTGAAAAAAAGATTAACTTTGACTTAGTCACGCACAGTCACGCATGGTCACGCGCAGTCACATAGTGATGTAAAACCCATTTCCCTTATCCGATCGATCTGAAGCTAGGTCGATAGACTTGCTGTGAAAAAAGATTAACTTTGACATAGTCACGCACAGTCACGGATAGTCACGCAGTCACGTAGTGATATGAAACCCATTTCCCCTTATCCGATCGGTCTGAAACTTGGTCGATAGATTTGCTGTGAAAAAAGATTAACTTTGACGTAGTCGCGCACAGTCACGCACAGTCACGGAGTGATCTAAATGTCATTTTCCTTCATCCGATCGATCTGAAACTTGGTCCATAGTCTTGTTGTGACTATAGATTAATTTTGGGGTAGTCACGCACAGTCACGGAGTGATCTAAATGTCATTTCTCCTATCCGATCGATCTGAAACTTGGTCGATAGACTTGCTGTGAAAAAAAAATTTACTTTGACATAGTCACGCAGTCACTGAGAGATTAAAACCCACTTCACCTCATCCGATGGATCTGTAACTTTGTCCTTAGACTTGTTGTTGCTAAAGATAAATTTTAAGATAGTCACATACAGTCACCCACAGTCACGGAGATATTCAAAACTCATATCAGTAAGGAAAGAAAGAGTTTTAATAAAAACTTTGTTTTTATGCGACAGATTATTTTTCATTGAACTTTTATCGGGCATGTTACCGAAAATTTTTGTTTTTCAGATAGAAATTAATTCTATAAAAACACAATAAATCAGAATTATAATAAATACTGGTCAGAAAAGAAAAGCAATTAAATAGTATTAGAATTTAGAGGTTAATTACACTGTGCAACAGTCCGAAAATTGTTGTACAGTGTAATCGATCATAAAAATAATCATACGTATACGTACAGCGTTAAACATTCATCGATTCAATGATGAGCGTAAGATTATAACAAAACATTTTCTAAATTTAGAATATAAAGGAGCAAAGTTATAAAAGAAATTTATTAACTTACTAATATATGTACTCCATTTTGTTCCATTTCCAAGCAAGTTTTCGATAGAACCAGAAGTAAATTTGGAGGACTTGAAGTCAATGAATCTCCAAAAGAACTCATAACTTTTGAGATGTGCCTCAGGAAGCCAATAAGTAGATTTTCCCTTATTCCCTCTACACAAAGAGTGCCCTTACAATCTGATTTAATATTAAAAGACCAGTCAGTTTGCAAAAACACCAATAAATCTTGTAGTACACCCTTAACCTTTTCGACTACTGAAACATAGAGATTGGTGATTAAATCATTTAAATTTGAACCCGGGGTTGAATCACTTTTTGCTGAAACCAATGAAAGTCTTACGGAACTAAGACTATCTGAAAAATGATCTTTTAGATTTTTCGAATGGAAATCACACAATTGATGGGCTGCGGATATAATAATGTCAACGGTATTACGCTGTATTTCAATACCACGACATATATTACGCATGGCCAAAAGACGACGATGTAATCGATCTAAGGCTCTCAACATTACTTGTGTATCGCCAAAGCCTACATCAGATTCTACACGATCTTGTACGAGTGTTAGATATTTATCAATATTGAGATTTAAAAATATATTCAAGTCTTTTAAAGCATGTTCCTGGAAATCATCTCTTTCATTTTCATAATGTTTGGCCACAAACATATCAAAGAAAGATGTAACCACCAACGTGAGATCATTTAGAAAGCCTTCTATGCCCATATCAACAAATTCTATCATATCTCTCTCCGTCTGATCTTGTAACATTACAATTTGTTCATGTAATCGTTTCGAAGCACATGTTAGCATTTCAGTAGCCATATCCGGAGCCTTTTCATCAAGCTGTAGCAACAATTCACCTATTTCTGTTAAGGATTGTGCAGTTTTGCCAGCTCTTTGGAATTCTTGTCTTAGCTGGCATTTCAACTCTGCCATTATAGCATTACAATCTTTATGTATACCCTCAAAGGAAGGTTGGTTACCATATTGCTCAAAAACTTTTTGAGCATGTGTATAATCTTGAACTGCCTGCACATAGTTTTGCTCCTCAATCAATGATTTTAATTTAGCCGGTAATGATGATAAAAATTGTAAACGCTTGAGCAATGAATGTTTTTCAGAAAGTTTACACAATTGGGATCTGGTTCCTTGTAAAGTTCCTGTAATTTGTTCACTAAATGTGGTAATGGTACCCATCTTGTCTTTAAGTAAATTCATATCTGACTCCATTTGTTTAAAATCGTTTTTCATTTTTCGTATTGTATCTGTGGCGGATATAAATTTATTGTAGTTTTCATAAACAAGAGTTTGCATATCGGAGTGTAAAGTTTGTGTATCCTTAACCACCGCTGCTTCGGTATCCATAATTTGCTTTAGTGAGCAATCCTAAATATGAGAAATTTCATTTAACAAGATATCGAGCGGAATACAAATTATTGTCTTACCTTTAATAGTTTTTCCAAATACTTTTCAGAATCAAACGTGGTGGTATCCATATCATATGGATTTAAAACGGAATCCGACATTATTTCGTATTAATAAATCCAATTAATATAATTTTGTGCAATAAAAATGTAAAATTTGTATTTGTTTAATTCATTCACTTTGAATGATTAACATAATACATATGTTTTCTGTTTCCAAAAACATCAAAAACCATTTAGAGTATTCACGGGGGTGTCCTTACTGTTGTATAATTGTTGTTGATATTTTCCAGACAAAAAATTATACGACACAAGGCACGGCTCACACAATGCAATTTTTGTTGCGCAACTTTTTTCAATTCTCTTTTAAAGTTGCCTTAATGTTCACACAGAGAAATTTATTGCCGCAACTTTTCGTTTTATTTTGCTTTCAAATTCTTACATTTTTGGCAGTTCATTTTATTTAGTTTGTGTAAAAAGAATTTATAATTGGTTCAAAGTGAAAAATTCACTCGATTATTATTATTCTTAGATAATGCTAAAATCAAATTATTTAATTCTAAACAGAATGTTTAATTCTAAAATGTTCGAGGTTCTGCCTTATTTCAATTATTTTTGTTATACTTGTATATTCCTGTTAGTAATTATTGTTATACTTGTATATTCCTGTTAGTATGGCAATACTATGTAATATAATAAAAACAGAGCTGCTATAGACAAATGACATTAATTGACATCTATTTATTTTTATCGTCCTTTCTTCGCGTGCATTGACCACTTTTAGAAATATATCTTTTGTTCTTAATACATCTTTTGTGTAAAATAATTCTATAAATAAGATAAACGATATTAAAATAAAATAGTAAATAATGGTTCCTTTAACAGAAGCTTCTCTACAAGAGGCAATAAAAAACGAAACATCTGTAAAAACTACAGCCGAACAAATAGCAAAAGGTATGTATGATGAAAATGAACAAAGTGGTAAACAGAACTTCTCAATATTACTTTTTAAATGATTCCTATTACAGATATCGTTAATAAATCCTATGAAATAGTTAACGTCTGTGAAAACCTTAATTTTGCTTTAACCTCAAGCAATGTGGAACAACGGGTCCAGGGTACATGGCTTTTGTCACAAATTTTAAAACAATTGCCCAACAATGAAATGACCGTGGAGCAATTGGAAGTATTGGCCAATTTCTACGCTGCCCGTCTTAAAGATCACCATAATGTTATACCAGCCATAATATCAGGCATTGATGCATTAGTTCATATGGAAAGGTTTTCCGGGAAATTTGTGGTAATTTTACTACAAAGCTTCTTTTTGAATACAACATGCCAATCCCAAATGCGTGCTG
The DNA here is from genome assembly GCA_963682025.1 of Cordilura impudica. Classification (NCBI taxonomy): domain Eukaryota; kingdom Metazoa; phylum Arthropoda; class Insecta; order Diptera; family Scathophagidae; genus Cordilura; species Cordilura impudica. The sequence goes on along the minus strand of OY821517.1, from coordinate 318,594,496 downwards.
ATCGTTATAAATTATTTAGTATCTTTAAATATGTATCAGAGAATTATGTAGAAGGTAAATTTTGTGCATCATCTCAGGGTTAAGAGTAAAATTATTTCTTTTTGCAGATTTAAAAAATATGTCTGGCGATTTTATTTATGGCATTATTGGTTCAATTGATGGCGAACGGGACCCAAGAAACTTAGATTATATTTACACATTTATGCCCGATTTCATAAAAACTTATCCTTTATTGCATTTAAGTGAAGAAATGTTTGAAATATTTGCATGCTACTTTCCTATTGATTTTAATCCCTCCAAAAATGATCCTGATACTATAACAAGGGACAATTTATCTAACAAATTAATACAATGCTTGGTGGCATCGCCAGATTTTGTAGAATGGTGTGTAGCATTAGCTTTGGAAAAACTTGAAAGTGAATTGGTTGTGGCTAAATGTGACTCATTGGATTTATTGGTATGTTTCTGAACAGAATTACTTACCCTTATATTTAAGTTTGTGACATTAATGGGCTTGGTTTGTTTTTTAATATCAAAATTATTTTATTCCAGTACCAAGCGGCCTTAAAATTTCCATGCGAGAGATTAGAAAGTCATTTTGAAGAAATTTGGACAGCACTTAAATCCGAAGTATTTCCTGGCTCTGACAATAAAGATGTAATATCATTAGCTTTGCGGTCCTTACGTTGCATATTAGAACAAGCTACAGCTGCGAACAAAACTACTATTAGTCATAACTATCAAACTATGATTCTGGGAACAATTTTAACACATCTGGGAGATGTTAAACATCGTCTTTTTAATCCCGCCTCGCTGATTGCTTTAGTTTGTATAGCTGGTGATCCAATCTTTGCCACAGAAAAAATATTAAATACATTTTTATTGAAATTAAATGAAATCCCTGCTACCTTAGATGACGAACAGTTTATACGAATTTATAATATAATGGCCCAAATATTTTGTATAGTGTCAGCAAAAGGAGAAGATGTCGTAAAGGCTGTCAATACGGATGTTTGTACGCAATTACATGTGCTTATTATCAATCAGTTAAAAGCCGTGGAAACAAATACGACTATAGATGCGGTTAATCAAGATTTACTTAAATCGGCCATAGTAGTATTAATAGAATCTGCGCCAATGATCAATGAAGCGAATCGAGCTTTGCTTTATAGTGTTTTAGAGCAATTATTAACACATGACTCGCTAGACTTGGAACAAACGGAAACGTTGATAGAACGTTTGGGTGCTCTACAACCTATTGAATTACAATCGAATTGTATTGATGGTTGCATACGTAATTTTGGAAAATATTCTAATTTTGTTAAGCAAAAAATTCTATCCAATCTGTTACCATTAGTCAAGCAACTAGCCTTTACAGCATGTATAATGGACTTGCTATATCAACAAGCATTTGGTGATGAGACTATTTCCAATGATGTCCGTCTATTGTCATTGAAAGCTTTAAACAAATTGCTACAAAATGAAGATCGACGTTTTGTTGAAGATTTACAACGTAATAGTGAATTGATTGAAAAACTAGTACACTTAGCTCAAAATAATAAACAACTAGATACCTCCAATTTAATACAAATATCCGTGGCTCTAAGTTTAATTATACAAATACTTCCAATTTCCGAACAATATATGGTAGCTACACAATATTTGAACAATTTAAATTTACAATTAACTGCTGATTTATATGTAACGAAAGGTCTGTTGGGTTTTCTCGATAAAGACATTAGTTTGGATGATCATTTTGATCGCTTAATGGAAGATCTTACACAACTTTCCCTGTTATCTGATGAGGAACATGTTCGTGCAGTGGCCCATCATTTAATGTGTAGTTTGGTTAATAAAATCGATTATAACACCAACAATCGTAATACTACTCAACGAATAATTGCTAAACTGAAAGATGCCATTAAGAAAGATAATAAAAAGGCAGTAGAATCTTTATCCTGGTTAGGCAAAGGTTTAGTAATGCGTGGTTCTGATGAAGTTGGTGAAATTATTGAAGCGGTATGTGTAAAACAGAAAAAAATTTTTGCTCTTGCATTCATTAATTTTTTTTATAGCTTGCTGAACTTTTGGATCACCCATCATTAGCAACAGTTGCGTCTTTAGCATTTGATGTCATCTCAGCCGAATATCCAGAATTACATTTACCAATTGTTAAATATTTATTTAAACAAAAATTATTTCATATGATTCTAACCAAATTTGGACACAAGTTGGAAACCTATTGTGAACATCATTTAACTGCATTTATATACGTGTTGAAGGCAACACCACATGCCGTTTTAAAAATGAATATCGAAAAGGTATATTAAAACGCAATTTAGAAAAAATTGTAGCTAATAACAAATTTTCTTTTGTCCTATTCATAGATCGGTCCTATAATTTTTAAATGTTTGGAGTCGAACAATGTCAATACTTTGAGTATAACCTTAAAAATATGCGAAAACTTTACTAAACATCAAGATGAATATTTTCAGACGCATTTAAATCACCTAATACCTGCTTGTTTGAAATTGTCGAATTTTAATAATGCTATGGTAAGTTCTGTGTTAAAATACTAGCCGACTTACAATTTCGAGTAAGGGGCTTAGATTCTCAGCATATTGGTGGTATATATCTCAAAATTAAATTTAAATATTCCAATTGAAATCTAAATATGAATTTAATGGACTTTCCGTTACTTATATTTTTGGAAATTTAATTGCCATTTTTTTTATTATAATATGATATAAAATAACCATAATTACTTAGCAATGTTATGAAAATCATAACAAAATGCTAACGACTGCAGACATTGTGTCTAACTTACTCGATCAAATACATGTGTGTAAAGAAGCTAGTCACGAATTGTTCAGTTATAATTGTTTGTTATAAAATATATATTTTTTCTTTCTTCAACAGCAAATACGAATTTTGTCATTAAATTTGTTGTTCGATATTACTAAGTATCCAACGTTTGTCTTATTACCTTATAAAATTGATGTTGTATTGGATTTAGCTAAAGCTTTAGATGATCCCAAACGTCTAGTACGTAATGCTGCTGTACAGACACGCAATGCGTGGTATATGGTCGGATCACCAAATTCAGATTAATTTCAGAAACACTCAAGATAGATATTTTCAGCATTTTTCCTTTTTTTTTTTAAATACTTAAGTTTTTAAAGCCATTTATTATAATTTTCTATTTGTATAAATTATTAAACTGAAACTTAGTTAAAATAGTTTTATAAATAAAAAAAAAAATATTTTATGTACATTTTGTATTTTATAATGTACTTTGTCTGATTTTATACGAAATACTCAAGACTTACTCAACTGGGTTAACTTCGTTATAATATCTATAATATTAATAGGCAAGGCGATTTCTTATGACATATTCTACCAACCGATTTTGACAAAAAATATACCATTTGAAAGGTATTTCTTTGCAGATGTGCACCATCTGGTAAATTTTTTGAGTAAAATTCATTTAAAGTTGCTACTAATTCATACATGAAACACACATTAAATTGTGAGTTGGCTAAAATTGATAGCATACCTTTAAGCTCTTAAAAAATTATTTATGAATAAAAAAATAAAATTTCCCAGAATTTTCAATCGAATTTCGAGCGCTGAGCTCTGCTAGTAATTATTTGACTTCCTACACAATAAGACTTAAGTCTTATAACTATAGTGCAAGATACATTTGATCAAAGGATTACAATTTATAATTATAAAGTATATAACATTAGTTATATTAAAGTAAATCAAGCGAAATGAAAATAGATAAAAGAAAATTAAATATAATATTTAAAAAGATGGAGAGAATAATAAGCATACAATAAGAATTACATTAAAAAAAGTTTAGGTTTAAGCATAGAATTTAAATACGATTTTTTTTAAATGTATTGCGTTGCTATTAAGTTGAATGTTAAGTGTAAGGCTATTTCAAAGACGTACAGCATTTATGAAAAAGTGCCATTCTGATACTGGCCGTCGATGTTTAGGAATAATAAATTTTTCCCCTCTGATTTCGCAAATCGTAAGTATTGTGGCATTCCAGTATATATTATCTTATGTAGAAAAATTAGTACTCTGATCTTTAGTAGGTTTTCGAGTGATACTCCATACAGGGTGCAAATCGTCGTATTCGATATCGAGTAAAATCAATCGAAATTTCATATTTCGATTTATTATTTAAAGAAGACGGACAATCGTCAGACCTCGTTTCGCCTTTACTATTAACTATGGACCATAACTCGTTAGCTATGACGGAGTAAAATTGATCTTAATATTATATTTTGGAAAATAAAAAATAATTTCGATCGAAAAATTTCGATAACCACCTTTACTAATGCTAATGGTTCAGATATTGTATTATTTACGAATACTCATTGTGTCCGTTCTGAGAGGTATGTTGATATAATTTGTATTGATGTTGATGAAAAATTTAATAATTGGCTTAGCTACTTAGCTTCTACTTTATACATAAAGTAGAATGATTGACAGTATCGAAGGCTTTGGAATGATTAAGAAGAACCAAAAAATTAAGTATGGCAATTAATTTGAGAGAAATTATTATATAATAAATTGTAGTTCACATTCTTAAAATCCCGATAAGACTAAAATTGATCTACATTAGGGAGCAAGAAATCATATGCTGCAAATATTAGACCATGCTTGAAGAAACATGAGGCAGATAATTGATCATGCAGTAGCACTTTTGATGTGTTAAGATCAGGGGTCTAATCAATTTCGAGTGAAATTGATCGACATTTTTCATTTTGAAATCATGGCATTCGATAACGACTAATCGATCGAGTGAATTCTTTCGAAATGTCATTCGATACATATCAAGCTGTCGAAAACATATTTTATTAGTTTTTTAAATGTTTTATATCTATTAACGAGTAATTTGAAGAAAAACCAAATAATATGAGAAATACTTCTATCATCTGCCGAAAAAAAATTCTCTCCAAGCTGTTGGAATTGAGAATAGGTCTCTTAAAGCCCCATCTTCAAAAATTTCCTTAAAGTTGGACAAATTTTTGGAATTCAAAGAACTTTCGTTAAAACTAAAGGAAAAAGAACACATTGTTAACATGGAGATAAAATGGTAGATTTAAAAATTAAATCGCTTCAGTTGGAGATGCTCACAAAATTAAAAATTATTGATAATATAAATAAAAAAAATTGTTAACTATTTACTTTTGTTTTAAAGTGCTCGATATTCTATTTTGCTTGTTGACATTTGTTAAAACATATGCTTACGTTATATTAAAAAGCTAAATATCTTGTAACACTTGTTATAAATTTCGATTTCGTGACTATCGCATCATAGTCGATACATCACGAAATTTTATTCGACACGTGAGCACACTCGATCACGTATGCGACGATTAGACCCCAGTAAGTGTGCTGTTGGAAGTTGTGTAATGTGTTGGGGTGGTAATATTGACTGGAATGAGTCCCTGTGTCAACATACTGTCCTTAAAGGATAATGAGGAGGAGAATTGAAATCATCATCTATACTTGATCTATAAACGCAGCTAACTAGCATCATCCCTACAAGTGATAAAGTTTCGATTAAATTATGCTCAATTTTGTCTTCTTTGCCAGATTTGCAACAAAATTTGCATACCCTCTTTACACCATTATATAATTTCTTCAGCTGATTGATATCAAAACTGGTAAGGAAGATGATTTAAAAAAAAATGTAAACAGTATTAGGTGGTTTGTGCAAAAATACATTTTTAATACTTGTTTTTTTAAGAAACGTTTCAGATGGGCCTATATACATATATCACCCTCACAATTTAGAATATGTTTTAACAATCTTTTAAATCCTTCTCAACTGTCAAATGACATATTATACGCAGCAGTACTACTAAAGGATCCAGATTTAGCTGCAGCTGTAACAATAGATGAAGTAAGAAGAGCATTGTCAAAGGCAACATACAATAAAGCACCTGATATAAATAGGGTGCCCTTCGAATTTTCTAAAAACGATTCACTAGCACTTTAACATCGCGTATGAACTGCGTTATTATGGGTGTGATTATTTGTGTGGGTTAAAAAAACATAAGATTTTAACGGAATATCAAGTAGGCTTTAGAAACATATACAATCTTTCAATCGTGCATATGAAATTGAGTTAGAAAAAGAAAGTATGAGTGTTTATTGTCGATTTAAAAGCAGCTTTCGATAGTGTCTCGAAGGCTACTTTTTTATACACTTCATGAAATGGCAGTTTCAACAAAGTTTGTGAGTTTTCTTGAATCTGTATATAGTATCATTAAATCTGTTGTGTGTACAGGGCAGGAAATGTTAGAGGAGTTTGAAACGAAATCGAGGGTGAAAATTAGAAATTATGGACATAACTCGAGAGAAGAAATGATATTTTAAGGGCAACGAGATCTAAAAACTACCCCTTTTCTGTTATTTAGGAATGACACTGAATTCGAAGATGATTTTTAAGCAACACATTGGGAACAAACATATCGCTGCATTTGGATTCCAAATTTTGGAATCATTTTTGAGTAAGAAATCAGTTCTGTTCGTGCAAAATTTCAACTTTTTCAGGCAGCGTGTAGAGCTATTCAAATACGAGTATATGTAGCTCAAATATGGGGGCGGCATGATTGATTTGAGGAAGTTAATATATTACAACGTTATTTAGTGAAAAAAAGTACTAGCTTACAATTGTTTACACCAACTTATATATTGATGTTTGAAACACAAATGGTAGATAGTCATCTCTATACACTTGACCTTCATATGAGATATGTGGGTCGGACTCTTTGTGAATTCGCATACTAACAGATTATCACACAGGTTATCACTACAGTTTATACAAAAAAGAAAAAAAAATGCAATGGGTGAAAAAACAACAACTGTGTAGACAGCTTAACATCACTTAGGTGTATCACAAAAAATCACTAATTTAGTGGAACCAGAATAGAAACCTACTGTTAGATTATGATAGAAGACAACAAGTAAGAAAATAATAGGTGGCCTAGACCGACTATACGATACCCTATACCATGCATTTAGAAACCTTATCTCTTAGGTCTAATAATTCGATACAGAAAATAAGCATAAGCCAAATTTGAGTGGCATTATTAATTTTTTTGCCTTCAGATATGAAAAAGTTCATATCGGATGCTATATTTATATGGGGACTAGGTCGAAAAATGGACCGATCCTGACTATATTTGGTAAGATTACTTATTTTTTTCAAAAACATATACAAACCAAATTTGAGAAAAATCTGTGCAATATTTTAGTTTTTTGATAGATTTAAGTGAAAATCGGGAAGCAGCTTTATATGCGGGCTAGACAAAGAATTGCCATATGAGGTTTATTTTTGGACAAATGATAAATAGATGTAATAAACTCACACAAATCCAAGTTGACAGAGATCTATATGATAATTTGGATCTTATTGCAATTTAAGTCGATTTCATATGGGTCATTTGTATGGGGACTAGGTCTGAACATGGAGAAAATTTCACCAATTTCCATAGCGTTCATCATATGGCAGATAAAAGCTTATATACCAAATTTCATTAAAATATATTCATATTTGCGACCTGTAGTTTGATTACAAGGTTGTATGCGTTAATGAGTAGTCCAAAAATGATCCCTTTGGCCCAATATAGAGCTGCTTCCCGATCTTCACCTTCACTTTAATCTATTAAGAAACAAAAATGTTGCACTGATTCTTCTCAAATTTTGTTTGTATATATTTTTGCAAAATACAAGAGACCTTACCAAACATGATCAGGATCGGTCCATTTTTGGACCTAGTCCCTATATAGAGATAGCATCCGATATGAACTTTTTCATATCTGCAGCCAAAAAAATTAATAAAAATCCCACTCAAATTTGGTTTTTGCTTATTTTCTATGTCCAGTTAGTTGGGCCTAAGAGATAGGGTTTCTAAACGCATGGTATAGGGTATCGTATAGTCGGTCTAGACCGACTATAATTTTCTTACTTGTTTTATTTGTGTTTTATGTATGTGTTACTAGCAGCTTTAAATGCATTTTAGTCAAAAAAAATAAAGTTCCAGACGGTGCAAATCTGTAAATATAATGGACGGCTAAAAAGAAATACCTTTCAAATGGAGTATTTTTGGTTTATATCGGTCATAAGAAATCGTCTTGCTTGTTAATATTATAAATAATTATATATGTATGACACTAATTTTTAAATAAAAATTTATATAAAAACATATTAACATTGATTGACATTTTCCATATTACTGCAAAAGCAATAGATGTAAAACTTGTAAATTGTTACTTTTTCTGCAAATGCATTCCCAAAAAGGTAGATTTTCGACATTATTCCTCTTTTCAGTTTACTTCATGTTCTCCACCTATGTATTATCTTAAAATTATTCATGAAAATATTAAATCAAATAATAAAAAAATTTATAAACCAATTTTTTTTTTATTTCAACTCGACTTTATTTTAAGAAAAATAAATTACTTAAAATTGGAAACACAGTAGAGCTTTTACATATATGTCATGTAAACAGTACAAATAAGATAGTTCAGTTTTATTTTTTTTAAACAGAAGTGTTATTGTAATGAGCATTTGTTCTATGCTGTTTGTTATATATTGTTGTCCTTGTAAAAGAGTAGCAGAAAATTCTTATTAAATTATGCATGTTTTGTAGTTTTATTTAAGATTTTTAAATTTGTTTGAACTCCTCTTAACGCAGGCAGCAATTAGTGATGCCAGAAAATAGATTGACCTTCAATATGGATGTTCACATTGAGATCTTGCCATTAAAGCACACTTCTGTGCTTTTTGTACCACTTCGGGACAGCGACGTTTACGCAACAAACGACAATCTTGAAAATAACCTTCGTTCCGTGGAAAACCATGCGAAAAATCTTGAAATGTTACTAAACCATGACCCCATATTTTACCACCACGAAATTCTCCCTCAAATTTCATACCATCAGCACGCCAAAAAATGCCATGACCATGAAACCAACCATTCATAAATTCACCCTCATATCTATAAGCAAAAATTATTTATATGCTGTTAATAATTGTTTTTTTTTTTGTAATTGAAGATTAAAAATTAGTACTTTGCACCATCAGCAAACCATAAACAACCCAAACCGTGACTCAGACCCTCAAAAAATTGTCCATCATAGCGAGTATTATCAGCAAATAGCAGATGACCTAAGCCATGTTTTTGTCCTCGTTGATTCCATTCGCCTATATAACGTGTTGAATCTTCATAATGCCAGCCACCTACTTTGCAAGCTCCTTTGGTGGGTGATGATTCCATGCGGCCCATATTAGCTACGCTACCTTTTAGTAAACAAACCCAAATATAGAATTTAAATTCGTATCTTTTTTCAAAATATTATTACCTTGTTCATCATAATCTTCCATGTTAATTATTTATTATAATATTTTTAATTTATATATAAAAAAAAATATTTAAGATTTCCAACAATAAATGTTTTTTGGGCAATTTTCAATTGTTTACTATAACATTCGTGTGTTTTGTTTGGCTTCATTTCTCACATTGGCCACATTTCTGGTTTTTCCAAATCTAATTAACATAAATTTTCTTTTGTCTGGGCTTCCAAAGAATTCATTCGTGAACAAATATAAATGATAAATTAAAACAATGATAAATTAAAATTTAATGTATACATTTTTTAAAAACAAATTCTTAAAATTCATGCATTTTTTCCAAAACTCTTTTGAGAGGAAAATTGTGAATTTAAGTAGCACTAAGAATTTAAAACCAAAGTAGGTTTGTAAAAAAAATTTGAAGTTGCAAAAACGACTGAAAATTTTTAGGCAAATCCGTCATTTATTTTTCAAGAGAATTTTTTAAACATGAAAAACAAATGAATTTCGTGCTGTCATAAAACATTATCACTTGTAAAGCAAAACACGTCCACTTGAAATCGAATATGAGTCAGACGAAGTCCATGGCACATCTGCACCATCGTTAAAGACTAGATAGTCTATTGGGTAAATGATTTTTTACATGTCTGCACACCATAAATGATGAAGTTCGTTCTGGAGTTAAGTAGTTACTTCAGAAATCATTGATAAAATGCAGGATATAGATTTGAATGACCAACGAGTTAAAGTGCATGAACTAGTTTGCTCACAATCGAGAGTAAACACAATTGTGCGACTGATTCTTTTTTTTTAAATATGCATGGTATTATCTACTTTGTCTACTTAAAAAACGAAAAACAATAAATTCAAAGTGTTATTAGGCTCTAAGAGCGAAGAAACCAAGAAAAAAATGCCTCCATTTAGCAAAAAAAAAAAACTAAAAAAATATTGATCTTCCATTAAGATAATGCTCGGGGTGCACACTTAAGCAGTTTCGATAGGAAAACATACGAGTTGAGGTTCGACTTATTGCTGCATCTACCTTATTCCCAGATTTGGCTCCCAGCGTCTTTTACCTGTTTCCAAATTTAAATTGCTCAGCAGAACTTTATATCATACCAACCTATAAATAAATCTTGGTCAAACTTGCTTTGTATATATACACGTATTATATCCATAAATCAGAAGACTGTTTTCTTTTTAAAACACATGTGATTTGCCCAAATATAGTTATGATCGAACCTCTTTTTGTACATAAATCCCAAAAATTTGATTCTCGCTTAATTTGTACTAGCAGATTCCAGCCCTAGAAATTCGAGCGCAAATTCTAGGAAATTTTATTTTTTCATTAAATAAATACCCTAAAAGTATGATAATTATAGCCAATTCACAAATCAACACAAAAAACAAACTCATTTTATTACAAACACATTAACAAATTTACTAAACACACACATAGCATTGTATAATTTTATGTATGTGTTAGTAGCAACTTTAAATACAATTTACTCAAAATAAAGGAAAAAATTTAAAAATCTGTAAATCTGCAAAACGGCTTAAAAGAAATACCTTTCAAATAATATACGTTTGATCAAAATTGGGATAAAACGGTAGAACAAAACATCAGTCACAAGAAATCGCCTAGCCTATTAATATTATAGATATCAATGATGATATCACGCAGTATAGTTGGGTTCTGACCTTTGATCTGAGCCCCTCGACACACATGGAGTTATGTTGTGTATAATTAAAGTTTTTGATGAAAATATTCGTTTGTCTTTTAAGGCTCTGGAGGACGTTATGGTCATCATATGCGATTCTTAGTCAACAACTTGTTGCATTTTGATTGTGCTTTTTGCTCAAAACATAAAGAATTTAAATCAATAGTGGGAAATTTAAAATAGAGAATACAAATGAAATACCAACAATAAAATATTGACCTCTTTTCGGAAGTTTAATAACCTTACTTCGTAGTTATTCAGCATGTTTTGCTAAATTATGTATTACTGTTAATTTAATATTGATTTGAAATTTATATTTCGTTGGCATCTTCTATCTTCTTTTACATATGTATGTACATAAAAGAGAAAAATTTTCTAAACAGTAAGTTCTTGGTTTAATTTTTCACAGTTTGCAATTATAATAGTTATAATTATAATATGCAATATTATTATTGTTTTCAATAGTGCGTAGTAGAGAAGAATGCTAGCATATTTGTCTACAAATCATAACTACCTGTAAATATTTTTACCAGACCGGTTTCTGGCATTAAGCCTTCAGCAGTGATTATAATAAACATTGTAATAACTATGTTATAATTGATTAGGTTGTTTCTATATAAAATATTTCTACAAAGGGCGGCCGTGAGATTTGAATCTGCGTGTATCTATACATTTTTTGGTCATGCGCTTTTCGTTTTTAATTTGTTGACGCTGGCACAGAGACACCCAAAAGGATGTTTTATGTATATGAAGTCTGATTTGTTGAAAGGGTTTTTAAATATAAATGGTAACATAAGAGGACGCAAATATTTTTATATTGCAATCAACTCAGAGCGAATTGCAAATAACACGAGGGCATATCAGTAAGTTCGAAAATGACGAAAAAATTCACGATGGGGTGGTGGCCGATCGGAGAATGAGAGTGTGCGAGTTTGTCTTGGCTCAATCGCAATACGGATTAGTTTTTGCGCCGTTTTATAATGGTGGATTAAACATGGATCCAGTACAACACATCGATATCCAAACAGCAGCCTAAACAATGGTTTCTGAGGACGAACCGGCGAACAGTGGGGCGAATCGCCACTGATCCACTGAAATTACGCTACACCTCACACAGTTCAACTGTTTAAGCTGGGGGTTTTTTTTAGATATCGTCTTGAATTTGCCCATCGGTCCCCCTTTTGGGATTTTTGATTTCGGCTCACATTTTTCTGGAATTTGTCTCCAAAACTTGGTTTTTACGAAAAATAAAAAAAAAAATTATTTTTGGCGCAAATGTCCCTATGGGGCGCAAGAATGGTGTTTTTTTTTTAATTTTCAGCTGAGAAATTTCGTTTCGATAAATACTAAAAAAATGTCTGCGTGAAACTGAGGAGAAAGTTTTAATTTTTTCTCAGAGTTTTTGCTTACATTTAGAAACCCCAGCTCAAACAGTTGAACTATGTGAGGTGAAGTCATCGGCCGACAAGGTCAAGACGACAGTTTTTTTTTTTTGGATGTACGAGGCTTAACCCACATTGATTACCTTCACAGGGAAAACAATAAACGGCGAATATTAACATAAATAAATCGTAATAGCTTTCGAACGAAATAACCGATTTTACTAAAAATTACAATTTATAGATGGGAATGTTATTAAATTTTGCATACAAATTTTAAGGTTTTGAGAAATACCTCCCATAAATGCTTTTATAGTACTTTCAGTGATCCTTTTGCTAGACACAGATAATTTCGGAGCAAAAAGTGAGGTATTGCATTGCAAGGGCCCAACATCTTTCGGCAATCAGCTTCATATGGGGACTATGACTAAGAATTGTCCTATATCTATATGATAATTTGGATCTTAAGTCGATTTCATAGGGGTCAATTGTATAAGGACTAGGTTTGAAGATGCACCGACTATCACCATTTTCAATAGCGTTCATGCTATGGCAGATAGAAGCTTATAGACCAAATTTCATCGAAATATATTCATGACCAAAATCAACCGTTACCAATCAGATGGAAAAGTTTGGTACTGGACCAAACCAACGACCACATCCAACCCAGCCCATGTATCTTACACTATAAAGCACAGAGTCTGTTCTCTTGTGGTTTGGGGATGTATGACAGATTGTCTTCCAGATGACCAGGAAAAAATTAAATTTTGATCAAGACATAGTAAAATTCCATGAACTGGGCTACGAATTGCTACATCATCCGCCAAATTCTATGGATTTAGCACCCCAGTGACTATTTTCTATTTCCAAACCTATAGAAATGACGGCGGTGTAACGATGCAATCATGCAATCAAACCAATGCCTATTATGAGATCCTTGAGAAATCCTTAAATCTCTGGAATAATTTTCTATTTTTACTATATCCTTTTTCCCAGACGGTTGGAAAATTGCTCGAGTTATGCCTATACCTAAGTCTAGTTTTGTTCATAGACCTGATGACCTTCCTGCACTGTCCAACACATTCTCATAAACCAGATGTTGTAATGTGTTCCCAGAAGTGTATACGAATTGCAGTATGCTTTTCGTAAAGGTTATAGCACTACATCTTTGGTTCTAAAACTTACAAGACAGCATAAGTGAGAATGTTAATAGTGGCAGCCAAGTGTTGTTGTGTCTCTAGACTTCTCTAAAGCATTCAACCTTATTAATTATTATAGAATGATTATTAAACTTAGCGATGAATATAATATTTCTAAGTCTGCATGTAGGCTTATTTTTTCATACTTGAGTGGCAGATTTCAGTTTGTAGAAATGAAACAGCCTTACTTCCTCTTACTTCTGGAGTCCCTCAGGGATCTATTTTAGGTCCTTTACTTTCCATAATTTATATTTATAATCTACCTGAGATTACTAATTCTAGGATCTGTAGAACGTCTTTGTATGCTGATGACGTTTTTACCTTTCAATTGCACTATGGACTTTTGTGTTGTATTGGAGCATGATATTAATGTTTGTCTTGACCGTGTCTTACATTGGGCTACAGCAAGTTCCGTAACTATTATTAACTTCTCTAAAACTAAAGCTATGATGTTTGGATCAACAAATCGCTTTAGGCGTGATCTCAATGTAATTTTAAGGGATAATGAAAAATGCTAGACAGTAAACTCTTAAATCTCAAATTGATGCATTATCTGGCAGGATTTGGCGTAGAATTTTTTGTACTAATATCTATCTACCTTTTAACATAAGGTTGAGACCATGCAATTTTTTTTATCTCAGGTGCTATATAGTCTCGAGATTATATCTTGTACTATTGGTACAAATTTTGATCGCTTAAAAGGTATTGTAAATACTATAGTGAGATATATACATAGAGTTCAGCGTCTTGACCATATTTCGGGTTATGTGAATCGTTTTCTGGGATGTTCTTTTAAGGATTTTACTATATATCGTAAATTAATACTTTTTCACAGGATCATTAAGAGTGGTACTAATTTACCTTTGTCTAGTGCATTCATATTTTCAAGATCAATAAGGAATCCTCAAATTTTTATTCCTAGGATTAATCAATCTATGTTTGAGAGGTCGTATATAGTCTCACTTGCACGATGTTGGAACAGATTGCCCTACCACTTACGTATTTTCTCGCATTCTAATAATGTTTTCAGATTAAAATTATAGGAATATTTTGCTATGTAATTTATGTGACTACTTAATTTTTAATCGATGTTTTTCTCATAACTATGGTTTGTATTACAACATCTATAATGGTTGAGATACTACTCTTTTGGGCCTTATTCTAATACTATAATTATTTCTTTTTGTTGTTACTTCTTTTTTCGTTATGGCTGCGGAGGCAATAAATAAAATAAAATAAATAAGTAAGCCAGTTTATGAATTTATTATTTATTTTTTGGTCAGAATGGCTTAATATTACAGAACTGAATAAATAAATTATTAAATAAATAGAACAGTTGAAGACACCTTAGACGAAGTGCATTGAGCGAGACGGAGCCTATTTTGATGCCTCTGCGTAATAAATTAACTTAGGTATTTAATTACTGTTAAGCATTTCTAAGCAAGAAGGTTTGCCCTGATAATGTGTAAGTCAATTTCAAAGGGAAACCGAATTGTTTGTCGTACCAAATTTACATACGGCTGTTTATTTTATTTTTAATAGAAACAATTTCATTATATTTATTATATTTTTTTATTATTCAATAATTACTATTTAATACACAATTAATAATGTAGTATAGTAGATCTAAAAAAGATGTTTTTCTTTTCTAAGTTTAAAATATAAATGATTTTTTTTAAATATAATTCTATTATTTATTGCTGAAAATCATACTTAAACTATGGGGGATATTGTCAAAACAAAAGAAATTCGTAATAAAAAAATAAAAATAAAGAAAAATAATAAGAAAAAATTAAAATTATATAAAAAAAAAATTATTTAAAATAATTGTAAAATGTATGTGGTTATAATCCTCTCAGGCAAAGTATAAATTTAATAACTGCACTTTCATTTAATATTTATAAAATGAAGTAAAATAAATATCAACCATAAATATTAAATTAAAAATTTTCTGAATAAATTTGATAAAGTTAAATAATTGAGGAGAATTATTAAGTAGGTAAATTTGTTATATGTATGTATATGTTTGTATATATTATTTTTGTTTGTGTGTTTTCTTAATAACTTCAATTCAAAAACATTAAAATAATTACTTAACTAAAATTTTTTTAGTTGAATTGTTAATTGTAATTAATGAAATTTAGAAAATTGATTTCTTTTTATATAATTCCAAATGTAATTGGCAACAATAATGTTGTCTTGTAGGTATTTTGGAAAAAAGCACAAAAAGCGTTTAACTGTCAAAAAAGAGAAGAAGAAATAGAATAACAAATTATTTTTTATTTTATACAAAATTCTAATTTATAGAAAAATTTAGTCGTTTATTTAAAAAACCAGTCAAGCAACAAATTAGTGACTTTGAGTAAATCAAAAAAAAAAACGTCCTAGAAACTGTCACTTGACTTCTTTCTGCACTAAACAAAGATTTCCCGACTTTGCTTCACCATCACATGGGGGCAAATTTTAAATTGTTTTAGCATTAAACGATGTAGTTACCTTTAAAAACAGTAATCGCCCAATAACTCAATTTTTGATTTGTTTGTTGCTTGACTGGTTTTTGAAGTAAACAATTCAATTATTCTTAAAATCCGAGGACTAAACTAGAAACAGCTAAGAATTTTTATATACAAAGAGGGATCTTATCATTTTCCAAATCAACCATTACCAGCCCAACTTATTATAAAAATATATCAGGTGTACAAATAAGTTCCCGCCTATTTTTTTAAATAAAAAATTGGACAATTACTGTGAAAGAACGGAACCTTTGTACCGTCTAAATTTTTTGGTGTCTTCATATGAAGTGAAGTGGTGCTCAGGGAGTCCATGTTTCATCGATCGAAATCAGAAAGAGCAATGTGAGGGTAAATCTTCCCGATTTCCAAATAGATTTTGACCGGTACCGGTGGATCATGCGGGATAATAATGTTGTCGTGTCTGGAGTAGTATCGAGTACAATTTCCTTAAGTGTTCGGTTTGAGAAACTGATAATAAACGACTTCAAGTTGATCCCAACAAGTTTTTTTTAATAAATATTTGGCTTAGCTGTAGCTTAGCTTTGCATTTCACATGTGGAAAATCGGCGTTCAAAGTTTCTCATCATCAGGTTAGTTCACATAGAACAAAAATCCTTGTTTTTGAATTAGTACCAATGATTTTAAAAGATGTGAAATTACTTGTTGAGTTACTCCTAATGTAATGTGCGACCTTTGCAGAAGCTTACACCTGATAATTGAATTTGAAAAATTAATTTTGAATTAATGATTCCATTTGGAATCACTGGACTGAAAAGGGTTAAAACTGTTTTTAAGAAAAATTCTGCGAATTAAATTTTTTTCAATGTAAAAGAAATCGATGTTTTTTATACAAAAAAAAGTTCATAAGAATTTTATACAAAAAAAAAAATGTTTTATACAAAAAAAAAAAAAAAAAAATTTTATACAAAAAAAGCATGATGTCTTTTCTATACGAAAATATTTTTTATTTATAAATTAAGATGTTTAAAAACTTACATTTTATACAAATGAGTTATGCGTGTGTTGTTAAATTTAGTAACTGTTTTTTCATTATATTCGCTTCGTAAACTTTTGTTGTTTCTACAATTTCTTTAAATATGCAGCACACTTTACGGCACTGCTAACTTGTCCCGTATTAACTATGTTCAACTTCTTGTGTTTGGCGCGGAATTTTCTCACATAGGCTTCAATTAATCTCTTTATCTTTAAGGGATCTATTTCTCCCGACCTACTGTGACAAATCTAAAAATTCGAAATAATATTAATGATTGTTGTCGTACTAAACTGCAATTATCAAGTTTACCTTGGGCACAGCACGTCTCATTATTTCTTTATAATCATCCTTGCTGATTTGTTTCCTATTGAAACGGGGCTTTAATAGCACTTTGACTTCTTCCACTACTCGTTCTTGACGGTTCAACTTACGCAAAAACTATTGAAAAACAAACATTTTGGTTTTCCACACAAATAAAGTTTAACGTACGAGAGATAGAACTTACCTTATCTTTGACATGTAATTCAACTGCTGAATTTGGTAGTTCGTCGTAGACTTTAATAGTATCATCAGCTTTTCCAACTGTAAATTAAAACATATGATATAAAATAATGACTATTTATTTTAAATTAATTTTTCTTAATATTTTGAAAATGGAGTTTGTATTTGAATAAAATTTTTTTCTTATTAATTTTAGCTTCTATCATACATATAAATATAAGATTAAAAATGGGTTTTTAAAAATTATTCAGAAAAGATTCTGAAATTAAGCCTTCATCAGTGAATCTTTTCAACATTGCAATAGTTTTTAAGTTATAATTGTTTGTATATATAATTTATATAATGGATTTAAACCAGTGACGCAAACATTTTGGCCATGCATATTGAGGCCTATTCGATTTAGTTTTCATACCGTATGACGTTATATTTGTACTAAAATTGCTATAATCGAATTATTTTGAATCTTAATTTTATCTTCTCAATTACTTGAACTATTTAAACTATTTAAAAACTCAAGCAAAAAATAAAAATTTTCATAAATTCAAGTATTTTTGTGAATAATGACATTTCACCGACATTTTTCTAAAACTATCAATTGTTTTTCGCAAATAATCAATTGAATTTCAGAAACTATCAATTGTATTTCAGAAATTATAAATTGTATTTTACAAATTAAACTTCAAGCGCTATTTGACAACTCAACGACTTTTTGAACTTCCGTCGTAGTTAATTAAAAAGCAACACTGCTCCTGTCAACTATAAAATGTCACTTAAAGCGTCATTTAGGTGCCTATTATGAGCAACTGTCGATTTTCGATTGTGGTCGAATTAACTGATCGAACGAATTTTCATTTGGTATTATGGCCCACATTCGATAAGCAGTGCTATTGTGAATTTCACTCAATTGGATTATTTACAATAGTACATATTTATCAGCTGGCACTATAAATAAACGTTGTTTGTTTAAAATTCATTAACTTAAAGAAAAATAATTATTTATTAAGATGGAATTATGGTTCTATGATCGTCTAATGAAGATGAATGCTTCGTCGTGAGAGATGCTTTGTCATGAGAGATGCTTCCAACATTTTGGAAATGGATTCCACTACGTAAGTATGCGAGGTTTTAACAAGGGTACCATTTGTTTACAGATTTATAGCAAATTTTCGCCTGCAAGGAGGCGTTTATGGAAGTGCTGTCTACTACAGATAAACTGCTGCGGCAATGCACCCAAGACAGATCAATCTCATGAATTCAAAATAATTTACAACTTATACTTATTTTATTTTCAATAAGTTTTACAAACTGTCATCCAGCATCGCAAGCAAAATTGTGTTCGATTGAAAATTCGTTGTACAACGAAATTTTCGACCGTGCTGCCAGCTCATAATACGAATTTTACATTCGATAGTCGATGTTCGATAGCCAGCGAATATCGAAGATCGAATGCAACTCATAATAAGGGCCTTAGTTTGTGTTTGACTGCCATTGAGAGCGACAACCTCGAGAAAAAATAGAAAATAGTGAATTTCGATTGCTCATAAAGCATTATGTACTGCGCGAAAAACCATCACCAAAACCGAGGAAACGCACAAGTGATGCCGATCGTTCATGTCGCCAAAAAGAGATCGTCAAGTTAGAATTGGACGATCGGAGAATGGAAGCGCTTGAGGTGGCTGAAGCTGTAGGCATCTAATCCGGTCGACTACATAAAATTATACATGTAGTTGAAAAGGGTAGGACAATCATCGGCGAATATTCACAACTGTTGGACATCGATTGGAAGCAAAAATTACCGCATTTGGCAAAGAAAAAGTGGTCTTACACCATGACAACGTACCGGCGCTCACGTGTGTAGTCGTCATGACAAAAAATTTATAAATTGGGCTACAAACTATTACCCCATCCAGCACATTCTCCAGGAAACGCCCCTACCGACTATATCCTGATTTCAAAACTGTAAAAATTACTTCTAGAACCTAGAAAAGCTATTATTTGGAAGAAATAAAAAAAAATTTGGAAAAACGCTGAACTAAGTGCTATTTTCAGATAATTTGGGAACGCTGTTTTTAAACACTTTTGCCTCAATGCCGTGGAATGCCGTAAAATTAAAAAAAAAAAAAAAAAATAACAAACAAACTTTAAACCTTAAAATGTTAAAAACATTTTCTGATTTTAAAATCTAAGTTTCATGCTGTGACGGTTTAAATATTAAAATTTTTAGAAGGGCCAAAGATTGACATTTTATGAATCTAAGTTGAAAAAAAAATAGTAAAATTAATAGATATCTAATTCAATATTAATTATTAATTAATATTTCATTTTGAAATTTTTATACAAAACATTATTCGTTGAAGTGTCTAGTTTATGATTTATTTAAAAAATAATTAATGTCAAAACTAGAGAGATAAAATTGAAAAATGAGAATTTTTATTTTCCTCATAGAATCCAAAAAACATCCTTGAACATTAGAAAACATTATTATATTTAAATGAAAGCTTAACTTCCGTAGAAAATTACTTTGATGAAAAGTGACGACCTTATGAAACATATAATTTACGTTTCAAGGCTCCACGTTCTTTATTTTTTTTAGAGCCATCTAAAGTAAACGATCTTAGTGAATGTACAATTTGGTCACCTTTATTTAATTCCCTACTGTGGGGTGGCAGAGTAGAGGGTCGTTTATTGAGAAGCACATGGGATAATTTTTATTGACTATTTTCATACAGAAAAACAATCAACGACGATTATTATGCTAACTTAATGTAGTGTTTAAGTAATGAAGTTAAGGAAAAAAACGCCGCATTTTGCGAAAAATAAAGTGTTGCTTCATCAAGATAATGCACTTGTTCACACATCCACCATGGCCAAAATTCATAGAATAAGTTCGAATTGCTTCATCACACACCTTATTCGTCAGATTTATCTCACTCGGATTATTTTCTGTTTCCAAAATGGCCTGGTAACAAAAGATTTGCCAACAATGAAGAGGTGCAATCTGTGGTTGATGGCTATTTTAAGGAGCTAGACTGTTCTTACTACACACAGAAAACAGATTCGTTGTAGTTGCCGAATTTATTGGCAACGATGAAATTAATAATAGAACTTCGGGTTCAGTATAAAAATTCGGGGTTCTTAATAGTAAATGCTTGATCACAATAGGAAAAAAGTTAGTTGTTTTTAAATTTCTGTTGATACAATCGAAAATATAAACAATTCTAAAGTAGACGTTGTTGATGCCCCATTTTTGACATACATTTTTAAAACTTTTACCCATATTCGTCAATAAATCAATTATTTATGTTATATCATACTAAGTTACATATTAAGTATTTTACAAATTTCTGCTGTGTTATATTAACTCTGTAATCAGTTTTGGCCTAACAAAGGCTTTTTGATTATACATATGTAAATAAATAAAATGAAATGAAATGAAAATACGGTTGTTAAAGCTGAGAACAAACAATTCGGATGGTGATTTTTTTCCTATGAGTATAAACAGGGTATCGAGCTATTGAATATAGCTGGGGGAAAAATTTTGTTGAGCTAAAAGCAGATTATGTTGAAAAATAAAGAAAATTTGTTTTCTTTGTCATGTCATGAAAATATGTATAATAAAAACATACTACATCAAGTGAAAAGTACGTGGTATCACATAGAGATGACGGTTGGAAAAATTGTATCATAATTTCATGACATTTAACTAATCAGAAAAAAAATTACCGTTATAAAAATGATGCTGCTTTTAAAATTTATGAAAAAATGGATTGTAAAGATTTTCGTGTTTTGATAAAACATTGTTTTTTGGTGCGAAAAATACTGTCCAAACAAAAGAATGGATTGATAAACAATATGGCAAATCCTTGCCATCATATTCAATGGTTAAAAGGAGTATTCCGAATTTAAACGTGGTCATACGAGCGCAAATGATGCAGATCGTCCTGGTCGTCCCAATGAGGCAGTTACCGAAGTAATGAGAAGTTACGTAATAAAAGTACACCGGGTTGTATTGGACATCAGAAGAACTAGTTCGGCATATATTACATGATCATTTAAATATGAAAATGCTTTCTACTCGATGGGTGCCGCGATTTTTAGCAGCTGAACAAAACCTGAAACGTGTTCATGCTTCAAGGTATTTTTGGAGATGTTTGAAGTAAATTGAACTGAATTTTAACGTCGATTTACAACAATGAATGAGAGGTGGATTCATTAGTATACACCGGAGTCCAATAGATAAACTGTGGAGTGGTTACAAGCATGCGAAAGCCGACCAAAGCAGCCAAACACACAACAATCGGCTGCAAAGGTAATGGTTAGTGTTTTTGGGATGCACGTGGTATAATATTCATTGATTACGCGGAGAAAGGAAAAATAATAACGGCCAAGTACTGTATTGTGTATTGGACAGATTGGATGAAGAAATTGAGAAAAAACGACACCAATAAGAAAAAATGAAGAAGTCATATCAGAGACGGAAAGCCTATTTTGAAGAGTTTGACAAATTGTGTTTTTTCAAGGGTATCAAGATGTTAGAGGATCATTAGAAAAGTGCATTTCACTTAACGCAGATTACGTTGAAGTATAAAATTGATTTCAAATGCAAAAAACTGGCTTATTTGGCTTACCTCTTATTTAAAATAATTATAATTATATCTTTTAAACAAATAAAGATATCAATCAAACATAAATGAAAATTGGTTTATTGAGATGTTAACAAAAATATAAAACAATTTTGAAACAAATATGTTTGTATTTGAGTACACATTGCAAACTACAATATGCATGTTTGTTTCTGTCTTGAAAAAACAAAAAAAAAAAAAAAAAACAAAAAAAAAAAAAACAAAAAAAAAAAAAACAATTTGTTTTTGCTAAACTCACTCAGCTATGCCGAATCTTTGAAACCCACCACTAAATTTTATGTCATATCATTTCACAATGATGCCTGATTTATGCCATTTTAAATACCAATCTGCAAACAATTTTATCCTACGCTTACACAGACAGACGGACATCGCGACATCGACTCGAGTTATTATAAGGATTAATAATATACTAGCAGATTCCAGCGCTCAAAATTCGAGTGCAATTTCTAGGCAACATTATTTTTCAACTTAGCCAATTTATAAACCAACACTTTTTTGGTTTATTATTATTGTGAATAAAGATAACAAACTCATTAACAAACACATTAACAAATTTAATAAACACACACAAAGCATATGTATAATTTTATGTATGTGTTAGTATCAACTTTAAATGCAATTTACTCAAAATAAAAGAACAATTTTAAAAATCTGTAAATCTGCTGAACAGCTAAAAAGAAATACCTTTCAAATAATATACGTTTGGTCAAAATCGGGATAAAACGGTAGAACAAAATATCGGTAACAAAAAATCGCCTAGCCTATTAATATTATAGATGTACTGTATGGTGTAGCAAATGCATTTTTCGATGCGTTACAAACAGAATGACAAATTGATATTTACCCTCAGCACAGTGGTGTGGAGGGTATAAAAACTATGTATTATGCCCATAACCGTGCCATTTGGTAAACCTACCATTCGAGCTATTTTCCGGTTAAGAGCCCTTTTTTATGGTGATGAAGTTGTGCGCTTTCCCATCGTCGTAACAAGTGCTTTCTTGATGAAATCGAACTCAAACTAAGAATTATAATTGCGAACAGCTGATGTGTGGGTCAAATAAGCTGCGACATTGAAATATTAAATATATTTGGTTTTTGTTAATAAATTATGCAACTATTTTTTTAAATAAATAAATGTAATATTTTGTTTAAGTTAACATCTTAATTAACCATTCTGCATTTATATTATTTTCATATTTTTTTGGTTTAAAAGATATACAAGTTTTAATTTTTAATTATGATGTGAGTCAAATAAGCTGTGAGCCACTGTATTCCATCATATCTTGCAAGACTAACATGATATAAAAAATTTTAGAATTCTTATTCAGTAAACTTTTACAAATGGAACTATTTCTGATAATTTTTTTTTGTGCGCAAACATATTTTACTTAAATTTTTAATATCTAAATAAAGAAATGTCATTAAAAAATATGCTACTCTAACAACAAATAACTCAAATATTGTTTTTTAATATAATATCAATTATTCATTAAAATATTTCAGTAATTTTTAGCTTAACAAAACCTTAATATGCATTATAAATATGTCCAATGCTGATTATATCCCATAAATTCTGCCCTGTTTTTAAACGCTATATTTGAATCGAATTTGTAAAATTTGACAAAATACTCGTATGTTTCGATTGCTACCAATTAAATATATATCCCAAACACCTAATGATAAACGACGACATTTGGAAAATATAACAATAAAGAAAGACATTTTTTATGCCATGGAATGATTCGTATTGCATTTCAACGACTTTCGAACTTTGACTTAGCGGTAAAAAAATGAATGATTCCATTGTCATTGCTTAGCCCATAATAAATGTTTCTTCTTCCGTGTAACTTTAAAGATGGCTTTGCCTTTGTCATAGGTTTAGCTTATTTTGTAAAATAAGTAAAAACAATTAGTTGCCGGATTTTATTTTGATTATAGAAATAATAATAATTATCCAATTTCGTTTGACGTTGCTTTAGCAAACAAAATTTAAAATATGTACATAAAAAATATTTTTAATTTTTCACTTAACATCATTAGAGTATGTACTTTAAGTGGTCAAATTTTACAAATTCGATTAAAGTGTTTTAAAACATTCCAGAACTTGGAAGATGTTATTCACATTGCAAATTATTGTGTAGCATATTAAGGCTCCACTAATAAGCTTTACAAAACTTTTAAAATATTTTAATTAATGAATTAATGAATTTTTGATTGACGTAATTTTTTCTATTTGCTGCTAAAACTATAAGAAATAAAATAATTAAAGCTTGTTAAACCAACACATTTTTTGTTTAACTACTATTTCAGGCCAGTTTACACCATCAAACTTTGTAATACGACCTGTCAAAAAGTCGAGTATTGTGAAAAAGTCGTATCATGTAAAAAGTTTATGTTATGAAATTGACAGTCTGTAGGATTTTATTTTCGAAGTCCGATGGTTTTAGAAACATTTCTAAAAACTTGCCATTTTCATCGGACCAGAGTTGTTTTTTCGGTAATATTAAAAAAAAGGTAAACAAAAACAAAGAAAGTGGAAATAAAATATATATTTCAAAATAAATTTGCTTGTTACTCTAAACAGCTGTTTTCATAATACCTAAGTGTGATGGTGTAAATGGCCTAAGTATGCAGAAATAATGTCGGTACGACTTAATGGCGTCCGATGAATTTCATCTGATTTTTATTTCGAAAAATCATACGACTGAGTGGTATCGTGTAAATGGGCCTTTATGCGTTAACTGTTTTAACCTTTAACTGTGGAGGTGGTGGTAAATTTTACCCTCTCATACTGTTTTTTTTTTCTACAAAAAAAAGTTTTGAAATAAATTTCCTATTTTGTTGAAATTAAAAAAAAATCAATTTTTTTATTATTTTTTAAAATAAAAATGTACATAGTAGCTTATTTTTAAGAAACAAATAATTATGAAGAAATGTTTTTTATTAATATTTTTTAGTAAAATTAAAAGGGTAAAATTTACCACCATAGTTAAAGGTTAACATTAAACGTTTTTATTTTCTAAAACCGGGCGCTACGTAGCCAAAACTATATTACCAATTTCCGGTTTTTTACATATTGTAGCTGACTAAGTTCCCTTATTGGAAAGATTTTCATATTTTAGGTTAATGTTTTTTATGGGACACTAAAGTTGTTCTTTGGTGTAATTTTTTACTTTAATTTGGCATAATTCATAATTTTACAATCTTTCTAACTTTTTTATAATTTTTTAACTGTTCAAATATTGTTTTTAGAGTTATAAAGTACCAACTCCCACTCCCTTAACTTTTTCGGCAAACATTTTTAGATTTTTTTTTTATAAAATTATCTGTGAAAAATATATCAGCTATTATGTTTAATGATGAAATAGAAGTACGTGCTGAAATTATTAAATATTTTCAACAAAATCCAACTTGGTCCTACAAAAAGTTGGAGAAAGAATCGAAGTTCTGCCGTCAAACTGTTAATATTAGAAAGTATCAGAATTTGATGGAAAACTTGGTTCGGGAAGAAAGAAAGGTCCACGTGATGTTTATAAGGCAAAGAAAAGAGAAAGCATATTGCAAGGAGTTCCGAACACATCCGGAATAAAGGCAGCCCGGTTAGGTCAGTGGTCGGACTAATCTGTAAAAAAAAAATTTTGAGGTTCAAAACAGACCACGGATCACATGTAAGCGCTTATATATTAAAGTCATTGCACTTGAAAACGGAAAATTGACACTTTAAACGATGATATTAAAAAAAAATTTATTTAAATAGTTTGGTTAGAAACTACAAACTTATTTTTAATAAATTTCTGTATCATTTAGCCATTATGGATAAGATCAAGAGTTCAACTACATGCTAAAGAAAAGTGATATGGAAATGTTTCACTAAATACAAAAGCTTTGCAAAAGTTACGGAACTTTTGAGCTTTTCTAGAGGAAAAGTTAATAACGCCATCCAGTATTATAAAAAACATAAAAAAATTTCAAAAATTTACCCCGTAAAAAGCCAAGAAAGACTAAACCTGCTGACGATAGAAAATTGAGTAGATTAAGCAAGTCAAATTGTTTTTTGATCTCTACGAAATCCGAACCCAAATGGAAGTCAATTTAGGTTTAAAAATATCGACACACACTGTCCGCCGACGCACTGTGGACCATATATTGAGAAGGCGGCCAAAAATCATATTTTTTATGGTTACCGATTTTAAAGTTATGTTATTCATTTGAAAGTAAATACCAGTGAACCTCGAGAGCTAAAAAATTGCGACTCTATTTCAACTATATCACAGCGAAGAAAATGGACTTTCTCAGTATTTTGCTAAAATTAAAAATTTCTTGCCAAATTTTAATTTTTAAATGACTGTAACTTTAAAATAAATTTTGTATAATTTTGTAACTTCTAAGCTATTAATGTTAGAAATATAAAGTCACTGAGTCGTTTAGAAATTAAAAAAAAAAATTGAAAAGGTGCAAATTTCCCGAAAATCTACTTAATTCAGCATAACTCCTGTCCATCAAAAGCCATCAAAAAATCTTGCACTCTTCTGTAGTGTGAACCCTCCCCTACACTCCTATACTCCATTGTACACCCACCAGTTTCCGCCCGTGTGCATCATAATTTTTCTGACCTAAGGTTAGATATTTTTTGCAAAATTTATGAATACAAAAGTTTTCCACTATGTGGTTAAGATATAATGAGTTTGCCCTAATGTTTGTAACTACCAAAAATATTGGACCTATTCCCATCTTTTATTATACGGATCGACTCAAAATCACTTTCTGAGTCGATTTTACAATGTCCTTCCGTCCGTCTGTGTATTAGGAACACAAAAGTTGGTCGTACTGGTGTATTTTTTTTGCGTGAGTTTATTTGTTTTTTATACTGACAGAAAAAGGAAACGGTAGAGTGGACACGAGTTGTTATATACTTATAAAAAGGGTTTAGACGTAATGCGCTTAATTGTTAAATTATATTAATGGGTAAAAGCTTTTTATTTTGATAGGTACTTTTACATAGGTATTTTTCAAAAACATTAAGTCGGAACTTGAGTTATATAGTTTAAATACCTGGGGAAACAATTAAATAACAGATAAATGTTAAAAAACTATTGCGACACACCCTTTTAAGATATGAGCAGGTATGCTTTACCTTTTAAACGGGGTTAGGATCTCGGAGAAGGAGAAGGAAACTCAAATGATGGAAATACTGCAAGGAGATTTTTTTCCGATCCAGAAACTGCAGCATCTATCACAGGTGTAGATCGTGAATAGTATGCAGCAGAGAGATAAATGCAAAAAAATTTGGAGTACGCCAATAAAACAGCTATACTTTATAACGAAAAATACTCTTGGAGATATACGCCATCCACAGTTCATAAAATTTTGTACCATGGGGAACAAATAATTCAAAACAATATGCTGCCAATAGGTGATCTATTTGAAGAAGCGCAAGAAAAAAGGAACAAAGACTACAGATTCTTTCGCGAGCACAACACAAGAAAAATGTCCAGATGTTGCACTAAAGGAGACCTTATCACTATTTTGTAGTGCACTTCAGATCCATATATGTCCAACATTCGACAAAAATTGAAAACTACCTCTATTGAATTAGACGAAGAAGCTAAATAACTTCTAGAAGATGAAAATCAAGGCTATTTAGAAGAAATATTTACTAAAATTGTTTGATTAAAGTAGTTTTTCAGTACACTAACAATAAGTTATACTCTTTTTTTTATATAGTTAACAATTTTTCTTGATTTAAAAATTTATGTATTTTATGGGCAGTATCTACTGATTACACTGACGATTTATCTTTAATTTGGATTTTGTAAAGGGATAACCACCCCAAGCACTGTTCTAGGGCATAATAAAAAGAGCAGTTTCGGCTAGCAAATGTGTAAATAAGGCATCATTGATGAAAATAATTATTCAGTGTGCAGCTCTGATTCACTCAATGAGTAAGAGATATGGAATAGTTACATACACTACACAAAGGATTTCCAACGAAATACTAATATTGTGTGAAAATATATGCAGTAAAAAATAAATACCGTCAAATTAACAATTCTTTTTTACTGGTGACGTTAATCATATTAGGACAGTAAAATGGATTCAAAAGTGTTAGTGGCAGATGTTTTGCAGCTTCCGGGTCAAAATTTTCATGTTGCTAATGCTCGAGGAAATGTTGAAGCTAAGTTTCGGACACAAAATCAGACAAAATTAAAAAAAAAAAAGTTTCTGGCAAAAGAAGCAAGTCAATTCGTTAAACGGGCTCTTCAAGCCAACACAATATTTTCGGCCCGATTTGGTATTCTGTCACTACTGTAAGAAAGTTCTTAGTTTTTGTACCAAGGGACACAAAATTTCCAAACTGTTTGGAGCTTAGGTCACAAAAGTGTCCCAAAATGATTAGACCTATTAAAGTTATATTTTTTGTAAGCTTTGATACATATTTTCTTCTATTCTAAGCATTGTTCCTCAATTTTCCACCTGCTTTGAAACACCGAAAACGAGACTTCTGGGAAAACAAGCTAAACCTTTAGATTTTATTACATTTCTGGCGTACTAGAGATTCTATATATTAAAATTCACAAAAACGAGACATTAAAAAACCCTAAACCACATTTTCCAACTCTCCACATATTGATTTATGAATACATAAACAAAATTGTACAAAACTATATTTTAAGTTTTAAGGTCTCTTCATCTGAGGAGTCATTTGAATTGTTCCAAATATGAACTGCTTTTTATCAAATTAATTTGACAAACTTCATTACAATTTTTAATACATATACATATATATGCGATTGATAACTAGGTTTAACGAGACACGCTGCCGAACGATGAGACATTACAAAATTGAATCAGAAAATTAAAGTGAATAGGGTCAGAAACGAACAGTGTAAGAAAATGTGACTGCGTCTAAGTCAAATATTTATACCACCTGTTATATAGAAGGGTAATAATTTTGTGAAGATTGATGAGCGTTTTAGGGAAACAAATGGACCAGTTTGAGTTGATGTTTGTTAGCGCAACGGTTTATATATTTCAAAGAAATTATAAAAAACTTTAACAGGTCTCCTCCCCATGCAACAAATAACATTAGGCAAGAAAAAATTAAATAATTTCTGCTAAACGCGAAAATTTTAATAACAAAATTTATAGATAAGTTTTTGTTTCTATCACTAATATGATCTTGATCTGACCATTTTTGGATCAAGTGACCATGTAATAAATATCAGATGTGCTTATATACAAATATGTTCTTCTATAACAGAGATGTATGCTTTGCGTGAGAAATAAAAAATAATGGGCTTTTCGATTTTCTATTTCAAATGTGAATTGTGTGAATAACTGTTTGCGTGATTTGTGATACTTTCTTTTATATACTAGCTGTAATCCCATGCGCTGCGCTACACCCTATTTTACAAACTATTTTAACTTAATATTACACTGTGGAACAAATTCAGGTTAGCAAAAGTTAGGTCGGTTCTGAGAGTGAGGGGTGAAAATAGAGGCTATATTAGAAGACCCGTATCGCGGCGTTTGTTTATGTTAGTTCGAATTTTTTTTAATCGACCTTCGAACTTTGCAGTCAAATGCCGATTTTCAGCATATTGTTTACATGGTTTTTTGGCTATAACTCGTCGACTAATTGATATTTTTTCAATCTGTAAAAGCCAAATTATTGCTAGAGACATGTGCAACAATTAAAATTTTTAACAAAATTGATTCAGAAAATTTTAATGGTGCTTATGAAGCAAAATGTTGGAAAAATTATTTTTTTTCTTGAAAATATTTTCCACAAAACTAAGTCTTTTTTGCTTTCTGTTGTTTATAGGCTTCAAAAAAAATCACTCGCATTGCCACATTTTTCATCGGTTGCTATGAAACGTCCACAAACATTACAAAAATTGTCCATTTTACATTTTGGTTCCGACATTTTTAATACAATATATATTATACAATGTTTTTTTGTTATTTTTATGAAACGGATGCACTTAACTTAAATCACTCACAAAATGAAATAAGTTCCAAAAAAATTAATAGCGAATTTTATCACGACCGAGCGAAAATTAAAAGACATCAGCTTCGGCTGAGTTTCGAGTCTTAACTGAATCTTCATTTTTGAAATTAATTCGCTTGTACGAAATAAAAAAATCGCTACCTGTGCGGTGGTTGAAAACAAAAAAGTTGTTTTACTAATCCAAATTCTTGGAACTTCCCTTTTTAATTACTTCTACCTAAATCGCTATTTGTAATTGTAATTGTTGCACGGGTCTCTAGCAATAATTTGGCTTTTACAGATTGAAAAAATATCAATAAGTCGACGAGTTATAGCCAAAAAACCATATAAACAATATACTGAAAATCGGCATTTGACTGCAAAGTTCGAAGGTCGATTAAAAAAAAAAAATCGAACTTACATAAAAAAACGCCGCGATACGGGTCTTCTAATTTAGCCTCTATTTTCACCCCTCACTCTCAGAATCGACCTAACTTTTGCTAACCTGAATTTGTTCCACAGTGTTATTCTATATCTACATAAATAATTAAATCATTTTATTTTTTATATCTATGTAAATATATACACTAAATACATTTAATAAATAAAATTATAAATTTGGCGATTTCTTATTTGGTCGATTTTTTTTTGCGATTTTAGATTTAACTTTGGCGATTGTTTTCTGCGATTTTTTATTTTGGCGATTTTCGCTATTCGCGATTTCGTTTTTGGCGATTTTTGATTTTTTGTTTTTGCGATTTTTGTTATTCGCGACTTTCGGGTTTGGCAATTTTTATTTTAGGCAAATTTTGATTTAGGCGATTTTTGTTATTCGCGATTTTCGGTTTTAACGATTTTTGACTTCGCCGATTTTTGTTCTTTAGTTATTTTGGTGATTTTTGTTCTTTTTTTTTGCGATTTTTTTATTTTGGCGTTTTTGGGCTTAGCGATTTTTTTTATTTTTTGATTTTTCGGCTTTTGACTTTGATGATGTTTAATTTCTTGTGATTTTTGATTTTGGAGATTTTAGTTTTTTTTTGTTATTTTTGTAATTCGCGAATTTTCACTACTCTCACTGGTATTTAATGTACTTGTCGAAAGTTTCAGGACTGTCATTTTCATTGTAACTCATATTTTTTTGCATAGGGGGTCCCACGCACATTGGTGCGATCTCGCCCATTTTAAGGGCAACTGCTCACATTAATAACTTATAAACTCAGACAAAGTCCCAAGGCTTTTTCTATTATAGTACTTCAGTAATATGATATTAAATACTTACATTGTATGAGGGTGACACGCCCAAATTAGTTTAATATGTACATGTACATAATTTCAGAACTCTTGCTGTCACGCTCACTTGAAAAATTCAAAACAATATAGTCTATTTTTCCATCCGGATAGGCAGTTACCTATTCTAAATATTTGCAGACGATCGGTCCAGTGGCGTAGTCTCTTATAAACCACAAATAAACGTACAATCATCATACAAAACTCCATTTTTATATATAAGATATATTTGATTCGTTGTTTCTAACTCTACAGTCTAAATAGTAAAACTACTTCCGAAAAAAATCTTGTTCATAAAGTTTTTTAAAGTATTTGCAACCCCTAAAATATGTAGTTTTTCACTAATAGTTTCCTTTTAAAAGACATAAAATTTTTACAGGTGGAATTTTTTACTCATTATTGAGTAAATATTTTATTATTTTTATTTTAACAGGTAAAAGAAAATTGCGACTTTGGTGACAAGAGCTTTTATTTTTTGGAATCCTTCCTTCCGAAGGATTATTATCAACATTTTATAAAACGACAGGTAGTGGCAGATATTTTAATTTTTTACTCGAAAGGAAGTATAACTGAAAAAATGCAAATTGAAATCCATTAAACAAAAAACAGCAGTTGCAAAGGAGCTTAAAGTATCGCTTCGAACCGTGAACACATTCAAAGAGAATGGTTCAATTGCGAAATAAAATCGAAGCGGGTCGGTCCAGAGTAACAACAAATTGTAAGCATCATGTAATAACTACAAGTAAACGAAATTGTCGCCTAATAGCACTAGAAATAACCGCACTCATAAACAACAGCCGAACGAATGCAGTAAGTGGTATTACGGTAAAATGATACCTTATAGCGTCTTAAACGGCAGAATCGCCATGAAAAACCTCATCTTCGTCCACAAAATAAAAGAAAAATATTAGAGTGGGGTAAAAAGTATGAAAACTGGGCTTTCATCACGATAGGTCCTTTAGTCCGATGAAGCGAAGTTCGAAGTGGTCGAAGCCAAGAGCTGAATCTTTGTGAGGCACTCAGCTGGAAAACGTGCATCGGATGCATGCCTAGTGCCAACTTGGGGGAGATTCCGTAATAGGTTGGGGTTACTTTACTGACGAAGATGCTGGCGAGTTATGCAGAATCGATGGAATACTCGATAAAACCCAGTACAAAACTATCCTGAAAGATCCAGGAAGGTTCGAACTACCTGTCCTACATATAAGGAAGACCTGTGGAATAAACTGCATGAAGCATGAAACCAGATCACTCCAGAAACCTTACAAAAATGGTTTCAAAGGATGCCAAGACTATATTGTGAAATTATACGAAATTGAGGTGGTCACATTGATGACTATAAAATTAAAGAAAAATATTAAGTAAATAGTAAAAGTAACGAATATACGTTTTAAATTTAAAGAGTTTTCATTGTAAAATAAAGGAAATATAGAAACTTAAGGAGAGGGTTGGCAAATACTTTTGGACGATACTGTAAATAAGATATAGTGCACTTTCAGTTTTGCCTATGTCATCAGCAATTTTAATCGAGTTTGGTTTACGTTCATTTTCGATGTTCTAAAATTTATTGACTCATTTTATAGCATATCTGTCTCAAAAAATATAACTATAGCGCTTTTTGTTTCATTCAAATTTAGCGCTATTTGGGTTACAGTTTTGAGTTTTTTGCTTCGACAAAATTGGCATCGCTGAATCGTAGCATTAAATTCAATTTGTTGATATAAAAGTATCTACCTAAAGTTGGACATAATGGACCATATCCAAAATTACGTATATGAATTTCCGTAGAGATTGAGAAAATTAACGGATATCATCGAGCTTCGATGATAATTAACATTTTAATTAAGAACTTGCTGATTTTTGTTCGTTTATTGCGACAGAAGGATAGCAATCAATTTAAATCAAAATATGTAAGATACAATAAAAAATTATATGCAAACGTACTGCATCCATTCTTAAAAAGATAATTTAATATTTCAGTCTGATTTGAGGTCAAAAAAAAAAAATCAATAATTTTAAATTTACCAATTATTGTTAGGATTAAGTTTTAAAAAAATCATAAATTTTTAATTATTTTAACCGGGAACATCTAAAAATATCGACCCAACAGTGTTGTTAGAGGGTATAATTACATAAGTTTCGCTATTAAATAATAATCATTATAATATATAATAGGCTAGGCGATTTCTTGTTACCGATGTTTTGTTCTACCGTTTTATCCCGATTTTGACCAAACGTATATTATTTGAAAGGTATTTCTTTTTAGCTGTTCACCAGATTTTCAGATTTTTATTTTTTCTCTTTATTTTGATTAAATTTCACTTAAAGTTGCTACTAACACATACATACAATTATAAATATGCCATGTGTGGTTTTTTAAATTTGTTAATGAGTTTGTTTTCTTCATTCACAATAATAATTAACCAAAATAGTGTTGGTTTGTGAATTGGCTAAGTTGAAAAATAAAGTTGCCTAGAAATTGCACTCGAATTTCGAGCGCTGGAATAATCAGCTAGTTATAATTAATTTCTTTCTGTTTTCGTTAATTTCCATATTGTTAACATCTAATTAAATAGTTTTTTTTGATTTAGCTTATCTAAATAGATAAAATAATATAATTTGTTTGTGGATGAATTATTTAACTGTGTAATTATACATATTTATACTTTTATTCGTTAATAACACCATGCAACAAAAAAATAGTCAACATTTAGAATTCTATTTTTTTTTTTTTTTTTTTCTAAAGTTTGGGATTTTTCAACCGATTTTTCACCGATTTTATCATAACTTGAGAAGAACTTGACCAATTTTTTTTTATAAAAAACATTAAAAAAAATTTATTTAAATTACATATAAGTTATGCTAATATTATTTTTTTATAAACTCGACAGTTTCGGTGTCATTCAGAATGAAAATGAAACATTTTTTTTTTTTTTTCAATTCATAAAAAAATCGAAAATGACAAATCATAAAACTACATCGATGGCTTAATATAAAAACGGCGTAACTCGATTTTTTGTTACTTCACAGGAGAAGAAAAAAACTAAATAAAATCCGTAAAATTGTAGATACAAAAAAAAAGTTTTAATGCAATTTTTAACAAAAAAAAAAAAAAAAAAGACAACACATTTCATTTCTCATTTAAAGAAAAAATTGAGGCAAAGTACATCTGACATTTGTCTGCCAGAATAACCAAAAAACACTATTTTGAAAAAAATTGAGTTACGCCTTTTTTATATTAAGCCATCGACATACACCGCAAACAAACGAGTCATATGCCATGAAAATCTATGGGTAAATGTTGTTTTTATTCTTAATAAATTAAAGGTATCTGGTTTTGACAAAACTAGCAAATTTTTTTTAGGTTACGTTGAAATGGTGATAAATGTATTGAATGAGTTTACTTTACCGATGTGTTCATTGGAAGTGCATTTATCAGAAACACTCTTAATCTTGAAACATGTGTAGAATTTCACACGCATCGAATCCTAAGCTTTTGACGCAGCAAGAATTAAATAATCTCACGAGAGTTCTCGATCGTACGAAAGAAAAATCGGAGCTTCTTGCATCTTGCTTTTGAGGTAGAAATTTATTAGAAAAAATTTTAAAACAACGGCCTACTGTCACCGGCATAAGCCATAATCATAACTATATTTAAACGACCAAAGCCAATGTATGCTTTTGTTACGACATAAGTGGACTTCCCGAAAAGCTTGGCCAAGCATATGATGCAAGTAAATGGATATTATTTACTACACAATGACAATAAGAAGCCATCAATAAATATGAGGGAAACCATGTTGTAACTTGAAAGCTTTTGTTATATTGACAGGTCTGCAAGGTGGTTACATAAAGAATTGTTATTTTCTCTGCTTTTGGGATAGCTCAGCTCGCAACATGCATTTTGTAAAGAAAGATTGGCCGACAAAACCATTAGTCGTTCACAATGCAAAACATGCTGGCCTAATCCAAAAGAAGAATGTAATTATGCCACCATTACATATCAAGCTTGGATTAGTAAAAAAAAAAATTTGTTAAGGCACTAGATAATGATAATGAAGCGTTTACTTATCTATTTAAAAACAATATTCAAAATTCTTTCTATGGGAAAAAGGCTTTTTCAATGACCCATAAATCCACAAATTACTCCTACATTTGAGAACTTGTTACCACCGTTGACAAATGTGCCTCAAAGTCATTTCGTTTGATTGTTTCGAACTTCTTATAATCAAGCTAATTTCAGACGTAAAAAAGATATAAGGGATTATGAAACGTAAATATAATGGGAGATTTTAGTTGGATTTTTATAAAAGAATCAAAAACTTAAGTTTATAGTTAACAACACAAAAGTCGAAATCTTTTCTAAATAATTTTTTTAACTTTGTAAAACTTATTTAATAAAAGAACTGATACCTTCAACCAGATACCTTCACTTTTTTTAAGAAGAAAATTAACATTTACCCATAGTTTTTCAGGGTATATGGCTCATAATATTTGCAGTGTATGCAGCTTTATGATTTAGCAATAAAAATGCCATCTTTGTTATGCACTTTTTTTTCGTTTCATTCTGAATAACTTCGAAGCTGTTGAGTATATAAAAAAAAGTAAGAAAATTATAGTCGGTCTAGACCCTACCCTATACCATGCGTTTAGAGACCCTATCTCATAGGCCCAACTAACTAGACATAGAAAATACACAAATTTGAGTGGGATTTTTATTAATTTTTTTTGGCTGCGGATATGAAAAAGTTCATATCGGATGCTATATCTATATGGGGACTACGCCCAAAAATGGACCGATCCTGACTATGTTTGGTAAAGTCTCTTGTATTTTGCAAAAATATATACAAATAAAATTTGAGAAGAATAAGTACAATATTTTTGTTTTTTGATAGATTGAAGTGAAGATCGGGAAGCAGCTCTATATGGCGCCTATGACTAAGAGTTTTACCATAGGGATAATTTTTCGACTACTCATTAATGGATGTAATAAACGCATACAAACCCAATTTGAGTTAGACCTATATGATTTGGATCTTATGGCAATTTATGTCGATTTCATAGGGGTCATTTGTATAGGGGCTAGGTCTGAACATGGACCGATTCTCACCAATTTCAGTAGCGTTTATCCTATGGCCGATAGAAGATTATATGCCAAATTTCATCAAAATATATTCATATTTGCGACCTGCAGTTTGATTACAAGGTTTACATGGACACACAGACGGACGGACGGACATCGTTAAATCGAATCAGTTAGTGATTCTTATTCGATCGGTATAATAAAAGATGGGTCTAGGTCAGATATTTTTGGTAGTTACAAACAGCAGCACAAAGTCATTATACCCAAACCACATAGTGGTATAGGGTATAAATAATATTAGCACAATTTATCAAGTTATGATAAAATCGGTGTAGCATCTCCTCTTTAAAAAAATCCCAAATTTTAAAAAGAAACAATTTTATATTTTAAAATTTCGATATTTTGTTGTTGGAGGACATAACCCATCAAAAAAAAAAAAATAGTGGTCATAAAAAAGTTTTATTTTGTTGCATAGTGTAATTTTAATACGCTGAAGTCGATAGCAAGTTTAGATCAGTTGGCCATATCTGGTATGGGATATATAGTAGTATAGTCGAAGTAGACCGACTCTTTATTACTTTACACCATTTTTTTGTAGTGATTTTATAAATTTACAGTTTAAAGCAGGAGCGGAAAATATTTGTTTCTTTTGTTTTTAAGAAAAGGTTAAGCTTAAATTCGATTTATTTGTTTTAGGGAATTTTTAACAATTATCGTAAGATATATAGTATTGTGGTTATTTACCAATTGAAGTGAGAAATATTTTTTTAACCATTATAGCAACCAAAAAATTTTTTTAGTTACCAATAACCATTATCGAAAGTAATTTTTTTTGGTAATTCCTACTCGGATACGTATCGTATTTTTGATGTAATGTATGCATTTCTAAGGGGTTTGTAGAGCAAGCAATTAAAATATTTTTGGTAAAGTAAACAAAACGGGTAGTTTTGTAAAGGCCTTGTTAGCCACACGTAACCATAACCAAACGTGTCAGCTTTTTTTTTCTGTTACATGACAAGCATTTAGAGCAGTTACCGAACTCAACTGTCACGTAACCGGAACGTCCCAATTTCTTGAAAAAAAATTTTTGCTACGTTTGTACGTGATATTAGTGAACAGCTGATAAAGTTTGGTTAATTTTACACAGCAATATGCTGGTTCGTTTTTTACGTTCTATAACTGCACTAAATGCCAACGTACATTTACGGTACGGATACTTTTTTACAACGTGTGGCCAAATAGGCCGTAAGAATTGTTTATTAATTTAATAAATAAAATATTATTTAACGGAAAAGTGGATTAATAATTAAACTTTAAGTATTTTGATTAAAGTAGTTTAATAATTAAACTACAAACATCTTAGAAATGCATCCATTAAATCACAAATAAGAAAATTAGTCGGTCTAGACCGACCATACGAGAACCTATACCATGATTTAGAGACCCTATCTCTTCGTCCAACTAATTGGATATAGAATAAGCATTAACAAATTTGAGTGGCATTGTTATTATTTTTTTGGCTGCAGATATGAAAAAGTTCATATCGGATGCTATATCTATATGGGGACTAGGTCTAAAATGAACCGATCCTGATCATATTTGGTAATATCACTTATTTTTTGCAAAAACATGTACGCACCAAATTTGAGAAAAATCTTTGCAATGTTTTTGTTTTTTTATAGATTTAAGTGAAGATCGGGAAGCAACTCTATATGGGGCCTATGACTAAGAATTGTCCTATAGCGATTATTTTTGGACTACTGATTAATGGATACAATAAACACATACAAACCCAATTTGACTAAGATCTATATGATAATTTGGATATTATGGCAATTTATGTCGATTTCATATGGGTCATTTGTATGGGGACTAAGTCTGAACAAGGACCGATTTTCACCAATAGCGTTCATCATACGGCCGATAAAAGCTTATATACCCAATTTCTTCAAAATATTTCATATTTGCGACCTGTAGTTTGATTACAAGGTTTACATGGACACACAGACGGACAGACGGACGGACATCGCTAAAACGACTCAGAAAGTGATTCTTAGCCGATCGGTATAATAAAAGATGGGTCCAGGTCAAATATTTTTGGTAGTTACAAACAGCAGCTCATTATACCTAAACCACATAGTGGTATAGGGTATAATTACTTTCGATAATGGTTATTGGTAACCAAAAAAATTTTTGGTTACGGTAACCAAAATACTATATATCTTACGATAATTGTTAATTATAACCATTATTTGTATTCATCAATGTTAATGGTTAAATACGACTTTTTTGTCATTTCTCTTATAACTGTTACGTCCCTGGTTTAAAGTGATACTGCCTTAAATAATCATTTGTATCTAAATACATATATAAAAAAAGTAATTAAAGTGGGTAACCGACAAACTAAAACTGTACATAAGGAATGAGATCGATAAAATTGTAACACTAAACTAGTATGTAACTCAAAAATTAAATTATTAAATTATTTAGAAAATGATTAAAAAATGTATTGTCACCCACTTAAGGAAAATGTTGAAAGTTTCAGAGCTCTAGCTAGTCGGGAAGTTGGTGAAAATTCAATTGGCATTTAAAAAACACGATAACTTTTAAACAAATCAAACCATTTTTATAAAAACTACGAAATATGGACAAAACAATTTATAAGAATAAATTATTAAATATTAACAATTAAAAATTAGTTGTTGCGAATGATACTTTTAGTTAGTGTAGAATATCCCCCATTACGGATTTTCAGGGCCATTGATGTTAACTTGTTTTATGTCCTTCATTATTATTTTACTCTAATATCGTTCGATGAGTCAGAGTTCTGGATAGTTAGTTGGGTATGCTTTCCTGAGCAAAATACACAAAATAACTTTTTGATAGCACTAAACAGCTGATATACTATGAGGTATGAGACTAGGCCAAAATTTTACTTATTTTTGGCGTTGAAATATTTCGTCTACTTTTCTTCTAGGATTTTGACTTGGAAGTTTGAAAAACTTGGCAATCACGTAGTTTTCATCTTCCATTAAACAAGGACTTCTTTTGATAGTACGATATTCATTGTACATTTTAATTACAAACAAAATCGTTTGTGTTTGCACTTTAACTAGCAAAAGTTTCGTAAGAACAATTTGTTTTTAAACTCTCTGTCCGTCTGTCTGCCATGGGGCAACCACATTCCCCTCACACACATTCCCCCAATTGATCTGAAACTTGGCCCATGTTGTGATTATAGATTAATTTTGGGGTAGTCACGCACAGTCACAGAGTGCTTTAACACCCATTTTCCCTTATCCGATCGATCTGAAACTTGGTCGATAGGCTTGCCGTGAAAAATATTAATTTTGACATAAGTCACTCACAGCCACGGATAGATTAAAACCTCACTTCCTCTCTACGATCGATCTGAAACTTTGTCCTTAGACTTGTGGCCAAAGATTAATTTTAAGATAGTCACACACAGTCACGCCCAGTCACGGAGTGATTTAAATTCCATTTCCCCTCATCCAATCAATTTGCAACTTTATCCATAGACTTGTTGTGGCCAAAGATTAATTTTAAAATAGTCACGGAGATATCCAAAACTCATATGCATAAGGAAAGAAAGAGTTTTAATAAAAACTTTGTTTTTATGGATTAGATTATTTTTTTATATAAATTATATTTACAAATAAACCAATTATTTTTTCAAAATTATTCTTATAAAAAGGAAAAAATAATATCTCTAAAGAATAAAAGATATAAGTGAAAATGGATATTATAGATTTTAACGATCTCATCCCTTATTTGCAATGTTTTATGTAAGCATTAAAGTAGAGAATGAATTCTTTAGAGGCTTTAAAATAAAAAAAATAAAAAATGATTCAAAGAATGAATTTCATATTGAGACCTCGTAATTAAGTGATTTTGATATTTTTTCTACCTATCCTTAATTTGCTCTACTTTGTGATTTCAAAACCATTAAGTAAGTCAAAATTCTAAAAGCATTTTAAAAACATAATTAATTTTAAAGCATAAATGTTTTTTTTTTGTCAATACTGCCAGTTAGAATTATTGAGTGTTATTTGAATAGATAACTTATTGATTATTGTAAATATTAGTTCTTACCAACATTGTAATGATGACTGCTTTAACTGTGTTTATTAACTTACCAATTTTAAAATGTTTACACCTAATGTAGTTTTTTTTTTTTTTTAAGCAAATATATATACCATCAAGTATGGCTCTGATTAATTAATTTAAAATTCCAACTACCATAAAATATTGTATTTAATTCAAGGTTCAGAAAATACACACATGAAACACACAATGTTCTGTTCAAAAGCAGCCAACACATATCTTTATTTTCATATCAATTATGTGCGTTTCTAAATTTTCTACGGTGCCCAACACAACCATGACTGTGTTCGTTTTAATATTTCGTTATTTACACGAACATTTTTGTATCACGTACTTTTTGTTTCAATCACACATAAAGCACACATTTTTGAGTGTTGCTTTATTTGAAGTTCATGTTCTGGTACGTGTACTGAAAAAAAAACAGAACATGTACAATAAACAGGTTCGAGTTCAGTTATATTTTAAGTCGTGTTGTGGCTCGTGTAGTAAGAAAAAACAGAACATGTACAATAAACAGGTTCGAGTTCAGTTATATTTTAAACACGACTTAAAATATAACTAAACACGACTTAAAATATAACTGAACTCGAACCTGTTTATTGTACATGTTCTGTTTTTTCTTACTACACGAGCCACAACACGACTTAAAATATAACTGAACTCGAACCTGTTTATTGTACATGTTCTGTTTTTTTTTTTAGTACACGTACCTGAACATGAACTTCAAATAAAGCAACACTCAAAAATGTATGCTTTATGTGTGATTGAAACAAAAAGTACGTGATACAAAAATGTTCGTGTAAATAACGAAATATTAAAACGAACACAGTCATGGTTGTGTTGGGCACCGAAGAAAATTTAAAAACAAACATAATTGATATGAAAATAAAAATATGTGTGTGTTGGTCTAAGTTATGTTTGTTTACATATATGTACGAGTTTTTTATTCAGTGTGTGTTTTTTTCTGAACTCTGATTTAATTAAAAAAAAAATGTTATTAAATATTTTTACAATCAAAGAATTTTAAAACAAAAAAAAAATTTACAAAATTCTTTGAAACCACTAATTTAGTTTATATATTTGCTTAAGCTGCTTAAAAATTAGTAACGAAAATACTTCCCATAATAAAATATGTATATACATAATAACTCTATTACCCAAACACATCAGTGATAATTAAAAACCCACCTTTAACTTTTGATTTTCGCGTTGTAATAATCCTGTATTTTTTTGACGGTGTATACGTTGGCAAACGCATAACAGGCGATGAACTGCCAAAGAGATTATCAAAAACTTCTGCTGGTTTACCATAACGTTTAGAGCGTCGTTTACCACCAATTGTATCTGGTGGTGGTTCAAATAGATCTTCATAATCAGCCGAACCCGGCGAATATGGGCTTTCAATGTCGTTCATATTAAATGAATCATCGGCATTATTACCACCATTTCGTATATTGACACCGCTACTACTACTACCGCCTACACTGCTAGTAATTTTTGGCAGAGGTAATATTTTCTTGGTTATAACAGCCGGTGGAGTTGGACTAGAGATGCTGGGTATATGTTGCATATTACCCGCAGATATTAAAAGATTTGAAAGAACGGTTATACTTTTGCCATCGTCAGTTACATCGCGGAATGGATCATCGACACCAATACTATGATGTTGGGCATCATTTGACTTAGCTAAATCTTGAATATTGTTCGCCGACGCTTTAGAGTTTATCAAGGCCATGACTAAATCTACAGGATTGAGAGATGCGCCCTGCGCTAGATTTCCTCCCAGACCCGGTATGTGTTCCCTACGTTGCTGTTCACTGTCGATGCCTATACCTAAGTGTTTCTGGCCAGATCCTAGATCACCGCCACCACCGCTTTCGCCACAAATCGTGTTTTGCGAAACATCTAACTGTGAGGGTGGAGGAGTAGGTGAGCGAGGTGATATTGAGGTCGATTTTGTCGGTTCAAATGGATCATAGGCATCTGGCGAACAGGGTCCAGATTCAGGCGGTGTATTTGGTCCAATCTTTTGGCTACTTTGTACATGCATTGTATCCATATCTGAGCGGTGGTTTTCTTGCTGCTGTAGCTGTTGTTGTTGATGTTGTTGTCTGTCATTCAATTCTCCATCTGATGCTAGGTTACCCTCATTTTCGTGGATGAGAGGATTACGTACTTTATTCTGTTTCTTCGATTGCAAATTGAATTTGACAAGTGGAGGTTCTGGTGGAGTTTTGGGACCAGTTTGCATCAAATCATATGATGATTCCTCATGAATAGTATCCATACGTTCAGGTGTCGACTGGTCTCCACCACGCTGTCCACCACTTGCCCCACCACTTCTTTGGTTGCGATGTATGTCTAGTTCCTCATCCCTGGGGCAAGACGATTCACTTCTATGACGATCGCGTCTGTGTTCGCGTTGATCGTGTTCGTTCGCATCGTCACTGTCGGTAAGTATAATAATATCAGTAAGGTCCTGTTCCACTTGGAATGGTGAACGCTCCAAATCGATGATGGCCACAGGTTTGGTATCTAACTTCTTGCGTTTCTCCTTTCGTCTCTTTGCGACAACACTGCAGATTGCAGTTCGCTCTACTGAACTTCTTCTGTTTGTCGTCATAAGGTTTTCGCGATTTGGCGGTAACGTAACGATAGTATTTTGCGAGTGCTGTTGATTTGTCGTGTCTTTGTTGAAACTTACACTAACAAGAATATTGTTACCGGATGCAAAGACTTCTTTAGAAGACCTTGGTTCAGGAGTTGCGGTGCGTCGTTTACGTTTCTTTTCTCTACGTCCATCGCGACGTTTTTCCTTCTTCTTCTTTTTACTGCGCTTATTTTTTTCCTTCCTACTAGAACGCGAAATACTTCGGACATTATTAGGTCGGAAAAGTCCTAAAAGAGGTGATTGCATCGGTGGTGTCCAAGAAATATTATTATCCTGCGAAAATTCAAAATTATTTGTCAGTGCTGGCGGTGGACTCGGTGATGGGGACCATCCGTTATCTTCGATAATGGGAGTTTTTGATCTGAGTGAACGACGTCGTTTCTTTTTAGTCGGTTTTTGAATGTCAAAGGGATCCGCTTGACGTGTTATTCTTCGGTTAGGTGTTTGACTAATATTAGCCAAACGCTTTTTAGACTTCTTTTTACGAGATTCCTTGTTTTTCTTCTTTTTACCCCCCTTTGGACGAGGAGTCTTTGAGCGACTTCGACTAATACGCGGTGTATAACGTGGAGACATTGAAAGTGATCTATTAAGATTTCTTGGCTGAGAGCTACCTCTTAAGTGACGTGTTACTTTTCGGCCATTCATACGTTGCTCAGCACCAGGTGATTTTGAACGTGATCTCATTACTCGTAGAGGACTGCGACTCGATCGTTGACGGAAAGGAGGAGTTCTTCTACTATTGGAAGTAGAGCGCCTTTGTGCTGGACTGAACCGTCGAGGAGGGTGAGGAGGAGACAAAGAACGTCTACGTCCATAGGAAGGTGATGGTGATAAAGTAATACTTACACGTCTGATGCGTGGTGTTCGTGAACGTGATCGCGAATAAGATGTTCTTGGTGGTGGGCCACGTCGCCCTCGACTCAATGAACGACTGTTTTTTCTGCCTCGCGACGTATCACGACCATAACGATCTTTCGATATTAATTTTGATGGAGGCGAATG
This sequence comes from Cordilura impudica, assembly GCA_963682025.1. NCBI lineage: Eukaryota > Metazoa > Arthropoda > Insecta > Diptera > Scathophagidae > Cordilura > Cordilura impudica. The sequence continues at coordinate 318,550,001 of OY821517.1, read as the reverse complement.
GGAATATATCACATTTCGCACATCGTAACGCGGCAACTCTCGTCTCTTTAGTCTATTGTTGTGTTGGTTAAATTGGTTATTTCTATTGAAACGGCCGCCGAAATCCCTTTGGTTACCTCCCCACCGACCTTGATTTTCTTTATTATTAGAACGACTACGAGATCTACCACCACGACCGCGAAAACGAGGCGAACGAGAACGTGATCTACCTCTCGAACGATATGAATTAGCCGATTTAGATCGAGAACGAGAATGGGAACGCGAAACGGGCGATCTAGAACGTCGTCTTTTGTCCGTTCGTTTCTTTGGCGGTCCAGGTGGTTTTTGGTCTCCACGATAATTACGTTCTTTTTGTTTGTTACCAATCTTTTTAAAGGTTTCAACTTTATCACCACCTTTTTTTTCACTGTTGGCCTTTTGTTTTTTCTTACGGTCTTTGTTCTTACGAACAGTATCATCTTCGTCGTCGGATATTATTTCTGTTTCTATTTCTTCCATAGCGTCATCTGAACTTCTATCGTCTTTTTTATTGCTTTTCGTTGCCGACGACGTTTTTGTGCTTTTATTTGCAGCTGAGATTTCATTTATATCGGGAGTTGCCGGTTCATTATCAGGTTCTTCTGGATCATTATTTTCATCCAAACAGGGCGTGTACGAACGATCTTCTTCGGCAACATTTCCATTTTCTTCATTTTCACCTGACTTAGGGATCATCTTGTCTTTTTCACCCCCCTTTTGTTCCGAGCTCTTATCAAATTCTTTGGGACGCTCTATATCTAGTTCTTCCCAATCACTATCATCGTATAGTTCAAGAACCCCTTTACGATTGGAAGCATTAGTTTCATTTTCCGGTACACGTATCTCCGAAGTTGCTGGACTTGGTGTTCGAACATCATCGTTCGTATCTTTTGTAACAATTGGATTTTCATTACTTATAGATTTAGAGTCATCAGCATCAGCATCAGCATCAACATCAGCATTAGCATTAGCGTCAGCATCAGCATTAGCATCAGCATTAGCATCAGTTTTAGCATGAGCATTTACATCAACATCAGCGTCAGCATCAGCATCAGCATCAGCATCAGCATCAGCATGAGCATCAGCATCTGCATCAGCATCAGCATCAGCATCAGCATCAACATCAACATCAGCTTTAGCATCAGCTTTAGCATCAGCATCAACATCAGCATCAGCTTTAGCATGAGCATTAACATTATCATCAGCGTCAGCATCAGCATGAGCATTAGCATTAACATCAGCATTAGCATCAGCATCAGCGTCAGCATCATCATCAGTTTCATCATCCTTTTCATCATCAGTTTCATCATCAGTTTCAGCATTAGCATCAGCATTAGCATCATGGTCTGCATGATCGAGTTTATCAGAATTTGTTATTGATTTATCCTGTTCTTGTTTAGATTTGATTTCTTTATCATCATCATCGTCACTATCGTGATCATGATCATCACCATCATCTTTTGTGGCAGCACTTGGTGCTTCCTCCATATTTTCAATATTTTCAAAATCATCATCATCGTTTTCTTCAGTTGGATTTTCCGGTTCATATAAATCGGAAGGCTCAGTTGGATTAGGTTCTGGTGGCATTGGTATTTCATCATCATCATCTAACTGTACTAAATCTTCATTTTCATCGTCTTCCTGAGAAGTGATAATTTGTGTATAGGAAAAAGAAAATGATATTCTTGGTTAGTATACCATTTTTGTGGTGTATTTTGTTTGGGTTTTTTGTGTGTGTCTACTACAATCAAAACTAAATATTACTTAGAAAAACTGCGACTTGACACACGTATATATGTATAGTGAATTAACAAGACCTACACGCAAAGACATGCCTCGATAAGTAAACTAATTGTCAGATAAAACCTTACATATATATTTGTATATGTAGCATATCCAACTTATATCACATTGACCTCTAATAAAAGTATGAATCTAAAAAGGCCATTTTGACATATTACTGAAAATTCGGTAATAAAAATTTGAAAAAATTTTACAAGAAATTCTATTCTCCCTGTGAAATTAAACCATTAAATGAATACACATGTTTATTTAAACGCTCAAACCTTAAGAACAATTGAAAAATTCTTCTGAAGACGAAAATTAAAGAGGTTACAAATAATACGTACATTAGGGGAAAAAATAATAGAAGCAAGCAAACAATCAACATTTTTCCTAAAAAAAAAAAATTTTTTTTTTGATACTTTTATAGGACATAGCAATTATTTAATATATTAAATATATTTAAAAAAATACCATGCCATAAAATTAACCATAACTTAAAAGCAAAATTTTATTAATTTTTAAAATTGTTTTTGGAAAAATAATAGAAACGAAAATAATAAATATAAATTAAACAATTTATTCCAATTTGATACTAATTTATTTCTTCTTTTCTACGTATTACTTTAATACATCTGCGATTCGTCCAAGCACGTAAATAAGTGGTTCACCGCCAATGGAGTGGATAATAAAAATAGAAAAAATAAATTGTGCACAATTTTCTAGAAAAAAATAAAACGCGGATCGTAAATAGCAATAATGCAAAAAAAAAATATTTACGAATAACGTACTACGTTCGATAAAACACAATTCGGGTCTCTCCGATAATGAAGAATACGTCGCATTGAAAATCAAATCGCATTGAAAATCAAAATAGTGGCAAAAAACGGGCTCATTTGCTTCACGAAAGTTTTAACAATATTACTACCTACTCTACCAAAGTTTTTATTATTGACTTACCATAAAAATATTACAGACTTTACTACTATACCTATTAGAAATAGGCTCCTATAAAACATGAAATAAAATACAGTGGCAACATTGCACATATCTCTCGAATGTGAAAATCTTACGAAATAAAGTAAACAGTGGTAAAACTTACTTCGCTTTTTTATATTTCGGGGAAGAACCTGGACTTTTCGTGACAAATTTGGGCTGATCACGTGTTTTCCTTTACTAAAAAATAATTTTAAGATGATTTGTACTAATTAATTATAAATAAAAAGACGTAAAATAAAGTAATCTCACAATGGGAAATCAATCATCGTCTAATAATCGAAAAACTATATTAGATTTAAAAGAAAAAAATAAATCCTTGTGTGAAATTGGCGAAATTGTGAGTAGGAACCACTGCACAATAAAAAAAATTGATATTTACGTGAATAACTATCAGGTTGAAGATTTACAGAGATCTGGACGCCCAAAGCGTCATAGTTGTATGGAATTTACAGCTGTAGTAGGAGAACTAAAGACATATCCAGCCTAAAGTGTAGTTAAATTATCAGAAAACATAAAGCAGATATCAGACACCAGTAAGTTTGAATACAGTAAAGAGATCGCTTCACAAAAATGGCCTACATAGAAGGATACCACGCAAGAAACCATACATATCATCCGAGGCGAATCAGAGCAAGCGAATGGATTTCGATAAAAAAAAAGTACAAAAATGAGACTGTATCTTTTTGGGAAAACATATAAAATATATAATATGTTTTATGGTTTGGGGCTGTGTGGCGGCAGCGTGTGTTGGTAATCGATTTCCTAAGACACTTGACCATCCACCGCAGTCCCCAGAACTTAACTCGATCAACAATCTGTGGGAACTCCTTGACAGAAAAATCCGGCAATGGGCTATTTTAAGCCAGAAGGTTCTAAAAAGGAAGGTTCTAAGGGAAGAATGGAGCTAAATCTTCCCCGATATAACAAAAAAACTTGTCGAGTCGATGCCTAGGAGACTAAGGCCAAATAAAAATAAACCAATACAAAAAAGTTTAAAAAGTTTACTTTTTGTATAGAAGTGCTGTTGTCTTTTGTTTGCTGTTTACTTTATTTTCACGCGTAAGATTGGATATTTTCTAGATAAAATGCATTTATTTCTGTTTTGTATTACTTTTGTTTAATGTTTGTATACCCTATACCACTATGTGGTTTGGGTATAATGACTTTGTGCTGCTGTTTGTAACAACCAAAAATATTTGACCTAGACCCATCTTTAATTATACCAATCGAATCAGAATCACTTTTTGAGTTGATTTAACAATGTCCGTCCGTCCGTCCGTCCGTCCGTCTGTGTGTCCATGTAAAGCTTGTAATCAAACTGCAGGTCGCAAATATGAATATATTTTGATGAAATTTGGTACATAAGCTTTTATCGGGCATGGGATGAACGCTATTGAAATTGGTGAGAATCGGTCCATGTTCAGACCTAGCCCCCATACAAATTACCCATATGAAATCGACATAAATTGCCATAAGATCCAAATTGTCATATAGGTCTTACTCAAATTGGGTTTGTATGCGTTCATTACATCCACTAATGAGTAGTCTAAAAATGATCCCTTTGACCCCATATAGAGCTGCTTCCCGATCTTCACTTAAATCTATAAAAAAACAAAAATATTGCACTGATTCTTCTCAAATTTTGTTTGTACATATTTTTGCAAAATACAAGAGACTTTACCAAACATCATCAGGATCGGTCCATTTTTGGACCTAGTCCCTTTATAGATATAGCATCCGATATGAACTTTTTCATATCTGCAGCCAAAAAAAAATTAATAAAAATCCCACTCAAATTTGGTTTTTGCTTATTTTCAATGTCCAGTTAGTTGGGCCTAAGAGATAGGGTTTCTAAACGCATGGTATAGGGTATCGTATAGTCGGTCTAGACCGACTATAATTTTCTTACTTGTTATTTATTTATTAAATTTATTTAATTTATTAAATAATTCCTGAATGTTTTATATTCACTTTCGATATTGTATTAATTACTTAATTTTAATAAAATATTTTATCTGTGTAACTAAGATGTTTACTTTATTTTGACGTTCACAGTATATTAAAATAGAGCTTAAACAGCTGCCTGGACCTAAGTTTTATATTGCAACGAGCCGTGGAGATGTCAATCCAAAATACAAGTATACAAAATTTGATAAATTTGGCATAAAAGAAATCATAGTTCGGTAAACTATTTGAAGTTGCGGATATTTATATAAAAGAATGTCTAGAGATATGTTTGCTGCCCTTTAATAAACTCACAATTCCTAAGTAAAGTTTTGGCCTGCTTTCGCTTCCTGCCACTATTAAAAAGCTACAACGGATTGGTATCGAAGTAGTAAGGTCGTTGTAATACAAAAACATATGAACCCACCTAACTGCCCCCAGCTTCAACCAATTGAAAAACATTAGACTATTGTCAAAGGCAAATTAAAGAAGAACGGTAGCGTTTTTATCGACATTTGGAATAAATAAACATTAATTTGTGGTATATTATTAAATGGGATTTTCTTCTTAAAATAGATACGATAGAAAGGGGGGATCAACTAAGTATTAAATTGGAATAAGTTTAACTTATGGTTTATTAAATGACGTGATGAAATTTTTTTCCAAAGCAATTTAAAATTTGTGCAAGAATGTTAATGAGTGAAATAATAGCTAAGAGCTGTGTTATAAAAGTTAAAAAAAAAAATGGTGAAACTTTGCTTGTCTCTATTATTTTTCCACCATTGTTTGTGTCCTGTCAATATACATCGATCGAAGAACAATCTGAATAAAAAATAAATCATTAAACAACGATGATATTCGGTCAGTTGAACAAAAGTGGCGTTATTAAAACTCAGACAAAAATTTCCAATGGAACATAAACAAAAATACTGAATGTAGAGACACCATACATAAAAATGCAATCACTAAAAAAGTGAACCCAGTCAGAAGGCACAAAAAGCAATGCACTGGCAAAAAATACCAAAGGTACAACAAATAGAATACAGGCAGTGTTGAAAAAAAAACGGTTTGCAATTGAAATAAATACTTAATACTTGGTTTAGAACAGAACGTTTGTGCTTTCCAAGTACTTGTTTTTAATAAGTCTCAAAAAAGTCAGTTTGTTTAGCATAAGATTAAATCATATACTGTTTTGTTTGTTTTGAATCAATCAGAAAATAAAGTCAAAACAAAACAAAGAATTATGCTCTTCGAAATCAGTCAAAACAAATTAAAGAATTTTACTCTTCGAACTTTTCCAAAAATAATAATACAAGTTATATACATGCATACATATTAATTGAACTTACAAATTCTAATTTAATCATTTCAAAAAATTTTGTTTTAAAATATGATATGTTATTCAAAATATATATTTTTTGAAAAGTATTTTAGTTTAGGTTCGCCAGAATTATTACTATTACTATCATAATAATAAAAATTAGTGCTTTCTTATTATATACCAACATTATTATTTCGAAAGAATTTTTTTAATAGTGCGATTCACAAAAAACTTCTCAATTGGCCTTTAACTTTGTTGTTGTTTTTCAAATCTAATTTAAACTATAAATTTTGACAGATTAAAATGAATAAAACCTTCTGGTATAGTTAATCAACCAATCTATATATAATCAATGCAACAATTTTATTGTTCTTCACAATTTAATCTATGTAGTTGTAATAAATGTTTGTAATGTTATGTAAATTGTACTCTTATATGTTTAATTTTAATAATAATCATTAACAAAATAATGTATGCTACAGAAAAAGAAAGCATATATTTTTCAAAAAATCCTAACTGCTTTGTAAATAATTTTACTCAAACCGGTATTCTGGCTTTAGGGTTTCATCAGTGATTATAATAAATATTTTCATAATTATTATGTTATAACCACGGAAAATAATTATTATTATTTTTTTTTTTTTGAAGAAAAGGTGAGATATACATATACGGCCGTATTTATAATGAAAAGTTATGCAGTATCTAGCATAAGTAGCAAACGCACTTGCTGCTGCGTTTGCTAAACTCAGATCAACAATCTTTCAAACACTGACTAAGTATGTTAAAACAGCTGATGTGTGTCAAACTAAGCAAAACAAAATATATAAATTATTTTTAAGTGCAAATAAATATTTTTTACTTTGCGGATCTTTTAAACATTTTTTTTACATAATTTTCAAATTAAAATAATTTTGTCGTAAATTTAACACTTGTAAATATAAGTTTTAAAAAATTAAGGAGTGAAATCACACAAATTGAAATGTAAACAGAGTTGATGATATCAGGTGGCATAACAAATTTCAGAGTTGTTTTTAAAGCTATTAGATGACAACAAAAAATTGATTATGAATAAACTATGTGCTAACTAAAAATTAAGGCTAATCGATTGACTAGTAAGAACCTCGTTGAGCGGGACATGTAAGCAGCAGATAACTTTTCATTATGAATTCGGGGGATAGTATTTTGGTTACCGCAACCAATTGAAGTGAGAAATATATTTTTTTTATAACTATTGTAGCAACCAAAAAATTTTTTTGGTTACCAATACCATTATCGAAAGAATTTTTTTTGTGCTTCCTACAAGGATACATATCGGATTTTTGATGTAATGTATGTATTTCTAAGGGGTTTCTAGGGCAAGGAATTAAAATATCTTTGGAAAATTAAACAAAACGGTGCAGTTTTGTAAGAATTGTTTATTAATTTTATAAATAAAATATTATTTAATGGAAAAGTGGATTAATAATTAAACTTTAAGTAGTTTAATAAAAGTAGTTTAATAATTTTACTACAAACCCGTCTTAGAAATGCATCCATTAAATCAAAAATACGATATGTATCCGGGTAGGAATACCAAAAAAAAAAAAAAAATTCTTTCATTCACTCAATTGGTTACGGTAACCAAAATACTATATGTATATCTTATGATACTTGTTAATTATAACCATTATTTGAATTCATCAATGTTAATGGTTAACTAAGACTTCGTCATTTCTCTTATAACTGTTACGTTCAAAGGGCAGTCGTGAGATTTGAACTTCAGTCTATCTCACATACATCACTTTTAAAACAACCGACCGAGCGTATATCGATAATAGTTATATTATTTTGGACGTTAAAAACAATCTACTTGTAGTTTTGATGGCTATTCACAACAATAACTGAAACTTTTCAGATTTGTTATTATTAACTATATATGGATATTGTTTGAAGGTAATTGATTTAATAAATTGTTTAATATATAATTAAAAAATTTAATAATAAATAAAATTGTGTAACAAGCGTTTTACTGAATTCGTGAATTAAATAATATCAAGTTGATTAATTTCGGAAAAATATAACGATTTTATCTTTTCTGCTAAGAAATCAAGCAAAGTGCACTTGAAGTGCGAATATTTCTTTGTATATTGTGGCCTGGTACAATGAACCAATAAAAAAGTTGTACGGTATACTTACATATGTATGTTTATGTGGCATTATCTTTGAAACTATGTACACTACACATATAAAAAAAATGTTAAAATATTTGTATATTGGTGCCTATTATGAGCAACTTTCGATTTTAGATTGTGGTCGAATTAACTGATCGAACGTATTTTCATTTGTATTATGGCGCACATTCGATAAAATAGCTCTATTGTGAATTTCACTCAATTGGATTATTCATATTTATCAGCTGGCACTATACATAAATATTGTTTGTTTACAAATTTATAAAAGAAAAAATAATTATTTATTAACATGGAGTTATGGTTCTATGATTCGTCTGATGAAGATGAATGCTTCATCACGAGATGCTTCCAACATTTTGGAAATGGATTCCACTACGTAAGTATGCGAGGTTTTAACAAGGGTACCATTTGTTAACAGATTTATAGCAAATTTTCGACTGCAAGGAGGCGTTTATGGAATTGCCGTCTACTACAGATGAACTGCTGCGGCAATGTACATAAGGCAGATCAATCTCATGAAATTAAAATAATTTACAACTTATATTTTCAATAAGTTTTACAAACTGTCATCCAGCATCGAAAGCAAAAGTTTGTTCGATTGAAAATTCGTCGTACAACGAAATTTTCGACCATGATGCCAGCTCATAATACGAATTTTACATTCGATAGTTGATGTTCGATAGCCAGCGAAGATCGAATGCAACTCATTATAAGGGCCTTTATTCACTTTTCAAATAGTTTTAACAAAATTTGTGAAAATATCATGTTCTTAACAAAAATTAACAAAAAACAAAAAAAAAGCACATTTCACGAAGCAAAAAACTTGGACATTTCAGAAATTCTTAAAAAAGTAAAGATTTTTCGTCATTATTTTTAAAAACTAGTAGTATGATGACTCTTAGCAATTATAACGGCATGTAACCTTTTTGGCATTGATAGACAAATTTTGTATAAGGTCAGGTGTTATTGACGCCCATATGTTTAGGAGTGCAGTTTAATCTATTTTGTATTTTTTTATCTTAGTTTTTTATATGCACCAACATGTACTCGATTGGATTTACATCGGGACATTTGGGTGAATGGCGTAGCACTTTTTTACAATTTTACAGCAGTCATTCTTTAATTACAAACGAGGAATGCTTTAGATCATTGTCGTAAACGTGGCTGAAATTGTCGGCGATTTCCAATTTCGCAGCTTTTTGTCGCAAATTTTTCTTTAAAATGTTTAAATAATCAAATTTATTCATCGTGCCTTCAACAAACTGAAAATTCCTAACACTATGAGCTTTCATTACACCCCCAACCATAACACTGCCGCTGCTATGTTTGAACGTTTTATAAACATTTTTTGGGAACAATGCTGTACCGTTTTCGCACAAAACGTCGCCCATTTTATCCAACTATATTGAATTTTGACTCATCTGTAAATATCATAGAGCACCAAAACTCTAGTGGCTTCGAGGCATGCTCTTTTGCATAATACAGTCGCTTCTTTATATTTATTGCTTGCAACAGAGGCTTGTTTCGGGGTTTATACCCTGTTATGCCTCCCGAAAGTAAAAATTTCTTACAGTTTGTGTGTGTACCTGAATAATTCAATGTTCGCTCAAGTTTTGCGCTATTTCGATTACCGAAATTTTCATTAATGTTTCGAACTATTTGTTTTGATATTGTAAAGATTACATTTTTTTAGCTTTCCGGTTCCACTTGGTCTAATTAAAAACCCATTTTTCTGGTACATATCAATAATGCATTTGATGGTGGAGTGCGGCTTTTTTACAATTTCATAAATTTTCCTCAACAACAACTTTTAAATGGTAAATATTCTATTCATATGTACTTTGTTCACCTTTACGATAAAAAAACTAAATGCACTTTTAAATATTGTGTGTATGTACATATTTCACTACAACGTAGAAATAATGCAATAACATTAAAGCCTAGTTAGCCACACGTTGTTAAATGTATCCGTACCGTAAATGTAACGTTGGCATTTAGTGCAGTTATAGAATGTAAAAAACGAACCAGCATGTTGCTGTGTAAAATTAACCAAACTTTATCAGCTGTTCACAAATGTCACGTACAAACGTAGCAAAAATCTATTTTCAACAAATTGGGACGTTCCGGTTACGGTGACATTTGAATTCGTTCACTGCTCTAAATGCTTTTCATGTAACTGAAAAAAATAAAAAGCTGACACGTCTGGTTACGGTTACGTGTGGCTAACAAGGTCTTACACGTGTAAACAATTCTGAGAATTTTTTCCGGCCAAGACGTGCATCAGTGTTGCCAACTGCTTTAAATTAAAATGTGTAATGACGCAAAAAAAATACTGAAAATTAAAAACCGCATGAATTCGAATTCGCATAAAACGAGGTTTAAATGTATTTGAAAAATGAATAAAGTACAGAATATTTTTACATTTTATTTTATATGTGTAGTGTACATATGTAGTTTCAAAGATAATGCAACATAAACATAAGTGTACTGTATAAGTTTTTTTATTGGTTTACTGTAACTCGAAAATCGCAATAAAATAATTGTTGTGGGCTAGTTTTTTATGATTTTTTATATGTACATACAGCTATGGACATATAAATGGCACATTTTACCATGAGTTCTTTCTTATGCTACAATATTGTACATACTTTTAATAAACAAAAAATTTTTGGTTTTTTCCAAAGGTTTATTATTAAATTTTAATACTGAAATTCATTAATTTAAAAAAGATATCATTAAGAAAAAAGAAAAAAACAACCACTGAAATGACATGGACACATAAATGGCACAATCTTAAAAAGAGAAAAAATTCGTTTTAATATTGCATTTGTTGGTATGTACAAACATTTTACCATTAATTTTTAGTGCTGTAGACTTTGTTTGCTTCGCACCTGCGACCCATACTTTCCACCAGTTATTGGCATTTTGTTTTGGGTATGACATACCACGCTTCCTGTGCGGCCGACCATAGATTGTCCATATTTTTTATGATTTTTTTTTTTGGCAATTTCAACCTTGACTTCGTTCCGCAAGTTCTCTATTGGATTTAAGTCAGGGCTCTGGGCTGGCCAATCAAAAACGTCGATCTTCTCCGCACAAACCTAATTTTTTACTAGTTTGGAAGAGTGTTTGGGGTCATTATCCTGGATGAATTTCCACTTAATTGGCATGAAGTCGAAGGCATAAGGCTCTATATGGTTTTTCAAAATGTCTAAATACTGAAACTTGTCCATTTTCCCATTGATTTTATAAGCGGACCAACGCCATGTCAAGAAAATGCACCCCAATCCATAATGCTGCCACCACCGTGTTTTACCGTCTTCTGAGTGAACCGAGGATTAAACTCTTGTTATTTAGGACAACGGACAAAGGTTCTGCCATCAGGTCCTATCCTATTCATTTGTGTTTCGTCACTGCATAACACGTGTTTCCAAAAATTCATAGCATTTTCTTTATGGGTTCTGGCGAAGGTTAATCGTTTAGAAATTTTATTTTTTTTAGAGCAGTGGCTTTTTTCTGGAAATGCGCCCAAACAAATTTGACTAATTTATCTTCTCCTGGCAAGCCTGCTAGATATTTCCAGTTCCAAAGATTCATTAATATCAGATGTTATCTGCCCTGATGACTTGAATGGATCAATTTTCGCCATTCTGGCTATAATTTTATCCGTACGCACATCTGTTTTTCGAGGTCTTGGCTTCCGACTTTTGTCCTTAATCAGTATATCGGGAATTTCAACACATGATTTAATTAATTGCATTGTAAACTTTTTTTTTCGAGAAATTTGCATTACTTCAGAAATTTCTGTTGTTTTTTTTACCATCTTTATGCATTTTCCATATGATCCGAATTTCCTCAATTGTGGTATGTTTGCCTGATCCCATTTTCAATAATATTTCGCTCTTTACACTTATTTTTTAATTATGCAAAATATTAAGTGATTTGAATGAAATCTACGCGAGTACTGTCAAATTTAAATAAATTGTGCCATTTATATGTCCAATAAAAATTAACAAATATCGGAACATTTGAGCGCTGTTGAGAACCAGAAGAGGTAAAACAAGCACTTTTAAAAATTTTTAGTTGAAATATACTTAAATTTATGCTCAATTTAATTTTGTGCCATTTATATGTCCATAGCTGTATATTTTTCGGTAATAGTTTCATTATTTAGACTATATCTCGAGTTGGAAATAACTAATCTGGTAAATGAAGTTCATATTTTATAAAATTTAGCACAAATCATGTAAACATTTAGGGTATTCATAAGGGTGTCCTAACTGTTGTATGAGTCGTATGTGCTAAAATTGTAGAACAGTTGTATAATTTAAGATATTCACAAGGTTGTCCTAACTGTTGTATGTGTCATGTACTAAGATTTTACAACAGTTGTTTAATTGTTGTTGATATTTTCCATACAAAAAAAATTATACGATACTACAACGTTAGCAGGTATGTTTTTGCGATGCAAGAATGATAGAATACATGATTACGCCATCCCGCGGACTCTTAAAATTTTCAGCGCCTGGTGGTTATGTGACGTCACGCAAATTGCGTTCCTATTGGCTAATAATTTTCTGCTGTCAAACTGTTTATATGTATGTTTATATGTACATAAACAATAACTTTGTAACATTATGACAAATCGGCTGATTCATTGCGATATCATTGGGGTTTTTAGACGAGTTTTTGTCGAAAAACGTTTTTTTCGATTTTTTACTCTTATTTGTTATTTTTAGGACTCCAAATCAATTTTTATGTATTTTCTCCCGTAATTAAATTAAATCAGCCGATTTTTTTTATTACCTACTTAAAAAACCTTAAAAATAAAAATTGAGAAAGTCAAAAAATTGAAACTTAGGCGCCTCGAAAATTATATTTTTTTTGATATGCCGTAGTGGAACTTTTTTCTCATGTCAAAATCTATCGAAAAATCGATGGCGCAATATCGATTGCTAAATCGACCACCCTAACATACATATATACTATTTGACGTCTTGTATATCTTTACAACTTACAGCTTTAGAGCACCTTATGAATTCCCTAATTGTTCGTTAATGGACAATAATTTACAAAAAAAAAAAATTTTTTTTCAACCAAAATTCACATTTGAAAAATTCGGAAAAAATATAAATAAAATATATGTATATCCTCTGCACAACTGTACAGTTTGTCAATTAGTTTTTAACTCATCGAAATAAATTCCGGAGACTGTATATTCTTGATACTTATAAATGGAGAAGTCGATCTGGCGATATCCGTCTGTCTATCTGTTGAAATCATTGTCCTTCCGCAATAGGTTGAATGGGTCGCATTACTTAGGCTAAAAATGTTCGTGAATGACGTACGAAAACGTAAATATACTCCGAAAAAATTTCATATAAAACAACTAAAAATAAATGTTAGTAGCTATGCCGGAAATGGGCGGGATCGGATAAGTGGGCGTGGTACCTCCCATACAAAGTAATTACTCAATATCATATATCTCGAGTACTATTATATAGACAGCAAATTTGTCCTAGGACTTCTATTATTAACGTGAAAATTATTATAATGGCAAAATTTTTTACAATGTTTAAAATTAATTTAATTTAAATAAATTTTTGGTATTAAATGCTATTAAGCATAAAGTAAACATATACAATTACATGTTTGTTTGGTCATTACCCAGTCAGCATTTTGAAGATTGTTTTAACAAAAATTACCTTACTAAGTATTCTTCGTGCACTTTAGATGATCAAAAACTGGTTGATCTCATGCGTGTTTAAAAGAGAATCGAAAATGACGGGCTTGCGCTAAAAAAGTGATTTGGAAGGTAAATTATACAAAAATCATCTAACTGAATCTTCTTTGAGTACTTCTTTGGGTATCAACCAAAGAACGATTTATCACTTGTGCACTAGAAAAAGACTCGCAAATGATTATAAATATGACTCGAAAATGAGTCGATAATAATCAGAAAAGCGAGTAATGAGACTCTTCAAGAAGAGCCGCTGGTAGGGTACCCTTTTCTCCCGAAAATGGAGTCTTTTAAATGACAGCGTCTTCCAGTCAAGTAAAAACAAGTTTAAGTTTGTCCGTTAGCGAAGCAGGATTATTCAGCCGACGACCAGCAAAAAAAAACCGTTTATATCAGCAAAGAACAGAAAAGCTAGACTTAAGTTTGCCAAGGCCCACATTGACTGGAGTGTCCAAAAATGGAAGACAGTGCTGTATCCTGACGAATCCAAAAAGTTCTGATGGAATAAGGCGTGTACACAGACTAAATCCTAAGTATTTCAAAGCAACAGTTAAACACGGAGGAGGAATTGTAATGGTCTGGAGTTGTGTCGCAAGTCAAGGAATTGGGTCAATTCATAAAATTTATGGGATTATGGATCGATTCATGTACCGTGATATCTTAAAGCAAGTAATGTTGCCATAAGCTGACGAAGATATGCCACTTCAATGGAGGTTCCAGCGGGACAACGATCCTAAACACACCTCCAAAGTTTGTAAAGCCTGGCTACAGAGCAATAGGATTGAAGTTCTTGATATGCCTGCTCAATCCCCCGACCTCAATCCTATTGAGAACCTGTTGGAGATCGTTAAAATCAAAATAAATTTAGAAAATTACCGAAATATGGATGATTTATTTCAAGCCATAAAAATAGCCTGGGAACTGATATCGCAAGACGCCATAAATAATTCAATATCTTCAATGCCAAAGAGATGTCATCCAGAACAAGGGATTTACAACAAAATATTAGTTAAAATTTTTTTTTTTTCAAAAGGGGTGCTATAGTTTTGTCCCTTTTATTTTCTGGTTTGAATGTTTTTTTTTTTTTTTTTTTAATTATTTTTATAGAACTATGAACTTCAAAAGTTTTTGTTTATCAATAATAAAGACATAAGAAAATAAAATATTAGACAATACAATAAAAAAAATGTCGTTTTTGTAAACACTATGATCGAAAAAAAAAATCAACTGAGGGGTGCTTCACTTATGGCCAATACTGTATGTACATCTTGTTGTACGTAAACATTTTTCACTATTTTTAGTTTTTTATATGAAATTTTATCAGACAAACGGACGGACAGACATTGCCAGATTAGACTTTTCCTTTAATAAGGATCAATAAAATATATATAGTCTATGGGGTCCCCGGAATTTATTTCGACGAGTTACAAAAGGATTGACAAACTGATATAAATACCCTCCCTCACAGGGGTGTGGAGGATATGAAAACAAAAATTGTCCATACATTTTTTTCACTGCGAACTTCGTGCAGGCCACAATACATTAAAAAAAAATAGTCACACTTAAGGGGGGTTCATCGCAGTCTGCAGACAAAATGTTGTGATCTCTTGTTTTTTTTTTATTTTTTCCTAAAGATTTTTAAGAAATGTTTATTTTTTTATGTGGTGCTTTGGCGTCTCTGTGATGCCATCATATGTGCGAAATGGCGGAACAAGTTTTTTAAATTCAATATATACTCGTTTGGCTGTGTATTTACAGATTTGAATTAACTAAAGAAGCTTATATCAGAGGTACGAAAGTTCTTAAATGTTTGAATTTGATTTGAATAAACTAAAGAAGCTTACATATATCAGAGGTACGCAACATCTGTTAAACACATTCTTGGTATCATAATATACTTTCATTCGATGTTCGCGCAATATTTCACATCCGGCAAACTTTTTTTTTTTCTTCAATCAAAAGCAATTTTGCCAATAGATAAAACTTTTCCACTTCTAATTGAAGCAAATATAATATTTGTTCGCGGCTCATATTTTCACAACTCATTTTATTTCTTTTTAGTTTACTTTTAAAATTGATAACACTTTTCAATTTCGCAAACTACACATTTGACAGCTGAACAGCTGTTTTAAAAAAATGTCTGCAGTAACTCAACCTACAGACAATGAATCAAGATGCGGATTGCTCGTAATAATTCAACAAACGAGTCTTCAGTCTGCAAACTGCGGTTCGCGACGATGAATCCACCTTTAAAGTGCAAACATTATTTTAATTTCAAACATTAGCGCAATCAATGAACATTTAATAAAATAAAGTAGCTCCATTTTTATAGAAAATAACAGTTCCTTTTAATTGATGAAAAAACAAAATGTGGAGATTTTTTA
Source organism: Cordilura impudica (assembly GCA_963682025.1). Taxonomy (NCBI): domain Eukaryota; kingdom Metazoa; phylum Arthropoda; class Insecta; order Diptera; family Scathophagidae; genus Cordilura; species Cordilura impudica. The sequence continues at coordinate 318,533,642 of OY821517.1, read as the reverse complement.
AATTTTACAAAACGAAAACTTTAAATTAATTTTATTTATGTATAAAAGTAACAGACTATTTGAAATGTACAAAACTAAAGAAATTTTCTATCCAGACACCTTTTTGTAGTAGAAAAAAAAAACATGTTCGTGTATATTACGTATGAAATTTTTTTAAAAATAATAAATCTTTACGTAATAATTTAGCCTGTGCTGCCATGGTAAAAGAAGTATCAAGAATTATTACTTTGACAATTTAATAATAGACTATACGTAAAAAAAAGTAACAATAGAAATAAATTTTAATTTTAATTTTTTTATATAAAAAATAACATAAAAAAACTGTATTTTAAAATACATTCAATTAATTAGTTTTAATTTTGTTAAGTTCGAGATCATGTATATAACTTTTAATTATAGAAAAGATAAATTTGTTTAACGCAAGATAAATCCACTTCACTTCAATAAAATCAAGAATATGAAAATTGAATACGTTAATCGAACTAACTGAGCTATTTCCAATTGTTTAATTCCTCTACATCAATTATCATAGCGATATCAACTACGAGTCTTGTAGTATGAATAGTATAGTATAGTTTTATTTTAAAACCAACTGTAAATGTAAATTTAGCAAAGCTGTCATTGACAAAGCACTCTCGAAGGATTCAAAATCAGTACATTGATTGCATTTTTTTTTTTTTTTGCTGTACCACTGGCAAACAGTGCTTGGTTATTTTTTGTACCTTCAGTAATGTATGCCGAAAATGGCTGTTGTTTCGTAGAACAATACTAAAAGAAGAAAAACGCCGATACGCTTTAATTTTGTACTTTAACAAATTACTCTCAAAATCAAATATCTGGATAAATTTTAATTGTAAATAAATAAATTTACTCCAACCTATTTACCCAGATTTCTCAAAGCAAAAAGAAATTTCGCTTCAAAATGTTCTCATAAACCTCAGGTTTTCTAAAGCGAAATATATCCACTTATATAGGGTACACGATAAACTTAAAATTTGCTGTTTACTATAAAAAAAAACAATTAAATATATAACTCTTCTCAACAATGATTTCGATTTTAGAAAATTCAATTTCAGAACAAGAATTAAAAAAAAAATATGACTCCATTTTCAAAATAAAAATTTTAAAATAAAACTCATGCATACCTTAGCCTCATTGGCTGTATTTAAAACGGCTGCGTTAGCTGGATATGACTCGGTTAACTTAGCGACTTGTTGGGATTCTTGCGAATAAATTGCAAAATTTGGACAATTCGAATCATCATCATCGTGGCCATAATCATGAGTAAGTCGAAACAGTGAACTGTTGATAGATGGTGGTATTACCACCGTTGGTGGAGCTGGTGGTGGGGGCACTCTCATAAGAACTGATGGTGGTGGTGCTCCTAAATTTACATGTGGTGGTGGCATACTCATTGGCGGAGGTAAACCAGCAAATAAAGAATTACTATCATTAATGGGAAGGAGTTGTTGAAGATGTGGCTGCTGTGGCGGTTGGTTTAATAGCAAATGTGGTAGGGGTAAGCTAGTTTGAGGCGACATGCCCAGAAAACGATTATTTGGATTTTGCATATGTTGTTGTTGTTGATGTTGTTGTTGATGTTGTTGTTGATGTTGTTGTTGATGTTGTTGTTGATGTTGTTGTTGATGTTGCTGTTGTTGTGAGTTGTCGATTCGTAGATTGCTGGTCATGAATGGTAGAGAATGACGCTGATTAACATTTGCAATATTGCGTTGCTGATTATTCTGTTGATTCTGGTGCATCTGTTGCATCTGTTGATTTTGTTGATTCTGTTGATTTTGTTGATTTTGTTGATTCTGTTGATTCTGTTGATTTTGTTGATTTTGTTGGTTACGTTGCATTAAATTTCTTGGTTGAAAAAGTGAAAGATTATTTTGTTGTGGTTGTGACCCATTATAATCAGGATTGTTACTAAAGTTAAAGTTACCACGTCCAATCATACTAAAATCCATACCGCCACCTTGTGAACCACCACCTATGCCACTGCCACCAGTAGAATTACGATATTGATTTCCGCCACCACTGCTGCCTCCTGACCCTCCACCACCACTTCGATAGCCACCTTGATTATTGTTGGAGCGATTATTGTAACCACCACCGCCTCCTCTATTAAAATTAGGATTTCCTCCACCTCCTCGTGAATACATTGGAGCTTGGTTTATATCACTCGAATTGGGACCACTCTTGGATGATTCATTTGCTGGTTTTTTATTACCATCAGTTGGAGTTGTTGTAAGGAGCGTTGTATCGGCATTTGTTCTTGTTGCATTTGAATTGGGTAAATTCAGTGTTCCATCCGAATTGATTCGAATATTTTCCATGTTCCGTGTGGCACTATGCCAACGGTCCTGCATATCCATAATACTTGATAGAATATCGGAATTTGTGTTATTTTGCTCAACTACGGGTTCAACTATTCCACGATTTGGTTGCATACGGCCTAGAAGCAAGCCTTTGCGAGATCTCTGCGAACCATAATTTGAAATACGTACAGAGGTTTGTACAGCTGTTCCGTTGCCAGTTTCGATATGAATTTCGCTTTCAATATTACCACCATCATTATCACTATTATCGGAAAAATATTCTAAATCATTAGCACCTCCAAACAATGATAATCCAGCATTGGTCCTCGATAGATTACTGGTGTATTTAGGATCGGGTTTAACACCCATTTGTTCGGCTAAACGTTGGCTAGCAGTCATGCGTACACCTTTATCTGAAGTCTTTCCTTTTCGGGATGAGACACGAGCTTTACGTCGGCGTCTTCTGATAACTTTTTTAGTGGTTTTTATAGCAAATTTTTCATCAAAATTATTTAAGTCATACTCCACTACATAAGTGCGTTGACGAGCACGTCGCCTCCTTCTACGTTTGCGAGGTTTGCGAGGTTTGCGTGCGGCTTTACTTGTAGACTGACCTGTAGTTGTCGTAGTCGATTTACGAGGACGTCCTCGTTTAGCCGTAGTGCTTGTCGAAGTAGTCGCTTCTGATCTTGCAACACTTGCTGTGGTTCGTCTCAGTATAGCTGCCCGAATACGTTCATTCTGACGTGTTCTTAAAATTCTTGGTTGTTGTGGTACTTCTCGTACACGTAAACGGCTCTCAGGAATACCCATATCTCTAATATCTTCATACAACATATTTAATTCTTCTTCATCGTCATCCTCACCAGCTTGATCTTCATCTTCGGAATCGACACAATTGTCGCAATACCATGAACCTTCCGGCACTTCCGAAAGAGGTGGTGACAAACAATCCATATGATAACCCTGATCACAATGATCACACAACAGCATGATTTCTTCACGATCTGATCTATTGCATACTTCACAATTTGTGATTTCTTCGTTTAAATCTTCATCTTCATCCAACACCAATTCTTTTTGGGCGTTCGGATCAACATTGATTTCGCGAACAATTTTACGATTTTCAAACGTTTCCCGCACGATAATACGTTGAAACTCGATACGATCGATAGGACATGTTTGTACATTTTTTGACCATGCTTCAATGCAATTTGCACAAAAAATATGAGCACATGTCGATGGTGAACCGATTTCTTGTTGTCGAAACGTAAATAAACAAATTGGACACTTTTCGAGCAGTTCATTGCTACTACTGTCTGATGTAAAACCTAAATCGTCATTTTGTTTTCCAGCATTTTTCTCTGCTGATGGACTTTTCGGTTCACGTTCATCTTCCGACACTATGTATTTTTTACCGCGCGTTTTTTTACGATTAGTTATCTGCAAGAGAAAGATAAAGAAAAATTTTCGGTTAATATAAATCGAACTAAATTGATAATAAATTTAAATATTAAATATTTAAAATAAATAAATAATTCTCTTATGTCCTATTTGTTTACATCAAAATGTACCTTATGCTTGATATACATGTTTTCCAAAACTAGAAATAAATCCAAAAACGTTCCTGTACTCGGAATTTGAGTAATTGAGAACGCTTATGTGTTTCTCTTCTTACCAAAGTTTCGGGTAATAATGTAAAAGTATCAGTCTATCAGCGTGCCTATTAACACAGCCTCGAAATATTCGGGCCTATTCCCGTTGGCGTTATCGTTTTAATTGTAGTTTCTATTTCGTTGTCGTTTTTATCGTCGCCTTGTTCCTAAATTGGCATTCTTGAAATGTATTTAAACGAAGAAGAGAAGTATCTGTCAGAAGTTATTTCGGACACTATTTTTTCAAATTGCTGCACTGTCATTATATTCATTTTTACTGACCAAGATAGATAATGAATTTACAACTTAAAACATGAGTTATGGCATCAATGATAAAAGTGGTATTCTGAATTTAAACGTGGCCCGTAAAAGTATCGATTATGAGGTAGTTACTGAAGGATACATAAAAAAGTGAATCGAATTGTTTTCCATAATCGAAAAGTCAAAGTGTGTGATATTGCTGACATATTAACGATATCAAATGAAAGCTTTCGTCATATATTAAACAAGCATTTGGGTATGAAAAAGCTATCCGCATGATGGGTGTCGCGTTCTTTAACATTCATTCGTTTTGGCTAATTGAACTCCCTGCATTACGAACGTTGGAAGAAAAGCATTACGCTTCATGAAGATTATTTTAAAATTATTTCAAATCCAAAGATCTTGTATTTCGTTGTAGGTGACGCCTGTCATCAAAAATGCCTACGTTTTACGATATTTAATCTATATATATAAAATTCATTTTCTGTTTGTTTGTTTGACCGCTATACAAATTTTTATTTTTCAACGGATTTTCCTGAAATTTTGTACACACGATCTCTATACCCCAGGAAAGGTCGCCATATACTTTTTACCGGCCACGCCTACTTTTACGCCCACTTTTTATGTAAAATTCATTTTCTGTTTTATTCATATTTGTTCACTATACAAATTTTTATTTGTTAACAGATTTCTCTGAAATTCAGTACACACGATCCCTGTACTCCAGCTAAGGTCACCATATATTTTTTATCGACCACGCCTACTTTTACGCCCACTTTTTATATACAATCCATTTTCTGCTTTTTGGTATATTTGTTCGCTATATAAATTATTATTTTTCAACGGATTTCTCTGAAATATGGTACACACGATCTTTGTACCCCTCGCCAGGTCACCGTGTGATTCTTGCGGCCACACCTACTTTTACGCCCACTCTTTGTATACAATTCGTTTTCTGTTTTTTGGTATATTTGTTCGCTATACAAATTTTTATTTTTCAACCGATTTCTCTGAAATTTGATACACACGATCTCTGTACTCCAGAGACGTCGCCATATGATTCTTGCCGGCCACGCCTACTTCTACGCCCACTTTTTATACAAAATTAATTTTCTGTTTTTTGGTATATTTGTTCACTATAGAAATTTTTATTTTTCAAGGGATATCTAAAATTTGGTCACACGATCCCTATACTACAGGGAAGGTCACCATATGCTTCTTACAGGCCGCGCCTACTTTGCGCCAACTTTCTTTGTTTGATTGCTATACAAACTTTTATTTTTCAATGGCTTTCTCAAATTTAGTACATATTCCAGGGAAGGTCGCCATATGATTTTTACCGACCACGCCTACTTTTACGCCCAATTTTCATATAAAATTCATATTTTGTTGTGCGGTATATTTCTTCCCTATACAAATTTGTACTTTTCAACGGATTTCTCTGAAATTTGGTTTACACGGAAATAACTACACGGTGAACAAATTCGCCAAACTTAAAAAAAAGGTACCCAAAAGAAATGAACAAATTCCCCAATTTTTTTTTAATCGAAATAAAAAATGAATTTACTCCCCAAATTCATTCTTAAATTTTTACATATTTTTATTTAATGAATTTTGTTAAATATTTATTTTAGTAAACATTTGCATACTGCTCTCAATATATGTCCTACAATAAATGCATTTAAAATGAGTATTCTTTTCAATAGCATCATTTCGTTGCGCGGAAGCTGCGCGCACGGGGAATACAGCTTAGCTAGAAGATCGGAATGATCTGAAAAATATATTTTGACAATTAAAATAAGTTGGCAACAGCTGCGCGGCAGCACAGGTGTGGCTCCCAAACGTGCGGAAGTGGCGCGCGAACGCGGACGCGACGGATGCGGACGCGGTCTCGGAACAAAACTCAGCTAAAATATCGCAATGCTCTAAAAGATATGTTATAGGAATTCAAATAAATTAACGAGAACTAAGCGGCAGCACGGGTAGTAGCTGCGAAGAAGTGGCGCGAGGCGCGGACGCGGATGCGGACGCAACGAGCTCGCGGAACACAGCTCAGCTAAAATATCGCAATGATCTGAAAAATATATTTTGGCGATTAAAAAAAGTTGACAACAACTGCGCGGCAGCACGGGCTGCCAAACGCGCGGAAGCGGACGCGACTCGCTCGCGGAACACAGCTTAGTGAAACGTCGTATGATAAATTTTATCTACGTATGTGAAATAATTACCTGTTGATCAAAATAGGCCACACATATACTAAAAGCAGTTGCTTAAAGAAACCTTGCGACACAATATTAAACGTCGCATTAGTCTTTCATTTCTGAAACTTGAATTTGACGTCTCTGCTCAATTATGATCACTTATTGAATGAACTGATTAAATTTTTAAAAGTTCTGATTCCTTTAATTTGCGAACCATTCCGTTATATTTGATGTTTATAAATAAACTGAAAAAAAAAACTTAAAGCGGTTTCGCAGCTTATTTTTGAAGCATTTTTGCTGCAGCATCTTATAAAAAACTTCTAAATTAAAAAATCAAAAAATTTTTAATTGAAATAAAAAATGAATTTAGTGCCCATACAAATTTTTGGGGAGAAAGTTCATTTTATTGGGGAATTCTTTAAATGGGGACTAAGTACTAAGCGCCTAGTAAGCATAGTGAACCATTTTTCAAGTCAAAGGCCTTTTTATCCCGGGCAAGACCGGGTAAAACAGCTAGTTATCCTATAAAATGTAGAATCTGGAACTCGCCCTAACATTAAATTAAATGAATTAATTTTGTAAGAATCACAACAAAAAATTTCAAAAACACAAATTGAAAATATTAAGCAAAATTACAATTTCTAACATGATTTCAATAATTTTTTAGACTAGCTTAGTCAGCAAACTAGAACAGTGAGTACCCAAGTGGCCCCAATTCACTAAATATCGTTATTGCATGGCTACATTATTGCATGGAAATAAAATTTACTTTCGACATAGTAAAACTTTATTATTTCGGTATAACACGTCGTTTATAATTTTCAATCGTTCTGGAATTTGCAAATATTTTTCAGTAATTTATCAGGTTTTATAAGTTTCCACCGTTTCACTAAAGATCGCGCCACCAGTTAAAATTTTCAGATGTAAAATGTCATTATCGTCAGGATGGACATCCATCAACAACATAACCTGAATATTAGCGAATTTGTTATATTTAGCAGCTGATGCCCCTCGATTGCTTATAGAAGCATATGGAGGCGGCTGCATTGAGAGGTTGTCGTGAGTGGTTTCAAATGCTTAAGAACGGTGAATTTGACATCGAAGGCAAAGAAGCATTATGGCATCAAGATATTATGTGTGACTCAAAAAATAATTTCACGTATTTTAAATTCATTGCTACTGATTCAAATTGGGTTTCGTATGAACTGACGTCGGAAAATGTGCAACGCTGATTTTCTACACGTGAAGTGCTGCTTGGCAGGCATAAACGAAAGGGTTTTTTGCACCGTATAGTCACTGGTAATGAAAATTAAATCCACTATGATAACCCAAATAGAAAGAAATCATGGGGACCTCCCAAAAACATGTAAGTCTTCAGATGCGAGTAGATTTAAGTAAATATCGACAGGCTACTATAAATGAGGACTGTAGCTAAAAAATGGTGATGATTTAAGAACATAATTAACACTTACATACCAATTTTAATATTATTATAATCTGGGTCTTAGTGCGATTTATGTCACCCCACAGGCAGTAAAGTTTCCAAACTTTATGTTGTTGCGATTCAGTATTTTCAATAAAAAATCTTGACGACCCCCTTATGTGATAAAAAATAACACGTACATATATTTAAAAAGTAGAAAAATTATTTATTTACTTATCAAATGAAAAAATATGTAATTCACAAAATAAAGATAGAAAAATATATAGTCTATAATATGACTTTTTCCAAACTGATTCTTATTTTCTATCAAACTGATTCAAATTACATTTCAAACAAAGAATCTTATAAAACATTTTAGAAAACAAAGTATCTTTAATACTAATAGGCTAGGCGATTTCTTGTTACCGATGTTTTGTTCTACCGTTTTATCCCGATTTTGACCAAACGTATATTATTCGAAACGTATTTATTTCAGCTGTTCACCAGATTTACAGATTTTTATTTTTTTTTTTTTCCTCTATTTTGAGTAAATTGCATTTAAAGTTGATACTAACACATACATAAAATTATACATATGCTATGTGTGTGTTTATTAAATTTGTTGTTTGTTAATGAGTTTGTTTTCTTCATTCACAATAATAATAAACCAAAAAAGTGTTGGTTTGTGAATTGGCTAAGTTGAAAAATAAAGTTGCCTAGAAATTGCACTCGAATTTCGAGCGCTGGAATCTGCTAGTTTAAGAATAAAGTACATAAAATTATATTACAGTTCGGCCAACCTGAAAAATTGATTGACCACAATCAATCTCAGTAAAAACTTATAATTTATTGACCAATCTGTGGCTAAATAATAAAGATTATATTAATTTGGTGTCAGCCATTTGTTAAGTCTTTTTGCTTCAATTATTCCTTTATAAGGAATTTGTGTAAGTTGACAATTATCAATATCTCTTATAAGATAACGATCATTGGATAAAACTTTTTCTACAACATACGGACCACGATATTTTTCGGAAAATTTTTTGTTTTTACCAAGAGTATTATCTGAACTCAGGACTACAACATAATCATTCTTAAAATATTGTTTTGCAGGAACATGGTGTTTATTAAAATATAGCTCATTATAATTTTGTGAACGCTGAAATTATGTTTATGTTATGTTAAATCACGTGTTCCTCCATTTCTCTTTAAGAATAAAGTCATTGTCCTTAAATCAATTTGCCATCAAGTTCGAATATCCTTTGAATAGTTTTAGCACGAGACGGCCAACGCTCTTCACAATAGTATAGAAGTGTGGTATGTTCACCTCCCATATCTCCACACAATTTTCAAAAAAGTCTGGTTTTCAATAGACTGTTTTTAATATAATTAATAATTTTTGTGATAACATGAAACATGTTTTTTATACAAGAGCTGCTCTGTGGAGCATACAGTGCTTCCAGATGGCTTCCGTTGCTTTATTTTGACTAAAGACCTGTCTTCTGCCCTCTATCATTGACTGAGCTCCATTAGTACTAATTGCAATGCAGTTATTCCAATTTAAGTTATTTTTATTTTAAAAAAACTCAATTACATTAAAAATTTCTATGGATGTAGCTTTGCCAAGAATGGGGTTAAAAAATAAAACATTTTCTTCAATATTATTTTCAACAACATATCGAACAAATGCAATTTCGAAATACGTAGTTTGAAAATCAACCGATCGCAAATATCTTCAGATATATCAGCAATTCTTCGCCCAACTGTGTTATTAGTAAGCGGTATTTGTAGTAGCTGGTTTGGCAACATTTTATATTCAGCAATTCTACATGCAAGTTTGTATGATGCAAGCAATGTTCTTGATGGGAAAGAAACTAATTTTTTGAATGTTTGCTTTTGTTTAATTTCATCTAATAATCTTTGAAAAACTCAATGGATTTACCAATAGACTCAGAATGCGTAGTTTCAAGATGCCGTGTTAATTTACTTGGTTTCAGGCTACCTTCAGCAAAAAGTTTCATACAAACTAAACACATTGGTGTTTCAACACAATTTACAATTACACTTGTGAATCCCAATGATAAATCGTATTTTCTCGATTTGGGGGTTCTAACACTTTTTTGTTCTCCGTTGCTCGTTCTTTCGCACATTCTTTGCTTGTGTCAGTTTCGGTATCTTCATTGATTTTTTCTTATAACTGATCAAAAATTTATCCATTAGGTCAATAAACTTTAAAAATATTAGAAAAAATTAATTAAAATTTGAAGAATCCAAATGTTAAAATTTGGAGTACAGATATTTATATTCAGTCATGGACCTAAGTCTTCATACATACCAAAAATTTCAGAGCCTGATTAATTTCTAACTCAATCATTTCAGAAGATTGCTAATCCAAGAGTATTAGATAAAAATTTGTATGCGGAATATATTTTATTACATGATAATCACTGTACAAAAACAAAAATTTCATTTCTGTTTGCGCCAAACCTTTTCACGACCGTCATTTCCGAACATTTTAAAGTGTTCTATTTTCCTCTGATATCAAAGGTTTTCTGCGAGGAACTCTGATTGTATAATCATTAACTCGTACCACCCTTTGAATGAACTGACTGTCGTATCAAAAGAGGTAGCGATCCTTTCACTATTTTGGGGGCAGTAGTACTCGGATTTTTGTTCACTTCTTTTAAAATAAGACTATACATGTCTCCTTGAGAGTTTCTTTGGTCGTCCTGACCTTGGTTTATTTGCGATGGAACCAGTGTTTTCATACTTTTTAATTACTGTGAGCTTCAAAAAAATGTAAACTGCAATTTTTTATCTTTAAAATGTCTTATAACAAAGTTATTATTGACTTACGATAAAAAGTAATATTACAGAGTTTACTACTATACCATTAAGAGATTGACTACTATAAAACATGGAATCAAATTATGTGGGAATATTGCACAAATCTCTCGAAAGTGAAAATGAATCAGATTTTACGCGTCAAAAAAATATATATAAAAAGTGGTAACACTTACTTACGCTTTTTGTGAATAATTTGTACTGATCACGTGTTTTACTTTACTAAAAATAATTTTTAGTTGATTTGTACTAATTAATAATAACTAAATATAAATAAAAGAAACTAATCTCGGTATGGGAAAGCAAACATCGTCGGAGACTCGGTAAATTATTTTAGCTTTAAAAGAAAAAAGTAAATCCCCCGTGAAATTGGCAAAATTTTGGGTAGGAACCACTGCACAATAAAAAAAAATAGTTGATTAATACGTCAAACACTATCTGAATGCCCGAAGCGGCTTAGTGGTACCGAAGATAGAGCTGTAGTAAAAGAAGTAAAGACATATCCAGCCTTAAGTGCAGTTAAATTATCAGCAAACATAATGCAGACATCAGGCAAACCAGTAAGGAGATCGATTCACAAAAATGATCTACATGGAAGAAACCATACATATCCAAGGTGAAACAGTTCAAGCTAATGAATTTTGGTAAAAAAATACAAAAATGATGCTGGGTCTTTTATGTAAAGCATATTATATACAGAGCAAATCCGAACTTTTCGGAGCGAAAGTGCCCCCCAAAGATATGTCGTGCTAAGAATAAAACCTTCAAAGAAAAGTGTGTTACCAACAGTGTCAAACACGGTGGAGGTTCAGTTATGGTTTGATGCTATATGGCGGCAACAGGTGTTGTTAATCTTGTTTTATTTACTCCACTATGAAGAAAATGGATTACTCATCCATTTCGAAGGACAATGTTGGCCCTAGCGTCGAGAAATAAGGCATGGCTGGAAACTTGATCCTCCAACATGACAACGATCTAAAGCGTACATCTAAAATTGTGAGAGTGGCTACTGTATCGGACTGCTGGGACACTTGATCTTCAGCCCCAGTCCCAGGAGCTTAACTCGATCGAAGATCTGTGGGATAATCTTGACAGAAAAATAAGTCTAAGGACTATTTCAAGCAAGCCAAACTTAAAGAAGGCCCTAAAGGAAGAATGGAGCATAATCTCCCCCGATATAACAAAAATAATTTTCGAGTCGATGTCTAGAAGACTATATGCGATGCTTAAGACCAAATGAAAATAAACAAAATATTAAAAAATTTTAAAAGTTTACTTTTTGTATTAAAGTTCTGTGGCCTTTTATTTGCTGTTTACTTTTTTTGACGCGTAAAATTTGGTCATTTTCTAAATAAAGTGCATTTATTTCTGCTTCGTATTAGTTTTTTTTTTCGAGTTCAGCTATTATTAAATTATTCTTGAATTCCGTATATTTATTTTTGATTTTGTGTTACTTAATTTTAATAAAATCTTTAATCTGAGTAACTAAGGGGTTTACTCTATTTTGACGCTCACAGTATATTAAAATATAACTTAAACAGTATATTAAAATATAACAAACTTATGTCCAGTTTTATACTGCAACGAGCCGTGCATATGTCAATCCAAAATACAAGTATACAAAATTGGATAAATTTGGTATAAAAGAAATCATAGCTTGGTAAGCTATTTGAAGTTGCGGATATTTATAAAAGTTGCGGATATTTTTTAAACGTCACCATTCCTCAGTAAAATTTTGCCTCCTTTAGAGTCCTGCAACTATTCAAAAGGTACAATAGATTGGTATCGAAGTAATAAGGTCGATGTAATACAAAAACATATGAACCCACCTAACTGGCCCCAGCTTCGGCCAATTGAAAAACATTGGGCTATTGGCAAATTAAAGAAGAACGGTAGCGTTTTTCATCGACATTTGGAATAAGTATGCAGCGCGGGTGGATAGAAAAGCAGGGAAAAACGCGATATTTTATTAGATGTAATTATATTAAATTTGGTTTTTGCTTATTCTTAAATGGTAATAAATAAACATTAATTTGTGGTATATTATTAAATCGCATCTTCTTCTTTAAATAGATATGATAACATTTGTGTGACGGGATATCATGTATACAAGGCTTTAATACGATAGAAAGTGGAATCAATTAAGTGTTAAATTGGAAATGGCTTATTAAATGACGTGATGAAATATTTATTTTTGTTTCCAACAGCAATTTAAAATTTTTGCAAGAATGTTTATGTGTTAAATATTTGAATAGGAGCTTTCTATAAAAGAAAAAAAATGGTTAAACTTTGTGGACTATTTTTAATTAGTAAATATTGTATATTTAAACAAAACGTATGGTAAAAATATTTGTTTTGTTTGTGGATTTCTCGTACGCTTTTGACATAATTTTCAGAAACTGTTTTGTAAGCTTTCCTGCCTTGGGCTATCGTTAAAGATAAAAAGAATTTTAAAATGTGCTTATGAAAATAATGCAAGCCGAATCTGGGGCGGTAACTCTTCCTCTGATCCTTTTGCTGTAAAATTAGGGTAAAACAGAGCTATATATTGGGCCCAATTCTGTTTTTTTTTTTGTGTATAAATGATTTTACTGATGAGCTGCTTTGTGGTGTAAATATCTCAGATATAAATGTAAACATTCTTCTTTATGCGGATGATATTGTTATTCTGTCGGTATCCCAAATGAACTGCAAACCATGATTGATGTTCTGTACAGTTATTGTTATACTTGGTGCTTAAATGCTAATCCTAAAATCATGGTATCTCGTGGAGGCACAAAAATTGCTAGAAACTTGAATTGGCACTATTGAAATTTTAATTTGTGTTTACATTACGATAACTTGTCTTTTAAAAAACATTTTAACAACAAATTATCTGTATCCAAATTTGTAATTAATTCAATCTGGTCAAAGTACAATAAACTTAAATTTTCGATGCTGCTTCCATATCCATTATGTTGTATGCTGCAGAAATTTGGGGATTCCAGAAATATGACGATGTATAGAAATTATTGACGTTTTTGGCCTGCATTCAATTTTCACTTCCGACACTTGAAATGCATTTTTGTTATATAACCAAAGTTCTAAATATGAATCAAAATAGACCTAAATATCATTGCGAAAAAGTTATTGAACTAAATAATGTTCATTGGGCAAAAGACTGCTCCACACTCTGTGAAAATGTTCAGTTCACTTCTGATGGTTCCAGTCTGTTGTGCACACATAGAAAATAAATATTAAACTTATTAAAAACTAAAGTACGAGAAGATTATATAGTATCAGCAACAACTTATCAGTTTCACGATCTATATTCGTAACTAAATTACAATTCTGCACCATTACTAGCGCGCTTTTCATCGCTGGTTTATTAGTTAGAGTAAGAGGTGGATTGCTTAACATTAATGCAAAATGTTTCAAAAGTACCTCAAATGGAATATGTTCAATCTGCAATTTAGATGCTACTGAAAACACATTTCATTTCATCGGTATTTGTCCAATTTATATATAGAATTTGGATTGCAATATTTTGGTAAAAATCAATTTAACCTTAATGAAGTTTTATATATACTAAATGGCATAGATTTTAATTCATTATATAAATATCCAGATATTTGATAAAAGTACAAAAATTTTATTATAACTGAATTATAATCCTAAACTATTTTGATTATATAATTACACTTTTTTCATTTTTAAATATACCTACTTACTTAAATTGATAAAGATCGAAAATAAGACTATTTATTTTTATAAAAAAAATAATAAAATTATACCTACTTATTATAAAAAACATGAATTATATTAAACTAGAATAGTAACAATCTGGATCACAACAATAATGTTAAGCCACAAATAGATAAAATATTAGAATAAACTTAAGTAACTAAAAATGTACTACACTGTTGGTCAGAACAAAAGCAACCAAAATCACTATTGACCTTTTTTTTGTTATGGTTGTTTTTCCAAAATCTTCTTTATCATTTCTTACTGTTTATAAACTAAAACCGTCATATTTTTTTTTTCAACAAAACTCAAAATGGCACTATTCCACTTGGAAAAAACTAAAGCAACTTTAAGCAAGATCAAATTGCATTGTCTTTTCTTTACATTTTAACGGCTTATTTTTACATTTGCAAATTACAAATTTTTTATTTCGTAATGACCTCATGCCGAACAATTTAATACCAAACAAATTAAAAGGTCAACAATATATAATTTTTCAACATTTGCATTTAATTTAATTTAAGTTGACTGACAGCTAGTTGCGTTGGGAAATTGGTCATATTTAAATCAAATCGTCATGGCTCGCGATAAATACTCCGAAAACTTAAAAATTAAATAATTAAGGATTTTTTGAATGGAAAGAGTCAAATAGAACTGGCTAAAAAGCATAATATTCATAAATCTATAATATCTCGGCTTATAAAAAAATATAAAACAAGATCTGTAAAAACATTACATTTGGGAGGGGCACCACGGAAGACAGATGAAAGGACAGGCCGTCACATTGTAAAAATATCTATTTAAATGAGTTAAATTTAAATATATATTAAAGGACTGTTCGCCGCCGAACATTAGAAGCAGTTTTCCGAAGCTTTAGGCCAGCAAAAAAACACTGCTCACTAAGAATTGGTTGGCAAAAAGGTAGAACTTATCTATTTCAATTCTATGTATTTCATTTTGCACAAAAATATCAAAACTAGACACCTGAAAAAGGGAAAACTGTTTTATTTAGCGACGAGTCAAAACGTAATTTGTTTAACTGACGGAATGTGCACTATTCGCCGCAAGAAAGGAGATCGTTTAAACCCACGCTACTGCAAGCCAACTGTGAAGCATGGCGGCGGATCGATCATGATTTGGGAATGCTTCTCTGGTTTTGGCATTGGACCCTTCCACGAAATCGACGGATTAATAGACAGATTTAAATATAGAGGCATTCTTGCTAATGTTATGATGCCACACTCTGGAGATGCCGCTTCGTTTGATATTTTAACACGACAACGATCCGAAACATCGAAACATACTTCGAAGCTGAACGGCTCGCTGAAAATGGAGTTCAAACATTTGATTGACCGGCCCAATCATCTGATTTGAACCCTATTTAGAACTTATTTGGTATTTTAATGCGGCGAGTAGTTGGTCGGGCTTTCACTTCTAAACAACAACCACCTTATTGAATCCAAACCACGTAGATGCCGCGAAGTAATAAAAAACAACGGACTCTCCACTAAATATTGAATAATATTAAATGCTGCTTTTGTTTTTTCCAACTTAAAGAGTGCTATTTTGAGTTTATTTGCAAAAAAAAATTTACAATTTTAGTTTTGTCTTTTTATTTTTAATGTTATAAAGAGTAAGAAATGATAGATTTTGGAAAAACAACAACAACATGCTTAAAAATACAAAAAAGGTCAACATTGATTTTGGTTGCTTTTGCTCTGACCAACACTGTACATATTTTTATATACATATGTATATTAATAAGTAACTAGCAGATTCCAGCCCTCGAAATTCCAGTGAAAATTCTAGGAAATTTTATTTTTTCATTAAATAAAGACCCTAAAGGTATGCTTATCAATTATAGCCAATTCAAAAATCAACACAAAAAAACAAACTCATTTTTATTACAAACACATTAACAAATTTAATAAACACTCACATAGCATTGTATAATTTTATGTATGTGCTAGTAGCAACTTTAAATGCAATTTACTCAAAATAGGAGAAAATTTAAAAATCTGTAAATCTGCAAAACGGCTAAAAAGAAATACCTTTCAAATAATATACGTTTGGTCAAAATAGGTATAAAACGGTAGAAGAAAACATCGGTCACAAGACATAGCCTAGCCTATTAATATTATAGATATATAATAACAATATTGCCATTAAAAAGATAACATTAAGCTTGTTAGAAATTACTCATCTCTTATTTTGCCATCGCTTTAAATCAACTGGCCCCGTATATTTCAGCTTTGCCAATATCATTGTGGGCCATGAAAATCACTGTAAAACGCAAAATTCGGTTGCACTTCTATTACTGTTTTGAGTATTTTGCCAGGAGCATAGACTTATATTATCCATTAGCATTTTATTAAGAGATATATACAAATTTCCTAAGAATCTCTCAATATAGCCATTTAAGTTTTGGCATATTTAGGTTTACAACTTTTAAAAGTACATATCGATTCGTAACCATCAAAAAGGCGTAAGCGATACGATTCTCGTTTTTTTTTTTTTTTTTTTTTTTGAAACTCGTTAATTCAAGACCATTTGCATCATCTACCAAAATATAATACATTTTTAATACGTTTGCTAGGAATACTACATGGGATCAACATTTGATAATCCCGGAATTCGGGATTAAAATAATATACTGATTTTACGATATATCTGTTGTTTTTCTTAAACTAGAATATATATTTTTTTAATTTGTAAAAAAATTTAAAATATGTGAATATGTACTAAAAATTAAAAATATATGCGCTTAAAAAGTTATTGTTTAATAAAATTCGAAACTCAGAACATTAGCGAAGATTTTTATATGTATTGAAAGTAAAATTATTTCTATTCGAACGAAAAAATACTACAAGGGCAGCAGACGAACTTATGCGAAGATTTCGGCTCCCACGTGCGTCAGATATGTAGTGGACGTCCAGCAATACACACGAAATTAATGATTTTAAATTAAAAAACCAAAATATATATTGAGGTAAAAAAAATAAAATAATTATACTCTATTCTGATATTTGTAACTACCAAAAATAATTGACCTACACCGATCGACTCAGAATAACTTTCTGAGCTGAATTAACTATTACTGTCTGTCCGTCCGTCCGACTGTCCGTCTGTCTGTTTGTGTGTCCATTTATACCTTGTAATCAAGAAAATATATATTTATATTAAATTCGGTAAATGAGCTTTTGTTGGACGATGGGTATTAAAATTTGGTGGCATACCAATGACAGACACATATGAGATGATCCAGATTATCATATTGACATTGTTAAATTTTTTTCATATGTGTTTATTACACCCATTAATCATTAGTCCTATATAAATAAAGCATCCAATGTGACTATTCATATCTGCGAGCAACAAATGCAGAACAATATCAATAAAATTTGGTATATGCTCATTTTCTATATACAATTATGATCTGAGCAAAGTTGTATCTAAGATCGTTTCTCGAAACTCCTGGTATGCGGTATCGTATAGTCGGTGTAGACCGACCATAACTTTCTTACTTATTTTACTGTAAATCTATTGATTCGGGTAGATATTTAGTCCATAAAATGGATTCCACTATTCGCTTGTGTAACAAAACTGTAAACTTTGTAATGGGACTACCACTTTGCGAACTTATGGTCTCTACAATTTAGTAACGATAACTTTTATGAATCATTGAAACATAACTAAAAACATTTTGTAAATACCTCAATAAACTACCGGTTAATTAATACTAACAACTTTTGGAAGAAGATATAAATTTCTTTGAAATTCAATAAACACCCTTGCTAAAAACCTGCCTCCTAACATAATACATACTACTGGTATTTTATCTCAACAATGGAAGATGCCATCTACAATAATACTAATACCTAAACCAAATAAAGCTAAAATATCTGTTTGTATTTTACCTTCGGCTAATCAGTCTCTTTTGTGTGTTATGCGAAATAAAACAAAGTATTAGTTTCCATAATTCTCCCAACGTTTCGCTGGTTTATTTCCAGCATCATCATGGGTATATTATTTTTTAATCAACTACATTTCCAGCATCATCAGGGGTATATTATTTTTTAATCAACTACATTTATAGCAGTCTATTAACAGATGACAGAAGCAATGTTGATTTTTAATAAACTACTAAGAAATTGTCAAACTGCCTCGTACATACTTATCACAATTAAAAGAATGGAAGTTAGAAGAAAAAATTATTAACTTTTAAAACCCCTTTTTATCAAAAAGAAAAATCAGGATCGAAGTCAAAAACGTGTACTCTTTTACAAAAGCCTTTCACAGTGGTGGAAAAAATAATAGAATCAAACAAATTTTCTCATTGTTTTCTAAAAATTTTATTTTTTAATAGCTTTTATTAGTAAAAATGGATGAAATTGGTAATTTATTAAATTCTTCAAAAAGACGTTACAAAAACATAACATTAAGACAAAATTTATTTATTTTATTTTCGCTGAATCACTTCTTCACGAGATTGGACGAATATTTGGGAACGTTGTTCTGCATAAACTCCCATATATGGTGCATTTCATCTTGCGCAAATGGAATCATTGATGTTCTTAATATACATACATATTTACGTAGTAAGGTGCACAGATTTTTCCTTCAATCCAGTAAATTGGACCAACACCATGTGAGGAAAAACAGCCCCATATCCTCCTCCACCATATTTCACAGTTTTTTTTTTAGTATACTTTGGGTCATAGGCGGAGTTTATGGGACGCCGATCGTAAGTTTTCCCATCGAAATCAAATATATTTATTTTCGTTTCGTCCACACACAACACATTTTAAGTTTAGGTTTATAATGATACCTTTCGTGGACTTCTTGTAAACCTTTTTTCAGCCTGTTCCGAATAATTCTGCTAGTAACTGTGTCATTTAAGTCCCTTTTTAGTTCCTCAGAAGTTTTAAATGGGTTAATTTTACAATGACGCAACTGGACTTAACTTTTTTCCAGCATGAATTGCACCAAAATTCAATTTTTTTTTGAGCTTTGTATTGTTTTAGAAATTTCGTACATCGTTTTTCCGTCTTTTCGTAAAGTTTTTATAACTTTCTGTTTTGATGCAGGAGAAAGTTTTACTTTGATTTTAATTGTTTCTAGTCAAACCGTTGTTAATAAGTAGTATTTTATGTTTTTAAAGTAGTATTTTATATTCGTAACTAAACTTTTTTTAACTATATTGTTTATAATTTTTTACAACCTTTTGAACTCACAAATTGATTTGTTTCTATTTTTTTCCAAACAAATAATGTGATTATTTCACTTCAACGAAATTAAAATATGATTAAGTTAAAAGAAAATAAAATTGAAACAACCGTTAGATGTACTGTTAGATATCGTTCATTTAAAGTAATGTTCATCAAATTAGCAGATTTTATTTTAAGCTAGCTACACACGAGGCAACGGTTGCTTCAACATGGCTGTGTGTAGCTGTGTTTCCCATTGATTTTCGTGTTGTAGCAACCGTTGCCAGAAATATCAAAAAGTTTTAATATTTTTGGCTGGTTGCCTCAACCGTTGCTACGTGTGTATCATTGTTTACTGCATTTACTTCTTCAGTTTGTCGAAAACAATCGACTAGGAAGGTTCGTGCGAAGTAACATTGCAAATAATGAAAATTATGTTAACTTTATTAACGAATTTAAAAATTTGAGAGAGATATGGGATATTTCTTCTGAATAATATAAAAATATAAAAAAAGCATATGAATAATTAAAAAAAGAATATAATAACATTGATGAAAATGCTACATTGGATACGGTGAAAAACAGAATCAAAAATATGTAAAATTCAATTTTACTTTCTTCCGCTTGTATCTTTTCTGTACCACAGCTACACATAGTACTGAGGTTGCGGCAATAGTTGCCACGTGTGTAGTGAACAAAAAAAAACAGGTTGCTACAACACGTTGATTCAACGGTTGCCTCGTGAGTAGCTAGCATTAGATAAAACTCTTGACACGCGGAGCATAACCCCACATACACACTAAAAATGTAAAAAATGATACAAACACAATACCACCAACAAGTACAATTACAGCTGCCACACACACAAGAAACAAAATTTGGAATAACAGTAGTAACAAAACAACAGAAAAATCACATTTTTTCAAGTTTTTTTTTTTTTTTAATTTTCATTAAAATCTTTGGGCTTATAGAACCGACTTTGATGATTTTAATTGGAAACTTTTTGAGGGCGTGATCGAGATTTCCACAGACAGACATCGCTATATCAACTCCGATTGTTATAAGGAGGAAGAATACATATACAGTGGCGCAGAAAATTCTAGATACCCTCTTGAAAAATCCAATTTTATGAAATATAGTTGTATCTCAGAAAAAAAAAAAATTATGCAAAATGGTATATTTCTACTCATTTAAAACATTTAGTATGGAAAAAATTTCAATTTCATTTTCACTTTGTCGAAACGAGCAAAAGTATCTTTTCATAACATAGAAAAGTCTACATACTACCCACAAATGTACAACCATGTGTTGAAATAGTGCGACTTGAATAGTGCACTTGTTGAAATATTTTATTTGGTCAATTGCATTTTGCACTAAAAAATTTACAATATATACGAAAAATACGTCCACGTTTTGTATTCTAAAATCCTTGTAAATATAACAGGGTTGTAAATACAACACCAAGAGTGAAAACCGCTATTACTTTATGCTCAGTACACCCGATGGAACATTAAGAGAAACATGCGAAGAAAACATGTTTCCATCTTTTAATACAGACGATGGAACCAAAAACGATACATCAGTTCTGTGTGTTTATTCAATATACTAGTACTAAGCAAATATACGCGGAAGAAAATAAATTTTATATTCAGCTATAAAATTTTTAAAAATTTATAAAATATATTAATTTATAAATTTTTATATTAGTTTATAAAATTCCTCAAATTTTCATTATCACTATTCATTATTACTTATAAAATTCTTCAAATTTTCATTATGTTAAGTTTTCGTCATTTTCGTCTCTCTTTTATTTTCTATACTCCAATATACAAACAACATTACGCCACGACTACTCTCAATAGAAATAAGTGAGCAAAAACAAAAAACATCGATACAGACGATGGAACATTGAGTTTGGAAATATAAAATAGCAAAATAATTTTATATTTAAGGAACCAAAATTGAAACATGAATTTTGACTTGAAACATTGCTACAGTTATTGTTCCATCGTCTGTACTCAACCGTTATATTTGATCAATATAATTTAGTACATATTTTTGTATAAGAATAGTGTACATTTTAGAAAATGAACCAAAAATGAAAAGAAATATGTTTGGATGAACGCCAAATTATTATAAAGCTTCAAGAGGACGGAAAATCTCTTAGAGAAGTTGGTGAGTTGGTTGGACGTTCGCAACTATCAAACAATAATTATAAACTAGAATCAAACGAAAGGACAGAGATATTTTCTCTAAAGATAAAAATTTACTTTCAAATGTAAATATTAATAAATTTTGGTGGCTTACCGAGTGAGTCCATTTTCCTTCTGGTGTTTAACTCTTAGACTACAAATTTGAAATAAACTTATATAAGCAATGTTTTTTTTAATAATTTTTCATTGTACAATTTTATAGTCATAGTAGCAATATTATTAGAACGGTATTATATTGAACATACCCATATTTAAAAATAATTAACTAAATTATTATAAGTATTAGAGCGACCGATATGGGAATGTGTACATTAATTAATTTATAGTATACTATATATAATTATAAATAAATAAACATTTCGAAAAAAAAAATAAAATCAAACGAAAGGTTTCGCAAGTAAGCCTAGAAGTGGTCGACCATTAATAATGACTCCTAGAGTACGTCAGATACGGGGTGATAAAGCAGTGGAAATTGCCAATCACCTTGAATCTAATGACAATGCTTCAGTCCGACCAGAAACAGTTCTAAGTGTCCTAAGAAACAACGGGTTTCACAGTCGTGTACGCATTGATTTTGCCCAGATATATATTGATGAAACTTTTTGGGCCAATGTTAAGTTTAGCAATGAAAGCAAGTTAAATTCATTCGGATCTGATGGCAAACAAAAAGGCGTAAAAAAATTAAGAATTGATGCCGAAAAATCTGCTTCCAACATTCAAGCAGTCTAAAAGATAATATTAAACAATCTACTGCAAAAATGGGTCTTAAACCAGGTTAGTGTTTCCAGTAAGATAATGACCCGAAGCACGCTTCGGAGATTGTTAAGGATTGGCTCCTATATAATATGCCTCCTCAACTACATTCACCACCCCAATCGCCAGATGTAAATCCCGTAGATCATCTGTGGGATGAATTGGATTTCCGTATCTGAAAAAGATCTATAAAAAGTAAAATTGATCTCAAAAATGCTCTTTTGGAGGAATGGAACGGTATTTCAAAAATTAGTTTTTTCTATGAAAAACAGGCGGACCCACAAAGTATTAGATGCGATTTTTTATCATTAAATATGAAAATAATATTATATTTAACTGTATGTAGACCTCTCTGTACCTTAAATTTTATTTTAAAATTTTTTTGTTAGTAAATACATAATGTATAATTAACAATACTTTATTAGTTGTTTGTTATTATTCATACATTAATTTTGTTTTGCATACATTTTTCTCCTACAACATGCATACATTCTGCGACACTGTATTTTTTAGGATCCCGATTTTTTTTCTATATATTACAAACGGAATGACAAACTTTTACATACCTTCTGCAAAGTGGTGTGGAAGGTTATAAGTAAAGCAAAAATATCTTTCTGCTATAGTGAAATATAGAAGTATATTTATACATACATATATTCATTTTACTTCAGGTAATTGCCGTGCCAAGACGTTTTTTTATTGCCGGTTGTTTTTAGTGTCATAAAAAAAGGAAAATCGAACTTTTTTACTGTCAATTTATTTTTTTTTTTAGTCCGAGTATTATCTTTTTCCTTTTTTTTGAGTGGTTGTAAAGGACCATTTCCAAGATGAATTGATGATCACATTCCATGATAATTGATTGCTTCATCACTCCCCCATTCTGACTCCATAGAAATCAAACCTCTGTCATCGTACAATGTATTTCAAATGGAGAAAGGTATTAACTACATATCAAGAGACTACTTGGACATTACGGAGATGTGTATTGGCGATTTAATGATTAAGACTCCGAACATGAAATCAGCTCAAAAATTCCTAAAGGCTAACAGCCGAATACATAACCAAATTTTAGCAGCCGCATATACATCGCACACAACGAGCTGCTTACTAGAATACCGATTAAGACAAGCAATAATTTAGCACAGAGTTTATTCATAACCAATTTTATTCTGTCAACTAAAAGTTAAAATATCAACTCTGAATTTTGTGACACTATTTATTTTTATGCAAATAGGTTGGCATTTCATCTCACGTCTAGCGTTTGAAAGTTCTTTAGAATGAATTTAACAAGTGCATTATAAATAACACACTTGCTAAGATACTGCTAAATATTGGTTATGAATTCGGCTGTAAATATACTGGCACTGTTCTCGTTAAAATTGAAATGCACAAAACTCTTAACACAGTACAAGGCCGAATTATTAACATACCAGAAAACGAAATCATAAAATCCTTAGATCAAAAAGTTATTGACATCCAATTGACTAAAAAAGAAGGCAACAATTTCATACCATCGGTGCTGCTGTTGTTACATTACATCTTATACAAAGGTCAGATATTTTGAAACTAGGTTGGGAAAGAGTGCGAGTAGATGAATATATTTCTAACCCAATGAGATGCAGAGACTGTAGATATGTTCCTCCCACTGAACAATGTATAACTGTATTGTTAACTGTAACACTGACTCTCACACATCCTATGACGATTGTCCGTCTTTATTAAATAATAAACCAAAATATGGAATTTCGATTGATTTTACTCGATATCGAATGAGACGATTTGCCCCGTTACAGCAAATAATATTTCAACTAAGACTATGTATATAAAATAAACGACAACAATTACAAAACACCAGAAACAGCAAATTTAAACAAACAAGAAATATCCTTTACGCCAAATAACTTCAAAAATAAGAGTATGTATATAGATAATGATGTTATCGATTTACATGAAAACGCAAATACCGAATATTCTCTTATTGATATAATAGAAAATTTTAGCGCAGAAAACAATTCTATTCATATAACAACAAATACCACTACAAATAATTCTAATTTGTCACTATGTAGTAGTTTGTACAACAAATTTCCATGTTTAAATGTTTTAATAACATCAAATACGCTTAGAAAACTATGCCACTGTTGGAACGTCAAGATGGCGAGTAATTATTAAATTTTATATATATAATAAATAAATAAATAAATAAAATATGGATATTGGGTTAAATATATCTGTTTTGCAGTGGAATCTTCAGGGTTTTACAAACCACAAGTACGCATTGGAAAATATAGTTGCAAAACACAAACCTAATATAATTGCTCTCCAGGATATGTTTCCTCGAAAAAAAGACAATTAGAGAACTCTAAAACAAGAAGACAATATTTACATCTTCCCGGTTACAGGGTATTTCATCATAATAAATGTTATGATTATGCTAAATCTGAAATAGCATTTCTAATTCAAAACAATATCCATGTAAGCCAAGCCATCATATTAAATATACTGGGGAACTTCTGTTCCAGACAATAACTATTAATGGAAATAGTAAATTATATATTGCTAATTTATATGTGGAAAACGATATCAGAATATCACATTCCATGTTAAATTGATCATTGGTGACCTCCCGATCGGCATCCCATAGTGGTGTTATTTGGGTGGAGTTTGCTAATGAATTTGGTTTAATATTCTTAAATGATGTTTCACTTACACTTCTTTGCAAACGCAATACACTAACATCGGTGGATGTCTCCTTGGCTATTGCTAATTTAGCTCCTTTATTGTCTTGGGCTACTTTATATGATCCTGTAGCTGCAGATCACTTTCCGATCCCTATTTCCAACAATAAAATAATTCAGAGAAAACGATTTCTACCCAAATTGTATAGTAAAGCTGATTGGCCTGCATTTGCAACGAAAACGTCCAGTGTTATGACAGATTATACGTAGTCTACCAACATTAACAGAGAAGCTGCTCAACTTAAAAGAATAATTATAAAATCTGCAAATGAAACTGTACCACAATACCAAGTGTTAATTCTCCTGCCTGGTTTAACTCTTACATAGCTAAACTAATTAAGGATAAACATGTCGCTTGGAATCGTTTTAAGACAAAAAAGTTCAGAAAATAGAATCAACTTTAGGCAGGTGAGTGCACTTGATAAACGATCGTATAACTTATTTCATGATCTGGCATTCTCCCACGGTTACTTCAACGTTATAACACCATCTTACAGAATGGTATATACCCTCATGACTATAAAATTTCCCTGCTTGTGCCCATACCAAAACCAGATAAAAATATTAACTAACTCGAAGGGTATCGTCCAATATCTCTAATCCCTGTATTCTCTAAAATTTTGGAAAGAAAATCCGAATTATAGCATGTTTGTAGAAAGAGAAATTGCTGTAACTCCGTTATCATGATTGGCAATGCTGAGATACACAAACTCAGTTAGGAATTCTTGATGTTATTTTTTCCTAAAATTTGTTGTGGAATGAGCACTTTAAAAGTTTAATTGTTGAATTACACAAGATAAAGAATCTTCTAAAATTAATATGTTTGAAGAAAAAATGACCGCATATTGAAACGGCCATTGAAATATGTAGGCCTTTAGCTCATGGCATGATCCAGCACAGTATAACCATTTATGGTAGAACATCTAAGGTAAATGTTACATAACGGTTCTGTTAAAAGCCACATCTATTGAGTCTTTAAGGATTGGATCAAGATCACCTGATTTCATTTCTATTTTAAATAAAAGATCAATAAACCTTATATCTAGATCATTAACTGATTCTAAAGATGGTTTACATGACTATTTTAGTTAACTATTAACTCTGAGACAACATAAGACAACAATGCTTTGTGTAACATATTATCTCTCCTGCGGACATTCGAAATTCATTTACCTTCCAAGTCTAATAAGGTTCTTAGTGCTGAGCAAAACATTGTGATTGATTTAAGCTTAGCTCTTCATAAAAAATCGGATACCAACCTAGTTTTTAAATCATACGTTGCAGACAAAATCCATAACTTTTCTGGTGACAGATGGATCTTACCAGAATAGTTTAACGACATATGCTGTGGTACAAAATCAACATCAAAACTCAAATTAATTAGTTGTTAAGCAAAGTCAACTACCTGTGTTTTCTGCCATTGTTTCAGCTGAAGTTGCTGCAATCAATGCAGCAATTACATATACTATTGAAAAGAATGCAAAAACTATTACGTATGTATATGTTCAGATAGTTTCAGTGCTGTGAAAGCTATTTTATATGTATGTACTATGTTCAGACGGACAGCAAAATTCGCATCTCGCTCTCTCATGCTCCAATCATGATTGAACCAATATGTTTCGCCATACAAAATTTTGAGATCGAACATCTTGGTTCATTTTGAATCTTGCTGAGAACCACGAATTTACTATCACTTCCAATTTTGAGAAAAATTATCGCTAGTTTATCTGAACTAGCTGCCAAAAAAATATAAACAAAGAAAAACAAAAAATTAATGTGTGCAATAAAATTAATAAAAACATTGAACAAATAAATAGTATATATTTACATATATTAAAATAAAAACAAAACAAACAACAAAAAGCCGCGGCAAATATTTGCAAAAAAATATATAAACGTCAAAATCAAACAAGAATAATAGTTTGAACACCAAGGTTCGCAATCGTGATTCAGAGAGCAAACCCAGTGGTTCATATTACCGTATGAGCATGCTATTATTCAACCAAAATTACATTTATCACAGTATTTTGAAAAATCCGAACATACAACTTCAAATTCTAATATTATGGATACCTTCACAAATTGGTATTAAAGGCAATGAGATGGCGGATAGTGCGGCAAAAGAAGCGATTAAATTACCCTTGATAACTGAAGTTCCATGCCACCATTTTGTCTTGAGCAATAGCTTTAATTCCATATATGAAATAAACCGACAAGATATATGGCGAAATCCAGAAATAAAAACAAAACGATCAAAGCTATACCAGATCTCAGTGCGTGTTACTTGCTCGTATCAGATTTGGGAAGGGTCACTCAACACTACTATAATTATTCTGATCCTTTATTGTGCAGTTGCTGTGACCTAGTTATTAGCGCTTTCCATTTCATTAAAGAATATCCAATTTCTGGGATGGTTGATCCGCTTGATAAAATACTTGGCTGCTCGGAACCATACCAACTGACAAAAATCATATCGTTATTTAACAAACATGGCATATCTGATATATAAAACAATATTTCATATTCTTAATACATACAGAGGCGGACAATATTATTCACACATAGCCTTATAACTCTTACACCAAGCTATATCTTCCTATTAGCATTGCAAAATAATAAATGCAAATTGTCCATTACACATAATTCAATGGGGACAAAATTATTCACACAATGTAATATTTAGTGTTGTAAAAATCAAACTTTTAAATAATATGACAGCTCTTTTTGTTACAAAAATAACAATTATAAATTGGCGTCTTTAAAATTTATATGTTCAGCTTTTATAACATTTAATTTTTTGTGAAAACTTCAAAATCCGTTAAAATGGGTCGTAAACAAAAAGAAACCACGGAGGAAGAAAGAAAAATAAAATTGGAGCTGTATATGACTTTTTCAGTCATGTGCACAAATTGGTAAAATTGTCAAGAGAAGCCAATTTGCCGGTTATAACATCATAAAACGTTTTAAAAATGATACAGATCTTCAAAGTCGTCCGCATACTGATAGACCTCGAAAGATTACTACAACGGAAGAAAGACCAATGGTAGGAAAAATTAAAAAAAATCTAAAAATTACTTCTACCTAAGTGGCAGCAAAATTGTTAGAAGAATTTGGAAAAGAAATACATCCCAAAACTGTTCCCAGAACCCCGTGCTGGTTACAACTTCAGAGTAGCAAAGTGAATCAAAGAAAGAGAATCGAATTTGCAAAAAACATATTTAAATAAACCTGTGGACTTCTGGTGCACTGTATTATTCACAGATGAAAGCAAGTTCAATATTTTCCAATCTGATGGAAGGATACGTGTATGGAGAAAGTCGAATTTTGAACTAGAAAAACACACAATCAGTACAGTTAGATATTTTGGTGGGGGGTCATGGTGTGGATTTGTATGTCAGCAGCAGGTGTTGATGGCTTGTTATTCATTGATAAAACGATGCATAAGTCGGTTTATCTCAATATTTTGAAGGAAAACCTGCTTAACCCTCTCCTATCTGACGGTACTTAGAAGTACCGCGATCTTTAGCACTTAATATAGTCTATAAAAGTGTGTGAGCCGTCGGTCGGTCTGAAGACCTTTTTCGTACTATTTAGCTTTCTAATGACGGCAGAGATTTTTGGTACAGTGATGGGTGAAAAAGTACATAATTTAAAACGCAATTAAAAAGTTTATTTAAAAATGTAATTTGTGTTTTTTTTAATAATAAGTTAGCTTGAAATCTAGATTGCGCTGATATTATATTATATAGTTATTTTATGAGTTTTTTTTTACGAAATATATAGCTAAAACCAAAAGGGACTTAGAAGTACCGTCAGTAATTTTAAGTATGTTTTCAATTACTTGTAGCAACACTTTTGTAGTTTTCTATTTAATATTTGCGCCTGACCTGTATAACTCAAGAGAAAGATTTGCTATTATATTGGCGTACTTACGTTGGAATGACAATACTAAAATGCCACCTAATTGTGAAAACAAATTATATAAGATCAGGCCTGTTAGATAAGTTAAACCAACAATTTCATAAATGTTATCATGGAACTAGACAATTTAGAGTTGATGAATTTATGATAAAATTCATTCGATATCGAGTAAAATCAATTGAAATACCATATTTTGGTTTATTATTTACAGAAGACGGACAAACATCAGCCCCAGTTTCACTTTTATTCTTAACTAGGGTCCATAATTCGTTAACTGTAACAGAGTTAAGTTATTATATTATATTATTTTGGAAAATAAAAAAAAATAATTTCGATCAAAAAATTTCGATAACGAATGCGGTGATTTGGCCCCTGTACTCAAACAATATCTACACACTAAGCCCATAAGGAGAGGGTATAAATTGTGGTGCTTGGCTGATCAAAGAGGGGGAAGGAAAAGGTTATATATTTTGAAAAAATTTTCCCAGCTATTTCTATATTAGAGAAGTTGAAAGCCGAAAAAACTCATGAATGTAGTACGATTAAGTCAAACCGTAAAGGTATTAATAATAACACTGCAAATGACCCCAAATGGGAAAGTCAATACACGTTTTCTAATCTCAATATTGATTATTGGAAATGGAAAAACAACAAAGTAGTTCAATTTAGTCTCAAATTTCCATGGCAATGAAGAAGCCACCATTTTCTAAAGCAGAAGAATTTTAAAGATTTTAACACTTTTATGGGAAGTGTTATTATTTCTGTGGCTGAGGGCGCTCAATTGTGTTGACCGTAAATCCCCTAAATGGTGGCATAAGTTGTCTTGGGGAATGCTAGACATTGCATTTGTAGATGCCCATGGATTAATTTTTGAAAACAATACAGTAAGATATTTTAGAAGATCGGTTGGCCAAGGGTTAAAGCCACACTAAGAGATGTAAGTCTTGGAAACAGAAGAGCACACTAGCCCATATTTGTAGAAAAAATAGGAAGATGCAAAGTTTGTAGCATGAAAAATATACAATCCAAATGCTCTCACTGGAATATTTTTTATGCGAAAATAAAAAAATATATAACGTATACTCTGACACACTGACGGTACTTCTAAGTCTAGATTATAAAAGTATTACTAAGAGTTAAAAGAAAAATTCGAAAAATAATTTGTTTAGTTTATGGTACCTTTATAAAACAAAAAATAATAATGAATATCTTTTTATTTCTGGTAGCCGGTAGGAAAGGGTTAACAGGCGTTCAAAAACTTGGCCTTGGTGTTCCAGCAGGATAAACACACCAAGCACACTGCCCATGCCGTCCATATGTGGATCATTCATCATATGCCGCACATTCTTCCGATCCCCCCACAATCCCCGGACATGAATCCTATTGAACATCTGTGGGATGAACTCGGTAAAAGGCTTGAAAAACACAACATTTCCAGCAAGGAGCAGCTTAAAGAAATTCTCCAACAGGAATGGGGAAGAATTAGAAGGGATGTGACAAAAAAGTTAGTTGACTCAATTCCAAATAAGTTTAAAAAAAGTTTTAAAAAGAAAAGGCTGGGCAACAAGATATTAATCTTAACATTAATCGTAAATCAATAAAACTTCATTAATTGTAAATACAAACAAATGTGTGAATAATTTAGTCCTCATGAAAATGGATGTTATGTTTAATTTTTGTTAATTACTTTATAAAGAAGTTATTTATGTTTAACTTAATAAATAAATATTTCATATATGTAAACAAAATATGGCGCTAAATTTATTTTTTTAGGAGATATACATAAATAGTTTGACATTTATAAAAAAAAGACATATGTGAATAATTTTGTCCGCCTCTGTATATACTTATTTTTTTCTTGTAAACTAAATCATGTATTGTATACTCTTTCTTTTAAATTCAATTTTAATCAGTTTAACCAGTTACCCTGCGCTTTATTTCTTAATGTATTTTTTAAAAATTAATTTGTAAAATATATAAGAATAAATAAAATATTTATATATCCATGGCTGTATATTCGTTGTTGACAGTAGTCAAAATATGTTGACGCGTGAAAAGCTTATTCTGTGCCTTCAACTTTATATATTTATGTTCATCACTAACACACTGATATGAAACGCTGTATAAGCGTCTTTAATAGATAATTCAAGTATTACATAGGAATATACAGCTATGTGACTAATTAGAAACAGAAGTATACAATAATTAAATTGGTCATATTAAAGTTAATATTAATGAAATAGAACGCTAAAACTTGACACTGTTTTGCTAATTCAACTCTATTCCTGTAAAATTTACCAATCGTAACACTTATTTTACCGTTATTTTTTCTCTGTGGTGTTATTTAAAATTTGTGAAATAAATTGATCGTAAACTAGATTAGGAGCAGTGATAATTTTTTTTATATTTGCAAATTCAGGAAAATTTAAAAAGTTATATTTAATCGATTGTGATTACATGGAGTGTTTTTCATTTTTGGAAAGCATTAACTACTTGTTTGACATGGGTGAAAACAAATCTTGTGATGCCAGTACTCGGAAGATTGTTGCACAAATATATCAAAATGGAAGCACTTACCGGGACATCGCAGCAGCCTTAAAAGTTCCTAAAACCATAGTTAGCAACAAACCATAGTTAGCAACAATAGCTAGAAAAGATGCAAAAAATTGTCCGTGAGTCGAAAAAAAAATTGTATAAATCCGCAAGAGATTCTGGTATCAGACTTTAGTGAAAATGAAGCAAAACCATCTGTAGATACAGTAAAATGACGCTTGCGAGAAGCCACTATTGTGTGAGCGTAATCGAAAGAAAAGACTAGGGTCTGAAAAAAGTATCTCCATTGAAATGGAAAAACAGTATTATTTCCTGACGAAACAAAAATTAATAGGGTCTCCCCCGATAGAAAAAACATGTTCGCTGTCGAAATCAAAAGAATTAGATCCAAAGTACACCCGGCCTCATTGAAGCATGGTCTATCATGCGTTTGGGTGCTGTTTGACCGCTGCACAAAATTGAATATTTAATGAACAAATTCCAATATGGAAGAATCCTAGACGATACAATGATGCCTTATTGATAAAAAAAAAATATGCCGGTAACATGGCTCTACACGTCACACAATGTTTTATAAACAATTTGGGTTACTGTTAGCCTTAATGTAGTCCTTATCTCAACCAGATTGAGAATTTATAGCAGTTGTAAAAACAAAATTAACTTGTTAAAAGGTCTTGGGAAGCCATTCTAATGCCTCGCACATGTAAAGCAGTTTTTTTAAATAGGTATTTGTTTTTTTTTTTTTTTTTTTTTAATTGTAAATCAATATTAATTTATTTGATACAATCAGCATTTATTTTCCAGGATAATGAGTTAAATTAACTAAACAAGGACGAATTGTATCAAAAGCATAGTACATTTTGTTTTATTTGCTTGAAGCTCCCATATTAGCATTGTGTTAATAATTAGTTATAATTTTATAATAAAAACTATCAAAACTATCAAGTAGATACTATCGGGGAACTAAATGACTAAATTGATAAATATTATCGGAGCCGTTTTCTAAATCAAAAATGAGCCACGTTATTTAAATTTTTAACTATAATAAAAACAAATTTTTAACATTTTTTAAAGAGTTCTGTTCGACAATACACATTTTGTGTCCAATAATTGAAAAAAAAAAAAAAAAAAAAAACTGAATTAATTGGTAACATATAAATTTATAGCATTTAAAGATTGCTTACATAAAAATTGTAACATATAAATCGCAAAAACTTTTAAATTAACAGATTAAAAAAAAATTTGATTTATTGATGGGAATGTATTTAAATCAACATACAATTATATTATATTGCAAAGTTGTTTTGTATGAAAATTTTAATTTTTTCAAGAATTCTTCCATTAAGCTATACTATAGTATTTACGGTGGTACTTTTGCTGGACACATATCATTTCCGTGCGGTATTGCTTTTCATCACTCTTTTGCATGAACCCAATATTTTTCTATGGGCTTTAGTTCTGGGCAGCTGGTGCAAATCCACCCAACTGTATCACATTATGAAAGATCAGCCAAAAAAAAACGTAGAAACTTTAGCAAGCATTCTTTAAAGTACAAATATTTTCCCACAACTAGAAATGCATATCTGAAAACATTTTGCCTTAAATTGTTCACAGGTATAACCTCTTTTTTCGGCTACGTAAAAATGCACTCATGGTAGCTGTAAGAAGTCGCCAAGCACGTATGTTTCATCGTCTATAATGCATTTATACTTGTTGATAAAATTACGTTTATTTTTTCTTTTTTTAGCACATCCTTTCGCCTCGATATTCTTTTTGCCACCATTATTTCTGCACTTTATACGATTTGAATCATCTAATTTTTTGGTTTTTAAGAAATACTCCAAGTAATTGATATATGATTTTTCTTAAAAAGTGTCATCTTTATTAGGATCAGATTAGCGCATTTCTGACATGTTCCTGGCTTCCTTTAATATTAAAACGTTCATTATAATTTATAATAACCCGGGAAACCGTTTGTTTTAAAACCCCTTTTGTGGTTTTTAATACACATAACAAATAATTTTTTCGCGTACTTTTCCTCCACAATCCATTTTAAAATAAATTATTAAATACTAATATATTGAATATATATTTCATCATATTTCAAAAGGCTAACTTGATTTTATAAAAATCATTATCTTAATAAGTAAACTTTTGCAAGTAAAAATGTATTTTATAGTTTTTCGTGCGCAAACCTAAATACAATATGTACTTAGAATATGCATCTGCTTTATCTCAAAGAGAGGTGTGAAAAACTAACACACCAGCAATGATTTTTTAGCAGAGGTTTAGAGATAACTTAAAATAAATGTGATTAACTTATAAACAGTATCTCATATTTCAAGAAATAGTGTAGAAAGAGAAAAATAAAAAGTTTACATTTTATAAAATTCCTTAAACTTAAGTTCACAGAACATATTGTGATATAATATGTACGTTTAAAATGAACGATCAATATAATAATAAATATTTATTATTTCTTGTGTACAATGTAAGTGTTTATTTTATAATTTTTGTATTACCTCACTGCCACTTGAAGAAACATCTGAAACTTCATCTAAAATGCGTCGACCACCTCGCCGTAAAAGACGGGTTGCTGCATGGAATTCATCAGAATCGTCGTCGTTATCGTTATCTTTTAATTTTTTGTTATTTTTAACATTTTGCCGGTCACGATGTCTTCCGGAACATGATGGACCATCATAGTCAAGGTCATTAGCATCAACAGCGTTATGCTTAGCTGTGACGTCATCTTCATCATCGCTTGTACGATCGGAAGCTGAAGTTGAATCGTCTGAATCATCAAACTCAATACGCATAACAATGCGTCGCTTTTTTTCTTGCCGGTTTTGTGGGCGACTTTTACTACCCGATGGTCGAAAATTAACACTAGAATCACTGGAATCGTCAGACATAATTCTGCCGCTTCTTTCTTACACTTTTTTCTTCAAATTAATCTCAATTAAATTGTTACATGTAGTTGTATTTGTGTAAAAAAAAAAAACATACATACATACATTCATACGTACAATATTATGCAGCATAAAAAATTATCGATTTTTTTTATTATCAAGTATGCAAATATTGAATTCTATATAAATTATGTTTGATTCGTCTCTCAATAATTCAATACTATTAGTTAGAAATTAATAAATAAAAAGAGAAGTAATTTAATATGTATTGCAACCAAATTGGTAAGTGATAAAAACACCGCTATTACTTTGCGGTATAATAGTAACTTTTTTTTCACTACAAAGTTTTTGTTTGTGTGCGTATTATTTTAGTCTTCTGAAAACAGCCACGAAATATTTAAGGCAAAATTATTTGACTTTTAGTTTAAAAAAATATTCATGATCTTATAGTTTGTTAAAACTAATAAAATATTTTTTTTATTTCATCGAGTTCTTTAAAAAATGTTTTAATTTTTTTTTCTTTGTAACCTCTTTTCACCATGGGTTTTTTCTATATTTTTTCAATGTTAATTTTGCACTACTTCTTCAATCTTATTTTGATAAATTTTTAAGTAATTATACACTTTTCTATAACACTGCTTGTTTAAGATGTTTTTATATATTTTTTTATGTTTTATAATTCTGATTTTATTATTCTAAATGGAAAAATGTGCACTCGGTTTTTTCGCCATTTTCATTTTTCGGCTTCGTAGTTTTTTGCTTGAATATTCTAGTTATCAGATATTTAAATGTTGCCAGCACTGTTGTGGAGTATTATAGTACAGCGTTGTATTTACATAGAGTACACCCTTTTATTTTTTTAACAATTGAAAGAAAACTTGTAGAGGCCTTTATGCTAGCTACACACGAGGCAACCGGTTGAAGCAATGGTTGTAGCAACAATGATATACACGTAGCAACGGTTGCCTCAATTAGCCAGAAATATCAAAAAGTTTTGATATTTTTCGTTGGTTGAGGCAACCGTTGCCAGAAATATCAAAAAGTTTTGATATTTTTCGTTGGTTGAGGCAACCGTTGCTACGTGTATATCATTGTTGATACAACCATTGCTTCAACCGGTTGCCTCGTGTGTAGGCAGCATTATATTTTGGATATTTTTTACGCGAAGTAAAAACGTCTCGCTCCGATCTTGTACTTGTACTCTAACGCTTATTATTTTAATTTAGTTAATTATACATTATAAATAAATATGTCAAAATATATTAATACGAATGGAGAGGTGTTTATTTAAAAATTTAATATTTGACTTTCATAAATTTCAAGCTTTTGTAATTAAGGCCAGTATACACGTTCAAAATGCTTGACCTCAAATTCATGTATGTGTGCATGAAGCTTTGAACATACACGGTACAGCATAGCACTTCAATTGTTAGGCTGTGACTTCAATCATTCATTTGGTTTTTGATTTTGTGCTGAAAACATCATGTCGGTAGCGGACGATACACTTGTCGCCATTTTGGCAGTGTGCTTAAAAGCAAAAGAAAATGAAAAAAGAAGAAGAAGAAACGTATCTGGATGAAGGAGTGGTTAAAAAAAAGGAATTCATTTACCCATGAAAACTTAATGGCAAGCTTCCAGCAATTCTAAAATATTTTTCCTTTCATCCGACATCTTACAACCACTTGCTTCAAAGTCACATTAAAAATGAGAACTTGCTTGATCAATCAACGATATACACACCCCTACAAGAACAGTGACGGTCATTTGACCGGTGATATGACCGTCACTACTGACTGAAGTGTCGGTCATCGCGTAGAACAAAGTTTCTATCATTTTATTAAGGCAAAGATGCCAAAACTGACAGAAACTTTTGTGTACATTTGATTTTGCATCTTACTCTAACCTATGAAAGCATGTAAACCATATAATATATATCTGAACTGCTCACTCTACCGCTGTTTAGTAGTCAACGATGATAGATATATCCATCATCGCTGACCGGTCATACTTGATGGATATATACATCATCATTGACCGGTCACGGTTGATTATAATGAAACACCACTTATTATTTTTTATTTATTGTATTAAAAATCAAAAATTCAATAATAGAAATAAACATTAAAATATTAAAAACACAACAATATCACTAATTCCGAAACGTGTCGATAACTTTGAGACAATGTTGAATGTTTAAACAACTGCTGACTTTTGACTCGAAACATCCCTCAAAGCGGTTCGTAACTTAGCACTGAATAAATGGACTAAACTTAAGAAATTTCCGGTAATGGGCCTTAGTGCAATCAGTAGGTTCTTAAAGAAAACAATATATTATATTATGAGTGTTGTAAATTAACAATTTCGGCCAAAACTGGTACACTCCATTTGGAAAATTGTTTGTACAGAACGGTGTGTGAGATATTGTGATAATACCTCCATAAATCAATTTGTTCAATATTTTGAGATCTTTATTCTTTTGAAAACTAATTTCAATATGGACGAATTTACGGATACTGCACATTCTTTAATATTCTTCATATTATCAACATTATATTCCAGATACTATATTCCAGAATGGCATAAATTAAAACATTCGAGCCAAATATTAAAAAAACCATATCCATGTTATGGCAACAGACTGAAAGATAGATATAAGGATTAATGTAAAATTCTGCAAGGAAGATTTACTTTGTTTCTAGCTAGAATTTTTAATAAAATGTCAGTACATTTGGTGATTGCGCATGTATTAACAATATATTTATAGTGTCTTCCATGCGCACTTAACTGGAATCATTACGAATCGATTTAATAAACTGTGTCAGCGTTGTTTCACACAATTATATTTCTTGTGTATTATCTTTCAACATGATAAAAAGTCCATTAATAATATCAAATAGATAACCATATTATCTTCTGGTACAGCATTCACAATCGAAATCCAGGATATAACATATTGTCGCACAATATAATTCTTTACACAAATGCGTTTCCTAAGACGTATAAAAGTTCTAGATTGAAAGTTTGTGAAGATTCTACAGCAATAGTTAACGATCCAACAGTAATAGGCCACAAGCGAGCAAAAAATAAATTGTGGAAGGGTATGATGGAGGGATGGCACTAACGAATTCACTGACATATTTTGAAGAATCCTAAGGAAACAACAAAAATTAACTTGAACTTTAAATTTAATTAATTACCTTTCCTCAACCTTAACAAAAACAACTCTACAACAGCAACATGACAGTCATATGTTTTTAAATAGAAAAAACTGCAAGTGTGTTGGTACAAAAATTGGTTATGTGTTAGTTTCAGTCATTCATTTCTTGTAGGGACATCAAATTCGTACGTCATGCAAGCAGAAAATCTAAAATTTTTGATTTTGTTTCAATCATCGTCGGTGTGAGACATACAAACACATTTTCACTAATACCACCAAAATGCAGTTCAATCATTTTGACCGTGTATATCCCGCTTTAAACTTGTATTTACTTCAAACAAATGTGCCCATAATTATGAAAATCACCTCGGGAAATATGTCACCTCTTAAACGCATTTCGATTTTTGTATTTCACATGATCCGGTGATGAGTTATGATGTTCACCGCAAAACAAAACGCCTCCGGAGATTCGCTGTCACGGACTTATTTTTTAAAATTTTTAATTGAAAATTTTGTTAAGATTCTTCAAATGTTATACTATAACGTGTATATGAAACATTATTCATATCTTCAAAAAAAAAAAAAAAGAAAGTTATGAAAATACGCCTGTTTTCGCTTTTAAAACCTTACCAA
The DNA here is from genome assembly GCA_963682025.1 of Cordilura impudica. Lineage (NCBI taxonomy): Eukaryota > Metazoa > Arthropoda > Insecta > Diptera > Scathophagidae > Cordilura > Cordilura impudica. The sequence continues at coordinate 318,495,124 of OY821517.1, read as the reverse complement.
CGCGAATCAATGATGGACAAATTCGCATGTATTAGGGCCCACAGGGCCGCCATCCATCAATACTGCAAGCTACACCTTCAATAATATTGAATCGCGGTCAATAAAATAGAATGTCAAAAATAGACACAATTAATATGAATGAGTTTGAATAGGATATCTTGTACTAATTTCGGTAGGTGGACTAAGGGGGTAATTTTTTACGAACGCAGTTTTGTAGAGGACATTATTCCACATTTAGGTGGAACCAATTTTTTGTTTACCTTTTTATGATAAAAGTGACTAAACATTGGTGATCACAAAACTAAGTCTTAGGAGATCGAATAAGTAGGTCCAGTTTAAGGGCTTTTGAGATCACAGTTTTGTCTATGCAATTGTGAAACACAATTTGGTACAGCACACTTGTTTGGAAATTTGTTTGAGTTCAAAGGGTGTTTTGCCCCCTAGGGCCCATACACGATACAAGCATGATTGACAAGCATGTGATTGTGTAATAAGCTCGAAGCACATAACACACCAGTATGCTGGTACAATCATCAATTCTTTGCAAATAATATGTTATTGTATTTAAATTATACAATATTATTTATTAAGGCTAAAAATAAATTGTTCATGTTCATCATAAAATTCATTCATAAAATTCATCCTCGCACGGTGTTTTCTTTTTGAAAAATTATATTGTAATGAGAAATAGGGCCCATACACGACACAAGCATGATTGACAATCACTAATATATTAAACTCATTTTGGTTTTGTTCAATCAGCCACAATCAGCTTGTACAATCATACAGCAGCCCCATAGATGGTCAATTTGATTGATAGGTCCCTATTAGATATCTCTGTGTCTAATAATAGGGCCCATACACGACACAAGCTTGATTGACAATCGAGTGATTGATCAATCAAGCTCGAAGCACACACGACACCAGCATGCTGGTGTTGAAAAGATCGATACGGATACTGACCTTAAAAATTTTTTTGTTTTATTTTTTACATTGGGCGTGGCACCTCCCATACATGGTAAATACATATCATCATATACATATCTACAGTACTCTGGTGGCCAGAATCTTGAAACTTTCTGCACGTCAATCGGTTGTTAATGTGAGTAGTGGTTCCAAAAATGGGCTGGATTGGGTTAGTGGGCATGGCACCTCCCACTAAAATTGATTGTACAAGCCATTAATCTGAATATTTATGTTGTCTCTAATATGTTATAATTATGTTATCTTTAAATATAAAATGTAAATGTCTCTTCAATAAGACAATCAACTTCATTAAAAACCATACTAAATGCGTTGTCAGGAACATATTAACATTTTTAATTCAAAGCGTTATTTAGTTTTGTAAATTTGATGTTTAAAATTATACCAAAAAAATACAACTATATATACGTAATAAAAAAAAAGTACTATATTTTAACGAAAAAAGTGATGCCAGGTTTGGCAACCAGTTAATTTAAGATTCAAGAACATTGGCAGCACTTTAGTCGCCATTGTGTTTCATTTCCAACTTCCGTTTCGCTCTTTTTGGTGTAAAATAATAATCTGACAAGATGGGTCGTATGCACGCTCCAGGGTAAAAATACAATTTTCTTTGATTTCTAAATGGATTATGCAAATAAACTGACTATACAAATGAACGGGTGCATGCATTTAAACCGTTGCAATTAAAAATATCTGGAAATAAATATAATTCTTACAAAAAACAACAATTTCAAGTGAGACATGTGTGTCCGTTCAGCTGTTGTCGTCGTGCATAAAAAATTATAATGTGAATATAGATTTTTAATTCGTTTGTTTGTTTTTGCAGTAAGGGTATTTCCCAATCAGCTTTACCCTACAGAAGAACCGTACCCTCTTGGTTGAAACTCAACGCTGAGGATGTTAAGGAGCAAATCAAAAAGTTGGGCAAGAAGGGCTTGACCCCTTCCAAAATCGGTAAGTACTGCAACAAATACTAAATTGTTGTTTTGAGGTTATGTTTGTAGAAGAGTATAGTTTTTTAATATTTTATTTTTGTATTACAGGTATCATTCTTCGTGATTCCCATGGTGTTGCTCAAGTTCGTTTTGTCAATGGCAACAAGATTTTACGTATCATGAAATCTGTTGGTCTTAAACCCGACATCCCAGAAGATTTATACCATATGATCAAAAAGGCTGTTGCCATTCGTAAACATTTGGAGCGCAATCGCAAGGATAAAGATGGTAAATTCCGCCTCATTTTGGTTGAATCTCGTATCCACAGATTGGCCCGCTATTACAAGACCAAGAGTGTCCTCCCACCCAACTGGAAATACGAATCTAGCACAGCTTCCGCTTTGGTTGCTTAAGTTACGCTTGATTTGTTTTTGAGGGAGAATTTTTAATTTTTTTTTTTTTTTATATTTTACAAATATAAACGTGAATCAATAAAAAAAAAAAATGTGAAAGAAGTAAAAATTTTAGAAAACTAAAAAATGGAAAAAAAATTTTGATTTTTGTGGTGGTGGTTGTATAGAAGAAATGTTTGTTTACATTGCCGAATACTATTTGTTATTATTTGGACAATTGCATAATATTCTTGTTTGGTGTTTTTGAAATTTGTATATTTAATGCATTTGTTTATAGTAAATTTGTCAATTTAAATGCAGTCAAGAGGGTTTTGTTCATGATTATTTCTGAACACTTACGAAATTTTTTGATATAAGTAATAGCTTTCAATATTACAATTTAATTGCGGCAACTATAAATTTTGTTGCACAGATAAATTGGATTAATGTAAACATAAAGTAAATTTATTTTAATGTGTTTGTTTTTAAATATATATAGTGGTTAAGAGCCAAACTCGTGCACCATTCGTCTTTTATCTACTAATTTCAGCTTGCGTTTTATAGTGCATTAAAGCCTTTAAACAAAAAATTAATTCCACTACACTAATTATCGGTCATTACATAAATAATAGGGTTAAAAGAAAAACTCGGTATAGTTAAATTATTATTTATTATTTTTTGTATGGTTACCTTTAGCTCGAGTCCAGCTCTTGTCTCAGAGGCATACTTTCCACCAGCTTAGGGCGAAAGCTTGGTTAACTGTTTTCCCATTTCTGCATGAGGACATGTGTTGTTTTCACTTTATCTAGATAGCTACAGGGATTCTCGATGGGGTTAATGTCGGTAGTCTGTGGGCAGTTATAGAACGGTCACGACTTCACACTGTATGGATTATTGTTGTAAAAAGGTTAGTTCTTAGACCTAACTTTTGCTTAGATATTGGCAGACCCATAAACCATCCCCTATCCACCACCTAGTTTCACTGTTGGTTTAACAAGTTCTCAAAGAAGCTCTTCATTAGCTTTTCGCCACAGGTGTGGCATTCCATCAAATGTAAATATATTAAATTTGCTCTCGTTGGTGAAAAATACATTAGTTAAAAAAATCTATTATGGAGATCTGTTATGGAGAACTCTGAGCGTTATTTTTTAGTTGAATTGCTAAGCAGTGTCATCTTCACGATAATTATTCCGTTCAAATTAGCCCTTTGGAGTGTATTTCTAATTGTTTCCTGTAGTACTTTCCGCCATGGACGTTAGATTGGAGTCACATAGATACAGCTGCTCATTACATGCTATGACAATTATTTTTTCAGGTGCAATAAATATTTTAGTTGATTTTTGGTTTTCTTTTGAAGGCTTGTAATGTTTCAATCTATATTGAATAGTGGGCTTTTATCCAAAACTTTTGTAATTTCAGGTATAGATTTTCCCTCAGAATGATTTATTGCTAGTTCTCTGCATTCTTCGCTCGTTTGTTTAATTTGCCTTCCCATTGGAATTTTTTCAATTCAATTTACAAATTATAATCCAAAGGTTTTTAATTAAAGATCGTCTTTTTGTGAACGAGTTGGGCTTAACACCTTGGTACCGTTTTCTTCCCCCGAAATAAAAGATTGTGTAGTTTGAAAAATATAACCATATATAACATAACCAAGTTTCGTCGCGATCTGCGGCCGCTCCTCATGGGATCTTCGTCATTAGTATTAAATAAACAAATTAAAAGACATCAAATTCAATATTTTGAATGCTAAGGACCCACGTATCTACATTTAATTTCTATCAAGTAAACTGTGACTCAAAAATATTACAAACATTTTAAATGCTAAATTCAATTTGAACTTTAAATTCCAATTCCATAGCATCAGAACAGAAAATAATGTTAGCTGTTTTGTTTTATTATAATAACCTGATGTAAAGCACGTAATTGGAGATCTCATTTAAATCTGCTGTAGAAATAAAATACATACCTAACACTAATTCTTAAAGTTGAAAAAATTTAGTTTTTGTAGCCACATACTTGACAAGTTTTTTTTTTTTTGTTGATTTTATTTCCCTCTAAACTAAATATACTTTTCCATCCTTTCATTTTTCCGCTTAATAATTTTATATAATTTCAAAAGCTATTTGCCAAATTACAAACCCACTGAATAACTGGATTCTGATCCAAGGAAAGTTTTTTATTTCAACTTCAACCGTCAATTGCCGAATCCCATAGAACTAATAAGTACATAAATCTAAGAGCTATACATTGAATTTATAAGATATTTCCTAAATTGAGCTGAATCACAAAGTATACTATGGAAATATAAAAACGGCCTAAAAATATTCTATAAAAATTAAATCAATTACACAAAATCACACTAAAAGAGCTGGTAGCTCTTTACACTAGTACTAGAAAATTTACCACTTAGCATTTATGTCTTACACCATCATACCGAAATCCGTTTAAAATCTCTTCGTGACTTGCGTGACCGTGTGTGACTAAGTCAAAGTTAATCTTTTCACAGCAAGTGTATGGACCAAGTTTCAGATCGATCGGATGATGCGAAAAGACATTTCGATCACTCCGTGACAATGCGTGACTACCCCAAAATTAATCTGTAGTCACAACAAGATTAAGATCAGATCAATTGGATAAGGGGGAATGGGGTTGCCCGACGACAGACAGACAGAGAGTATGAGTTAAAAGAAAGAGTTTAAAAAGGGCTTGATTAATTTTAAAGTATTCTTTTTCAATTTGGCGTTCATATTAACTTTTTGTTTTGTTTACAAAATAGAGTTACCGAGTTCATAATATAGCCACATTTTGGGGGAAAACATTAACATATATTATTAGTATTATATTAATAATATGTATGCTCTGTAATTAACAATCTTTTGTTTTTATATGCGCATATCACGAAATAAATCACAATAACACATTTAACAAGTTAATACTTTGATTAGAATTTTGCAGTAATCCAGTAAATCTGTATTAAATTTTCAACAGGGTAACATTTATCATCGTTAGTGGCAGCAATTACTCGCACGAAAAATTTGGTGCCAATAGTGTGACCACTGTGGGCGGGTTCGGTATTTTGAGCAAAATTTTTTCTGTGTTTACATGGAAACTTCTGACGTCGTCGTTTTTCGACGTCTTTTTTTGTTCGTAGGCGAACGGTGTAGAGAAGCAAGAGGGGTAAACAAAAAGACACGATTTCTGTTTTTTCATAGAGCATAAATATTATTAACTATTATTAAAATAAAACTAATAATAATAAATGTAAACATTTTCCCTCAAACGTGTGCCTGTATAATAAACTCGGTAACTCTATTTAAAAAAAATAAGAGAGAGAAGTAAACAGATTTTTTTTAAGTTTACGCTTCGACAACATTTTAAAAATGAGATTGCAGTCAGATGTGTGAGCACAAAAGTTAATGGCGATGGATTCGAAAAATTTTTCGTTGATAATACGAACACAACGATTTCACAGTTGCAGTGTGATGTGAGATAGGGGGTAAGACCAGTACAAAAAAAAATCATTTGCTTTGATCTCAAAGCAAATCCAGCCATACAGCCATTGGCTGAATAAGACAAAGAGTTATCGAACTGTTAGTTTACAAGTGAATCTTAGATATCGATTGCAGTTTGTTTATGAAAGAATAAAATCTCAGTGAGAATTTCTTATTCTCTGAGAGAATACGTCTCTCTAAGAGAATTAACATTTCAGTGTTTCAGTCCAAATCAGTGTTGCTCTTGTTTCTTACTCTCTAAAAAATGAAAAAAAAACCCACAAGATAAGTGTTGCAACACAATAATGACGGGACGGTCAGCGTTTTACTTTGCGAGAGAAACTGTAATACTATGTTCACACGGACAGCAATATTCGCGGTTCGCTCTCTTATTCTCGGTTGGCGAGCGAATCACGATTGAATCTACATGATTCGCCATACAAAATTTTGAGAGCGAATCTACTTGGTTCATTTTGAACCTAGTTGTGAACCTAGAAACATTCAGTGTCATCTCCAAGTTTGATAACAAATTATCGCTAGTTTATATAAACTAGCTGTCAAATACAAAATATAAACAAAGAAAAAACAAGAAATTAATGTGTACAAAGAACATAAACAAAGAAAAAACAAGAAATTAATGTGTAAAAAACAATATAAACAAAGAAAAAACAATAAATTAACGTGTACAAAACAATACAAACAAAAAAAAAAACAAGAAATTAACGTGTACAAAAAAATAAATAGAAACATAAATAAATAGAAACAAATAAAACCAATATATTACATAAAGCATATAAATAATTTAAAAAATGTAAAAAAAGAAATAGTGAAACATATTTTGAAGTGCAGAAGGATGTCTCCAAACAGAAAAACCCTAAATATTTAACGAGAAATTTTAATGTAAATAAAAACAAAACAAAAAGCCGCGCCATATGTTTCAAAAAAATATATAAATAAACGTCAAAATGAAACAAGAACACTCGTCTGAACACCTAGGTTCACAATCATGATTCAGAGAGCGAATCAAGTGGTTCATTTTGCCGTCTGAACATGCTATAAACAAAATATCAGCTTACAAAATCAGAAAAGTTGGCAGCTCTGGAGAGAAAGTATAAGAGAAAAACAGTGAGTAGAAAAATAATTTAAATCTCATGATGGTACTGCTCTTCAGATTTAATGGAAATAGACGACCCGTCGTTAGTGTGTTCCAACACTTAATCTGAATTTAAAAAAAGCTTATAAATTTACACAATATAAAGAATTAAAAAATCCTAGATTTATGCGATTTTGAAAAAAAAATCTCAAAAATAAAATTTAAATTAAATTCATTCGCATTTTTATATAGTTCATATTTAAAATTTTTTTTAAAAATATTTTTGACAAAAAATATTTACTCATCACAAAACACAATGTTTGCTTCGCTTTCTTATTACTGAAAAATGTTGATTTTTTTTTTTTTTATTTATATTAAAAAAAAAATTAATAAAACCCTCTAAATTAGAAAAACCACCTAAACTACAAAAGCCCCAAATCTAGGGGAAAGCCCCCAAACTGACAACGTTGCTTCAAAGCGAAAAACGTTTAATTATATTGTTAATCCTCCATTCATTTTTTCATTCTGTGGGGTCATGGTTTGTTTTTCCAGCTAGTTATACTTTAAGAACGTATCAGCTTTTTATTTTTGTGCTTTTTTCCTATTTGTGACCAGACGGTCTATTATCTTTGTTATATAAAATATAATAAATTAATTATTTTGAAGTCATCCGTCATTTTGTTTATATTTATTAGTCTTTAATGCAAAATATTTTTTTTATTTAAATGTGTTGATTGGTAATAATTTTTTGTGTTCATTGGTGATCATTTTTTTGTGTCAATGAAACCAGCTGTTTTTAACTCTCACTTAACGTGGTACACAAATTTTTGTTTTCAACAGGTTCGTCCGTTACGGAACGGAAAGTTAACAGAACTACTAAAGTCACAACTTACACATGTTCTATTAACCGTAACCAAACGTGTCAGCTTTTTTTTCTGTTACATGAAAAGCATTTAGAGCAGTTACCGAACACAACTGTCACCTAACCGGAACGTCCCAATCTGTTGAAAATAGATTTTTGCTACGTTTGTACGTGACATTTGTGAACAGCTGATAAAGTTTGGTTAATTTAACACGTGCTGGTTCGTTTTTTACGGTCTATAACTGCACTAAATATCAACGTTATATTTACGGTGCGGATACATTTTAACAACGTGTAGCTAACTAGGCCGTTAAGCTCAGCGTGACGTATCGGGAGTTGATATTTTCCTGGAATGTCTAAAAAAATAAAAAGTTAAGAGGAAAAAAAAAATAATAAATTCTTGGAATAAAAAAATTTTATTAATAAAATATATATTTTAAGTAAACTATATAGATGTTGAAAATTTAACATTGTTGGTCCTGGCCAATGCTTGTTTAATTAATTATTCCTCACTTTCTCTGTTTATTTGCAAAAAGAAAATAACAAAAACATATGATATATTACGATACGATAATATTACGCCTTGGTGATGATTGAGAATGGTTCTCTTGCCGCACCAACATATAAAATCGTTTTGATATTTGCTCAGACCAGTACAAAAAATCATTTTGCTTTGATTTCAAAGCAAATCCAGCCATTGACTGAATAAGACAAACAAGGAGTTGCCGAACTGATAGTTTACAAGTGAATCTTAGATATCGATTGCAGTTTGTTTACGAAAGAATAAAATCTCAGTGAGAATTTCTTATTCTCTGAAGAATAAGTTTCTCTAAGAGAATTAACAGTTCATAATATTTCAGTTCAAAGCAGTGTTGCCAAGAGATTGTTTCTTACTCCCTAAAAAAAATGAAAAACCCCACAAGATTAGTGTTGCAACACAATAATGACGGGACGGTCGTTGACCATTTAAAGAGAACAACAGTGAGTATATAAAATCCGTTCTCAAAATAATTTAATTCTTGATAGTACTGCTCTTCAGATTTAATGGAAATAGACGACCCGTCGTTATTGTGTTCCAACACTTATACCCTGTTTCCATAACACACTTCGTCACAGACGAACGAAAATTTGTATGAAGAACAAAAACAAAATACACACTCGTTCGCTTGTGACGAATTGTGTTATGGAAACAGGGTATTAATCTAAACTAAAAAAAGCTTATAAATTTAATCAATATAAAGAAGTAAAAATCCTAGATTTATGCGATTTTAAAAATAGAATCTCAAAAATAAAATTTAAATTAAATTAATTCGCATTTTTATTAAATTCATATTTTCAATGTTTTTTACATTTTTGACATTTTACTCATCACAAATCACAATGTTTGCTTCGCTTTCTTATTACTGGAAAATGTTGATTGTTTTTTTATTTTTTATTTATATTTAAACAAAATTTAATAAAACCCTCTAAATTAAAACTACGACCTAAACTAAAAAAAACCCAAAATCTAGAGGAAAACTTCCAAACTGAAAACGTTGCTTCAAAGCGAAAAACGTTTAATTGTATTTTTAATCCTCCATTCATTTTTCCAGGTAGTTATACTTTAAGAAAGTATCAGCTTTTTTTCCTATTTGTGACTAGACGGTCTATTATCTTTGTTATATGTATAAAATATATTTTTTTGCATAAATTAATTATTTTGAAGTCATCCGTCATTTTGTTTATATTTATTAGTCTTTAATCGAAAATATTTTTTTTATTGTGTTGATTGGTGATAATTTTTTGTGTTCATTGGTGATAATTTTTTGTGTAAATGAAACCAGCCGTTTTTAGCTCTCACTTAACGTAGTACATAAATGTTTGTTTTCAACAGGTTCGTTCGTTACGGAATGTAAATTTAACAGAAATACTGTCGTCACAACTTACACATGTTCCATTAACCATGAAAAAATCTTACTGATTCGTTACAGAATTAAGGTACTTGGGTTACCCGAGAATAACGGTAACGGCGAGAATCGGCTGTTTCAACCAGAGGAGTAATGGAAACTACATACAAGTGCTTATCCAACTTAACCGTAACTAAACGTGTCAGCTGTTTTTTTTTTCTTTTACATGAAAAGCATTTAGAGCAGTTACCGATCTCAACTGTCACGTAACCGGAAAGTCCCATATCTGTTGAAAATAGATTTTTGCTTCGTTTGTACGTGACATTTGTGAACAGCTGATAAAGTTTGGTAAATTTAACACATGCTGGTTCGTTTTTACGTTCTAAATATAACTACACTAAATGCCAACTTTACATTTGCGGTACGGATACATTTTAAGAATATAAAGGCCTAGTTAGCCACACGTTGTTACAATGTATCTGTACCGTAAATGTAACGTTGACATTTGATGCAATTATAGAACGTAAAAAACGAACCAACATGTTGCTGTGTAAAATTAACCGAACTTTATCAACTGTTCACAAATGTCACGTACAAACGTAGCAAAAATCTATTTTCAACAGATTGGGACGTTCCGGTTACGTGACAGTTGAGTTCGGTAACTGCTCTAAATGCTTTTCATGTAACAGAAAAAACAGCTGACGCGTTTGGTTAAGGTTACGTGTGGCTAACTAGGCCTTTAAGCTCAGCATGACGTATCGGGAGTTGATATTTTCTTGGTATGTCTAAAAAAAATAAAAAGTAAAGAGGAAAAAAAAATAAATTTTTGGAATAAAAAAAAAAATAAAATATCTATTTTAAGTAAAATATATATATGTTGAAAATTTAACATTGTTGGTAATGCCAATGCTTGCTTAATTAATTATTACTCTCTTTCTCTGTTTATTTGCAAAAAGAAAATAACAAAAACATATGATATATTACGATACGATAATATTACGCCTTGGTAACTCAGCCATAATTCTGCATTTACACAACTACAAAATACACAGTTTTTTATTTGTATTTCGAATAATTTTATACAGAAATCAGTTCTTTTCTGCCCTTCGTGCGGCTTGTGTGTTCTAGCGGTGTTTTCGTTGAAATATATATATGTGTTCTTTAGTGATTGTGGAATATTTTTCTTAATTAAGCTATTAACGTGCAATTTTATTTCAAAAGAATAAAAATTCAATAAAAAAACGGCATGAAATAAATGCTAAAACTAATTGACAAAAAGTATTTCTCAAGGTTTGTGCCAAAATCATTAATGGGAGTATATTCCAATATAAGTATATTGATACAAATTTTAGTGTCTGTAATAAATATTTTTAAGAGTTTAGATTTCCTCGTTTGTTTGCTAATTTTTTTTGTTGCCTTATTAATCTGACGGACGATTTTACTAAACAGCAGACAGCAGGCAAAAAAGGTGTATTTTGCCGTCTTATGCATGTGGTACCTATAAAGTGATGACGAAATATGAAATACCAAGAATTTTTAGACAATTTTAAATGAAACGAAGCAAATCATTAATAAAATTGAATTTCGAATAAAATTAATAACCGTTAAACAAATAATATTAAAGTTTATGAGCGATTAATTTAATATGAAAAATTGCCAACACGTGATTAGATAATTTACTAAATTATACACAATTTTGTTTAAAAAGCTAAACAAAAACAAAAAGTCAACGAATGTCTCACGCGTAGTAATTACGTACACCCATGTTTCCTTTTTAGTTTTTTTTTTTTTTGCAATACCGAATTGCTTTGTTGTATTTACCGCTACATCACAGCTGCTTTTTTTGTACTCTTATTATCATCACTCTATCTCTCCCAACTATTCTTTCTCTTTTAATAGAATTTTTAGTTATCTCTTGTTTCTTGCTTGTAGAAAAAAAAAATGACTTTAAAATATTAAAGAAATAACGTATTTTTAAAATGCTTACACATTTATTAAACACATCGATTGATTGTAATATTTTAGTAGTTGCGAGTATAAAAAAAAAACAAAAAAAAAAATTAAAAAATAAAACAATGCCGTTTTATGATAGTGTACATACTTACATAAAATAGTAAGTGATGAAAAACTATTTATGTGATGGTTAACAGTTAGTGCATAAATATTTACAGTTCCTACATGTCATATTATACTACATATTAACATTGGTATACTGTGAATACTTTGAAATGTTAGTTACACTGACGGTCTTATTCATGAAATACATAAATATGTAAGTATATAGTACATACATATAAATGTTTTAACTAGGGTCCTTAACAGTTAATCTTTTATCATAAAAGTCGAAAATTAGTTATTTTTTTATTTTAATATTTTCAAGCAGAAATTGCAATTATTTTTTTTATTTTTCGAGCAAATATACATTTCAAACAGGAAAATCCCTCCAAAAGACTTTTTAAGGAACAAGTCTCGTTTAGGTGCACCACCCCGATTTTTTTGGAAATAGGGGTATTTGAGGTGATTTAGGAAAAAAATTTTTTTTTTGTCGGAAACCCATATTTTCCGAGTTATGGACCTCCAAAGTTTTGACATTGATTTCGATATAACTTGAACAATTCTTATCGGATTTGAGGAATATATGTATCATATGAAAGGTTATTAAATTGCCTTTATTTCAAAATAAAAAATTTCGAAATCCTTTAACCCATTGTGAACCTATTCAAGATTGTGCATTTTTGATAAAGAGTTTTTGTGAAAAGCTGTAATTATCAGACGAAATTACTTATATAAGGTATGTATTTGCACATTTACAATAAAAGTAGGGGTCACAAGCTATTTTTTGTCTATTATGACTTTTTGACTCTTAAAGTGCTGGATATATTAGGAGTTAAAGTTGGATATTATTTTTTTTTTTCGCGATTTACTCGTTTCAGTGTAGCTTAGCTAATTGCAGTAAAACTGTATGGCAACATTGTGTAGTTATTTTCTTATAACCGCGATTTACTCTGTAAATAATTTGAGTACAGCGAATTTCCCAACAAAATTTTCATAATAGGACGGAGAAGAAATGAGGGGATGCTTTAATACCATGTGAGATAAGGCCATGATGGCTTTATCTTGTCTTATGTCTTCCCGGAGACACTAAAGTTAAGTATTGAAATCTGGCTTCGCATACTAAAGTTTTTCTGCGTGGCGGCCTGCGGCCGCGCTTAAGGGTTTTCTCCTCCAGTAGGACACGGCAGGTGGCTTCGCTGAATAAAGTTTTCCTGCGTATGTCACAAGCGAATTTCCCAACAAAATTTTCATAATAGGGCGGAGAAGAAATGAGGGGATGCTTTAATACCATGTAAGATAAGGCCATGATGGCTTTATCTTGTCTTATGTCTTCCCGGAGACACTAAAGTTAAGTATTGAAATCTGGCTTCGCATACTAAAGTTTTTCTGCGTGGCGGCCTGCGGCCGCGCTTAAGGGTTTTCTCCTCCAGTAGGACACGGCAGGTGGCTTCGCTGAATAAAGTTTTCCTGCGTACGTCACAAGCGAATTTCCCAACAAAATTTTCATAATAGGGCGGAGAAGAAATGAGGGGATGCTTTAATACCATGTGAGATAAGGCCATGATGGCTTTATCTTGTCTTATGTCTTCCCGGAGACACTAAAGTTAAGTATTGAAATCTGGCTTCGCATACTAAAGTTTTTCTGCGTGGCGGCCTGCGGCCGCGCTTAAGGGTTTTCTCCTCCAGTAGGACACGGCAGGTGACTTCGCTGAATAAAGTTTTCCTGCGTACGTCACAAGCGAATTTCCCAACAAAATTTTCATAATAGTCTCATTAAAAGTCAATAATATCTCCGGTCCTGGAAGTGTTAAGAGGACAAAATATATACATATGTAGCTTGTGGGCCCAGCTTTCATTCAGTTGCTGTAAATACAAAAATTTTATAGATCATTTTATGAGATAATGCCACGTTTGCGAAAAAAAAACTTTCCCAAATATACAAGAAATTTTTAAAAAAAAATTTCCATTTCTAGTTAGAATTGTTAAGTCGAATTTTTTAAGAAAGTGTTGTTTTTAGTGTAATGGGTTTTTGTTATTTGTGCAATAAAAAAAAAACAAAGTTGTACCCCTAATATCTCCGGATTACAAAGGGTTAAAAGGTCAAACTATATCTTAAATAAAAGCTGTTAATCCTATGAATGTACTAATTAACATATATTTTGTTGTGTAATAGCGTTTTATTGAAATAAAATGAATTATTTACAAAAAACTGCATCTTAAAAAGAAAGAAAATTATTTTGGTCCATAATGGGTTAATGGATTTCGAACTTTTTTATATCAAATTAAAGGTACTTTAATAAGCTTTCATATGATATATATATTGCTAAAGTCCGATTAGAATTGTTCAAGTTATATCGAAATCAATGTCAAAACTTTGGAGGTCTATAACTCGGGAAATATGGGCTTCCGACAAAAAAAAAATATTTTGCTGTAATCGCATTAAAAAGTGGAACGAGTGGTGAAAATTTGGAACGTATCGGAGAGGTGCACCTAAACGAGACTTAAGCCCTTTTTAATTGGCATTAATATTAAAAAACAGATTTTTTTTTGAATTGAACTCTCAAATTTCGCACATTTTTCGAGTTTTTTTTTCTAAAAAATATGATAAGAATCAAAAAAAAAAATTACTGTTATTTTTGTCGAAAAATACAAAAATAAGTTATTTCTGCTCGAAAAAAAAACATTTCTGCTTGAAAAAATAAAAATCAACAAGAAAACAAGTAAGAAAGTTATAGTCGGTCTAGACCGACTATACGATACCCTATACCATGCGTTTAGAAACTCTATCTCTTAGGCCCAACTAACTGGACATAGAAAATAAGCAAAAACCAAATTTGAGTGGGATTTTTATTAATTTTTTTTTGGCTGCAGATATGAAAAAGTTCATATCGGATGATACATATATCTATATGGGGACTAGGTCCAAAAATGGACCGATCCTGATCATGTTTGGTAAAGTCTGTTTTATTTTGCAAAAATATATACAAACAAAATTTGAGAAGAATCAGTGCAATATTTTTGTTTTTAATAGACTTAAGTGAAGATCGGGAAGCAGCACTATATGGGGCCAAAGGGATCATTTTTGGACTACTCATTAATGGATGTAATGAACGCATACAAACCCAATTTGAGTAAGATCTATATGACAATTTGGATCTTATGGCAATTTATGTCGATTTCATAGGGGTAATTTGTATGGGGGCTAGGTCTGAACATGGACCGATTCTCACCAATTTCAATAGCGTTCATCCCATGGCCGATAAAAGCTTACATACCAAATTTCACCAAAATATATTCATATTTGCGACCTGCAGTTTGATTACAAGGTTTACATGGACACACAGACGGACGGACGGACGGACGGACGGACATTGTTAAATCAACTCAGAAAGTGATTCTGATTCGATCGGTATAATTAAAGATGGGTCTAGGTCAAATATTTTTGGTTGTTACAAACAGCAGCACAAAGTCATTATACCCAAACCACATAGTGGTATAGGGTATAATTATAGTCGGTCTAGACGGAACATACCACTCCCTATACAATGAGTTACGAGAAGAACTCTTAGATCCAACTATGCTGAGGTCATAATGGAATACACCCATACAATTAGTAGCAGGGACCGAAAATAAGTTTTTTTTGGAAGAAAAGTTGCGCTAAAATTCGCTCTATATGGCCCTTATTATGAGTTGCATTCGATCTTCGCTGGCTATCGAACATCGACTATCGAATGTCGAATTCGTATTGTGAGCTGTGAGTACAACGAATTTTCAATCGAACATAATTTTGCTTTCGATGAAGGATGGCAGTTTGTTAAACTTATTGAAAATATAAGTTGTAAATTATTTTAATTTCATGAGATTGTTCTGCCTTGATCTGCCTCCTTGCAGTCGAAAATTTGCTATAAATATGTAAACAAATGGTACCATTGTTAAAACCTCGCATACTTATGTAGTGGAATCCATTTCCAAAATGTTGGAAGCATCTCTCATGACTAAGCATTCGTCTTCATCAGACGATCATAGAACCATAATTCCATGTTAATAAATAATTATTTTTTCTTTAATAAATTTGTAAATAATGTTTATTTATAGTGCCAGCTGTTGTGAATAATCCAATTGAGTGAAATTCACAATAGCGCTATTTTATCGAATGCCAAATAAAAATTCGTTCGATCAGTTATTTCGACCACAATCGAAAGTCGAAAGTTGCTCATAATAGGCACCTATGTTTTAGGGAATTTTTAACCCTTGTAAGATACTACCATAATCCAGAACTGGAAATTCGAGTGCAAATTCTAGGAAATTTTATTTTTTTCCTTAAATTTGTTTCTTTCAAGTTTTTTTAAATCTCTACATATGTATATAAAAATATTTATGATAATAAATAATTTTAAAGGATCATAAAGGTATGTAATTTTAAGCAATTCACAATTCAACACAAGGCATGTGACATACAATTATAATGAAATTCCATGAATTGTGATTTGGCTAACATTGATTAAAATTATTTAGTATTTTATTTTATTTAATATAATATATTTTTAACACATATTATACATAAATTTTAAAATTCTGCACTTCTTTTCCATATGAACTATAACTATGCCAATTTTCACACTCCTCCGTGCCCGCATTATGCTTAAAAGGTGGATGAAATAATTTTCCTTTTCGTATCAATATATAGATCACGTCCTATGCACTCAATGCACTATTGTATTTGTAAAAGCACTTAGGCATAGCCTGTGTATTCCAATACACACACACACATCACTTAAGCTGCGTTCACACTACGTGTTTTGCTTGTGTTTTTCTTAGTTTCTTAGCACGTGTAATTTGTACACATAGTGTGAACCCTTTCAAACATTGTTTATGTACAACACATTTTGCAAGACATATGTAAATTTTTCAATTAGAGCAGGTTCTATTTTGCCAAGATAAACATATGAAAATACAACACTGCTTGTGGAGAAAGAAAAAAAGAGTAAATTATAAAGATTAATATTGAAAGAAAAATAAATTGTTTAATATTAATTAACAATTTAAAAATATATAAAATATATAACTTTATTTTAAACAATAAATTTTTGTAAATTCACAAATTAAATCAGCTGTTGTTTACATTTAGAGGTTATGTCATTCGGAAATACATATGTACGTTTGAACGCAAAAATTATGAATCGTATGTAAAACGCTAATTTTGACACACGCACGGAATTACGTATGGATCGTAAAACTGAATTTACATATGGAAAATTCACATAGTGTAAACACACCTTTAGCATCAAGAAATACAAAATACACGAACAATTTTGTCATCGTTTTTTGTTGTTTATTCTTGCTTATAACAATAAGCAAAGCAAGAACACTTTCGTATGTTTTGTTAGTACTCATTAAGGTGTGTTCAGTTATATTTTAAACACGACTTAAACACGACTTAAAATATAACTGAACTCGAACCTGTTTATTGTACATGTTGTGTTTTTTCTTACTACACGAGCCACAACACGACTTAAAATATAACTGAACTCGAACCTGTTTATTGTATATGTTCTGTGTTTTTTTTCAGTACACGTACCAGAACATGAACTTCAAATAAAGCAACACTCAAAAATGTGTGCTTTATGTGTGATTGAAACAAAAAGTATGTGATACAAAAATGTTCGTGTAAATAACGAAATATTAAAACGAACACAGTCATGGTTGTGTTGGGCACCGAAGAAAATTTAAAAACAAACATAATTGGTATGAAAATAAAAATATGTGTGTGTTGGTCAAAGTTATGTTTGTTTACATATATGTACGAGTTTTTTATTCAGTGTGTGTTTTTTTCTGAACTCTGAATTTTATACATAAATAAAATAATTTTTATAAATACAGTTTTTTATAATAAATTTTATAAAAAAATTATTTTATTATTTTACTATTTTATTTATAAAATCAATAAAGATTTCTTACAAAACAGTCTGTTTTGTTTACTACATTGCAAATTATATTTAAATTCCTTGCCCTAAAAACCCCTTAAAAATGCTGGATGCATTACATCAAATGCATTACATCAAAAATACGATTTGTATCCGGATAGCGATAAGCAAAAAATAAAATTACTTTCGATAAGGGTTATTGGTAACCAAACAATATTTTTAGTTGCTATAATAGTTATTCATACCAACAAAAATATTTCTCACTTACAGTCAAGGACTTATGTCCAAAAATTTCAAAACATCGCTAATCCAAGAGCATTAGAAACAAGTAAGAAAATTAAAGTCGGTCTAGACCGACTATAGGATACCCTATACCATGCTTTTAGAGACCCTATCTCTCAGGCCCAACTAACTGGATATAGAAAATAAGCATAAACCAAATTTGAGTGGGATTTTTATTAATTTTTTCGGCTGCAGATATGAAAAAGTTAATATCGGATGCTATATCTATATGGGGACTGGGCCCAAAAATGGACCGATCCTGACTATGTTTCGTAAAGTCTCTTGTATTTTGCAAAAAATATATACAAACAAAATTTGAGAAGAATCAGTGCAATATTTTTGTTTTTTGATAGATTTAAGTGAAGATCGGGAAGCAGCTCTATATGGGGCCTATGACTAAGAGTTGTCCAATAGGGATCATTTTTGGACTATTGATTAGTGGATGTAATATATACATACAAACCCAATTTGACTAAGATTTGTATGATAATTTGGATCTTATGGCAATATATGTTGATGTCATAGGGGTCATTTGTATGGGGGCTAGGTCTGAACATGGACCGATTCTCACCAATTTCAATAGCGTTCATCCCATGGCCGATAAAAGATCAAATACCAAATTTCGTCAATATATATTCATATTTGCGACCTGCAGTTTGATTACAAGCTTTACATGGACACACAGACGGACGGACGGACGGACGGACATCGTGAAATCGAATCAGATGGTGATTCTGATTCGATCGGTATAATTAAAGAAGGGTGTAGGTCAAATATTATTGGTTGTTACAAACAGCAGCACAAAGTCATTATACCCAAACCACATAGTGGTATAGGGTATAAAAATAAAGGTTTTGTTTACGGATGAAAGTAAGTTTAACATGCACGCAAATGATGGAAAGATTTGGCGCAAAAAGAACACAGCCCTTGAACCAACGAATATTGTTAAAACATGGTGGTGGTAACGTAATGGCTTGGGGAGCCATAGCAGCATCTGGAGCTGGAAGGTTAGTTTTTATAGATGGTATTATGGATCGATACTACTATAAACAGCTTTTAGAATACAATTTGGAGCCATCAGTTGATATGTTGGGTCTTGGGCAGCATTGGATTTTCCAACAGGACAACGATCCCAAACATAAAGCGCACATTGTCAGAGATTGGTTGCTTTATTATGCACGAAGGCAGTTAAACTCCCCTCCCCAATCGCCAGATCTTAACCCCACTGAGCACGATTGGGATACTTTGAAAAGAAAAATTGGACATTTTGATGTTACCAACAAGGAATCATTAAAAAGAGCGTTACAAACGTGCTGGTCTCAAATTACTCCTGATAACACCGAAAATCTGGTCGCATCAATGCCAAGACGTCTACATGCAGTGATTGATGCTAACGGTGGGCCGACAAAATATTAATTTTATAAAAAAAAGTTTTAAAAGTCACTCATTTCTTATTTCAAAACAAAAAATATTACAATGTATGAACACTTTTGTTTTTCGTTATTTTTTGTTTTTTTTTTTTGTATATTCAGTTATTTTTTAAAGAGAAATAAAATTTTTGTTTTTGTACAGTAATTATCATGAAATAAAATATATTCTGTATAAAAATTTTTTTTCTAATGCTCTTGGATTAGCGATCTTTTGAAATTTTGGGTATGTATGAAGACTTAAGTCCTTGACTGTTATTGGTTACGATGACCTAAATTAATTATACAAATGTGTTTGAAACAATAGAACTTGTCATTCCAACAAGTTTTAAGAGCAAGATTTAACAATATCGCTATCTATTACTTTTATTGTACACATTTTAAGCATTTTAAAAATACAAGTAATTCTGGGGCAAATCGTCGTATTCGATATCGAGTAAAATCAATCGAAATTCCGTATTTGGGTTTATTATTTAAAGAGGACGGACAGTCGTCAGACCTCGTTTCACTCTTACTATTAACTATGGGCCAAAACTCGTTAGCTATGACAGAGTAAAATTTGGAAAATAAAAAATAATTTCGATCCAAAAATTTCGATAACGATTGCGACGATTCGACCCCCTGGTCAAACTCATCTAATTTTTTGTGCTGGCAATAATGTTGACTCTATAGAAGCTATCAAAGTGCGGCATCTGGAGAGTGCAATATTTGTACTCTGGATACCAAAGATCTTCCATATTTTTGGGTCTTGCGTCGCTTACACCTTTCTTGACATCCATCCATCCAAAGATGTTCTATTGGATTAAGGTCCGGCGATTGTGCCGGTCGATGCATAACATGGATATTATGATCCTGGAACCACCACTTTGATTTTTTTGAGGTTTGCTTTGGGTCGTTGCCTTTTCCTTTCCAGCGTAGGGCAACAAAATATTGTTGACGTAGTAGGTGGTTTCCATTTTCCTCCCGATTTGAGCTATAGGTCCATCGCCGTTCCACCCAAAGCACCCTCAAAGTATGAGTCTGAGACCGCCAGGCAAAATTGTGTTGGTGTTGTACTTTTCGGTGAATTGTTGATTAGGAGGGCGTCTAAAGTATTGTTTATGTTTACCGTGGTCGACTACTTTTGTTTCATCGGTCCTTAATATTTTATGCCAACCAGAGTCAGGTTTATTGATAAAATTTCTGACAAACTGAAGTCTCTTCTTTAGAAAAATTTTTTTCAACAGAGGTTCTTTTCGTGGACATCTTGCTGAAAGATTGACTGCAATTAACTGTTTCCTTATTTTCGATGAAGCAACTGTTAGATCTAATTCATTTCTAATCTGAGTAGACGTTATAAAGGGGTGCTTCCTAACGATCAGTGTGATCGCATTATCCTGTCTTTGCTGGTTTTCCTACGTCTACCCCAACTTTCAGACTTTGGTGACCAGTGCAGTGCATTTGTTGTCATTGCGTTGGAAACCCAAAGAAAGCAAACGTTTTGTCTTCGCTGATCAATCTTTTTTATTAACTTCTGATTCTTCCCATTTTCGAAGAATTTTTACAAAAATTAGTCACTACTCTGCACAAAAATGATCAACTGTAACTCAACAACTATATTTGCACTTAGACTTTGGAATTCTCTCACGTTTGGAATTCTCTGTCATTTTTTTTTTTCATTACTGTCTGCTTGTTTGTTTGTCTGCCGAAAAAATTTGAATCCATGTTTAACCCTTTTCTCGTGGCGACGATAAAAATGATCTAACAAATTTTCGTTTAAAAAATTTAATTATAGTATAATTTTGGATTTTTCGATTTGGATTTTTTTTTTTAAATTCAGTCAATCAATTATTTTATTACATGATAGTAAACATAAGTTACAAAGAAAGGGAGTATAATAAAAACTTGGTTTTTATGGGTTAGTTTTTTTAAAAGCATAAAATGTGTAAAATAAAATTAATAGAAAGCCATATTTTTAAACCTTATTCGCTTGTTCTTCGAACACATCTGTATAGGTATCTGTGGTCACAAGCGATAACCGCCTAAGTCGACTTAAGATCGATTTGAGTTATGTATGCTATCACATTCTACTAAAAAATCTGTATATTTACGTGAAATCCCCATTTCTCTAACACTGTTATTTAAAAAGTTATTAATACAAATATTCTGACCTAAGTCGCAATGAAGCCCCATTACATTTATATAAAAATCTATTTGTTATTGCTTGTGACCACAGATAACGATAATGATTAATTATAACCATTATTTCAATTCGTCCTCATATCTCTTATAACTGTTACGCCCCCTGATTTTTACGTTAATAATTTGTTCAGTAGAGGTACGTTAACAATTTGTTACGTTAACAATTTGTTCAGTAGAGGTAATTTGAAATGAAACTTCAATTGTTTTCCGATGAAATGTTTATTTTAACTTTTCCAATATTTATTCGAAATTAATAGTTATTCGGTGTCGTTTGATACGTTTTATTTTTGAACATATTTTCTTTTCCAAAAAGTTCAATTTAAGAAAATATTCGTAATCATTCTGTTATTTTTTTTTTTTTTACAAAATTGTTTCAAAAAATTTTATTTCAATTCAAATTATTTTTATATACATTTCAATGACAATTCCAACATATTGCTACAACAGATATTGATAAACATTGTCGCAAAATTGCTTTTGTTATATACATACATATAAGTATATAAAAAAAAAAAGAAACGAAAAATCTTTTTTATTGATTTGTAGTTGAATTTTTTGTAGTAAATGTTTTTACCGCTTTGTTAATTTTTTTTTGTTATCTAATAATAAATGAAATTACGTTGGATTCAACTGAAAATGGAATAATCTTGTTGTTAAATGTTTCAATATACATTTTTTGTTAATTTTAACGGGAAAATATATTGAGTGTATTGAAAATGTTCATAAAACAAATTTGAGTGGCATTGTTATTAATTTGTGGGAAAAAATTTACCTGTCACTACAATAGTTGGTAAAGTCACTAATTGTTCTCAAAAACATAAGTATACGAGTATAAAGCGCTTTTGAGGAAAATCTATGTAAAATTTTTGATTTTTTTGAATAAAAATGATTCGAAGGCCTTATTTTTGGGCAACTAATTAACGGATGTAAGATCGGGAAGCAAGCTTATATGGGCACTAGTGCTGAAAGTGATCCTACAGGCTTTATTTTTGGACTTATGGGTGTAATGGGTGTAATAAACGCATACAAAGCAAATTTGAACGATATCAATACGTAAATTTGGATCTTTCGGCAATTATAGTCGATCTCATAAGATTTATTTATATGGGGGCAAGGTCTGAACATAGGACCTGAGGCCCTAAGGTGTGTGTGTTTATTGTACCCATTTACCATATAAAGCTGCTTCCCTGTAATTAAATCTATAAAAAAATATTCCATAGATTTTTCTAAAATTTGGCTTTTACATGTTTACGAAAATAAAGTCACTTTATCAAGTAATGTCATTATCGGTCCATTTTTCGACCAGTCTGTAAAAATCTTTTATCGCTATAAACTTTTTCACATCTGCGGGCAACAAATTCATTACAAACCCATTCAAATTTGATTTATGCTTATATTATATAACCAATAGTTGGACCTAAAACTCCTTCTCTAAACTTCTAATGGTATAGTCAGTATAGACCGACTATAATTTTCTTAAGGAGAAATACTCATTCTTAATTTACTAAATAATTATTCAGATGATATATCAAAGTATATTTGTAATCTTTAAAAACTGAAACCCTTAAAATTATAATGAGTTAATGGATTCACATGTTATGAGAAAGTCACCGCAATAGGCTTTCTGACGATGTATTGACCCGATTATACTTGCGAATATATATCAAAGTCTATTCCTGAGTTAATGGATTTCGACGTTTTATATCCCATGGAAAAGCCACCTCAATAAGCTATCTAACAATATATTTTGTTTTATATTTCCAAGTTAAACCAAAATCTGGGGCCAAATCACCGCATTCGATATCGAGTAAAATCAATCGAAATTCGATATTTTGGTTTATTATTTACAGAAGACTGACAAACATCAGCCCGAGTTTCACTGTTATTCTAACTAGGGTCCATAATTCGTTGTATATTATTCTAAGTATATTATTTTAGAAAATAAAAAAATAATTTCGATCGAAAAATTTCGATAACGAATGCGGTGATTTGGCCCCTGGACTTTGAAGAACCCTATCTTGGGAACCAAATCCGACCGAAATCAACTCAATTAGGATTAAGGACAAATCGGCGTTGGGATTTAATGGAGACTTGCTTTTACGGATGCCATATCGAAATGGGAAAATTGTTAGACACTGATGAAAATAAATTTTAATTTGGAATTTTTCTCTTGACCACCATTGTAAATTAATGTACCATCATGTAATTAATTAAAAAATAAAATAAAATTATGTCAAAAATTAAAAATTTTTTTTTTTAATTTTTTGGAAAAAAATTTTTAGGTAATTTATGTCGTCGCCACGAGTCTGTCTGCAAAGTTTCAGCCCGATTGGATCACGGAAAATGGATTAAAAATCGAACCAATGTTTTGTCGACACGCAGACAAGTTTTTATACTAACTTGGGAGTAAAAATAAAATAATTTTTGTTTTATTGTATATTTTTTATAAAATATATAAATATGTTTATCGATATAACAATAATACAATTTTTCAAATTCATTAATTTAATTTATTTGGCTACAGATGTTTTGTGTTTTTTGACACGGAAATAATTATGTTCTGATATTTGAAAAAATTCTTAAATTAATTTCATTTAAATTATAGTTGATTCAGCCTATATATGTATATATATATATATATATATATATATATATTATGTCCTGTGGTTCTTATTGGGAAGGGTCATATATAGTCATAATGGTGTTTAAATTATTTAAAAAATAATGTCCTTTAAGTTTATAAAGATTTTTAACATCGTCACGATTATAATACAAAATATTGTCCATATCTTATCAGTTGGAATGTCTCGGTAATTAATCAAAAAGACAGCAGTAATTAGAAGTCAACTTATCATTAGCAATGGCATTAGATATGTATTTGGTATTTGCGACGATGGACTTGTCCACAAATTTATGTACATATATTTTTCTAAGTACAGTAGTTTGCAAAATTTAATTCGCTTCAAATTCCAAATTCTTTTCATCCAATGAAATATTTTTAATTATAGACATAAAAACAACATAAATAAAGGGTGATCCATTTCGAAGTTCCCTACTTTTTTAAAGAAAAAAAAAAAAAAAAAAACACAGAAAGTTCAAATTTAATGGGGAATGTTTATTATCATTTGAAAGAACATTCTTTGGCATTTATTTTTTTGAAGATTATGTCTATCAAATGTTGGCCGCGGCTACCTCTCAGATGGTCCATCCGTTGAGTCCAATTTTCGATGACTCGTTCGAGCATTTCGACTGGTAATTGGCGAATGACACGCGTGATGTTTTGCTCCAAGGCCTGAATCGAAGCGGAATTGTCCGCATAAACTTTAGACTTTACATATCCCCACAGGAAAAAGTCTAACGGTGTGATATCACACGATCTTGGTGGCCAACCGACCGGCCAAAACGTGAAATTATCTGCTCACCGAAGTGTTCTCTCAATAAATCCATTGATTGATGCGCTGTGTGGGAAGTGGCGCCGTCTTGTTGAAACCAACTGTCGCCGAGATCACGAGCTTCAATTTCAGGCATCAAATAGTCGGTTATCATGCCACGATAACGGTCGCCATTGACGGTTACGTTCTCACTGGCATCATTTTTGAAGAAATATGGACCGATGATGCCACCGGCCCACAAATCACACCAAACCGTTGTTTTTTCTGTACGTGGTCTATTCGGTCGAATATTATCCAATAATGAATGCTGGGTCTCAAGATGGGTGATGGTGTTGCGAATAGTACGCTCAGTAGGCCGACTATGTTGACCATAAGTTGAGCGAACTGCACGAAACACATTCTTCACAGAACGTGAATTTTCGTAATAAAGTTAAACAATTTGTAAACGTTGTTCAGGCGTAAGTCTTTCCATGATGAAATGCCAAACAATACTAAACAAAAATAACATGACAGCATGACACGACTCACACGTGATCTGTCAAAAAAAGGCTATTGAAAAAAGTATCTCTACTTGGATCACCCGGTACTAAGTTATATGTAGATGAATTTCATGCAATATGCATGAAATAAAATGTTGCTTATTAATCCTTCCTTAATGATAATTTTATTACATAAATTTTGATTAAAATAATTTAAAATTATTTAATTGGGATTTAAAGGAGACTTGCTTCTACGGATGGCAAATCGAAATGGGAAAATTGTTAGACACTGATGAAAATAAATTTTAATTTAGAATTTTTCTTTTGACCATTTAAAAAAAACCAACCCATAAAAGCTAAGTTTTTATTATACTCCCTTTATTTGTAAATTAATGTACCATCATGTAATTAAATAAAAAAATATAATATAAAATAAAATATCAAAAATTAAAAAGAAATTTTTTTTAATTTTTGGCATTTTTTTTTTATTTTTTTGCAAAAAAAAATTTTTGTCGTCTCCACGAGTCTGTCTGCAAAGATTCAGCTCGATTGGATCACGGGAAAAGGGTTAAAAATTGATCCAAAGTTTTGTCGACACGCACACAAGTTAATATAAAAAAGGGAGTAAAAATAAAATATTTTTTGTTTTATTGTATTTTTTTTTATAAAATATATAAATATGTTTATCTATATAATAAAAATCTATATATAGAAAAAGAACAATACAATTTTTCAAATTCATTAATTTGTTTATTTTGCTATATGTATATGTTTTTTTTTGACACGGAAATAATTATGTTCTGATATTTGTAAAAATTCTTAAATTAATTTCGTTTAAATAATAGTAGATTCAGCCTATATATAGTCATAATGGTGTATATTTTTAAAAAAAAAAATAATGTCCTTTAAGTTTATAAAGATGATTACGTCATGATTACAATTAAAAATATTGTCCATATCTTATCAGTTGGAATGTCTCGGTAATTAATCAAATAGACAGCAGTAATCAGAAGTCAACTTATCATTAGCAATGGAATTGGATATGTATTTGGTATTTGTGACGATGGACTTGTCCACAAATTAATGTACATATATTTTTCTACTTTGCAAAATTTAATTCGCTTCAAATTCCAAATTCTTTTTAACCAATGAAATATTTTTAATTATAGACATAAAAAAACATAAATACGAGTACTACATGAATTTCATGCTTTATGCATGAAATAAAATGTTGCTTATTAATCCTTAACTAGCAGATTTCAGCCCTCGAAATTGGAGCGCAAATTCTAGGAAACACATTAACAAATTTACTAAACACACACGTAGCATTGTATACTTTTATGTATGTGTTAGTAGCAACTTTAAATGCAATTTACTCAAAATAAAGGAAATAATTTAAAAATCTGTAAATTTGCAAAAAGGCTCAAAAGAAATACCTTTCAAATAATATACGTTTGATTAAAATTGGGATAAAATGGTAGAACAAAACATCAGTCACAAGAAATCGCCTAGCCTATTAATATTATAGATGATAATTTTATTACATAAATTTTGATCAAAATAATTTAAAATTAATTAATTATTATATTTTACGGGTCGGGTAATTGATTTAAAAATTTTATTTTTTTTTTTGCTTTTGACCAATTAAAAAAGTCAAGCTGCAGCTCGTCTGGTAACCCTACTTGTCCGTCCGTCTGTGTTTCCATGTAAACCATGTAATCAAACTACAGGTCGAAAGTATCCACATATTTTGATGAAATTTGGTACATAAGCGTTTATCAGCCATAGGACTAAAGCTATTGAAATTGGTAAAAATCGGTGCATGTTCAGACCGTATACAAACGACCCTTATCAGACCGACTTAAATTGCGATAAGACTCAAATTATATAGTTCTTGGTAAAATTTGGTTTGTTTGTGCTTATTAATCAGTATTCAAAAAATAAAGGCTGCTTCACGATCTTTACTTAAATCTACCTTAAAACAAAATATTGCACAGATTTTTCTCAATTTGGTTTGTTTGTTTTGTTTGTTTTGTTTGTTTTATAATTTGTAAAGGAATCAAATTAATATAATAAAAATGTAAAAAACAAAAAAGAGTAATTTAAATTAAATATTTTACTGCAGAATTTATATAAAGATTAAAATAAAAATGTTACACTTTAGATAAATATTCCATTTAACTCATATGTATAAGGAAATCGGAATTTTTTTCTTTCCGGGGAATAATTAAGGAATAAAAAATAATTAGTTTTTATATATTTCTGTTATTTATTTAAAATGAAGCAAAAGTGATGTGCAAAGATTTAAAATTATAAATATTAAAACAATATTTAAAAAAAATTTATTAAAAGAAAATATAAACTATAGCAAACACATTTTCGTAGTATTGAAATTTTAATTTTTATTTTTTATTAAAATACACAATACAATCATTTGTTGTGACCAGTCAGTCGTATTTTCATAATGTAAAACGTTTTTGTTAGTAATTTTCGATCCAACGTGGAAAGGTCGCTCCGTCGCTTCTGTTATTTCGTATAAGAGGAAACACGTGTCGGTGTTTGGTTTTTGGTCATAAGATATACCCTGGAGTTTTAGTTATGTACCTCTTCCATTTTAATTTAGAATACAAAAAAATGTAAAATGTTTTGGTTGAGACTGAAAGAGAAAATACATACTGAAAATATAAACATTAATTTTTATATAAATATACTTACCGCATTTGCGTTATTTTCATTATTTGCCATATTTATACCCTCCACACCTCAGTGGCAGAGGGTATATATAGGTTTGTCATTCCGTTTGTAACGCATCGAAATAAATTCCGGAGTCTCCAAAACCATATATTTTCTTGATCATTATAACAAGGGAAGTTGATTTAGCGATGACCGTCTGTATGTGGAAATCACGATCACGCCGTCAATATCTAAGCTAGACCGTTCGTTTTTGTATAAAATAGTTTATTAACATCCCAATCCTCCTGTGTGTTTTTTGCTTTTCTTAAGATATGGTGTATATGTTGTATATCTTCTTATTGTTGAAATCATTGCAGTTGTGTGCATATTAGTACCGCGTCACATTGGCCTAAGCAAGTGTTACCACAAATTTTTTATCGTTAAAATTAAAAATTAAATATTAGAAATTAAAAATTAATAAAAATTAAAAATAGAAAAAAATAAAAATTAAATATTAAAAATTAAATATTAAAAAATAAAAATTAAAAATTAAAAGTTAAAAATTAAAAATTACAACTTAAAAATTAAAAATTAAAAATTACAAATTAAAAATTACAAATTACAAATTACAAATTAAAAATTAAAAATTAAAAATTAGAAATTAAAAATTAAAAATTAAAAATTAAAAATTAAAAATTAAAAATTAAAAATTAAAAATTAAAATTAAAAATTAAAAATTAAAAATTAAAAATTAAAAATTAAAAATTAAAAATTAAAAATTAAAAATTAAAAATTAAAAATTAAAAATTAAAAATTAAAAATTAAAAATTAAAAATTAAAAATTAAAAATTAAAAATTAAAAATTAAAAATTAAAAATTAAAAATTAAAAATTAAAAATTAAAAATTAAAAATTAAAAATTAAAAATTAAAAATTAAAAATTAAAAATTAAAAATTAAAAATTAAAAATTAAAAATTAAAAATTAAAAATTAAAAATTAAAAATTAAAAATTAAAAATTAAAAATTAAAAATTAAAAATTAAAAATTAAAAATTAAAAATTAAAAATTAAAAATTAAAAATTAAAAATTAAAAATTAAAAATTAAAAATTAAAAATTAAAAATTAAAAATTAAAAATTAAAAATTAAAAATTAAAAATTAAAAATTAAAAATTAAAAATTAAAAATTAAAAATTAAAAATTAAAAATTAAAAATTAAAAATTAAAAATTAAAAATTAAAAATTAAAAATTAAAAGTTAAAAATTAAAAATTAAAAATTAAAAATTAAAAATTAAAAATTAAAAATTAAAAATTAAAAATTAAAAATTAAAAATTAAAAATTAAAAATTAAAAGTTAAAAATTAAAAATTAAAAATTAAAAATTAAAAAAAAAAAAATTAAAAAATTAAATTAAAAGTGAAAAACTAAAAGTGAAAAATGAAAAATGAACAATGAAAAATCGATTAAAAATGAAAAATGAAAAGTTAAAAATTAAAAATGAAAAATGTAAAACTAAAAATGAAAAATTAAGATTAAGGAATAAAAATTAAAAATACAAATTTAAAAATTGAAAATTAAAAATTTAAAAATTGAAAATTAAAAATTTTAAATCTATTTCACAATCCAATCACAAAAACAGCGTAAGGGAAAATCGGTGTGTGGTATATGTAAGTGTATTGGTGCAAAGATTATGATTTAATTTTATTTAGCTGATTCAACAATTAACAGAAAGCGCCATGAATGTATAGCAAACAACTGCAACCATCAAGTATAACAACCATAGCAGTTGCTTGCTATACATAGATGGCGCTTACTATTTGATTTTAATTGATGTGTAATTAGATGCTTACACCCCTGTGATCGGACTCGTATGACTTCTAAGGTCTCAAAACAGGCTTATAGGGATCAAACTTTGGGTATTATTATGATGCCGGCTGCGTTAAATAACGAATTTCATTGGTGTTCTATGAAGTACTTAGGGATTTTCTCTCTAGTAAAAGAAAAATAATGAAATTTTTCAAATAGTAATCAATTCTTTTTAAGGATCATTGTTTGTTATGATAGAAATTGGCCAATAAGAAAACCAATTAAGTTTGTATTGAATTGGTATTCGGATTTAATGTTTCATTATCGGCAACAGTTTCAAAGTGGTAGCCGTACCCAATATTGGGTGGAGGGTATCAAAAATTCGGCTCAGCCGAATTTAACACTCTTATTTATTTTATTATTATTTATGCTGATAAAATTGTATGTACTATCTGTTTTATTTGTTTTTTCGTTTTCATAAAAACTGGCATTCACTTGGGACTGATATGTTATGATACAATATACAACATTTTATTAAACAGCAAATGAAGTTGTATTGTTGTATCAGATTTTTCAATGAAAATTACCAACAACAATTTTACACTTTTATAAAGTAATACACGATACAACAGATACAACGATACAATACCCATTGTGAATTGCCCAACTATATACATCAGCAAAAAACGGAAAAACACTAGTTTTTGGTAATTTTTTTTAACCGCTAAATTGGGGGTAAACAACTGGGCAACTTATGTTTTTCCTGTTCTATGACAAGTTTTATCGCGATCTGCATGTGTCCCCATGGTACCTTCCTTGTAAGTTAAAGGGATCTTTTTCCCAAAGAAAAAATACGACAAATTAATAATATGTTCGTTCACTTATGTGCCAGATAATCGAATAGTTTTAAATATAAATTAATGTTCTTATAATTTTTATTTATGTGATATTTGATCTTAAATTGATTTTTTGATTTCTTATAAATTTTTTGCAGTTTGTTTATTAAATAAAAAGTATTTACTTTTATTAAATAAAAAGTATTTACTGCTTGCAAACATCATTCATTTAATACAGATTCTATAGAATTTATTCTATTTTTAAACCAAGCCCATTGTTATTAATACGCTTTCGTCACAACTTTTTTTATCATAAAATTATTTAATCTACTGGCTTAAAAGAAAGCTTTTAAAATGTTTGTTGTCTTTGAAACATTTTGTGTTAAAAATTTATGCATTTTAGCGTTCCATTGTCATCTTCTAGCACTGAATTGATGAATACATTGTATTGCAGAAATGATTCTATGTTATGGTGTTTTCAACTGTTTTTAAAAAATATATTCATAACAAAACAACAAGACAATGACATACTTTAACAATAATTCTGAATGGAATATTGTAGCATAAATATACAGTGAACTAAATAAAAACTCGAACACTGATTTATTAAATATAGATTTGCATATAATTAGAAATCCATTTAAACAAGATACCAAGATAGTCAAAATACCAAAGACAGCCAAGGTGGGTCTGTGGCCAACAGGTCTTGACGACAGTTTTTTTACATCCATTACCTTGAAAAGTGTAAAATGATCACCGGCGAATATTTTTAACAGTTGTTATAAAGATTCGATATGCATTTGAAGTAAAAACGACCGCATTTGGCGAAGAAAAAATTTCTCTTACACCATGACAACTCACTGTCGTACACGTGTGTCGCCTTGGCAAAAAACCATAGATCTAGCATATTATCTAGATTTAGCCACCTGCGACTATTTTTCATTTGCAAACCTGAAGAAATGGCTCGTCGGTAAGAAATTTGGATCGAATGAAAAGAAAACCTATTATTTGGATAGAATAAAAAAAAAAAAAAAAAATTGAAAAAGCTACATTAAATGAACCGAGCTTAAACGAAGACAGCCAGAAATAAATTTTTTTTACTTATTGTGATGTTAAGCTTCCTAAAATGTTTTTTTTGTCGAAAAAATATTTTTTTTATTAAAAAAGACAGTGAGTTAGCAATCTGAAAAATTTTCGACCTAAAAATTTAGATTGTGAATTCCTAATTTTTATACGCTCCACATTTCATTCCGTTTGTAACGCATGGAAAAATGAATTTACAACCCCATATACATATGAGTAGTGCATATATTATTGATCTTAATAACAACTTAGTCGATATAAATCTGTCTGTCCATTCGTCTGTCTGTTGAAATCACACTCATTCACAAAATAATGAATGAGTGCATGCCATTATTTCTAGCAGGTTGCTATTTAAATTGGGGTAAATCGGGCATCATTGTGCTAAGGAGACACCTCAATAAAATGCTAAAAATTCTGTGTGCTTGTTGTAATAATTTAGTATTAAGTTTATCAAATTGTTTACTTTTTCAAAAATTTTGTTTACATTTGTTATAAATAGTGCAATAAGTCCATATATTAATCTAAAAACACAGGTGGAGCGTATTAAAGATTCGGCATAGCCGATTTATCATTCTTACTTGTTTTTATTTGCAATCGTATTCGATTAATAATTAAAATAAAACAAGTAAGAAAATTATAGTCTAGACCGATTATACAGTACCCTATGCCATGCGTTTCAAGAGAGGGTCTTGGATCCACTTTGCTGAGGCAATAACTGGATATAGAAAATAACATAAACTTAATTTTACTGTTATTGTTATTAATTTGTGCCGTGCAGATATAAAAAAGATAATATCTGATGTTGTATTTATGGAGCGATCATGACCATATTTAGTAGTCTCTCACTTTAAAAAACATTTATAAACCAAATTTGTAAAACGAATTTTTTGACTAAAATTGAATGAAATCGATATAGGTCGTATATGGGTGCCCCACATAATTTTCAGCGCTGAATATTTTGGGCTATTTTAAATATGAGAAAGTCAAAGATTTGTCGATTAGTGCAATAATTTCGTCAATTTTTCCCAAAAAGGTGAACAAATCCACAAAAACGCACGAAAAGGGGGCATTTTCGACTCAGATTGTCTAACTCTAGAGTTTTGTTTAGCCTAAGCCTTTTTGCATTTGAGGTAGTACGGTCTATATAACTACGCTTTTTAGGAGGCATGATTCAATTTATGTAACCAATGCCGTTTTCTTTTCTAAAAAAAAAAAAATGTCGCATTTATTTGCACTTTTTTCGAAAAGTATATTTTTTTAAATATATTTTGAATTAAGAGCAACCCTATCATATACCTCCATCGAAAGGTCTCAAAGCCGAGACCTCGTCAACCGCAAAAATTGCAGTTATTGACTTCTTTTAGGTCATAGTGCGAGAATATTTCCCCATTGTTCCCCTTTTTTTTTTTTTAAATATTTTACCCATATGACTTCAAAGAGTATAATAATCAAAATTTTTTGCATTTTATGAACACAGCACTCTGAGGCCTTTCGATTGATGTATAAGATAAGGTTGCTTTTAATTCAGAATACACTCGAAAAAGTGCAAATAAAGTGCGACATTTTTTGTCAGAAAAGAAAACGGCATAAATTTATAAAAATTGGATGTATGGGCTGTATGCTTTCATGTGCAAGTCACAATTGCAAATAGTTCTTTTTCCACCTTTACAAGTGAAAAAGATGAAATGGAAATATTTGTAATAGGTTGCTTTCCAATGTAGCCAAAAGGCGAGATGGAAATAAATGTAGTATTTTGTTTTCCAATGTAGTTAAAAAGGCGAGATGGAAATATTTGTGTGATGTTATCTCATCGGAGTAATCCTACAGCATATAGTAAAAAAGACAAGACGGTAATATTTGTAATTGGTTGATTTGCAATAATTATTTCATAATGGTGTAAACTCAAGAGTAGTAAGTAAAGAGATTTATACACAAAGTTCATTGAAAAATTAAAATATATGTATATACCAAACACTAAAAGCGTATATAGGAAATTAAAAAAAGTGGGCGTGGCCGATAAAAATATATGACGACCTTGCCTGGGATATGAGAATAATGTGCAGTAAATTCAAGCGAAACCGTAAAAAATTAAAAAAAGGTGGGTGCAAAAGTATGCGTGGCCAGTTAAAAGCATATGTGACCTTCCCTGGAGTACAGAGATCGTGTGTACCAAATTTCAGAGAACAAATATACCAAAAACAGAAAATGAATTGAATATAAAAAATGGGCGTAAAAGTAGGCGTGGCCAGTAAGAAGCATATGGCGACCTTCCCTCGTGTACAGATATCGTGTGTACAAAATTTCAGAGAAATCTGCAGAAAAATAAAAATTTGTATAGCGGTCAAAACAAACAAACAAACAAACAATCAGAAAATGAATTTCATACATATGGATATGTATGTATGTCAATAAATATTTTTTATTTGTTAAATGTTTTTATTTATTTTATTGCACACATTAATTTTTTGTTTTTCTCTGTTTATATTTTTTAATAGCTAGTTCAGATAAACTAACGATAATTTTTTATCAAAATTGGAGATGATAGTAAATTTTTCGTGGTTCGCAACATGATTCAACATGAACCAAGATAGTTCGCTCCCAAAATTTTGTATGGCAAAACATGTTGGTTCAATCATGATTGGGGCGCGAAACATAAATGAAGAAACCGCATATTCACTCTAAAGTTTGAGGTACTCATGATACTCATAATTAATGACATTTTTGCCGTTGTTGATTTAGACTCTCCTTCACTCAATGTGTATAGATTATGCAAAATAAATATGATTCGAATACGAACATTACTATGATAAATATACATACATACATGTATTTGTACATGGATGAGTTGAATCAAATGTAAGTATCATAAGTAGTTTTCTAAAATTATAAATCAAAGTTATATGATTTATGAATCAAACAGATTTAGGATGATATGAGTATGATGTCGGTATCGGATCATATTTATTTATTCTTATACTTACATCAGAGTAATTGAATTTCAATGATTTAGTCTAAGTGGAATATATTAATTATTTTTTGTTTATTACCTATAAAACATCTTTAATAGGACATAAACATTTTTATGAACTAAATACTTATTAATACGTTGTTTAATGTATGTATAATAACATAAAGTGACAATTCTTATAGCGACTTTGATAGTAGTAATTTATCATTTTATTTTCATGCAAAAATGTTCATATGAGGCAATCCGCATCAAGCTTTTAAAATCCTATAACAAATCAACTTACAGCTTTTTGTGCATAGTATATACCAAAAAAACAAATTCTTTCAGAATTCAGAAAGAAATGTTTACCCAATTACAAATTATAAGTAATAAAAATAATTATTTAATATTCGTTGTATCTATTCATTTAGCGAACTATAAGATAATATGCCCATTTATATTTAGCACTTAAAATCTTTAGTCGGACCTAAGACAAATTTCTGTATATGTTTATCAGGGTATGCAATCGAATTATTTTCGATCGGCAAATTCGAAACGAAATTTTTGCAGATTAAAAAATATTTTGAATTAATGGTGTTCTTTATTTTTTTGTTATAAATAGAAAAAAAATGTGTAAACATCCTTAAAATATATAATTTTTAAAGTAACACTTGTTTAATTTGAAAGGTAAATTGGCAGTTCTTCATAATGTGAAGATGTACATTTGGCGCTTTTTTGCTGTTTGAAAAGCGACAAGCCCATTAAACAAAAGTTCTTTGATTGTTTTTCTGGAAAACTTGGAATAGAACCATTATTAAAAATATTTAGAAGAATGGTGTGATTAAGATACTGCAAATATTTACCTGATAAATAATATGTCGCCTTATTGAAATAAATTAGCATTTTTACAAGTTTGATCACTATTCTGTGAAAAGTTTTTTTTTTTAAATAATTATAATTTATTCGACAAAATAAAAATTCAAAAATTTTTCGACTAATTCTTAAATTTTTATTGCTTAATCAAGCAAGTTTAAATTTCCTACTGGAAATGTTCGTTTTCATCGAAATTTTTTTGTATAATCAACAAGCAAGTTAAAATTTCTTACTAGAAGCATTCATTTTAATCGACCATACGAGAAAGCGAATAGTTTGTATAAACTGCGGAACAAAAATTTTTCATACGATAAATACTATAATTACGAAAAATGGCGAACAAATACCAAGAAAAAAACATTTACACAAAAATATAATGAAATAACGTAAAAACGGTGAGAGTTTTTTCACATTTTCTAAATAAAGTGAAGTTCGGTTATAACGACTCGCAGTATTCCTATTTATTTGATAAATTTTGAAAAGCAGTTATATTTTAAGTCGTGTTGTGGCTCGTGTAGTAAGAAAAAACAGAACATGTACAATAAACAGGTTCGAGTTCAGTTATATTTTAAGTCGTGTTTAAAATATAACTGAACTCGAACCTGTTTATTGTACATGTCGTGTTTAAAATATAACTGATCTCGAACCTGTTTATTGTACATGTTCTGTTTTTTCTTACTACACGAGCGACAACACGACTTAAAATATAACTGAACTCGAACCTGTTTATTGTACATGTTCTGTTTTTTTTTTCAGTACACGTACCAGAACATGAACTTCAAATAAAGCAACACTCAAAAATGTGTGCTTTATGTGTGATTGAAACAAAAAGTACGTGATACAAAAATGTTCGTGTAAATAACGAAATATTAAAACGAACACAGTCATGGTTGTGTTGGGCACCGAAGAAAATTTAAAAACAAACATAATTGATATGAAAATAAAAATATGTGTGTGTTGGTCTAAGTTATGTTTGTTTACATTAATGTACGAGTTTTTTATTCAGTGTGTGTTTTTTTCTGAACTCTGGTATTAATACAAAAATCTAAAATTATACGCGAAAAATAAATAAATTAAAACAAAAGCAAATTCAGCGATCGAAATTATTGAAACCATATTAAAAGTGATTTTTCCAAGACTTCGTAATTTAAGTTTTTGCTTTGTATTTTTACAATGTTCCTTTTTAGGCAACCTTTTGTCGTATCGGAAATTTCGCTTTTTTAAAAAAAATTTTTAAAATCATTAATTTTAATTGAGTTTTTCGTGTATTTGATCTTTGCTCCGTTTGCTTTGGTTTTCTCTTGAAATCTATGAGAATTTCAGTAGAGAGCTGATCCAAGTTATAAAGAGTTGCAAAATTGTATATTTGTACGTATAAGTGAATTTTTTAAAGTTCGTATAAAAATTTATGAAAATCCTAAAATTACCAATAATATGTCTGCTGTAAGCGAAACTTCATTATAACCGATGTTCCCTTTAACTGGAACTGTTTGTTATAAATGAAAATTCGTTATAACCTCCACTGTCTTATGACTAAAGATAACGAGATATTAATATAATTTTTTTTATGAAAATTATAATTACTTCGTTATAATACACTATACCACTATGTGGTCAGGGTATAATAAGTTTGTGCTGATGTTTGTAACCACCTAAAATATTTGACCTAGATTCACTTTTATTATTCCGATCAATTAAGATTCATATTCTGAGTGGATTTACCGATGTTCGTCTGTCTATGTCATGTAAACTTTGTAATCAATTCATAGGTCGCTAATATGAATTTGTTTCGACGAAATTTGGTCTATAAGCTTCTATCGGCCATATGACGAACGCTATTGAAATTGGTGTAAATCGATACATGTTCAGACCTAGTCCACATACAAATGACCCCTATGAGATCGACTTAAATTGTCAACATTCAAATAGTCATATTGATCTCGGCCAAATTGGGTTTGTAAATGTTTATTACACCCATTAATCAGTAGTCCAAAAATAAACCCTGTAGCACAAATTCTTAGTCATAGCTGCTATTTAAATTAAATAGTATAAACTAAACTAAAATCAATAATTATGAGTTCAAATACATTATTATTAAATTTTGTTTTATTACATTTCGTGGCAGTGAAGAATATAGCATGTTAAGTTTGATCGAAAAAATTTTACATTTTGTGGTTCGAAATGCCTTACAAAACGTTGAGCAACATTAAAACAAATTTTATTTAATAGAAATTCAGTGCTGACTTTCCCTTCAATTAAATTGATCATAAACGAAACTTTTTGCATGATTCTACGACTTTTAATGTCGGCAATTTTATTAACGCTAGCCTAGCCGTGTACGATGGCAAACGGAGAGCGGGTTTCCACGGCAGATCACGCAAACAAAAAAGTAAAAAATTGCTTCTGAACAGATACAACATGTTGATGAATTTTATAATCAGGACCCCAAATTATGGAGCCATATTCCAGAATCGGTCTTACTAGAGTCGTAAATAGCTGTTTCGTAGTATAGGGATCGACAAATTCCTTAGCCCAACGTTTGATGAAGGCGAGAACTCCTCTGGACTTGTTGACAGTCAAGGTTAATGAATGAGTAGCAGTGATGAAGTTGTTTCTGGAAAAGCGCATGCATTTACTTTTTTTTTTTTTTGATTGCACAACAAAAAGAAATTGTTCAAATCTGATTGAAGTTAGGCATTTTCAGCATATTGATTGTAGCAGTTGTAAATTTTCATATCATCAGCGTAAATTAGAATATTACTGAAGTTTATAACTTTGGGAGATCATTTATCGCTCGAAATTCGAGTGCAACTTCTAGGCAGCTTTATTTTTCAACTTAACCAATTCACAAACCAACATTTTTATGGTTTATTATTATTGTGAATGAAGATAACAAACTCGTTAACAAACACATTAACAAATTTAATAAAACACACATAGCATATCGCACCTGTACCTCTAAAGTGAGTCAACTCAAAATTTTTCAATTTTCACTTTTTGCAAGAAACCGATATTCAGTGGTCATATCTATTCACTGTAAAAATCTTACATCGGTTTTTCTAGTCTTTCGCAAAAAAAAAAAAATACAGTTGTAACCCCCTTTGTGTTATAAGAGTAGCTTCTTTAGAATCCATTAAAAAGACATATTTTAAGTTGCACCCATAAAACTTGCTATTTTTGATGATCACTGAAAAAATCGCTACTAAACCTATTGTTGTATACTTATTTTTCGCAATTCTTTACAATGAAACAACTGTTTTTAAATTTTATAGTAAATATTAAAAAAAAAACCGTTTTTTGCCTTTACTGAAAATTTGTAAATTTTGAGTTAACTCATTTTAGAGGTACAGGTGCGATATTAATAATTTTATGTATGTGTTAGTAGCAACTTTAAATGCAATTTACTCAAAATAAAGGAAAAAATTTAAAAATCTGTAAATCTGTAAAACGCCTAAAAAGAAATACCTTTCAAATAATATACGTTTGGTCAAAATCGGGTTAAAACGGTAGAACAAAACATCGGGCACAAGAAATCGCCTAGCCTATTATTATTATCGATTAATACATATTAAGTATGGACTAAAAAATAAAAATTACTGTTGCGCTAATCATTCCATTCCATTCCATTCCATTCCATTCTATTCCATTCCATTTCATTCTATTCCATTTCATTACATTTCAAATAATTTGTCAAATATTTTTACTAAAATTAGTATAAAAATAATTAAATTTTATATGAAAAATAATATGGCCTGAAAATATAGTGTTGTACTAAAAATTTTCTACTTAATTTTTTTTATATACACTTGAAAAGTAGCGCTTTTCGTTTCATTTTAATTTAGTGCCTTTTTGAGCTTTTGGTGGTATTGTTTTGCGCTTTGAGCTTGGAAAAATTTGGCATTGCTGCATAAAATATGTCTATATATCACAATATAATATATCATATATCTATATATCATAATATCATATAATCATTAGAGTCTATTGCATATCGATCTAGCTTTATGCTCATTTTCTCACTACTCGATCAATTTGTTAAAGTTCTTTTAACAAAACAATACCGACCGACATACAATTCTTCGTAGGGTGAATTACTTCCTGTTGAATATCTCATATGTTACTTAGTGCAAACTTTAAATGCTCGTGCACAACAATAAAACAAGTATTTTCTCCATTGTTGTATGTACATACAGTGTCGGTATAAAGATATTGGACAAAAATCATGTTCTTACTATTTTTAAAATAGCAAAAAAAAATTTTACTTTTTGAAACTACAAATGCAACTTAACATAAAAATTATTCCATGATTAAAAAAAAAAAAAAAAAACAAAAATTTATTTCAATATTTCACACTTAAACATTAAAAAATTTAACAAAATATGAACAAAAGTCATAAATTCAAATGACAAAACATATTGGATTGAATATTAATATTTTAATATTTTGTTGAGTAACCACTATTTTTCAGAACATCTTCTAGGCATAGAGCTAATAAGGCTCTAAATTGTCGACGTTGGAATAGCTGACCATGTATCATTTATGGCTTGGTACAGCTATGTAGGTTGGATCCCTACCGATTCGCGATGGATCTTTTTGCTTGCAATTTCCCATAGGTTTTCAATGGGATTAAAGTCTGACGATTGAGCTGGCCACGGCAGAACGGTCCCACTTTCCTGTTTAAAGTAACTTTTTACTAGTTTGGAAGTGTTTTTCGGGCCATTGTCATCTTAGAATA
This sequence comes from Cordilura impudica, assembly GCA_963682025.1. Taxonomy (NCBI): domain Eukaryota; kingdom Metazoa; phylum Arthropoda; class Insecta; order Diptera; family Scathophagidae; genus Cordilura; species Cordilura impudica. The sequence goes on along the minus strand of OY821517.1, from coordinate 318,454,786 downwards.
TCCACGGAGTAGGCATTATCTCATTGGCATGCGGAAGCATTATCTCTTGCAATATATATTTATACATATTTTTTATCCATTATGCCGTCAATTTTTTTTAAAGGTACTAAGCAGTACAATGTTGTGGTTGTGCTATTTTTCTGCGATATAAATGGTTTCTTTGCAGCTCTATAACTCTTCTTTTTACAGTGTACAAGCTTAATTTTAGATTAAGAGACTACACTACTCTGGAAGCTGACCTATATGGATCTTTTCTGATTTCTCTCAGAATTCGAGCATCTTCTCTGGTTGTTGTATATTTTGGTCGGCCTCCCCGATGTATTGTTTCAACAGTTTTCGTGTTTTTAATCTTATTTATTATATAACTGATGGTAGATCTCGGCATACAAAACTTTTGGCATATGCTTTTTTGGCAAATGTTTTGTCACTTGCAATTTATGTTTCTTTTGTTATTTTGTTTATTTTAATTATTTCACTTTACATAACATTAGATTTTTATGCACATGTGCTTAAATCAATTTTCTCCGTCAAAAGATTAGGTAAACAATTTTTGTCTAATATGTTGTGACCGACACTGTAGTAATTGTAATTAAAAAAAAAATTCCATCAATATAGAAACAAAAAAAAAAAAAAAAAAAAATAAAGATATCATAAGTGTAAAGTCCTTGATATGTCATGCTGCTTGTAATATTACTTACAAATTTAATAGTTTTTTTTTTACTATTTTATTTGCAATTGATACATCCATCATTAGCTGAACATGGAAATATACACTTAGCAGAAAAAACTATGCGCACAAGCCCAGTCAAAACGTTTAAAGGTCAAAACTGTATGTTTTAGTTTATATAAAGGCCCAGTTTTTTTTTTAATAAAATTTCTATTGTTTTTATAACATTTTAAGCTTTTTTCATATTTTTAATTGTTAGAAAAAAATAACGCGAATTCAAAACCACAAAAATGGTTTAAATTTGACCAGAAAAAGTATGCGTAGTAATGTGATAAAAGTCGCTCTAGAGAACCATCCAAATTAACTAATCCTCGGATTACTGCAGCCAAAATTAAAGAAAACATTTAAGAAAAATTGTGCAAAGAAATACCCGAAGATACACTTCGGAAAATTGTGAAGAAGGCCACGTATTTCAAAAGTAAATAACAAGAAGCGCAGGAATTTTGCCAACAAATTTATTTCGAGGCCTCCAGAGTTCTGCGAGCAAGTTCTTTTTAATGATGACAGTAAATTATACATATTTGATGTCAAAGGACGATAGCTCGTGTGGAGAAATAACGGTAAAACACGATAGTGGTGGTGTTATGGTCTGGGTTTGTATGGCAGCCAATGGAGTGGGTAATTTGGTTTTTATCGAATTGATTATGGACCAAAGAAAATTAGGACTTTAAACGACTTTTGGTTTCAACAGGACAACGATCCCAAACATACGGTCTACAATGTTAAGCTTTGGTTGCTTTATAACACCAAAAACCAGCTACAATCGCCGCCACCATCCCTGAACCTGAACCCTATCAAACAATTGTGGGATTTTTCGGAGGGGAAGATTCTTCAGCAATGGGTAAAACTATCGACAGAGGAGACGAAAAAGCTGGTATTATCCATGCCCAAGCGCTTATCAGAAGTACTACATCGCAAGGGCTGTCCCACCAGCTATTGGAAATTACAACTATGTGGTCAGGGTACAATAACTGTGTGCTGATGTTTGTAACTATCAAAAATATTTGACCTAGAATCACTTTCTGACCCGATTTAGCGATGTCCGTCCGTACATCTGTCTGTGTGTCCATGTAAATCTTGTAATCAAACTACAGGCCGCAAATATGAACATATTTTGATGAAATTTAGTATATAAGCTTCTATCGGCAATAGGATGAACGCTATTGAATGAAATTGGTGCAAATCGGTTCATGTTCAGACCTATTCCCCGTACAACTGACCCTTATGAGATTGACTTAAATTGCCATAATATCCAAATTATCGTATAGATCTCGGTTTGTATGTTTATTATACCCATTTATCAGTAGTCAAAAATAAACCCTATAGGACAATTCTTAGTCATAGCCCCCATATAAAGCTGATTCCTGATCTCCACTTAAATCTATCAGAATACAAAAATATTACACAGATATTTCTCAATTTTTGTATGTTTATGTTTTTGCAAAAAATAAGTGACCTTACCAAATATAGTTAGAATCGGTCCATTTTACGACCTGGTACCCATATAAATATAACATCCGATGTGAACATTTTCATATCCGAAGGCAAAAAAATTAATAACAATGCTACTCAAATTTGGTTTATGCTTATTTTCTATATCTAATTAGTTGGACCTACAACATAGGGTATCTAAATGCATGGTATAGGGTATCGTGTAGTCGGTCTATACCGACTATAATTCTTTTACTTGTTTTATATTGAATTTTTTATTTATTTTAACTATTTTACTTTTGTACGCATACTTCTTCAGTTAACATTTCAAGTTGGGTTGCAACTAGTTTTAAATTTGTATTAATTTTTTAAAAAAATTTAAAAATGTGGGGAAATGCTTAAAATTGGTTTAAAATAATTACCACCCCTATCGTGAATATTTTTCCATCGAAATGTTTTCCTTTTCCCTCAGTTCCAATCGTGAATAACTTTTCACTCGAAATTTGTTCCTTTTTCATATATTCGTTCCTTTTACTCCTGCAAGGAGCTTAGGGCCGTACTCGTGAATAGTATCCCTGGAAAAAATTTTCACATTCAAAAATCCCCCTAATTGTGAATGTTTATTTTAAAACAGTTTTTTCTCTTTCCCATTTTGTTTTTATAGGGAACTATATACTAAATGTGAGAATTTTTTCTTTACAATTGGATATTCAGATAAATAAAAAAATTTTTTTAGGTCATGATCAGTGAATAAAGTGCAAAGCGACATACCCAAGAGAATGCTAAATAACACACCAATTGCTAATGATTTTGCACCAAGTTATACGATTTGCGACCGACAAAGAATTATTAAAAGTTTTCAGAATGTATAGAAAGGCTGCTTTATTAACTCTATAATGTTAAATAAATCCAAAACAAAAATTTATTAAAACTAATTGTCTTTCAATTGAATAAAATCACTTACAATGTGTCGAGCAACTCTAAAGTGACGAGCAATTCGTTGTTGTATTTTCTCTTCTTGCAATAATAACATCGTTCCATCTCTAAACATTTTGTGTTTCACTTTGAACTTTCTTATTTTAATAATTACTTTTTCACTCTTAAAGTTTATTTTTTTAATTTTCAAACTTCTATAATTTTTTCAATTCAGTGAACATTGATAGCACACGTTATTTTGAACAGATGTTCTTCAAGGGGAACAAAAATTGCATGAGAGATTTACGTTACCAATTTTTGCTTGAGGGGGGTTGAAAATTCCATGGGAATAAATTGTCACTTTTTATAAAAAGAAAAAAAAAAATAAAAAAACTAGAACAAATATTTTTAAACTCTGACTTACGCATAGTTTTTCTGCTAAGTGTATAATAAATTCTAATAATTAAAATAATTTAATTTGTCATAGGTAATAAGGGCTTTACAAACAATTACATATACTGACTAGTGCTTTAGAAGTTTTTAACGATTTTTTTTTTAATTTCACAATGAATTGAAAATAGTTTTTCATCTAACATTCTCATTGTTCGTGTGAATTTAACTTCAAATTCATCCTGGGGTCATAAATAACCCAAATGTGGATTTAATTTGTAAAACAAATGAAGATTTTTAATTAAATTATTCTTAAAAGTTATTTAAAAACTTACCTAAGGTAACATCCAGGGTCTCTTTAGACGCCATACAAGATTTATGTGTATTTTAAATAAAAATCTATTTTATTAATTAAAATTTATTTAGTTTTAATTTCCATTATTATATTTTATTCTCATTTTTATCCTTTGAAGTATAATTGAATAATTAAATTAAGCTTTTTATGTTTTTATACCCTATACCACTATGTGGCTTGGGTATAATGACTTTGTGCTGCTGTTTGTAACTACCAAAAATATTTGACCTAGACCCATCTTTAATTATACCGATCAAATCAGAATCACTAACTGATTCGATTTAACGATGTCCGTCCGTGTGTCGTCCGTCCGTCCGTCCGTCTGTGTGTCCATGTAAACCTTGTAATCAAACTGCAGGTCGCAAATATGAATATATTTTGATGAAATTTGGTATATAAGCTTTCATTGGCCATAGGATGAACGCTATTGAAATTGGTGAGAATCGGTCCATGTTCAGACCTAGCCCCCATACAAATGACCCCTATGAAATCGACATAAATTGCCATAAGATCCAAATTGTCATATAGATCTTACTCAAATTGGGTTTGTATCCGTTTATTACATCCATTAATGAGTAGTCTAAAAATGATCCCTGGGACAACTCTTAGTCATAGGCCCCATATAGAGCTGCTTCCCGATCTTCACTTAAATCTATAAAAAAACAAAAATATTGCACTGATTCTTCTCAAATTTTGTTCGTATATATTTTTACAAAATACAAAAATGGAACGATATTTTTGGGCCTAGTCCCCATATAGATATAGCATCCGATATTAACTTTTTCATATCTGCAGCTAAAAAAATTAATAAAAATCCCACTCAAATTTGGTTTATGCTTATTTTCTATTTCCAGTTAGTTGGGCCTATGAGATAGGTTCTCTAAACGCATGTTATAGGCTATCATATAGTCGGTCTCGACCGACTATAATTATACCCTATACCACTATGTGGTTTGGGTATAATGACTTTGTGCTGCTGTTTGTAACAACCAAAAATATTTGACCTAGACCCATCTTTAATTATACCGATCGAATCAGAATCACTTTCTGAGTTGATTTAACAATGTCCGTCCGTCCGTCCGTCCGTCCGTCCGTCCGTCCGTCCGTCCGTCTGTGTGTCCATGTAAAGCTTGTAATCAAACTGCAGGTCGCAAATATGAATATATTTTGATGAAATTTGGTATATAAGCTTTTATCGGCCATGGGATGAACGCTATTGAAATTGGTGAGAATCGGTTCATGTTCAGAGCTAGCCCCCATACAAATTACCCATATGAAATCGACATAAATTGCCATAAGATCCAAATTGTCATATAGATCTTACTCAAATTGGGGTTGTATGCGTTCATTACATCCACTAATGAGTAGTCCAAAAATGATCCCTTTGACCCCATATAGAGCTGCTTCCCGATCTTCACTTAAATCTATTAAAAAACAAAAATATTGCACTGATTCTTCTCAAATTTTGTTTGTACATATTTTTGCAAAATACAAGAGACTTTACCAAACATGATCAGGATCGGTCCATTTTTGGACCTAGTCCCTTTATAGATATAGCATCCGATATGAACTTTTTCATATCTGCAGCCAAAAAAATTAATAAAAATCCCACTCAAATTTGGTTTTTGCTTATTTTCAATGTCCAGTTAGTTGGGCCTAAGAGATAGGGTTTCTAAACGCATGGTATAGGGTATCGTATAGTCGGTCTAGACCGACTATAATTTTCTTACTTGTTTTCTTATAATTTTATTCGACTAGCAATTACATGAGTCAATTTATCATTGTCCATCCATATGTCTGTGTGATATTTTTGGGCTTTGTTATAAATACTTTCACAGGGTATAATGACTTTGTGCTCATGTTTGTAACTACCAAAAATATTTGACCTAGACCCATCTTTTATTATACCGATTGACTTAGAATCACATTCTGAGTCGATTTAGTGATGTCCGTTCGTCCGTCTAGTCCCCATACAAATGAACCCTATTTTATCGACTTAAATTGCCATAATATCCAAATTATCATATAGATCTCGGTCAAATTGGGTTTTTTTATATTTATTACATCCATTGATCAGTAATCCTAACATAAACCCTATAGGATGATTCTTAGACATAACCCCCATATAAAGCTGCTTCCCGATCTTCACTTAAATCTATAAAAAAAATAATGACTTTACCAAATATAGTCAGGACCTAGTCCCCGTATAAATATAGCATCCGATATGAACTTTTTTATATCCGAAGGCAAAAAAATTAATAACAATGCCACTAAAATTTGGGTTATGCTTATTGTCTATATCTATGTAATTAGTTGGATCTAAGAGATAGGGTCCCTAAACGCATGGTATAGGGTATCGTATAGTATCGTATAGTCGGTGTAGACCGACTATAATTTCCTTTCTTGTTTTTATTAATTATTTTAACTACGACCTTATCTAATCTTATCTGATTTTTTAAAACCATGTATTTTTAAGCAATCTTAGTTAGCGTATGTGATGGGTAATATTGTTTTAATGATAAAAAAACATTACTTTGGGTCATTTTGAAAAAAAAAAAAAAAACACCCACATCAAAACTTACTTCTAAAATATCCCAGATAAGAAATATATATGTTTCATATTTTTATAAGCTTATTAATAATAAACAAGTAAGAAAATTATAGTCGGTCTAGACCGACTATACGATACCCTATACCATGCGTTTAGAAACCCTATCTCTTAGGCCCAACTAACTGGACATTGAAAATAAGCAAAAACCAAATTTGAGTGGGATTTTTATTAATTTTTTTGGCTGCAGATATGAAAAAGTTCATATCGGATGCTATATCTATAAAGGGACTAGGTCAAAAAATGGACCGATCCTGATCATGTTTGGTAAAGTCTCTTGTATTTTGCAAAAATATGTAGAAACAAAATTTGAGAAGAATCAGTGCAATATTTTTGTTTTTTAATAGATTTAAGTGAAGATCGGGAAGCAGCTCCATATGGGGTCAAGGGAATCATTTTTGTACTACTCATTAGTGGATGTAATGAACGCATACAAACCCAATTTGAGTAAGATCTATATGACAATTTGGATCTTATGGCAATTTATGTCGATTTCATATGGGTAATTTGTATGGGGGCTAGGTCTGAACATGGACCGATTCTCACCAATTTCAATAGCGTTCATCCCATGGCCGATAAAAGCTTATATACCAAATTACATCAAAATATATTCATATTTGCGACCTGCAGTTTGATTACAAGCTTTACATGGACACACAGACGGACGGACGGACGGACGGACGGACGGACATTGTTAAATCAACTCAGAAAGTGATTCTGATTCGATCGGTATAATTAAAGATGGGTCTATGTCAAATATTTTTGGTTGTTACAAACAGCAGCACAAAGTCATTATACCCAAACCACATAGTGGTATAGGGTATAAAAATTAAAAGAAACATGAGTAAAAAGTCTTGTTTTAATTGATAACTAAAAAACTATAATGCATTCAATGCGGAAATATTTTCAACGATCGCGAAAAGTCTTTTCATATGTTTTGTATACGAGGGTTAGTCAATAAGTCTTTACTAATAATATTAAGAGTACTTTGAATTTAAAAGAAATGTCAAGTTGCAAAGGATGACAGACCAATTTTAGGCAAATTGGTTGAGTGAACTTTTGCTCTTTTTAAAAAATTAAAAAAAAAAAAAAATTTGTGCCGACATCAAACACTTCTGCTTGAAAGGCAAAACATCTAAAGAAAGCTAAGTTGAGTTAGACGTGGTCCATGGCACATCTGTACCAGCATTTAAGACTATCCACTTGTAATAACTGAATTTTAACATGACCGTACATCGACATATGATGAACCTCATGCCGGACATCCAGTTGTGGCAGTTAAAATCGATAAAATCCACGTTATAGTTTTTAGTGCCCGATGAGTTAAAGTGTGTGAGCAAGCTTAGGCCACGGGCATATGCTATGGTTTAATTGGTATTGGTATGAAAAAGCTATCGGCAGGATGGGTGCCGATTTTCTCGCAATCGAGAATAAACGCAATCGTATAACCAATTCAATAGCAGGTTTAGAGCTTTTGCGTCACGAACCTGATCAATTTCTTGGCCGATACATAACTGTTGGATGAAACATGGATTCATCACTATACACCGGAAGTGAAACACTAGTCAAATCAATGGATTTTACCAGCTGAAACTGCCCTGAAGAAACCAAATACAATAAAAGCGACTGATCAGGTTATGGCCACGGTTTTTTGGGATAAGCATGGCATTAACTAAATTGGCTACAGTGCATTGTGTTGATTTCGGGAAAATAAGTTATGGGAAGGAGGAAAGAGGGAGTAGTTATTGTGGATAATTAACTTAAATTTCATTAGATTGTAACTGTCAGGAAAGACTTGTGCGGGGAGTTTATTCCAAGTACGGCTAGTTCGACTGATAAACGAATTTTTTCTGTAATGAAGCTGTACAGTCAAGTGAACAATAGACTTAAAACGTAAAACGTGTGAGATCTGAATCAACGCCCTCCTTTGTTCACGGTCCAGTAGCTCCAAAATAGACTTTGAAGCTCCTGCCCATATATGGGAGCTGTACTCCATTTTCGGTCGGATGTAAGTGCTATAGATTTTAAGGAGATCGGATGGAGTGAAGTAATTTTTGAATCTTTTGAAAAAAACAAAAAACCAAGACACTTGAATGCTTCTTTCGACACTTAAAAAACATGCTCGCTCCAACGAACATTACATTAAATTCTCAGGCCCAGAACAATAAGAGTGTCCGATTCCGCAATACCTGTACCACCCATATATAAAAATGACATTGTTGAATCCATGGCCCTATGGGTCAACAAACAACATTGAGTCTTTTACGCATTGAAATCAAACCTATTCGTTTTACCCCACTCGGAGATTGTTAATAGGTGTGGATTGAGTGTGTCATCCATTATCAGTCTTTTTCCGCCAACCTCAGAAGGGCCTGGCCTACAATTGAAGGAATTTGAATGAGAAATGCTGCTGTTATCTGTGAAAGAGAAGATAGGATTGAAGGTTTGACAAAGAAGGTCATTCAGAAAGATAAGGAAAAGAGAACGAGAAAGAACAGAACCTTGGGGTACCCCTGAATTGGTCTGAAACTATTGGATAAGACCCCATCAATAACAAAACGTATTGTGCGGTCTCTGAGAAAGCTCGATATAAATCGAGAGAAGTCAATAGCAACCCCAAATGCAATAAGCTTTGATAATAATGCACCGTGCCACACCCGATCGAAAGCCTTGGAAATATCTAGCGCAACTACTTTACTTTCACCAAAATAGTGAATGGATCGACTCCAGCGTCAAGATAGTGAAGGTCTCCCGTAGAACGACTTCTACAGAAACAAAGTGATCTTCTATCAATATATTGCTCGGGTTTCGATAGCAAAAATACACGAGTTGAGGTTCGAATGTTTGCCGCATCCACTTTATTTTCCACATTTGGCTCCCAGCGACTTTTCCCCCTTTCCAAATTAAAAGAAATGGCTCAGTGAAAAAGGATTCGGGTCGAATGAGCAGCTCACCTCTGCAACAGCAGCCAGATGACTTTTCGAAATCATAATTTGCGGAGGGCTGGAAAAGTTTGAGAATCGCTCGATGAAGAGTAGGAAGCAAAAGGGAAACCATGTTGAAAAATAAGAAAGAATTAACCCCAAAAAAGTGATTTCTACGTTTTTAGAGACCTATTGGCTCCCCCTCGTAATTTTTAGTGTTCATATTTCACGGTTTGTTGTGAAATTTATCTTCAAATGCTTTGAGCCGCTTTAGGCTGCCAAAAAGAGACTTAATGGAGTTTTATATTGGGAATAATAATGCTTTATTAACATATACCTCTAGACGTATCATAAATTAAGTGAAACGTGAAGTTGACTTTATGTATCGTTAGTCAAACGTATAAAATAGCTGGAGCCAATTAAGGAATCTCTTCTATCTGTGGTAAACACGATCACTCATTCGGACATTCCGACAAATTATCGCTATAATTTTAAGCAGTAATGTGTTTATACCAAGTAAGAAAATTATAGGCGCACTAGACCGACTATACGATACCCTATACCATTGTTTAGAGACCCTATCTCTTCGGTCCAACTAATTGTATGTAGAAAATAAGCATAAACCAAATTTGAGTGGCATTGTTATTATTTTTTTGGCTGGAGATATGAAAAAGTTCATATCGGATGCTATATTTATATGGGGACTAGGTCGAAAAATGGGCCGATCGTGACCATATTTCGTAAAGTCACTTATATTTTGAAAAAATATATACAAACCAAATTTGAGAAAAATCTGAACAAAAATCTATATGGGACCTATGACTAAGAATTGTCATATAGGCATTTTATTTGGACTACTGATTAACGGATATAATAAACACATACAAACCCTATTTGACTGAGATCTATATGATAATTTGGATCTTATGACAATTTATGTCGATTTCATATGCAGGTCTGAGCATGGACCGAATTTTACCAATTTCAATAGTGTTCATCTTATGGCCGATATGAGCTTGTATACCAAATTTCATCTAAATATATTTATATTTGCGACCTGTACTTTGATTACATGGTTTACATGGACACACAGACTGACAGACGGATGGACGGGCATCGCTAAATCGACTCAGAAAGTGATTCTGAGTCGATCGGCAGCACAAAGTCATTATACCCAAACCACATAGTGGTATAGGGTATAATTAGTAAAACGACCAAGGAGTTGAAAAAGTATAAGTGAAAATGTGAAAAAATCCCTTAATTTTTTAAAAACAGTACATTTTTGTTCGGTTTATATTGAAGTGTCGACTATTGTAAAATACGAGGGTGGATTCGAGTCTTTGAACCTTTCTTATAGTTTTTAAAAATCAACACTTTTTTCGTCAACTACCATCTATTAGTGGACCCTTGACAAATTTTTAGCAAATCCATCATTAAGTTCGTGTTTGCAGCTATTCAAAGCAGACAACCTCATTAATTAATGCAAAAATGAATTTCGAGTGTTCATAAAATATTTTTTTTTTGTGGAAAAACCATTATTCAAACCAAGGAAAAGCTTGAAAAGTTCTATGGGGACTCTTAAAAGTGTATTACTGAATTTCGTTGCGGTCGCATAAGCACTGCTGGCGTCGAACGTATTGGACGGCCAATTAAAGTCACTACACCCGAAAAATGGAAAAAATATACTTTATGTTGACCGACCGGAGGCTGATTTCAATTTTAAATTATCATTTGGGTTTTTAAAACTGTTCGTTGTTTATTATTACGTGTGTAAATACGAATTGCTACCTTATCCGCCATATTCAGATTTAGCTCGCGTGACTATTTTCTATTTCGAAACATAATGAAATGGTTTGGCGGAAGAGTTCTAGCTTTAGTGATAAAGTCATTGGTTAAAACATTCATAATTTGAAGATCTTGGGATCAGTATTACCGCCGAGGCCCATTTTCATCTGAACGGATACGTAAGCACACAAATTGGGGTACTGATAATCCATGTAACGTTCACGAACAGCCATTACATCCACTCGAATTCGCTACATGATGAGCCATTTACACCAATGGAGTCGTCGGGCTTTATTTTTTCGAGGACGCTGTTACTCTGGTAAGCGATGCTGAATCATGATCAACGAGTTTTTATTGCCGCAAATTTTTGAATTGGAACTGAAGGACTTAAAGTTTTATCATGGCGGTGTTCAGCTGCACACAGACTTCGTGAAACAATGGACATTTTGAAGAATATGTTCCAGGTCGACTACTGTCTCGTTTTTTGGCGATCTGTGATGACCGGCAAGATCGCCCGATACGACCGCTACCTTTTTTCTTTTGGGTTTTTTTAAGTCAAGGGTCTATATCATCGCTGGCCATACCGGCACCATGGAGCCGAACTCTAATATGCTTCTTATATGTATACATATATCTATGTATACAGAATAATTTTATTCAATCTTAGGAAACTTTTCAAGAAAGAATGTTCATGTCACATTGCCTTTTGAAATTTACACATTGTTTTTTTTAATAGGTACACAGAGAATATTTACAGCAATGCACAATTAGAAACGTTATTAATAACTAAATTAAAATTGACATTGAAAAATTGGTCGAATTTCACAAATCAAAAGCGATCGTCAACTAAATTGTGTCGATATTAATTATTTTTATTCTCACTAAATAACTGTAGGTATTTAAAAGGAATCAAAAATTTTGAGAAAATTTCGAAGACTTAATAAATTAAATTGCGCAAAACAATTGAATCTGTTAAAAAATTAAACATCTCTTATAAATTGCATACTTCGCTCCATTTAACAACATTATGGCTACCTTTTAATAATAACCGAGTGCTAATTCTAGGAAATTTTATTTTTTTTATTTAATAAGGACCCTAAGGTATGCTTCACAATTCAACTCATTTTAAGTGAAGAAAACAAACTCAACACATTAACGCAAACATATTAACGAATTTAATAAACACACACATCGCATTGTATAATTTTATGTATGTGTTAGTAGCAACTTTAAACGATCATAACTTCAAAAAAATGTTCCAGATGATGAAAATCTGTAAATCTGGAAAATAGCCAAAAAGAAATATCTTTCAAATGATAAATTTTTTGTCAAAATCGGGGTAAAACTGTGAAACTTATATCGGTCACAAGAAATCGTCTTGCCTATTAATATTATAGATTTTTTTCTTAACTTTAAAAAATATCCAGTTACTGCAAGCTGCGAAGTTTTTATACCCTATACCACTATGTGGTTTGGGTATAATGACTTTGTGCTGCTGTTTGTAACTACCAAAAATATTTGACCTAGACCCATCTTTAATTATACCGATCGAATCAGAATCACTATCTGATTCAATTTAACGATGTCCGTCCGTCCGTCCGTCCGTCTGTGTGTCCATGTAAAGCTTGTAATCAAACTGCAGGTCGCAAATATGAATACATTTTGATAAAATTTGGTATATAAGCTTTTATTGGCCATAGGATGAACGCTATTGAAATTGGTGAGAATCGGTCCATGTTCAGACCTAGCCCCCATACAAATAACCCCTATGAAATCGACTTTAATTGCCATAAGATCCAAATTATCATATAAATCTTAGTCAAATTGGGTTTGTATGTGTTTATTACATCCATTAATCAGTAGACCAAAATGATCCCTATGGGACAATTCTTAGTCATAGGCCCCATATAGAGCTGCTTCCCGATCTTCACTTAAATCTATCAAAAAACAAAAATATTGCACTGATTCTTCTCAAATTTTGTTTGTATATATTTTTGCAAAATACAAGAGACCTTACCAAACATGGTCAGGATCGGTCCATTTTTGGGCCTAGTACCCATATAGATATAGCATCCGATATGAACTTTTTCATATCTGCGGCCAAAAAAATTAATAAAAATCTCACTCAAATTTGGTTTATGCTTATTTTTTATACGCAGTTAGTTGGGCCAGAGAGATAGGGTCTCTAAACGCATGGTATAGGGTATCGTATAGTCGGTCTAAACCGACTATAATTTTCTTATTTGTTTAATTTGTAGTAACATATTAACCTTTGAAATTTCACATCTTTTTAAATTTTGAAATTTTTTTATTTTTGATTTAACTAATTTTAAACATATGGATAAAAATAAGATTTAAATTTTTTAAAGAACAAAATATATGGAAAATCTTCTCATATTCATCGTGAACTCATCTATTTTTCCTTTTAATCATTCATATTGTTACGGAATTTATTTTATTTCAATATTTAATTCCAAGTTTATTAATTTTATTTTTAACAAAACATTATTATGATTTTATATAAATTAATTTCAATTGTGACGTGGGTAAGGCTACGAAGATACTATGGGGCTCTCCAAACACTTCGAAGACTAAGGAAATCCTTAGTCTAAATAGAAGGGAACTGAGTATGATTATTGGCATCCTCGCTGGGCACTATGAACTGAGGGCTCATCTATACCGTATAGGACGGGCAGAATCGGCCACATGCAGAGCTAGAACACTAACTTTGTTACTGTCCTGCATTTGCGAGAACAAGGGTCAGACATTTATCCAACGACATCATACCAGGCCTAGCGGCTCTTAGGGGGATACGCTGGAAAACACTCAGGAAATTTGCTGTCGAGACCGAATTCCTAAGTTAAATAAGGGGTAGATAACCGGATGAGCACGACGATGTATAGCGCACAACAAGCTGACTTTCTGGCTTAAGTGTATGTCCGGGTAAACCGGATATGATATACGTGTTGTACATTTTAGTTCCCTAGAGATTAGTGAACATTCAAAAGAAATCCTTCTTATATTTCTTACTTTTCGCGCACATTTTATTATTAACACTTTTATTTGGCGCCTTATCCATTCTATTTATTAATCTAAAAAATGCAATGTTGTATTTTGATTCCGAGTTAATGTAATCGCAACCGGAATATAAAAGTTACCGGAACCGTTTTATTAAGAATCGTTACAATATTAACATTCATACAAAACCTACACAAACCAATTAAATACCGGCATTGTGTTACGTCCATGAATTTCGATCAGTGTTGTACAACTAACACATGCTCAATAACACTATGACTAACTAATTTCTCTTGATGGCCAGCACTCGTATATGTGAACAAGCCGCAGATTCAAAAAGCTCTCAGAGTGAATATTCGACAAGAGAGCGAGAACTAATCGCCTGAACTTCTCGCCATAACGGTTGAAAATGCGGTAAAAGAGCCCAAAATGACGGTGAACATATGCTCGATTTAATTTTCAAAAAGTATTGGAAAAGGATAAAAAGGTCCAAATAACCATTTACAATAAATTATGAAATTATGTCCATTATATTTTAAAGAGTTCATGTTTCTGGCCAACCTTTATATTTTTTATGTTAAGACATCTCGTAATCCCGGTAAAAGAAATTTACAGAAGTTTTGTTCAGAAAATTTTTTTTTTTAATTTTCAAAAAAGTACGATGCATCACCCCACATTTCATTACAACTATTTCTTCAGGTGATAAATTATATTTGTCGCAAAAGAATTACGTGTTCCAAACCTAGAGTAGCCTTTCTTTGTTTGTTATAGTAGCTGATACAAAATATGCTTGAATATATGTATAGTTACTAAAAATTAAGCATTTCGTTAGATAACAATTTACGCATGTTAGATATATTTAAAATCTTAACAAGAAATTCTTTAAATATTATTTAAGTACATACCTACGAGTATCTGTGTAAAGATATAATATTTTTTTTTAGTATGAACACAATTTTAATTTTTGTTTATTTTAAATAACAAATTAATAAAAACATGCTTCCATATGAATAGTGTTGGTTAATTTTCACATAAATAAAATTTGTAATTATTTTTAATCTCAAAAACAACACACGATATTACCAGAAATCTTTGAATTTTTATGAATTTACTAAGCAAAATAAAATAAACAAAAAAAAAAAGCTGATATTGCTAAAATAAAATACAAACAGAAGTGAAAAATCATTCTGTTTATAATACGATGTAATTTAAAACAAAAAATATATACAAATACATATAATTGATTTAATTGTGTTTTAAAATAATCTACTTAAATTGTTTAGGTATTGCTTGTTAAAAAAAATAATAAAGTTTTATTGTAACACATTTTTATTTTTATACACTTGCTAAAACAAGTAAACGTATGCCTAAAATTAAACTGTCATAATACGAAAAAAATAAGAAAAAACAAGGAACAAAAATATGCCAGATGAATTGGGAATTGTAAGACATCGTGATTCTTCGCAATAACATATGTTCTCCTTTAAATTTGCCATTAATAGTTGTAGATTCAATAATGTTACTTTTCTTGATAAAGAACCGCGTTCGTAGTGGTGACCTGACAAATCAAATGAATTTAAAAACTCATTTCGAAAATTCACTCCTTCATCTTATTCTACCACAGTATCAATTGCCTTGAATGAAAATGATCGAGATTCCAATACTTTTTGCTGCCAAAATTGCCCATTCGCTCAGCCACCGAAAATAGTCCCGTAAGACAAATAACGCCACATGTCGGAAGTTTTTTTTTTGGTTAAAACAAAGTATATTATTATATCTATATCAAGGCGATTTCTTGTGACCGATGTAACTTTGTCAGTTTTACCCTGACTTTGACCAGCCGTCTAGCAGATTTACATATTTTTAAATTTAAAAATTTTTTTTTTGAGTCAAATGCATTTAAAGTTGCTACTAACACATACATATAATTATACAATGTTGTGTGTGTTTATTAAATTTGCTAATGTGTTTGCAAAAATTCTATATGAAAAGCCCTGTGTTGAATTGAAAAATAATTTTGGACATAAACCAATGATGACAATAACGAAAATAACGCGATCGAATTTCATTGTAATAATTGCATATCACACACCCTGTGTTTAATTGTGAATTGTGAATAGCATACCTTTAAGTGGCATAAAATACTGAAAGAAATAAATTGAATGAAAAAATAAAATTTCCACTTGAATTTCGAGGGCTGGGCTCTGCTAGTTTAAATTAAATCTCGATTATATAAATATATATATATATATTTTCGGAAATATCTCTTCCCCAGCATCATCGATCGGGTATAAAGGCCTAGTTAGCCACACGTTGTTAAAAAGTAACCGTACCGTAAATGTAACGTTGCCATTTAGTGCAATTATAGAACTTAAAAAACGAACCAGCTTGTTGCTGTGTAAAATTAACCAAACTTGATCAGCTTTATCACAAATTGCACGTACAAACGTAGCAAAAAAATAACAGCTGACCCGTTTGGTTACGGTTAAGTGTAGCTTACTAGCCCTTAAGTTTGCCAAAAACTACATCGGTCCATAAATAAGAAATTTTGAAAAAGCGACCCCAACGCCAACTAGGGGCGGTCTAACACAAACAAGAACAATATTGAGGACCTCACGAACATATGGTTTAGATATAAGGTGGATAGCTTCAGTGGTTCAGCAGTGATGGCCAGACATACTTACGCAACAACGGTTTTTATTTATTTATTACTTTGTACGTGAGCTACCATGCTCATATATATTAATTACAGATGACATCACTCAAATTATCACAGATCTACTTTCCATAGCAAGTGAAATATATTATATACCGTGGATGACAATTCATTGGAAACTTTTACAAAATTCAAAATTTAACAAATTTGTTTTTAATAATTTCGTGTTAAGTACTAAAATTATGAAATCACTCTTTGGTGTGTTCTCTATAGAAAGATAACAAATTTGTTATAAAAAATATAATTAAAAAAAAAAATAAATAAATAAACGAAAAAAGGTATTTTTTAGTGTTTGGCAAAACAATGGAAACTTTTAAATTTCCATACCAGAGTTGATTAAAACAATAAAAATAGAAGATGGTATGAAAAGGAATGTATAAAATCTTAATCGCTATTTAAATATTTATAATTTCTGACGTTTTCTTTCAAATGTTTTTTTAAACACAATTGTATTTTACAATGTTTTAATATTATAATTAATTATAAAATAATGGCGAGAACAAAGTTTTGTGAAGCGTTACAAGCCAGAATAATAGATGCTCGTCTTAAGCAAGATCAAATTTGTGAGAAATATTCTATAAATAAATCATTAATTTTAAAAATCGTGAAGGAGGAACGGTGACGACTGAATATTTAGGCGGCAGGCATCGTAAAATGAGTCAACGATAGGATAATTTAATAGCAAATGTCATTAATAATCTGAAACTAAACAAAAAATATATGCTCTATTGTTTCCCAACGAGCAATTGATGCTGATCTTGGTTGTTATCGTGAAGAAACCACTGATATCAGAGAGAAATCGTCTGTCTTGCACATATTTTGCTAAGGAACACATGAACTGGTCAACACGGAATTGGAATGCTGTTCTCTTTTCAGATGAGTGCAAGTTTAATTTAAGAGGCCATAACGGACGATCGTTTGTACGATGACCAAAGAGAGAAGACTAGACCCAAAATAAACAAATAAAATTGTTAAGTTTGGCGGTAATAATATTATGATATGGGGTTGCTTTTCGGGCCAAGGAATGGGTTCAATTCATGTAATAATAAAAGATACTCTGACTGGAATTGGATACAGGAAAATTCTAAATGACGTAAGGTATCCATACGCAGAGGAAAATATGCCCCTGGTCTGGAAGTTCAAACTTGATAATTACCCAAAAAAAAAACTCAAATTCTAAGTGGTAACCGAGTCGCAAAAATCTAATGCAGTCTGTGTTTTGGAATGGCCAGCCCAATCACCAGGTTTATGGGACACGAAATTACACAAACAAGCCAGATCTCATAGAGAAAGTTAATTAATGTCGTTATCTTTTCCGACAAAAAATGTCGCATTTTATTTCCACTTTTTTCGAAAAGTATAATCTATGCTAATATAATAAAGAGGTAATGTGTGTTTGTCTGTTTGTTTGTTTGTAGGAGGTAATCTTCGTAACTACCCATCTGATCTTCCTGAAATTTTCACAGAGTCTTACTGCGGATATGGGAAGTGCTATAGGCTATAATTTTTTAAATATTTTTGGTGGGCGTGGCACCTCCCACACAAAGTAAATTTTTAATATCATATACATATATTGAGTACTATGATAAGGAGAGCTTTGCAAATTTGTGTGAGGTCACCCATTGTTAATATAAGTAGCTACGCCGGAAATGGGCGGGATCGAATAAGTGGGCGTGGTACCTCCCATACAAGTAATAGTTCAATATTATGTATCTCGAGTACTGTGATGTCACCTATTATTAATGTGAGTAGTCAGATGCAAAATGGGCAGTATCGGACCAATAGGCGTGGCACCTTCCATACAAAGTAAATATAAAATGCCATATATCTGGAGTACTGTAATAGTGAGAGTCTTGGGACTTTGTGTGAGCCCATAAGTTATTCATTTGATTAGTTAGACAAGAAATGGGCGTGATCGGAGCAGTGGGCGTGGCATCGCCCATACAAAGTAAATATATGATATCATATAACTGGTGTGCTAAAAAGGAAGCTTTGACACTTTGCACGAGCCTATCAGATCTTAATATGAGTAGTCGAACAAAAAATTGGCGGGTTCACAACAATGGGCGTGGCACTCCCCATGCAAAGTAACTATTTAATGTCATATATCTGGAGTACTGTAAAAGAGAGAGCTTTGTGGCTTTGCGTGAGACCATAGGTTCTTTGTGTGATTAGTCGAACAAAAAAATGTGCGTGATCGGAGCAGTGGGCGTAGCACCGCCCATGCAAAGTAAATATCTAATATCATATAACTGGTGTACTATAAAAGGGAAAGACTCGACATTTTGCATGAGTCCATCAAATATTAATGTGAGTAGTCCAATAAATATTGGGCGGGATGGGATTAGTGGGTGTGGCACTTCCTATGTAAAAAATATGAAGCACTACGAAAGCGGCAGTCTTTTGACAAGTTCATTAGTTATCAATGTGATTTGTCGTGGAAAATATATCGCCAAAATCAAAAATCGCCAAACGGAAAAATCGCGAAAAATAAAAATCGCCCAAAAACAAAAACCTTTAAAATCAAAAATGGGCAAAAGCAAAAATCGATAAAAACAAAAATTGCCAAATGATATTCTAAGTTCAAGGCCAATAGTTAAGTGTTGCCAGATCTAATATGGATAATCTATCTTCTTCTCATGGGCAGCTACATGTACCTTGCTCCAGGGTAGGAACGCCGAAAAATCTGATAATTGTTGTAGCGAATGAAAAAACAAAAAACATTGTATATCAGCATCAGCAAGCATTGAAAAAAAAAAATCTATACTAATAATCTATACTAGCATAATAAAGAGGTAATGTGTGTTTGTTTGTTTGTAGGAGATAATCTCCGTAACTACTCATCTGATCTTCCTGAAATTTCAACAGAGTCTTACTGCGGATATGGGAGTGCTGCAGCCTTAAATTTTTTAAATATTTTTAGTGGGCGTTGCACCTCCCATACAAAATAAATTTTTAATATCATATATATTAAGTACTATGATAGAGAAAGCTTTGCAAATTTGTCTCAGGTCATCTATTATTAACGTGAGTAGTCAGACAAAAAAATGGGCGGGGTTAGACAAATGCGCGTGGTACCCCCACACAAACTTAATAACAAATGTGATATATCCGAATTACTGTATTAGTGAGAGACTTGGGACTTTGCGTGAGCCCTTTCATAACGATTCGGAAGGGTGGGGGGGGGGAGAGGGGGAGGGTGTAGCGAAGCACACCGGGTTACATCTAGTGTTTTATATATTTTTAATTAAGAGCAACCTTATCTTAAACATCAATCGAAAGGTCTCAAAGTCGAGCCCTCGTAAATCGCAAAAAATTGCAGCCGTTGACTTCTTTCAAGTCATAGTATGAGAATATTTCTCCATTGTTCTTTTTTTTTTTTTTTTTTTTGAATATTTTCACCCTATGACTTCAAGGATGATAAAATTTTTTGTATTTTATGAACACAGCACTTTGAGACCTTTCGATTGATGTATACGATAATGTTGCTCTTAATTCAGAATGTACCGACAGAGGACAATTGTCAATGTCTTAAATTCTTATTACCTAAATTATTATTATTATAATCAAAAATTGTAATCTCTTATAATTTAGCTTTGGAAAATAAAGAATTACTACTGCTGTTACTAATTCAGAATATATATAAAAAATACACTTTTCAAAAAAGTGCAAATATAATGCGAAATTTTTTGTCAGAAAAGAAAACGGCATAAGAGTAGCCAAAAATTTCAATGAATTTATTTACTCCATGCCCCGGCGTTGTGAAGCAGTACTAAACACAACAAAACATTGAAACCAAAAAGAAAAGTTTTCAATTACTATTGAGATGAAAATTTCTGTACAGAAGTAATATTGTGAAAACTGGGGTCTAATCGTCTCATTTATTATCGAAATTATTTTTTTATTTTCCAAAATAAAATACTAAAAATAATTTTACTCTGTCACAGTTAACGAATTATGGCCCCCAGTTTAGAGTAAAAGTGAAACGAGGTCTGACGTTTGTCCGTCATATTTAAATAATAAAGCAAAGTGTGGAATTTCAATTGATTTTACTCAATAGCGAATGCGGCTATAGTCAATTTACGTTTTTAAATGACTAATGTGAGGGTATGGATACCCACTAGGACGTTTCACCAAAAATTTTTTTTTCTGACTTTTGCAACTCTTAAAACGGTATATAAATTCTTCTTGAATTTATCAGATTTTTAAAAGATCAATGCGGGGCCTCTGAAATCGATTTTATCCAAACAATGAGATTATAAAACATTTGTTTTTATTTTTTTCTCTGGGTTTTATTTTCACAAAACTAAAATATCACTTCTGATGAGTACGAACCTACTAAAAAAAAATATAAATCGTGAGAGTTATTAGTCTAAAGGGGAACTTTGAAACCTCAAAAGTAAAAATTTAGTATTTCCAAAGTAAGCATTTCCCATGCTTTATGCAATGTGCCACACCCACCAATATATGGCAGGATTAATTAAATTAATCATTTTTTGGACCCAATCAAAGTTTCAGTCAAGGCTCTTGCTATAGTAGTACTCTAAATGTTACCTTGTATGGGAGGTACTACAAACTTTTGTCCGAATCCGGCTTTTTTTATTTAAATCTTTTTCTTAATCTAATGAACGCATAAGTGGTTCAAAAGTTTTAAAAACATTTACAAACGTATGATGGATAATTTTGTCATTTACAACTAAGTGCGGGAAATTATACAAATGTTTTAAAAACATAATAATATTTTTAAATTCACCGCTTAACAAAACTGTAAATTTAACTTTATTATTAAAAAGACCCAGCGGATCTATGAGCTGGAAACATATGATTTTTTTAATTAAACAAAATATGTATAAATTTTTTTTTCTGGTTTTAGAAACTGCTCTCTGCGTAAGGTTTTTGTATCAAAACAATCATTCATTATTAATACCCACAATATTTGGCATCAGATGAATATAAATATTTCTGTTCAGTTTTACTTATATGTTGAACATTTATTGTTTTGTAATTATGCACATAAATTTTATTCTAAAAACATCTAACATGTCTGTTTGAAAGGAATGTTTTGCATTTAATTTTGTTTAAACATTTTAGATCTAAATAAATATATGCCCGTGGTGAATGGAATGGTAAAGTATAAAACCATGGTTGATTTTTTTGTTTAGCTATTCTATGTAAAGATCCGAAAAACTTACAATGTAGCTCATAGTCTATGTGTTCTAAAGCCCAGCGAATACTATTCGACTTTTAATAAAGGGTGATTTTTAAGAGCTATAGGAAAGTTTTCCAAAAAAAAAAAACACATAAAATTCAGAAAAATGCATGAAATCTTTATTTGAATCGATAGTACGGTCCATATAATTTAATGTTTGAAGATTATTTCATGCAAATGTTGACCGTGACTGCGCCTCAAATGGTCCATCCGCTTAGTCCAATTTTGGCATACTCTTTCCAACATTTCGGCCGGTATCTCACGAATAAATGCTTCAATGTTGTCTTCCAATGCGTCAATTGAAGGGGACATGAACTTTAACATAGTCCCACAAAAAATAGTCTAAAGGCGTGAAATCGCGCGATCTAGGCGGCCAATTGACCGGTCCCGAACGTGAAATAAAATGTTCACCGAACTCGCCTCTCAATAAGTCCATTGTTGCGCGTGCTGTGTGGCATGTGGCACCGTCTTTTTGAATCCACATGTCATGCAAGTCAAGCTCTTGCATTTTGGGCAAAAAAAAAGTTGGATATCATCTCTCTGTAGCGCTCACCATTCACAGTTACGTTACGATTCGCATCATCTTTGAAGAAGTACGGTCCAATGATGCCACCAGCCCATAAACCGCACCAAACTGTGACTTTTTCTGGATGCATTGGTAGCTCTTCCAATGCTTCTGGCTGATATTCACTCCAAAATCGACAATTCTGCTTGCTTACGTACCCATTGAGCCAAAAATGAGCTTCGTCACTGAACACAATTTTTCGGTAAAAAAGTGGATCTTCGGCCAACTTTCCAAGAGCCCATTCACCAAAAATTCTACGTTGCGGTAGGTCGTTCGGCTTCAATTCTTGCACCAGCTGTATTTTGAAAGGCTTCACACCTAAATCCTTCCGCAAAATTTTCCACGTTGTTGAGTAACAGAGGCCCAATTGCTGTGAACGGCGACGAATCGATAATTGATGGTCATCATTAACACTGGCCGATACAGCTGCGTTATTTTCTTCAGTTCGCACTCTACGTAAGCGTGTTGGTGGTTTAATGTCCAACAATGTAAATTTGGTGCGAAATTTAGTCACAATAGCCCGAATAGCCGCTTCAGTGGGTCGATTAACTGACCATAAAATGGAAGAAGCGCGCGATGAACTTTCTTAACAGAGCACGCATTTTGATAATAAAATTCAATAACTTGCAAGCGTTGTTCGTTTGTGAGACGATTCATGGTTAAATTATAGACCAAACTGAAGATGTTTGACAATGAAACAAAACACGAAACGCGCGTCAGCTGTTTAAACCAGTGTTACCAAAAAGATAATAGCTAAAAAATCACCCTTTATTTAAAAGTCGAACGTATTTTTAAAGATTTCATAATCAAACAGGCAATAACTTTTCTAAATCAATTAGGGCTTGGCCTCGTAATTTTACTTAATTAAATGCGGTTACTTTCACTACAACACATTTTAAAGTGTAATATGTAGAGGGATTTCAAATATAAAAATAGTATTCTTCTATAATCTTCAAACTATTTTGATATGGTTGACCACAATCTGATATTGTAAGTTATGAGTAATCATCTTAAACGAATGCATTCTCTTACATTTATTTTTAAACAAACAGTAGTTATGATTGGTAGAAAAAATGCATTCGTCTTTTGATAACATATTTATTATTGTTTAGTACTGCAAACAAGTTAGAAAGTTATAATCGGTCTAGGTTGACTATACGATACTCTACACAATGTATACAATGTACACACAGAAACAACAAATCTATTGACATTTCTCAGGATGCAATAATTATAGGTAAGATGATATCGCCCTACGATAAAAATTTCTTTTTGAAATCAGTGGGTAAATCTGATGTTGAAATTCTCGGCTTCGATTCCAATGGGGTCTTGTTTACGTAAAACGCCTACGCACTGATGAGCTTAAACCATTTATTTTATGATCAGCCTAATTTGCCGTCTAAAGCAACATCATTTTAAATGTTTTTTTTTATTTTCGATATTACCAAACATTGCTTTTTTTATACCCTACACCACTACGTAGTAAGGATATAATGACTTTGTGCTGATGTTTGTAACTACCAAAAATTTTTGACCTACCCCACCTTTTATTATACCGATCGACTCAGAATCACTCTCTGATTCGATTTAGCGATGTCTGTCCGTCCGTCCGTCCGTCTGTGTGTCCATGTAAACCTTGTAATCAAACTACAGGTCGCAAATATGAATGTATTTTGACGAAATTTGGTATATAAGCGTTTATCTATCATACGATGAACGCTATTGAAATTGGTGAAAATCGGTTCATGTTCAGACCTAGTCCCCATACAAATGATGCCTATGAGAGATCGGCTTAAATTGCCATAAGATCCATATTACCATATAGATCTCGGTCAAATTGGGTCTGTATATGTTTATTACATCCATTAATCAGTAATCCAAAAATAAACCCTATAGGACAATTCTTAGTCATAGCCACCATATAAGCTGCTTCCCGATCTTCACTTAAATCTATAAAAAACAAAAATATTCCACGGATTTTTCTCAAATTTGGTTTGCATAAGTTTTTTTTTTGCAAAATATAATTGTTTTTACCATATATGGTCAGGATCGGTCCATATAGCACCCGATATGAACTTTTTCATAACCGAAGGCAAAAAAAATTAATAACAATGCCGCTCAAATTAGGTTTATGATTATTTTCTATGTCTAAGAGATCTAAGGATCTCCAAACGCATGGTATAGGGTATCGTATAGTCGGTCTAGACCGGCTATAATTTCCATACTTGTTTCTCTCTATGTAATGATCTGCCTTCACAACTTCTCCATTGCAAAATTCATATGTACGCCGATGACTTGCAGTTCTATTTCAGCAGTCCGACTGGTTCAATGAATCACAATATAAGGAGACACGAAGAGGATTTAAATAATATCCATCGTTGTGTTTTTAAAATCTAAATGTTTGATGATAAGCAAATGATCTAAACAATAAACCCTGGTTCCTGATATGACAATTTACGGTCAAAACATTCCTACTATTTCATCTGGCAAAAATCTAGGTATTATCTTTAACAGCTCTCAAACGTGATCAAACCATATAAATAATATAGTTGGGCAAACTTACGTTAAACTGAAATCTCTTTGGTCAATACAACAATTCACATCTTTGAAAGTAAGAATTCTCTACTAGCCAAAACGTATATAATTCCTAGACTTTTGTACAGATGTGAAATTTTTGTAAATTGCGACCCTCGAGTAAACGTCGATTAATATACATATAATAACAATATTCGTTGTGTTTTTGGTTAATGAAGATAATCTCATATTATTCCCTTCTCTGAAAGACTATTTGTTGTGTCTTTTGATAATCTTTTAAAAATTAGAGTTATAATTTTTATGCACAAAATTATTTACACGAAAAACCTACATCTTCGAAAAATGCAACTTGCCAGGTCTGATAGAGGAAGAAAGCTCATAATTCCTATTCATAGAACACTTGTCTCAAAACAGCAAATCTTTGTGCGCGGAGTTCGTCGTCTTTGGAATGCACTTCCACAAACTTATCAACAAACAAGCAACGCAAGGCTGTAACGAGGTTTTGTCGTAGGCTGGAGTAGCTTGTCGTGTCCTGGGTCTACTCAAGGACCCTCAAAACCTTAAGTAATAATAAGACAATTGTTTTACCCTTTGACGGGGTTGTATATTAGCCTTAATTTTATTATTCTCTTTGTAATTACATAAATATTTATATATATTTCAAATATCAACACACGTGGCAATACTTCTTCGTCTTATTCGGACCTCCTCGCAATATGTCAATATTAGTGGTCGTCGGATGTACCGGTGCTCGGCTGCGTATATCGGTGGCAGTCGGCTGTATCGGTGTTCGGCTGCGTATATCGGTGGCAGTCGGCTGTATCGCTGTTCGGCTGCTTATATCGGTGGCAATCGGCTGTATCGGTGTTCGGTTGCTTATATCGGTGGCAGTCGGCTGTATCGGAGTTCGGCTGCGTATATCGGTGGCAGTCGGCTGTATCGGTGTTCGGCTGCTTATATCGGTGGCAATCGGCTGTATCGGTGTTCGGTTGCTTATATCGGTGGCAGTCGGCTGTATCGGAGTTCGGCTGCTTATATCGGTGGCATTCGGCCGTATCGGTGTTCGGCTGCTTATATCGGTGGCAGTCGGCTGTATTGGTGTTCGGCTGCGTATATCGGTGAAACTAACTACGAACAGTCAGCTTAGGGCCGCTGTGTAATATACGAACAGTCAGCTTAGGGCCGCTGTGTAAGATACGAACAGTCAGCTTAGGGCCGCTGTGTAAGATACGAACAGTCAACAGAAGTCGCTGTGTAAGATACGAACAGTCCGCTTAGGGCCGCTGTGTAATATACGAACAGTCAGCTTAGGGCCGCTGTGTAAGATACGAACAGTCAGCTTAGGGCCGCTGTGTAAGATACGAACAGTCAGCTTAGGGCCGCTGTGTAAGATACGAACAGTCAACAGAAGTCGCTGTGTAACAAACTACGAGGGAGATGACCGAGGTCGTTCGCCCTTAAATTTATGCGCTAGGATCTATTTCACTGAATAGTAAATTGTCCTTACGCCCACCAAATTTATGTGTTAGGAGCTATTTAACTTTAATAGTAAATTGTCCTTACACGGAGTCTTATCGTAAATCCGACTTCGACTCGGAGCCTTGTCATTAACCCGACTTCGACTGACTTTACATCCACCAACCTTGATTGCTTATGTCAGTAAATTCATTAACTGAATGAGAATCAATAATTAGTATGTATTGTATGGTGGTTGATATAGGTAACGTTGGTTTTTGTAATTATAATAATAGTGTACGTTGCGTTTAGCTACGTTACAAGGCTTTAAAAAAAAACAAATTTTTGATTATTTTGCATAGTAAAATCTTTAAAGATTAACATTCAAAGATTAACTTTGACTTAGTCACGCACAGTCACGCATGGTCACGCACAGTTACGGAGTGATCTAAATGTCATTTACTCTCATCCGACCGATCTGAAACTTGGTCGATATAATTGCTGTAAATAAAGATCAACTTCGACATAGTCACGCGCAGTCACGCATAGCCACGCACAGTCATGGAGTGATTTAAAACCCATTGTCCCTTATCCGATCGATCTAAAACTTGGTCGATAGACTTGCTGTGAAAAAAGATTAACTTTGACATAGTCACGTACAGTCACGGAGAGATTAAAACCCCACTTCCCCTCATCCGATGGATCTGAAACTTTGTCCATAGACTTGTTGTGACCAAAGATTTATTTTAAGATAGTCACACACAGTCACGCACAGTCACGGTGATATTCAAAACTCATATGTACAAGGAAAGAAAGAGTTTTAATAAAAACTTTGTTTTTATGGGTTAAGTTATTTTTAAATGTTTAATAGATTAATTTATGTACAACTGTGTACATAAATATTTTTAATCAAACAATTTAAAAAAAATTAATTTTTTTTTTATTCTTTTTAACAAAAAATATATATTTTCTATCTTTACAAATATAAATATGGGCAAATCCTGCGTGACGAACGCTTTATTCGCTTCATGCATTTTCAGATTAAATGGCGAAAAACATAACAGCTAGTTGTTGCGAAATAATTGATCACAAAGTTTTGAGACACACGTTACAAAAAACGGAAGTAACTTTGAAAGTTGAAGTGTGTTTTTGTAATTTTTATCGAATTTTGCATAATAAAGCACACAAAATCTAATACCTAAAAGAAAGATGAATATAAGAGAGTTCTAAAATAACTTATTTGCAGTCAAAATATTTTTGCCGGTTTTTTATCAAAAGCCGTGAATCTCCTGTGACGAATGCTACGTGAAGCACGTTACATTGTATATTGTAGCATATAAATAAACACAAATGTATTTATTTTAACCAGAGTTCAGAAAAAAACACACACTGAATAAAAAAACTCGTACATATATGTAAACAAACATAACTTAGACCAACACACACATGTTTTTATTTTCATATCAATTATGTTTGTTTTTAAATTTTCTTCCGTGCCCAACACAACCATGACTGTGTTCGTTTTAATATTTCGTTATTTACACGAACATTTTTGTATCACATACTTTTTGTTTCAATCACACATAAAGCACATTTTTTAGTGTTGCTTTATTTGAAGTTCATGTTCTGGTACGTGTACTGAAAAAAAAAAACACAGAACATGTACAATAAACAGGTTCGAGTTCAGTTATATTTTAAGTCATATTGTGGCTCGTGTAGTAAGAAAAAACAGAACATGTACAATAAACAGGTTCGAGTTCAGTTATATTTTAAACACGACTTAAAATATAACTGAATTTCACTTTTTTTCCATTTCTGAAATAATACTCGAAGTTATCCGCTTTCAATAGCTGTCACACACAATCTAAATGAACCAGCGTCTATTAATAGATGTTAGGTGAGAAGTTCAAAAAGTTAGGGAGTTGTCAATCTGCCCTCGTAATTCAAAAAACTACTGATAAAAACATATAAATGACATACGGCTTTCAACCTCATAAATTTAAATTCCTTCGAATGTGGGGTAAAGTTTTTCGTATTTTATATCAAAAATGTTTTTTTTTTTTACTGATATCTGCTACAATAAGTGGGCAAATATGCAAATATTTATGCCTTATACTGATTAGTTTGGTATTAGAAATCAGCGAAATCGGTCTATTTGATAAGTTATTGTTGTTTTTTTAGTTGTTAATTGTTTTTTGTTGTTGTTGTTGGTAAGATTGTTGCATATACTTAGCTATGTTAATTCAGAAATAATATTTTTTTAACCATTTTCTATTAATGATAACAATATCCATAAATAAGGCAAATCTGTAATTTTACATTTATACGCTTAATACTCTTCAACGTTTTTTTTTTTTTTTTTGACTATTGTCAAAAAAGATGAACTACAAGCGAATGGCAAACAGAGTTCACCAACTTTCAACTTTTTCCAGAGTTGTAGGCATCATGACAGCTAATCAGCTGTTGTTTGTTTGTGAATGTGAAATACAATAAAGTAAAGTAAATTTCTGAAAATATAAACGGAAATTTAATAGAACAAAAAAAAAAAAAAAACGAGAAAGAATAATAATAATTTTATACGAGGGCGGATCAATAAGTTCGTGACTTTTCGAACTTCCCTCATAGTTATATGAAATGCAACACTGCTCCCATCAAGTACCACCTGTTAATAGACTACTGTAAAATTTTGAGCAAGTTCCCGTCATTTACTTTGCGTTTAACAGCTGTTCAAAACATACAACCTCGTGGTTTTTTTTAAAAATGGAAAAAAGTGAATTTCCAGTGCTCATTAAACATAATTTTTTGCGAAAAAAAACCGTCAATCAATCAAAGAAAAAGCTTGACAAATACTATGGGGACTCTGCACCATCGATTTCAATGGTAAAAAAGTGGTTTACTGACTTTCGTTGTGGTCGCACAAATAAAAATGACGCTGAACGTTCTGGACGGCCAAATGAGGTCAATACATCCGAAAATATCGAAAAATCCACGATATGGTGTTGGCCGATCAAAGAGTAAAAGTGCGTGAGATTGTTGATGCCATAGGCATTTCATGTGGCAGTGTGGTTTCGATTTTAAATGATCAGTTGGGTTTAAGAAAGCTGTCTGCAAGATGGGTGCCGGATTTGCTCTCAATTGACCATAAACGTAATCGTGTGTCAACTTCAAAATTCCTTGAATTGGGCTACGAATTGATACCCTCATCCGCCATATTCTCCGGATTTAGCCCCCAGTGACTATTTCCTGTTTCCAAGCCTAAAGAAATGGCTCGGTGGAAAGAGATTTAGCTCCAAAAATGAAATTATTAATCAAAATGCCAATTTTATGGACCTCAAAAAATCCTATTTTTTTTTGGAAGGGATACACAAATTGCAGAAACGTTGGACTAAGTGTATTGAACTAAATGGAGATTATGTTGAAAAATTAATTTTTTTTGCAAAAAAAAAAAAAATGTGTTTCATTCCAAAAGTGACGGTGGAAAGAGATTAAATGAAATTATTGATCAAAAATTCAAATTTTATGGACCTCGAAAAATCCTATTTTTTGGAAGGGATACACAATTGGAGAAACGTTGGACTATGTGTATTGAGCTTAAAGTAGATTATGTTGAAAAATATTTTAAAAAAAAAAAAAAAAAAAAAAAAAAAAAAAAAACTGTGTTTCATCTAAAAGTCACGGACTTCTTGATCGCCCTCGTAACGCGTGTATACCGCGTAAAAAGCTTGGAAAGCTCAAAAAGCGTTGCCGTCGAAACTCGTACTTCCACCTTAAATCTAATAAATATGATCGATAATTCGATAATTAACAACTAGTGTTATCATATGTACATATTAATTTTTTTGCACGGGTTTTTTAGGTATCGAACAGATTTCCAAATTTTTTCCCAAAAACAACTAACCGTTTCAGTAATCAATTTTATAGATATTTTTCAATATTTTAATAATCCGCATGCTTACTTTACATTAATCGAAAAAGATTATGTAATATTTTATCAAATAAAAATTTCAATATCTAAAGTTATTGTAATATTGGTGATGAGTCAGTGTGATAAAAATGATGATAAGCTTGTTGAAATACATATACAATATTATTAAGGAAGTTATAGAGTTTCAAACACTCCTGTTCCTATTGTTATTATCTATGAAAGATAAAATTCACCAAGCAGTACAAGGGAATTCAAATTTTAGGTCTCGAGGGTCACAAAATTGTTGCTAAGGCTTACATAAATAATTGATACATAAATAATTATATATACATACTTACAGTGGTGATTACCATTATTAGGTGAAATATATGTCCATAAGTGTTGTCTATGATGTGATCAGTATGTCCCGTTATTTTTATTTCATTCTTTTTTCGTTTAATTGCAAGTAATAGGAAATCTGAGCTGGATACAAATTTAACACGTGCAATTAAAATTCATATTTTTGTTCGTTTTCGTGCACAGTAAAAAGTTTTAGTTTAATTTTAAAACTCAACGGTTTTTATTATAGACTATTTTGGAATTAAATTTAAAATTAATGCCGAAATAGTTTATATTAACACAAAAAAAAAATTTTTGCGATTTTTTTAATGAAGACTTTGAATAAAAATAACACTAAAATTTTAATTTAATTTTTTCATTTAAAAAAACAATTCCTGGTCGTTTACA
The DNA here is from genome assembly GCA_963682025.1 of Cordilura impudica. Lineage (NCBI taxonomy): Eukaryota > Metazoa > Arthropoda > Insecta > Diptera > Scathophagidae > Cordilura > Cordilura impudica. The sequence continues at coordinate 318,423,502 of OY821517.1, read as the reverse complement.
TGTAATACCGAAATTGGCATTAGAAGTTAGTCTTTCTTTATTTTATTACTTTAAGTTTTATTGTAATGCCTAAAAAGCATTAAAATTCTCTCCTATAATAATTTTATTCCTTCAAGTTTAAAAACAACACTTAAGAAGGTATTGAAAACATTTTTTGTAAAAGAAACGCTAAAAACAACATGAGCGTGCTTCTTTTGGTTTGGAAACAACACCTGAAAAGAATTAAAACTCCTTTCTCTTACAACTAATACCGATAACGGTATTAAGGTAATACATTTTAAAACCATGTGGTTCAATGGTATTAAAATAGTTTATTGATACAAAGAAAGGCCACAGGAAAAGTATGAAAATGTATGTGAAAGTGAAATGTGGTGAAAAATTTTTTATTGTCAAAAATTGTGAACCAGAAAGTTGAATAATAAATTCAAGTAAGTACAAGCTAAGGGCAACAAAAATCTATTTTGTGCCTGTCAATATATTAGGGTTATTTTTTATGGTAACGCTATCGACCGAATTGCCCAGATGAGTCTTTTTAAATCCATTTAAGCCTAAATCAAATATTTTGCTATTAAGCTTTAGTTATAAACAAGTTGAATATCAATACAGAAGGAAAAGAGCTGAAATTTAAAGATCGGGGCGATGCAAAATTGAATTTAATGAGCTGCCAGGAAACATTGAAGGCACGCGTCAAATATTGCACTGCAGAAGTAAACTTATTACAGGCCTTCCCCATATTCGTGTTTGATTCTTCATTGGTAATAAATTCTTACAAAAGTTTAGTAAGCTCGTATTTAATTCACTGTCTTTACCGTTATAGATTTTATTTGGTTTTAAGCTTCGCTATGATAAAATAAAACCAAATGAATTATTCAATAATTGGCAGAAACCAGAGTTCAGAAAAAAACACACACTGAATAAAAAACTCGTACATATATGTAAACAAACATAATTTAGACCAACACACACATATTTTAATTTTCATATCAATTATGTTTGTTTTTAAATTTTCTTCGGTGCCAAACACAATCATGACTTGTGTTCGTTTTAATATTTCGTAATTTACACGTACATTTTTCTATCACGTACTTTTTGTTTCGATCACAAATAAACCACACAGATTCGAGTGTTGCTTTATTTGAAGTTCGTGTTCTGGTACGTGTACTGAAAAAAAAACACAGAACATGTACAGTAAACAGGTTCGAGTTCAGTTATATTTTAAGTCGTGTTCTGGCTCGTGTACTAAGAAAAAACAGAACATGTACAATAAACAGGTTCGAGTTCAGTTATATTTCAAGTCGTGTTCTGGCTCGTGTACTAAGAAAAAAATAGAACATGTACAATAAACATGTTCGAGTTCAGTTATATTTTAAATTCGTGTTCTGGCTCGTGTACTGCGAAAAATTGAAACATCAATTCGCGATCTGATACACCCCGCTAAAAACGACGACAATTGTTTCAACCAAATTTATTAAAATTTTATTGACCCTTTTTTATGACTTACGTTGCAAATTGTTTACAATTGTCAAATATTTTAAAATTTTATTGGCCATTTTTTTGTGATTTACGTTTAAATTATTTACAATTGTTTTTATTGACTGGTTTTTATTTTAATAAAATATGGTAATAAAACACTTAAGACACAAAAACTGCACACTGCACTTAAATCTTTCTTGCAAGTTTAAATCAGACATGTACATTTTTTCGTTTCGCTATTAAAAGTTGCGTATTTTTTATAGCAAAACTTATTTCTGTTATTGCTTTCCAATTTTTTTAATTTTCACAAAATATTTGCAATTTACACAATAACACAGTACACATATAGATCACGATCTAATGAAAACTGAACCACTTTTAATGAATAAATGACGCACGCACTCGCTATTTATTGCAAAATCAATTGCGTGAAATTGTAACACTTGCAAGCAATTGTAACGTAAGTCATAAAAAAGGGACAATAAAATATGAAAATATTTTTTTGGGTTTTTTTTATTGACACTCATTGTGTTTTACGCAAAAAATCTCAAAAAAATCATTGAGAAAAGGATTGTGCATTGACACTAATTGGCTCGCAAATTAAGGGTGGGTGATAGTGTTTTTTATGATGCAAAATTTGTGTGTCTAAAGTTATTTGTTACCAAAAAAAAAAAAAAATGTTTCCAAAAGATCCTAACAACCAACAAGTGTGTCTCTTATGCCACAAAATTGGGTTTTTCGACTATGACACTAATTGGTTGCGAAAATAGGGGTGGGTAATGCAAAAAACCTAACAACCAACAAGTGTAACTTTTATGATGCTAAATAGTTTTTGTGTCTTAAGTATTTTATTACCATATTTTATTAAAATAAAAACCAGTCAATAAAAACAATTGTAAATAATTTCAACGTAAATCACAAAAAAATGGCCAATAAAATTTTAAAATATTTGACAATTGTTAACAATTTGCAGCGTAAATCATAAAAAAGGGTCAATAAAATTTTAATAAATTTGGTTGAAACAATTGTTGTCGTTTTTATCGGGGTGTATCAGATCGCGAATTGATGTTTCAATTTTTCGCAGTACACGAGCCAGAACACGACTTAAAATATAACTGAACTCGAACCTGTTTATTGTACATGTTCTATTTTTTCTTAGTACACGAGCCAGAACACGACTTAAAATATAACTGAACTCGAACCTGTTTATTGTACATGTTCCGTTTTTTCTTAGTACACGAGCCAGAACACGACTTAAAATATAACTGAGCTCGAACCTGTCTATTGTAAATGTTCTGTTTTTTTTCAGTACACGTACCAGAACACGAACTTCAAATAAAGCAACACTCGATTCTGTGTGGTTTATGTATGATCGAAACAAAAAGTACGTGATAGAAAAATGTTCGTGTAAATAACAAAATATTAAAACGGACACAGTCATGATTGTGTTGGGCACCGTAGAAAATTTAGAAACGCACATAATTGATATGAAAATAAAGATATGTGTTGGCTGCTTTTGAACAGAACATTGTGTGTTTCATGTGTGTATTTTCTGAACCTTGGCAGAAACTCAAAAATTTTGCAGGTGAAGTAGCATATGAGGCATTTTTATTCAGGTATTCGATCTGTATTTTCAGCCTTTTTATGTATTCAATATTGAATTTGACATAACATTGACCAATTTTTTGTATTTTGTGACTAACTCTAGAGCATACTTATTAGCACACGTTGTTTAATTTAAAAATAAATTTAAAAATAAACTAGAGGACCCCTGCTGCTCCGTAGCATTATATTATATTATATTATATTAATTTTTATAATATAATACCAAAATTTGCCAACAGAAGTTAACGTACAGTAATGCCAAAATATGCCAAGGGAAGTTAACGTACAGTAAAAGTAAAGTTGATTGTCTACGCATAACTTTCCTCAAACCCAACGAATTTAAGCAGTTAATAGCTCAAAAGAAGGAGCTTGATCCACTGAGTGTTCTTAGACATATGTCAACAACCTACGTTAATTAGAACTCTAGTTATAGAGGTTTGAGAGAAGAAAAATATTGAAAAAAATCTTGAATGCAAAGTTTATTCATAAATTCTTTTATTATATAAGATGAAAAATAACAAAATGCAATGAAATTTGTTTTATTTATTTTCAGACCTAAAATTTTACAAAAAGGATGTTAATTTTAGCCTTGAATAGGTTAAAAGTAACACCCGTATACCATACGATTATTTTTTGTGGGGTATTGGAAATAACACTTATTCAAGAATACAATCCATTCCGGATGGTATTAATCCAATTATTATTTATATTTAAAATAATACCATGTTTGGTGTAGAAATAATACATTAATGCTTCTTCTTATTATTTATATAATATTGTAGTATAATTCTAATACCAAAGAAGAGTACAACGTAATAAATATTATTATTATTTTAATGCCCTAAAAAATAAAGTAAAAATCAAATCTCTCTCACTGTCTCTCTTTATAATAAATGTAAATGTAATTCTTTTTTGGATTTGTTATATACACACACCGGCTAGGTGTTAAAATTAATCTAAAACTTTTTACTGTGTGGGTATATTAATTAATTGGTAAGTGATGCACAGAGGCACAGCGTCAGGTTATTCACCAGATCACCAGACCGTTGGGGAGATAGCAACTATATTAAATTGTTCAAGGAAGATGGTGTACGACGCAGTAGGCCATATTGAAACCTTCGGGTCATACAACCCGTAAAGAAGACTCTATAATTATTAGAGTCTCAGCGGCAGACCCATTTAAGTCTACAGCAAAGAGATCTTTCAACAAAATTTGGTATTGACGTCTCTACAAGAACGATTAGATGAAGACTCAATGAAAAAAATTTGCCTGTATGTATTATTCAGCATAAGCCATATGTTTAAAAAAAGAATTTTCAGTCTCGGATTTAATTTTCCCGTGAGCATTTAGAGAATCAATAATTATTTGGAAAAATATCCGCTGGAGTGACGAATCGGAGTTTTGTCGGTTCGGATCGGATGGAAGCATGCAGCATAATCCGAAGTACACTTCTAAGACTATAAAACACGGTTGAGGAAATGTAAAGGTGTGAGCATCGTTTTCTGGACACGGTTGATCTGCATTCTTGCAAAAATATTATTTTAAAAAATGTTGCATGCACGAGAAAGACCCAAAGCACATATCACGCACAGTGAATAGTTGTTTGGAGCAGAATAGGATAGATGTACAAAAATGACCTATTCAATCTACCGATCTCAAATCTATTGAGAACCTATGGAATGATGTGGAGCAATATGCTGCGGCAGTACAAACAAAGAATTTAACCGAATTTGGCTGGGTATATCCAGGAGATATGCAGCTGTTATAAAAAACAGTGAATATCCAACTAAATATTAAGTTTTTGAAATATATTGATTAGTTGCTTTCTTTTTTTAGTGTGCATTAAATTTTTATTTTGTGCTAAATTACGGTCCCCACATATTTTGAGTTCACTGTAACCGAACAAATATAATGTGACTTGGTCTTAGGATGACATAGAATGCATATGAAAAAAATGGTACACAAATATAAAAAACTATCTGCTACTTACTCTACTAATAAATAATAAACATACGCCCTGAATATGTTATGTAATTAAAAAAAATTGATTAGAAAAATGGAACAAATGACAATTTTTTTTAAGATTTTATTCAATAAATTTAGTCCAACTTGATTTGCTGACGCTTTTGCTGAAGAATGAAACGAGAAATCATCAATGGTTCTTGAGTTATAGCGGAAAAACTAAGGAAAAAATATAAAAGGTCATACTCTCTCACGATAGTTCTTGATAATTTTTGAAATTATGGATTTATTCATAGAATATTTCTTAAAAATTTGCTTTTGTTTAAGACCAGCAGTAATATCATCTCTATTATTCTGGTTTATAACTCTTCACTAAACTTTATAATTAATTTAAAAAAATAATTAAAATAATTAATTTAAAGAATGTAACATTGAAAATTTCAATTGTGTTTAAAAAACTGGCGAAGGAAAAAGTCAGAAACTATAAATATTTAAATAACGGTTAAGATTTTATACATTTTCTTTATATTTTTATTATTTTTATCAACTCTGCTATAGAAGTTTAAAAGTTTCCATTGTTTTCATAACTAAAATATACTTCTTTGGTTTATCTATTTTTTGAATTATATTTTTTGTAACACACCATAGAGTGGTTTCGCAAAAAAGCATATTTTTAAAAAATTAAGAGAAAAAAATCATGTGAGTCCAATCACAGGGGAGATGTGTAAACATCTGGTTATTAAAGATTTTTTATGGCACTTTTTTAAAATCAAACAGAAAGCGTATCTATGTATCACTTATAGCAATCAATTGCAGGGGCTCTGCTAATATAAAAATATTTATTATTATTTATTTCAAGTGGTTAATTTTTCATTTTTCGTTTTTCATTTCTTATTTTTCGTTTTTCATTTTTTATTTTTCATTTTCACATTTTTAGTTTTTTATTTTTTATTTTTCATTTTCTATTTTTCATTTTTCATTTTTAATTTTTCGTTTTTTATTTATTTTTCATTTTTTATTTTTTATTTATTTTTAATTTTTTATTTATTTTTAATTTTTTATTTTTAATTTTTCATTTTTTATTTTTAATTTTTCATTTCATTTTTAATTTTTTATTTCTCATTTTTCATTTTTAATTTTTTATTTTTCGTTTTTCATTTTTTATATTTCTTTTTTTTCATTTTCCATTTTTCATTTTTCAGTTTTCGTTTTTCATTTTTCAATTTTTATTTATCATTTTTCTTTTTTCATTTTTTATTTTCCATTTTTTATAATATAAAAAATATTTATTATTTCAACTGGTTAATTTTTAATTTTTCGTTTTTCATTTTTTATTTCCATTTTCCATTTTTCGTTTTTCATTTTTCATTTTTTATTTTTAATTTTTCATGTTTCAATTATATTTTTCATTTCTCATTTTTCTTCTTCCATTTTTTTTTATTTTTCAATTTTAATTTTTTATTTTTCATTTTTTATTTTTCAATTTTCATTTTTAATTTTAAATTTTTAATTTTTAATTTTTAATTTTTAATTTTTAATTTTTAATTTTTAATTTTTAATTTTTAATTTTTAATTTTTAATTTTTAATTTTTAATTTTTAATTTTTAATTTTTAATTTTTAATTTTTAATTTTTAATTTTTAATTTTTAATTTTTAATTTTTAATTTTTAATTTTTAATTTTTAATTTTTAATTTTTAATTTTTAATTTTTAATTTTTAATTTTTAATTTTTAATTTTTAATTTTTAATTTTTAATTTTTAATTTTTAATTTTTAATTTTTAATTTTTAATTTTTAATTTTTAATTTTTAATTTTTAATTTTTAATTTTTAATTTTTAATTTTTAATTTTTAATTTTTATTTTTTAATTTTTAATTTTTAATTTTTAATTTTTAATTTTTAATTTTTAATTTTTAATTTTTAATTTTTAATTTTTAATTTTTAATTTTTAATTTTTAATATTTAATTTTAAATTTTTAATTTTTAATTTTTAATTTTAATTGTTTAATTTTTAATTTTTAATTTTTAATTTTTAATTTTTAATTTTTAATTTTTGATTTTTAATATTTAATTTTTAATTTTTAATTTTTTATTTTTAATTTTTAATTTTTTATTTTTAATTTTTTTTTTTTTTATTTTTCATTTTTAATTTTTTATTTTTCATTTTCATAGGTCACACCGATTTTGTCTTACGTCTTACGCTGTTTTTGTGATTGTATTGTGAAATAGATTTTTACCCCCCCCCCCCCCCTGCGCGTATAGATGCTTACACATCAAAAAAGAAAATTGCAAATTGAGAATTTTGTAAAAGTTTACAAAATGTTGTTGCCCACTATATATGCAGGAATTTCCATTTGGCCACAATCATTCGAAGAATATACAGAAAACCCATTAGGAGACATGAAAAAATTAAAAAATTGTTATTGTTGCTATTGATACATTTTAAAACCCTCCACACCTCAGTGTTTACACATAATTTCTGGTTTTATGTATACGACCCCATAAAGTATATATATTCCGGATCCATATAACAACTCTAGTCGATATTGCGATGTCCGTCTGTCCGTCTGTCTGCTGAAATCACGCTCATTCAAAAAATAAACAATTTACCTCGATAAAAATGGGATAATATTGCTTGCCAGCTTGCTATTGCAAATTGGGTATATTGGGCATCATTGTGCCAAGATATAGCCAAAAATGCTATAAAGTTTCATATAAATAACTGAAAATAGTGAAAAATGTTTATACATACGTAACAGAACATGTGCATATAGATATGTATCAGCGATGCATACACACCCATTTCTGTTTGCTTGTTGTTTCTGTTTTGTTTTTTGTAGATTAGAACGAATGGTTTATCGATAAGAGTAATGCATGAAACACATAGACGACAGCGGCCTACACGACTACAGCCTGTCAAAAATAAAATACACACGTTTATATGTGGTCAACTTAGGATTATTTCTATTTTTGTTGCCTACAAAACAAAAATAGTGTTGACAATATAACAAAATATGCAAAAGAAATTAGTGCTTTGAAATATTTGATTTTGTTTAAAAACAATCGCAAAATGAAATGCTATAATTCCATTAATAATCAAAAGGGGTTAAATAAATTTGTTTATTTATTTTTACATTATAATAATGCATTATAAATAAGTAATTGTATATTTAAGTTTATAAAGAATCATGCATGTTTTTCTATTTTAATAAAGTAAAAAGAATATAATTGGCACTACTGAAATAAAAATGCATTTGTATAGAAACAGCTGTTTATATTGTTGTTATATGTTGCTTCCAAAAAAATTAAGTAGCTAACTACACGACTATAATTGCAGCCAGCAGCGTTTGTAGTCGTGTTGTCGTGTAACCGCAGTCGTCTATGTATGTGTTACATGCATAAGAGCATAACAACTTTTACTATAAGATGATTATGTTCTTACTCTCTATAAACAAATAAGAATATAATTGTATGTATGTATTTATATATGTATATGCTGATTACATTTAATAATTGCTTTCAATTAAAAAAGCACGAAAATATCTAAAATTTTTTAAATTATCTTATTAATTTTAAACACCATTGTAAATAATTTAGTCATTATAATGTGAAATCTAGCCTTTTTGTCTCTTACTGTTGACAACCTTGGTTATAATAATATCTTTAGAACACGGGTGGCGGAAGGTATCAAAGATTCGACACAGCCGAATTCAATTGCTTTTTATAGAAGTTGAAAAATATTCATCTCAATTATTTTTCACCTTAAAAACTTTATTTAATTCACTTCAAATGTGGGGCAAAGTCTTTTTCGTGTAAAAATATTTTTTTTTTTTTTTTGAAAAATGTTGATTTTTTTAAATAAGTGTTTGCCATACAAATGGCACTTTAATAACAAGGATCGTACTGAAATATTTGTGTATTTTAATTTACGTACACCAAATAGTAATAGTAACGGACCATTTCAAAGTTAGTCCCCATTTGTAAGTCCCCCGTTCGTATCATCTATTAAATTTATCTGCTGACCAAAATAAGAGGAAGGGTATTTATTGATCGACTATAATTTTCTAATTTTTTATAGTCACGAATAGAACATTATTATTTATCTTTCTATATAATCCTATAAATATCCTGGTACTTGAATATACTTGTGCTAACATAATTTCTAAATGTAAAAATGTAGATAAAGAGAAACACATTAATAATAGTATCATTAAATTCCCCATTGTTATTATAATTTCAGTTGGCATAGAAACACACATCTACAAAATGCAATCGATCAAACCAAATGATTTGCCGCAAAATCCTTATGAACGTGTAAATATAATATCTCGATTATGTTTTTGGTATGCATTACTTACTCTCATAACTATTACAATTTCATACACCATTTATTTATGTACATAAATTACATTCTTTACAATGTTATTATTATAATTATTAATTTTCATTTATTTCATTATCTTTAGGTATACATTACCAATATTCTTCAAAGGCCGCAAGAAAATTCTAGATTCAAAGGATTTATATCGGGCACTAAATGAACATAAATCAGGTAAATAATCTAAAAACTAAGTAGAATCATATAATATTAAGAAGAACATAGTTTTTGTTTCACCATTTTGAATTCTGTGTCAATGTGAACGGTTTTTTTTATTGATTCGATTTGCAATTATTTGCAAAGAAAGAAGATGAAATAAATGTTATGTTTTGTTCGTATAAATCTTATTGCATTTTATGATGAAACCATCTCTCGCCCCTCCGCTTCTGAAAAAAGCTTATCAAATTGTGTTAAATATTGAATTGCGTAAATCGATTTGTTTAATAAATTGTTTACCCGCATTTGCATACATCCATAAGTTATTCATGTATGGTATATTCATTTATATCATGTAAACTTTTCAATACGATTAATTGAAATCAATTAAATTGTAATGCAAAGTAAATTTGTGTTTATGTCAACTCATTTTCTAAGGGGTAAAATTTATAAACCATTAACTAGTTATTTAATTGAACGTGTCAGAGCGAAACGTTTATTTTTTTTGTAATTACCATTCTGAAATGATAGTAGTTAAAAGATGGCAGTACAGTGAAAAGTGATAGTACAGTGAACTCGAGGAAACGTGAACATCCCAGAAACGTGAACAATTTTTTTACATTGACTTATCTAAAACGTGGACAAAGTTCGGTAGTTATAAAAAAAAAAATTTTCTGCTAAAGATTTCTACTTTTATTTGATTTTAATCATTTAGAGGATCCGCCAAGGGACTTTTAACTATAAGTTTTCGAGTGAAAGTTGTAATGAATGCATCTGTAAATAGCGATGCCAACTTAGATTTAGCTAGCTTTAGCGCCTTTTACCTACTCAAAAAAGTGCATTAAAAAAAAGCTCTAAATTGACACTTTTCGTTTTTCTTCTTCTAACACATAAGTTAGTGTTAAACAAAATTGTGCATATTAGAAAAACTTCCCTCCAAATTGAAATTTTTTGGTCAAAAGAGACTCATAGTTAGTTCTCTTATTCGTCAGTAATACAGAAATTTTATAACAAGATATATAAGTTGATTCACAAAGATACCGAATGATGCCAAGAAAAAGATGCCAAGAAAAATTCCGATGGTAGCACCAATCATATGTCGTTCTTTAAAAGAGCCATTAAAGAAATTCTGGATATGTGACTTGAGTTGAAAACTCATTTTAACGTTGCTAATGAAAAATCGTTGGAGTTAATGACATTGAAAAATATGTAAAATGATTCCAAAAAGCTGTATTTATATAGGGTGGCCCTTTTAGTTTTTGCATTTTGAACTACTGTTTATTTTGATTATGGCAACACCAATGTCAGCTACGTTGTGAAAAAAGTTAGAAAAATATATGCGGTCTTCGAAGTGAGTCGATTTACGCTTGAACAATGTTGACAGATATTGAAAACTTATTTCCAAAGTGGTGAATTTCCTACCGAAAGTGCATGAAAATTACAGTCAAAATTTGGTAAAAAGAAGGGCGTTCCAGGCAGTTTTGTCAAACGAGTGCGATAAACTGGATCGGTATTGGATAAAACAACACGTTAAGCGCCCCGGTAGGTGACTAGGTATCGTGCTCGCCTATCATGCGGGAGTCGTGGGTTCGATTCCCACCAGAGGCTTTGGTCTGTCGCTGCAAAAACCAGCCAAATGGTCTTTGTCACCCGGCTTATCCCTGGATCCAAAATTAGAATACAAATTTACTCTGTATTGTAATTAATATAAATAAATAAAACAACACGTTCTCGTGCTCGTACAGTATGAACAAACGAAAACATTGTTTTTGTTGCCCAAGCACCTCAACTTACCATCGTTTTCAGGATTGAACATTTTACGCACTTGAAGCGAATTTTGCATAAAGATCTCACAAAGTTCAATTAATGCTGGAGCTGATGTCGCACTACCATCCGCAACGTTTCCGGTTCCCTAATTGGGCTGCAGAACGCTTGGGAGAAGATGAGTTTTGTTACCGAAAAATCATCTTTTCTGACGAAGCTCATTTTCATCTCGGTGGATACGTCAACAAGCCAAATTGTCGCATCTATGGCACAGAAAATCCACAACCTGAACGATGCACTGTTTGGTGTGGTCATTGGGCAATTTTTCTCCGAAAATGTGGAAGGCAAATGCGTTACAGTGAGCGTTCAACAGGATGGCTCCATGCCAAACAAGCCATGAAACAATCGATCTTTTGCGTAGCAAATTTGAAAATCGCGTTATTGGGCGTATTGGCATATTGCACTGCCACCGCACAGATGCTATTTGACCCCGTTTCACAATTATTTGTAGGGAGGTGTTACGCTAATCACCCAGCGTCGATTCAGGCACTGAAAAGATAAATTACTGCAGTCTTGGGTACTGTCGAAATCGTATATGCTACTACAAGGCCAGCCGAGGAAGATATTTGAATGAAATTGTGTTCGATAATTAACCGCAAGGATTGCATTTATAAAATACCCGAATGAAAAAGAAATTATGAGTTTTTTGTTTATAGCAAAATAAAAATGCAAACCACCCTGCATAAAGTACTTAGTTAAAATTTATCATTCGAAGCCCAAAATACAGACCAAACAAAATTTTACTATTTAGGTTATAGTTTTAAAAACGCCTGTTTTGACGATATCATTGACGAATAGGATAGACAATTAATCAACCAGAAGTGCAATAAATTTATTTCAAAAGAAAATAAGTATATAATGTCTTTAGAAACTGTGAAATCTTTAATAAGAGCAAAATTGCTATTGAATTTTAAAAAATAAAAGCATTTGAAAAAGATAAAAAAATAATTAGAAGAGTACGAAGAAAATTGTCTCAAAAATAGGAAACTACGTATATCGAAATATAGAGACAGAACAGATTTAGTTTGGATTGCAGTACATAACTTAAAAAAATCAGTTATTAAATTCTCGTGTTTTAAATTATCAAGTTTCTTTGTAGATATATTGACTTTTCCGTAAGTAAGAATTGTTTTAAAAACAAAATAAGGAATCGAAACTCTTTAAACACTGTAAATTCTTTAATACATATTAAATTAATATTAATTACTAGCTGAGTCCGGTCCGCGTTGCTGGCCCGAAGAAAACATCTGGATTTTATATTGCATCTAAATTTTAATACCGAGTGTCGGGCAAAAGTAAAGCACGATTTAATAATATGAATATGACTGAAAAAAAATATACGTTTTCTTGAATATTTTAACACCAGCGCCACCTACAGGTGAAAAACTTTGTCAGCAACTTTAGTTTTATGTACATAATATATGTTGCGAATTTGAGCTAAATTGGACCGTAAATAAATTTTTTGGGAAAATCTCGACCCCAGCGCCACCTATCGGGTACAAAAAAAAGTTATGCAAATCGGAGAACCAAAGGAACATATGGTATGAATACGAAGTCGCTAGCATTAGTGGTTCAACAGGTATTAGAGTACCAACATACGCACCAACATTTTTATATACAGGGTGCGGCTAAAGTAACTATATGATTTGTTTTTTAAATAACTATTGAATGGAATGAAAAAAACAAAAAAATTTATGATAAAAAGAAAGTTTATTTTATGTTATTTTTTTACATTAATTATGAAAAATAATATCAGTTAAATGAGAACCGTTTTCTCTAACGCAAAAATGTGCTCTTTTTATGGCATTTTCCATAACTTTGTTGAGTGTTTCTTGTGGTATACGATCAATTTCTTCTTGAATGTTGTTCACATAAACTTTGTCTTTGAGATAGCCCCACAAGAAAAAATCCGGTGCAGTCAAATCTGGCGATCGTGGTGGCCATCTCAAATCGCCGTTTTTAGAAATTATCCGCCGTTTTTAGAATTATCTGCTCTAGCATATTCCAAGCGCAATACGAAGTCCTCAGGATTTAGTTTTTGGACTACTTGGATTTTGTAGGGGAAGAGGTGCAAATCGTGTTTTAAAATTCGCCGAAGAGTGCGGTCAGAAAGCTGCAACTGGGAAGATCGTCTTCCCGTTGATGTCTGCGGATTTTCTTCGACGCTCTGTCGCACAGCATCAATATTTTCGGCCGATCTGCCAGTTCGAGGTCTGCCCGTACGTCTTGAATCTCCGACAGTCCCATATTCAGCAAAATTATTCACCAACGAACGAATGGTTGGACCCGTTGGAGCAGTTCTTACACCATAAAATCTTCTGTATGCACGTTGAGTATTAATTATCGAACGATGATTTTCAATGAATAGAAAAACAATCTTAGTTATTTGCGCAATTGTATAGCGTTCCATTTTTAAATATTCTCCCAAGTTTAATTTCTGAAATAGGAAAAAAGAAAAAGTTAAATACTCCCAAGCAAAGAAGTTACAATTGTTTTACATCATATAGTAACTTTAGCCGCACCCTGTATTAAGATAAAAATTCCATCAAATGTTTTTATAAAAATTAATTCTCTTCAAACATATGGGGGATTTCATGTCAAGTGCACCAACTTCTGAAACCGATGTCTTCCGATTGGGATGAAAGGTTAGTCCTATTGGATAGTAGTTTAGACACAATTTTTCAGCAAGATCGGTCCAGATCTCTCTGAGTTAGAGGGGATCAAAATTTGACATTTTGGCCAAACAGGTGTTTTTTCTCATCCATGTAACTTATTACCTATTGTTCTTAGAAAATTTTCTCCCAAAGATTTTAGATAGCTATTTCTTCAATATTTTTTGCTTAATTAAAGCATTTTTTGCCTTTTTTTCAAAGAGGCCATTTTTTTTTCATAAGAAAGCTTTGGATTTTTACTTTAAGAGCTTTTTGGTCGCTTAGTGGGATGGGAGTGGGATATCTATCAAAATAAATGTTTTGTAACTCAAGACAACGGTTTTTAAATTTTTCACAAATGCACTATTTTGAATTTTTTCCTATTTGTGTCTAAAACCTTACAAATAAAACTTATACTGAGAAACTAGACAAATTAACCTTTCCGAATGTATGTAACATACCTTCATAACATAACAGAAGAGAATGGTTATCTGTAACCTGAAAGAGTTATTTGCAACATTTCAACCTGAACACGACGATGTTAGAATTGGCTTCACGAAATTAACCCAAATGAGGCCACACAGTATGCGTTTGCATTTACCATGAAAATGTTAAACTGATGTTGAAGGAAAACTTAAAGTATTTAACAGATGATTCGGCAGAAGATTTACACGATTACCGCGATTGCCTTAAATTGACTATGTGTCCTAATGCAACAACTTCTTGCCACTTAGGTGAATGTACCAATTGCCCGAAAATTTACAAGACTTAAATACTTCATCAGCTACAATAAATTAAGTATAAAAATAGTTATGATATAAATGGATCTAATGCAATTAAGATTAAATTTTAATAAATTATTTATCTTTTTATTTTTAATATTATTATTATTATACATTAATTTAATTATTATTAAAAATAAATAAAAAATAATAATTTTTCAACATTTCTATAGAAAAAAAGCGATTTTTTTTCCTGAGGTTAACATATTCTGGGTATTACAGTATCGAGGGTATAAAATTTTAGTTAGGTATGTTATATACCTTCGGAAAGTTTAGTTTGTCAAGTTTCCCAGTATAAGTCCTAACACATAAATAGGAAAAAATTCAAAATAGTGCATTTGTGAAAAATTGAAAAACCGTTGTCTTGAGTTACAAAACATTTATTTTGATAGATATCCCACTCCCATCCCACTAAGCGACCAAAAAGATCTTAAAGGAAAAATCCTAAGCTTTCTTATGAAAAAATAAAAAAAAAAAAAAAAAAAAATGCACTTTTTGAAAAAAAAAGGCAAAAAATGCTTTAATTTAGCAAAAAAAGTCTAAAATTTTTTTTTAAAAGTATTTTTTTCCGAAATATTGAAGAAATAGCTATCTAAACTATTTGGGAGAAAATTTTCTAAGAACAATAGGTAATAAGTTACATGGATGAGAAAAAAACACCTGTTTGGCCAAAATGTCAAATTTTAATCCCCTCTAACTCAGAGAGATCTGGACGGATCTTATTGAAAAATTGTGTGTAAACTACTATCCAATAGGACTAACCTTGGTGCAAATTTCATCCCGAACGGAAGACATCGGCACTTGACATGAAACCACCCAAATATTAATCTAACCCATAAAACAAAGTTTTTATTAAAACTCTTTCTTTCCTTATGCATATGAGTTTTGAATATCTCCGTGACTATGCGTGACTGTGTGTGACTATCTTAAAATTATTCTTTGGCCACAACAAGTCTATGGACAAAGTTTCAGATCCATCGGATGAGGGGATGTCAAAGTTAATCTTTTTTTCACAGCAAGTCTATCGACCAAGTTTCAGATTGATTGAATGAGGGGAGATCCGTCTTAAATCTCTCCGTGACTGTGCGTGACTAAGTCAAAGTAATCTTTTTTTCACAGCAAGTGTATGGACCAAGTTTCAGTTCGATCGGATGAGGAGAAATTACATATACATCACTCCGTGACTGTGCGTGACTATGCGTGACTGTGCGTGCTACCTCAAAATTAATCTGTAGTCACAACAAGACTATGGGCCAAGTTTCAGATCAATTGGATAAGGGGGAATGGGGTTGCCCCACGACAGACAGACAGAGAGATTGAGATAAAAGAAAGAGTTTAAAAACAAAATTTTATATTAAAACATTGGCCTGAAGATGAGGAAGAAAATCAAAATTTTTTATTTGAAAATAACCAGGTATAAGAAAAGTTTTTAACGCATTTTTCTTTTGTTATTGATATACACTTTAAACGTATCAAACGTACTCAAATTTATTTATTTTCTTATTTGTTTTGGTTATTTTTATTTTAATGTATACTAATTGTTTGTTAGTTTAAGGTGATCTATGATCAGCCTTAATATTGTTTACTTAAGGTGCTATTACACGAAGTGTTTTTTACATATGTACCGTCACTTTTTTTATCCATATGAAATTCCTCATGTCTGTCAAAATTGTCTTTTACATACGATTCATAATTTTTGCTATCACACGTGCATATGTATTTCCGTATGACATAACCTCTAAGTGTAAACAAAAGCTGATTTAATTCGTGAATTTACAAAAATTTATTGTTTAAAAAAAGGTTATATATTTTTTAATTGTTAATTAATACTAAACAATTTATTTTTCTTTCAATATTAATCTTTAAAATTTACTCTGTTTTTCTTTCGCCACAAGCAGTGTTGTATTTTCATATGTTTGTCATGCAAAAATAGAACCTGTTCTAATTGAAAAATGTACATGTGACTTTCCTCATGTATTGTACATAAACAATGTTTCTTATGTATCACACGATGTGTACAACTTTTGTTGTGGGAAAATTTGACAGTACATATGTAAAAAACACATCATGTAATAGCACCTTTAAAGTAACGTTTATATTTGTTGTTGTCATATGTTCCTATTTTGCTTATACCCTGTTTGTTATGATCTTACTGCAGTATTTTTTATGTCTCGTCAAGTTAATTATTAATATAGCCCGTTATGCTAAATGTGTTATTATATACGTATCAAACAAAGGCTCTTGTTATTATACCCTATACCACTATGTGGTTTGGGTATAATGACTTTGTGCTGCTGTTTGTAACAACCAAAAATATTTGACCTAGACCCATCTTTAATTATACCGATCGAATCAGAATCATTTTTTGAGTTGATTTAACAATGTCCGTCCGTCCGTCCGTCCGTCCGTCCGTCTGTGTGTCCATGTAAAGCTTGTAATCAAACTGCAGGTCGCAAATATGAATAAATTTTGATGAAATTTGGTATATAAGCTTTTATCGGCCATGGGATGAACGCTATTGAAATTGGTGAGAATCGGTCCATGTTCAGACCAAGCCCCCATACAAATTACCCCTATGAAATCGACATAAATTGCCATAACATCCAAATTGTCATATAGATCTTACTCAAATTGGGTTTATATGCGTTCATTACATCCATTAATGAGTAGTCCAAAAATGATCCCTTTGGCCCCATATAGGGCTGCTTCCCGATCTTCACTTAAATCTATTAAAAAACAAAAATATTGCACTGATTCTTCTCAGATTTGGTTTGTATATATTTTTGCAAAATACAAGAGACTTTTCCAAACATGATCAGGATCGGTCCATTTTTGGACCTAGTCCCCATATAGATATAGCATCCGATATGAACTTTTTCATATCTGCAGCCAAAAAAATTAATAAAAATCCCACTCAAATTTTGTTTTTGCTTATTTTCTATGTCCAGTTAGTTGGGCCTAAGAGATAGGGTTTCTAAACGTATGGTATAGGGTATCGTATAGTCGGTCTAGACCGACTATAATTTTCTTACTTGTTTTTAATATTGTTAGTTTGGCCAGTTTGTAAGGAGAATCACTGCGAAGAAGAACATACATATACTTTTTATTTATGCCGTTAATTTTAATATTTAATTTTTTAGAAATAAGCGTCATTAGTTATCAATTTATTTTATTGGGAATAATTGATTGTTAAATTCGCCCCTAGCAAAACTGCTGTTGCAGTCAGTGTCATTAAATAACAGTTTTTTAAAATTACTAAAAATCGTTTATTTTTTTTACAAACATATAACTAGCGCTTTCTAGCGCTTTTAGTTTCATTCTAATTTAGCGCCTTTCAGCGCAAAATGTTGCTCTGTTTGCTGTCTTTAAGTGTTACATATTTTAAACAAAAGTAATTTATAAAGTGAATTTGTATTATAAAATCTTTGTTTAAAAGAAAACATTTTTAAGTCTTCAAAAAAAATCAGACATTGTAGAGTTCTGGCAAAATGGTGCCAGAGTTTCCAAGAATGGAGCAAGTCCTTTACAAGTGGCAAAAATATCTGACTCTGAACCATATTTCTTTTTTGCCCGATTTTAACATGGATTTGATATAAAGACATTCATATATTCTAAAAATAGGATTCTAAAACATTTTTTCTTCATTTATAATAGAAACATTTATAAATTCTGATTTTTTTTCAAAAGGAAAAATATCTAAATATCCCCGATTTTATAAATGAATTAGAATCTGTGAGCTTTTCCAAATAAAAAAAAAATGATGTGAGTCCGATCACAGTGGAGATGTGTAAACATCTAGTAATTAAATATTTTTTTATGGCATTTCTTTTAAAAACAAACAGAAAGCGTCATCTATGTATCACTTATAGCAATCAACTGCAGGGGCTCTGCTAATATAAACATATTTATTATTATTTATTATTTCAACCGGTTAATTTTTAATTTGTCGTTTTTTATTTTTCGTTTTTCGTTTTTCATTTTTCGTTTTTAATTTTTCATTTTTGATTTTTAAGTTTTTATTTTTCATTTTCAATTTTTCATTTTTCATTTTTAATTTTTTATTTTTTCGTTTTTGTTTTAAATTTTTTTTTTTTTTTTTAGAGTTTATTTATTTATTTGTTAGCCTGTGTAACAAGACTGAAGTCTTAAAACAACACAGGGGTACATTAAGGACAAATGTGATAATTTGACATTGCTTTTGATGAAAATAATAACAAAACTGGTAATAAGAGTCTCAGAAGAAATTAATACATTAAAATAAAAATTAATTAATTAATTATTTTTCGTTTTTCATTTTTAATTTTTTAATTTTTATACCCTATACCACTATGTGGTTTGGGTATAATGACTTTCTGCTGCTGTTTGTAACTACCAAAAATATTTGACCTAGACCCATCTCTTATTATACCGATCGAATCAGAATCACTATCTGATTCGATTTAACGATGTCCGTCCGTCATTCCGTCCGTCCGTCTGTGTGTCCATGTAAAGCTTGTACTCAAACCGCAGGTCGCAAATATGAATATATTTTGATGAAATTTGGTATGTAAGCTTTCATCGGCCATGGGATGAACGCTATTGAAATTGGTGAGAATCGGTCCATGTTCAGACCTAGCCCCCATACAAATGACCCCTATGAAATCAACATAAATTGCCATACGATTTATCATATAAATCTTAGTCAAATTGGGTTTGTATGTATTTATTACATCCATTAATCAGTAGTCCAAAAATGATCCCTATTGGACAGACAACTCTTAGTCAAAGGCCCCATATGAGCTGCTTCCCGATCTTCACTTAAATCTATCAAAAAACAAAACAAGTAAGAAAATTATAGTCGGTCTAGACCGACTATACGATACCCTATACCATGCGTTTCGAAACCCTATCTCTTAGGCCCAACTAACTGGACATAGAAAATAAGCAAAAACCAAATTTGAGTTGGATTTTTATTAATTTTTTTGGCTGCAGATATGAAAAAGTTCATATCGGATTCTATATCTATATGGGTACTAGGTCTAAAAATGGACCGATCCTGATCATGTTTGGTAAAGTCTTTTGTATTTTACAAATATATATATACAAACAAAATTTGAGAAGAATTAGTGCAATATTTTTGTTTTTTAATAGATTTAAGTGAAGATCGGGAAGCAGCACTATATGGGGCCAAAGGGATCATTTTTGGACTACTCAATAATGGATGTAATGAACGCATACAAACCCAATTTGAGTAAGATCTATATGACATGTTCAGACCTAGCCCCCCATACAAATGACCCTATGAAATCAACATATATTGCCATAAGATCCAAATTATCACACAAATCTTAGTTAAATTGGGTTTGTATGTATATATTACATCCATTAATTAGTAGTCCAAAAATGATCCCTATTGGACAACTCTTAGTCATAGGCCCCATATGGAGCTGCTTCCCGATCTTCACTTAAATCTATCAAAAAACAAAAATATTGCACTGATTCTTCTCAAATTTTGTTTGTATCTATTTTTGCAAAATACAAGAGACTTTACCAAACATGGTCACGATCGGTCCATTTTTGGGCCTAGTCCCCATATAGATATAGCATCCGATAGGAACTTTTTCATATATGCAGCCGAAAAAATTCCTAAAAATCCCACTCAAATTTGGTTTATGCTTATTTTCTATATCCAGTTAGTTGGGCCGGAGAGATAGGTTCTCTAAACGCATGGTATAGGGTATCGTATAGTCGGTCTAGACCGACTATAATTTTCTTACTTGTTTTTGTATATATTTTTGCAAAATACAAGAGACTTTACCAAACAGGATCGGTCCATTTTTGGGCCTAGTCCCCATACAGATATAGCATCCGATAGGAACTTTTTCATATCTGCAGCCAAAAAAATTAATAAAAATCCCACTCAAATTTGGTTTATGCTTATTTTCTATATCCAGTCCCTATACTCATGATATAGGGTATCGTATAGTCGGTCTACACCGACTATAATTTTCCTACTTGTTCATTTTCAAGCAGGTTATTACATATCATAATTTTTCCACCAATACAATCATAAGTCACACCGATTTTGTCTTACGTCTCACATGTTACGCTGTTTTTGTGATTGTATTGTGCAATAGAAATTTACCCCCCTGCGCGTATAGATGTTTACACATAAAAAATTGTCTAGAATCGGAGATACTTTAGTTGGAAAAATGTCCCAATATCAAACAATTATTTTACTATTAAATTTTTTGCTTTGAATTATAATAAACAAATGAAAAAGAGTACCTTCGAACTCTAAGATATTATTATAATACCATTTAGGGTATTCATAAAGGTGTCCTAACTGTTCTATGAGTCGTATGTGCTAAAATTGTACAACAGTTGTATGATTGTTGTTGATATTCTCCATATAAAAAAAAATATAGGACAATACTATGTGATCAGCTGTTCTTTGTTTACTATTTAATCAGCTTTCGTAATTTATTCTTATAACTATTGTGGCAAAAATGGTATAAGTAAATAAATATGGAAGGAAATAATTACATTAAGGTAAGTTTTTGTGTAAAAGAAAAATTATTTTGCTTTCGTTTTACACGACAGGTTGTTCACATGTATACTATTTGACGTCTTGTATCTCTAGACAACTTATAACTTTAGTACATCTTATGAATTCCGTATTTGAAGGTGAAATGCTATTTGCTGTAATGTAAACTATTCATTAGACTTCAGCAAGTAGCAAAAATTTTGTTAGAATCTGAGAGTTTTTCTATAGAAACAAATGATTTGAAATGTAATTATTTTTGTGGGCAGGTATCTAAGAATTTAAATACTTCCATTTGTTAAAATATACTTAAACCTTAAATGCGTAAAGTGAAGCCATTTGTTGTCAAACCGTTTTTTAAATAAAAATATACCTTTAATTTAAAATAATGCTATTTTGCGCATTGGAACCTCTTTGATGCATACTGTTCTACATTGCTAGCTAAACTAGTCTAAAGAATTATTGCAAATAGGGAAATTTTAAATTTGTGTTTTTGAAATGTAACACATTTGAAATGTAACGTCCAGCCGTTTGTTAGTCCATCAATCAGTCGTGTGGCCATGTAAACCTTGTAATGGAACTTCAGGTCGCAATTATGAAAATATTTTGAAAAAATGTAGTGTAAAAGATTTTATCGGTCCATGTTCAGAAGTAGTAAGATCCAGATTATCATATCTTACTACACGAGCCACAACACGACTTAAAATATAACTGAACTCGAACCTGTTTATTGTACATGTTCTGTTTATTTTTTCAGTACACGTACCAGAACATGAACTTCAAATAAAGCAACAATCAAAAATGTGTGCTTTATGTGTGATTGAAACAAAAAGTACGTGATACAAAAATGTTCGTGTAAATAACGAAATATTAAAACGAACACAGTCATGGTTGTGTTGGGCACCGTAGAAAATTTAGAAACGCACATAATTGATATGAAAATAAAGATATGTGTTGGCTGCTTTTGAACAGAACATTGTGTGTTTCATGTGTGTATTTTCTGAACCTTGTCTAAGATATGACCTAAAATATCTAGAACTCTCTCAAAAATTGTGTAATAATTTAGTATTAAATTTATCAATGGATTCTCCGTTCCCAAAATGTGGCAACATTGCTTGTTAATGCCGCCACAGAGCATGAAATGGGCCTCGGCGGTCATCAAAATTTGCTTCCAAAAGTCAGGTTCAGTATTGACCATTTGAGCGCTGTTTGTCCATATTGCTGCAAAATTGCACTTTTATGAGAACATATAATTCATCCTTCAAAATGCGCCGCAGTGTTTTTCTGAGGCCGCTTACGATACGACTCATTTGGGTTCTCAACAACACTCTCTGTTACCGCTTTAACCAGTTCATTGCAACGTCTTGGGCTCTGATAAACCGTTCTTAAGTTAATCGTTTGACAAACATAAAATATGGAGAACCCTAAATTTATTTCCCTTGTTTTTATGAGTCATGAAATAATTACTTGTTGAATATTATTATTTTTTTTATTTATTTTTTTTAATATTATGGGATCCGGGGAATTCCAAAATCCCGGTGCTTTACAATCCCTAATATAGTTAAACAACTATGTACTTTCTTATTTTTTTTTTACTAATTGATACGATGACATTGTCCCATTTACCCATAAAACATCTCACTTAAGGAAGTTAATATATAAGTACATACATTAATATCATATTACAACATCTGTTATCTATAACATGCAATACGTAGTTATGCAGTTTTCTCTTATATACATATAACAAGCAGTATGTAGTAATGCATATTTCAAACAACGAGTATATACATAACTATCTACATTAGCCCCCGATAAAAGCTTATTCGTATTTTTAATTGATCTTAATCGTTCGTGAATGAAGAAACTACAACTAAAGGTGATGATTGGATTTGAGATTAGAATTAGATTTCTCTCAGTAAGAAATGTGTATTTTTAAATAAGATATCATTCTTCACAGTGCTCTCTGTAGGTACTAACCTTATTGCTCCCAAAAAATTTTATTTACATTTCTCTAGTTTATTACTCTTAACATGTAATCTTACAGAACCAAAATTTATTTCAAAGCATTTTTTAAAAGTAACGCTTATAAAATTCATTTCAATCAAATCCATGTTAATTTTTATCCATATTTTTTATTTTTATTTTTATAGAACATACTTAATATTTGTTTCTTCTTTAATAAAAAAAAAATTATAGAACAAACACGTAAATACGGGTTACACAATAAGTGAAATAATTTCGCGATAACTCCAAGTTATCAGTAGAAATGATACTTAATTTTAACAATGTTTACAAAATATTTAAAAGAAAAGTAATTTTTTGTACGTTTAAAATGTTATTGACCTTACAATATTTTGTACTGAAATAAAAAGAACATATGCTTTTATAATTTAAAAAGCATATGCACAATAGAGTGCCTCGAATTGTACGGGAAAACAAATGCCAATATTGCGATATCAAAAAATAATAAACCTTTAATACGAATGTACATATAACAACCCATAACAATTAAAATGTTGTATTCAGGGCCCAAAAATACATATACAGTTGTACCTCGATTAACCGGGTAGCTCGGGATCGGGCTCAGCACGGATAATCGAAAACACAGTTGAGAGAGGTTTATTTAAATATTCACAAATTTTATTATTTTTATTTATTTTTAAAAAGAACATGTAAATTTGCATCTATTAACATACTTATGAATACAGATATCTTATTATTTTTATAATATACTTTCATATACATATACATACATAAATACATACATATTTATATCAGAGTTCAGAAAAAAACACACACTGAATAAAAAACTCGTACATATATGTAAACAAACATAACTTAGACCAACACACACATATTTTTATTTTCATACCAATTATGTTTGTTTTTAAATTTTCTTCGGTGCCCAACACAACCATGACTGTGTTCGTTTTAATATTTCGTTATTTACACGAACATTTTTGTATCACATACTTTTTGTTTCAATCACACATAAAGCACACATTTTTGAGTGTTGCTTTATTTGAAGTTCATGTTCTGGTACGTGTATTGAAAAAAAACACAGAACATGTACAATAAACAGGTTCGAGTTCAGTTATATTTTAAGTCGTGTTGTGGCTCGTGTATTGAGAAAAAACAGAACATGTACAAGAAACAGGTTCGAGTTCAGTTACGGTTTCTTCCGTAAAATATAATATCGTGTTTAATATATAACTGAACTCGAACCTGTTTATTGTACATGTTCTGTTTTTTCTCACTACACGAGCCACAACACGACTTAAAATATAACTGAACTCGAACCTGTTTATTGTACATGTTCTGTGTTTTTTTCAGTACACGTACCAGAACATGAACTTCAAATAAAGCAACACTCAAAAATGTGTGCTTTATGTGTGATTGAAACAAAAAGTATGTGATACAAAAATGTTCGTGTAAATAACGAAATATTAAAACGAACACAGTCATGGTTGTGTTGGGCACCGTAGAAAATTTAGAAACGCACACAATTGATATGAAAATAAAGATATGTGTTGGCTGCTTTTGACCAGAACATTGTGTGTTTCATGTGTGTATTTTCTGAACCTTGATTTATATTCATTTAAAATATTCGTTTAAAATAGTTTGTCTTTTAGAATTCATTTGTTCCTTAAGTAAATGATTTTGTATGCGATACACTTGTATTTTGTCTGGCTCTGAAATACCTGGACCAATATAGTTTTCTAAGAACCCTAACAGAACACTACTAGCCTCTATTGCTTGAGCTAATGTGGGGGTTTCTTCCGTATTACCTCCATCTGATTCCTCGGAATTTGACTCAAACTCATATTCTTCTATTTGATTGACCATGTTAACGATTTCATCGTCAGATACAATACCAAACGGTGCGACATCAACATCGCACTCCATCCACTTTGAGATAGCATCAGCTGTAAAACCAGGTGGTATTAATATATCTGATTGTATCTCAATACGAAAAGTTGAATCATTTTCATCATCTTGAGATAGTAAGTTATTCCAAACTTTATGTAAAACACGTGGGGTTACAGAATCCCACGAAGTCGCTGCTGTCCACAAAGCTGACTTAATGTTCAGAGATTTAACAAATTCGTTTCGGCTATTAGAATCCACAAGTTTTTGCACGATAAATTTACGGTACTGGCATTTGAAACTCCGAATGGCTCCTTGATCCATAGGCTGAATCAAGGATGTACAATTCGGTGGTGCTTTACAGTTGTCTAGTAGCAAAAGAACTTTGCAATTCTTTTCGAGACCAATGCGTTGTAAATGTTATCTTATCGATTTCAGCCTACGAATTCCATGCCGATTTTTGAATTTTTCTAGCCAACCAGATGAATACTTGCACTCGGAATTTTTGTTTAATATACCATGAAAATATTTTGCCTTCTCAGTAATCATTTCGCCTAGAAATTGCAGGAAATTTTCAGTTTATGTTCATAAAATGTCTGGATTTGAGTTATCTTACCTGTAATGAGACATCCCTTAAATCTTTCTTGTCGAAACCATTCATATGTTGCAAAATCAACCTTTGGATTTTCGGAGTTTTTCAGTATATGTCTATTTTTTAAACCGTGCATTGAATCACTTTCCGATCCATATTTCAAAATGCTTTCTTTGTTTTTTATTAAGTCGCGTACAGTTTGTTTGCCAACACCATATTTTTCAGATAAAAAATGAACGTATGTGTTCTTGCGATATTCGTTAATCAGTTCTGTTTTCTCTTTAATTAAAAGAACTTTTCTTGCTCTTTTTGTCAGTTTACTTTTTGATGGAGCCATTTTCACAAAAACACCTGTTAAGAGATCAAATTTCACTTACAGACTGAATGAAAATGAAATTTGATACAAACTTATTACATACGTTAAAAACAAAAAATGGGAATCCCCGAATTTTATTTCTTTGCACATTCACTTAAATTGAAAAAGCTCTCATGTACATGTATGTATGTATATGCCGCACGGATAATAGAGTTAAAGCACGGTTAATAGAGGTTTAAAATAAAAGCACGGATAATAGAGGTAAAGCACGGTTAATAGAGGTATAAAATCAAACACACAGCATGCCGGTTAACAGATGTACCCGGTTAATAGAGGCCCGGTTAACAGAGGTTCAACTGTATGTTATTTTTCTTTCTTTGAGAAGTATTTTTGTTTTGGTTATGAATAACTATTGTAGCTATTATTACTATTATAAAATAGTAGTTTAAATAATAATATTTTATTTATAAAATTAATAAACATTTCTTACAAAACTGTCAGTTTTGTTTACTTTGCCAAATATATTTAAATTTCTTGCCCTATAAACCCCTTAGAAATGCATCCATTACATCAAAAGTACGATATGAATCCGGATAACGATAATCAAGAAATGAACTTACTTTCGATAATGGTTATTGGTAATCAAATAATTTTTTTGGTTGCTATAATAGTTACTAATAACCAAAAAAATATTTCTCATTTATATTGGTTACGGAGACCAAAATTAAATATTTATTACGATAATGGTTGATTATATCCATTGTTTGAATTCATCAATGTCAATGGTTAAGTAAGACCTTTTCGTTATTTCTCTTATAACTGTTACGTCCCTGGTTTTATTGAATATCTCTAATATTTATTTTTTTTGTGCACATTATTGATACCCATGTTGCCTATATTTTATGCACAGGGTTGCCTCCATCGGTTAAAATCACTTAAAAATAAGCTGAAATACGTCCTCGCAAAAACTAGGAATAATATACTTATGTGCGTTTTTATTTAAAATTCATATGTACCACCATAGAAAATCCCCTAAAATTTTAGGTGAGTTATTAAATAACATAAGCAATTAAGCACCAACTTGTATGCATTTTATATATAATATTAATAGGAAAGGCGATTTCTTGTGACCGATGTAAGTTTCACAGTTTTACCCCGATTTTGACAAAAAAATTTATCATTTGAAAGGTATTTCTTTTTCGCTGTTACCCAGATTTTCATCGTCTGGAATATTTTTTTGGAGTTATGATCGTTTAAAGTTGCTACTAACACATACATAAAATTACACAATGCTATGTGTGTGTTTATTAAATTTGTTAATGTGTTTGTGTTAATGTGTTGAGTTTGTTTTCTTCATTTAAAATCAGTTGAATTGTGAAGCATACCTTTAGGGTCTTTATTAAATGAAAAAATAAAATTTCCTAGAATTTGCACTCGAATTTCGAGTGCTGGAATCTGCTAGTAATATTGGATAGGTCTTGCAAATTCCTTGCATATGATGTCAAATTTCTATATTGTTTCTTTGGATCAAATGTGAAAAATCTTCGAAAAACGTCTTTTTGGTACCTAGCCCCCTAAATATAATACGACTCAATTATTTGCTCGTGTTCTTATAACATCTTCCTGGAAGAGTAATTGGCGTCAAAAAATCGATCTTACAACTTTCAGGTTTAACTGAATTTCACTTAATTCCTGACCTAAACATTAAATGAAAATTATAAAAATAAGGATGACGCAGTTTCATCGGGATCTGCGGATGTCCCCATGAGACCTTCATGGTTAATTGAGTTAATCACACGATTTTTAACACTTTAGTTAAATTGTTTCAGAGTTGTTAGCATTTTAAAATTCAAGTACATATAATTAAACTTGAACAACCAGAACGACCTGACAAAGAAAACATCAAAGTTGGGAAAACATTTTCTTTATTATTTCTCAACATAATCTCCGTTTAGCTCTATACACTTTTCCCACCGATATTCAATAGCCATCAACCGCAGACTCCACACTTTCTATTTCGTCAAATGTGGCATTTTTTCCCTTAATTTCATCACTTAAAGCATTTATTGTTTTTCCATTTTATAGAAAAACAGACGCCATAACCTTGCCTGCAGATGAAACTGTCATCACCTTTGGACACAATTCTCCCATTTCAGTCCACTGTTTTGGCTGTTTCTTTGCCTCAGGTGTGAAGTGGTGGACCCATGTCTGATCCATGATTACGAATCGATGCAAAAACTCGGATTTATTGCGGTGAGACATCGGCATACACTATTTAAACATCTCCAAGACGCCGTTTTTGTTCTATTGTGAGTAAACGCGGCACCCATCTTGCGGACAGTTTCCTTATCTTTGAAATGCCTATAATTTCAGCTAGCTCAGCACCTTCAGCTGACATTCATCCAATAGTATTTGTTGGATTTTCTTAACCATTTCTGGCATGGCCAAATCAATTAGTCGACCACTATGGTATTCGTCTTGGCACCTTCTACGGCCTTGTTTAAACTCTGCCACCCAATATTTTATAGTCGTAAGCGAAGGAGCAGACTTCCCCAGAGTGGAATCTAGCACGGTTTTAATATTGGTTGGAGTTGGAGTCAGACCTTTCAAATGAACATATTGAATTACATAACAGTGACCAATTTTTTTTTCCATATTTAGCAATTCACTGAGATAGGCTTCAAACACTACTACATAACGTGGCGTCTTGAAACTTATAAAATATGCTTTATATGGTTTCCACTTTTCACCAAAGTGACGGCATCTTTACGTCAGGTAGGGACTTTCTGGGACCGCCCTCGTATGTTTAGGTTAGGTTAGGTTAGATTGAGAAGAGGAGCCATGTATGCACTTAGCTCATATCCGCTGTATGCGCTCTACATTCTGGTTTCTACCCCTAAGTATATTAACTTAGAAATTGGGTTTCATTAAAAAGCTTATCCAAAAGGTGATGGAGAGCATGATACATTTTCATCTTGTGAACTACCTAGAGGCCAACTCACTTCTTAATGATCGACAGTATGGCTTCCGTAGAAATCGTTCCACGGGAGACCTGTTAGCTCTACTTTCCGAGCGCTGGAGTCGATCCATTCGCAATTTTGGCGAAAGTTAAGTGGTTGCTCTAGATATTTTCAAGGCATTCGATCGTGTGTGGCACGGTGCATTGATATCAAAGCTTATTGCATTTGCGATCGGTAATGATTCTCTCGATTTATAACGAGTTTTTTTAGAGACCGAACAATACGTGTTGTTACTGATGGGGTCTCATCTAATGAGTTTCAGCTTAATTCAGGGGTACCCCAAGGTTCCGTTCTTTCTCCTTCTCTTTTCCTTATCTTTCTGAACGACCTTCTTGGTCAAACTTTAAATTCTATATTCTCTTTCGCAGATGACAGCAGCATTTGTCATTGATTTTCCTTTAATTGTAGGCCAAGCTTCTTGGAGGTTGGGGGCAAAAGGCAGACAATGAATGATACACTCAATCAAGATCTGTTAAAAGTCTCCGAATGGGGTATAATGAATAGGGTTGATTTTAATGCTCTGAAGACTCAATGTTGTATGTTGACTCATAGGGCCATGGAATCAACAATGTCATCTGTATATATGGGTGGTATAGGTATTGAGAAATCGGATACTCTTGATGTTCTAGGCATGAGAATTCAATGTGCTGTTCGTTGGAACGAGCATGTTTTTCAAGTATCGAAAGAAGCATTCAAATGTCTTGGTTATCTAAAACGGTGTTAAAATTACTTCACTTCTTCTAATCTCCTTCAAATATATACCACTTACATCCGACCGAAAATGGAATACAACTCCCTTATATGGGCAGGAGCTTCAAAGTCTATTTTGGAGCTACTGGATCGTGTGCAAAGGAGGGCGTTGGCGCTCATCAATGACAGTAGGGTATCCAACTCTATTGATTCATTGGAACATCGACGGAATGTGGGTTGTGTAGCACTGTTCTATAGATATTACCATGAGGAATGTTCTTGAGATTAGCGAACTTATTCCAAGTGCCCGAGTTTCGGTTCGCTCTACCCGCTTCTCTAGTAGATCACATCCGTTTGTAGTCTATTGTCCAGTTGACCGCACAACGCATTACAGAGAGAATTCGTTTATCAGTCGAACTAGCCGCATGTGGAATAAACTCCCGCAGAGGTTTTTCCTGACAGTTATAATCTAATAAAATTTAAGTCAAATATCCACAAACACTACTCCCTCTCTCCTCCTTCCCATAACCTGGGGGGCATCCCCTGAGAGTTGGTTAACATGTCATTGGATGTCTTACCCTTGTTCTCGCAAAAGCTGGACAGTAACAAAGATAGTGTTATAGGGTTTCGTCATCCTCTCCGCAAGCTCTACAAATGCCCAATTCTGCTCGTCCTATACGATATAGGTGACCAGTGAGGGTGTCCAATAAGGTATCAATTATCTTACTCCCCCTCATATGTTTAATTGAGCTTAATTTTATGAACTGAGCTCTTAGCTCTGGGCTTTTTAAATTTATTTATTTGTTTTAATATGATTTTTTTATTTGCAGAAATTCTTGGCAATGATATGTGCAAATCTTGGGAAAAGGAAGTGGAATATACGAAAATTTCCAAAAAACAACCCAGTCTATTATGTGCCACCTTGAGGGTTTTCGGTTGGCGTTTAGCTTTATTGGGTCTAATTTTATTTTTACTTGAACTGGGCTTGAGGTGAATTAAAGTTATATGCTATTATTATAAACAATTATTTAATCGAGCTTAACTAAAATTTATCTTTTATTTTAAAGAACCCTGCAACCTTTATTCCTTTTGGGACTGATAGCATATTATGCCAATGATGAAAAAAACCTACAAACGGCTTATCTTTATGCGGCTGGTATTGTGTTGTGTTCGGCCTTAAATGTCCTCATAATGCACCCGTATATGTTGGGTACCATGCATTTGGGCATGAAAATACGCGTGGCCATGTGTAGTATGATTTATCGTAAGGCTTTGCGCCTAAGTAAAACTGCTCTGGGAAATACCACTGCTGGTCAAGTGGTAAATTTAATATCCAATGATGTGGGTCGCTTAGATTTGGCCATGATATTTGTACATTACTTATGGGTGGGTCCAGTGGAAACAATGTTTATTACTTACCTAATGTATAGAGAGGTGAGTTCCTTAGATTTTTACTTTGGATTTGTGTATACGAGTATTTAAATTAATTGATTTGATACCTTTTTTTTATTTATAGATCGGCATATCCGCTGTATTTGGTGTAGCATTTATGTTAATGTTTATTCCCCTACAAGGTTGGTTGGGCAAAAAGACATCAGTGTTACGTTTGCGCACAGCTCTGCGTACCGACCAACGTGTGCGCATGATGAATGAGATTATTTCGGGTATACAGGTCATTAAAATGTATGCCTGGGAGAAAGCCTTTGGTAAAATGGTGGAGTATGCCCGTAAAAAAGAAATCAATGCCATCAGACAGGTGTCCTATATACGTGGTATTCTATTATCGTTTATAATGTTCCTTACACGAGTGTCTATCTTCCTGAGTCTGGTGGGCTATGTGATTCTGAGTAATTTCCTAACACCCGAAAAGGCTTTTGTTATAACAGCCTATTATAATATCCTAAGGACAACAATGACAGTCTTCTTTCCCCAGGGTAAGTTAGTGAACTTTATTATATTTAGTTGTTATTATCTTCTTTTTCTTTCTTTAATATCAAGGGATATCCCAATTGGCCGAAACTATAGTATCGATTAAACGTGTTCAAAACTATATGCTATATGAAGAGACCGATGTTGTTGATATATCCAAGGATGTGGCTAAAGCTAACTATGCTGGTAGTAATCAATCTACGGTGGGTAAAAATGATGATAAGGTCTTGGAAGAGGAAACCGAAACGGATGCTCTAGCTGAAAATGAAGCTGAAGCAGAAAAAGAACCATTGATTTCTAATGGTCACGCTACTTTATCCGAGGCTGGCATTATCATAAGTAATGTAAAAGCTAAATGGGATCCAAATTCTGCGGAATATACCCTCGAAGATGTAAATTTACGCGTACAACCTGGTACATTAGTGGCTATTATTGGTCCAGTGGGTGCTGGTAAATCAAGGTAAGATAGATCCGAGTTTAAAATCTAAATCTTAAAAAGATTAAACTTTTATTTGTTTTTGTTTTAACAGCCTCATACAAAGTATCCTTGGTGAATTGCCACCCGAGTCGGGTACTATCAAAACCAATGGAACCGTTTCATATGCCTCTCAAGAGCCTTGGCTATTCACTGGCACTGTGCGACAAAATATACTATTCGGCCAGCCAATGGATAGAAAACGTTATCACCAAGTGATTAAGAAATGTGCCTTAGAGCGTGACTTTGAACTTCTGCCCTACAGCGATAAAACGGTGGTGGGTGAACGTGGCGCCTCATTGTCGGGTGGTCAAAAGGCACGCATTAGCTTGGCCAGAGCCGTTTATCGAAAAACCTCCATATACTTACTCGATGATCCCTTAAGTGCGGTCGACACACATGTTGGACGTCATTTATTCGATCAATGCATGCGCGGCTTCCTTCGCGATCATATCGTTGTATTGGTAACACATCAACTGCAATTCCTACAAGCGGCCGATCAAATTGTTATCATGGATAAGGGACGTGTTAGTGCTGTGGGCTCTTATGAATCGCTTAGAGAGAGTGGTTTGGATTTTGCTCAAATGCTGGCAGATCCTGAGAAAGATGATCCGGTAGAGGTCAAATCACGTTCTCGTTCTGGTAGTCATAAATTTGATCGACAAAATAGCGAGGCATCCATTAATTCAGCGGCCGATTCAACAGTAGATGATGCAGCTGGACAGGTGCAGGAGAGTCAAGAACAGGGAAAGATCGGTTTAGATTTGTACAAGAAATATTTTAAAGCCGGTGGTGGATTTTTCATGTTTTTCGTTATGCTGATGTTCTGTGTATTGTCCCAAGGATTGGCTTCGGGTGGTGATTATTTCTTATCTTATTGGTAAGTATTATTAACAATTTCATTTTAAAAACTTTAGTTTGTTGCAAAAACCCAGAAAAAACTGGCATTCTAAAAAAATAAATTTTTCATTGCTTTCAAAAGTAGAGCTACTTTGGATGTGATTTTAATCAACTTCTGAAGGAGTCAACACAAAGTTGTTATGAAAAAGTAAACTTTCAAATGTCCACAATTGTCCAAAAGAATGTCGAGAAATAATAAAAAAATAAATAAATAAATAAAATAAATTGAAATAATAAATAGATCAAAAATAACAATAAATCGAAATATGTAGAAAATAAAACCACGAGGGCGGCTCAATACATCCTTGACTTTTTGAATGAAAGATAGCTCAAAGACATTTGTCCAATGTATCTCCAATTTTTTTTTATCAATTCCAAATAATAGGATTTCTCAAGGTCTTCAAAGTAGATATTTTTGTAATCAATGATTGGAGCTAAATTTCTTTCTGACGAGCCATTTCATTAGGTCTGGAAGTTCAGAAAAATCATTGAGGAAGGAAATTTGGAGAATATGGCAGACAAGATGGCAATTTGTAGCGCAACATGGCGATCATTTTAAAAATGAATTCTTCATTGTTAAAAAAAAAAAAAAAAAAAAAAAAAAAACAGGAATATTTGTTTGTTTGAAATTAATAAGGGCAGTGTACAAAACACACAAATTGTCAGGTTATACGACCTTTTTTTATTTGATAAAATCAAATAGTATAGCAAAGTATCAGTATCAACACACGTGCACTTAACTACGATACGACCATTTCCTTCACAATGGAATGTTGAAAGTTGTTGTACTGGTCCGCACGATCACAGCTAAATTATACTACCTCATTGAGCTGATGTTTTATATAACGACTTGAGCTTCGAAAGAGAACTGGATGCGGTTTTAAAGTAAAACGCTAAACTTTGAAATCTTCACAATTATCCAGAAGAATAGTCTGAAACTAAAAGAAGTAAATAAAATAAATTTCTGTATATAAAAAATAAAAAAAAAAAATTAATAATGAATAATAATCTTACCCATAAAAAGAAAGTTTTTATTAAAACTCTTTCTTTGCTTATGCATATGAGTTTTGAATCTCTCCATGACTGTGCGTGACTTTGCGTGAAAATTTTAAAATTAATCTTTGGTCACAAGTCTATGGACCAAGTTTCAGATTGATTGGATGAGGGTTTAAATTACTCAGTGACTGTGCATGACTATGCGAGATTGTGTGTGACTATTTTAAAATGAATCTTTGGCTACAAAAAGTCTACGGACAAAGTTTCAGATCGATCGGATGAGTGGAAGTGAGGTTTTAATCTCTCCGTGACTGTGCGTGACTATGCGTGTCTGTGCGTGACTATGTCAAAGTTAATCTTTTTCACAGCAAGTCTATCGACCAAGTTTCAGATCGATCGGATAAGGGGAAATTGGTTTTAAATAACTCCGTAACTGTGCGTGACTATGCGTGACTGTGCGTGACTATGTCGAAGTTAATCTTTCTTTACAGCAAATATATCGACCAAATTTCAGATTGATTGGATGAGGGGAAATCCGTTTTAAATCTCTCCGTGACTGTGCGTGACCATGCGTGACCCTGCGTGACTGTGCGAGACTAAGTCAAAGTGAATCTTTTTTTCACAGCAAGTGTATGGACCAAGTTTAAGATCGATCGGATGAGGGGAAATGACATTTAGATCACTCCGTGATTGTACCCCAAAATGAATCTGTAGTCACAACAAGACTATTGGCCAAGTTTCAGATCAATTGGATAAGGGGGAATGTGGTTGCCCACGACAGACAGACAGAGAGTATGAGTTAAAATAAAGAGTTTAAAAAGAGTTTTTTTTATCCAACAAAAAATTATTCTCCTTCTAGCTAACACCCTTTATCCAATGTTTCTCCAATTCATTCTCAAGATCCTCAAAATAGGCATATTTTAAATCAATGATTGGACCTAAATTTTTTTCTGCCAAGCCATTTCTATGGGTTTGGAAATAAAAAATAGTCACTGGGCGACTAAATTTGGAGAATATGGTGGAGTAGGTAGCAATTCATAGCCCAATTCATGGTCTTTTGTCATGTCGACTAGCCAGTTTCATCAAAAACGTTTATTTTTTATATTATTATTTTAAAGGAGTTTTTTCTTTGACAAACAAAACAATGTTTTAATTAAAAGTAGTGTTCGAAGTAGGAAGAAAATTACATTGGAAAGTGTACTGAACGGTTTGAAGTAGTTTGTTGAATTTTGAGCTGAATGGGTCGGAATAGATTAGAAAGTATCTCAGGGTCATCAAACATTCAAAAGTGCCAAAAATGGCCCAATTGTGCCACATTTTGAATCGCTGGTTAGAGCTATTACACAACACCTAAGGTTTGTGATATGGAACTTTAAACGTTTCGTATAAAATTTCATATAACGAACAGTATCATGAAAGAGACACTAAGAATATTTGCAAAATGTGAGATTGGTACGTTTACCGTTCGGTTTATTTTTGTTCTCTGCCTTGAAGTTGTTATAAAAGTGGTCGCAACAAAACCTATGCAGAAGCAGTGTTTTATTATGACCTCCTACTTAAAATGTTTAATATCACAGCATCTATAAAAGACAACTTCCATCCTATGATAAGTCCATTTTAAATTCCTTCCTTGGTGATGAATAACTTAACATCAGACACAAAAAATTTCTTCTAAAAACTTGTATAAGATACAACATCAAAAGTATTTTCGTTTAAGTCAATAAAAAAATACTTTGTTAAAATTAAAAAGTAAAATTTACGAGTAAATACATCGAATTAGAATATTTGCCCTAATTTGAGAAGTCATAATTCCCAACATCTGTTAAATAATGGTCTTGATCTCCTTAAGGAACCCTCCAGGGATAATATTAACTCTATATACAACTTCATATCTAGCATAAAAGTAAAAATCTAAATTTTGTAAATACTAACACTTAATAATAGCTGATGGCCCTGGCACCCATGCTATCTTCGCAATATTATTCTTATATTTACTTATAAGTTTAATATTATATAAATAAATAAATAAATAGAATATTTGTGTTCATCAAATACAATTCGGACACCTACAAAAATAAGCTTTTCTTCTGTAACTAGTCTTAAAAAAATGGATTGTTTAACTGACAAATTATTTATTAAAAATATAATATTAACTTTTGCGGATTTGTTTTTTTTTTTTTGTTTACATCCACATACCAAGAATAGCATCTATTTCCATTCTTTGTATAATCGTTTTTGAGGGAAGTTAATTATCTTTTTCAAATGTTTAATTCCAGGGTCAACAAAAAAGGCACAATACAGGCTGAACATGCCGAACAAGATGCCGCCAGAAAGCAAAACGACACCTTTAATGCAACCAATTTATCTTATGTTCCTACCTCGCATGAATTGGAATCACATCTCTCAAAGTTTTTGGAACAATTTAATATTTTCATTAATCCCGAAATGTTGGATATTTATATTTTCACCATTATAACGGTAGCCACCATCATCATAACCGTAACTAGAAGTTTTCTATTCTTTAATGTAGCCATGAAGGCTTCCCAGAATTTACACAATGCCATGTTTAGGGGCATAACAAGTGCTGCCATGTATTTCTTTAATACAAATCCCTCCGGTCGTATTCTTAATCGTTTTTCAAAGGACATGGGTCAAATTGATGAAATATTGCCATCGGTTATGATAGATGTTTTACAAATCTTCCTATCACTCTTCGGTATCGTTATTGTAATAGCAGTGGTTAATCCCTATTTTCTAGTACCCACCTTTATTTTGGCCATCATATTTTATAACTTACGAACATTTTATTTGAAAACTTCGCGCAACGTCAAGCGGCTAGAAGCAATAAGTAAGTTTTGTGGTAAATATTTGAAAAATTTTTCTATTATTTATTTTTTCTTTTCTTTTAGCCCGTTCTCCTATTTACTCCCATTTAGCGGCTTCATTAACTGGTCTCTCAACGATACGCGCCTTTGGTGCTCAACAAGTTTTGATAACAGAATTTGATAACCATCAAGATTTGCATAGCTCTGCATTTTTCCTATTCATTTCTACCTCTCGTGCCTTTGGCTATTCGTTGGATTGTTTCTGTGTCATCTTTATAGCCATAATTACACTGAGCTTCTTTCTATTTGCTCCCGAAAATGGTGGCGATGTCGGTTTAGCAATCACCCAGGCCATGGGCATGACTGGTATGGTACAATGGGGCATGCGTCAGTCGGCAGAATTGGAAAATACCATGACTGCTGTGGAACGTGTTGTGGAATATGACGATATTCAACCAGAAGGTGAATTGGATTCGAAGGTAGATAAAAAACCACCCAAATCCTGGCCAGAAGAAGGAAAAATTATTTTCGATACCCTAAGTTTACGTTATTTCCCCGATCCAAAATCGGAATATGTGCTGAAGTCGTTAAGTTTTGTTATAAAGTCATGTGAAAAAGTGGGCATTGTTGGACGTACTGGTGCTGGTAAATCATCGCTAATTAATGCCTTATTCCGTCTTTCCTACACCGATGGTTCAGTTATAATTGATTCTCGTGATACTAAAGATATGGGCCTTCATGATTTACGAAGTAAAATATCCATAATACCTCAAGAACCGGTTTTGTTTTCGGGTACCATGCGTTATAATTTGGATCCATTTGATGAATACTCTGATGATAAATTATGGGAGGCGTTAGAAGAAGTAAGTGTTGTTCTTTACTTTCTTTTTTTTGTCCGATGGAAAATCTATCGTAGTTATTTATATAATCAATTGTAGTTGTTGATATAATAACAAGTAAGAAAATTACAGTCGGTGCATGTAGATTATCCGATAACCTAAATCATGAGTTTAAAGTAAGGGTGTTTAATTAATTGGATATAGAAAATAAGCATAAACCAAATGTGTTTCATTGGTATGAATCTGTTGCCCGTAGAAATGAAAAAGTTCATATCAAATGTTATTTTTAAATGGGGACAAGCTCAATAAATATTTATTAATAAAGTCACATATTAAAAAAAAGAAATAAACCCAATTTGAGAACAATCTGAGGAACTTTTCGTTTTTATAGATTTAAGTGACGATCGATAAGCATTAATATGGGGGTATGACTAAGAATGGTCCTAAAGCATTTATTTTTGAACTACTGATTAATAGGTATAAATAACAAACATAAACCCAATATGACCAAAATATTTATGATAACTTTAATCTTACGGAAATTTAATTCAATCTCAAAGGGGTTATTGTATACAAAATACTTTTATTCATATTTGCGATCTATATCGCCAAATCGACTATGAAAATGATCCTGAGTCGAGACGAAGTCCATAAGTCTTTACAAAAACATAGAAAAACACATTCTTTGAGTTTGATATTTTTTATTTTTCAATATAGTCTCTTTTTTGCGCGATACTCTTCATCCAGCGATTCTCCAACCTTTTTAAGTCCTCCGCAAAGTAAGATTTAGAAAGGTCCGCAAAATAGGCTTCTCTTCTTATTCGACTCTAATGTTCTTCCACCGAGCCATTTCTTTAAATTTGGAAAAAGGAAATCTGGTGAATAAAGTGAATGAGGCAACAAGTCGAAACCGTGCGCCTAAGCATTATTTTGATGGCTACATGGGGGCATTTTTTTTTTTCTTGATTGCTTCGCTTAATTGCCTTTATAATGATGAATTTTATTCTCCTTTTACTGTTTTTTCTTTTTCTCAAGTATTCAAAGAAATTCACCAGGATCGCAACGGAGAAGTTCTAAACCAGCTACGAAACACTCACATGATTAC
This sequence comes from Cordilura impudica, assembly GCA_963682025.1. Classification (NCBI taxonomy): domain Eukaryota; kingdom Metazoa; phylum Arthropoda; class Insecta; order Diptera; family Scathophagidae; genus Cordilura; species Cordilura impudica. Next base: position 318,384,591 of record OY821517.1, on the reverse strand, counting down.
ATTTACTCTCGATTGGGAGCAAACGCAGCACCTATCCTGCAGATAGCTTTCTCATACCCAATTTATCGTGTAAACTTGAAATTACTGAATCATGTGATATGCCGAAGCCTCAACTAGAACATACACTTTAACTCGTCGGTCAGTCAAAACTTTTACCGGGATTTTGGTGATAATTTCCGAACTAACTTCCTCAACTGGACGTCTAGAACGAGGTTCCACGATTCTTTTAAAAAAATAGAATGACGGATTTACCTAAAAGTTGCCAGTCCTCTATTGTAACTTGACATTTTCAGAACCTACTTTATTTCAAATTCTGAGTGCCCTTTACATAATTTGTAAAGACTTATAGACTCTTCATTGTAGTCCAATTCTCAGCTCAATCATAGTTATTAATAGAATTTAGACTTGAATTGATTCATAGCCCAATTATATATTATCAAAATCTAGGCTTTTATCCGGGTAATTCCATAATTAAAGTCAAAGCTTATTCCTTGTCATTTATATCTTCAAAATCTAATTAATTGTAACCAAAATATAAGCTTAATCCCGGTTATTGATAAAGTCTAACTCCAAGCTCAACCCTGGTTATTACAAAAATCTAACTTTAGCCTGAATGGTTAGAAAATCACAGTTTAAGCTTCATCCTGGTTATTTATTTAATTAAAACTTAAATGCAATTTAAGTCGTTTGTAAACTTAATCCAAGTTAAATTATTAATGAAAGTCCAATCTTAATCGGTCGTAAATCTAAGCTCGCTTATATGGCCACAAATCTAAACTCAGTCCTGATTATTTGAAAAATCAAAGTTTTAAAGCCATCCTGATAATTTATATAATCATAATCTGAGCTCAACTCTAGTGTCTCAGAAAATCAACAAAGCTCAATCCTGAATATTTACAAAATCAAAGATAAAATAATTCTTATTTTGGTTATATCATAGTATAGTATTTATATCATGTTTTTTATCTCTTCTGCAGGTTAAACTTAAAGAAGTAGTCTCTGAATTGCCTAGCGGTTTACAAAGTAAAATCTCCGAAGGCGGTACCAATTTCAGTGTTGGTCAACGACAACTTGTTTGTTTGGCTAGAGCTATTTTACGGGAAAATCGTATTCTTGTTATGGATGAAGCTACAGCTAATGTAGATCCACAAACTGATGCTCTAATACAGACTACAATACGTAACAAATTTAAGAATTGCACTGTCTTAACAATAGCCCACCGTTTGCATACTGTTATGGACTCCGATAAGGTTCTCGTTATGGACGCTGGGAAAGTAGTAGAATTCGGTTCACCATTTGAATTGCTAACGGAAAGTGAAAAGCGAATATTCCAGAGTATGGTAAAACAAACAGGAAAATCAACATATGAAAATCTATTTAAAATTGCACAAAAGGTAAGCGAAATGAGAAAAACAATAATCAAACCCACAATTTACAATTATGAACAATGACACAATAATATATAATCAAAAGAAAACGTAAATTACAAGACAAATAGTACAATAACTTGGATTACTTGAGCTAAAATTTTTTAATAAATTTATAATTTTTTTCTTTTTAGGCACACGAAGAATCATTAAAACAAAAAATGGAATAATTTTCGAAATAATCAGGAATACTGTTAAGTACAACAGTTTGAAGTACAATTTTCTTTAAACTTTTTCGATTACTTAAATCATGCCAATTACGAATAGACTAAAAAACTGGCCTTTGTTGTTGAGTGCAGTTATTTTTAAGAAAAATATATGTATGTAATCTTTTTTTTTTTTTTCTTCAGAAGATATTTATATTTTTATAAGTGTAAATTATGCAAATTATGTTTATTTCATTGTTAATTTTAACACAAATGTGTTATATTTTCTAAAAGTGTACTACTGATTTTAAGTGTAAAGTTTTAATTAAGCCTATCATGTTTAAAATATATTTTATACATGATCCTTATATATATGTATGTATATATATTTATATATATATATATATATATATATATATATAAATATGAACAAATACTATTATGTGCCTTTATATAAATTAATATAATACTATATATAAAACGAAAAAAGATCAACAAATAAACGTCCAAATATTAATTTATTTAAATTAAGAAATAACGTGTATTTTTTATAACAGTTTGAGGAAATCACTGAACATACATCGTGTACAGTAACATTGCTTGTATGGCAACTCTCAACTCATACTATATATTACAGGCGTTGCCATTACTGTTTATACTTATAATGATAACAGGAATCTCAAAAAATCCCAACCAACGATTACATTTTATTATATGTTATAAAATATGGAAAATTTATACAAATCTTGTAATATATATCAATATTTGCTTAACAATCAAATGGTTTTTTATCAATTTTCTGATTTTCATATACTGAAAAATAATTATTTTTTATCTAACAAATAAAACAAACGAAATTTTTTTTTATTAAATTATAAATTTTTTAACAGAATCATTAATATTTTTTTACTGAGAACTGTTAAAAAAAAAACGGAAAACGAATCAAAAAATTTTGAAGACATGCTTATACGCGCTCAATCGCATGAAATAATGTTCAAATTGTATAAAAAGTGATTAAATAATTTGTTGTCATCCAGTTCAAGTAAATATTAAAAGTTTCAGAGCTGTAGCTAGTCCGTACATTGGTCAAATTTCAATTACAAAAATCAGCCTTAAACAGTTAAGTAAAATCATATAAAATTATTTTTAATCTCTTCCATTTTCGGGCATAGAACTCGCTGGACTGGCAACTCTATATATGCTCTCTTTACTATTTGTGGTTTTGTTTTGATTCCCCATTTCTTTTTAGTTTATTCAAGTACATAATTTTCATTTCAACGTTTTTTATTTCGAGCACCTGAAAAATATAGTTTTGCACCGTTTTTTATAACTAAAAAATCAAAATTTTTATCAAATCAATAAATCAAAACCTATTTTTTCATAATATATTGAAAGTTTAAAGAATATCATAGAAAAATTTATTAAAAAAGAAAAAGAAAAATGTTCTAAAGAAAAATCATTGAATATATCCTCAAGGGGGTTCTTGCCTTTGGTAAAAATAAGAATAAATATGTAATAGTGTCTGTGAGTTGGTCGCAAGTAGTGTGTGAGCTATGGCCTAAATTGTTTTTTTTTTTATTAAAAAACTCACAAAAAAAAGGTAAAAATTTATAATAAATTCTATAATTTTTAAAAATAATTTGTATATTTTTTTTTGTTTAACATTCCTAAGCTAATTTTTTTGATTTAAAAATTGTATGTTTCCTTTTTGCGTAAGTATTTTTATGTCAATGTTTCCTTGTGTTTATATTGCAAGCAAAAAACGGAAATAGTTGACTTAGCGTAAAATTAGTAAACGGAAACGATTGGAGAATTTAATGTTTGCACAGTGTTTACGGTCTTAAAAATAATCCTATAAATACAGGGGAAAAAGTGTGCGTGCGAAACATTTAATAAATGTGCTCTGTTTATGTATGTAAAATTTTCGTGTATAAATAAGTGCTGATGTTTGTAACTACCAAAAATATCTGACCAAGACGTCTTTTATTATACCGAATCATTTTCTGAGTCGATTTAGCTATATCCGTCTGTCCATATCTCAGAATTTTCGTCTATCTGTCCGTCTGTGTGTCCATGTAAATCTTGTAATCAAACTACAGGTCGCATCTATAAATATGTTTATTTAAAATTCTATATATACGCTTTTGTCAGACCTAGTCCTCATAAAAAAACCCTATTAGAACGAATTAGATTGCTCTAAGATTCAAATCATCATAGATCTCGGTCAAATTTAGTTTGTTTATGTTTATCAGCGCCGTCCTATAACTTTTCGGGGCCCTTTGCAGACACATTTTTTTTTAATTTAATTGAATTAATTTTTATTGATTTTAATTTCAAAAACTTTTGCTGGCAAATTCACCAATTATATCATTGTAATCAATTGTTCTGGCTGTTGCATTTTCAATCGACATTATTGCTTATCAAGAAAGTCTTACCTGTGACATTGTACATCGTAGATAATTTTCAACTAATTTTAGTTTTGAAAACGATCGTTCACAATGAGCAACGGTAATGGGTATTGTTAAAATTATTCGATATACGATATATTAATATGGTTATAATTCTTCCAAATTACTTTCTAAAATGAATTCCAAATTCTCCATAATAGTATAATTATCTTCTAAAATATATATTAAAATAGATAGTTAATTTTTAAATTCACCTCTTCAACATCGCCTTCTAAGTCTTTGACCAGATTTGTACAATGATTATTGAATTCATTTGTATTCACAGTTTTTAGATTTTTATTATCGAAAAGAAAACGAAAAATTTCATTTAAAGAATTATACGACTCAAATCGTTCTTAGAACGAATCTTTTACAATATCGATTAAATTAATAAAATAAGATTGTTTAAATTTATCTTCAGCAGTTAGAGTTAGATGGTTACACTCAATATCAATTTTAGGAATGAGCTCACAAATAGAATCAATATCATCAAATAATTCAATTGGTTGAATTTGATCTTGGGGACGTTCTTCTTCTTTAATATGGTATTTCACGGCTTCATTACTTTTAAAGCGATATTCCCATCGAGTATCGCTGGGCGCCTTCAGTTTAATTTTAAAATATTTTACTTGAATTTTGTACTTGAATAGAAGCCAGTTGTAAGATAATTTTGTTTTGAATTTTCGGGGAAAAATATAATGTAACTCTTTTTATATCCTCCACACCTCAATGGCGGAGGGTATATATAGGTTTGTCATTCCATTTGTAACGCATCGAAATAAACTCCGGAGACCCCAAAACCATATATTTTCTTGATCATTATAATAAGGGAAGTTGTTTTAGCGATGACCGTCTGTCCGTCTGTCTGTGGAAATCACGATCACACCGTCAATATCTAAGCTAGACCGTTCGTTTTTGTATAAAATCGTTTATTAATATCCCAAAGGAGTTGCTATTTAAAATCCTCAAAATCGGTTAAAGGGGTCACGAGACATGAATGAAATTTTTCAGTGCGTTTGTTGTTTTTCTTAAGATATGTTCTATATGTTGTAATTCTTCTTATTGTTGAAGTCATTGCAGTTATGTGTATATTAATACTGCACGTTTCACAATGGACTACGCAAGTATTACCACATATTTTTTATCGTTAAAATTAAAAATTAAAAATTAATAAAAATTAAAAATAAAAATTAAAAATTAAAAATTAAAAATTAAAAATTAAATATTAAAAATTAAAAATTAAAAATTAAAAATTAAAAATTAAAAATTAAAAATTAAAAATTAAAAATTAAAAACAAAAAATTAAAAATTAAAAATTAAAAATTAAAAATTAAAAATTAAAAATTAAAAATTAAAAATTAAAAATTAAAAATTAAAAATTAAAAATTAAAAATTAAAAATTAAAAATTAAAAATTAAAAATTAAAAATTAAAAATTAAAAATTAAAAATTAAAAATTAAAAATTAAAAATTAAAAATTAAAAATTAAAAATTAAAAATTAAAAATTAAAAATTAAAAATTAAAAATTAAAAATTAAAAATTAAAAATTAAAAATTAAAAATTAAAAATTAAAAATTAAAAATTAAAAATTAAAAATTAAAAATTAAAAATTAAAAATTAAAAATTAAAAATTAAAAATTAAAAATTAAAAATTAAAAATAAAAAATAAAAAATAAAAAATTAAAAATTAAAAATTAAAAATTAAAAATTAAAAATTAAAAATTAAAAATTAAAAATTAAAAATTAAAAATAAAAATTAAAAATTAAAAATTAAAAATTAAAAACTAAAAATTAAAAATTAAAAATTAAAAATTAAAAGTTAAAAATTAAAAATTAAAAATTAAAAACAGCATTAAAGCATTTTGTTCAGTTCATGGAGTCCATAAAAGTCGCATCGAAAGACTCTCAAGCTTTTTGGTGAAAAAAGTACCTGCGCCCTCTGACATGAGAGGTCGTCACGCAAACAGAGTATATAAGATTCCAGAAGATGTTGTTCAAAATATTGACAGCCATATTAAAAGTTTCCCAAAAAGATCTTCTCACTACAGCCAAAATAAGGAATCGAAGTACTTACCTTCCGATTTAAATGTAAGGAAAATGTATACTCTTTACTTAGAAAAGTTTGAGCCAAGCGCTTTTGCATTGATGGCTGAAGAAAATGGTAACCCAAAGCCAACAGTTACATACGATTTTTATAGGGAATACTTTGCGAAAAATTTTAAGCTTTCTTTTGGATCACCTAGATCAGACACTTGCGAGACGTGTTATAGCCATGAAAAGAAAATAGCTGCAGCTGATTCTGAGGAAGAAAGCCGTGCACTCATAGTTGCGAAAGATCTTCACGAAAAGAAGGCTAAGGCGTTTTATGATGATCTACGCGAAAAAAGCTGCTTACAAGACCCGACAGTTGAGTGCCTTACTTTTGATTTCCAACAAAATTTGCCACTTCCGCTAATACCATCGGGTGATGTCTTTTATAAAAGGCAGTTATGGGTGTTTAATTTTTGTATTTTTCAATGCAGTACCAAAAAAAGCTACATGTACATGTATGATGAGACAATCGGGAAAAAAGGTCCAAATGAAATAATCAGCTTTTTGCATCATTTTATTGAACACATTATGAGTGAAACTGAGAGAAAATTATATTTATTTTCCGATAATTGCGGTGCTCAAAATAAAAACAACACTCTCGTCCAATATTTATATGCTGTTGTAAAACACAAAAATATAAGCCTTATTGAACATCACTTGCCAGAACCAGGACACAGTTTTTTGCCCTGCGATCGCTCTTTTGGCGTTATAGAGAAACAGAAACGTCGAGTAGAATGCCTTTACCTGCAAAAGACTGGCAGAATTTAGTGGACAAGTGTTCCAACAAATTTAAAGTTATATCAGTGAGCAATGAGAACATATTTGATTTTAAAACGAGCTTGGCTCCGTTTTACAAAAAAACAGTCACGAACAAAGATCATATTAAATGGACCATTTCAAAATATCGAAGATTTTGCTACAAAAAAGAACAAAATGTCGCAAGTATTTCAGCTTCTTGTAATCACCATGGGCCATTAACAAAATTCGATATAGCAATGAAAGCAAACTTCCAGGATAACCCCTTCGAGCCAAAACTTTTATACACAACTAATCTAGCCATCAACCCGAAAAAATATGACGATGTTATGAACTTGCCACAAAAGTATGTTCCTCCATCGGATATACATTTTTATGATAATTTAATGTCGCAGCAGTCTATTCAAGAAGCTGAAAACACTGACTATGAAGATGACAACGAAGGACCCCTTTGATTTTTAGCAATATCGGTGCAAAAACAGGACAAGTCCAAAAGCAAAATAATTTTTTTTTACTTTAAAATACAACTTTTTAATATGTTTTTGAATTAAACAAATTTGTTTTGATTATTTCTTTTCATAATTAAAAAATATTTTGCAATTCTTTTGGTTTCTTATTTTTGAGAAAGATTTTTTTAATTTTCTCAACATTTTAAAAAGTGGAGTTATCCGGTTGTTGCATTGGCTGCTTCAATTTCACTTAGGAAATTGAAATTAGTTTCATTTGTTATAAGAACTTTCGTTTTACATTTTCTGTGGAAGCAAACTACGAATTCAATTCCAGTTTCAAACATTAAAAAAAAAAAAAAAATAAATAAATCAAAAAAGACAATTACATTAGGCTAAAGAGTATTTTTTAAGCCCGACAGAACTTGAAATTGTAAAAATAACAGAAAAAATCAAATTTGAATAAAAAAAAATTTTTTTTATTCGAATGATCAATACATGGCATTAATATTTGAAAATGATTTCGGGCATATGGCCACCGTTGATGGTTTTGACGAAGCGCATTCTGGACGGCCACTTTTTCGATCATTGTTGGCTGTATGTCACGAATAGCACGAACAATGTTGCTCTCCAAATTGTCAATTGTTACTGGGTTATCAGCATATACCAGTGACTTCACGTAGCCTCATATGAAATAATCGAGAGGTGTCAAATCATACGACAATGGAGGTCAATTAACAGGTCCATTTCTCGAAATCAACTTACCGCCAAGCTTTGATTTAAATAAGTCGATGGTTGCGATCGCCGTATGGCTCGTAGCGCCATCCTGTTGAAACCAATCTCGCCCGGATCAATGCCATCCATATTTTCAAACAACGAATTGATCTCCATTGACCGTAACGCGAACTCCGGCTTCATTTTTGAAGATATTAGGTCCGATAATGCCACCAACGTGTAAACCGCACCAAACGGTTCTTTTTTTTTTGGATATACTGGATTTCGATAAAACTTGTGAATAATATTTTCATTATTCTAACAAATAATATTCTGGACTTATTTGCTGAAATTAACCAGTTTGAAATTCGCATGTCCCAAAATGTGTCGTAGTTTTAATTTTTTTTCAGAATTATTATATTCATATAAAGGTATATCGAGGGCTTATATTCAAAAAGTGCTATCTACATTTGGCAGCAATATTAATTTTTTATTTCAAACTGTTCTCTGATATAACTGTTAAATATAATATTTGTTTTGATATCATACATACCGTTTTGACATTACATATGTTCTTTAAAAATGTGAGCTCGATTTCCTTAATCAAGTGGGCTACGGCGCATTTATTGCCTGGGGAACTATAACTTGGCTGTTTTTCCACCGATAATAGATTTTGTTCTTTTATTAGAAAGATAATTTACTCTAGATTATGGTTTATTAATTAATTTATTTCAAACACAATTATTAATATGAAAATTTTTGTGAAAAATGATTTTTTTTTTGATAATTTTTACATATAAATGCATATTTGAACATTGAACTCAATGCGCGTCCAGAAAGCGTTGTCTGATTTGGCTCAAATTTTGCGCACTATAGTTTTAGATCCAGTGTCAAAATACTCAGACCCGCACGTCTTGAAATTCGAAAAAAAAATGGCTGCCACCCTAATGTGTATACTGCATTCGGTCGGCTGCTATTTAGGCGACGATTTCGTTTCCTTGTCGTTATTACATCTAACATGATCCTCACGTTTTGTTGTTACTCTGAATCGACCGCTTCGATTTTCATTCGCAATTGTACCCTCCTCTTTGAATTTTTTCACAATATAGTCCACGGTTTGATGCGATACTTTGAGCTCCTTTGCAACTGCTTGATTGCTTTTCCCAATTTGGCTTAGGGAAGTAATATGGTGACGAGTTTCATTTTTAACTCTCCGCAGTTTTTGCCTACTTTTTTTTAATTCAATCAAATATTTAAAATTTTTACCTTCACGTGTACGTCTTAGTTACGATGTAACAAATCACCTTTTTTTTTTGTTTAATGTTCTTCAATTTGCATTTTTTCAATTATTTATATTTCCTTTCATGTAAAAAATTAAAATACCTGTACTACCAGTCGTTCTGTAAAAAGTCCACGCCAATCCTTTACCCATTAAGGAAATTTTAAATAAAATCTCTTCACCAAAGTCGCTATTTCCGATAAAAAAAAACAATGCCTTTATTACATATAATCAAATGTTTACTCAATAATGAATAAAAATTCCATCTGTAATAATTTTGTGGCTTTTAAACGGAAACTGTTAATGAAAAACCATGTATTTTAGGGATGACAAATACTTTTGGACGGTAGAGTGAGTATCTTACTCTCATACATTTCCGAAAGCAAAAAATGTTTGGCTAAAAAGTGCTACGATAAATTAGAAATGTAGACACTGCTTCCCAAACTACGATTTTTATTTTGCTAGTCTATCTATATGTTAATATGTGAAGGCAAATCTTTCCACGGGTTTTTAAGCAAAAATGCGCACACAGAGGATTATGAAATTTGGCATAGTTATAGATCATATGAAGGAACAGTGCCGAATGATAAAATTTATATATAATATGTGTTAGAAATATATTAAATTAAATAAAATATTTATAATAAATAATTTTATAAGAGCCTAAAGGTATGCTAATAACGTTTAGCCAATTCACAATTCGTTGCCTGTGCATTTATTATTGATGGTTTCAAAAAAGAGTACATTTTAATCGCCCTGTGTTCAACTCTAAATCTACAAAATAATCACATTTTTGATTTTAAAAATTTTTGGAAAAGTTCTCAAATTCAATTCGGGAAAGTCAAATACAGGTGTCGAAAGAACATGAACGTGGCTTTAAAATGGCGTATAACATTACGATCCTCGAAGCCTTTTCCACAATAGTCAAAATTGTGAAAAAAAAAAAACTAAATCCATAAAATAGTCACATTTGTGAAATTTGCTGAAAAATTATGCCCTGCGAATTTAACTTTGCAATTGTAGAAAAGTTTAACTTTTCAATGCGAATATAAGTTTACATAACACGCTCTTAACTTTTCCATGCGAATTTAACTTTACATAACACGAATTTAACATTTCGTTACGTAAAAGCGAATTTAACTTTCGAATTTCAATGCACAGTGTTACGTCAAAACGAATTAAACTTTCGAATTTAACTTCACACACTAAATTTTTTATCAGAGTTCAGAAAAAAACACACACTGAATAAAAAACTCGTACATATATGTAAACAAACATAACTTAGACCAACACACACATATTTTTATTTTCATATCAATTATGTGTGTTTCTAAATTTTGTACGGTGCCTAACACATCATGACTGTGTTTCGTTTTAATATTTCGTTATCTACACGAACATTTTTCTATCACGTATTTTTTGTTTCGATCACACATAAACCACACAGATTCGAGTGTTGCTTTATTTGAAGTTCGTGTTCTGGTACGTGTACTGAAAAAAAAACAGAACATGTACAATAAACAGGCTCGAGTTCAGTTATATTTTAAGTCGTGTTCTGGCTCGTGTACTAAGAAAAAATAGAACATGTACAATAAACAGGTTCGAGTTCAGTTATATTTTAAATTCGTGTTCTGGCTCGTGTACTGCGAAAAATTGAAACGTCAATTCGCGATTCCCGATAAAAACGACGACAATTGTTTCAACCAAATTTATTAAAATTTGTTTGACCCTTTTTTATGACTTACGTTGCAAATTGTTTACAATTGTCAAATATTTTAAAATTTTATTGGCCATTTTTTTGTGATTTACGTTGAAATTATTAACAATTGTTTTTATTGACTGGTTTTTATTTTAATAAAATATGGTAATAAAATACTTAAGACACAAAAACTATTTAGCATCATAAAGTTACACTTGTTGGTTGTTAGGTTTTTTTGCATTACCCATCCCTATTTTCGCAACGAATTAGTGTCATAGACGAAAAACCCAATTTTGCGGCATAAAAGACACACTTGTTGGTTTTTAGGATCTTTTGCAAACATTTTTTTTTTGGTAACAAATAACTTTAGACACAAACAAATTTTGCATCATAAAAAACACAATCACCCACCCTTAATTTGCGAACCAATTAGTGTCAATGCACAATCCTTCTCTCAATGATTTTTTGGGATTTTTTGTGTAAAAACACAATGAGTGTCAATAAAAAACCCAAAAAAATATTTTCATATTTTATTGTCCCTTTTTTATGACTTACGTTACAATTGCTTGCAAGTGTTACAATTTCACGCAATTGATTTTGCAATAAATAGCTAGTGCGTGCGTCATTTATTCATTAAAAGTGGTTCAGTTTTCATTAGATCGTGATCTATAAGTGTACTGTGTTATTGTGTAAATTGCAAATATTTTGTGAAAATTAAAAAAATTGGAAAGCAATAACAGAAATAAGTTTTGCTATAAAAAATACGCAACTAATAGCGAAACGAAAAAATTTACATGTCTGATTGAAACCTGCAAGAAAGATTTAAGTGCAGTGTGCAGTTTTTGTATCTTAAGTATTTTATTACCATCTTTTATTAAAATAAAAACCAGTCAATAAAAACAATTGTAAATAATTTCAACGTAAATCACAAAAAAATGGCCAATAAAATTTTAAAATATTTGACAATTGTAAACAATTTGCAACGTAAGTCATAAAAAAGGGTCAATAAAATTTTAATAAATTTGGTTGAAACAATTGTCGTCGTTTTTATCGGGGTGTATCAGATCGCGAATTGATGTTTCAATTTTTCTCAGTACCTGTACCAGAACATGAACTTCAAATAAAGCAACACTCGAATCTGTGTGGTTTATATGTGTTCGAAACAAAAAATACGTGATAGAAAAATGTCCGTGTAAATAACGAAATATTAAAACGAACACAGTCATGATTGTGTTGGGCACCGTAGAAAATTTAGAAACGCACATAATTGATATGAAAATAAAGATATGTGTTGGCTGCTTTTGAACAGAACATTGTATGTTTCATGTGTGTATTTTCTGAACCTTGTTTTTTATATATATAGATTAAAAAAACTTTGAAAGAAAAAGATTGAATGAAAAAATAAAATTTCCTAGGATTTGCATTCGAATGCTGGACTCTGCTAGTATATAATTAACATTTCAATGTATAGCCACTGTCTGCAATAACTGGATGCAGTCGTGAGAGCATGGCATCAGCTAATGATTTGATGAAAACATTTTATTTTTTTAATATTACTCGTGTTTCTAATACCCTTATATTTGACGAATTCACCTTGGCTTCGCTGACCCTAGCGATTGTAGTGGTATAAATTTTAATGCATTATCTTTTTTAAGTACAACAGTAATGTATCTTTGAATTAAAAAAAATAGAAAAACATTTTATATTTTTTTAAAGGTGCTGGAATATTGTTTTTTTTTTTTGCATACCCTTAATATCACTATTAAAACACCACGCCGCCAAAAAAAAACACATTTGATTAATTTAGTTTGAAAAAAAAAGAAAAGAATACCAAAATTAAATCCTCTAAAAAACCAAATGAAACTTAATTAATTTGAGAATTTAAATATCAAAATATTAATTTATATAACAAAATTGCAATTAAAAAATTAATGCTTAGAAGCTCAGTTCCTATTGGGGATCATTTTATATCTAATAAAACCCAAAAAAGAGAGAGTTTAAATTGAGCAATTATTAAAAATGTAGCAGATACTCACATATCGTTGGCTGAAATGCAAAACCAACTAACAAACAAAAAAAATCAAAATATCTTTTTGACTGAAAAAACTGTCCCGACAATATTTTACTCTTAAACGATCATTTTATATACATATATCTGTGAAAAATATTTTTCAAAAAGTTTTAGTTAAAAGGTTTTGCATTTAAGTTAACTAAATGCACTTATGATTTCACCAAATATTTACATTTTAGTTGCACGTACAAGAAAATTGTTGTTTTATGATCTTGTAGCTTTTTGGTGTCATAATTAAAAATCTCCAATAAAAAAACAATCTCCGATAAGAGAACTAACATCAAAACTGCCATTACACACACAACCGAAGAATATACATACAAACACGAGATATCAATATGGTACAACGACTAGTATTTAACAGATACGTTTTGGTTCGGTTTTTAATAATAATAATAATAAAAAATAAAACTCAATAGGAACCAACAAGTTTGGGGCATAGAGAGAATTTTGATTTAATGAAATAAATACAAGCAGCAGGCAAACAACTGACCAACCACTACTCGTACTACAACATACGGTGCAGAGCGTTCAATTTTTGATTTCTTTTTGTTGAAATTGGTAAAAACAGAACATTACAGTGCAAAATTAACACTACAATTGTTTAGTTGTTAAAGCGGTTTCATAAACTTCAGCACGAACGACGACACACCTAACAAATATTAAGTGATCAGTTTTTTTTTTATTTATTTATATTCAAAAACAAATTATGCGTACAAGAAATCAATAACAAATATTAAAATTAAAATGAATTAAAATTCATAAATGTATAAAAAAAAGTTTATAAAAATAAAATAGTAAGTAATATTGTAAAAAAATTCCACGAATTAAACCGTTAAACTTTAGTTAATAAATTTTATTAAATAAAAAAAAATAATACAAAATAAAAATTATGTGTTTCAATGTGTATTCAAAGCGTTGTTAAAAAATTTAAAAAAAAATATGTGTTTTTTTAAATAAAGAGATTCCAGCTATAATATTTACACAAAAAAATCTCTGTTGAGTTAAACGTGCAAATTTTTGTGTGCCAGCATATAAAATATTTAACAATTATCTCACCCAACTGCTATGACATTAAAATAAAAATAAAAAAAACATAAAACATAAAATAAAATGTGTAACTTAGTATACAAATAAAATATTCAAATCACAAATTACTGAAATAATCAAGACTACGAGTTTTTACTTTAAGGGTCAATTTCTAACGCCACACAGTAAATCGAGCCCATACAAAATGGAATTTAATTATGAAATTTAGTAAATACAGTGGGTGACAATACATTGGAAACTTGAACAAAATTCTAAATTTGCCATATTTGGTTTGTTAAGAATTTCGCGTTTATTCCTAAAATTATGTTCTTCGAGAAATCACTCAGCAAAGTTCTCTATCGAAAGATAGCAAATTTTTTACAAAAACAATTAAATAAAGATAAATTTTTTTTCTAGTGATGCCAAAACAATGGAAACTTTTAAACTTCTGCACAATTAAAAAAAGATAAACAAAAAAAAATTTTTTCTTGTGATGCCAAAACAATGGAAACTTTTAAACTTCTGTACCAGAGTTGATTAAAACAATAAAAATAAAAGATGTAATGAAAGAAAATGTATAAAATCTTAACCGTTATTTAAATATTTATAGTTTCTGACGTTTTTTTTTCAAATGTTTTTGAAAACAATTGAGTTTTTCAATGTTTTATTCTTATAATTAACTAGCTGTAACCTGATGCGCCTTGCTACACCCATCGTAACGAAATAAATAACTGGGAATAAATTTTGTAGGAAACTATTTTATATATTTTTGACGATTTTGGATTTTGACGATTTTTGTTCTTTTGTGATTTTTGATTTTGGCAATTTTTATTTTTTTTTTTGCGAGTTTGGCAATTTTTGATTTTTTGCGATTATTGATTTTGATAATTTTTGGCTTTAGTGATTTTTGTTATTCGCGATTTTTGGTTTTGGCGATTTTTGTTCTTTTTTTTTTTTGGCGATTTTTGATTTTAGCGATTCCGCCCATATTTTCCACGACTACTCACATGAGAAATTAATGTACTTGTTAAAAGTCTCAAAGTACGTCATATTTTTCATAGTACGTCATATTTTTTGTATGAGAGGTGCCACGCCCATTGGTCCGATCCTGCCCATTTTTGGGCAACTACTCACAATAAGAACTTATGAACTCAGACAAAATTTAAAGTGTTTTTCTATTATAGTACTCCAGTTATATGATATTAAATATTTACTTTGTATGGGGGTGACACGCTCACTTGTCCTGTCCCGACCATTTTGTCCGATTATTCACATTAATAACTTATGAACTCATACATTAAGTCCCAAGGCTTTTGACACTACAATACTCCACATATATGACATTAAATATTTACTTTGTATGGGGAGCGCCACGCCCACTGTTCTGATCCCGCCCATTTCTTCTTCAAGTACTAAGATTGTTAACTTATAACTTCATACAAAGTTCCAATGCTTTTACTATTATAGTACTCCAGTTGTATGATATGAAATATTTACTTTGTATGGGGGATGCCACGGCCACTGATCTGATCCCGCCCATTTTTTGTCCAATTACTCATATTAATAACTTATGAACTCACACAAAGTTCCGAGGCTTTCTCTATTACAGTACTCTAGATATATGACATTAAATATTTATTTTGTATGGTGGATGCCACGTCAATTGGTCCGATCTCGCCCATAGTTTCAGAACTCTTTCTATCGTGGTATTCCAGGTATTATATGTTAAAATTTCATTTTATATGGGAGGTGCCACGCCCACTTGAGAAATCAAGAAAGATATAACCTATTTTTCCTTCCGGATATGCAGATCGGTTCAGTGGTGTAGTCTCCTATAAACCACAAACAAACGTACAAGCATACAAAAATCCATTTTTATATAAAAGATTTTTAAAAATAATGGCAAGAATGAAGTTTTTTGAAGAATTAAAAACCGGAATAATAGATGAGAAATACTCTATGAATAAATCCATAATTTCAAAAATTATCAAGAAATATCGCGACAGAGGTACGATGACGACTCAACATTTAGGCGGCAGGCCCCGTAACACGAGTCAAAGACAGGATAATAAAAAAATGTCCATACATGTTACCTAAAGAGGTCATTAACAATATGAAACAAAAAATATGTGCTCGAACTGTTTCCCGACAATCAATTGAGGCTGATCTGGAAACCACTGATATCAGAGAAAAATCGTCTGGTTCGCATAATTATTTCTAAAGAACACATGAACTGGTTATGATGGAATGGGAATACTGCTCTCTTTTCAGATGAGTCCCAGTTTAATTAAAGAGGCCATGATGGAAGAACGTTTAAACGACGACCAAAGTTTGGCGGTGGCAATATTCCAATTCCAATTCATATAATAAAAGATACTCTAACTGGAATTGGATACAGGCACATTCAAAATGACGTAATGTGTCCAAAACTCAAAAAACCAACTCCAAAGTTGTAATGGAATGGCTATAATATAATGCAGTTAGTGTTTTGAAATAGCCAGCCAAATCAGTCGATCTCAATCCCATAGAAAAACGAAAAATACTGATACGAAATTACACAAACAAGACAAACGTCATAGAGGCAGTTAATTCAGAGTGGCAAAAAACTTCAATGGATATCATCAACAATTCAATTGCCTCCATGGACACCCAAAAAAATATTGAAACCAAATGCGATAAATGGTAAAAATTTTACTGAATTGACATTTCAAAAACATGTGTTCTTTAGTCAATCGTTTGACAATTGTCAAAGCTATTAAATAGTGCAATAACGACCTATAAGATGGCGCACCCTGTACATAAAAGTATGTCAAGAAAGTGTTTTAACATAATAAAAATTGTGTTGCTTCGAAGTTTACGTTAAAAAATATAAAGGGTGTTCCAAAATTCACGCGAACTTTCTATATTTTTGTCAAACTGTCTTATTCTATTGTTTGCCAACACTTCAAATCTGGCGTGCGACACCCTTCATTTATAATGGAATTTTATTGCAGTGTAGTTGGATACTATTTTAGACGAATGTCCGAACGCATAGGTATCCAAGGAATCGACTTCTGTAGTTTTTTTTTTTAATTCCTTTATTTATAACCTTTTTTATTGCAATAGTAAAAAAAAAGTTAAATAAGACGTTCAATTTGAACTTACGGCGCCAACGAACTCTTTCCATCTTATTCGATCATTAGCTAATGATTTAACTTAGTTCCATGTCATTCCGATATCTTCATAATCGTTTTTTATGTTTCTTATCCACGTTAAGCGTGGTCGACCAGGACCTCGTTGACCTTGCGGGTTCCACTCCATCACTGCGCGTGATATTTCATGTGGAGGCTTTCTAAGACCCAGTTTTTGAGATATCAGTTAAACCTAGTTTTGTTAAACCCAGAATTTATTCATCAATTCCTTTATGAATTTGGATATGTCTGAAAAAATTAATTCTCGGTTTAACTAAACTAGGTTTAACTGACATCCCAAAAACTGGGCCTAAGTGTATGCCCAATCCACTTCCATTTACGTTTTTTATTTCATTCTCGATCGAGTTGAGGTTTGCCAATTCAAGAAGCTGTTCGTTTGTGACCCAGTATGGCCAGAAAATTTGTAGGATTTGGCGTAGGCAGCGGTTTGTAAATGATTGTAGCTTTCTCAAGCTTTCCTGAGTTAGTCTCCAGGTAGTACAGCCATAGAGAAGTACACTTGTACTACGAAGTTTTGTTTTTCTAGTGATATTGCTTGATCTCCAAATTTTGTAAAGCGATTGGAAGGCTGATCGAGCTTTATTGATCCGGTCATTTATATCTTTATCCGACCCACCATCTACAGTTAATGTACTACCAAGGTAGCAAAATGACTCCACTTCGTTTATTATATCTCCATTAAGATGAATGGGGAGACTGTTTGCTGCTACAACACGCATGAGCTTTGTTTTCTTTATGTTTATCTTCAGACCTACTTTTTCGGCGTTCTTAGCCAAATGAAATAATTTGACCTGCATAATAAGCATAATCAATGTCATTCAGACGTTCTAATAAGTTCCATTGGATACCAAATGGAGAATCCGAGTTTGTCTGTTCCATAACACAATCGAGAAGTATAAGAAAAAGCGTTGGAGACAGGAAACAGCCTTGTCTTACGCCAGATTCAATCGAGAAAGGTTGGCTTTCCTTTCCATTGAAGCGAACAGCGCACACGTCATCGGTATATAGCTCGCGTATTAGGTTTACAATTTTTTCTGGAAATCCTCTACAGTTGAGTGAGGCCCAGAGAGCTTCTCTTGACACAGTGTCAAACGCACGTTCGAAGTCCACGAAAAGTAGGTACAGAGGGCTGTTGAATTCAACGGATTGTTCTATTAGAATTCTTAGGGTCGTCACATGGTCTGCACACGAACGATTTGTCCTGAAGCCTGCTTGTTCTTTGCGTAAGATTGTCTCAACATAGGGTGTGATGCGTTGGAGAATTATAAGGGCAAATACTTTGTTGATGGTGTTGAGGAGTGTAATACCTCGCCAATTTTTACAGAGGCTAATGTCGCCTTTCTTGGGTATTGTTACTATGGTCCCTTTCATCCATTCATTGGGTATGTTGTTGGTTTCCCAAATATGACGTAGCATTGGTGTAAGCTCATCGGCTAATGGTTCTGCAGCGTACTTAAAAAGCTCAGCAGGTAAATTATCTGGTCCAGGTGACTTGTTGTTTTTTAGCTGTCGCAACGTGTTTTTAACTTCTTCGAGAGTAGGAGGCGAGGTTGAGATGATTCTACTTGGATTACGCCTGCGTGTTACCCATGGGCAGGAACTTTCCTCGAAGTTGCTTGTGTTATTTGGTGAAGAGGTGAAGAAATCGCGCCATCTACGTAATTGATCTTCGGTTGATGTTAGTTTGCTTCCGTCGAGGTCTTTAATAACCGCGGTTTTCCTGATATTGCAGCCTCGGAGTTGGTTGATTGCATGATAGACTCCACGCATATTTCCAGTATTGCTGGCTTTTTCAGCATCTTGCGCGATGCTGGTTAAGTATAATTTATGGTCTGTACGTACCATACGTTTAACGGTTTTGGCCGACTGTCGGTATTCGGCCCGAGTGGAAGTTTTCGAGGTATCAGACTTTGCGTTTAGATAGGACCTCCTCAAACGTTTGCGGTTGCAGATATCATTCAAAGTATTTTCGCTAATCCACGGTTTACGAATATTTGGCTTACGCCCTAGCACTGACTTTGCACTATGGTTGCAAGCTGTTGTAATATCAGTCCTTGAATGGACATTGGAACCAGAGTTGTGGAGTTGTTGTTGAAGGGTGTTTTTATAGCGAACGGCCGTTTCGGGATCTATTAGGCGCTGGAGGTTGTATTTATCTGCGGGAAGCTCTTTCTTTATAGATGCTGGCCGGAGTCTAAAAGCTCCAAGAAGTAGTACGTGGTCGCTGTCAACATCGGCGGATCTTCTTCCCTTCACATCAAGTAAACGCCAAGGTACTGCTTGTTTATTATAATATGATCTATTTGGTTTCGTGTTTTACCATCTGGTGATTCCCATGCGTATTTGTGGATGTTTTTGTGCGGGAATTTCGTGCCACCTATAAATAGGCGGTGGCTTGCGCAAAGATCGACCAACCTTTCACCATTGTTGTTTCTAGCATTACCAAGACCGTGATTGCCCATGATGGATTGTATGTTAGAGTTATCATTTCCAACCTTTGCGTTTAGATCGCCGATTATAATTTTGATATCGCCTTTAGGGATGTTGCTGAGTACCGTATTAAGTTGGTGGTAAAACGAGCCTTTAGTATCATCATCAGCAAGTTCGGTTGGAGCATAACACTGAATTACAGACATTTTTCGGAACTTAGTGTTGAATCTCGCTGTTATGATTCTTTCCGATATGGATTTATATTCCAGCAAGGTCTTTTTTGCCTTGTTTGACATTACTATGCCAACACCGTTGACCTTAAGATGATCATTGCCGGATTATATAAAGAAATGCCCTGTTTGTAGGTGTTGTTCACCACTATTGAGCCATCTTGCCTCACTTATACCCAGTATGTCGATGTTATAGGATGACATTTCATCACAGACTTGTAAAAGTCTGGATGGTTCTGAAAGAGTTCGAACATTCCATGTTCCAATCATAATCCTTTGTTTGAAGCCGAGAGTCGTCGTTAGAGAGGGAGTTGTTGTTGTTGAATTTGTTAGCGTTTCATTAATAAGGTTTTTTTTTACGAGAATGGGTTATTAGCCCATAGCCTAACCTATTTAATGGCAAGGGACCAGGTTATTTTTTTTTCAGGGAACCGCCCATATCCAATTTTTGGTCCGCGGGGAATGACAAGTCATGCCCAAAGGCGGTTACAATTGCAAGCGTAATAAGTACGATTACAGTAATAAGCGACGTGTGCACTAGACCTCCCCCTATCCGCCACCTGGGGACGCGTCCGATGGAAGTTTGGCAACTCCACTCTGTAGTAGCTGTATAGATTTGGAGGAGGAGGAGTGAGTTCAGCATCTACTGTAATAGTGACGAGGACTGAAAGAACGACACCTTATATATCTAGGGCAAAGCTTTGATAATCTGGTAGATGTGGCACTGGGTGATTTTGCGGATTTCGTACGGATATCGGGATGGTTGGGGGCTCGAATATAGCGGACAGTCTTCTTTTATATATTTTCATTTCAATTTCAGGTCCTAACTTTTTTCTAAAGGGTATCAATCACAACGCTCCATGTGACCTCCAAGTGAGCAGGCTGATTGTTTAAGAATCAATAAATTCGTGACTTTTTGAATGAAAAAGAGTTTTTTTTAGCAAAAAGCTCAACATGGTCTCCTTCACTTCACTCAAGCCTTCCAAATAATAGAATTTCTCAAGGTCTGCAAAATAGGCATTTATTTGATCAATGATTTCATCGATTTCACCGTCGACCCATTTTTAGGTTTGGAAATATAATATGTGACCTTCTCCGAGAAAAGGGACCTAGTGTGCCAAAAAACGGGATGTGTCAAAAACGGTATATTCTGGTACCTAAAAGGGTGTAGAAACTTTAAATGCGTTTTTTTCTCAAAACTTAATTTTCACACACTAGGTCCCTTTTCTCGGAGAAGGTCACATATGGTGGATGAGGAGGTAGGAATTCTTGAACAAGTGTGGTCGTTTCTACGAATTTGGCTATGAATTGATGGATCCTCTGCCACCAGTAACTATAGTTTCCACTACTCACATTGGTAATTAATGTACTTGTCAAAAGTATCAAGACTGTCGCTTTGATAGTAGTTCATATTTTTTTTAAAGAAGGTGTCAGGCCCACTAATCCTATCTCGCCCATTTTTTATCTGACTACTCACATTAATATCTCCTGGGCTCGTAGAAAGAGTCAAGGCTTTCCCTTTTACGGTACTCCAGTTATATGATATTATATATATTTACTTTCTCGCAAAGTCCCAAGACTCTCACTATTACAGTACTCCAGATATATGATATTTAATATCTACTTTGTTTGGGAGGTGCCAAGCCCACTTACCCGATCCCAACATTTTCTTCATGACTACTAACATTAATAATAGGTGGCCTCACATAAATTTGTAAAGCTCTCCGTGGCCTAACAATGAAAAACAAGTTTTTCGCTGAGGGCCAGGTCTGGAAAATACGGGGGGTGGGGAAGCAATTCGTAATGTAAAGACCTCAATTTTTCTGAAGCCAAAGTATTTCGATGAATGCGCCGGTGCATTGTCATGATGGTACAAGATTTTTTTTCTTATATAAGTGGGGTCATTTTTTCTTAATTTCTTCATCTAATCTGTCCAATAACTCAACATAGTACTTGGCATAGTACTTCCTTTCCCCAAGTAATCAATAAATACTATACCACGTGCACCCAAAAAAAACACTAGTCATTACCTTTCCAGCCGATTGTTGAGTCTTTGGCCGCTTTTGTCGGCTTTCGCACGCTTGTAACCACTCCACAGACTAACTATTGAATCCTCGTCCCATCCGTTGTTAAAAATCGACGTAGAAATTCAGTTGAATTTACTTCAAACATCTACAAAGTATACTTTCAATCATGAACACACCAGTTTTTGTTCAGCTGTTAAAAATCGTGGCACCCATCGAGCAGAAAGCTTTTTCATATTTAAATGATCATGATGCCAGCAATCTCACTTACTTTAATCTCTCGATCATCCAATACAACCTGATGCACTTTTCTAACGTTTTCTTCGGTAACTGCCACATTTGTGCTCGTACGACCACGTTTAAATTCGGAATACCACCTGTTAACCATTGAATATGACGGCGAAGATTCTTTGACAGTATTTTTCCCATAAAAAAAAAAATGTTTAATCAAAACCTGAAACTCTTTGCTCAAACTTTAAAAGCAGCATCATTTTTATAACGGTTACTTTTTTTCTAATTAATGAACTGTCATGAAATTTTGATACAATTTTTCTAACAGTTGGCCATAAAGCAAAAAACTATTTGATAACCTACATACACAAACTATTAAAATTCTATGAGTGTATGATCATAATCGTTAATGTAATCATACTTATATTTTGTTAAAAAAAAAAGATTAAAAAACAAATACTTTCATATTTAGTGTAACTCCTTATCTAACGAAAATGCTATGCGATAATGAACTATTTGACAACAAAATCATTTTGTTTTTAATACAATAGTGATCCGTCTGAACATTATTACTTTTTGCTTTAGTCTTTACTTTTTTCTAAATTTTTTGTCTAGTCATTTTGTAGACATTGTGTTAATTTACCTATTTTTTTTAAATCTCTTTCTCTGTCTTGCACCACGTGTTTCAGTTTGTTGTTGTTTTATTTTTGTTTAAATAAACAAGAAAATAAACTTTTTATATTGAGTTTTCGGCTAAAACAATAAAAACTTTTGCCAACATGCAGTCCTTCAAGGCGGATGAATTACCGGAAAATCCGCGAGAATCGGCTAATCCACTATCAGCACTTATGTTCTGGTAAGTTATATGTATTTACCTTTTATAGTTTATCTGTACATACAAATAGACATACATACATATACGAAATTTAGTATTTTACTATATTTATATATTGAACCGGTTTAAAATAGGAAAACATTTTAATATGTTTTAATCTAACTATGGTTTTATTAACCAGCATTATGCGAAATTTAAATAGACTTAAAAATTGTTTTTAATCTATAATTCTCAAAAGTTGTATGCGTCTATTAAAATTTCGCTTACTGTACTATACCATTTTCCATTTTACTTTACTCATAGTATGTATTTTTTTTTTAAATGTATATAATTATTATAAATAAATATAATAAAATTAAGCTATAGACTGCTTTTTATTTTTAAAGTTCATCAACACGAAAACCAGAAATATGTATGTATTGAGAAATTTTTAAGTTAATTCTCGGTTTTAGAACAATTTAAGAATTTTGACATCGATTTGTTAGAGCATATTTTGTTATGTTTTGCCCTTTAAAACATATGAATTTTTAAGAGCATATTTTGGTTATTTTAGAGTTATTAAATATATTTTAAATTTTTCGCTTGTTCCATCATTAGTCCGTTTAGTATAAAACAAATGATACTTGCAGTCTGTAATGTGCGATAAATATAACAGGAGACACAAATGGTTGGAATAATAGATCAAACCTTTATTCGTCTTTTCGAAAAGTCGAATAATTAAAAAAAAATCGATTATACAAACGAATAAAACTCCATTGTTTTTTATTTAATTTTTTATTAAGCAAATATAAAAATTCATATAAAAAGTTAAAAAATCAATAAAATTTAATTGAGATCATTTCCCCTGTTTTAAAATTATTTCACATAAAAACTAAATATTTATATATCCAAACTACAGTAAGCCAATAAAAAACTTGTACAGTACACTTACTTATGTTTATGTTGCATTATCTTTGAAACTATGTACACTACACATATAAAATAAAATGTTAAAATATTCCGTATTTTATTCACTTTTCTAATAGTTTAAAGAAAATTTGTGAAAATATCATGTTCTTAACATAAATTAACAAAAAACAAAAAAGGTACATATCATGAAACAACAACATGAAACACTCTTCATGTTACGCAGTATGGAAAGGTAGCGTTATCAAACCCAATTTTGTTTTCAGTTGTCTATGCCACTCACAGGCATTATGCCTGGTTTTCACTTTGTCATATAAGCTGACAACAAACAATTGCCTCAACTGATATCTCGTAATTTTCTATTCATTACGTGTTCATTACATCTTATAAACGAACAAAAAATCCGCCTGTCAAACACAAACAAATTGCCAACATGGTGGCAAATATGAAATGTTGCCAGGGGTTGTAAATGACAAGACATTAAAACCCGTTTTCATACAACTGATAATAATTGCCAACAATTGCCATTAAAAATGACATAATGAAATTTTCAGTTTGTCGAAGGCAGGATTATTCTGTGGCTTTCTAGAATAACCGCGTATGTCATAAAATCAAAATGTTCAGGGGAGCCAAAAAACGTTATATTTGAAATTATGGGCTCGATATAAAGTTTTTAGAGCTTTTTTTAACAGACCTGTATATATGGGCAATAAATACTTTATATAAAATTTTTAGTCAAAAATCTTCAGAGGAATAGATCCTAGAGAAGGACGAAAAAACAATATGTAAATAACACTTAAAGTGTGTGCAGATGAAACAACTTATGTCGACAAACGTCGTTTTCTTTGAAAAAGAAAACTACCAATGCAACCACCCATGTAGACATAAGTTGTTGTTGTTTGAAAAATGGATTTTTTTGTTCGTCAACAAAAAGTTAACGGGACTTAGGATGAGAATATAACAACGTATCAAGAATAATACATAGTGACAAAAAATGACAGAAATAAACACACAAGTTTTTATAAGTGGTTATAAACTGAAAACTAATCCCAAATTATTTTGCATTTTTTTTTTCATTAATAACAACGTATGACGCTATGTGTCGTTTTCTGAGAAAATAATTTGTCAGCGCTCAAACGTAGGTTGACATACGTCGATAGTGCTGCAAATTAGTTTAATAAACATTTATGTTACGTTGTATTTAAAGAAAAAACTCAGAAATGGTCAATATTAAAAAAAATAATTTAACACATGTAAAGAGCGTTAAAAATTAATATATTTGGTATCGTTAACTCAAAATTGACGAAAATGGACATACGCGGTTATTCCAGAAAACCACAGTATTTAAACATTTATTTATTTATTTAAAAATTTTAAAGAAAAATTTGCGACAAAGAGGTGCAAAATTGGAAATTGCCGACAATTTTAGCTGCGTTCACGACAACAATCTAAAGCATTCCTCGTTTGTGATTAAAGAATGACGGTTGTAAAATAGTAAAAAAAAAGTGCTACCCCATCCAACCGAATGTCCCGATGTAAATCCAATCGAGCATTTGTGGGTCCATATGAAAAAAACTAAGATAAAATACCGTTAAAAATACAAAATAGATTAAAACTGCACTCCAAAACATATGGGCGTCAATTACACCTGACATCACAAAAAATTTTCTTTGTCAATGCCAAAAAGGTTACACGCCGTTATAATTGCTAAGGGTCATCATACAAAATACTAGTTTTTAAAAATAATGACGAAAAATCTTTATTTCTTTAAGAATTTCTGAAATGTAGAAATTGTTTTTTGGCTTCATGAAAGGTGCTTTTTTTGATTTTTGTTAAAAACATGATATTTGCACAAAATTTTGTTAAAACTATTTGAAAAATTAATAAAATACAGAATATTTTAACATTTCATTTTATATATCTAGTGTACATAGTTTCAAAGATAATGCCACATAAACATATGTAAATATACTAAGGGTCTTCACTCTTGGTAGTAAAGTACCCTTGTAACCCTTGTAAATGTTGTAGATATAGTAAAAGTACTATTATTTACAACACCGCAACAACAAAATGTATGAAATGAAAATTTACTACGCTGTGTTAAAAGTACAAGGATAAAAGCTATAGTACATCTACAAGACTAAACATTTACAAGACTAAAACAGCTGATCGTTGAGCTGCCAAAACAATTGTTTAATTTTATTGTTAATTTTGTGGTCACTATTAAAATAAATAATAAAAAATGGATCAAAATAAAAAATAAATTAATAATAAAGATGGACCGATAGGTAAATTAAGCATTTTCGGCATTTTTCTAATCTTCAAATGCTTTTTGATATTT
Source organism: Cordilura impudica (assembly GCA_963682025.1). Taxonomy (NCBI): domain Eukaryota; kingdom Metazoa; phylum Arthropoda; class Insecta; order Diptera; family Scathophagidae; genus Cordilura; species Cordilura impudica. Next base: position 318,358,298 of record OY821517.1, on the reverse strand, counting down.
TTTAGTTTTCAAATTGATGGAAAACAAAACAAAAATCAGCTGATTCATTAATTTACAATACATAATACAATATACACGGAAAAGACGTTCACGCTTTGTAATATAAAATCGTTGTAAATATAACAGGGTTGTAAATTTAACACCAAGAGTGAATACCGCTACTGTACAACTTTTTTATTGGTTCACTGTATATTTATATTAAGAATAACATAAGTTAAGATTTGTATATTTTTTATAAAACAATAAAAATAATTTGTTCTTGAAAAATAATCTTTTAAAAATAAAAAACAAGTAAGAAATTATAGTCGCTCTAGACCGACTATACGATACCCTATACCATGCTCTAGAGATCCTATCTCCTCGGTCCAACTAATTAGATATAGAAAATGAGCAGAACCAAATTTGAGTGGTATTGTTATTAATTCTTTTGGCTGCAGATATGAAAAAGTTCATATCGGGTGCTATATTTATATGGGGACTAGGTCGGAAAATGGACCGATCCTGACCATATTTGGTAAAGTCACTTATATATTGAAAAAATATATACAAACCAAATTTGAGAAAAATCTGTTCAATATTTTTGTTTTTTGATAGATTTAAGTCAAGATCGGGAAGCAGAGCTATATGGGGCCTATGACGAAGATTTGTCCTATAAGGATTATTTTTTGACTACTGATTAGTGGATATAATAAACACATACAAACCCAATTTGACTGAGATCTATATCATAATTTGTATGTTATGGCAATTTATGTCGATTTCATAGGGGTCATTTGTATGGGGACTAGGTCTCAACACAGACCGAATTTCACCGATTTCAATAGCGTTCATCCTATGGCCGATAGAAGCTTACATACCAAATTTCATCAAAATATATTCATATTTGCGACCTGTAGTTTGGTTACAAGCTTTACATGGGCACACAGACGGACGGACGGACATCGCTAAAACGACTCAGTAATTGATTCTGAGTCGATCGGTATAACAAAAGATGGGTCTAGGTCAAATATTTTTGTTAGTTACAAACAGCAGCACAAAGTCATTATACCCAAACCACATAGTGGTAGAGGCAGGGCCTGTCATAGCCACTTGGAGGCCCGGGTCAAGAAACATACGTGGCCCTCTATATAATTAAAAAAATTGTTGTTTTGGTAAAAAAATTTATTAAATTAAAAAATTTATAGTTCATAATTCAAAATATATAAAAAAAACAAGTAAGAAAATTATAGTCGGTCTAGACCGACTATACGATACCCTATACCATGCGTTTAGAGACCCTATCTCTCAGGCCCAACTAACTGGATATAGAAAATAAGCATAAACCAAATTTGAGTGGGATTTTTCTGAATTTTTTCGGCTGCAGATATGAAAAAATTCATATCGGATGCTATATCTATATGGGGAAGAGGCCCAAAAATGGACCGATCATGACCATGTTTGGTAAAGTCTCTTGTATTTTGCAAAAATATATACAAACAAAATTTGAGAAGAATCAGTGCAATATTTTTGTTTTTTGATAGATTTAAGTGAAGATCGGGAAGCAGCTCTATATGGGGCCTATGACTAAGAGTTGTCCAATAGGGATCATTTTTGGACTACTGATTAATGGATGTAATATATACATACAAACCCAATTTGACTGAGATCTATATCATAATTTGTATGTTATGGCAATTTATGTCGATTTCATAGGGGTCATTTGTATGGGGACTAGGTCTCAACATAGACCGAATTTCACCGATTTCAATAGCGTTCATCTTATGGCCGATAGAAGCTTACATACCAAATTTCATCAAAATATATTCATATTTGCGACCTGTAGTTTGATTACAAGCTTTACATGGGCACACAGACGGACGGACGGACGGACGGACATCGCTAAAACGACTCAGTAATTGATTCTGAGTCGATCGGTATAACAAAAGATGGGTCTAGGTCAAATATTTTTGGTAGTTACAAACAGCAGCACAAAGTCATTATACCCAAACCACATAGTGGTATAAGCAGGGCCTGTCATAGCCACTTGGAGGCCCGGGTCAAGAAACATACGTGGCCCTCTATATAATTAAAAAAATTGTTGTTTTGGTAAAAAAATTTATTAAATTAAAAAATTTATAGTTCATAATTCAAAATATATAAAAAAAACAAGTAAGAAAATTATAGTCGGTCTAGACCGACTATACGATACCCTATACCATGCGTTTAGAGACCCTATCTCTCAGGCCCAACTAACTGGATATAGAAAATAAGCATAAACCAAATTTGAGTGGGATTTTTCTGAATTTTTTCGGCTGCAGATATGAAAAAATTCATATCGGATGCTATATCTATATGGGGAAGAGGCCCAAAAATGGACCGATCATGACCATGTTTGGTAAAGTCTCTTGTATTTTGCAAAAATATATACAAACAAAATTTGAGAAGAATCAGTGCAATATTTTTGTTTTTTGATAGATTTAAGTGAAGATCGGGAAGCAGCTCTATATGGGGCCTATGACTAAGAGTTGTCCAATAGGGATCATTTTTGGACTACTGATTAATGGATGTAATATATACATACAAACCCAATTTGACTGAGATCTATTTCATAATTTGTATGTTATGGCAATTTATGTCGATTTCATAGGGGTCATTTGTATGGGGACTAGGTCTCAACATAGACCGAATTTCACCGATTTCAATAGCGTTCATCTTATGGCCGATAGAAGCTTACATACCAAATTTCATCAAAATATATTCATATTTGCGACCTGTAGTTTGATTACAAGCTTTACATGGGCACACAGACGGACGGACGGACGGACGGACATCGCTAAAACGACTCAGTAATTGATTCTGAGTCGATCGGTATAACAAAAGATGGGTCTAGGTCAAATATTTTTGGTAGTTACAAACAGCAGCACAAAGTCATTATACCCAAACCACATAGTGGTATAAGCAGGGCCTGTCATAGCCACTTGGAGGCCCGGGTCAAGAAACATACGTGGCCCTCTATATAATTAAAAAAATTGTTGTTTTGGTAAAAAAAATTTATTAAATTAAAAAATTTATAGTTCATAATTCAAAATATATAAAAAAAAAAAAACAAAATATAATGAAATAAAAAAAATACAAAATGAAATATAATGAAAAAAAACTAAAATAAAGCTTTTCGGGCCTTTAGAGCTGCAAATGAAGCTATTAGTTTGGAATAGTCCACATTTTTTGCAATATCCCAATTAATATTTAGTGTCGCCAGACCATTTACACGATCCTGCATCATTGTTGCTCTTAAATAATTTTTTATTCGTTTGAGTACGCTGAAACTCCTTTCTGCCTCTGCTACGCTAACTGGCAAGGTTAAAAATATTCTTAGAGCAATAGCAATATTTGGATATATATTTAGAAAACCCATTTCAATTATTTATTTTAAAAGTTCACACGGTTTCGTGCAGCCTTTAAAATTGTATTTATACACTCTTTTTAGAAATTTAAATTCTTCTACAATTTCTTCATTAATTTGATTTTTATATTTTTTCTGCAAAATAATTGCTGCTGCAATTAAGCTCTTCTCATCCATCTCATCAAAATTCCATAGAACTTCAAATAAGTTGCATATAGAGGAAACAGCTTTAAATCTTCGCGTAAGTCCATCTATTAATGATTCAATGATCCTGTTAAAAATGTTGTGAAAATATACTTGTGCAGATACTTGATATTTTATTCGTCGATTTGTTGTAAATTCTGTAACAGTTTCATTAGCTGCTGCTATTTGCTTTGACTCGGAAAGAATCGAAGACCATGCATTTTTAATTTCCTTTATATCTTCAATAAGTTTGTCAATATTAATTTTTTCCGTTGTCAATGTTGATTTCCGCGCTTGGAGAATTAGATTTGTTTGAAAACCAAAACCTTCATCCAAATTGCAGACATTAATACACATTCAAATGTTGACAGATATTTTTTAAAAGGTTTAATCTGAGCCTGAGCATCAGCTGGAAGACTACATAGCTCAAATTCGTTGACAGCTGATAATAAGGATTTCAAATGAAGGGCAACTGGCTTAACAGCATCTATTCTTGCAGACCATCTAGTTTTTGAAATGTTGTATAAAGAAATTCCGTGAAGATGTTTTTTTAAAACCTCCCATCTTTTTGGACTACAACTAAAAAAATTATATACTTGTTGAATAGTTCCGAAGTATGTTATTGCTTCTTTACAGCATTCTGCTGAGTCAGATCCAACAAGATTTAAAGTATGATTGCCGCAGCTGCTGAACGTGCAATTTGAATTTTCGAGCAAAAGTAGTGCTTGTACGCCATTATATTTTCCAGCCATATTAGTACCATTATCATATCCTTGCCCGACACAGTTCTGAAAATTCAAGGTTAAATGTTTTAAGAGACTTAATAAGCGAGCAGCAATTTCTTTGCCGGTTTTTTCCGAAAAATCATCAAAACATAGAAAGCATTCTTCAATTGAAAAATCCAATTCACTTAATTTAACATAACGAATAATCAAAGTTGTTTGCTCCTTATGAGATGTATCTGGAGTTGCATCAGCAATAATAGAAAAATACTTAACGTTATTAATTTCATCAATAATTTTTCTTCGAACAAATGAGCCACATAGTCGATAAACTCGTTTTAAATTTTATTTGAAAGATAATGAACTTGCAATCTTTTTTTTTCTTCTTATGATGCTCTAACTTTTGTAACATGCTCTGATAATATCGGATCATATTTACTTAAAACTTCAACTAAGCCAAGAAAATTTCCATTATTTGGGTTTCCAATACGCTGATTAGATCCAAGAAAAGCTAGTCTTCTCTCGGAGAGAGGTAAAATATTATATCAAGAAAACGCTCCAACAGCATTTTCCAATATGTAACTTAATTTTTTAGTTCTTTTACCAGTAAGTTATCTAATCCACGATTAGCTAAAGCAGCTTTTTGCGCATTTTTCCATGAAATATACATTTCCTTGTGTAAAATAGAATTTTCGTGAGATTTTATCCGGTCATTTAACTTCTTCCAACCATTTTTTATGTTGTATCCCAATTTATCTGTTAAATATGAGAAATGCGAGTTGTTGTTTAAAATGTAACATGGAGCACAATAAATTGATTGGTTTTGGACGCTTCAGCATATCCAATCTCTTTCACACGATTCTCCATTTGCAAGTTTTTTTGAAAGTAAACGATATGGAAATCCACGGTTGGTTGCGTCTTTCGAAATATTTTTTGGGATTTCAAACCGAGTAATTTTCATAAATGATTTCATTTGCGCCTGATTATTTTTATCAAGCACTCCAATATCCGCACACTTTAATGTTTCAGTATTCAATAGATTTACTTCAATTTCTTCACCTTCCGTTTGCACGGTCCTCAATTGATCATTTTCATCTGGTAATTCCATTGCACTAACTACATCCTCTCGCACTGTGGTTACAATTTCAATTTTCATTCAGTTCCTCTATTTCGATAACCGTATCGCTTACTGCAGTTTCAACTGTGGATTTTTCTGTATTAAATGTTGAAGGTCTTTCTGGTTGATTTGATGAATCCTTATTAAAAAAATGGGTGAAATGGGTTTTAAACTTTTAATAGCTGACTCCTTAAGTTTTTTCTTTTGCCTTTTGCTGGCGCCACTTTCAAAAGATCTCTTCATCTTTTAATTACCTACCTAGTATATATATTTTTATTTATTATCAATACTCAAAGACACAAAAAATATTACCAGTTATTTTAATTTTTGGAAGTTTAAGGAATTCAGTTATAAAATTCAATAACACTTTAATAATGAATAGAACAAAACACTTTAACAATATTTTTAAGGTTTAACCACTTCCAAGATAGACCACTAAATATTTAATAAACTTTTATTATACAAATTTGAACTCATGTAACAACTCAAAGCCTACTACGATTTTTTATTTTTTATTTAAAAATTTCAAAGCCTACTACGATTTCTTATTTTATATTTGAAAATTTTAATTTTAAGATTTTTTTGTTGTGCCCTACGTAAAAGTGTGAAATAAACTTTTTAATCGTTTTGTATTGTTTCAAATATGTAGTGTTGTTTGGAGGACCCCTGAATTATGAGGCCCATGTCAAACGACCCTCCTGACCCCCCCTCTTCCTTGGCCTGGGTATAGGGTATAATTATTAGTTTACGTTTTTTGAAAAGCATGACAAAACATAGAAAAACATGTAATAACAAAAGTATACTTTAGATGCAAAATAAAGTTTTTTTATGAATTAGACCGAGAATATATAGTTTTTGACAGAAGGGGGTCAAAAGTACGATTCATTGTTAATTTTCAAACTGGTTTTAAAAGATTTTTGTTTATTAGTCATTAGAATTAACATTTTTTCTTTTTATATATTTTTTGTTTAAGTTCCAAATTTCCCGGAAATCTCAAAAGCAAAAAGCATCAAAAATGCTTTACACAAGACTTTTTTTTAGACTTTTTTTAAACACAAAATTAATCTTAAGTAAAAAAATCGTTTGAATTATTTTATAATTATTCCACTAATTCGATAAATCAAAAAAAAAAAATAAAATAAATACCTATATATATAATCGAATTATTCTTTATTCGAAAATTATGAATTTTAAGTTATTCATCAAAATGTAATTTTTGTTTGTTCGATTAATCGAATAAGTTATATTCGAGTGGTTACCCATATCATTACATCATGAACAAATTATCCTAAAAATCTCTTTTAATTTCATGGAATCTGTTTTATATTGTTTCAAAACGCAATGCCGTTGAAGTGGTGAAATAAATCCTCTGTTGGTATAAGCCGTCCACTCCAGTGTGCATAGGGTACAAGTGCATAAGTGTGTCATTCTGTTTGTAATAATAAGAAAAAAATTTGGACCACATTTATTTGCTTAATGAGTGAGTACTCCACGTCTCATTGCCACAATTTTTTTAACCGTTATCCCGAAACTAATCCAAAAGAAAAAATAATAGTAGATAATATCAAAGTAAATTTTCTTTATAAAAAAAATAACTACTTATAGATTTTAATGAAAATAAATCACATATTCAAAATTTTTTTCATATTACAAGAAATTTTATTTGAAAACATTCACAATTTTCCAAATTTAAGATTTTTTGTACACAATTTATCATGTTTTGATAAACTTTAAGAATTTTAAATATATTTCCTATTATTTCCTATAAAGGTTATTCTTTAATATTTGTCAGATTCTATTATCCTATAGAATAACCGCAAATCTAGCAAAGCTTAAGACAAATTAATGAAAAAATAATTTCCCATAGACTTGACAAAAAAAAAGTTATTTGGGATGGCATGCTTTAAAACATACACATACAGTTTGGTGCAAAAGTGAGGCAATGTTTGAAATAAAAACAATTTAAAAACTATTTACATAAATAAAAATATCAATCCATAAAAAATTAAAAAACAATAAAGAAAAATTAATTATTGAGTTTGAAATTATTCAGGCTCAAGATTAAATGTTTTTACTTTGAATAAAGCAAAAAACATTGGCACATTTGTTTCAAAAATTGATCTATATTCTGCATGACATGTTATACAGCTGTTTCGGGAAGAGTCACCAACCCTCATCAGTAACCAAAAGCAGTAGATAGTTTGTTTGCTAAAAAGTTAAATTCAACAACAGAAAATGAGAATTCAAGCAAAAGTTATACTATTTAAGCCTCTTCCAATATAACAACTTTTTCCATCTGAGCCCAAGCCCAAGAGACCAAAATCAACCGATATCAATCAGATGGAAAAGTTTGGTATATCCGCATTTTGCAAGAGAATTTGTCTTTAGCAATCGTCCAAATTTCAGATAGACCATCTTCCATCATGACAATGACCCCAAACATTCAGCGAAAATCGTCAGGGACTGGCTTAGTTCACATGTAGTTGGGGTCATGGAGTGGCCAACGCAGAGCCCTGATCTCAACCCGACCGAAAATTTGTGGGCTTGTTTAAAACATTGGCTGGCAGAGTACGAAGCGGCCCCAAAGAGCATTAATGAGCTGTGGGAGAGGGTACAGGCTGAATGGAATTAAATTACTGTGGTTTTTGTATCAAATTTTTACAAATTCATTCCAAATTGAATGGCTCAGTTGAAAAAAGCAAAGAGATATTGGATAAACTTTTAAATTTAGATCAACAGATCCTTGGTGCAAAAGTGAGGCAATGCCCCGAATTAGGCAATTGTTAATTTGTTAGATACTTAAGTTATGAATTAATTTTTTTATTTTTATTTTTTAAGGATTGATATTTTTATTTATGTAAATAATTTTTAATTTGTTTAATAAATACCGTGAAAAAAAATTTAGTTGATCTTTCTATTTCAAACATTGCCTCTTTTGCACCAAACTGTATATTCTCTAATTTGTCAATCGGATTTTATCAATCGATTTGTATTTTTATTTTGGAAAATGGCCTTTTCTTTAAGCCTAGAAATAACAGTAAAATTGATATACAAATTTTTTGTATATCGGTCTGTTTCGATGTTATATACATCACTATTTTCCATTAATTATTTTGATATTTATTTTTGCTACAAATTTGTAGAATAGCTACGAAAAATTTGATAAATGTTCATTTAAATGCTTAAAATTGCTTAGGTATCTACAAATATAGAGTATATTGATCGCAGCATGTAAGTGCACTGTTACACATTCAATATATATTGTGATATTTGGATCGCGGTCTATATATATTGAACGTGTAACAGTGCCTTAAGGATGAACTTTTATTATACCCTCCACTCCAGTGTGCAGAGGGTATATATAAGTTTGTCATTCCGTTTGTAATAATTAGAAAAAAAATTTTGGACCCCATAAAATATATATATTTGTGATCCTTATAACAACCGGAGTTGATATAGCGATGTCCGTCTGTCCGTCTGTGGAAATCACGATGACGGCATCAATCGGGCAGCTAGGGTGCTCGTTGACATAAAAAATGATTCACTAACATCCTGAAAAGTTTGCTATTTAAAATCGTCCAAATCGGTCGATTAGGGCCCGAGATTTGAATGAAGAACTAAAAAATGTCTTGAAAAAATATAATTTTCTATGTTGTTCTTGTCATGATCACGCCCTCAATAGTGCAGCTACAGTGATAATTTTTAGTGAGAATGATTCACCAAATTCATGGGAAGATTTCAGTTTCAAAAATCATTAAAATCGGTGGACCAGGTCCTGGGAAATATCTGAAAAATTAAAAAAAAAATTAAAAATATCATGTTTCTATATTGTTGTTATTCTAAATGTTGTGTTGTTGTCATAGCTAGACTTGTTGTTTTTGTGGTCGTTGTGGTAATAATATAATAAAAACTAACCCTTTGTAAATTTTTTTATTAACTCTGGTAGAAAATTTTAAAAATTTCCATTGTTTTGGCATCACTAAAACAATTTGTTAGATCATTTCTGTTATTACAGCGAGCCTGCCTGCAAAATTTCAGATCGAATGGGTCACGGGAAAGGGGTTAAAATCGATCCAAAATTTTTTCGACAAGCAGACACTACGAGTTAATATATGTAAAGCAAATAAGGCTAAAATACCTAGTTGTTAATAAAAAAAAAAAAAACAATGTAAATTTAGCAAAAAAAAAATTTATGTATAAATTTATTTAAATAGAAAAACACAAAAATAACGTTTGATGTTGTATTTTTTGTGTGTAATATTTACATATACATACATACACATATTAAATAATACAAATATATCCATAATAACTGCATGTTAGAAATAAATCGGTATATTATTTTATTTACGTAAAATTCTGCAATATTTTGTTGTGGGGAAAATACATTTTTTTTTGCATTAACAGAGTGTCACTTCATTTTGCTCAGCGTGTCTATGCCACAGTAGATGGCGCCACAATTTTTGTTTGTTCTAATTAGCTTTGCAATAGTTATTTCTATTTTAACATGAATGTTAATATTTTCAACTAGATATCATACAGAACAATGTTAAGAGTATACACGGGCTGGTCTTTTATTTCATACGTTTTTTCATTATTCTTTTACAAATATGAAAATAAGTTTGGCATATTAACTTTTTGTTGTCTTTACAAAATAGAGTTACCGAGTTCATCAATGAGTTTTTTGCTTTCAAAACAGTTCTACATATTAATATAGAATTATTATTCTGCTTTACCTACAAAATATCTGATTGCGATTACATCTAATTTTTAAAAATTCTTTATAACTACTAAAGCATTATTATTCACATAAATACAAAATTGCACTTTTTAAATTTTCCATTCAAATTTAAGAAAATATCAATTCTAAAAACTAGAATTAAAAATTTCCAATTATAAATTACAATTAATTGAATTTCAGAAAATCATATCAAAACGTCGGAAATTATAATTTTAAATTTAGAAGACATCAATTGAATCTTTAACATACATATAAATTTTATTCGTTAAACACAAATTGAAATTCCTAAAAAAAAACACCAAATACCTATGTTTACATTTAAAAAATTTTTACATTTAAAAAAAAATATTGACATTCAGGAGAAATTAATAGCTTTTCAGTACCGCGATTCAGTAACTTCTTTTAACGATAGTCGAATCGTTAAAAAAAAGAAAATAGCAAAATTATCAGTAAAATTTTTAAACGATATTCGCTATTGTTAAAGTCAGCTGTTGTTGTTATCTAAACGACAACCATTTTTGTGTTGTTTAAAAACTTAAATTTTTAGATTGAAATGTCGTCATACATAAATAAAAATCATAAAATAGTGAAAATATTTAGCTTTTATTAAAAAAAAACTTTTTTATATAAATAAAAAAATTAAATAGCATATTCAATTCATTATTTCATTTTCAAATAAATACACAGAAATATTAGTAAAAAAATAAAAATATTAAACATAAACATAAAATCATCCTGTCAAACACGAAGTAATTTGTTTTTTTCTATTCTTCTTTGTGTTTTTCGCTTATTTTGACAGAGATGCCACTCGTTTACAATTTAAATAAATAGAAAACAAGTAAGAAAATTATAGTTGGTCTAGACCGACTATAGGATACCCTATACCATGCGTTTAGAGACCCTACCCCATAACTGGACATAGAAAATAAGCTAAACCAAATTTGAGTGGGATTTTTATAAATTTTTTTGTCTGCAGATATGAAAAAGTTCATATAGGATGCTATATCTATATGGGGACTAGGCCCAAAAATGGACCGATCCTGAACATGTCTCTTGTATTTTGCAAAAATATATACAAACAAAATTTTAGAAGAATCAGTGCAATATTTTTGTTTTTTGATAGATTTAAGTGAAGATCGGGAAGCAGCTCTATATGGGGTCAAAGGGATCATTTTTGGACTACTCATTAGTGGATGTAATGAACGCATACAAACCCAATTTGAGTAAGATCTATATGACAATTTGGATCTTATGGCAATTTATGTCGATTTCATATGGGTAATTTGTATGGGGGCTAGGTCTGAACATGGACCGATTCTCACCAATTTCAATAGCGTTCATCCCATGGCCGATAAAAGCTTATGTACCAAATTTCATCAAAAGACATTCATATTTGCGATCTGCAGTTTGATTACAAGCTTTACATGGACACACAGACGGACGGACGGACGGACATTGTTAAATCAACTCAGAAAGTGATTCTGATTCAATCGGTATAATTAAAGATGGGTCTAGGTCAAATATTTTTGGTTGTTACAAACAGCAGCACAAAGTCAATATACCCAAACCACATAGTGGTATAGGGTATAAACATCGATTCAAACGGAGAAAACGAGATTTGCGTATCAGCCTAACACAACATTAAACACAATTTTTTCTAAAACGAAAGCGCCGATTGCAAAACAACAACAAAGCAACGTTGTTTACAAAATTAATTGCAATGGTAACGACCATCAAAAATGTAACCAAATATATATAGGGACAACAAAAAGAACATTAGAAAAGAGAATATGCGAACATCAAGCAGCAGACATAACAAAGGGCAAAGAAAGTACAGCTTTAGCACAACATATACTAAAGACAGGCCATACAGCTGATTTTAAACAAGTGAAAATTTTGGACAAAGAAACAAGAGAGAGGAAGAGATTTACATTGGAAAGTTTACATATACAACAGAACATAAAGAATACGATGAACTTGAAAGAGGATACAAACAATATTAATGCGAGTTACATGATTGCCCTGTGATTGCCATCAGTTGATACCCTGTGATATTAGTTTTAAGTTGTGTTTTAAATGCTGTGTGTAATTAAATGTTATTTTAAATTGAATGTTTTTTGTTTATATGTAACAAATATTTTTATTTTAATGTAAAGACAAATCCATATTACTGTGAGTTATAATTGCTGTTGATGAATTATGTATTTTTGTAATAATTTATGTTTTATTTTTCAAATAGACGACCTTTGATAAAGTCAACATAAAATTGACGAAACGTCAGGAAAAATGGAATAAGCGGTTGTTTTATTTACATTGGAAACGTTAGGCCTAATTAGCTTAAATAAAATAAAAATAAAATGAAAAAATATTTCGCCAGTTAAAAGAAACTATACAGCCATCTCCAATTACCACGATTTAATGCATATAGCCACCCTACACAACCATTACCTTTGCAATGGAGGTTAGGGCGAGCTATTTAATTAGCAATAACTAAATTAAAAGAGAAGTTATGTCATATAACCGGAAACGCATGCATATAGGTATATAACCTAAATGCATGCCGATCAGCAACCACGATGACCAAAAAGCAAACACCGAAATAAATCCGAAATAATAGAAAAGACGAAAACCAAAGAATTTGCTGAAATAATTTGGTATTAAGTTTAACAAATTGTTTACTTTTTCATTTACATTTATTAACAAGACTCAAACCGAGGTGGAGGGTATCAAAGATTCGGCACCGTCGAATTTAACACTCTTACTTGTTTTTTTTTTTTAATATAGGGCATAGTTTTGAGCAGAGTTCAGAAAAAAAAAAGCACGCACTGAATAGAAAACTCGTTCATATATGTAAACAAACATAGCTCAGACCAATAAACACATATTTTTATTTTCATATCAATTATGTGTGTTTCTAAATTTTGTACGGTGCCGAACACAATCATGACTGTGTTTCGTTTTAATATTTCGTTATCTACACGAACATTTTTCTATCACGTATTTTTTGTTTCGAACACACATAAACCACACAGATCCGAGTGTAGCTTTATTTTAAGTTCGTTTTCTTGCACGTGTACTGCAAAAAAAAAATCATGTGAGTCCGATCACAGGGAAGATGTGTAAACATCTAGTAATTAAAGATTTTTTTATGTCATTTTTTTTAAATCAAACAGAAAGCGTCATCTATGTATCACTTATAGCAAAAACTGTTTCAGCTAATTCAACAACCCTTTGCTGTAAAACGTTAAAAATATCCCAATATATACGTATATAAGTGATACATAGATGACGCTTTTAAAAAAGTGGCATAAAAAAACAATGTTATATCATAATTTGTTCACCAATACAATCATAAGTCACACAGCGTTATGTGTCAGCTCTCACCTATTACGTTTACACTGTTTTTGTGATTGTATTGTGAAATAGAAATTTAACCCCCTGCGCGTATAGATGTTTACACATCAAAAACAGAAAATGTTCTTCAACGCGTACATCTAAAAATTAAAACATTATCCACTCGCGATCGGAAAAATCTGAAACACCCCTATAATAACGACAATAATTCATTAGCAGTTATAAAGAAATAAAAATAAAAAGATAATAATAAAAATGAAAAAAAAAATAAAAATAAAAGGATAGTAATAAAACAGAAATTTGATATGTTGTTTATGAACTGTTTCAAATCTGCAGGCAAAAAATTAATAAAAATTCCTCTCAGATTTGGTTTATGCATATTTTTTATATCCACTTAGTTGGATCTATGACCAATTTTCTAAACGCATGGTATAGGGTATCGCATAGTAGGTCTAGACCAACTATAATTTTCTTACTTGTTTTAATTGAATTTTCACCAACTTCCCGACTGTCTAGAGGTTTAAAACTTTTAGCATTTACGTAAAGTAGTCGGAGCACATATTGATAATGATACAAATTAAATTATAAATAATAAGCGCATGTTTATAATTTATAATGATAAATGATAAACATGTTATTCTCTCTCTCGCGGTTAATCCAAAAACGCTTATCTAAAAAAAAAATTTTTTGTTTGATTTATTTTTACTTGTTTTAGTTAAAATGTTTGTTTTTTTTAGAAATTCAATAAAATATTATGAGAAATAAATATTATTTATTAGGGCAAATTTTTTAACTTTAATGGGGCATTTTTTGTTTTTTGGCATAAAATACGATTTTTAGAGCATAGTTTTGGTTTCCTTGGTTTTTCTTAAAAAATAAATATTTATTTTAAAATAATTATTATTTATATTTGGGTCACTGACAACAAAAAGTGGTCAGATTGTATTGCTCAACACTGTTTGCATACAATTTTGTATCCACACATTTTGTATCCACCACCTGTGCGGTGGATGATGATTTTAAACACAATTTTGGGTCTTTCATGATTTTTTTCAACAATAAATTAGTCAATATACGAGTAAATTAGTTTAGTAAGGTGCAACATCTGTAACTAAATTCTAAGTGGTTGGGGAAATCTATTCGTTGGTTATAAATATTTTAAGTCAGTTCAAATATTACACTTGCTAAAGAAAGTATTCGTATACTTAAAATTGTAACTGTCATAACTGAAACTGATTTTTTTTCTAATAAATTATTAAGCTATTCAATTTATTTAAGTTTTACTATCTCTCACAAATTTTGTGCAGGTAAAGAACCTAAAAAAATAAGTATTCGTACGCTTGTAATATTAATACGAAAAAATAAATTTACATTAAATATTGCTTAAGTTAGTAGTTTGTAGGATATCTTTAGTGCTTTAAAGTATCCACTTTACATATTTTACCGCACTCATCCTAAATGACGTTTTTTAACATTTCCTTTGAGGTTAATTTTCGCTGACGGCTTCTGCGCTCCAGTAAATCCCACGAATACTCTATATGATTAAGATCGGATGATTGGGGTGGTGCTTTCAATTAATTTTTATTATTGTAGAGCAACCACAGATTGATATTGTGCGCCATATGTTTTGTGGGTCATTATCCTGTTGGTATCAAAAATCCCCTCCATGGCTCAGTTGTTGGGTGCTTTGTTTTAGAATGTTTATGTATCCAATATGATCCATTATAAGCTCAATAAATACGAGCCTGCCAACCCCGTTGCCTGCCATATAACCCTAAACCATAATGCTGCTCCATCATGTTTAACGTTGGCAAACAATTTTCTTTATTTAATGTAGTTCCACATTTTCGCCAAACTAACTTTTTTCCCCTTTAATGTCGAAAATGCAAAACTGGCTTTCATCTGAAAATAAAACATATTCTCAAAATTCTGGAACCTTGCTTACACATCAATTTCAAAGCCTATCGGAAATTAATGGTTACACATTAGATATTTTCATATTTTGTGAACGATGCCTTATCCGAAATTCTGGAGTTTCGATTTACTGAGGCAAAAATAGTTCACTTTTCGCGCTCTGTTAGTTTGGAAGGACGACAAGAACGAGGTTTTGACAAAATTGAATTGGTGAATTTGTAGTATTGAACCACGTACTGCACTGAGGAGTGCCTTCAGCCCATGATCCGAGCTATTTCACGAAAAGGTTTACCCTCATTTCTACCTTTCGGATAAATTTTCTCTCGCCATCGTCGATTTTTTTAATTTTGGGACTCATCTCAAAATATAGTTTCCAAAGAATATACATAAAATTAAGTCATCAAATTAACTTGTCTTCTACTAAAATAAAGTCGATGAAACAGAGCTGTACGTCTTTGAATAATTCGTGGGATTTCCCTAATTGTAAATGTACGAATACCTTTTATGGCACTTATAGCTGCAATATTGTTTTTTTTTTTTGTAAACAAAAAACTGAAGAAGAAACGTTCCATAAGTTTTTTTTTTTTTTAATAAGTAAAATTCCCAATGTGACTAGTAAAAAGTTCGTAATTTAAAATATTTTAATGAAAATTTTTTAAAAATTTTTGTTTTCATCTCCAAGTGTGCGGATAATTTTTTTTACCAAGTGTATATTATTTAAAAATACTGATATTGAGCTTTTCAAGGTCTGGTCGAGATATTAAAAAAAAGTAACTAATACATACAATAAAATCTCAGTATAAATATAAAAACAAAAAACGATACAGCCTTGGCGAAAATATTGAGACACCATATAAGAGTATTTTACATTTTTTCCAAACCATGTAACTTCTGGAAATATTGCCACTCTCTGCGCAAAACTGTCACTAAACTAGCTCGAGACGTTATTATTATTTTTAATGTTTAGAACAGTCCATAAATGTTCTATTGAATTTAAGTCTGGCCGCAGACCCGGCCAATCCAAGAGGTCAATATTATTAATTATTAATGTAAGGCAAAGAGCAAGGTAGATAGATACGCTGCCATAAGTATCTATACTATTAATAGGCTACGCGATTTCTTGTGACCGATGTTCTGTTCTACCGTTTTATCCCGATTTTGACCAAACGTATATTATTTGAAAGGTATTTCTTTTTGGCCGTTTTGCAGATTTACAGTATTTTAATTTTTTTACCCTTATTTTGAGTAAATTGCATTTAAAGTTGCTACTAACACATACATAAAATAATACAAAGCTATGTGTGTGTTTATTAAATTTGTTGTAATAAAAATGAGTTTTTGTGTTGATTTGTGAATTGGCTATAATTTCATTAGCATACCTTTAGGGTCTTTATTTGATGAAAAAATAAAATTTCCTAGAATTTGCACTCGAATTTCGAGGGCTGGAATCTGCTAGTTTATACTATTTTAACTGTTCATCCGATCTTCTGAAATTGACCTATGCCACCAGCCGTCTTACAACTCCACCTCCGCTTATGACCATAGGTTCCACACAGTCCGGGCGATATTCTGCACCCACCCTATGCTTAAGAATTAACGTCGTGTGTTTCAAAAATCTAATAAAAATTAGAATAAGTCTCACTCAAGCATATCAATTGATTGATTGCCAGCAAAAAGTACGTAGTTTTTACGAAGGAAAATAGCGTAATTAACTGTAGTCGTCCGACCCTAGCATATTTCACCAATTTACTCCTGTTAAATGTTGGTATATTTTTGTCCTTTCAAAAGGATATTTTTGTTGCATTCTTCCTTCTTCCTTTCCTTGCTACGTCTCAGAACGGAGTCCTGAAGACATCACTTTAGGATTCTGATTTAAATGTTTTTTCTAGAGCACCAAATCGGGAACATATTGCAAGCATGGTCATTTGTTGACATTTTCTTAAATAAAATATTTTTAAAAATAATTTTTAGAATTTTTAATTTTTAGGTTAATTTTTTTTTTTATTTTATTTATTTTTTTTTTTTCAAATTTCTTATTTTTAAGGAAAATATTATGAGTTGAAATTTATTTAAATAAATAATGTTTAGGGTTGAAAAAGGGTTTTTATTGTTTCATTTTTGACTTTGATTTAAATTTGTATACCCTATACCACTATGTGGTTAAGCTATAATAACTTTGTGATGATGTTTGTAACTACCAAAAATATTTGACCTAGACCCATCTTTTATTATACCGACCGACTCCGCATCACTTTCTGAGTCGATTTAGCGCTGTCTGTCCCTCCGCCCGTCCGTCCGTCCGTGTCCATGTAAACCTTGTAACCAAACTACAGGTCGGATATTGATGAAATTGTGTATATATGCTTCTACTGGACGACAAATAGTATGAACGCTATTTAGGTTGGTGAAAATCGGTGCATGTTCAGACCTAGTCCCCATACAAATGACCCCTATGGGATCAATTTAAATAAGATCCAAATTTTCACATAGATCTCGGTCAAATTGTGTTTGTGTGTGTTTATTACATCCATTAATCAGTAATACAAAAATAAACTTTATAGGACAATTCCTAGTCATAGCCGCCATATAAAACTGCTTCCCGATATTCACTTAAATCTATCAAAAAAACAAAAATATTTAACAGATTTCTCTCAAATTTGGTTTGTATATGTTTTTACAAAAAAGAAGTTACTTCATTAAATATGGTCAGCGTCGGTCCATTTTTCGACCTAGTTCCCATATAAATATAGCATTCGATATGAACTTTTTCAGATCTGCAGGCAAAAAAATTAAAATAATTCCACTCAGATTTGGTTTATGCTTATTTTGTATACCCAATTAGTACGACCTAAGACCAATTCTCTAAGCGCATAGTATAGGTAGTGGGTCTAGACTATAATTTTCTTACTTGTTTTTTATTTTTAATTTTTTTTTATAGCATTCGATATGAACTTTTTCAGATCTGCAGGCAAAAAAAATTAAAATAATTCCACTCAGATTTGGTTTATGCTTATTTTGTATACCCAATTAGTACGACCTAAGACCAATTCTCTAAGCGCATAGTATAGGGTATCGCATAGTGGGTCTAGACTATAATTTTCTTACTTGTTTTTTATTTTTATTTTTTAAGAAGAATTTTTTATTGTGTTTTTGGAAATGTATTTTTTTGAAAGAAAATTTGTATTTATTCTTCTGAATTTCACCGAATAAATACAGGGCTTTCTTTATAATTTTATAATTTTCACTAGTGAAAAAGGATTTGGTAAAAACTTTTGGAGTGGAAATTAAGTTTTGCAGACTGAAAACATTTTTGGTTGAAAAAATTTCCGTTTGAAATTTGATAAAATTTTCGTATCAAGAATATTTTATTGCCGGAAAAGACACATCTGCTACTAAAGCCTAGAAAAATCTCTGCTGATGTTCCTGAGGGTAGTATATTATGGACGCTGCTATATATTATCTACACAGCAGACATTTCGATAAATGCATTTAGTAGTAATTTTCAGTGCTACATCGTGAATTCAATAGTACCCATAATGGCAAGTTATTCAGGGAAGCCGTATTATAATTTTTTATTGAAGAATAATCATAAATACGTAAAAACACAGCGTTTTAAAAAAAATGGAAAAACAAAATTTTTTAATATGATCCACAATTTTCGTTCTGACTTTGAAATCAAAACAAAAACAAAAAAATAAATAATATGTATTCTTATTAGTATAGATTCAATTTGAATCCTGTTTTTGTTTTTCACTAAATTCAGTAAATGTAAAATTTTACCTCAAAAATTAACGGAAGAAAATTATTACAGGATCAGAACCGATTAATTAAAGGAGGGTATATTTTTTGGTTATATGTATGTAACTATACATGGTTTATTAAAAAGATCAAATTTTGAAACTCTTTGGTGGAATCTTTGTTTTTATTTTACGTTTTTAATAAAAAAAATATTAAAATAATTGTGTTAGACCCAGTTTTTGAGATATCAGTTAAACCTAGTTTTGATAAACCCAGAATTTATTCATCCATTCCTTTATGAATTTGGATATGTCTGAAAAAATCAATTCTCGGATTAACTAAACTAGGCTTAACTGACATCTCAAAAACTGGGCCTTAGTCTGCATTATCAAATTTATTACATATAGCCCAATTATCATAATCTTCATAATCATCATTATCTTCATCATCATTATCATAATCTGCATCATCATCGAATACCTAATTGGATGCAAAACACGTTAAACACTTTAAAAACACTTTACATTTTAAACAACAAATAATATCACAGTAATAAGAACAAAAGAAAAAAAAAACGGAATAGAGATGGGCGCGTGACACATTTTGTCACAAATCAAGCATTATCGTAGAGACAAGAATCAATAAATAAAGGTGTGTAATTTTAATTTTTTAAATTTTCATTTTGTTTAAATTAATATGAAATACAATTAATATAACATAAAATACATGGATAAAGTATATGGTGGCCATAGCTTTTGGTAACGAAAATTTTAGTATGTTAGCAAGAATTCGTGAGCGTGCGTAAACCATTTGTTATCGTGATTGAAATGCAATTTAATCGCTTGAATTTTGCTAAATGTATTAAAAAAATCTGAGCTTAAGCCATCAATAATAAAATAAGGCATCAACAAAAACAATAACAAAAATACCAAAAATATAGAATAAGACAAAATTTAAACACAAACAGGTAAGAGTGTTAATTCGGCTGTGCCGAATCTTTGATACCCTCCACATAGGTTTTACATCTATAATATTAATAGGCTAGGCGATTTCTTGTGACCGATGTTTTGTTCTACCATTTTATCCCGATTTTGACCAAACATATATTATTTGAGAGGTATTCCTTTTTAGCTGTTTTGCAGATTTACAGATTTTTAAATTTGGTCCTTTATTTTGAGTAAATTGCATTTATATAAAATTATACATATGCTATGTGTGTGTTTATTAAATTTGTTAATGTGTATGTAAATTAGTTTGTTTGCTTCATTCATAATAATAATAAACTAAAATAGTGTTGGTTTGTGAATTGGCTAAGTTGAAAAAAAAAGTGGCCTAGAAATTACACTCGAATTTCGAACGCTGGAGTCTGCTAGTATACTTAAATACCTGAATAATAGAAAAAATAAGCACTTGGCCCCTAAAGAATTTCAAATTGTACACTTTTCGGAAAAACTGCAATAATAAACTAACTTTGGCAGATCACTGCAAAAAATGTAAATAAGGAGAGGAGAATAAATAAACGATATACATTAGAAAGTTTACGCATACAACAGCGATTAGAATATGCCATGAACACAAGAGAGGATAAAGACAACACAAAGCTACAATATTCGGTTGCAATTACTTAGTATAATAGTTAAAGTTCTGTGATACTAGTGTTAAGATCAATTTGTGATATCTGTATACTGTGTTGTCATCATTTATTTATTTATTTTATTTATTTATTTATTTATTTATTTACAATTTCTGTGTCGTGAAGTCCAGTTTTTTTTTAGATAAATAAGTGACTACAATTAGTAGGATGTAATATAGAATCGTAAGTTGATCAGGGATACAAACATTAATTTTCTTTTTCTAAAAATATTTTTCTAAAAATAATTTAAAAATTTGTTTTATATCTATTTTATTTTGTCGCCAGAATTTAAATAAAATTATACACTCCTGAAGAAGTCTGAAAAAAGCAGACGAAACGTTGGGTGAAAAATGAAAATAAATTGATCTTTTTATTTACACCAAATTTGACCATCATTAGCCCGTAAGGAAACTCCTTTTTACAACAATAATTCTACATTTAATGGTCACAAAAGAAAAATTTCATAAAAATGTAAACAACTTAGTTGATTGATTTTGACAATTGGTGATACAGAATTTTATCTACTTTTAACCGATACCAAATTATAAAAACCTAAATTCTAAACTTTTTTGTACACATATCCATAATTTATCATTCATGTAAAATATTAAGAAGAAATCACAATGGCACGAATCAATCCATAATTTCAAAACGAAAAATATTTCGTAAGTATAGAAATTTAAAAAAAAAAATAACAAGTAAGAGAGTTAAATTCGGCTGCGACGAATCTTTGGTACCCTTCACTCGTGTCCTAAATACAATATTATAACCAAAGTTGTCAACTCTTAAAGAGAAAAAAGACTAGATTTCAAATTACAGTGGGTAGATTTTTACAATGATGTTTAAAATTAGTAGATAATTAACAAAAATTGTATGTATTTTCGTGTTTTTTTAATTGAAAGCTATTATTAAATGAGCATAAATGTAAACACATACAATTACATGCTTGTTTGTTTAAAGATGCTTAAAGCATAACCATCTTGTTATGGATAAACTATTCGTTTACATGTACAAAAAAAAAAAAAACTAAAACAACATGCAAACTTACATTTACATGCATCGCTGTAAAAATATCTATACGTACATTGGGCTGGGTAAAAAATCAACTTTTTTAAAAGGCTCAGCGATATAAAGGTGCCAAATGGTATAGCTAATTTGTATCTAAAATTTTATTGCACTATTTTAAGTTTTACTGCCTCCGGATAGCGATAAAATTTTTAGAAGAAGTATATTTTTGACACATCACATCAATAATACATTTTAAGATACATATCTATACAAATTTTATGGAATTAATTTTAAGTATCGGTATATAGAAGTAATCACGGTATAAAACTGTACTTCTACAATGTGAATTCACACTGTTAAATTTCCACAGAACACGCATTTAAATATCGCTACCTTATATAGAAATGTCCTAACTCCATTTTTTTCAAATCGTTTTTTTTTTCATATTTCGATAGATTAGGGGATCATCTATAGTAATATATATAGAAAAAACTTTTTGAAAATCATATAATATACATTTTATATTACTTTTTTTTAATTTTAAATTTAAACAAAACTCATGTGTTGCTAAACATATAGATGTTATCACAACAAAACAAATTGAAAAGAAAGTTGTTGGGAGAAAAAATCTACTCGAAAGCATCAAAAATAGGCCGAAATACCTACAGATATATGAGAAGTGCAGCTGAAACTCAATGTGTTCAGTCGGATTGTGAAGAAACATTACAATTTCAATTGCGTTCTTCAAAAACTAAAACAAAGAGGCAATTGATTTTAGTTTATTGTTAAAATCATGTGATAAATTTGGACTATAAGGCAGGGCAGGAGTTGCTATCGCATCTGCGGTTCTGCACACTTTGAGTTCAGTAGTTATAGTTATAGAAAATATATCTTTACAACAAAGTGTTTCATAAATACCAACTTTATATTTATATGGTAAAAAGGACCGAACTTCAATTATAACTAAAAAAGATGGGAGAAAAAAGTACAGGAAATTTATACGAGGAGCATATTTCTTTGATTGAAGAACCCGACTTTTTTTAAGGATATGTTTCACCTTCTTCAGGCACTGCAAAGTGCATAGAACAACTTTAACTCATCACTTCATTATAACCTTTTTAATTGGAAAGAAAAATATTTAAATTAAGAAAATCGCCGACTGTTTATTAAAGAAGAAAGAACAATCAACGCTGTGAGTGAAGCATCATCAACTTTGTGCAACAAAACAACAAGAAAATGATTAATCAAAGCGCAGATAGAATCCAGAAAATTAATGCCGAAATATGATTGAAAAAAAGATTTTATCACAAAAATTTTTAAAAAATTTGTTGCCAAGCTTTTCTTTCTCCAAATAAAACTATTTACATTTTTGATTTCTAACTTTTACAAATAAATAAACTTAATAAGATTAACTTTGTACTAGCAGAGCCCAGCCTAGGAAGTTTTATTTTTTCATTCAATTTATTTCTTTCAATGTTTTATGCCACCTAAAGGTATGCAACACAGGGCGTGTGATATGCAATTATTATAATGAAATTAATGAATTAGTTAAGCTGTGATATTAGATGAATATGTGTTTGAATGTTAAACTTGTGATTTTATGTTTTGTGCTAAATGTAATTTAGTTATGTTTTATATGTAAACAATATAATTACAAACCCCCAGAAGAAGTCGACAAATAATCGACGAAACTTCGGGACAAATTTGTAAATTATATATATATATTAAAGACCTGCAATTGTTGAACTATACAACATGCGACATGTGTCACATCATGCAAGTGTTAATTCATGCTATGCCGCTCATACATGTTTGACAATGACATATATAGACACTGTCGAATAAATTCAAATCAAATCTATGCATAGTTTTTACAGTGATTTTGCACACATGAACATGGAAAATTAACACGTCAACACGTGCGACACATGTGACACATGCGACATTTCCTGTCCGTCTGTGTGTCCATGTAAATCTTTTAATCAAACTACAGGTCGCAAATATGAAAATATTTTAGTGAAATTTGGTATATAAGCTTTTGTCGGCCATAGAATGAGAGCTATTGAAACTGGTGAAATTCGTTCTATGTTCAGACGTAGTCCCCATCCAAATTACCCCTATGAAATCGGCTTAAAGTACCATAAGATCCAAATTATCATACAGATCTCGGTCAAATTGGGCTGTGTGTGTTTATTACATCCATTTATCATTTTCTAAAAATAAAGCCCATATGGCAATTCTTTGTCATAGCCCCCATGTAAAGCTGCTTCCCGATTTTCACTTAAATCTATCAATATACAAAATGTTGCAAAGTTTTTTTTTTCTCAAATTTGGTTTGTATATATTTTTCAAAATATATGTGACTTTATGAATTCAATTGATGAATAAAGCAGAAAAATAACCGTAAACCTTTTATTGGAAAAAAATTAAAAACTGAAAAATATTTTTTTTATATTTCATTAGTTGGATTTAAAATGTTTTGTTTCTTTTATATGGATTATAAAAATAAAGTTTAATTTCGAAATAAAAGTTTTTTTTTTCAATTTGAAAATTTTTTAATCAATTATTTATTTGATTTGATTTAGGATCTTTATTGAAAAATTTTAAAGAATAATAAATATTTTCATACGAGGCAGTGAAAAACGTGCTGCAGAAAAAACATTAAAAGACATGGTATTGACCACAACAACGTACAACAGCTTAGCTAAGTTGCAATAACATGCTAAGACAGTATGTTTGAGTTGGCATGACATGGCATAACACCTTGTTTGAGTTGACATGACATAGCAATGCATGAAATTTTTGAGAATGACATTTTTGCAGAAAATGTTGAATTGTGCAGTAGTTTAATATATATATATGGGGGGTTTCATGTCAAGTGCACCAACTTTTGCAACCGATGTCTTCCGTTCGGGATGATATTTGCACCAAGGTTAGTCCTATTGGATAGTAGTTTAGACACAATTTTTCATAAGATCGGTCCAGATCTCTCTGAGTTAGAGGGGATTAAAATTTGACATTTTGGCCAAACAGGTGTTTTTTCTCATCCATGTAACTTATTACCTATTGTTCTTAGAAAATGTTCTCCCAAATAGTTTAGATAGCTATTTCCTCAATATTTCGGAAAAAAATACTTTAAAAAAAAAAAAAAATTTTAGACTTTTTTTTGCTAAATTAAAGCATTTTTGCCTTTTTTTTCAAAAAGTGCATTTTTTTTTTTTTTTTTTTCATAAGAAAGCTTAGGATTTTTCCTTTAAGATCTTTTTGGTCGCTTAGTGGGATGGGAGTGGGATATCTATCAAAATAAATGTTTTGTACAACGGTTTTTCAATTTTTCACAAATGCACTATTTTGAATTTTTTTTTTTATTTGTGTGTAAAACCTTACAAATAAAACTTATACTGAGAAACTAGACAAATTAACCTTTCCGAAGGTATGTAACATAACTTCATAACATAACAGAAGAGAATGGTTATCTGTAACCTGAAACAGTTATTTGCAACATTTCAATCTGGCTTCACGAAATTAACCCAAATTTACCATGAAAATGTTAAACTGATGTGGAAGGAAATCAACTTAAAGTATTTAACAGATGATTCGGCAGAAGATTTACACGATTACCGCGATTGCCTTAAATTGGCTATGTGTCCTAATGCAACAACTTATTGCCACTTAGGTGAATGTACCAATTGCCCGAAAAACACATTCATCAAAGAAAATTTAATCAACTCTTTAGATCGAGAATATATAGAGGAGGTCAAATTTGATTCTTGGATTCAGACTGACAGATGCACATTGAAAACAATCATTTTAAATGTGGATGATTTTGTGGAAGAAATGTGTACAGGATTGCTAAACTTGAGAAACCATGACTTTTTAGTCAAAGAGCAATGGTCATTCTTCAAGGATTTGAAGATACATTTGAAGTCTGGTGAATTCGTTATTTCATATGATTTCGCAGAAAACTATAAATAAGTTCTTCAGGATGCCATACAAGCATTCCACTTCAATAACCACCAAGCAACTATATTCACAGTAGTTATTTACTACATAAAAGATGAAAAACTGGAACACAAAAGTATGGCAATCATATTCGACGATTTAAAACATGATACCGTTGCAGTTTATGAGTACCAGAAGAGAATACTAAAATTTATAAAATCTAAATTTACAGTAAAGAAGGTATACTACGTTTCGGACGGAGCTCGTCAACATTTTAAAAACAAAAGTAGCTTGGCAAATCTTATGGCCCATGAAAAAGATTTTGGAATGCCAGCTGAGTGGCATTTTCATCCTACTGCTCATGGTAAAGGAGCATGTGATGGTATTGGAGCAAACCTTAAAAGAAACGCAGCGAAGTATAGCCTCCAGTGCTCTCATCAAGATCGCATCTTAGATGCGACTGCTTTATTCCATTGGGCAAAGAGTTATTGTAAAGAAACTAAAACAGTTTTTAGTAGCAAAGAGGATCATCAGGAAACATTGAAAACACTGAAGAACAGATTCGATGCTGCGGTAGCAATCGATGGCACCGCTCAATACCAAGCTTTTATACCGCTTGTCGATGGAAGACTCAAGTTGAAAAAGTTTTCTGCCTCTATTCAATGCGATTTCTTTCCAAAGACAACAAATAAACCAGCAGCGAAATCAACAGCTGAACCTAGTAACGCCAAGAATGGATTGACAAAAAACGCAGTAAATAAAGGCGACAAAAAAGCTGGATGAAAGACTGGGTATTTAAAAATTTACAAGACTTAAATACTTCATCAGCTACAATAAATTAAGTATAAAAATAGTTATGATATAAATGGATCTAATGCAATTAAGATTAAATTTTAATAAATTATTTATCTTTTTATTTTTAATATTATTATTATTATACATTAATTTAATTATTATTAAAAATAAATAAAAAATAATAATTTTTCAACATTTCTATAGAAAAAAAGCGATTTTTTTCATGAGGTTAACATATTCTGGGTATTACAGTATCGAGGGTATAAAATTTTAGTTAGGTATGTTATATACCTTCGGAAAGTTTAGTTTGTCTAGTTTCTCAGTATAAGTTTTATTTGTAAGGTTTTAGACATAAATAGGAAAAAATTCAAAATAGTGCATTTGTGAAAAATTGAAAAACCGTTGTCTTGAGTTACAAACCATTTATTTTGATAGATATCCCACTCCCATCCCACTAAGCGACCAAAAAGCTCTTAAAGGAAAAATCCTAAGCTTTCTTATGAAAAAAAAAAAAAATGCCCTTTTTGAAAAAAAAGGCAAAAAATGCTTTAATTTAGCAAAAAAAAAGTCTACAAATTTTTTTTTTTTTTTTAAGTATTTTTTTCCGAAATATTGAATAAATAGCTATCTAAACTCTTTAGGAGAAAATTTTCTAAGAACAATAGGTAATAAGTTACATGGATGAGAAGAAACACCTGTTTGGCCAAAATGTCAAATTTTGATCCCCCTCTAACTCAGAGAGATCTGGACCGATCTTGTTGAAAAATTGTGTCTAAACTACTATCCAATAGGACTAATCTTGGTGCAAATTTCATCCCGATCGGAAGACATCGGTTTCAAAAGTTGGTGCACTTGACATGAAATCCCCCATATATATAAATATTTCAGTATTTTGAGTTTTTTATATGAAATTTTATTGGAAGTTCTTTTAATTTTCATGCGTTATTCCTCCTATTCCTTCCTATTCCTCATCACCTCCAATTTCATTGCCAAACTGCTGAAGATTATGACGAACATGTAGTGCGACCCACTCGACCTATTGCAGACAGGAGAATGTTTTCAACAGTTCAACATTCCGAGGTCTTTATTTCGATGAGTTACAAACGGTTTGACAAACTGATATACAGTGGACGTCCAATAGTATGAATTATATAATGTCAGGCCTTTCCGTAATATTGGAAAATTCGTATTATTGGACTACAGTTTCTTCCTATTTTCATATAAAATAAAACGCATGCAGATAATTTAATTTGAAGTAGTTTTTTATTCTCGTAAGGCTGAAAGGGGAAGATTATTTTCATTATCAAAACCGCTGTCACTTAAACATTTTTCCAGCATTTTTAGCAAATCAACACAGAGTGTTTCCAATGACATTGCAACCAATCATAACAGTTTAATCTTCTTTGTTCCCTCAGCATTCGAACAAATTAAAAACATTATTCTCTCCTTTGAGAGTTTCCTGCCAGGTGCAGAATTTTCACCATGATGTACATACGTTTTGTTCGGCAACATTATCTAATAAAGTCCTGCATTTTAAACTACCTCACGAGTAAGACCGTGCTCCTTAATAACAGTATCTAATTTATTGATGAATAGAGCTACAAGTTCTTTAGAAGACAATAGCTTTTCGCGATCACTGGCAAAAAAGTCGCCTCCATAAAAGTTTTTATGAAATTCCAGATTCTTGCATTTTAACTGCGTACTCCCCACCTCCATTTTTTTTTTAAATTCTCCAGTTGGTATTCTGTAGCGGGATTTTGGTGCACCTGTTGTAGCTAAAAGTTGCGCCTTTTATTTTCTTACAGTGCCGATGGTTGACTTATATGAGCCATACTAGCTACAAAATTTCATGTAGAGATTTTCCACTTTCACTGTCTTTAATAATTTTTAAATTTTTTTCTAAAGAAATTTGCTTCTTTTTAACTTCTTTCACTTTGAATATTTTTATGTATCAAATATAGAACACGCGACACAAGAGACTTGCTATCACTATTAAATTTCGTACCATCTGACAGTTGACCGGAGAAAAAAAACAAGTAAAAAACTTCAAAGTTAAATTTAAAACAAGCATATTCTTCCAAAAAATACAGTTAGTCGTATTATCGAATAGCAAAATTTTTTTTATTCGTACTACAGAACTGCCAATGCAAAAAATTTGCCTTTCGTACTATTGGAAATTCGTGAAAATGAAAGTACGTACTACTGGACGTCCACTGTACTTATATGCTCTGCACAATAGTGTGAAGGGTATAAAAACATTGTAAATTGCATATTTATTGAGAAATTTCGAAATATGTTATAAACTCGTTTTACGAATAATGAATATATTAATTGATGCCTAGTGGGAGAACTGGTGGTTTTGGCCAAGGCTGTATTTATTATTAGTACGACGAGAAGAAATTCATTTTTCAATTTGTGAACAGATATTTTAAAAAACAAAACATTGCTATCGCTAAACCCATATTGCATGAGTATATGTGGATAAAGAATTTAATCATATTTGGTTTAATCGTCATTAATGTTTTGCACAACAAATAAATAACACTTAAGTTATAATTGTTGAAGTACACACAGAAATCAGATTCATTGTGGCTACCGAATTTATTGCCAACCGAATTGCGATAATGCTAATAACCGATTTTCGGGTCCACTATGATTACAATTCTATTGCCTTAACAGTAAATATTTTATCATTATAGAAAATTTGCAGATGATATTAAATTCCTGCTGATACAATCGAAAATACAGTTGATCCACTTTATAACAATTCGGTTGGCAAATATTTTTTCTGTGTGTACTTTTCCTATTTATACAATATTTCGAAATAACCATTCTTTTTAAGTTTAAAATCTAAAGGAAACTTAAACTTAATATCGTTTTTAAAGGGTTCGGTGTAGTTTTATTCATATATAAATTTACTGTTGTTTAGTATTAATTATTTTTTAGATTATTTGTAATAATTGCTATTAAATTTATATGTATGTTATACTCTTTGTTCGATTAATTGCTTTTGTTATTGTTTGTAAACAAAGAGAATTAAATAACTAATCTCTGTTTTATTTTATTTTTTTTTTTTTTTTAATATTCCTTTACAGTTTTGCTATGCCCACATTTTTCAAGGGCAGGAAAAAAATCTTAGATGAAAATGATCTCTATCAAGCTTTAAAAGAACACAAATCCGGTAAGTTCATTATAACAATTATTTAAAAAGTAAAATTTACAAAAAATTTAGAGCGTTTCACTAAAAAGTTTTTTTCAAACTCTTAAAGTGGAATATGAATTCATATAGCCCAAAAGATTTTTGAGAAATTTTTTCAGATTTTTTGGCAGAAATTAATTTTTTCCAAAAAAAATATGCTATTTTTATTTTAAATCAAAACTATTGCATCTAAACCCACCTCAGAATCACTTTCTGAGTCTATTTAGATATGTTCGTCCATCAGCCCCTCAGTCTTCAAATATGAATGTATTTTGATGAAATTTGGTACATAGTATTTTATCAGCCATAGCATGAACAGTGCATATTCAGACCTAGCCCCCTAGAAATAACTCCTATCAAACCCAGAAAATTTGATAAATAGTGAGAGATGGGAAAATAAAGAAGATTTTAAAAAGAGTTACAATTTCTGCAAGAAATTATTTGTAGTAAACGATACTGCCGAAAGAGGTGTTAAATTCATAAAAGATTTTAATAAAGTGTTAATGAAAAAGAAAAGCAGTTTTTACTCCAAATAGTAGAATCATACAAAAAACAACATCCTTCCTGTACAAAGTCAAGTTGAGTTATAGTTCAAAAATGTTCTTATTTTATTTGGAAACATAAAAATAGTTTTTAAAAATAATACAACTAATAACATTGGTTAATAGATGTTTTAATTTATATTCGCGAGCCATAAGCGGACAATTGCACCAGAAATATATCACAATGGGATAATTTTGATCTCAGGAGCACTTAAGGGTTAAATAAAAGAAATCAACCGAATTATATTTCTTTAATAGAAAAACTCGTTTTCGTTAATCTTTATTTAAAAATATCTTAAAAATCAAAGATGGCCTTGGCAAATAATGGGTTAACGTTTTCGGATTTATCCCAAATTTTAGAAACGGAAGATATAACGGGTGATTTTTTTGAGGTTAGGATTTTCATGCATTAGTATTTGACAGATCACGTGGGATTTCAGACATGGTGTCAAAGAGAGAGATGCTCAGTATGCTTTGACATTTCATCATGAATAGACTTACTAACGAGCAACGCTTGCAAATCATTGAATTTTATTACCAAAATCAGTGTTCGGTTCGAAATGTGTTTCGCGCTTTACGTCCGATTTATGGTCTACATAATCGACCAAGTGAGCAAACAATTAATGCGATTGTGACCAAGTTTCGCACTCAGTTTACTTTATTGGACATTAAACCAACCACACGAATGCGTACAGTGCGTACAGAAGAGAATATTGCGTCTGTTTCTGAGAGTGTTACTGAAGACCGTGAAATGTCGATTCGTCGCCGTTCGCAGCAATTGGGTTTGTGTTATTCGACCACATGGAAGATTTTACGCAAAGATCTTGGTGTAAAACCGTATAAAATACAGCTCGTGCAAGAACTGAAGCCGAACGATCTGCCACAACGTCTAATTTTCAGTGAATGGGCCCTAGAAAAGTTGGCAGAAAATCCGCTTTTTTATCGACAAATTTTGTTCAGCGATGAGGCTCATTTCTGGTTGAATGGCTTCGTAAATAAGCAAAATTGCCGTATTTGGAGTGAAGAGCAACCAGAAGCCGTTCAAGAACTGCCCATGCATCCCGAAAAATGCACTGTTTGGTGTGGTTTGTACGCTGGTGGAATCATTGGACCGTATTTTTTCAAAGATGCTGTTGGACGCAACGTTACGGTGAATGGCGATCGCTATCGTTCGATGCTAACAAACTTTTTGTTGCCAAAAATGGAAGAACTGAACTTGGTTGACATGTGGTTTCAACAAGATGGCGCTACATGCCACACAGCTCGCGATTCTATGGCCATTTTGAGGGAAAACTTCGGAGAACAATTCATCTCAAGAAATGGACCGGTAAGTTGGCCACCAAGATCATGCGATTTGACGCCTTTAGACTATTTTTTGTGGGGCTACGTCAAGTCTAAAGTCTACAGAAATAAGCCAGCAACTATTCCAGCTTTGGAAGACAACATTTCCGAAGAAATTCGGGCTATTCCGGCCGAAATGCTCGAAAAAGTTGCCCAAAATTGGACTTTCCGAATGGACCACCTAAGACGCAGCCGCGGTCAACATTTAAATGAAATTATCTTCAAAAAGTAAATGTCATGGACCAATCTAACGTTTCAAATAAAGAACCGATGAGATTTTGCAAATTTTATGCGTTTTTTTTTAAAAAAAAGTTATCAAGCTCTTAAAAAATCACCCGTTACATATATGGTTATAATATTTTAAGTAACGCTTTTAAAAATTCAACAGTATTTGCAAAATATTTGAATTTTTTTTTAATAAATTGTGTTTTATTAGCTTGGGGTCATATGTGACCAAAAGGGTTAATGGGGTCATATTATTTTTTTTTTCCGAAACCCTTGGCTATTAAGATAAAATATAGCATTTAAAAGTAGAGAACTGATTAATTTTTTATATAAAGAATTGAGAAAGAATATGTCACAAAAATCCAATTTTCTCGAAATCGGCAAAAATTAAATCCATGTTAAAACAAGTAAGAAAATTATAGTCGGTCTAGACCGACTATACGATACCATATACCATGCGTTTAGAAACCCTATCTCTTAGGCCCAACTAACTGGACATAAAAAATAAGCAAAAACCAAATTTGGGATTTTTATTAATTTCTTTGGCTGCAGATATGAAAAAGTTCATATCGGATGCTATATCTATATGGGGACTAGGTCCAAAAATGGACCGATCCTGATCATGTTTGGTAAAGTCTCTTGTATTTTGCAAAAATATATACAAACAAAATCTGAGAAGAATCAGTGCAATATTTTTGTTTTTTAATAGATTTAAGTGAAGATCGGGAAGCAGCTCTATATGGGGCCAAAGGGATCATTTTTGAACTACTCATTAATGGACGTAATGAACGCATAATAAACCCAATTTGAGTAAGATCTATATGACAATTTGGATCTTATGGCAATTTATGTCGATTTCATAGGGGTAATTTGTATGGGGGCTATGTCTGAACATTGACCGATTCTCACCAATTTCAATAGCGTTCATCCCATGGCCGATAAAAGCTTATATACCAAATTTCATCAAAATATATTTATATTTGCGACCTGTAGTTTGATTACAAGGTTTACATAGACACACAGACGGACGGACGGACGGACGGACGGACATTGTTAAATCAACTCAGAAAGTGATTCTGATTCGATCGGTATAATTAAAGATGGGTCTGGTCAAATATTTTTGGTTGTTACAGCAGCACAAAGTCATTATACCCAAACCACATAGTGGTATAAGGTATAAAAATTCTGGCATAGAGATTTACCTAAACAAAACCTTAAAGTGCCAGATCCATTTTTATACCCTATACCACTATGTGGTTTGGGTATAATGACTTTGTGCTGCTGTTTGTAACAACCAAAAATATTTGACCTAGACCCATCTTTAATTATACAGATCGAATCAGAATCACTTTCTGAGTTGATTTAACAATGTCCGTCCGTCCGTCCGTCCGTCTGTGTGTCCATGTAAACCTTGTAATCAAACTGCAGGTCGCAAATATGAATATATTTTGATGAAATTTGGTATATAAGCTTTTATCGGCCATGGGATGAACGCTATTGAAATTGGTGAGAATCGGTCCATGTTCAGACCTAGCCCCCATACAAATTACCTATATGAAATCGACATACATTGCCATGAGATCCAAATTGTCATATAGATCTTACTCAAATTGGGTTTGTGTGCGTTCATTACATCCATTAATGAGTAGTCCAAAAATGATCCCTTTGACCCCATATAGAGCTGCTTCCCGATCTTCACTTAAATCTATTAAAAAACAAAAATATTTCACTGATTCTTCTCAAATTTTGTTTTATATATTTTTGCAAAATACAAGAGACTTTACCAAACATGATTTGGATCGGTCCATTTTTGGATCAAGTCCCTATACAGATATAGCATCCGATATGAACTTTTTCATATTTGCAGCCAAAAAAATTAATAAAAATCCCACTCAAATTTGGTTTTTGCTTATTTTCTATGTCCAGTTAGTTGGGCCTAAGAGATAGGGTCTCTAAACGCATGGTATAGGGTATCGTATAGTCGGGCTAGACCGACTATAATTTTCTTACTTGTTTATAAATTTCTTTAAGAAATTTTTTTCAAATTTGAAAAAGGGGTTTTCAAAATTTTATCAAAAAAACTTCCCATTTTCGGCCTCAATGCGCAATAAGTTAACAACTTGGTAATAAAACAATGCTTCATATACTTAGAAGTATAGAGACCAAAAAAAATTATGGCTTTAATGAATTTCTCAAAGTTGGAAAAAATGCCCTAAAATTTCATGCCCGATTTTTTTGGCACAAAAGTGGTCTGGGGCATTTGCTATTTCTTGGCGAGTTTATATTCGATTTTAAAGTTTTATAGTTTTTTGAAAATATAATTTAATATTGATCTCGATTCATATAACAACTTGTCGGAAAAATTAAATTATAGAACGAAATTTTCGTAAAATCTGAAAAAAGTTATATTTTCCACATATAAACACACATGAAATTTTCAATCGATTTTCGGCGCGACTTTTCTTCATTCGATTGTCCCCAAACTTCATATTTATTAGTTTAATATAGAAAAGAAACAAACTGGACCCCGCCTCTCCCCAAAATCGCATTTTCATTTTCTGATGTATATATCAGTAGTCCAAAAATAAACCCTGTAGATCCATTCTTAGTCATAGCAAAAATATTAAAATTTTAACATAACAATTATCACAATGTTCAATAAATCGCTGATGAAGGCTGAAATGCCAGAAACCGGTCCAATTAAGAATACAGGGTAGTTACGAATTTTTGAAAAATATGCTTTCTTCTCTCAACCACGCACCATTAAAACAAAAATATTAAAATTTTTTCATGATCGCTTAATTTTTTTTTGACTTCATATCTGCAGGCCACAAACGAATAATATCCACTTATTACCTCAGAAAAAGTTGGATCCAAGATCTTCCCTTCTTTCGTATAGTCAGCTTTGACCGCTTATAATATTCTTGTTTAAGGGTTTAATGAGTTTGTGCCAATGTTTGTAACTACCCAAAATATTTCACCTAGACCCATCTTTTATTATACCAATCGACTCAGAATCACCTAGAATCGATTTAGCGATGTCCGTCCGTCCGTCCGTCTGTCTGTGCGTAAATATAAACTTTATAATCAAACTACAGGTCACAAATATATATATATTTTAATGAAACTTGTGGTATATTATTCTATCGACCATAGAACGAACGCTATTGAAATTGGTGCATGTTCAGACCTAATCCCCATACAAATGACCCCAACTTATATTGCCATAAGCTCCAAATTATCTTATAGATTTCAATCAAATTTGGTTTGTGTGTATTTCTTACATCCATTAATTAATTGTCCAAAAATTAAGCCAGTAGGGCATTTCTTAGTCATAGAAAGTTTCTTAGTCATAAATTTGCTTCCCGATCTTCAAAAAACAAAAATATTGCATAGATTTTTTTTTCAAATTTTCCACCTAGTCCCTTGCCTACGATTTTAATATTCACGGAGAAACAAATTGCATATATGTACTCATACAGAGACTTTAAAAACTTAAGTTATAATTTCCTATATGAAGACTTTGGACATATTAATTGGGAGAACTTTTTATTATATGCCCTCCGTAAATGATCAACTTTGCTTTCTTGAAACAAACATAACAAGTTTATACGATGTTACAGTTCCTTTAGTAACTCGATCCAGAAAATCCAAAGCAAAACTATGGTTTACATCTAATATAAAGCAGTTATTTTCTCTCAGAGATGTATGTATGTTATACATGGTGGAAGCGATTTAAAACTACTGCGCTAAAAAGATTACCATACTGCAAGGAAAAAAGTTAACGACAGCCTTAGAAAAGCTAAACAGGTCTATATGATATGATATGATAATATTCATCCAGTATTTGTGAGGATTTTGCTGCCCTTTCTCTAGCCTTATTTAACAAATTTCATTAACTCGATTATAACCATAAGCACTTTCCCTCACAAATGGAGACATGCCAAAATAATTCCTGGTCCTAAATCTACTAACGAATACCGGTCCGTAACAATCCTGTGTTACTTTTCAAAGGTACTCGTAAAGCTCCTTCACAAACAAATGACTTCTTACATAAATGAGATTGGTTTGTTGTTGAATATACAATCAGGTTTTCGATCTAATCATAGTTGTGTTACTGCTTTGACTGAAGTAACTAAAAACATAAGGCAGGAATTGGATGATAAAAAAGTTAATTTTTTGATCCTATTTGGTCATTCAAAGGCCTTCGATACTGTCGACAACTTAATGCTATATAATAAGCTGAAACATCTTTTTAATTTCTCTTCATCATCTGTAAATCTGCTTCGATCCTACATGTCTGATCGTACCCAATCCGTTTACGTGAAAAATAAAATCTCAACAATATTGAATATTACGAGAGGAGTGGCCCAGGGATCCATCCTAAGGCCTTTGCTTTTTTCTCTCTATGCTAATGGTCTGCCTTCACAACTTCTCCATTGCAAAATTCATATGTACGCCGACTGCTTCAATTAATCACAATATAAGGAAACTCGAAGAGGACTTCAAAAATATCCATCGTTAGACTACGGCCAACCAGCTCTTTTTAAACCCATTAAAAACTAAATATTTGATGATTAGTTAATGATATAAACAATAAACCCTGGTTCCTGATATGGTAATTAAAGGTCAAAAGATTCCTTTTGTTTCATCTGCCAAAAATCGAGGTATTATTTTTAACAGCTCTCTATCCTGGTCAAATCATATAAATAATGTAGTTGAGCAGACTTACGTTAAACTAAGATCTCTTTGGTCAACACAATATTTCACACCTTTGAATTCTACTTGCCAAACGTATAATATACGGGTTGTGTCAAAAACGGTGGATTCTGGTACCTAAAAGGGTGTAGAAACTTTAAATGCGTTTTTTCTCAAAACTTAATTTTCACACTCTAGGTCCCTTTTTTCGGAGAAGGTCACATAGAATTCCTGGACTTTTGCACGGCTGTAAAATTTTTGCTAATTGCGACTCCTCGAGCAAAATTATTTACACAAAAAAACCTAGCTATCTACGAGGGCGGATCAATAAGTCCGTGACTTTTAGAATGAAACACAGTTTTTTTTTTTTTTGCAAAAAACAAAAATCATTTTTCAAACAATCTCCTTTTAGCTCAATACATTTAGTCCAACGGTTCTCCAATTTTTGTATCCCTTCCAAAAATAGGATTTTTCGAGGTCATTTCTTTGATCAAAAATTTCATCGTTGGAGCTAAATATCTTTCCACCGAGCCGTTTCTTTAGGTTTGGAAATAGGAAATAGTCACTGGGGGCTAAATCCAGAGAATATGGCAGATGAGGTACCAATTCGTAGCCCAATTCATGGAATTTTGCCATTGAGACTGCACACATGTGCACCCGTGCATTATCTTGATGAAAAAGAACTTTGGCATTATATTCGCCGTTTATTGTTTTTCCCTTTTGAAGGTAATCGATGTGGATTATCCCGCGTGCATCCCAAAACTCTGTTGCCATCACCTTATTGGCCGAAAAACTTACCTTGGCCTTCTTCGGAGCCGGTT
Organism: Cordilura impudica; assembly: GCA_963682025.1. NCBI lineage: Eukaryota > Metazoa > Arthropoda > Insecta > Diptera > Scathophagidae > Cordilura > Cordilura impudica. The sequence continues at coordinate 318,320,943 of OY821517.1, read as the reverse complement.
CACCCGGATGAAACCCATTGTTTAGACTGCTGCTTGGTCTCCGGAGTGTTTTCATGGATCCATGTTTCATCCACAGTTACAAAACGCCGCAAAAACTCATTCGAATTGCGGTTAAACAACTCTAAACAATCCTTGTCACACGATTACGTTTATGGTCAATTGAGAGCAAACGCGGCACCCAACTTGCAGACAGCTTTCTTAAACCCAACTGATCATTTAAAATCGAAACCACACTGTCATATAAAATGCCCGTGGCATCAACAATCTCATGCACTTTTACTCTTCGTTCGGCCAACACCATATCGTGGATTTTTTCGACATTTTCGGGTGTATTGACCTCAATTGGCCGTCCAAACCGTTCAGTGTCATTTGTATTTGTGCGACCACAACGAAAGTCAGTCAACCACTTTTTTACCATTTAAATCGATGGTGCAAAGTCCCCATAGTATTTATCAAGCTTTTCCTTGGTTTGATTGACGGTTTTTTTTTCGCAAAAAATAATGTTTAATGAGCACTCGAAATTCACTTTTTTCCATTAAAAAAAAAAAACCACGAGGTTGTATGTTTTAAACAGCTGTTCAACGCAAAGTAAATGACGGAACTTGCTCAAAATTTTACAGCAGTCTATTAACAGGTGGTACTTGATGGGAGCTGTGTTCCATTTCGTATAACTACGAGGGAAGTTGAAAAGCCACGGACTTATTGATCCGCCCTCGTATTCGAAAAATTGCAATTTGTCAGGTCTGATAGAGGAAGAAAGCTTATAATTCCTATTCATAGGACACTTGTCTCAGAACAGCAATTCTTTGTGGACGGAGTTCGTCTTTGGAATGCACTTCCACAAACTTATCAACTAACAAACAACGCAAGACTTTTTAAGAAAAAAATTTTTGATTATTTTGTATCGTAAAATCTTTGAAATTTTTTATATTTATACCCTATACCACTATGTGGTTTGGGTATAATGACTTTGTGCTGCTGTTTGTAACAACCAAAAATATTTGACCTAGACCCATCTTTAATTATACCGATCGAATCAGAATCACTTTCTGAGTTGATTTAACAATGTCCGTCCGTCCGTCCGTCTGTGTGTCCATGTAAACCTTGTAATCAAACTGCAGGTCGCAAATATGAATATATTTTGATGAAATTTGGCATATAAGATTTAATCGGCCATGGGATGAACGCTATTGAAATTGGTGAGAATCGGTCCATGTTCAGACCTAGCCCCCATACAAATTTCCCATATGAAATCGACATAAATTGCCATAAGATCCAAATTGTCATATAGATCTTACTGAAATTGGGTTTGTATGCGTTCATTACATCCATTAATGAGTAGTCTAAAAATGATCCCTTTGACCCCATATAGAGGTGCTTCCCGATCTTCACTTAAATCTATTAAAAAACAAAAATATTGCACTGATTCTTCTCAAATTTTGTTTGTATATATTTTTGCAAAATACAAGAGACTTTACCAAACATGATCAGGATCGGTCCATTTTTGGACCTAGTCCTTATATAGATATAGCATCGGATATGAACTTTTTCATATCTGCAACCAAAAAAATTAATAAAAATCCCACTCAAATTTGGTTTTTGCTTATTTTCTATGTCCAGTTAGTTGGGCCTAAGAGATAGGGTTTCTAAACGCATGGTATAGGGTATCGTAAAGTCGGTCTAGACCGACTATAATTTTCTTACTTGTTTTTATTTTCTTTTGTTATTTTATTTCATAAATTGTTAATATATGTAATTAATTTTATTTGTATCAGCACATTGTACCCTTATAATTTATTAGTCCTGTACTGTAATTATAAGAATAATTTTTCTTGTTGTATAGGAATGCACAATAAATTAATAAATAAATAAATATATCATCGGAAATAAACTTTTTCATATGGGCAGGTAAAATCATTAATAACAATGCTACTCAAATGTGGTTTTTTCTTCGATATCCAATTAGTTGGACCTAAGACTCGTTCTCTAAACGCGTTACTTCTAAAGTAATTTTATTAAAAATCGGCTATGCCAAATCTTTGACACCCTCCACATAGGTTTTACGTTTTCATTTATATCTGGACTTATTGCACTATTCATAACAAATTTTAACCAAATATTCTAAAAAGTAAACAATTTGATAAACTTAATACTAAATTATTACAACAAACACACTGAAGTTTTAAGATTTTTTGAAGGTGTCTACATATCTTGGCACAATTATGCTCGATTTACCTCATTTTCAATAGCAACCTGCTCAAAATAGTGACAAACAATATTATCATACTTGTACCCAGGTAAACGGTTTATTTTGTAAATGAGTGTGATTTCAACAGACAGATAAACGGACGGACAGACGGACATCGCTATATAGACTCGAGTTGTTATAAGGATCAATAATATACTGTGGGTGTCAGCTTATTTGATGCGGGACAAGCAAATATGATACCCAAAAAATAAAAGCGCCATTATAAAGAGTATACTTTTTTTATTCAAAAATAATATTTCATATATTTTACAGTTTGTACATGCTCTCACAATGCTATCAGACTATATTTCTACTAATCTTAATAATAGAAGTGCTACAATAATTCTTAGTTTAGATTTTGAAGAAGCTTTTGATACAGCTTGGCAGAAGGGAATTGTTTATAAGATGTTTGAAACTTTTAGGTTTAATAAAAATGTTTGCAGGTTTATTTTTCATTATTAACTAGTAAAACTTTTTATGTTAATTTCAATAACTTTAATTCTGATAGTAGAGATGTGTCGGCTGGAGTTCCTCAGGGTTCTCTTTTAGGCCCAATTTTATACAATATTTATTTAGCAGATATCCCTGAACCTCCTGAGGAAGAAAATATTATATCTCACATATATACGAATGACATTTTAATTGCTGCTTCCAATTCGAAGATTAAACGAGCGAATATCTTGATAAATTCTTACACTGTTGAATTAACACAATATTTTGACAAATGGAAATTAAAATTAAATATCAATAAATGTTCATGTTCAATTATTAAGGGTAAACAAGTAAGCAAATTATAGTCGGTCTAGCCCGTCTATACGATACCCTATACCATGGTTAAGAGACCCTATCTCTTCGGTCTAACTAATTGGATATAGCAAATAAGCATAAACCAAATTTGAGTGGCATTTTTATTAATTTTTTCGCTGCAGATATGAAAAAGTTCATATCGGATACTATATTAATATGGGGACTAGGTCGAAAAATGGACCGATCCTGACCATATTTGGTAATGTCACTTATACTTTGAAAAAATATATACAAACCAAATTTGAGAAAAATCTGTGAAATATTTTTGTTTTTTGATAGATTTAAGTGAAGATCGGGAAGCAGCTCTATATGGGGCCTATGACTAAGAATTTTCCTATAGGAGTATTTTTGAAATACTGATTAATGGATGTAATAAACACATACAAACCCAATTTGACTGAGATCTATATGATAATTTTTAACTTATGGCAATTTATGTCGATTTCATAGGGGTCATTTGTATGGGGGCTAGGTCTGAACATGGACCGATTTTCACCAATTTCAATAGCGTTCATCCCATGGCCGATGGAAGCTTATATACCAAATTTCATCAAAATATACTCATATTTGCGACCTGTAGTTTGATTACAAGCTTTACATGGACACACAGACGGACGGACGGACATTGCTATTTCGACTCAAAAAGTGATTCTGAGTCGATCAGTATAGTTAAAGATGGGTCTAGGACGAATATTTTTGGTTGTTACAAACAGCAGCACAAAGTCATTATACCCAAACCACATAGTGGTATAGGGTATAAAAAATATTTTTTTTCCAAATGGTAGGAAATTCATTCCAAATATTAAAATTAACAAGTAAGAAAATTATAGTCGGTCTAGACCGACTATATGATACCCTATACCATGGTTTAGAGACCCTATCTTTCGGTCCAACTACTTCGATATAGAAAATAAGCATAAACCAAATTTGAGTGGGATTTTTATTAATTTTTTTGGCTGCAGATATGAAAAAGTTCATATCGGATGCTATATCTATAAAGGGACTAGGTCCAAAAATGGACTGATCCTGATCATGTTTGGTAAAGTCTCTTGTATTTTGCAAAAATATGTACAAACAAAATTTGAGAAGAATCAGTGCAATATTTTTGTTTTTTAATAGATTTAAGTGAAGATCGGGAAGCAGCTCTATATGGGGTCAAAGGGATAATTTTTGGACTACTCATTAGTGGATGTAATGAACGCATACAAACCCAATTTGAGTAAGATCTATATGACAATTTGGATCTTATGGCAATTTATGTCGATTTCATATGGGTAATTTGTATGGGTGCTAGGTCTGAACATGGACCGATTCTCACTAATTTCAATAGCGTTCATCCCATGGCCGATAAAAGCTTATATACCAAATTTCATCAAAATATATTCATATTTGCGACCTGCAGTTTGATTACTAGCTTTACATGGACACACAGACGGACGGACGGACATTGTTAAATCAACTCAGAAAGTGATTCTGATTCGATCGGTATAATTGAAGATGGGTCTAGGTCAAATATTTTTGGTTGTTACAAACAGCAGCACAAAGTCATTATACCCAAACCACATAGTGGTATAGGGTATAATGAATTAGTTTCATATTTTCATATATTTAAATATGTAGGAGTATTTTTTCAAGAATCGTTTACTTTTTATAGACATATTGACTACATATTGGAGAAAGCACAAAAAGCATTTTTTTCTTATTGTAATTTTCTTAAGCGAAATAAAATGCTCAAGACTAACATAACATTAAATTGCTATAAATAAATTATACGTCCTATTTTATCATATTTGACCTTCTCCGAGAAAAGGGACCTAGTGTGTCAAAAAAACGGGTTGTTTCAAAAACGGTTGATTCTGGTGCCTAAAAGGGTGTAGAAACTTTAAATGCGTTTTTTCTCAAAACTTAATTTTCACACACTACGTCCCATTGCTCGGAGAAGGTCACATATGCTTATCCAATTTGGTTCTCAGTTTCGTCTCATCAAATGGAAAGATTGACAATTTATGAACGCAAAATTTTAAAAATATGTTTCGGACTAAAAAATATAAAGCTATATGATGGTTCAATTAAAAAAGTTTCTAACAGAAACATTTATAAAAATTGCAAAATGAAAAGGATTGATAACTTTTGGATTAACTTTGGTCTTAAGTTTTTAGATGGCTGTAATAATATTGAGAATGTTCTTATTTCTAAATATATGGGAAAGATTATTACCTTTATATTTCCTCTAGTTGAAAGATATTATTCTCCACTACACTTAAAATTTTTAGATGACAATAACGCAGTTTTTAATAATTCAAAGGCTTTATTATATCACAAAAGATTTAATTCTCTAGATATAAATTACACAATTTATAATACATCACAATTTATACCTAATATTAGTTGATACATTCTATTTAATTTATTATTATTATTTTTTTTTTTTTTTTTTTTGTTTGCTTAGTTTGTAAAATTTCGTTTGTACAAAATTAATTATGACAATGATACATTTTTTTCCCCATTGTTAATGAATTTTTTCTTATATATTTATTTACATAAACATGTTATTAGTTATAAATATTTAAAAAGTTTTCATTTCTTAACGCATAATAATCCTTGATAAATACGATTTGTATGTAAGGAATTCTGTTATCTTTTAAGTTTTGTTTATTTTATTGTTAATTTTTATAATTTTTATAATTTTTGGGATCAATAAATTTAAATTTAATTTTAATTTTATAAATATGAATTTATATTTAAATTTGAATTTGTTGATTTGAAATAAAATAAAAATTAAAAAAACTATATTTCTACATTGAGCAGTTTATTTGATGCAGTCAGCTTACCGACCGAGTTGTAGTGGGCTTTTTTTTTACTGAATTTTATTTTAAATTGTCATTTCGAGAAAAAATAAATATTCTAAAATAAACATTCGAAAACCAAAGCACTTTTCGTTTTATTTATAAAACCTAAAATAGGGACCGACGTACAACTATTGTTGTCATCCACTACTATAAACAATTGAAAAGTCAGCGTGAAATTGCTGAACAAGTGAATCTACCGTCTTCTATAGTTCAGCATATTATAAACGGTTTTTGAGAGAAAATAGAGTGAAGGACAAGGGCATAAAGGCAAAATAAAATTCCTACTGCGAACGATGAAAAATGAATCATATGAAAATTATGAAATTCTCTTAGCAAAAGCTGTAGTGTATCAGCAATTCGTCGTCTCTTGCGATCATATGACTTTCATAGTCGGGTACCAGCAAACAAGCCGTTTATAAACCAAAAAAACTAAAATCTGCCGGATAAATTTCACAAAAAAAATTAGTTTTTAAAGGATTTAAAATTTTGAAACACTGTCTGGCTTGAATGGCAGCATCAGGAGTTGGAAATTTAGTTTTAATTGAAGGGAATATGGATAAAATGATGTACCTAGGGATTCTAAAAGAAAACTTGCTACAGATTGCCGATAAACTGGGTGTGTGCCTCAGCATAAGTCAATAGTAGTGCAGACATGGCTTGTAGGGAATTGTCCCCATCTCATGGAACCACCTGCACAGTCTCCTGACTTAAACGTTATCGAGAATTTATGAGCGTAGCTAGAAACTAACATCCGCAAACACAACATTTTTACTTTTAATTTATTTAAAATCAACCAAACAAACTGTAAAGTACGCTTTTTAAAATGGCGTTTTTATATTTTCGTTATCGTATTTGTTTCAGAAGTTAATGTACGATGAAGTTGAATTTTTGCCCTGCATGAAATAAGCTGATACCCACTGTATATCCTTTTCGGGGTTGCAAAAGCAGTTTACGATTCATTACAAACGGAATGAAAGTGGTGTGCAGGATGTAAAAATTATCAGCAGTAAAAATTAAGTATTTATTCCCCAAGTTCGAACATCAATTATTCGAGAGATTGGTAATATTTGGGCGTAAAATTAAATGCATTCAACAGGTATTCGAAATACCTATCGTTCGAACCCTAACATGTAATTTGCCATATTTTGGCACATATCTTATGTTTAAAGGGAATGCAATGGGGTAAAAAATGATTTCGTTTTATTTTGATTAAATTTTTTATAATCTATATAATATTAATAAGCTAGGCGATTTCTTGTTACCGATGTTTTGTTCTACTGTTTTATAACGATTTTGACCAAATGTATATTATTTGAAAGGTATTTATTTTTAGCCGTTTTGGAGAGTTATAGATTTTTAAATTTTTTCCGTTATTTTGAGTAAATTGCATTTGAAGTTGCATTTGAAGTTGTGAATTAGCTAAGTTGAAAAATAAAGCTGCCTAGAAATTGCACTTGAATTTATCTGCTAGTTTCTCTTAAAGTGGCAAGAGACATAAAGGTTTCAAATGAAAGGTATTTTGAAGGTCTATCTAACGGATTTAATCATATCCACTGACACAAATAAATTACCTCAACAGACGTCTAACCATCTTCTATGTATTATATTTTCAATAATTTTCAATACATCTTATAAACTAACAGAAAAATCCGGCCGAGAAACGAAAACAATTTGTCATTTTAGATGTCAAATATTTCCATTTTTGCAAATAACATCTGTTCAACCCATTTTCATGCAACGCACAACAATTGACATTGAAAATGACATTGTGAACACCACTTCTAAATGTCAGTTTTGTTTGAGTATAATTTTAGATAAGTGGGTTTTTTTTTCATATTTTACGCACCTAAATCGATTGTTTTGGAGATATGCCAATCTTATCCTAATCGACTTATCTCTCCATATGTTAGTCACATAGCAGTTCATTAAGTAACTGAATGATATTTTTTAATTTATATTCAATTTTGTTTTGATCATATATTTAAACGTTTCATAAACGCTTGAAATAGCTCAGTCAACAAATTTCTAATCACTCAAGGAGCGCACACGTTCGTTACATTTGAATATGTGGCAGAAGATATAGAACTGGTCCAGCCCGGTCAAATGGCATCCTATAATTGTTACTGTGCATGGAAAGATTATATTAAAAAAAAATAGTATGGAGGGTAAAAATGCTCCGTTGCTAATAATAATTTTGAAATCGTGTATCTGAAAAATATTAAAATAACTTTGGTATAAAAGTGGTATGCGTGGGATGAAAAATCGGGATTTTGATGACAAAAGGGAGATGTATAAAAACGTGTGCAATGTTGGGTTGTAGGAAACTATTTTTTTTTAGGAAAAATGCTTTTTTTATTAGGATAACCTTCATTGATTTTTTTTAAATATAGGAATTATTCCAGCAAAAGTATTATATCATAAGATCTAATAAGATCGTAATTTTTAAAACTATTTAAAAAGAATTGATTAGGAAATGCTTTATGGTGTCCTAAAATTTTATTCCAATCAAAATTATTTTAGTACTTGCAAAAATTGCTGATAAAAATTTAGTCAATTGGATGTTCGAGAATTTCGTCTGAAGTATTTTATAGCGATAAATTTAAAATTCCGGCGAACTAAAATGTTTCGGATTAATATTTACAAAGTTTTTGAATCCACCGGAAAAAACATATGATGACAACTTTGAAACGAAGATCCTTTCTCGAAACTCTTCATATAGGCTATCGTATAGTCGGTCTAGATCGACTTTAACTTTTTTCTATTTTTCATTTCGCATAAAAATATATTACAAAAATTTGGTTTTTCCATCGTCGTTACCAAACTATATTCGCTAATTACAATAGTGATCGTATAACAAAGTTGATCAAAATATATTTATATTTGCGACTTGCAGTTTTATTACAAGGTTTCCATGGACAGACATAAATCGCTGAATTGACTCAGAAAGTGATTCTTAGTCGATGAATTTAAAAAATGAATAAAAAAAACTTCGATGAATTTGCAATAGATTGGAATTACAAAATACTTATTCATTCACAAAATAATTAATTCACTGCTTTTGAATTAATATAAAACTAGCAGATTCCAGCCCTCGAAATTCGAGCGCAAATTCTAGGAAATTTTATTTTTTATTAAATAAAGACCCTAAAAGCATGCTAATCAATTGTAGCCAATTCACAAATCAACGCAAAAACCAAACTCATTTTTATTACAAACACACATTAACAAAGTTAATAAACACACAGCATTGTATAATTTTATGTATGTGTTAGTAGCAACTTTAAATTCAATTTACTCAAAATAAAGGAACAAATTTAAAATTCTGTAAATCTGCAAAATGGCTATAAAGAAATACCTTTCAAATAATATACGCTTCGTCAAAATCGGGACAAAACGGTAGAACAAAACATCAGTCACAAGAAATCGCCTAGCCTATTAATATTATAGATAAAATGATTGATAAAATGGAAAACTGTATGAAACGAAATTCAAATTACAAAATCGATTGAATAAAATTCATTCGAATCTTTCAAGTCGTCTTGCTATTCGACTCAACAAATGTATTATAACGGCCTATCCATTCGTTCAAACTCCGAAAAATGCTCTTTTAAAACATATATGGTAAAAGAGAAATGTGACAGAGATTTTTCTGCAACATTTATTGGATTACTTTTAACTTGTTTATTAAGATATTGAAACATGTTGCTGATCGTTTTCCCATATATGTTGCGCAACACAATCTCGATTTGTTCTGAGTTCAGCGTCTGTGCGAAATAAAATTTAGGGAAACGAAACCTTTTCCAATATATATACTCCTTGGTTTTATCTGTTGCAAAGTGTTGTGCTGTGAACTTATCTTAAGAGATCGTGTTCTGAGATCAAAATTGATTTTGTGATATACAGTAGGTGTAATCCAAAATTGGACAACATAAGAGTGATTTTTTAGGTTCACAACTTTGAGTTGGTAACACTGCTTTATTTGACAACCGATTTAACAGTTGATAATTGTTATACCCTATACCACTATGTATGTGGTCAGGGTATAATGATTTTGTGCTGATGTTTGTAACTACCAAAAATATTTGACCTAGACCACCCATCTTTTGTTATACCTATCTACTCAGAATCACTTTCTGAGTCGATTTAGCGATGTCCATCTGTGTATCCATGTAAACCTTGTTAACAAACTATTTAGTATAAAAGCTTCTATTGGCCACATGATGAACTATTGAAATTGGTGAAAATCGGTTCATGTTCAGACCTAGTCCCCATACAAATGACCCCAATGACCCCAAATTATCATATAGAACTCGGTCAAATTGGGTTTGTGTATATTTATTACATCCATTTCTCAGTAATCCAAAAATAAACCCTATAGGACAATTTTTAGTCATAGCCCCATATGAAGCTGATTCCCGATCTTCACTTAAATTTATCAAAAAACAAAAATATAGCACAGATTTTTCTCATATTTGGTTTGTATATGTTTTTCAAAATATTAGTGACCTTACCATACATATTCAGGATCGGTCCATTTTTCGACCTAGTCCCCATATAAATATAGCTTCCGATATGAACTTCTTCATAGCCGAAGGCAAACCATTTAATAACAATGCCACTTAAATTTAGTTTATGCTTTTTTTCTATATCTAATTAGTTGGACCTAAGAGATAGAGTCTCCAAACGTAGGGTATCGAGTAGTCGGTCTTACTTGTTTAATGATGGGACTATGGATTAAAAGTTAAATTTAATGTTGAGTAGAAAAACGCGTACACTACTACCTACCAAAAGTGAATTGCTTCAACCTAAATTATTACCAAGCTTTTCGAACAATATAAAGAATAAACAATTACAGTCTAAGAAATATTACGACAAAAACGCAAAATCAAGGGAAGGTTTCTTAAAGGGAGAATGTGTGTGGTATCAAGATGGGATAGGTTGGACCAATGCAATCATTAAAGATATTCACGAGAGTCCAAGATCGTACTGGATTGAACTTGCAGATGGTGCTTCTCTTCGCAGAAATTCGAAATGGATTCGAAAGAAGTTTAATTAATACTACAAAATTGTGTATGAAGTATACTGTACTTAATTTATTTTAATTTGATACATTTATGAATTTGAATACTTAGTTGTAAACATTAATCCATATATTTTACTTTATGAATTTACTTAAAAGGGGATATTTTCTATATTGTATTTTTACAATATGGCATCCCTATACAATATCATGTAACTTGTCAAATAACAGAAATAAAGACATCTCAGTTGTCAACTGAGTCGCATATGAATAACACTAAATATTTTTTAAAAAAATGGCTAGATCGTTTGAAAGACTTTCTCTTGCTGACGATTGGTATTTTTACGAAGACAATGACCCCAAGCACAAAGTTTACAATGTAAGGTCCTGATTATTATACAATTGTCCACACATTATGTAAATACCTCCTAAAAGGGTTGTTGAATTAGCTCAAACAATTTTGTATCATAATTTTTTCACCAATACAATCATAAGTCACTCCGATTTGTCTTACGGCTCACAGCGGAATATGTGAGCTCACTTGTTACACTGTTGTTGTGATTGTATTGTGAAATAGAAATTTACCCCACTGCGCTTACACATCAAAAAAATTTAGTTTGAATTACACCTACTATAGATAATTCAACGTACAATGCACTACAAACTAACCAGCTAATTGAGGAACAGGCTCCTTGTGGATTTTTTAATATAGAATAACCCAATATCCAACTATCAACTCAGTGTAGCATACTTTCATTCATTGTTTAATTATGATTCAGAATACTCTCATAAGTAGTTATGCAGGTACTTTTCATATGAATTTAATAATCATAAATTTAATATTCAGTACTCAAGATATTTTGCCAAAAACAGTTTATTGATTTCTTTTGAAATTCAATTACATGTGTCGCACCATCTGAAAAGTACGTACATATGTATATTGATATCCAACCATATATGTATGTTCGAATATTTACATACGTACATACACACATATATACATGTGTGCATAGTTCAATTAAGTATTCTAGACACACTCGTATCACATTTTTATACCCTATACCACTATGTGGTTTGGGTATAATGACTTTGTGCTGCTGTTTGTAACTACCAAAAATATTTGATCTAGACCCATCTTTTTTTATACCGACCGAATCAGAATCACTATCTGAATCAGAATCACTATCTGATTCGATTTAACGATGTCCGTCCGTGTGTCCGTCCGTCCGTCCGTCTGTGTGTCCATGTAAACCTTGTAATCAAACTGCAGGTCACAAATATGAGTATATTTTGATGAAATTTGGTATATAAGCTTTCATCGGCCATAGGATGAACGCTATTGAAATTGGTGAAAATAAATGACCCCTATGAATCGACATAAATTGCCATAAGATCCAAATTATCATATAGATCTTACTCAAATTGGGTTTGTATGCGTTTATTACATCCATTAATGAGTAGTCCAAAAATTATCCCTATGGGACAACCCTTACTAATAGGCCCCATGTAGAGCTGCTTCCCGATCTGCACTTAAATCTATCAAAAAACAAAAATATTGCACTGATTCTTTTCAAATTTTGTTTGAATGTATTTTTGCAAAATACAAGAGACTTTACCAAACATGATCAGGATCGGTCCAATTTTAGGCCTAGTGCCCATATAGATATAGCATCCGATATGCAGCCAAAAAAATTAATAAAAATCCCACTCAAATTTGGTTTATCTTATTTTCTATGTCCAGTTAGTTTGGCCTAAGAGATAGGGTCTCTAAACGCATGGTATGGGGTATCGTATAGTCGGTCTAGACCGACTATAATTTTCTTACTTTTTTTTTTTTTTCAATTAACAAAAAGCACTTGTCATTTTAAAATGATATGTTGGCATACACGAACGAACGGCTCTGTAAGTAGTTAGAATGTGTTAATAAATGGGTAAACATTTTTAATAATTTTATTGGATTTACGATATGCCTCTTGAAATCAAGAAGAAAACTTGATATTCAATTGTTTTGTGTTGTATTTTGCTGCTACTAATTGTAGTTTATTATTAATTTATGGTTCTTATTATATGCTTCATAAGTAAATCGTCCCTTATCGTAATTTGTTTGTAATTATTTTGTTGTCGTTTTATATTCTAGTGTCGTTTTCCTTTGACAATTATGAATTATAATTTAAAGTGCTTTCTTTTCTTTAGTTTTTTTTTTTTTTTTTGTTTTAAATATGCATGTTGTCTAAATGTGTCAACTTATATTAACAATATTATCTGGTTTATGTTTTTGTATAATAAATAAATTTTGCAAAATGTTCATGTCATTATAAATACTAAAGGGTGTTTTTTAAGCCCGATAGAACTTCAAGTTGTAAAAAATAAGACAAAAAATTAAATTTTAATCAAAAACATTTTATTTTATTCGAAAGACCAATAATACATGGCATTAACATTTGAAAATCATTTCAAGGCGTTAATTTTTACTGAGCGTAAACCAGTGTCATCATGTAGCCTCACAGAAATAATTGAGAGGTGTCAAATCGCACGACCTTGGAGGCTAATTGACAGGTTCATTTCTCGAAATCAACTTACCGCCAAATTTTGATTTCAATAATTCGATAGTTGCGGTCACCGTATGGCACGTAGAGCCATCCTTTTGAAACCAGATCTCGCCCGGATCAATGTCATCCATATTTTCAAACAAAAAATCATTGATCTTGGTGCGGTAACGATATCCATTGACCGTAACGCGAACTCCGGCTTCCTTTTTGATGACATAAGGTCCAATGACGCCACCAACGTGTAAACCGCACCAAACGGTGCATTTTTATACCCTATACCACTATGTGGTTTGGGTATAATGACTTTGTGCTGCTGTTTGTAACTACCAAAAATATTTGACCTAGACCCATCTTTAATTATATCGATCGAATCACTATCTGATTCGATTTAACGATGTCCGTCTGTCCGTCCGTCCGTCTGTGTGTCCATGTAAAGCTTGTAATCAATATATTTTGATGAAATTTGGTATATAAGCTTTTATCGGGCATAGGATGAACGCTATTGAAATCGGTGAGAATCGGTCCATGTTCAGACCTAGCCCCCATACAAGTGACCCCTATGAAATCGACTTAAATTGCCATAAGATCCAAATTATCATATAAATCTTAGTCAAATTGGGTTTGTATTTGTTTATTACATCCATTAATCAGTAGTCCAAAAATTATCCCTATGGGTCAACTCTTAGTCATAGGCCCCATATAGAGCTGCTTCCCGATCTTCACTTACATCTATCAAAAAACAAAAATATTACACTGATTCTTCTCAAATTTTGTTTGTATATATTTTTGCAAAATACAAGAGACCTTACCAAACGTGGTCAGGATCGGTCCATTTTTGGGCCTAGTCCCCATATAGATATAGCATCCGATATGAACGTTTTCTTATCTGCAGACAAAAATATTTAAAAAAAACGCACTCAAATTTGGTTTATGCTTATTTTCTATGTCCAGTTAGTTGGGCCTATGGGGTAGGGTCTCTAAACGCATGGTATAAGGTATCATATAGTCGGTCTCGACCGACTATAATTTTCTTACTTGTTATACCCTATACCACTATGTGGTTTGGGTATAATGACTTTGTGCTGCTGTTTGTAACAACCAATAATATTTGACCTACACCCATCTTTAATTATACCGATCGAATCAGAATCACTTTCTGAGTCCGTCCGTCTGTGTGTCCATGTAAAGCTTGTAATCAAACTGCAGGTCGCAAATATGAATATATTTTGATGAAATTTGGTATTTGATCTTTTATCGGCCATGGGATGAACGCTATTGAAATTGGTGAGAATCGGTCCATGTTCAGACCTAGCCCCCATACAAATGAACCCTATGAAATCGACATAAATTGCCATAAGATCCAAATTGACATATAGATCTTACTCAAATTGGGTTTGTATGCGTTTATTACATCCATTAATGAGTAGTCTAAAAATGATACCTGGGACAACTGTTAGTCATAGGCCCCACATAGAGCTGCTTCCCGATCTTCACTTAAATCTATCAAAAAACAAAAATATTGCACTGATTCTTCTCAAATTTTGTTTGTATATATTTTTGCAAAATACAAGAGACTTTACCAAACATGGTCAGGATCGGTCCATTTTTGGGCCTAGTCCCCATATAGGTATAGCATCAGATATGAACTTTTTCATATCTGCAGCCGAAAAAATTAATAAAAATCCCACTCAAATTTGGTTTATGCTTATTTTCTATATCCACTTAGTTGGGCCTAAGAGATAGGGTCTCTAAACGCATGGTATAGGGTATCATA
Organism: Cordilura impudica; assembly: GCA_963682025.1. Taxonomy (NCBI): domain Eukaryota; kingdom Metazoa; phylum Arthropoda; class Insecta; order Diptera; family Scathophagidae; genus Cordilura; species Cordilura impudica. The sequence goes on along the minus strand of OY821517.1, from coordinate 318,305,696 downwards.
TTGTCGGTCTCCACCGACTATAATTTTCTTACTTGTTTTATGTATATGTTAGTAGCAACTTTAAATGCATTTTACTCCGAAAAAATGTAAAAATGTAAAAAATCTGCTAAAAATCAGCTAAAAAGAAATACTTTCAAATGAGGTATATTTGGTCAAAGTCGGGGTAAAACTAACAAAGTTGCATCGGTCACAAGAAATCGCCTTGCCTATTAATATTATAGATATCAGGGTCTAAAACCTTTTAAATATATTTTTTTAAAGATTCAACATAAAACCGAAGGCAGAACACTAACACCGACATCTTGTCACCGTGCCCATAAAAAAAAATAAAAAAAATTTTCTTCATACATACCCATATAGACCCACCCCAATATATATATATATATATACAAATATTTCAATATTTTGAGTTTTTTATATGAAATTTTATCGGAAGTTCTTTTCGTTTTCGTGCGTTATTCCTCCTATTCCTTCCTATTCCTCATCACCTCCAATTTCAATGCCAAACTGCTGAAGATTATGACGAATATTTTAAGACTAAGTAGTGCGACCCACTCGACCTATTGCAGACAGGAGAATGTTTTCAACAGTTCAACATTCCGGGGTCTTTATTTCGATGAGTTACAAACGGTTTGACAAACTGATATACAGTGGACGTCCAATAGTATGAATTATATAATGTCAGGCCTTTCCGTAATATTGGAAAATTCGTATTATTGGACTACAGTTTCTTCCTATTTTCATATAAAATAAAACGCATGCAGATAATTTAATTTGAATTAGTTTTTTATTCTCGTAAGGCTGAAAGGGGAAGATTATTTTCATTATCAAAACCAGCATTTTAAGCAAATCAGCACAGAGTGTTTCCAATGACATTGCAACCAATCATAACAGGTTTAATCTTCTTTGTTCCCTCAGTATTCGAACAAATTAAAAACATTATTATCTCCTTTGAGAGTTTCCTGCCAGGTGCAGAATTTTCGCCATGATGTACATACGTTTTGTCCGGCAACATTATCTAATAAAGTCCAAATTAATCTGCATTTTAAACTACCTCACGAGTAAGACCGTGCTCCTTAATAACAGTATCTAATTTATTGATGAATAGAGCTACAAGTTCTTTAGAAGACAATAGCTTTTCGCGATCACTGGCAAAAAAGTCGCCTCCATAAAAGTTTTTATGAAATTCCAGATCCTTGCATTTTAACTGCGTACTCCCCACTTCCATTTTTATACCCTATACCACTATGTGGTTTGGGTATAATGACTTTGTGCTGCTGTTTGTAACAGCCAAAAATATTTGACCTACACCCATCTTTAATTATACCGATCGAATCAGAATCACTATCTGATTCGATTTAACGATGTCCGTCCGTCCGTCCGTCTGTGTGTCCATGTAAAGCTTGTAATCAAACTGCAGGTCGTAAATATGAATATATGTATATTGATGAAATTTGGTATTTAATCTTTTATCGGCCATGGGATGAACGCTATTGAAAATGGTGAGAATCGGTCCATGTTCAGACCTAGCCCCCATACAAATGACCCTTATGAAATCAACATATATTGCCATAAGATCCAAATTATCATACCAATCTTAATCAAATTGGGTTTGTATGTATATATTACATCCACTAATCAGTAGCCCAAAAATTATCCCTATTGGACAACTCTTAGTCATAAGCCCCATATAGAGCTGCTTCCCGATCTTCACTTAAATCTATCAAAAAAGAAAAATATTGCACTGATTCTTCTCAAATTTTGTTTGTATGTAATATGGTCAGGATTTGTCCATTTTTGGGCCAAGTCCCCATATAAGTATAGCATCCGATATGAACTTTTTCATATCTGCAGCCGAAAAAATTAATAAAAATCCCACTCAGATTTGGTTTATGCTTATTTTTTATATCCAGTTAGTTGGGCCTGAGAGAGAGGGTCTCTAAACGCATGTTATAGGGTATCGTATAGTCGGTCTAGACCGACTATAATTATACCCTATACCACTATGTGGTTTCGATATAATGACTTTGTGCTGCTGTTTGTAACAACCAAAAATATTTGACCTATACCCATCTTTTATTATACCGATCGAATCAGAATCACTTTTTAAGTCGATTTAACTATGTCCGTCCGTCTGTGTGTCAATGTAAAGCTTGTAATCAAACTGCAGGTCGCAAATATGAATATATTTCGATGAAATTTGGTATATAAGCTTTTATCGGCCATAGGTTGAACGCTATTGAAATTGGTGAGAATCGGTCCATGTTCAGACCTAGCCCCCATACAAATGACCCCTATAAAATCGACATAAATTGCCATAAGATCCAAATTGTCGTATAGATTTTACTCAAATTGGGTTTGTATGTGTTTATTACATCCATAATTGAATAGTCCAAAAACGATCTCTATGGGACAACTCTTAGTCATAGGCCCCATATAGAGCTGCTTCCCGATCTTCACTTAAATCTATCAAAAAAAAATATTGCACTGATTCTTCTCAAATTTTGTTTGTATATATTATCGCAAAATACAAGAGACTTTACCAACCATGGTCAGGATCGGGCCATTTTTGGACCTAGCCCCCATATAGACATAGCATCCGATAAGAAACTTTTTCATATCTGCAGCCAAAAAAATTAATAAAGATGCCACTCAAATTTGGTTTATGCTTATTTTCTATATCCAAATAGTTGGGCATAAGAGATAGGGTCTTTAAACGCATGGTATAGGGTATCGTATAGTCGGTCTAGACCGACTATAATTTTCTTACTTGTTCTGGATGTAGTGGAGTCTGTAGGCTCTGTTGTAGATTGATCTCACTCCATATACGGCAATTGTGTTTATTAACAAAGCCGTTATGGCAAAAATGAGCCTCATCGCTGAACACAATTTTGCGATAAAACATCGGGTCAGTTTCCAACTGTCGAAAGAACGACGCATATGATGGTCTCGTGGCTTCAATTCCTGCACCATGTGGATCTTATACGCGTGTAGCCCAAGACCTTTGCACAAAATTTTCTACGTAGTGGACGGACAGAGCCCCACTTTCTGCGACCGATGACGGATCGATAAATTTGAATCATTTTCCACACTTTCGATTACAGCGGCAATATTCTCTTCAGTATGCACATTCCTTCGACGTATTGGAGTTATTGCATTATTTAGAGTGTATGTGGTATAAAATATATCCACAGTTTGACGGATAGCTCGCTCAGATGGACGATTATGTGCGCCATAAAAATCAAGAAGTCGTCTATAAGTTGCGCGAATCCATAACTGATTTTCAGAGTAAATTTGGATAATTTGGTACTGTGGTTCAAGCGGGAATCTATTCATGATAATTTGCCAGAGTATATTGATCATTAGTATTAAAAAGTGAGCGTAGTATGACAATGCGTTTGTCAGCTAACCTTTCTGTAAGTTCTATCTAAGCAAAAAAAAAACACCCTTTATAAACAACATGTTGTTGTGCACAATATACTGAGAGTAATTCAATAATATCGGCACGATTCTATGGCCAGGCTATAATGAGTTTGTGCTGATATTTGTAACTACCAATAATATCTGACCTAAACCCATCTTTTATTTTACCCATCGACTCGGAATCACTTTTTGAGTCGATTTACCGATTTCCGTCCTTCTGTCCGCCTGTGTGTCCATGTAAACCTAGTAATCAAATTTCAGCTCACATATATGAATAATTATTTATATATAAGCATTTCTCAGCCATAACATAAACGGTCTTGAAATTGGTGAAAATCGATGCATGTTCAGACCTAGCCCCTACACAAGATCGACTTAAATTGCCCTAAGATCTAAATTATCATAAAGATTGTGATAAAATTGGCATTGGAAAATGCAATAATAATAACTGTTCAATAGACGCTGACGAATTGAACTTAATATTTATGAATCTATTTTTGGTAGAAGTGGATTATGAATTTTACAATAATATACGAAATACTCCAAATATTGTCGACAAAATTTCCTTTGAATTTAAATCCGTTAACCAATTTGATATTATAAAATGCATTTCTAAGGTTAAGTCAAGCTCTGTAAATCCGAAATTTATTAAAATACTTCTTCCCTTTTACTGACTTATATAACTTTTTTCTTCAACTACATTCTAACATTCAGTAGTTACCATATGGAAACATGTAAAAAAAATAAATATTTATTTATATTATTGTATTTATTTATTTTTTTATAAATATTATTATATTATTTTTTTATAAATATTTATTTATTTTTTTATTTCTTTAATAATTAAATAATCATAAATTATTACTAAATTATATTAATTTAAGCACTAGCTGCTAAGGCTATCAGCTCAAAAAAAAATTATATATTATGTATTGTTTATGCGTTAATCCTACCAAGTCAAAATGTCTGCTAATACGTAAAAGAAATGCAAATCCTGAGTTTGGGAATGAAATATTATCATCGGCGACAGAATTAACTTTGTTTCAATAACAAAAAATCTCGGGGTAACTTTGAATAACATTCTAACTTGATCGAACCACATTAATACGACTATTGTTCAAACCTACATCAAGCTCAGCGCTCTATGACACACTCAATCTTTCACTCCCTTAAATATAAAAATACTTCTAGCCAAAAAGTATTTAATTCCCGGCATTTTGATATCTTTAGTAAAATGGTTGATTATTCGTGATTCAAGATATACTCTTAAAAGTGAAATACTACCGAAACAAAAAAGTATTGTCTCTTTAAAAAAATTTTTTTCCGATTATTAAGTATAGCAGGTTGCAATTTATAAATAAATATTCGCCCTCTAGTGACATTCAAATCATGAAAAATTTATTCACAAAAAATCATCAATATTCATGACATACAACCATTTTTGATTGTTGTCTGTGTGATGAAGCACTCCGCTCCAGTATCTATGATGTTTTTTTTATATTTCTGAAAATTTCCGAATTTATTGTTTTATGTTCGTTCAGTTTCGTTAATGTTTCTAATTGTTTTATTGGTATATTCGAGGTCTCAAGTTGATAAAACATTTTAAATTCCAACGTTGTTTTTGCATATCACATCCACAACGAATAAATTTAAATATTTGTTAACTAAATAAATAAAATTTGAAATTATTGTAAATATATCCATACAGCAAACGAAATTTGTGTTGACGCAAGTAAGTGTTCGAGAATTATTTACTAAAACGAAATTATTTGATGTAGTTTTTCTTTACTAACTAGTTTATTTATAATTAAAAACAAATAGCATTTAAAAAAAAAATAACAAAAAACAAGTCGGTCTAGACCGACTATACGATACCCTATACCATGCGTTTAGAGACCCTATCTCGTAGGTCCAATTAATTAGATATAGAAAATAAGCATAAACCAAATTTGAGTGACGTTATTAATTTGTTTGCCTTCGGATATGAAAAAGTTCATATCGGATGCTATATCTATATGGAACTAGGTCGAAAAATGGACCGATCCTGCCATATTTGTTCTCAAAAACATATTTATTTATTTATTTATCGTGGGTCAACCCCATTCCCCCTTATCCAATTGATCTGAAAGTTGGCCCATAGTCTTGTTGTGAAAAAATATTAATTTTGGGGTAGTCACGCACAGTCACGAAGTGATTTAAACCCCATTTTCCCTCATCCAATCCATCTGAAACTTGGTCCATACACTTGATGTGAAAAAAAAAATTAACTTTGACTTAGTCACGCACAGTCACGCATGGTCATGCACTATCAAGGAGAGACTTAAAACAGATTTCGCCTCATCCAATCATTCTGAAACTTGGTCGGTATACTTGCTGTAAGGAAATATTAACTTCGATATAGTCACGCATAGTCACGCACAGTCAACGAGTAATTTAAAACATATTTCCACTTCCGATCAATCTGAAACTTGGTCGATAGACTTGCTGTGAAAAAAGATTAACTTTGACATAGTCACAGTAACGGAGAGATTAAACCCTCACTTCTCCTCATCCGATCGATCTGAAACTTTGTCCATTGATTTGCTGTGGCCAAGGATTAATTTTAAGACAGTCAGACGCATAGTCACGCATAGTCACGGAGTGATTTAAACCCCATTTCCCCTCATCCAATCCATCTGAAACTTGGTTCATACACTTGCTGTGAAAAAAGATTAACTTTGACTTAGTCACGCACAGTCACGGAGAGACTTAAAACGGATTTCGCCTCATCCAATCATTCTGAAACTTGGGCGGTATACTTGCTGTAAAGAAATATTAACTTCGACATAGTCACGCACAGTCACGGAGTAATTTAAAACATATTTCCACTTATGCGATCGATCTGAAACTTGGTCGATAGACTTGCTGTGAAAAAAAGAATAACTTTGACATAGTCACGCATAGTCACGCACAGTCACGGAGATATTAAATCCTCACTTCCCCTCATCCGATCGATCTGAAACTTTGTCCATTGATTTGTTGTGGCCAAAGATTCATTTTAAGATAGTCACACATAGTCACGGAGATACTCAAAACTCATATGCATAATGAAAGAAAGAGTTTTAATAAAAACTTTGTTTTTATGGGTTAGATTATTTGATAGATTTAAGTGAAGATCGGGAATCAGCTTCATATGGGGGCTATGACTAAGAATTGTCCTATAGGGTTTATTTTTGGACTACTGATAAATGGATGTAATGAATATACACAAACCCAATTTGACCGAGATCTATATGATAATTTGGATATTATGGCAATTTAAGTCAATCTCATAGGGGTCATTTGTATGGGGACTAGATCTGAGAAGGAACCGATTTTCACCAATTTCAATAGCGTTCATCCTATGGCCGATAGAAGCTTATACACTAAATTTCATTAAAATATATTCATATTTGTGATCTGTAGTTTGATTACAAGGTCTACATGGACACACAGACGGACGGACGCTAAATCGACTCAGAAGGTGATTCCGAAAGTGATTCAGAAAGTGATTCTGAGTCGATCGGTATAATAAAAGGTCAACTATTTTTGGTAGTTACAAACAAAGTCATTATACCCTGACCTCATGGTGGTCGTGTAGCACTTAAAAAACCATTCATTTTTGATGTCAATAGAAATGAGTAAGTAAGCAAGACTCCAGAATTTTGAGAACGTTTGTTTGAGAAGTTTTGTATTTTTGGCATTAAGTGAAAAATTTATTTTGGCGACAAAGTCCAACTGTATTTAATAAAGAAAATCTTTTGCCAACGATTAAACATGGTGGGGTTGTATGGCAGGTAACGGTGTTGAGAAACTCATATTTATGTAGTCTATAATAGCTAAAATTGGATACATAAGTATTTTAAAACAAAATTTATAAGGAAGCGCTCATCAATTGGGCCTTGGAGAAGATTTTTGGTTCCAACAGGATAATTATCCAAAACACACGACCCACAATGTCAATCTGCGATTGCTCTACAATACTAAAAATCAATTAAGATCACAAACCCTATTACCCGATCTTACTGGAGCGCAAAATTCGTCAGCATAAAATACCCTGAAAGGAAATGTTACAAATCGTAATTATGGATGAGTGGGTTAAAAAACATAAAGAGAAGGCATTAAAATGGGTTAATCGACTCACAGAGGTCTTAAAGCTCAAAGGATATCCTACAAGTTACAAATTTAAGCAATAATAATTTAAATTTAGTTTTTGATGTCTAAACATCTATACGTGCAGGGGGGTAAATTTCTAATTCACAATACAATCACAAAAACAGCGTAATATGTGAGCGTAAGATCTTACGCGTAACATGTAAGCATTAAGACAAATCGGTGTGACATGATTGTTTGGTGAAAAAATTATGATATGGAATAACCTTTTTGTCGCTGTTTTCTGCGTTTTATTTATTACCAGATGTTTACACATCTCCCCTGTGATCGGACTCACATGATTTTTTATATAATTATTTCAAATGTACGAATACTTTTTCTTATATTTTTTTTATTTTTTTACGTTTTTACCTGCATAAAAGTTATTAAAATCAATAAACCTTAAATAAAAAACAAGTAAGAAAATTATAGTCGGTCTAGACCGACTATACGATACCCTATACCATGCGTTTAGAAACCCTATCTCTTAGGCCCAACTAACTGCACATAGAAAATAAGCAAAAACCAAATCTGAGTGGGATTTTTATTAATTTTTTTGGCTGCAGATATGAAAGAGTTCATATCGGATGCTATATCTATATGGGGACTAGGTCCAAAAATGAACCGATCCTGATCATGTTTGGTAAAGTCTCTTGTATTTTGCAAAAATATATACAAACAAAATCTGAGAAGAATCAGTGCAATATTTTTGGTTTTTAATAGATTTAAGTGAAGATCGGGAATCAGCTCTATATGGGGCCAAAGGGATCATTTTTGGACTACTCATTAATGGACGTAATGAACGCATACAAAACCCAATTTGAGTAAGATCTATATGACAATTTGGATCTTATGGCAATTTATGTCGATTTCATAGGGTAATTTGTATGGTGGCTAGGTCTGAACATGGACCGATTCTCACCAATTTCAATAGCGTTCATCCCATGACCGATAAAAGCTTACATACCAAATTTTATCAAAATATATTCATATTTGCGACCTGCAGTTTGATTACAAGGTTTACATGGACACACAGACGGGCGGACGGACGGACATTGTTAAATCAACTCAGAAAGTGATTCTGATTCGACTGGTATAATTAAAGATGGGTCTAGGTCAAATATTTTTGGTTGTTACAAACAGCAGCACAAAGTCATTATACCCAAACCACATAGTAGTATAGGGTATAATAATAAATAGCTTAATAATTTATTACAAATAATTCAGCTTAGTTAATTTTTTCTAATTTTTGTCAGTGTATGACAATTTTAATTTTTGGTGTACGGGGAGTTTTTCTAGAAAGTGTAGCTCTTCTTTAAAAAGTAACTTTTTTAAAATTCCCTTTATTATAAAAGTATTTTCATTAGTTTTCAACGGGCGATTTAAACTAGTTCCTACATTATGAATAAAAATTTATATAATGAATGTTTTAATATTTATACCCTATACCACTATGTGGTTTGGGTATAATGACTTTGTGCTGCTGTTTGTAACAACCAAAAATATTTGACCTAGACCCATCTTTAATTATACCGATCGAATCAGAATCACTTTCTGAGTTGATTTAACAATGTCCGTCCGTCCGTCCGTCCGTCCGTCCGTCTGTGTGTCCATGTAAAGATTGTAATCAAACTGCAGGTCGCAAATATGAATATATTTTGATGAAATTTGGTATATAAGCTTTAAGCGGCTACGGGATGAACGCTATTGAAACTGGTGAGAATCGGTCCATGTTCAGACCTAGCCCCCATACAAATTACCCATATGAAATCGACATAAATTGCCATAAGATCCAAATTGTCATATAGATCTTACTCAAATTGGGTTTGTATGCGTTCATTACATCCACTAATGAGTAGTCCAAAAATGATCCATTTGACCCCATATAGAGTTGCTCCCCGATCTTCACTTATATCTATTAAAAAACAAAAATATTACACTGACTCTTCTCAAATTTTGCTTGTATATATTTTTGCAAAATACAAGAGACTTTTCCAAACATGATCAGGATCGGTCCATTTTTGAACCTAGTCCCTTTATAGATATAGCATCCGATATGAACTTTTTCATATCTGCAGCCAAAAAAATTATCCTACTCAAATTTGGTTTTTGCTTATTTTCAATGTCCAGTTAGTTGGGCCTAAGAGATAGGGTTTCTAAACGCATGGTATAGGGTATCGTATAGTCGGTCTAGACCGACTATAATTTTCTTACTTCTTTTTATTCTTAAAGTTTTTGAAGAGTGCTATTTTGGATACCTATCTATGCTTAAAGAACCACCAATACGGTATTGTATTTCTTTCCTTTTCTATAAACAGTTTTTGAGAACATTCGTTTTAATAACATTGGAGCAGAAAGATGAAAGAAAGAAAGATGTTTGTGACCTTGTAGAAATGAGTGCTTTCGTTATCATGATAAAAGTTAAAAGTTTTATTTATATTTTTCTCCAATTAATCGATAAATACATCCTCTACCATTTGTTCCTTTGTCAACGAATTCATTCTCGATGAAATTAAACAATAATGTAGTTCCCCGTGGTAGCTAAAACCTCTTCAAACCACAACACTACTTTCTACTCAATTTCAGAGCTTATGACTTCAAATCAAACCATTAACAACCTGTGCCCATCTGTGCCGTCCAAATTTAAATTTTTCTTTTTCACAAATTATTGTATTTTGCAACTCAGTGAACCATGACATTGCACAAAAAAATTATTTATGCTTCTATTAAAATTCCGTTTACTGTGTATTAATACACATGTATGTACATACATACAGCATTAACAAATCATTGAAAATATTTACCTAAATATTATTTTATGTGAGTTCCCCACATCTATCATATTGATACATATTTTGAAGGAAATTTACATATCAGTCTTGGTATTTGAGGGTGATTTATTTGTCTACAATTCTTGGTATTGTCATAATTACGAAGCAAATTGTTAACCAAAACTGACACCTTTTGACGCAACATATTTACAAAAAAAAAAACGAATTGTTAAGTCATTCTTGTTAACAAAAAATCATATTTAGAGCGCTTTTTTATTCAGAAAATGTTTATTTATTTAGTTATGTCAATTTTTTTTTTTTAATTACAGATTTGCTGGGCCACAAACTTTCTGCAGCTTGGGAGGAGGAGTGCAATAAAAAACAAATGAAACATAAGGAACCAAGTCTACTAAGAGCAGTTCAAAGAGTGTTTGGTTTACGCTTTATTACCTTAGGTTGTGTACTTTTTATATTAGAAATAGGTTTACGGTAAATATTTCCAAAAAAAGCCTCCCTATTCAATTGATAACGTTATAATATGCCAAGTTAACAACACAATTGAATTGATTGATTGATTCATTTTTCATAGATAAATGTATTTGAAATTTTTTTCTTTTTTAGCGTCACCCAGCCATTATTTTTGGGTGGTTTAGTTTCTTACTATGCGAATCCCCAAAATAATACGAGTGGTGATCAGACCACGGCGTATTTATATGCATTGGGTGTAATCTTATGCAGTGCTTTCAATGTTATATTCATGCATCCTTACATGTTAGGCATACTGCACGTGGGCATGAAAATACGAGTGGCCATGTGCAGCATGATATATCGTAAGGCATTGCGTTTGAGTAAATCAGCACTGGGTAATACAACGTCCGGTCAAGTGGTGAATCTAATATCGAATGATGTTGGCCGTCTGGATACGTCAATGATACATATGCACTATTTGTGGCTGGGACCAGTTGAAATTACTATCATAACATATCTGATGTATAGAGAGGTAAGTTATGTCATCAATTGTAATTCATGTTTAATGAAAATTTTATTTAAACATTTTTATCAAATTGAATTACGAAATTATCACTATATTTGACTTTGATAGAGGTTTGTAAAAACATTTGGATTAATATAATTTAATTTGGATTAAATAATCGAAAATTCCAACAAAATTCCTAAACGCTCGCGCTTTAACACTATTAGGATCAATTTCTCAATATCCACTAAGAGCGAATTTTTGGGATGACAATTAAACTTAGTTTAGGTAAACTCACCGCACAATTCAAATAGTTTGAAAGTTATTAGTGTTTAAAAAGGCGAGCTTAAGGTGCTATTACATGATGTGTTTTTTACATATGTACTGTCAAATTTTCCCACAACAAAAGTTGTACACATCGTGTGATACATATGAAACATTGTTTATGTACAATACATGAGGAAAGTCACATGTACATTTTTCAATTAGAACAGGTTCTATTTTTGCATGACAAACAAATGAAAATACAACACTGCTTGTGGCGAAAGAAAAACAGAGTACATTTTAAAGATTAATATTGAAAGAAAAATAAATTGTTTAGTATTAATTAACAATTAAAAAATATATAACCTTTTTTTAACAACAAATTTTTGTAAATTCACAAATTAAATCAGCTGTTGTTTACATTTAGAGGTTATGTCATACGGAGAAACATACGCACGTGTGATAGCAAAAATTATGAATCATATGTAAAAGACAATTTTGACAGACATGAAGAATTTCATATGGATAAAAAAGGTGACAGTACATATGTAAAAAACATTTCGTGTAATAGCACCTTTAACTGACATTCCAAAATCTGAGACTAACTGACACTTTTAAGCAGACTTTTTTTTTAAATTTCTATGAAAAAATTTAAATTTATCCTGATGAGGGAGGTCCCAGAACAACCCGGAACGATTCAATTAAAATTGCAACTTACTTTGATTGGCCAAACTTTTGAATGGAAAGACAGAATTTAAAAATTTGTATCGCAAATTGAAAAGCATTTATTCAGCTATAAAAAAAATTAAAAACAAGATTTCGATTTCTTGAATTCGAATGTATCCTCGGTCGTGTCTCTGATGCTCCCCATCAAATACTGTACAACTTTTATAGTAACTTCCGTAGCATATATATTCAACCTTTTGGTTTTGGATAAGACCAGCACTCCTTTTTAATTAATATTTAACAATTGTCCAGAATTTCGGTAGAAAATCGTTGTTGTTGTCTTTATACCACTTCATTGGTATTATTTGAGCGTGGCATGTTGCTAGATCCGGCCAAAATTTTGTTGGAAATTTTTAATGCCCAATAAATGGCAGCAATCACTTATTTAAGCACTCCATCCGTCCGTCATTCCTTTTTGATTATATCAAAAGGGAACAACAATCAATGGCGAGTATTATGCTAACTGATTTCATGGTTTATGTTGGAAAAAAAGAGAGTTGTTTCACCAAGACAATGACACAACAATGAACAACAATAAGCAGGGTATCGAATCTGTTGAATATCGCTGGTAAAGGTGTATAGAGCTAAAAGAAGATTATGTTGAGAAATAAAGAAAATTGTTCCCAAATTTGCTGTATTTTCTCTATCAGGTCGCGTTATACTGGGACCTCTATTGTAATTTTAATGAAATATTAAGTAAAAGCGCTTTTGTAATATAATTTTCATAAAGTTCATTAATTAGAGTCATCCATTAGCCGACCTGCTTTATCAAAGTTAATTTCACCTTAAATTTTCATCCCGCTTTTAGGTTTTTTACAACTTTTGAAAACTATCAAACGCCTTTTACTTTTAAAATTAAAGTATGTTATGTCTGATTCATGGTTTTTGTAGAATACAGAGCATTTTTTTGGGGAATTAAAATAAAAATAAAATTAAAATAAAAAAAAGAATTTCCTGTCCTTTATTTCTTTTTTTTTTTTTTTTTTTTGGGGGCAACTAGAAATTGTATTAGCACAAGAGAAATATGAAAAGAGAGCTTACATTTAAATATATTCCTATCGTACCTATGTATAAGGAATATGGGCCTCAACGAAGAGCTTGTATTTTGGTTTATTAGTTGCCAGAATAATTTTACCCCAACATCTTTAGTCAATTCCATGTGTGTGCGGGGCCTTCCTTTTGGTTTCCAGTCAATAGCATTTTCCGGTGATTATTTTCTTGAGACATTGGTTTATAAATACTTATAGGTTTTGGGAGTCAGGTCATGCGACATGCCATGTCTCGCTTCCGAAAAAAGTGTGGACTTGACGTTCGAATTCAGTTTCTACAGTTTGACAAGGTGCGAGAGTGATAATGATTTCCATACAGTGTTTAAGCGTTGAAAAGTTACCATTGCTGCTAATAGTTATAATGATCCCTATATAACAAAACGAAGTTATGAAGTTAATTTTAAACTTCTCAGACGCACTCTGATTTACTCAGTGTGTTTTAATCTTTACAATGTTTTTTTAAAGACCAGGGGGGCAAATCGTCGCATTCGATATCGAGTAAAATCAATCGAAATTCCATATTTTGGTTTATTATTTAAAGAAGATGGGCAATCGTCAGACCTCGTTTCACTTTTACTATTAACTATTGGACCATACTCTTAGTATTTTATTTTGGAAAATAAAAAAATAATTTCGATAACGAATGCGACGATTCGACCCCACCCGGGTGGCTTATCGCCGCATTTGACATCGAGTAAAATTAATCGAAATTCCATATTTTGGTTTTTTATTTGTTGGCACTTTTTGGCACTTTTTTTTTTTAAGCCAGTTCCGCGAAGCCGAGTGGCTTGTCTGCAGAATCTAATTTGGCTATTTTTTTTTGCAGCGACAGACCAAAGCCTTTGGTGGGAATCGAACCCACGACCCCCGCATGATAGGCGAGCACGCTACCTACTCACCTACCGGGGCGCTTAAAGAAGTCAGACAAACATAAGACCTCGTTTCACTTTTACTCTTAACCAGAGGCCATAATTCGTAAACTGTGACAGAGTAAAATCATTCTTAGTGTTTTATTTTCGTACATAAAGAAATAATTTCGATTCAAAAATTTCGATAACGAATGCGACGATCCCTGCACTCATAGCAGAATCCTCAATGCATATACCATCCGCTTAGTCAAGATCACAAAGGCGTTGCTAAATACCTCATGTAATATCTAATGCATAACGACATCTAATACCACATTTTTTTATTATAAACCAACACTCGGGGGAAGCCCCCGCAAATGCAGTGCATTGTGTTGATCTCAGGAAAATTGGTTATGGAAAGGTGGAAAGAGGTAGTAGTGTTTGTGGATATTTGGTTTAAACTTTATTAGATTGTAACTGTCAGGAAAGACTTGTGTGGGGAGTTTATTCCACGTAGGGCTAGTTCGACTGATGAACGAACTTTCTCTGTAATGCGATGTGCAGTCAACTTGACAATAGACTACAAATGGATATGATCTACTAGAGACGCGGGTATTACGAACTGAAACCCGGGCACTTAGATTGGGTTCGCTAGTGTTAGTAGAAGATTACATAACCTATATTCCGACGATGTTCTAACGAATCAGTAGAGTTGGATACCCTTTTATTATTAAGGAGTATTAACTCCCTTCTTTGTACACGGTACACTAGCTCCAAATAGACTTTGAAGTTCCTATAGATTTTAAGGAGATCAGAAATAGTAAAGTAATTACTTTGTACCATTTTAGAAAATCAAGATACTTGAATGCATCTTTCGGCACTTGAAAATCATGTTCGTTCCAACGGACATCGCATTGAATTCTCATGCCTAGAAGATCAAGAGTATCCGATTCCTCAATACCTATACCTCCCATATATATATCATTAAAAAAAAACAAAAAACATTGGTTTTCTGCGCATCAAAATCCATTGGCTATTTCACTTAAAGAAATCTTATGATAACCAAATTCTAAAAACATGTTCGTGCTACAATACATTTGTTCGTGCTACAATACATTTTTTCTTGAAAAAAATAAAAATCATCCCTTATCAAAAGGAAGCTAATAATGTCCAAAATTAAAAAAAAAATACTAGAACGACCGCAGCTTATCTAATTAAGGTTTTTAATCTTCAGATTTCGAAACACTTTCCATTTAACCAGATTTTGAATAAACATTTTAATTAAAATTACTAAGCTCAACTTCCCCAAATTGTTCTATATTATAATTTTAGTACCCTACACCACTCAGTGGTCAGGGTTATGTTCGTCCATCCGTCTGTCTGTCTGTGTTTCCATGTAAACCTTGTAATCAAACTACAGGTCGGAAATATGAATATATATTTATAAGACTTTGTATGTATGGTGGACCATTTAAGTTTGGCATTTGCATTTTTCTATAAATAAATAACTCATATTTTTTTTTTTTCATTCGGGTTTTTTTATTCGAAAGTAAAATCCTTGCGGTTAATTAATTCATTCAAATGACTTACTCGGCTGGCCATGCATTTTCGACAGTATGGAGCTGCATTTTACCGATGACTGCATTCATTTTTTCTTTTAGTACTTCAATCGACGCTGGGCGATTAATGTAAAATCCTCCTTAACAGCTCCCCACAAATAATTGTCCAACGGGGTAAACTCGGAGCTACGCGGTGCACATCGCCAAACCCGCTAATAAAGCGATTTTAGAACTTGCCACGCAAAAGATCGATTGTTTCACGGCTTGTGTAGCATGGCACGTCACCCCGTTGAAACCAAATGTTAACCAGTTCCATATCTTTGAAAATGGGCCACAAAAAATCAAAAACTACACCAAACAGTGTATCGTGCGCAGTGCATTGTAGTCATGGTTCCCATATGAAGCTGCTTCTCGATATATACGAAAAAATATAGCATAAAATTTTCTCAAATTCGGTTTGTATATTTTTTTACGAAAAATAAATGAATTTACTAAATATGGTCATGATCGGTCCATTTATCGACATAGTCCCCATATAAGAATAACATCCGATATGAACATCTTCATTTCTGCGGATTACAAATTCTTACTATGCCACCCAAATTTGGTTTATTCTTATTTTCTTTATCCAATTAATTGGACTTAAGGGCCTTTTATTAAACTCATGTTATAGGGTATCTTAAAGTCGGTCTAGATCGACTGGATTTTTCTAACTTATTTTATTCTTCGGTTCAGATGTTCGAACAAAACCAGTTGATTCTTCAAATAAGTAATTCCTGCTCTAAAAATCCAAATTTTTTCGGTCAATCTTATCCCATGTCACTTTGGATGCTAAGTGGTATAATAGACATAATATAGTTTTTTTGGTGCCAAGATATGAAAATTCGCCAGAACTTTGAACAATCGAACGATACTGGGCTTTGGTTAAAGAATATCAAGGGTTACAAAAAAAAAATTGACAATTAAGCCACAATTTAGATTCCGAAGTGGTCTGATTCTAACAAGAAGTAAAAATTTTACGATACTATAAAATCGAAAATAGTGTAAATTTCCGATAAAGTTAAGAGTTAAGAGAAAAATGCATTTGCGACTCCATAAAGTATTGTAATCACGATCATTCACAAAAAAAACTCATTTACCTGGGTAAAGTTATGAAAGTATTGGTTATCATTATTTCGAGCGGGTTGCTATTAAAAATGGGGTAAATCGGGCATCACTACCCCAAGATATATCCAAAAATATAAAGACACCTTTAAAAAAATGCTAAAAACTCAGTGTGTTTGTTGTAATAATTTAGTATTAAGTTTATCAAATTGTTTACTTTTTCAAATATTTTGTTTACATTTGTACATTTGTTTACATAGTGCAATAAGTCCACATATTAATGTATACGTAAACCCCATGTGTAGGGTATCAAATTGAATAAAGATTTGAATATTTTCAGATTATTGTGTTTTTGTGTTATTTTAGTTTCAGTTTTAGGTAGTTAAGTCGTAGACATTAAAACCTGGAACCACATATTCATATTTTAATCTTTCTTACATCCATGATCTACTCTTTCCTTCTTTTTCAAAAATTTATAGATTGGTGTATCGTCCTTATTCGGTGTGGCCATTATGGTACTATTCCTGCCGCTACAAGCCTTTTTGGGTAAAAAGACGTCCGTATTACGTTTGCGAACCGCTCTGCGTACCGATGAACGGGTACGCATGATGAACGAAATCATCCAAGGTATACAAGTTATTAAAATGTATGCTTGGGAAATACCGTTTGGAAAAATGGTACAATACGCTAGACGAAAAGAAATGAATGCTATACGTTATGTCAATTATATTCGAGGTATCTTGCAGTCCTTCATTATGTTTCTTACCCGCATCTCAGTATTTGCTAGTTTGGTGGGTTATGTTCTGTTGGGGCAACTGTTAACAGCCGAAAAGGCTTTTGTTATCACAGCCTACTATAATATTCTCCGTACAACAATGACGGTTTACTTTCCCATGGGTATATCCCAACTTGCCGAAACGCTGGTTTCCATTAAAAGAATACAAAATTATATGATGCATGAAGAGACAAAAGTTCGTGATAAATCGCAAGATGTAGATTGTGAGAATAATACTAAATTTCAACCTACTGTCATTATTGAGGAGAATGGTAAAGCTATAGGTATGAATGGTCTAATAAAACCCATGACCCATCATCAACATTATCATCATCATTTGGAATCAGGTATAGTTATAAAAAAACTGAAAGCCAAATGGGATTCACAATCAGCGGAATATACATTGGATGATATTGATATTATTATAAAACCACGTACATTGGTAGCTGTTATAGGTCCAGTGGGATCGGGAAAGTCAAGGTATGTTGCAAGAAAAAAAAATGTGTTTTTAGAAAATATACAAAATATTTATTACTATTTTAGTTTAATACAAGCTATTCTCGGTGAACTCCCAGCAGAATCTGGATCGGTTAGTGTTAATGGTACTCTGTCATATGCCTCACAAGAACCCTGGCTATTTACTGGTACAGTGCGTCAAAATATTTTATTTGGTTTGCCAATGGATAAGCAGCGCTATCGTTCAGTTGTTAAAAAGTGTGCGCTGGAACGTGACTTTGAACTATTACCATACGGTGATAAAACAATTGTAGGCGAACGCGGCGCTTCACTCTCTGGTGGCCAAAAAGCACGTATTAGTTTAGCCAGGGCCGTTTACCGCAAGACCGATGTCTATTTACTTGATGATCCCTTAAGTGCTGTTGACACTCATGTGGGACGGCATCTGTTTGATCAGTGTATGCGTGGTTTCCTACGTGATGATATCGTGTTGTTGGTTACCCATCAATTGCAATTTGTTGAACAAGCCGATCTTATAGTTATAATGGATAAGGGTCGAATAAGCGCTGTAGGCACCTTTGAATCCATGCGCAAAAGTGGTTTAGATTTTGCCAAACTTCTTATGCAAGCCGACCATCAAGAAAATGCCAATGCCAAGGGAGCTGGTGATGAACTATCCCAGAGTCGTCTGATGTTATCGCGTCAAAATAGTAAAATGCGTTCAAGGCAAAATAGTGTATCATCAATGAGTTCTGCGGCCGAATCGACTCCAGACGATTCGCCCATGCAAGTGCAGGAAAATCGTGAACCGGGTAAAATTGGTTTGACTTTATATAAGAAATATTTTGGTGCCAACGGGAGTTATTTTTTGTTTGGTGTCATGTTATTCTTTTGTATTGGAGCTCAGTGCTTGGCTTCAGGAGGTGATTATTTCTTATCATATTGGTAAGTGGAACGAACAACTGTTTTAGAAAAGAAATAATTTAATAATTTAATTATCTGAAATTTTTATTCGCAAGCCTCGCCATTAATTTATAAGATAAAATTTATTCAGAAAACGCATCAGATAAAACTTGATTGGCTGGACATACCAATAATTAGAATAGACCTTTTTGTAATCCACGATCTTATTTTATGAAACTTTAATCTAAATCCCTTTTGATTGTGATTTAGGAATCCACGCTTTAATTAATAGTCCCTTAAAATCTTAACATCGCAGCTTTTTAAAGGCGAACAAATCGGCTAGAAACAATCTAACGAAACGCACAGTTAAAAATTTGTTCGTTTAAATACTTCGTATTAAGAAGGTTCAACCGTTGCTTCGATCAAATCTAAATACCTAAATCTCAGAAAGTGATTCTGAGTCGATTGGTATAATAAAAGATGGGTCTATGTCAAATATTTTTGGTAGTTACAAACAGCAGCACAAAGTCATTATACCCAAACCACATAGTGGTATAGGGTATAAAAATCACTAAGAATTTCAGGGTTTACATAATCGGCTTTATCAACACCGGAATTAGTTCTTAAGATATTCCACATTTGCTTAGTAAACGCGCGCAAGGGTACATGCGCATTTCTAATATTTTTTACACCCTATACCACTATGTGGTCAGGGTAACTACCAAAAATATCACTTTCTGAGTCGATTTAGCGATGTCCGTCCGTCGGTGTGTCCATGTAAACCTTGTAATCAAATTACAGGTCGCAAATATTAATTAATTTTGATTAAATTTGGTACATAAGCATCTACCGACCATAGGATGAACGTTATTGAAATCGGTCCATGTTCAGACCAAGTCCCCATACAAATGACCCTATGATATCGACTTAAATTACCATAATATCCAAATTATGATATAGATCTCGGTCAAATTGAGTTTGTGTATCTTTATTACATCCATTTATCAGTAGTAAAGCCTATAAGACAATTCTTAGTGATAGCCCCCACATGAAGCTGATTCCCGATCTTCACTTAAATCTATTAAAAACAAAAATATAGCACTGAATTTTCTCAAATTTGGTTTGTATATTTTTTGCAAAAAATAGGTGTCCTTGCCAAATATGTTCAGGATCGGTTCATTTTTCGACCCAGTCCACATATATATAGTATCCGGTATGAACTTTTTCATATTCAAAGGAAAAAATTAATAACAATGCCACTCAAATTTTTTTTATGCTTATATTCTTTATCCAATTAGTTGGGCCTAAGAGATAGTGTCTTTAAACGCATCGTATAGGGTATCGTATAGTCGGTCTAGACCGACTATAATTTTCTTACTTGTTTTTGTTTTCAGTTGACAAATCCAACAATAGTGAACGCATAAGCTAGAAGAGCTTCTTGAAAGCCATTAATAAGACATGAAACGCACTGATGGATAAATTGTTTTACGAAATCAACACAATTTTGGGAAAACGATAGATTTTCCAATTTTCAAAAATTTAAATTTGAATTTTGCCACTATGCCCAACGTTAGTACTGTGAATTAAAAGACTATATTTTTACCAGGGATCCTGTATACATTAAACTGTCGTCTCCAAATCTAAACATTTTTCGTTCATAACGAAGATTGCTGATCATTTGGTCGAATAATCTTACAGACTTTCTAGAATCCCAGTTTTTTAGGTTATTAAAGACACAGCTAGCAAGTAAGAAAATTATAGTCGATACCCTAACCATGCGTTTAGAGAGGGGGTCTCAGGTCCAACAAATTTGATATGGAAAATAAGCATAAACCAAATTTGAGTGGCATTGCTGTTAATTTTTTTGGCTGCAGATATGAAAAACTTCATATAGGATGCTATATTTACATGGGGCCTAAAAAATGAATCGATCTTGACCATATTTGGTATTTTTTTATTTTTAGGCAAAAACATATAGAAACCAAATATGACAAAAATCTGTGCAATAATTTAGTTTTTTTTTAATGGGGGCTATGACTAAGAATTGTCCTACACATCATTTTTTGGACTACTAATTAATGGGTATAATAAACACACACAAACCAAATTTGACCGAGATCTATATGATATGTTTGGATGTTATGGCAATTGAAGTCGATCTCATAGGGGTCATTTGTATGGGGACTAGTTCTGAACTTGAACCGATTTTTATCAATTTCAGTAGCGTCCTATTGCTGATAAAAGCTTATATACCAAATGTTATCGAAATATATTCATATTTGCAACCTCTAGTTTTATTACAAGATTTACATGGACACACAGACGGACGGACGGACATCGCTAAATCGACTCAGAAAGTGATTCTGAATCGATCGGCATAATAAAAGATGGGTAGTTTTGGTAGTTACAAACATCAGCACAAAGTCATTATATCCTGTCCACATGGTGTAAAAAACATAAGAAATACAGAATAAGAAGCTCTTAAAATATTTAGATTCGAAATCTTTTTAGGAACTCTTGATCCAAAACTCTTCTGAAACGTTACACTAATGAAACATATTTGGGCAATGATTGGGTTAGGAATTAATCAGGCTCAAGATCAAGTGTTTTATCAAGATAGTGCAGCGTTGCCAAATACAACAGTTCTGTTCAAGAGGCTGCTGAAAACCAAGAGCATCTAAATCTAATTTTTAAATCGGCCATTTTGAACGAGTACATATAATAAAGTTTCTTTAAATAAAAACATATGTATACATAACACAGAACGTTAATAACATAATAACAAAAAACAATAAGACACTTACGAGTAACAATAATTAAAATTAACAAAAATACACCCTTGTGCTTTTACATTTCATATTGTACTAATTTTTGTATTTATTTATTTATTTTTGAGCGCAATTATCAGTGTCAGTTTTGTAGTTCATTCTATTCTCTTTATGTATATTTATAATATGCAGCATTTCTACAATGGGCCATTGTGCAGAAAAACATCATCTACCAAACTTAGATGAGATAGAAATTTTACAAAGAGAGGACAAATACAACAAACGGTACACACTAGAAATGCTGCATATTATAAATATACATAAAGAGAATAGAATGAACTACAAAACTGACACTGATAATTGCGCTCATAGCTACCGGCACATCATAAATAAATACAAAAATTAGTACAATATGAAATGTAAAAGCACAAGGGTGTATTTTTGTTAATTTTAATTATTGTTACTCGTAAGTGTCTTATTGTTTTTTGTTATTATGTTATTAACGTTCTGTGTTATGTATATGTTTTTAGAAATTATATTCCTGAGGATGCTATCCAGCGGATAGCGAAATATTGAATAAATAAAAAACAACAACAAAAATTCCAAAATTGGCCTCAAGCTCAATAAACGTATAAATTAGTAACAACAAAAAGGTCGACGAAAACACAAATATTTATTGTTTCTTTAAATATTTTAGGGTGAACAAAAATGGTCAAAGTCAAAAGACTGTCACCGATGCCTATCGAAGACCCGAACTGCGCTTAAATGACAACACCAATCCCGTGGATTTGTACATCTTTACAGCCATTAATGTATCCATAATATTCTTTGCCTTAACGCGTTCCCTGCTGTTCTTCAATTTGGCCAAGAGATCTTCGACGAGTCTGCACAATACCATGTTTCACGGTGTTACGCGAGCGGCAATGTATTTTTTCAATACGAATCCAGCTGGTCGTATTCTTAATCGTTTCTCCAAAGATCTCGGTCAAGTGGATGAAATATTACCGGGTGTTATGATGGATGTTGCACAAATCTTTTTGGCTATTCTTGGTATTGTTGTGTTATTATGTGTGGTAAACCTTTGGTATTTGCTGGCCACAGCCTTTTTGTGTATCATTTTCTATTTTTTGAGATCATTCTATTTGAATACATCCAGAGATGTTAAACGTTTGGAGGCCATAAGTAAGTTGATTTTCAGATTATCAAAAAATTCAATTATTGTATATGGTCTTTTTTCTCTTCTAGCACGTTCTCCTATTTACTCCCATCTGGGTGCCTCACTAAATGGCCTATCCACAATTCGAGCTTTTGGCGCTCAACAGGTGTTAATTGCAGAATTTGATAATTACCAGGATTTGCATAGTTCGGGTTATTATATGTTTCTATCAACCAGCCGAGCCTTTGGCTATTGGTTAGATTGTTGTTGTGTTTTGTATATAGCCATTATAACTCTGAGTTTCTTCGTTTTCACACCCGAAAACGGTGGTAACGTAGGCTTAGCTATTACTCAAGCTATGGGCATGACAGGTATGGTCCAGTGGGGTATGCGTCAGTCGGCCGAGTTGGAAAACACAATGACGGCCGTGGAACGTGTAGTCGAATATGAAGATATAGAACCGGAAGGTCAAATGGAATCACCACCCAATAAGAAGCCACCGAAATCTTGGCCAGAAGATGGTCAAATTATTTTCCACAATTTAAGTTTACGCTACTTTCCCGATCCCAAGTCTGAGAATGTGTTAAAACATTTGAATATATCCATTAACGCCCGTGAGAAAATTGGTATTGTTGGTCGTACTGGTGCCGGAAAGTCGTCGCTGATAAATGCTCTATTTAGACTGTCATATAATGATGGCTCGGTGATAATCGATAAACGTGATACCAAAGATATGGGTCTACATGATTTGCGTAGTAAAATCTCTATTATACCCCAGGAGCCTGTATTGTTTTCAGGTACAATGCGTTATAATTTAGATCCATTTGATGAATACTCGGATAATAAATTATGGGAATCATTAGAAGAGGTAAGTGTTCTTTTCACCATGGCTTTTTTTTAAGAGTCTAATGCGATCCGAGAGTTATAGACCAATTCAAGACTAGATTTACAAATGTAGACCTTACTTAGAGCTTTTTGTAGTAAATTTCTTTAACCAAAAGTAGGAGATTTTTGAGTGGTAGTTTTGGTGTAGTTTATTTAAAGACCAGTTTAAAATAAAAATATTTAAATTTAATCCTAGTCAACTAAGTCTAAATCTTGTCTGAGTTTTGATGACTTTAAGGCAGACAGAAAAAAAATTGGATTTCAGTTAAAAGATTCATACTATCAATTAAAAAATTGTTTAAATTCGTACCTCTAAACAAATTTATAGTATGAATGAAAAATATTTAGTAATATTTAATCATACAAGCATATCCCAGCACTCGAAATTCAAGTGCAAATTCTAGGAAATTTAATTTTTTCATTCAATTTTTTTCTTTCAATATTTTTTTAATCTACATATAAAATTTATGAATATTTAAATAAAATTCATTAAATTTCATAGTAAATATTTGTTGAACACACAGAACATAAATAAATGAGTTTTTTAATAAATAATTTTATAAGAGCCTTAAGGTACGCTAATCAATTTTAGCAATTGACAATTCAACAAAGGGCGAGTGATATACAATTATAATGAAATTCGATGAATTTTGCACGTATTAATATATAGATTAACAAAATATTCAGTTATAAAAACTAAATATGAGTTTTAGGTAGAAATTAATTTGTTAACAATTAATTACTTAACATTTCGAATATTTAGCTCGCTTGTGCTCATCTTCGATTATCCGACAAACTCGCTCGGGGTTAGCAACGTCCTCTACCAATCGTTGGGTAATTCTGATTTTAAATGAGACGAAGTGGCTTAAATAAATTTCATTCAGTAATTGGATGAAACATTCAGGGATTTTAATACCATTTATGACCCCTGGGTTCAAACACTTTTTCAGTACTTCCGTAAGGGACTGCTAAGTTATTCGATCGATATCCGCATGGTATCTGTTAAATCCAGGATGTGGTTGAAAACTACTGTACAATTCTTTTCCCTCTCTTATTATAATCTGATTCCCTAACGCGTAGGTCAATGGTTGGTGATCTGTGAAAATTCTAACCTTCTTCGCGCCATACAGGTAGGAACGCAAATTTTCCAAGGCCCACACGATAGCCAGCATTTCCCTTCCGTTCGTATCGTAATTTTCCTCCCTTTTACTAAGAGAACGTGAGATATACGCAATCGGCCTATCTGCCCCAAACAATTTTGAGATAATACAGCCCCGATAGCATAATTAGATGCGTCGGTAGTCAAGTTGAATGGTTGATCGAAGTCAGAGAATGCCAAGACTTCGGATGAGATTAACAGGCTTTTAAGCTCGTTGAAAGCTTGTTATGCCTCTTTCGTCAGGGTAATGGATACCTTCCTAGACATATTTGCCTTGATCTGTGCGCTTCCGCCCCTGGTAAGGTTCGTTAAAGGTCTAGCGACTTTCGCGTAATCCTTGATAAATTTCCTATAATACGAAGTCACGCCGAGAAAACTCTTTAAGTCCTTTAGCGTCGCGGTTGGAGCCAAGTTCCGAATCGCCTCAACCCCACTTGGGTCTGCTCGTATTCCGTTCTCTAACTGGTCAAATAAAAATAGATGCTCCTATAGTTTACTCAGATAAAAAAAAAATAAAAATTTCCCTTAGAGAAAGCTTTTGAGTACCTCTCTGGAATTATCCTATAACTTTTCAGAAAAATGTCAAGTGATTTCCCAACTGAATCCTGTGAAATTTCCCAGAAAAAGGTATTTCCTATCAAATTCTGTTGAAAAGAGTTCTCGCCCACGGCAACTGATCAATCAACACTTTCCCGTAGACAAAAAGCAAGTTCAATTCTTATATTTTCCCAACACGGTTCAACACCCTTGCCTGATTTAACAATTCTTGTTAAATCAAAAGCAAATTTAGTTGTCAGAATTTTCTCTTCTGATAATTCCTAAAATGAACGTTTCGTATGCTATTCATGTCAAAAATCCCAAACGCAATCTATCCAAATTACAGTTGTTATAAAAATTAGAGCAGTTGTCCACGTAGACATATCCGTAGTTCAGCAAATCGTACAAATTCGAGGGTTGTCCGTTAGTGAATTTTTCCCTAACACATAAGATCCACGTAACCAATTTATACAACCAGATGCCAAAATTGCCAATATCCTATAATCGTACGCATCCGCCGAGTTATTTACCCAATGATGGTTTTTCTCTCGCATTAATTTTAATTGTTCCCCGTATTTCATATAAAGAAAATCTGTAGTTAATCTAAATTGTCATCAGTACCCTATATTATAAAAAATTTTTAATTAGTTGCTAAGTTATTATTTATTAATGATTTTATAATTCTCCCTATAATTAGCCCCATACTGCAAAATAATAAATAAAATATTATCTATTTCATGTTTCTCCTTACTATATCCTAATTGGTCCCCGCTTCTTTTTATTCCGTAAGTATTTCTTCCGCGCGAGGCGTTTTATCCTCGTTATTAGAGTTATCATTTTTCGCAACCTTTCCCTGTCTTCTTCTTCTACAGTATACAGATTTACTATTGTCTCTAATTCTTCCTCGAGCTCCCGAACATACATTTCGCACAAATACTCCCTTAGTATCAAACCGAAAAAATGGGGATCCAAAAAGGGATTCTGAGTAAAAGGTCCTCTATGTCTGTCAGTTTAGAATTAATAGTCTAGCGGGAGTAACAAATCTAACCAAGCCTAGAAACCAGTTTTTCCCTTTTTTTCTTTTATATATTCTCTTTATTTTATCAGAGGGTTACACCCTGTTTCACAATATACCGTGTCACAAAAATGAAATAATAGAAAGAATTCCTTGCACTTACCCTTGAGCTCCAATTCAATTCTAGGCAACGTTTTTATACCCTATACCACTATGTGGTTTGGGTATAATGACTTTGTGCTGCTGTTTGTAACAACCAAAAATATTTGACCTAGGCCCATCTTTAATTATACCGATCGAATCAGAATCACTTTCCGTCCGTCCGTCCGTCCGTCCGTCCGTCCGTCTGTGTGTCCATGTAAAGCTTGTAATCAAACTGCAGGTCGCAAATATGAATATATTTTGATGAAATTTGGTATATAAGCTTTTATCGGCCATGGGATGAACGCTATTGAAATTGGTGAGAATCGGTCCATGCTCAGACCTAGCCCCCATACAAATTACCCATATGAAATCGACATAAATTGCCATAAGATCCAAATTGTCATATAGATCTTACTCAAATTGGGTTTGTATGCGTTCATTACACCCACTAATGAGTAGTCCAAAAATGATCCCTTTGACCCCATATAGAGCTTCTTCCCGATCTTCACTTAAATCTATTAAAAAACAAAAATATTGCACTGATTCTTCTCAAATTTTGTTAGTATATATTTTTGCAAAATACAAGAGACTTTACCAAACATGATCAGGATCGGTCCATTTTTGGACCTAGTCCCTTTATAGATATAGCATCCGAAATGAACTTTTTCATATCTGCAGCCAAAAAAATTAATAAAAATCCCACTCAAATTTGGTTTTTGCTTATTTTCAATGTCCAATTAGTTGGGCCTAAGAGATAGGGTTTCTAAACGCATGGTATAGGGTATCGTATAGTCGGTCTAGACCGACTATAATTTTCTTACTTGTTTGTTTTAATATTGGTTTTAGTAATTTTAAGTTTACGTACTAATTCGCGAAGTACATGTGATATCGGTGGGTAAATGAATCTTTTACGGAAAAAAATTTAGATTTTTATTAATTTTCATTATTTTTATGTTACGACTTATTTTTAAAGTCTTTATTAGTGTCTTGGCTCATGATTTTTCCTTCCTGTTTTTCACAACACAATTTCTTATTTATTTTTGTTTTCGCTAACAATTTTTCCATTCTAATTGCGTTGTAAAAAGTGATTTTTCTGTTTTGTCAGAATTTTCTCTGACAATTTTTTATTTGATTCAGGATAAAAATGCCTTTCCAATTTCACAATTTCGTATATTTCTATAATTTTTATTTAAAAAAATGCATTCCTATTTTCACAATTTCTTATTTTTCGACAAAAAAAAAAAAAATTTTTTTTGTTGAACATATACCTTACAAAAATATATTTAAAAAATATTTTCTTCCTTTTTCTCTAAAATGTAGATTAAATAAATACGCATACAAAGGTCATCCTTACGTTTCCCTGTGTACATACACTTGCCCATGCAATTGCGCTCATTATTAATTCATTGGTATTATTAATTTATATCCTTTTAAATGGAGGATCGTGGGGTCCGGTTTCGAGCAGTGAATACTGACGTACTGAGGCACGATTTGTCTCACCCTGCGAACTTTCCAGCTTAAGCTCATAATTACCAGGCGAAAAGGAAGCATTCATACCCACTGAGTAGTGTAGGTTCTTAAGTTTACTACAACTTGTGAGTTCATGATTCGGGCCCCCTTTATCCTTTTGTAATATCGCCGTTTGGCGAAGGAGCGTTCTGAAGCAAAGTTTCGCGTTTTTCATAAGCAATTAGTTTTTATTTTTGTTATTGTAGTCATATAAAGTTTTTTACGCACTGGAGGGCCTGGAGTGCAGGATCGCAGCACGCTGGGACTTATTCAAGTCCCATATTGGTCACTTTTTTATTATTATATAGCAAGAATGTACACTTACCCATCTCCGAGGGGAAATCCGAAG
Source organism: Cordilura impudica (assembly GCA_963682025.1). NCBI lineage: Eukaryota > Metazoa > Arthropoda > Insecta > Diptera > Scathophagidae > Cordilura > Cordilura impudica. The sequence goes on along the minus strand of OY821517.1, from coordinate 318,277,153 downwards.
GATACTTTATCTTATAACGGGATAATTTTAAAATTTCCATAAATTCACTTTTTGTAGCAATTTTCCATTGCAAATAACAATTCGATTTCGTATTTTTTCAACTTTCATTTTTAAATTATCTCAAACAAAATATTTTTCATTTTCTTTTTTATTTGGTTTAATGCTTTCTCAATTTTCCAAATAATTAACTAATTTTTTCAAATTCTTAATTTCTCAAAAAAAAAATTTCTAAAGAAAATTTCACTTTTATATTATCTTAAACAAAATATTTTTCATTTTCTTTTCATTTGGTTTAATGCTTTTTCAATCAACTAATTTTTTCTTAATTTCTCAGAAAAACATTTCAAAGGAAACCTTTTATAAAAAAAAAAAAAATTTTTTCAATTATTTTAGTTTTTATTTTTATTATTTTGGCATGAAAGGACACTTTAATTTTTTCCTTTTTAATTTTTCACATTTTCATTCTTAACATTAAAAAAAAATTTTTTTTTTTTTTATTCTAAAAGGACACTTTTTACTTTTATTCTTAACATTTTATTAAAAAAAATTTTTTTCAAGTCATGAGCCAAGCACTTAAGGATCCGGCACATCCTTTTTGTCTCGCGACTGGCCGGTCCCTGCTCGGGCGCCAGTTAAGCGCGTCCTTGCGCGCACGTAAAAAAAATTACTTCAGTTGGGCCACCCATGGGGCCCAACTCACCTTTTTAATTAAAACACCGCACTTTTGTTTTTTATGGATTAATTTTATTTCTCTGTTCTGTACGCTGTCTAGAATTGAACTGCCTGCCAACCTGCCTTTGCAAGTTAATATAATTAAAAATAAAGTTACAATTTTGCTTACCCTAGCTTAATCTAATGGGGACCACAACATACTGTGATTGTCCAATAATTTGCGTGTGCAAATATTTGCTTAGCCTAGCTTAAATTAATGAGAACAATAACTTCGTTTTGTTCCCATGATTTCCCAATACAAAAGAATGCAGGCGTCATGTTACACTCGTGCCATCGTGATATGTCGTAGACAGAATGGTAGTGCGCGGGGTGTTAACAGCAACACGCGCTGTCCGTGGTATTTGCTGAGTCGACGACAGAATGTTGTTTTAAAAAAGGTATTGGAAATATGCGATGTGTTAACTTATATTTAAATATAAAAGTAAATAATAAAGAATATATGTTTTAAATTTAAACAGTTTTTATTGAAAATTATAGGAGATATGGACATTTGAAAATACTTTTGGACGATAGAGTAGCTCTAGATATTTATAACCATTTCAGTTTAGGTGCTGATCCCCACTTATCGATCTATATCTAATTTGTAAATCTAGTATCTCGCCATAAAACTACATTTTCTCGCCTATTTCTGTAGGTCAAACTTAAGGATGTGGTCTCCGAATTACCCAGTGGCTTACATAGTAAAATTTCCGAAGGCGGCACTAATTTCTCCGTCGGCCAAAGGCAGCTGGTTTGTTTGGCCAGGGCGATACTACGTGAAAATCGGATCTTGGTAATGGATGAAGCCACCGCAAATGTTGATCCCCAAACGGATGCCTTAATACAGACCACCATACGCAGTAAATTCCGACATTGTACCGTTTTGACAATAGCCCATCGTTTACATACCGTTATGGACTCCGATAAAGTTTTAGTTATGGACGCTGGACGAGCAGTCGAATTTGGATCACCCTTCGAATTGTTAACGCAAAGTAAAACAAATATTTTCTATGGCATGGTTAAACAAACAGGAAATACAACATTCGAAAGTTTATTAAAAGTTGCCCAAAAGGTAAGTTGAGGGTATGATGGGAGGATGATATTTTTTTATAATTTACAACTATTTCTTAGGGAGCTTAATTGGTTTTGTTTTAATTCATTCAATTGTTTAATGCCCTTATTCTAAACTCTATCATTCGTACGTATGTTATTAATAAAATGATTTTTTTGCTGTTTGAAATCTACGAATTGAATTGTCAGTTTTGACTATAAGTATTTGTAAGTAACAAACATTTTTAAACAATTTGTTTATAAAATGGGAAGACAAATAAATATTAAAAATATTTTTGATTAAATCAACAAGCGCCCCGGTAGGTGAGTAGGTAGCGTGCTCGCCTATCATGCGAGGGGTCGTGGGTACGATTCCCACCAGAGGCTTTGGTCTGTCGCTGCAAAAAAAAATGAACACACTACTCCCTCTTTCCTCCTTAACCTATTTTCCTGAGATCAACACAATGCACTGCATCTGTAGGGGGCATCCCCTGAGTGTTAATTAATTAAAAAAAAAAAAAAAAAAGATTTTGCTGACTTTTTCCGTTAGTGGATTTTCTTCTATAGAAGAACCTCTCAATTTTCAAAGTATTTTAGGTAGAAAAAAACACAGATATGAGTACTTCAACATATACAAAACTTCAAATAAGTTACAATAATTCTATAGATACGCTATATTAGCTTAAGAGGGGGCAATGTTTTAAAACCTCTTTTGGAATTTTTACTGAATGTACAACATGTCGAAAGTGTTGTGTCAAAATTTCAAGCAAATCGGAGCAAAACTAAAGAAAGATACAGCGTTTTCAACGACCGGCTTCATACGGTATATCGTATATAAATCAGTTTTTAAAACACTTTAAATCGATTTTCTCGTAAATAACATGTTTGAAATCCGTGAACATCATAACTCAAAATCTACTTGACTGATTCTTTTGAAATTTTTACACTATTTTTACACATATGTAAATCACCAGGTAAACACGACGAGTTTTATTTTCCATGTTCTTCCCCATTTTTTAACAAGAAATTCACAGAAATTTTATAGGAAAAATTGTGTTTTTCACTTCATAAATAAAAAAATTTAAAAAAAGGTCTTCGTGATTACCTCGGGAAACATACCAGCTTCCAACTTTTTTATTTCACATGATCCGGTAACGAGTTATGATGTTCACTGCAAAACAACTTTTTGTCGAGGCGCCTCCGGAGATTCGCTGTCACGGACTTGTTTAATTGAAAATTTTTTAAATAATTCTTCAAAAAATTATGAAAATACGTCTTTTTTCGCTTTTAAAACCTTAACCCGAAACCTCTTCTTAACAAAGTTATTTTCTTAAAAAAGTATCCTTTCTTAAAAAAAGTAAATTTGCTTACAAAAGTACCTTTTCTTAAAAACTTACCTTTTCGTAAAAAGGTGGCTTTTCTTAAAAGAGTATCTCTACATAAATGAGTATCTATTCATTAAAAAGTACATTTTCTTATAAAAGTACATTTTCCTTAGAAAGTACCATTCCTTAAAAAGTGCTTCTAAAAAGTACCTTTTCTTAAATGAATACCTATTCGTAAAAAAAGTAATTTTCGTAAAAGTACTTTTCTTATAAAATACACTTCCTTAAACAATAACCTTATTTAAAAAAGTAAATTTTCTTAAAAAATTACCGTTTCTTAAAAAAATAAATCTTAAAAACTAAATTTTCTTTAAAAATTACCCTTTCTTTAAAAAGTATATTTTCTTCAAACTGTACCTATTGCAAAAGATGTAATTTTTTTTAAAACACATTTTTTTCTAAAGATAGTAGTTTTCTAAAAAAATATATTTTTTTTAAAAAGTATCGTTTTCTTAAACATGTACCTTTTTGAAAAAAACTGGTTTTTCAAAAAGGGGTACCTTTCTTAAAAAAAATGTTTTTCAAAAAGAAGTGCATTTTCTTTAAAAATACTTTTTGTTACAAAAGTACCCTTTCTGAAAATAGTATATTTTCTTAAAAATTTACCTTTTCTTAAAAAGTACCTTTTGCTAAGGTGTCTTTTCTTAAAAAAATCCCTGCTTAAATAGTACATTTTCTTAAAAAAAGTACCTTTACTTAAAAAATTTCCTCTTCTTAAAAAAGTACATTTTCTTAAAAATTAATCGATTCTAAGAAGTGCCTTTCTTAAAAAAGTATATCTTCTTAAAAAGTACTTTTTCTTAAAAAATACCTTATCTTAAAAAAATAACTTTTCTGGAAATAGTATCTTTTTTTCAAAATTTATCTTTTCTTAAAGTGAATCTTTCTTAGTACATTTTCTTAAAAAAGTTCATTTTCTTAAAAGTAAATTCTCTTAAAAAATGTACATTTTCTGAAAATAGTATCTTTTGTTAAAAATATATCTCTTCTTAAAAAGTACGTTTTCTTAAAAAGGTACCTTTTCTTAAAAAGTACCTTTTTCATGAAGGTATTTTTCCTTAAAACATATCTCTTCTTAAAAAGTACCGTTTCTGAAAATAGTATCTTTTCTTAAACGTGAATCTTTTTAAAAAAAAAGTACTTTTTCTTAAAACAGTTTATTTTCTTAAAAAGTACATTTTCTTTAAAAGTGCCTCTTCTTAAAAAATACCTTTTATTAAAAAAGTATCTTTTCATATAAAATTACCTTTTCTTAAAAAATTGCCTTTTCTTAAAAAAGTACCTTTCTTTTTAAAAAAAAAAGTACTTTTTGTTGCCTAAAGATAGATCTAAGTTATAATCGTATTAGTTTTATTTATTTATTTAGGTTAATGGAATAAATCCTTACATACCTGTATAAATGATATAATTACATATGTAACGGGTGATTTTTTAAGAGCTTGATAACTTTTTTTTAAAAAAAAACGCATAAAATTTGCAAAATCTCATCGGTTCTTTATTTGAAACGTTAGATTGGTCCATGACATTTACTTTTTGAAGATAACTTCATTTAAATGTTGACCGCGGCTGCGTCTTAGGTGGTCCATTCGGAAAGTCCAATTTTGGGCAACTTTTTCGAGCATTTCGGCCGGAATAGCCCGAATTTCTTCGGAAATGTTGTCTTCCAAAGCTGGAATAGTTGCTGGCTTATTTCTGTAGACTTTAGACTTGACGTAGCCCCACAAAAAATAGTCTAAAGGCGTCAAATCGCATGATCTTGGTGGCCAACTTACCGGTCCATTTCTTGAGATGAATTGTTCTCCGAAGTTTTCCCTCAAAATGGCCATAGAATCGCGAGCTGTGTGGCATGTAGCGCCATCTTGTTGAAACCACATGTCAACCAAGTTCAGTTCTTCCATTTTTGGCAACAAAAAGTTTGTTAGCATCGAACGATAGCGATCGCCATTCACCGTAACGTTGCGTCCAACAGCATCTTTGAAAAAATACGGTCCAATGATTCCACCAGCGTACAAACCACACCAAACAGTGCATTTTTCGGGATGCATGGGCAGTTCTTGAACGGCTTCTGGTTGCTCTTCACTCCAAATACGGCAATTTTGCTTATTTACGAAGCCATTCAACCAGAAATGAGCCTCATCGCTGAACAAAATTTGTCGATAAAAAAGCGGATTTTCTGCCAACTTTTCTAGGGCCCATTCACTGAAAATTAGACGTTGTGGCAGATCGTTCGGCTTCAGTTCTTGCACGAGCTGTATTTTATACGGTTTTACACCAAGATCTTTGCGTAAAATCTTCCATGTGGTCGAATAACACAAACCCAATTGCTGCGAACGGCGACGAATCGACATTTCACGGTCTTCAGTAACACTCTCAGAAACAGACGCAATATTCTCTTCTGTACGCACTGTACGCATTCGTGTGGTTGGTTTAATGTCCAATAAAGTAAACTGAGTGCGAAACTTGGTCACAATCGCATTAATTGTTTGCTCACTTGGTCGATTATGTAGACCATAAATCGGACGTAAAGCGCGAAACACATTTCGAACCGAACACTGATTTTGGTAATAAAATTCAATGATTTGCAAGCGTTGCTCGTTAGTAAGTCTATTCATGATGAAATGTCAAAGCATACTGAGCATCTTTCTCTTTGACACCATGTCTGAAATCCCACGTGATCTGTCAAATACTAATGCATGAAAATCCTAACCTCAAAAAAATCACCCGTTACATGTATTGAAACAATTAAATAGATTTACAAATAAAACAAATAGTTAGGAATTTAAGAAATTAATTATATTATGTTTAATTACATTAGTGTTAAACGAAAAATCAATTAATTGATAAAGATTATTATAATCACAACAAATTCTTCTAAAAGGATCAGCTAGAGCATAGTTGGTTTTAAAAGATTTACTGCCGAATTCATAACCAAATTTTAGCAGCCGCATATACATCGCACACAACGAGCTGCTTACTAGAATACCGATTAAGACAAGCAATAATTTAGCACAGAGTTTATTCATAACCAATTTTATTCTGTCAACTAAAAGTTAAAATATCAACTCTGAATTTTGTGACGCCATTTATTTTTATGCAAATAGGTTGGCATTTCATCTCATATTTAGCAAGTGTTTGAAAGTTCTTTAGAATGAATTTAACAAGTGCATTATAAATTATCTAAGAGACTGCTAAATATTGGTTATGAATTCGGCTGTTAATAAAGAGTGGTTGGAATTGGCGTGATACTCGTTGAGGAACATTAAAAGTTATATTTTTGACAAGAAAGTCAAAACAGATTTCACCATTAATTAGGTTGATCATAAATGTTACTTTTAGCATAGTCCTAGGTAATTTTATTAATTTAAGTCGATCAACGTATGAAGGTAGATTAATTGCAGGATTCCAAGGTAAGTCACATGAGCAAACGAGTAGAAATTGTTTTTGTACATGCTCGATTCGTTGAATATGAATGTTATAGTAGGAATCCCATATTATTGAGCCCATCGTTTAATAAAGGCGAGTGTACCTCTAGCTTTATTAACTGTCATGGTGACGTGAGATACAAAGTTTAATTTAGGATCAAGTAGAATCCCTAAATCCAGAAAAGTATCAACAAGTTCAAGCTGATATGCATATTAAATTAAAACTTTTAAAAATTATCTTATAGTACATTTCAATGATAGTAAGAGTAATTTTAATATGAGAATTATAAAAAATAAATAAATAAACAATAAATTAATAAAAAAATAAAATTATGAATTAAAGAAATTAATTAAATTCAAGAAAAAAATCATTCAATCAATCTTTATATGCAAATTAATGATGTCTAAATTTTTATTGTTTCTTTTTTTATTCTAGGCCCATGAGGACAATTTAAAAGCTAAAAAAGACTCTTGACATTTCGTCACAGTACCTAAAGTATTTAAAGATTATATATTAAAAATATTGGAACCTATAACAAATCATCCAGCAAATGCTAGAATACAAAAGACACTATTTTTTGATCACACAACATTCACAACAACACAAACAACAAATACAAAACCAAAATTTTTAGGGTAACATTATCTGTATTAAATGGAATATTTAAAAAAGAAAAACATATTTATGTAACTTGAAATATATCATAACAGGGAGGTAGGTCTTTTGTGAAATTCAAGACGAAAAGAAAATTATATTTTAAAAATTATTAATAGTATAGAAAAACTTTAAAAAAAAACATATCTTTCGTATTTATTTAAAACTGTTTTGAATTTTATTTCACGAATTATTTTTATGTTTGTTTGAATTTTAATCGAATTTCATAAACACCTTGTTAATGTAAACTATCAATTTAAACTGGAAACTTCATGTACAACATACAAATTTGAAATATGAATTTAGAGTATAAAAAGTAGACAATGTAAAAACATAATTCAAATGATTTAAGAATTTAAACAACAACAAAAAAACACATGTTTCATTTTAAATATAATTTTGAATCAAACAATACATTAATGCTTCTAAAAATCAACTTTTATAAGACAATAATATAAATAAAACAAACTAAATATTTATTAGATAAATGTGAAATAAAATTACTTTATATTTAAAATTAAGTACAGATCCTTGATTTTGATACCAATTAATAAAACCTGTCTGTGTGCAATAAACAAATATGTATTTATGTGTAAATAGTAGTGAAAAAAAAAACAATAAATTGTATAATCCTTGAAGGATTTTAGTCTTAAAATAATTGAGCCGAAAAATATTTAAAATTTAAAGAAATTTATATATAAAAAACAAGTACTTATAATTGAAAAACAAAAACCAAAACAATAAGTGTTCCAGTGAAAACGACAATATATTTTAAATTTGTTGGCATTTTTATTAAATAAAAATTAAATGAAAAAAATATATACATATATTTTAAAATATAAAAAAAAACAATGTTAAATTATTAAGCTTTTTACAAGATCAGCTTTAAACAGAAATTATTTATTTTTAACGAAGTATGTGTTAGTTTTTTAATTCCGTAAACGAAACTAAATTGTGTTCAATGCAACAAAAAATACCCTGTTTGCTTTGTTCCTACTCAGGTTTTTAAGTTTTTATCATAAATTTTGAAGATAAACCTGTTATGGAATCTGGTGGTTAAATATATAATATCCAGAGTTCAGAAAAAAAAAACACACACTGAATAAAAAACTCGTACATATATGTAAACAAACATAGGTCAGACCAACACATATTTTTATTTCTAAATTTTGTACGGTGTCCAACACAATCATGACTGTGTTTCGTTTTAATATTTCGTTATCTACACGAACATTTTTCTATCACGAATTTTTTGTTTCGAACACACATAAACCACACAGATTCGAGTGTAGCTTTATTTTAAGCTCGTTTTCTTGCACGTGTACTTTTAAAAAAACAGAACATGTTTTTCAACGCTTACATCTAAAAATTTAAACATTATCCACTCGCGATAGGAAAAATCTGAAACACCCCTATAATAACGACAACAATTGTTTTAACCAATTTTATTAAAAAAATCTAAAATAATTCATTAGCAGTTAGAAAAAAAAATAAAAATAAAAAGATAATAATAAAAATAAAAAAAATAATAAAAAGTTTGTAATAAAATAGAAAACAGAAATTTTATATGTATGTTGTTTATGACTTAATTTCGTTTTTTTTCCGATCGCTGAGTGGGTAATGTTTTTATTCAATCTTTTTACAAAAAGATTGAATTTAAAAAATATGCATATATATGTACATTAAGGTGGGTCGCATTTGTATGGGGTAAAAATAATTGTCGTATTTTCCTTTGAAATAGTGATAAAAAGTTGTATTTAATCGAAAAAACCCATTTGGTGAATTTTTACTTGAATATAATGTAATCTTCAATCCGCGCAACACATATAAAAGTTCTAATAATTTTAAAAAAATGTGAGTGTCCAATTTATTGTTTTTATCATATAAAATATTAGAGAATGTAGATGTAAGTTAAAGTAATATGCATTTTTACATTTTTCCTACAAAATCTTTTTTGCTTTCGAATTTTGGCATAAGTTGTCTTGAAGCTAAAGTAGCTTTTATGGATCCATCTTTTGATTCTTTGTCACATAACATTGAAGATACTTCCGTCACCAGTTGGACTGTTCGTTCAACGGCCTGCGTATGACAAGGCAGTTCTATAAAATATGGCGTCTTGTTCTCCAGACTTTGAATAAATGTGTGTAATTCTTCATTTACAATTTGTCGAAGAACAGGTGACTCTGCAACAACATCCTCCCAAGTAATGATGTCATAATAATTCTCTGTATCGAAATTAATCTTAGGCACAGTAAATATACGCGGATTCTTGCCTTTATCTGCAGAACTTCTAGCTTTAATAATCCTTTCGACTGCGATATCTCTCACTTTTTTTTCATCATCGCCTAACATCGCCAAAAGAACGTTTTCTGTATGTGCAAAGAATGCGTTACGTTGAATTAGTGGGTCAATAATTGTTTTTAATTGGATCGGAAGATATCGAGAGTATTTAATTAGTTTCCAAAAGTTTTTGGAGCCATGAATTACTTTTGAATGAGTTTTTATTTCAAACCAGATAGGAGCGTATACTTTAATCACAAATTCTGCCAATCTCATCAAGTTTTCTGACGGGTTTTGTGTTGCTACATAAAGACGCAATATTCTATTCGCCTTTGTCAGCCATCGTGCATTTGACAACTTTCCTGGAGCTCTTAATGCTAAATCTTCAGGACAATTTCCATTTATAATAGCGTTTGTCATTTCATATAGATATTTTTGATCAGTGCTGATGTTTTCTGATTGAAGATCTGGAAGTTCACTTTGTATTATTTTATAAGATATAACTGGTAGTTTTCCACAGTTTTCTATCAATTTCCCGATGGGGCCAATGGAAGAAGGTCCAATTGTAGAACCATCTAGTTTATTAAACAGGTGCCTAAGAGGCAATTCATTCAAATGAAACATACAAATAATCCACTGCAGTGGGCGCTGAAGATTTTTTTCAAACAGCCTTATCACGCCATTATCTTTTCCTGTATTGACCACAGTACCATCACATCCAATGGCCTCCATTTTATTAAGATGAATTTTTTTTTTTTGAAGTAGATCTTCCATGGATTCTTCTATACCTTTAGCAGTTCCTACAGCTGGAGAAGCATAACCAAGGTAACGCGAGCCAGGTTCGATGAGAACCGTAATATGTTCCTCCTTCACTTGCTGCCTATAGTTTTTTGCTCCATTTCGTACTATCTTCAGGGTTTTGTCCTATTGTTACAATAAAAATATAAAAAGAAGATTCATGGAGAATTTTATAAAATAATGAAATGCATGAATATTAAAATACCTTCCGCCCGTCAAAATATAATGCATTAATATCAATGTGCTCTTCATTACTCGAAAGCGCAGCACGATTTTTATCCTTCGACCGCCGAAGTCTCGATTTATCTATAACACCAACATCAGCTGATATGTCGTGTAATACAGCTGAAGCTATAGCTGACGCTGCTCTGTCTGAGACACCATAACGGTCGCAGGTGAGAGCCAAAGTTGGAAAACTGTTGTACTTTGTTGTTTGAGATTTCACATTTGGAAGATCAACATTTGGAAGCTTAATTTCTTCTAAGGAGCTGTTTGACTTTTCTGTTTCGGATGATTCATCGAAAGATGAAAATTGCTCCTGCTCTTTCATTGAATGATTAACGGCTGATTCAACGGTAGTTTTAAAATTGAGCGTCTACTTATCCTCTTTTGCAGTTTTGCTGTTTGCTTAGCATCGATACCGCCAATTACCATCTTTCTCTCAGTGCGTTGATCAATCAGAAACTGACGCTCTAGTTGAGGTACCTTTCTCTACTTTGGACAGCAACACGATTCAATTTGTTTGCATTTGCAAGAACATATATCAAAAATAAGTTTGATTTGGTGTAAGAATTCTTCTTTTGTGTTCTCACTTTTTAGCTTTAAAAACTTCTTACACTTTTCATGGTAATTTTTAATCATTTGGAGCACTCGTTTATGGCTAACTGTAGGAATTGAAGCCTTTGCCCATATATCCTCTATTTCAAGCGCAACTATCTCACATATTTCCAAAATCAAAGGCTCTTTCGTCGTTTGTTTTGAGTGCTTTATATTAAATCTATGAAATTCATAGCATTTCATCACATCTTCAAAAGCTGGTAGTTCATTGCTAATAAACTGTTTTGCTTCACCAAATAGTGGGCAAATATACATAAATTTTTTCTTTACAAGCTGCTCTTGTTTCCATTATTTACAACCGACACTATCAATATTTATTTCACACTAAAATAGCTAGAGACAGAGAAATGTCTCGTGGCAATAATAAATTCAAAATAGTCCAAAAAGTACCGCTATGTTTTGTCAGCTCGTCGCCAATTTATATCGTTTTTTGGTTCTTTTCTCGTGTAGTCGAAATTAACAGTAAGCATTTGCATTCATATGTATGTATGTAATTATTAAGAAAAACTAATAAAACTTATTTGTCCATACATATGTACATATGTGCTTGCATACGAAAATTTTTCACTTCTAAATGCATTTTTTCAAACTTTTAAATAAAACGCGTGGCATGTTAAACCCAACAGAATCAAAAAATATTTTGGCTGCGATAATTTTTAATCATTTCACAAAAAAATTTTACTATTCCAAAAGAATTTTCGAAAAAAAAAAATAAAACGACCCAAGCTAATGTACATATATCGCACCTGTACCTCCAAAGTGAGCCAACTCAAAATTTAAAATTTTCAGTAGAGGCAAAAAACCGTTTTTTTTTTTAATATTTACTATAAAATTTAAAAACAGTTGTTTCATTGTAAAGAATTACGAATAATAAGTATACAACAGTAGTTGGTTTTCCGATTTTTTCAGTGATCATCAACAATAACAAGTTTTTTGGGTGGAACTCAAAATATTTTTTTTTAGTAGATTCTAAAAAAGCTACTCTTATTACACAAAGAGGGTTACAACTGTATTTTTTTGCGAAGGACCAGAAAAATCGATGTAAGATTTTTACAGTGGATAGACATGACCACTGTGTATCGTTTTCTTGCAAAAAGTTAAAATTGAAAAATTTTGAGTTGACTCACTTTAAAGGTACAGGTGCGATATAATAGGCTCATTCTATAAAATAAAACGTAACTAAACGTTCAAAATTTATATAAAAAAAAATTGGAAAATTTTCTGTTTTTAATTTTTCATCAAAATTTGTATCGTTTCGTTACGTTTCGCTTTATAGAATGAATGTAACTAAAAAAAAGAATTACTATTTTTTAATTTTTGTTTAATATATGCATATGCTGACTTACTTTTACAATAATCGCAATTTTGTGTTCAAGAACCTCACGATTTGTTTTTTATTTTATTTTTTGACCCATTTTAAAATACGAAATCATAACTAAAAGTTTGAAAAATTTTGAATTAATTCAAAAATATTATAATTTGTATATGCTTTTACGGGTATTAAACTCTGTTTGTTTGAGGTGGATTCTTGTAACAGATTAACTTCCCGGCTAGCTAGAGCTGTGAAACTTTTAACCGAAAGTCAATGACAATACATTATTTAATCATTCTCTAAATGATTTGATCACATTTGCGCAGTTATCTTAAAAGCGTTTTTCAGGCGGATTTATAATTGAATTTTCTCAAACTTTCCCTTCAGCTAGAGCCTTGAAACTTTCAGCATTTATGTAAAGTGAATGAGCACACATTATTTAATCATTTTTTATAGCAGTTAACCCAAAAGCGTACGAAAGGACGTCCTTAATTTTTTTTTTATTTACAAACTTGTTTTATACAATTTTTAAGACGGTAGCGTAGCGATTCATAAAACATAAAAGTTTTTAATATAAATTACAAGGATAAACTTAGGGAACTTTTATTTATTTTTAATTTATGTGATTTTTTTAATTTATTTGTAGAGGTTTTATATATCAGTTTGTCATTCCAAAATATGGATTTTCGACCTATAAAGTATTAGGGTTGCCCTTACTAAAAAAAAGTGTTCAAACTCTCGGTCTCACTCTCTAGAAATATGCGAATAGCAAAAAACTGAGAAATACAAAGTTTTGGGTCAATCAAAAAAAATTTAGAGGTGCCTCAACGCGACTGAAAATTTCAAGTGTGTTTTTTCAGATTTTACGAAAATTTCTTTCTATAGTTTAATTCTTTCGACAAGTTGTTATATGAATCGATATCAATACTAAATTATCTTTTCAAAAAGCTATATAACTTCAAAATCGAATAAAAACTCGCCAAGAAATAACAAATGCCCCAGACTACTTTTGTGCCAAAAAAACTCTAGGTCATGAAATGTGATGAACATTTTTTCAACTTTAACAAATTGATTAAAACCATAATTTTTTGTGGTCTCTATATCTATAAGAACTCAGATATATAGTATTGTTTTATTACCACATTGTTAACCTATTGCGAAATGAGACCAAATATGGAAAATTTTGTTGATAAAATTGTGAAAACTCATTTTTAAGCCTTAAAAAATTTTCTTAAATAAAATTTCAAAAAATGGTTCTGGCACTTTAAAGTTTTGTTAAATATATGTGACCTTCTCCGAGAAAAGGGACCTAGTGTGTGAAAATTAAGTTTTGAGAAAAAACGCATTTAAAGTTTCTACACCCTTTTAGGTACCAGAATCCACCGTTTTTTACACAACCCGTTTTTTGACACACTAGGTACCTTTTCTCGGAGAAGGTTAAAGATTACATGTGTGAATTTTTAAGTAAATTACTCTGCCAGAATTTTTTTTACAAAGAATTTTTTTTTTGCGGATTTCGAGAAAAATTATTTTTTTTGTGAAATATTCAAAAAATGTGCTCTTTCTAAATACTTCGTATCAAAAATTTATCAATTCTAGTAAACTAGACGAAACCATTGCTATGGGTTGGGAAATAAAATTGTGCTATATTTTACGAAAGCTTACCCTTATGTGCTGCTATGGTTAAAATGATTCAAAATTCAGCAGTATTTGCAAAGTATTTGAATTTTTTGACTTAGAGTCAAATATGGCTCCAAGTCCAAATGGATTAATGGCAACAAATTATAAAATCATCATAATCCTCAAATCATAAAAATTGGTAAAATATAGCACTATTTTATTTCCCAACCCATAGTAAGGGTTTCATCTAGTTTACTAGAACAATTAATTTTTTTAAATTTCCAAATTCAAAGTTTGGCCTCGGCAAGGAATGGGTTAACGTTGTTCGATTTATTCTAAATTTTTAGCATGGAAGACTTGCACATTTGGTTATTATATTTTAAGCGACACACGTAAAAATTCAACAGCACTTACAAAATATTTGAATTTTTTGAATAAATTGTCTTTTATTAGATTGGGGTCATATGTGTCCCCAAGTCCAAAAGGAATAATGGGGTCATATAATTTTTTTCCGAAAGCCTAGGCTACTAAGACAAAATATACTATTTAAAAGTAGAAAACTGATAAATTTTTGATACAAACTATTTAGAAGGAGAACATATACTGAATATTTTACAAAAAACTAATTTTTCTCGAAATTCAGGAATTTACTTAAAAATTCACATAGTTAATCTCCCATATATCTATATATATAAAATTCATTTTCTGTTTGTTTGTTTATTTGTTTGTTTGTTTGTTTGTTTGACCGCTATACAAATTTTTATTTCTTAACGGATTTTCCTGAAATTTTGTACACACGATCTCTATACCCCAGGAAAGGTCGCCATATACTTTTTGCCGGCCACGCCTACTTTTACGCCCACTTTTTATGTAAAATCTATTTTCTGTTTTATTCATATTTGTTCACTATACAAATCTTTATTTGTTAACAGATTTCTCTGAAATTCTGTAAACACGATCCCCGTACTCCAGCTAAGGTCACCACATACTTTTTATCGACCACGCCTACTTTTACGCCCACTTTTTATATACAATTCATTTTCTGTTTTTTGGTATATTTGTTCGATATAAAAATTTTTATTTTTCAATGCATTTCTCTGAAATTTGGTACACACTATCTTTGTACCCCAGGCCAGGTCACCGGGTTATTCTTGCGGCCACACCTACTTTTACGCCCACTTTTTGTATACAATTCGTTTTCTGTTTTTTGGTATATTTGTTTGCTATACAAATTTTTATTTTTCAACGGAATTCTGTGAAATTTGGTACACACGATCCCTGTACTCCAGCAAAGGTAAGCATATGCTTCTTACCGGCCACGCCTACTTTTCCGCCCACTTTTAATATAAAATTCATTTTCTGTTTTTTGGTATATTTGTTCGCTATACAAATTTTTATTTTTCAACCGATTTCTCTGAAATTCGGTACACACGATCTCTCTGCTCGAGGAAAGTCGACATATTCTTCGTACCGGTCACGCCTACTGTTACGCCCACTTTTTGTATACAATTCATATTCTGTTTTTGGTACATTTGTTCGCTACACAATTTTTTTAACGGATTTATCTGAAATTTGCTACACACGATCTCTGTAATCCAGAGGTCGCCATATGATTCTTGCCGGCCATGCCTACTTTTACGCCCGTTTTTTATACAAAATTAATTTTCTGTTTTTTGGTGTATTTGTTCACTATAGAAATTTTTATTTTTCAAGGGATTTGGTCACACGATCTCTATACTACAGGGAAGGTCACCATATGCTTCTTACAGGCCACGCCTACTTTGCGCCAACTTCTTTGTTTATAAAACTTATTTTTTGCCTTTTATTTGTTTCTTTATTTGATTGCTATACAAACTTTTATTTTTCAATGGCTTTCTCCGAAATTTAGTACATATTCCAGGGAAGGTCGCCATATGATTTTTACCAACTACGCCTACTTTTACGCCCAATTTTCATATTAAATTCATATTTTGTTGTGTGGTATATTTCTTCCCTATACAAATTTGTACTTTTCAACGGATTTCTCTGAAATTTGGTTTACACGGAAATAACTACACGGTGAACAAATTCCCCAAGCTTAAAAAAAGGTACCCAAAAGAAATGAACAAATTCCCCTTTTTTTTAATCGGAATAAAAAATGAACTTACTCCCCAAATTCATTCTTAAATTTGTACATATTTTTATTTAATGAATTTTGTTAAATATTTATTTTAGTAAACATTTGCATACTGCTCTCAATATATGTCCTACAATAAATGTATTTAAAATGAGTATTATGTTCGAAAGTTTTTTCTTTTCAATTCGAGTTACAGAGTAAAACCCCTGGCCTTCTATAATTGTAACTATTACCACTACCTCTACATGCAGTTCGATTATTTTTAAATAAGTTTTCTATAAATATAGATGCAATTTATTATTCCCACAGAGCATAATTTTCATTGAAATATATATTCAGATAAGGGCAACTTTATATTTATATTAGTGTGCAAATTTTTTCAAAAATATCTTACCCAATGTTTATTTTTTTTTTTAACTAAATACAGTCGAACTTCCATAACTCGAATCATCATTATCCCAAAAAAAAACTACGACTTACGGAGACTTCGAGTTACAGAAAAAGGTTTGAAAAAAATAATCAATTGCAACCATGTGTTTATAGTTTGAATTTTTTATTTAAAACATGTACTAACTGAAAACTACATACCAAGTTACAATGAAGTAAAATATTTTGAAATTAGTGACTGAAAATTTATTTTTTTTTTGTTATTTTCAGTAAAAAATGACTCTAACTTGTTTAAAGCCTTATAGTGCTCATCAGTTGTAGTGTCATTCGTATTTAAATATAAATTCAATGTTCGGAAAGAATTTTCTATATAATTTCTGAAAGGCTGATAAATAGTTTCTTCCACCGAACCCTCGCCATCACTCTCCGATCCGCTCAATACTGGATCCTCTGATACAGGATATTAACGCTCAACAATATCATCATCTGTCGGAAAATCAGTAGTGCAAAGCTCATTATCTACTTCAATATAATCCTGAAGAGTAGCATTACAAGTTATTTTGTTTGCTTTTAACCATGCTTCGTAGTCAGCTTCAATTACGTTTTCATTTTCATCAATATTACTCAAAAAATTAGAGGCATGTCATCTTCTTCTTCCCATTCAGAATACTGACCAAATCCAGCTTTTTTGAAGCAATTCGCTATGGTTTGTTTACTGACATGAATATCCCAAGCTTTTGTTACATGATTTATACAATCCATTAGTGTAATATCCTGTTTTTCGTTTGCCTCTATGCGCGTTAGTGCTTCTTTTACTATTCTGCTACAATAGAAAACTTTCAAGTTTTGAATTACTCCCTGATCAAGAGGTTGTAATTTAGACGTCATATTCGGTGGAAAAAATGCCAATTCAATGGCATTCAATTTGCTTTGTACGTCTTTTAGATGTCCTGGACAATTATCAATAAACAATAAAATTTTTCGGCCACTACTTTGAAAGTGCTTATCTAATTTTAGAATCCATTCTTCAAAAAGTTGTCCAGTCATCCAGGCCTTGGAGTTTGCTTTATAATCTACGGGTAACCACTTAACACCACGAAAGCAGCGAGGTTTTGCACTTTTTCCAATCAATAGAATTTTAAGTTTTTCAGAACCATCCATATTTGCTGCCAGCATTAACGTAACACGCTGCTTGCTATTTTTGCCCCCGTGGCATTGCTGGTTTTTAAAAGTTAGGGTTTTATCTGGCAAACATTTAAAAAACAATCCTGTTTCATCCGCATTAAAAACATCCCGTTCGCAGTACTTTTGTATTAAATTCGCCAAAACGTCTTTTTTCCACTTTTCGCAGTCCACTTCATTAACGTCATTACTTTCACCGCACGCTTTTTTATAGCCCACTTCATGTCTAAAATTAAAAAAAAACGTTTCATCAATTAAACGTTTTGCTCAATACCTTTGCTTCCATTTATCAAGCCAACCTGAGCTCGCCCTAAAATTATCATCACCAAAACGCTTTGCGAACTCCATTGCCTTTTCCTTTATTATTCCTCCAGATATAGGCATGTTTTGACTTCTAGCTGCTGTAAACCAATCGAGGACTACTTTGTCGATATTTTTGAATATTGGGGTCTTAACTCGTTTACTATTTAGACGAAATCCAGATCCAAAAGAGTTAATAATTGATTCTCTATTTTTAAAAATTGTTGAGACCGTACTAGCCGGGATACCATATTTATCAGCTGCATCCTTTTTCTTTATTCCACCTTCGACATCTTTTATTAGTTTGTATTTTTCTTCAATTGACAAACATTTTAAAACACGTTTAGTTGCCATGATAATAAAATAAAATGCGATTTTAACATTTATCATCTAAGGCGAATGACATTTATGCAAAGTATGTACTGATACTTACGCATACAAAAAGAAGCACATGATGTACAAAAAGGGATTTCCCCGAAAAAAAAGCAAGAAAAATATACAAACCGGCTAAACAAGCAAAAGAAAGCAAAATAAACAAACCAAAACAAAAAAGCAAAATCAATAAACCAGTAAACCAAGCGAAAAAATTCGAGTTATAGAATTAGTATGTATGTATTTCGTTCGAGTTATGGAGAATTTCGAGTTGTGGAAGTTCGAGTTACGGAAGAAGAACTGCATGTTATTTATTCTCTCAACGCTACTGCCAACGTAATTAGTTCGAGTTAGAGAAAATTCGAGTTAGAGAAGTTCGAGTTATGGAAGTTCGACTGTAATAATATTTTTTTTTTTTTATTTTCATTTTATTGTATTTAATTTAAAATGACTAATATTACAAACATTTTTAGAATTAATAAAATTTCTATAATTTACATTTTTAGACAGAATAAAGTTAGTTTAAAATTTAATTCAAACACTTTGTTATTACATATTTGAGAATTGAAAATATATATGTATATGTACATACATACTTGTATATTAAAAAAATTAAAAATCGATTTTAATACATTTTTAAGTTCAATGAAAAAATTTCAAAAATTTTAATTTCAATCAAAAAACATTAAAAATATTAAAAGCTCCATTAACAAAGATTTAAAAAAAACTATGGATTAAATTATTGTACAAAAAAAGAAAGAAAGAAAAATAAATTAACAGTACTAAAAAAATAACAGCTAAAAAAAACTTACAAACGAAATTAAAACATACAAAGAATTATAAAAAATGCCACAAAAAGTGTACGTTTTCATAATGAACTAGAGCACATAAGAACTTTAATGTATCAGTGATATTCTTATTTTATTTTTTTTTTTTTTAAATAAATAATTGCATATTTAACATAGATTGCATTCTACTATTTTATAGACAATAAAAACATTTAATGTATTTGAGTTAAACTTTTAGATTTCTATTTTGTTTGTTTAGAAAATTAATGTTAACCAGGCTGCAATTAAACAAAAACCGCCACAAGTGGCCACTTGTATAAAGGTTTTGTCACCGGTCAAAGCACGATAATACATGGGGCCACTAAATAATATACAACCAGCTGCCATTAATGAACCAGTCTAAAAAGAGATAAATATAATGGATTAAAATATAATTACAAAACAAACAAAAATTATTAAATTAAACTTAACAAAATTAGAGCTTTTATATGAATGAAAAAGTAAAACAAAATAAAATACAAACAAAATTACCTAACAAATTCTAAATTTGAAAGCTTAAACTGAAAAAAAAAGAAAATCTTCAAACAACAAAATTATCTTCCCTTTATTATATTTAAAATATAAATTAAAATATTTATAAACAAAATGCATTTAATGTTGTAACCAAATTCTAAAAGAAATAATATTTAATAAGAAGCCCTCTCCCTGCTCTCTCCCTTCATCTATCCCCTACAAATTCATAGTCAGGGCCGTATACATGGAAAAAAATTAATATGCATTAGTTAAAATTTATTATTTATAATTTATTATTAATTTATCGTTTCGTTTAAAAAATTTCTACAGATTTAAAATTACTTTAATAAAAATAAAATTAATAATTTTAACGACTTATATAAAAAAGAACACCAAAATACGAGGGCGGATAAATAAATCCATGACTTTTTGAATGAGTTTTTTTTTTGCATAAAAAAAAATGTCACAACAAAGATTCTCCAATTTGTGTATCCTTTCAAATAATTGGATATCTTAAGGCCCTCAAAATAGGTATTTGTTTAATAAGGAGCTGGGTTGATTATTAATTAACTTACCAGGGGAGTCCAAAAAGTCACGGACTTATTGTTACGCTCTCGTATGCATGCAAAATATATTCGCTACCCCTTTATTTAGGGATAGATTTACGTTAGATCTGTACAAAAAAAACTGGGCACTTGCTTTGGTAGTGGTAAAATCAAGGCCGGTTGAACTTAAATTCTCAAGATTAATTAAACTTTCTGGATCGATAATTCTCAAAATACTAGTTTAAATCAATTGAGTATTTAAAGGGCTCTAATGAAGAATCGAAACAGGATACATAATTTATTCACTTTTTTGACCTTCCAGGGTTCTTTCTTTCAGAAGTCAAAATCATAATTTGTTAGTAAATTTTTGTAAAACAGGTGGAAAATTTTCGAATTTTTAATAGATGGAAATACTAGTAAGATTTAAAACTATAAACGTTGGGCGCAAAATAATAGTAAAGAGAAGTTTTCTTCAGAAAACAGTTCATATAATTTTCACTCCAATAAAATTGTACTTAAGTGATTTAATAGCGGTATTCACTCTTGGTGTTAAATTTACAACCCTGTTATATTTACAACGATTTTATACTACAAAGCGTGAACGTCTTTTGTGTTGTGTATTGTAAACTAATGAATCAGCTGTTTTTGTTTTGTTTTTTTTTTTTTTATCAATTTGAAAACTTAAAATATCAACAAGAATTTGCAGATAAGAAAAATGGCTAAAATTATGGAAAAAGAAAAAATTATAAATTTTTTAGTACAAAATGCAGTTAACGAAATTGAATTTGTAGATTCTGGATCTTGAAGGTAGGGTATTACTTGCAATAATAAAAACAATACAAAAATATAACTGCTTTCCTTTTGTAGATACATGTGAACATGATGCGATTGACCTCACTTTAGATGAATTAGTTGATGACATTATTTTAGTTAAAGTGTACCGCCGCGGAGCTTGGAATTCGGTTCCGAAATCAATGAAGTGGTTACTAAATGTCTTAACCCAATTAGATGACAACAGATTTTTGCAAATGCTGAGGGTTAGTCGAATTGAGTTTCATACACTGGTGTCTATGATTTATGGAGATACAAAATTTAACCAACCCCATTCATGAGAACAATTTCCAGTTGAGTACCAGTTAGCCATTGTCTTATACAGACTTGGGTCATCTGGAGAAGGGGCTTTTCATTATTTTGATACATATTTTTTATTATTTTGATCCGTTTACCACAAAATGATAAATAAAAAAAAAAATAAACAATCGTTTTGGAAGCTCAACAATCAGCTGTTTCAGTCTTGAAAATGTTTAGTCTTGTAGATGTACTATAGCTTTTACCCTTGTACTTTAAACACAGCGTACATTTTGTTGTTGTGGTGTTGTAAATAGTAGTACTTTTACTATATCTACAACATTTACAAGGGTTACAAGGGTACTTTACTACCAAGAGTGAAAACCCTTAATAATAATAGTCGAACTTAAGACTTTCAAAGCATAAATGACTAAAATTCATCAATAAAATAGTTGGGATCGAAACAAAAAATTCTAACTACGGTTAAATTTTAATCTACTTTTTAGTTGAAACAAGTTTTAATCAAAGAATAGGCAGTACAATCAAACTTTTTGTGACTTAGGTGAACTATTCACGCATCAATTACTCAATGTATGCGCCCAATGTTTTTGGTTTTAAATCTTACTAGTATTTCCATCAATTAAAAATTCACAATCAAACATTATCAGGACCATCTGGTTTCGAAATCTGTTTATGGCAATGAAAAATTATTTTATACTTTTTAGTCCGTTTTAAAAACGTATTAAACGTTTTAGTAATTATTTTTAATTTATGTTAAAATTTTTAATTTTTACTCCCTTTATTTTAACTCGTAGTGTCTGCTTGTCTGCCGAAAAAACTTTGGTTCGATTTTTAACCCTTTTCCCGTGATCCAATCGAGCTGAAACTTTGCAAGCAGACTCGTGGCGGTAAACTTAATTTATAAAGAAAGGGAGTATAACAACAACTTGTTTTTTATGGGTTAGTTTTTTAACATTCAGTTGTCCGTTGCACCATCAACCCACCCATATAAAATAAAAACAAATAGTTTGATTCCCGCATATTTACTTAAGACACCCTGTAATAGGAAGCACAATTTTTTTAAAGATTTTTTAAATAGCCGTACCGCGCAAAAATCGCTTTTATATAAAATAGGGTACGTTAGTAAATGCAGTAAATTTGTGCATCACTACGGCAGTTATGCCAAGTTTTGTTGCTGATGCATGATCACTTGTAGCAGATGCTTTGTAACTGCTCAACAATTGCATAAAAAAACTTTTGACGGAAATCAGTGCTGCCAAGTGATGCTTTTTTGATCGTTTTACTTTTATTATGCTGCAGTGATGCATAACTATTGCATTTACGAACGTACCCATAGTTTTCCTTTTTTTACTACCAAGAAAATATTGGCCAATTCAGTGAAGTGAAAAAGATAAATCAGAACAGTTTCCATTTTCACTTTAAATATTTTTAAAGCTTATTGAAAAAATATGATAAGCTACAAAAGTAAAATTAAATTAAATAATCGACTTTAAAGTTTGCACAAAATGTTGGAAATAGGTCTTTTGAAATATCATGCTCTAGATACTTATAGTAAGACTTCTATCACATATCTGTAGATGGATTTATTTATTAATAATTTAAAAAAAAAAATCATTATTAAAAATATCAAACAATTTAATATCGCACGTTTTATCACTTCATCATTAATGGGATCTCGGTAGCTTTTCAAGATACGCTGCCGCTCACATGAATAAGAACAGTTAATTTTTTTTATTTTTATGTATAGAATATGTTAAACGGTTGAAAAAAAAAAAGATATTTAAAATTTAAAAATAAATAATAATTAACTTAAATTAACAGTGATTTTTTATAAAGCATTTCTTAAATACTATACAAAATTAAGTAAATTTGTTTGGTTCACTAGAATAATAACATTAAACTGTTATAAAAAAAAATAAATTAATTCATTGAAATTCGACTGATTACTGGAAACTGAATATTTATTTATATTTTAATAATAATTTTGTTTAAAATTATCTCATACACACGATTAGGAATAGAATCATAAAGACTTTTAATATAATTAAGTGAAACTGAAGACCAGGCAGTTTTAATTGCATTTATCAGTTAAGCTTTGCCTTAAAATTGGGTTCTAGTTAATCATCCACAAACATTATCAGATCTGGAGAATATGGCGGCCATTTCAATAAATCAACATTCTGGGCTTGAAGCCAAGCTTGAACAGAACGGGCGTTATGGATTGGAAACTCCATGGCAAAGGCACAAACATGTTTCCTAAGTCAGGAAATGCCCTTTCTAGAACACCTTTGTAAGCTACCGCGTTTATTTTTTAAGCCAAAAAGTGGAGTTCGCAAGTAATAGGATATCGCTCTCCAGACCATTACCCCGCCTTCACTGCTATGATGACGATTCAAAAAGTATTTTTCTTTACATAAATCATAGAAATAATAGATGTATCCATCCGGCCCATCTAAATTCAATTTTTTCACCTGAAAATACGACATGTGCCATTCAGCATTCAGTGGTGGTTTTTTTTTTTTTAAGTCTTATTCCGTTTTCTTTTCTGACAAAAAATGTCGCAGTTTATTTGAACTTTTTTTGAAAAGTTTATTTTTTTATATATTCTGAATTAAGAGCAACCTACTCTTATACATCAATAGAAAGGTATCAAAGTGCTGTGTCATTTCAGCTGCTTGACATTCGCAAGGACACACTTTACTGCTGTTATGGCCAAAGCGTACTGGATTTTTGCTGCTGACAGGTGAGAATTTAAGGCTGCTCTCAGTATTGCTCTTATGCCAGCTTCTGATGTCACTTTTTAGTGCGTCCTTTCATGATTTTTCCATACGCCGACTAAATTATTAAAAAATTGTATACTACGGTGGAGCTCCTTCGAATTTTTTTTTTTTTTTGGGTATTCTATAAGCGGAAGCTTTTGCCTTCTCCTCTGTCATTAATGCACTTTTTCGTCCCATTATGCACAGAAATTGAATTGAAAAATGGACCGATTCTGACTACATTTGGTAAGTTCCATTTATTTTTTTTCAAAAAAACATACAAAAAAATTTGTGAAAAAACTGTGCAATATTTTTGGTTTTTGATAGAATTTAGTGAAGAATCAGCTTCATATGGGGCAATGACTAAGAATTGTCCTATAGGGCTTATTTTTGGACTACTGATAAATGGATGTAAAAAACATACCACAAGCCCAATTTGACCGAGATATATATGATAATTTGGATATTATGGCAATTTAAGTCGATCTCTTAGGGGGACTAGGTCCGAACATGAACAGATTTTCACCAGTTTCAATAACGTTCATCCTATGATTGATAGAAACTTATACACTAAATTTCATCAAAATATGTTCATATTTGCGACCTTGATTACAGGTTTACATGGACACACAGACGGAACGGACGGACAGAAAGTGATTCTGAGTCGATCGGTGTAATTACAAATGGGTCTAGGTCAAATATTTTTGGTAGTTAAAAAGGTCAGCACAAAGTCATTGTACCCCAAAGTCGTTATACCCTGACCACATAGTGGTATAGGGTATAAAAAAAATTATTTAAAATGTTTTTGTTTATCACCCCTGTTCTTGAAACCACTATCACAAAAAAAAAACTCGTAAATGAAAAAATTCTTATATCTACGAGTTTTTTGCTGTTCTCTAATTTCAATAAGAATATTTTTTCTCGTTTTAATTCACATAGAAAAGGATTTGTGAAATCAAAACAAATGCCCTTTTTTTCTACTAAGCAGGTCTTAAGAGATAAAAAAAACTAATTGGTATTTAAACTCTAACATGTTTTTTATTGAACCTTGTCATTATTTTAAAAAATTAGACATTAATTTTATGAAAAAAAAAGATTTTAAAAAACGTCTACATTTTGCGCTGATTTAAAAAAAAAAACTCGTAATAAGTGGTCGATATTAATAAAACACACTTTTTGCAATGATGCTGTTCTATAACTATAATAAAAACTTTTTATTTACACAATCTATTTTCCATTATAATTTTTTCAATTATAACATAGATTCTTTATGCACTAATTATTGCAAAAAAAGGAATTTAAAAAAAATTTTTTCATCAAATCACATATTTTTTATTTTTTGCATATGTTCGAAACAGTAGTGATGCCAGTCAAATCCAATTTATTTGAATATCAAAATTTTTTTGGTGATGCCTTACTTTTTAAAAATAGAAAAGTCATTTTTAATTGGAAGGAATTGAAGAACAAAAACAATTAAATGAACAAATAAGTTGTTATTTTAAAAGAAAATATTTTTCTTTATACTTTTTCTATAAACTTAAGAAAAAACATGCACAAAATACTTAAAAGTTTTTTGTGAAACTGAATAAAGAACCATATGGCACCTCAGTTTCTAGATAACATATGTTCTTAACTCAAACATATGGTTCTTAACTCAAACATATGTTTCCATTAAATAAATAAAAAAAGTGGTTTCAAGAAACCCAAAATTTCAAGTTCATGTGATTTTAAATTCACTCTTATTCAAATAACGTTTCAAGAACAGGGCTGAATATTTCAAAAAATGGAAAGAAAAAGTAAATGATGATTTTTTTAATGATTTAAAATATTTTTTTATATTCCCAGAAAATTTCTCAACATTTTTTTTAAAAATTACAACACACACATACACAGTTTCATCACTGACATTATACGAAATTCTTAGGATCACTTGACGGGGTATTTATCATATAGTAGTTATAAAAAAAAGACGTCGAAGTAAAAAAATTATTTTAAAAAAATTTCAAAACCTTTTGTAGGAATATACTTTACTACCGTCCAAAAGTTTCCTTTACTTTTCAATGAAAACTATTCAAATCTAAAACATATAGGGCCGTATGCAAAAAAAAATTAAAGTGTACTTGAAGTGCACTTTAATTTTTTTTGCATACGGCCCATATTCTTTGTTATTTACTTTTACTATTTACATAAATATTTTATGGAATCTCTATTCCTAAATTTTATAAGTAGATTCATCAATGTGACCACCTCCATTTCGTATAATTTCACGACATAAAGTTGACATCTTTGAATGAATTTTTTCCAACTTTCTGGAATGATCTGGTTCCATAATTTCAACTGTTTATTCCACAGTTCTTCCTTAGATGTAGGACAGGTAATTCGAACCTTCCTGTCCAATTCATACCACAGTAACTCTATAGTATTGAGGTCAGGTGACTGTGGTGGCCATTCCATAACTTTATGGGTTTCAGCTGGTTCTCTAAATACTACTTACAAATTTTTGCTGTATGTTTTGGGTCATTATCTTGCTGAAATATGAATCCAAAATTCTTAATCCAATGACCTTGGCACGATCTTACTGGATAGTTTTGTACTGGGTTTCATCCAGTTTCTGCATAACTCGCCAACATCATCGCCAGCAAAGCAACCCCAAACCATTACGAACACCTTCCCCCCCCACCCTTTGTGTTTGACTGTTGGCACTAGGCAAGCATCCGATGCACTTTTTCTTTCATTTTTTTTTTTATTTTGTGGACGAAGATAGCCGCTATAAGGCATCGTTTTACTGCAGTCACACTTACTGCATTCATTCGGCTGCTGTTTATGTGGGCGGCCATTTCTGGAGCTGTTACTTGTCGTTATTATTACAAGACCGCTTCGATTTTTATTTGCAATTGTACCATCCTCTTTGATTTTTTTTTTTAATATAATCCACGGTTCGACGCGATAATTTGAGCTCCTTTTCCACTACGTAATTGCTATTAACAATTTTGTGTAGGGAAATAATATGGTGACGAGTTTCATTTTTAAATCTCCGCAGTTTTTGTCATACTTTCTTTTAATTCAATCAAATATTTAAAATTTTCACTTTCATGTGTTAGATCTTACGGCCAGTTTACACTATCACACTTTGTAATACGACCTGTCAAAAAGTCGAGTATTATGAAAAAGTCGTATCATGTAAAAAGCTTATGTTATGAAATTGACAGTCTGTATGATTTTATTTTCGAAGTCCAATGGTTTTACATTAGCTCTGTTCGTTTACGTGTTAATTTGTAATAATTTGTACAAATTATCACAAAATTTACTGAGTCCTGTTCGTTTACTTCAAAACCCGAGTAAAAGAGAACAAATGAGAGCGTAAAGGGACAGTTCATTTTTTGAAAACTTGCTAGTTTTTACTGGATATATTTTTGCCAGTAAAGGCCCATTTACATGATACCACTCAGTCGTATGATTTTTCGAAATAAAAATCCGATGAAATTCATCGGACTGTCATAAAGTCGTACCGACATTATTTCTGCATACTTAGGCCATTTACACCATAACACTCAAGTCTTATGAAAACAACTGTTTAGAATAATAAGCAAATTTATTTTGAAATTTATATTTTATTTTCACTTTCTTTGTTTTTGTTTACCATTTTTTTAATATTACCAAAAAAAAAACAACTCTGGTCCGATGAAAATGGCAAGTTTTTAGAAATGTTTCAAAAACCATCGGACTTCGAAAATGAAATCCTACAGACTGTCAATTTCATAACAAAAGCTTTTTACATCATACGACTTTTTCATAATACTCGAATTTCTGACAGATCGTATTACAAAGTGTGATAGTGTAAACTGGCCTTAAGAATTAGCAAGCAAGAAAAATCATACATATGTTTGAAAAACATATGATTGAGTTTTATGGTAAATAAAGCAAAAATACTACAATTCTATTTTTGTGCAAAAAATTTAAATAATTCTGAGGAAATTAACGATAGAAGAAGTAAGTAAATATTCACATAACCAGGTTTCATTAATTTTAATATTTTAAAACCGGTTCCTATAAAAAAAAAATATGTGTATCTGCCAATTTCTTTCATAATACATATATGTGTATTTTCAAAAGCAATAGGTAATGATATTGTTTCAATGAATATTGTTACATGTTAAATAAAATAAATTCTAATTAAGGTATATTTCTTTTTTTAATTTAGAGTTTCGCTTCTTCTTCACTTTCAAATGTGTTTACAATCAGCTGTTTCTATGAACTTGCAAATTCTTACAAATTGCTGTACGTTTACTATTTTGGATATCTATGTTTTTGAGAACTAATTTTTCTTACTCTCTGAAATTTCGGTTTTTACTGGGAAAGTAAAAGAACAGAGCTTTTTTAGAAACATTTCTAAAAACTTGTAATTTTTTTCGGACCAGAGTTGTTTTTTTTTTTCCTAATATTAAAAAAAGGTAATCAAAAACAAAGAAAGTGGAAATAAAATATAAATTTCAAAATAAATTTGTTTGTTATTCTAAACAGCCGTTTTCATAAGACTTGAGTGTGACTAGAGTCCGATGAATCTCGTCGGATTTTTATGTCGAAAAATCATACGACTGAGTGGTATCACGTAAATGTAAAATTTTAAAATACCTGTCGTTTTGTAAAAAGCCCACGCTATAGAGATGGCAAATACTTTTGGACGATAGAGTATGTACAAGGTGGGCCAAAAGAAGTCATCCGGTGTTGTTTGGCTCTAATTTTTGCAAATGGCGGCCAATGTCAAATCTGTTTTGACATTTGTGAACTAGACAGATGTAGAATACAAGTGAATAAGCCATGGAGCGATATCCTCCCCAAGAACGCGGAATAATCGTGTCTATTTTTTTGCGTAACAATTCATCTGTGGTGTTGGCGCAGCGCGAATTCCGCAGACACTGCGCCGTTTGGCCAACAACTTGAAGAGTGTGGGACCACACGAGACGCTGCCAAGAGTGGCCGGCCCCAGAACGCCCGTTCTGCCGAGAATATCGCCGCTGTTGCCGAGGATGTCGAGCTGTCGCCAGAAACAGCAACCAGACGCCGTGCCTCGCAATTAGCCATCAGCCGGTCGTCCCTAAGGCGAATTTTGGTCAAAGACCTGCGCATGTTCCCGTAAAAATTCCAGTCCGTGCATCAGCTGCAGCCTGTCGACCGCCAAACGCGTGTAACCTACGCCCAAGCCATCCTCAATCTCGAGGACGAAGTGGACGATTTTTCGACCAAAATCATAATGAGCGATGAGGCTCATTTCCACCTCAGCGGGTACGTGAACAGGCAAAACTATCGCTTCTGGGGCACTGAAAATCCACGAGTGAAGCACGAGGAGCCTTTACACCCGCTCAAAGTGACTGCATGGTGCGCTGTTCACGCTGGTGGAGTCATCTGACCATTTTTTTTCGAGGACGCCGCTGCACAGTGGTCAATTTCGCGAGACAGCGGTCAAAACTCTATAACTTTTGACCGGATTGGTATTTTTTTACGCAATTTGTTTTGTTCAATAGGAGGGAGTTTAAGCTTCAATTTGCGTAAAAATCGACTGATAGGAACGTAAGTAATTTCGAGTTAAAAATGCATTTTAATTTTTTGTTGAGTTTCCATGTAAAAGTTGAATATTTTGACATTTTAAATAGGTATTTTTTTTTATAATTTCTTATTTTCTTCAATCGTATTTTACAACCAATACTTATTTATTATTCCTAAACTTAATTTTGGTCAGAAAATGCCAACATTTGGCCCCTGACATTTATTTAGTCTCAATATTCACAGGGGCCAAAGGTTGGTTTTTTTGGAAGAAAGCTAATTCTTGTGAGGATTAAACTGAAAAATAACACTGAAATCCCCAACAATATCAATACCATTTGGATATATTATATACAGAACACAACATTGATAAAATTTTAAGTAAACTTTTACTATTGATTTAAAGTGCACATATATTTTATTTAAATGTATTAATAAAAATTTATACTAAAATTAGAAACAAATTATAATCTTTAAACTAGTATTAATTAAATAATATTAGTAAAAATTTCTTCCAAATAGCTTTGATTTTCATTTTGCAGTAGTTGTTTAGCTTCTTCATCTAACTCTAATGAGGTTGATTTCCATTTTTGTCGAATACTGGACATATATGGGTCTGATGTGCACAACAAAATATTAATAAGATCTTCATTAGTACAATATCTGGAAATTTTTCTTGTATTGTGCTCGCGAAAGAATCTGTAGTCTTTGTTCCTTTTTTCTTGGGCTTCTTCTGAGAGATCTCCAATTGTCCCCATGGAACAAAATTTTGTGAACTGTGGTTGGCATATGTCTCCAAGAATATTTTTGGTTATAAAGGGTTGCTGACCAAATTTTTTTGCATCTATCTTTTTGCTACATGCTATAACTTGTAATATGATTTGGAATCGTCGTATTAAATCATAATCTACTCCACTGGTGGTTGGCTCAATTGACTTGATGTTTTTTGGCATATGGTGCAGCTTGACGATGACTTTGTTTTGGTTAAAGCTTGTGCAACTTTTCCATCAATCATTGTGAGACACATTTTAAAATTTACTTCAATGTCTTGGTCATCAAATTTAAATGTTACTGGTTGAAGTTCTTTAATTTGATCATTTATTTTTCGAACTTCTTCATCTATGACATCTTGAGTCTCCTTTTTGTAAGCAAACTTTATTGGTCTACAAAATTTTGTTGACGAGGGAATTTCATTCTTCCATACATCTATCTCTGCAGCTCTACTAGTTGACGGCTCTGAACCAATATAAGTTTTTGTTAAACGTAATGGAACGAAAGAAATCATGAATAAATTGGCATCTGATGAATTTACCGCATTACATTGTTTGTATTGTTTCTGGCCAAAGGACCCATCACATCCCCATTTACAAATTAAAGTCATGCTGCAATTTTTAAACTTCTTTAAATAGTCAGCATCAAATGTCTTTAATAATCGTTCTGCAGTGTGTTCAAGAAGATCCTGCAATTTTATTTCTGCTGAACTTGAAGTTACACTAATAGCAGTTGGTGAAGGTAAGCAATCTTTTTTGGCAGAAACTATATCTCGATATGATGGAAAAATTCCACAATTTTTTTCATTGGTTCGCGTGCGCAATTCTGTATATTGGTTTTTAGTCATTTTCAAATCCAAAAATAGTGCAAATGCTTCTTCTGGAGTAAATTTATTTTCTTCAGTTGGTGTCGGCATACTTTCTAAAATCCTTTTTGTGCGTCTGGGGCTTGCTTCCACTATTTTTTGAATGATAGCAATTTTACCCTTTTTAGTTTTCGATGGTTGAATTTGATGCAGAAATGAATCCTTTATGATGCTACAAGAAACTTCTTCATTGATATGTTTAAGCTTGCGTCTTCGTGATCTTTCACTACAATTATCAATTGGCTTTGCTGGTCGACCACCTTTTCCAGTTTCCGTGGTAGTTACTGATGGCTTTTTAAAAATAAGTTTATTTCTTAGCCATTATTGGTTGCGTGAGTAAAACAATTTCTTGTTTCTGGAACATTGATTGTACCGTTTTCTGAAAGTATTTAAAAAGTTTTTTATTTTTAAGTTATGAATTTTAATTTCTTGTTTGTCGCATATTTTGAAGAATGGATTATTCATTATATGTAAAATAATGTCGTTTTCATCTTTCCGTTCAAAATATATATCAGATAGAACACTATAACTGAATTTAGCCAATGTTTAAACAATAATGAAGAAAAAAATGAATGCATGGATTAATATACTATTGCTCGAAGTTTCAACATGATCTTTTTTACCTCTTTGAAACATAATATAACAGGTAGTTGGTTTTATCAGT
Organism: Cordilura impudica; assembly: GCA_963682025.1. NCBI lineage: Eukaryota > Metazoa > Arthropoda > Insecta > Diptera > Scathophagidae > Cordilura > Cordilura impudica. The sequence goes on along the minus strand of OY821517.1, from coordinate 318,245,191 downwards.
TATTTCCATTGGTTTTAAATTTATTTGCAATTTTCACGTATTTAAGTTGTGTAATATTAGATGGCAATAAAATCTTTTTTACCTTTTCCAAATGAATTGCTAGATACCACATAATTTGAGTGTTAACAGGTACTGGCAATAATATAAAAGGTACTTGGTTTTACCAGTTATTTCCATTGGTTTTAAATTTATTTGCAATTTTCACGTATTTAAGTTGTGTAATATTAGATGGCAATAAAATCTTATTTACCTTTTCCAAATGAATTGCTAGATACCACATAATTTGAGAGTTAACAGGTACTGGCAATAATATAAAAGGTACTTGGTTTTACCAGTTATTTCCATTGGTTTTAAATTTATTTGCAATTTTCACGTATTTAAGTTGTGCAATATTAGATGGCAATAAAATCTTATTTACCTTTTCCAAATGAATTGCTAGATACCACATAATTTGAGAGTTAACAGGTACTGGCAATAATATAAAAGGTACTTGGTTTTACCAGTTATTTCCATTGGTTTTAAATTTATTTGCAATTTTCACGTATTTAAGTTGTGCAATATTAGATGGCAATAAAATCTTATTTACCTTTTCCAAATGAATTGCTAGATACCACATAATTTGAGTGTTAACAGGTACTGGCAATAATATAAAAGGTACTTGGTTTTACCAGTTATTTCCATTGGTTTTAAATTTATTTGCAATTTTCACGTATTTAAGTTGTGTAATATTAGATGGCAATAAAATCTTATTTACCTTTTCCAAATGAATTGCTAGATACCACATAATTTGAGAGTTAACAGGTACTGGCAATAATATAAAAGGTACTTGGTTTTACCAGTTATTTCCATTGGTTTTAAATTTATTTGCAATTTTCACGTATTTAAGTTGTGCAATATTAGATGGCAATAAAATCTTTTTTACCTTTTCCAAATGAATTGCTAGATACCACATAATTTGAGAGTTAACAGGTACTGGCAATAATATAAAAGGTACTTGGTTTTACCAGTTATTTCCATTGGTTTTAAATTTATTTGCAATTTTCACGTATTTAAGTTGTGCAATATTAGATGGCAATAAAATCTTTTTTACCTTTTCCAAATGAATTGCTAGATACCACATAATTTGAGAGTTAACAGGTACTGGCAATAATATAAAAGGTACTTGGTTTTACCAGTTATTTCCATTGGTTTTAAATTTATTTGCAATTTTCACGTATTTAAGTTGTGTAATATTAGATGGCAATAAAATCTTTTTTACCTTTTCCAAATGAATTGCCAGATACCACATAATTTGAGAGTTGTATTGTCATTTTTGTCAAAATTTTGATACACCCTTCTATGTGGACTAGGTCCAAATATGGGCCAACTTCTCCTAATTTCAACAGAATTATTTTTTGGGTCAATAAGAACTCTTGTACAAAATTTCATCAAAATATATGCATAATAGCCACTTTCACATACAAATAACTTCTCAAAAAATATGACGTGCATTTGTACCGAATATCTTACCTTGGGTCAGAAAAATTGCTGTAGCTCAAAAAGTGCAATTGAACGAATTAGGACTGGGGGACATGTGGTTCCAACAGAACGGAGCAACGGCACACACTGCGCGAGCCACAACCGATATTCTGAAGGTGGCGTTCCCGGGTCGCCTCATCTCTCGTTTTGGCGATTTACACTGGCCCGCAAGATAGCCCGATTTAAAAGTTCCAGACTTTTTTGTGGGGTTTTTTGAAATCCCGTGTTTTCGTGAACAAGCCCGAAAACCTGGAAGCCCTCAAGGAAAACATTCGACACGAGTGCGGGAATCTGTCGCCGGAAGCTCTCGCCGAAGTGATGAAAAATGCCATAAAACGAGCCCGTATAGCAATCAATTGTGACGGCGTCCATTTGGCCGATATCATCTTCTCGACTTAACCAATAAAATTCTAAAGGTTCAAATAAACATAATCAAAAAACAGAATCAAAGTTTTTCATTTAGAAAAAAAAATGAGAGCCAAACAACATCGGATGACTTCTTTTGGCCCATCTTGTACATACTTCATGGAGTGAAAACTCCGTGGCCTAACAATGAACAACCAGTTTTTTGAATTTGAAATCAATTTTATTCTTCAACGTTAGGTGAAATGCACTTCTTCCAAAGATCCTCTAACATCTTGATACCCTTGAAAAACTACGATTTGTCAAACTCTTCAAAATAGGCGTCCGTCCCTGACATAACTTCTACGTTTTCTTTCTTACATTTTCTTCGGTAACTGTCTCATTTGGACGACCAGGACGATCTGCATCATATGTGCTCGTACGACCACATTTAAATTCGGAATACCACCTATTAAACATTGAATATGACGGTGAAGATTCATCATAATGTTTATCAATCCATTCTTTGGCTTGGACAGCATTTCTTCCCACCAAAAAAACAATGTTTAATCAAAACACGAAACTCTTTGCTCAAACTTTAAAAGCAGCATCATTTTTATAACGTTAACATTTTTTCTAATTAATGAAATGTCATGAAATTTTGACACTGAATAAACAAACAAAAATTTGCACTTGCCACGCCATCTCTACTTTAGGCCACGGAGTTTGCACTCCATGTAGTATTATTATATTATCCAAACTCATTCAATAAAAAGCATATGTATGTTAGAAATTATGAAGTGTAGGAAGTCACTCAAAACCCGTTTTTTGACAATCATTGAAAAATTTCCGGGTGTTAGAACGTTTTTGAATACTGTTCTATGATAAACTCAACCGGACCTATAAGTCCACAATCACTGTAGCACAGTTTAGTTTTTGAATGCGGTTTTATGATAAACTCACCGGACCTGAAAGTACACAATTTAATTTAATAGATAATTTCTTTATGTAGAATTTTTTTTAACACACATTAGGGCAAATCACACACACACATATGTATATGCATTCCTCCATACGGCCCTGCTCACATTTATATATACAAAAATGGAGTAACAAATTGAGAAAAAAAAACTCTATCTAGTGGTTGTTATTAGCAAATGAAAATAAAATAAATTAAATTAAAAAAAAATATATATTTACTAAAGTAGTCTATAAGCAGAGTTTATACTTAAAACAAAAATCCTATAACATTATTTGTTTATCGGAGATTTTCTTTTCAAATATTAAATCATATACTTTGTTACTTTTGATAATCTCATTGCTTTTTTTTAAACAAAAAAAAATATTAAGTTAAAAAACCATGACATATTATTATCTTGATTAAAAAAAGTCAATTATAACTGTTAAAGATAAATATTTGTAATGATTAATTCCGAAAATTTGTGGGTAGTCATTTAGGGAGTAGCTTGTAGTCAAAAGAAAAATACTTTATTTTAAATGATATAATTAATAGTGTGAAACAAATTTTGTACAACCTTTTCAAACCTCTCCAAAACAAAAAACAAAATTCATATCAAATAAAAGTAAATATGCATATAATTTATGTTAAACTGCTCCCTATATTTTCTAAAATAAAATAAAAAATATATAAATAAAAAATAAAAATATTAATATAAAATTGTGTTTTACTCCGTTTTATTAAAAAATCTTTAAAATCTCACTCTTCCATGTTTTGAATAAAAATTACAATTTTTTTTGTTAAATTAAATGATAAAAAAAAAGAATTTGATTAAATACAATTTTCAAAATCAAATGTACGTTTTCAGAAAAATCTAGCAGATCCAAAGTTGTATGCTCCTGGTGCTAATGGTGTTCCAAATTGTATTTTAAAACGATGTGCAAACCTCCTATATATATATTCCTTTACTTAAACTTTCATAAATCCCTCACTATTATTCCATTATTCAAATCTGGTAATAAATGCGATACAAAATTATTTTAAAAACTTATAACTGATACATTTTCATACCAAACATCTTCAATTCTTGCTCCTGAACAACATGGTTTCCGTAAATCCTGCTCAACAGTTACTAATTTACTTGAACTTACAGTATTTGTTTTTGTAAACAGACAACAGACAGGGTAAACCATGGTCTACTACTGTTTAAGGTAGATCGTATGCGTTTCAGTGTTACGCTTATAAAATGGATTAATTCCTATTTAACAGGCCGAAAACAATGTGTTAAATTTCAATCAAAATCCATTAATGTTTTATCAGGTGTGCCTCTAGAAAGAAATTTGGGGCCGCTATTATTTGCACTATTTCACTAATTGCAGCTATTCTCTACATCTCTGATTAGATGATGTTGGATATTAATTTTCACAACATTTTGTGAAGTAAACTTAATGGACCTTAATGTAAAAAAAAAATATAAATAAAGAATGCCCCACTTAAAACCTGGGCGCCCAAACCAGTTATAACTTTTTAGTAAAACAACACATTTTAATAAATTATGTATTAAATAAAAACTAGTATAGCCCAGCACTAAAAATTCGAGTGCAAATTCTAGTAAATATTATTTTTTCATTAAATTTTTGTCGTCCAATGTTTTTTTAATCTATATATATAAAAAATTTATGAATATTCAAATGAGCCTAAAGGTATGTTAATCAATTTTAGCAATTCACAATTCAGCACAAAGCGTCTGATATATAATTTAAATCATTCGCATTAACAGGGTGTAACGAATTATTATAAATATTTTATTTTATTTAATATATTTTCAAGACAGATTAAACATAAATTTTATCAATCTCAGCTTCTCCTCCATATGAACTATAACTATGCCAATTTTCACACTCCTCCGTGCCCGCATATTGCTTAAAAATGGAACTAAAATTTACCTTCACGTATTAATATATAGATTCAATTTATTAAGCTTTAAAGAAAAGTAAAAGTAAAATTTAATTTTCGATATTACGAATAAATGACCGGACATGTTTGTTGATACTTCCCATTCATTTTTGCAAATCTTTCCGCCCAACCTCTGCAGAATACTTGTTCAATTTACTTAACATTAAATATTCAGATTTTGCTTCTCTTTACTCTTCTTTAATTTATTTTTTACATTTCCCCAATATCTTTCGATTGGATTAAATTGTGGGCAATTAGGAGGATTAATACATTTGGATATTACATCTATTCGTTTGCTAAATTTTAAAAATGACATGATTTCAAATCAGGCCAAAATTTTACTGAGTTCTTGTGCTGTTTCATGAGTAGTAATATTCCTTTGTGGAGACATTCCTTTGTATATAATTCTGCCGTCATTGCTGATGATGTTACAAATGCAAAACTCTTCAAGTCATATTTATCTATTTTGGTCTATTTATATTTAGGGCAATATTTCCACGTTTCGTTCTAATATATTTGTTTCCAGGCAACTGCTTAAAATCAGATTTTACATAAGTTTCATCATCCTGCATTTAATAAGGTTTAAGCTTCTTCAAAACTTTGACGTACAATAAACGAGTGCGTTTTACAGAGTTTTCTGATCCATACACAACAAAGCAACTTTTCAGTACACGTAAGAAATATGATTCTGTAGTTTGGGATTTTTTACACTGTACATTCTAACTAAATTAAATCCATTCAAAAACAATTCTTAATATTTTGTATTCGCGGATTTGGCTGGGATTACCTTATAGAAGCCGTCTAGCTCTTATTAAGCTTCCTATGCTTAAAAGTCGTGGTAATTTATACTCCCAATTTCTCCTCAGTAGAATCTATAATATTAATAGGCTAGGCGATTTTTTATTACCGATATTTTGTTTTATCCCGATTTTTACCAAACGTATATTATTTGAAAGGTATTTCTTTTTAGCTGTTCACCAGATTTACAGATTTTTAAATTTTTTCCTTTATTTTGAGTAGATTGCATTTAAAGTTGCTACTAACACATTCATAAAATTATACATATGCTATGTGTGTGTTTATTAAATTTGTTAATGTGTTTGTTAATGAGTTTGTTATCTTCATTCACAATAATAATAAACCAAAAAAGTGTTGGTTTGTGAATTGGCTAAGTTAAAAAATAATATTGGCTAGAAATTGCACTAGAATTTCGAGCGCTGGAATCTGCTTGTCAATATTTCTTCACGGTATTTCTAGTTATGATTTTCGCACATATTATACCAACTCTGATCCTTTTTATACCCTATACCACTATGTGGTTTGGGTATAATGACTTTGTGCTGCTGTTTGTAACAACCAAAAATATTTGACCTAGACCCATCTTTAATTATACCGATCGAATCAGAATCACTTTCTGAGTTGATTTAACAATGTCCGTCCGTCCGTCCGTCCGTCCGTCCGTCTGTGTGTCCATGTAAAGCTTGTAATCAAACTGCAGGTCGCAAATATGAATATATTTTGATGAAATTTCGTATATAAACTTCTATCGGCCATGGGATGAACGCTATTGAAATTGGTGAGAATCGGTCCATGTTCAGACCTAGCCCCCATACAAATTACCCATATGAAATAGACATAAATTGCCATAAGATCCAAATTGTCATATAGATCTTACTCAAATTGGGTTTGTATGCGTTCATTACATCCATTAATGAGTAGTCCAAAAATGATCCCTTTGACCCCATACAGAGCTACTTCCCGATCTTCACTTAAATCTATTAAAAAACAAAAATATTGCACTGATTCTTCTCAAATTTTGTTTGTATATATTTTTGCAAAATACAAGAGACTTTACCAAACATGATCAGGATCGGTCCATTTTTGGACCTAGTCCCTATATAGATATAGCATCCGATATGAACTTTTTCATATCTGCAGCCAAAAAAATTAATAAAAATGCCACTCAAATTTGGTTTTTGCTTATTTTCTATGTCCAGTTAGTTGGGCCTAAGAGATAGGGTTTCTAAACGCATGGTATAGGGTATCGTATAGTCGGTCTAGACCGACTATAATTTTCTTACTTGTTGTTCTTTGCATCGAATTCAATCAACTTTATATCATTGACTTTCAAAAAAGTGTAGATTTGATCAAAAGTTATATAATACTTCATCTTAACGATATGTAATTTTTAGATTTGCTGTAGTCAATTTTAAATTTATTTTATGTTAAATTTAATTCTATAGTTGTTTACAAATGTTATTGATGTTAAATGGTCTTGAAGGATTATATTTCCTTAGATTAATATATAAATATCAATTCAATTCAATTATATTTTCTTCCTTTATTTACATATTTTAACAAATTTGATATTTACATATATGAGATTTTATCTTTACATATAGATATTGCAACAAATATTATATAGAATCTAAAGATATTAAATAGTTTTTATTTTATTTTTTAATGATTTCTAAAGGAAAATGGGAGGAAAAACCTTTATATGATTTAATATATTCAAATACTATCTGAAAATATTAATATGCTTATAGGTGATTTCTTTTTTAATTTTACGTTATTTCTCTACATTCTCTTATCAGTGGGTGAGGAATTTTCAATTTTGGCAAAGTAATTGGTATTAATCCTTGATATGAAATCAATAATTTTTTCATAACCGGTTTCTTCATGAAGAAGATTTGTAAGGCTTTTTATATATCATTTTAAGACATTTGTTTTGAATAATTTGTAAGCGTTTTAGGTGACAGTTGGCAGCGTCACTCCAAATTGGACACGCGTATGTTAATATTGGCCTTATAACACTTTTGAAGAGTAGATTTTTGTTTTTGGGGTTTAGAAATGACCTTCTAATAGTGGCCATAATGCTTTAAATGAATTTATAGCTTTTTGGCACGTAGCCATAATATGTTGTCCAAGACAACTCCGAGATATTTGACTACGTTAAGTACATTTATGGTATTATTTCCAATAAGAAGATGACGTCTTGGCAGTCTTTTGGGAGATTTGTTGAATGGAAAAATTATTGTTTGGGTCTTGTTTGGATTAATTTTGATTTTCCATTTGTGGAAATATTTACTGCAATTTATAAGACCCTTCTCCATTTTCTTCAGGAGTGCACTTGTAAGTTTGTTTGGAGAAATTAACGCAGTATCATCTGCGTAATATGCAATTTTCATATATTTTGGGACTTTAAAATCGGATGTATATATCGAGTAAAGCAATGGCGACAAGATTGATCTTTAAGGCAATCCTGAGGTAATAGTTTTTGGAGTTAATGTTTCATTATTAATCGCAACTTTAAAGCTTCTGTCGTGAATGAAATCTGAAATAAGTTTACATAGATATTTTGGTATATTTGCATCAAGAAGTTTAAATACTAGGCCATTATGCCAAACGGTGTCAAACGCTTTTTCAATATCTAACAATATTAGACACGTTGAACGTTTATTGCTTTTATTGGTGATTATTTGATTTTTAATTCAGTTTATTTGGTGAGTAGTGCTATGTTCTTTTTTAAATCCAAATTGTTCTTCAGCAACAATAGAAATTACCAAAGACGAGAGAGAATGTTGTACTTTTTTTAATACTTTACCTAAGTCACTTAATAGACTAATAGGTCTGTAGCTGTTTGGGTTATTTTTTGGCTTATTAGGTTTGATTATGGCTATAACCTTAGCATTTTTGAAATGGTTTGCGAAATAGTTGAGTTTGATGCGGCTGTTAAATATTATAACCAGTAATTTTAGAGGTTTGAGTGGTAGTTTCTTTAAGAGCAGGTTCGGAACATTGTCAAAACCAGGGGATTTTGAGGGTTTTATTGATGAGACAATATTCATTACTTCTTCAAGAGATGTATAAATTGTAGATTCAGAACTGGGATTTTCCTTCTTAAAATTATTTACTGTTGAATTTATTAATGTATCCGCTGAATGGTTGTAGTTCGTGTGAGGTTAATTGGTTGGACAAATGTATTTGCCAAGACTTCAGCGTTGTCCTTATCAGATGTTATTTTTGTATTTCCAACTTTGAAGTGAGAGATGTGAGATTTTTTCTTTTCCTCGCAAGTTCCTGCTTATTTTTCAAAATGATTTATCACCTGGTTTTAAATTGGATAATAATTGACACCATTTCTTATTGCGTTCCGAATTAATACTTTTATCAATATCAAGTGGCTTAGAAACTTGGTACATTGATTATACAAAGTTTGCTCGGCTATATTTGAAGATCGTTGGCTTTTTCTTTTAAAGCTTCTTCTTAGTTTTATATATTTCACAGTACTTTCTGGTAATGTGTAATTATTTTGTTCAGTTATTTTAGGTGTAGACACATCCCTTGCTTCGAAAACTACATTTATAAATTTTTGGATTTCCTGATCAAGCCTTGGTATTGTATATATCATCGGAATATAACGTGATTTTATTGTCTAAAAAATTCATATAAGTGTTCCAGTTGGTTGCACTATAATCATAATAATTGTGGTCAACCTGCTAGGCCATTGATCTTTAAAGCGGAGTTGCTTAAAATAATATCGACTGTGGAATTAAAATAATATCGACTTGATTGCTGTAGATTGTTCAGTGCGATTCCTGCCGTATTATTTGAACGGCAATTCCAAGAAAAATGTTTGGCATTTAGGTCACCAAAAACTATATATTCTTTGGTGGAAGGTGTAAGGTTCAAGATATCAGCACAGAAGTTATGAGTATATCTTGGTGAATATAACGAAGATACAGCAATAGGTCTATTATTTATAATAACTTCAATTGAGATGTTTTCGATTGATGAGGTGTTTGATATAAAGAGGTTTTTATGAGCGACAGATTTATGAATTAACAGAGCTACTCCTCCTCCTCTTGCATCTGTTCTGTCACTTCTATATAAATATTAATATGATTTTCTGAAAAAAATGTTTCATTCAAAGACGCTATTTTAATATTTTCTCTTTCAATTAGTATTTCAAATTGTTTTAATTTAGAAATGTTTGAAATGCCATTAGCATTCAAGTGAAGCATTTTGAATTCGTTTAAATTATTAGTATAATTCATAGGCGTATTTTACCATTGACATTACAACTTTGATTTGTTGTACTTTTGAAGTGCACCTATGCAAATCATCCATAGCTGTAATGAAAATATCAAAAAGCTCATCAATGCTAAATAAATCGTTGTTTGTTTTCAGCTGGTTAGCTATGGGGCTTTGCTATTATTATTGATGTTATTGTTACAATTTGTGTTGTTGTTACTTAAATTTGGGAAATCAACCTTTGATTGAAATGAAACATTTTGTTGTTGCCTGCTGTTGTTATGACTTTTGGAAGTTACTCTTGTTCTAGTTTCCAAATAGAGAGAACGTAACCGACAGTTGATGTCGTTTGCAGAGTGATCAGTTCTCTATTTTCCATGTTTTTTGCAATTAAAGCATGTAAAAACAGCTGGTCTTTTTTCATTTGTGTTAAACTGACACACACTTGTATGATGTTGTTCTGCACATATCATACAAGCAGCACTTCGATGGCAATGTTCACCGCCATGGCCATACATTAAGCAGTTCCAGCATTGAGTTGGTTTATTTCTGGATCTAGATTTGTATTTTTTCCAAGAAATTATGATATTGGAAATTGTCCTTAAATTTTTTAAGGCAGTTGGGTTAAAATTTTTACGAACAAATTGAACTTTGTAAACAGCATTGTTGTTCGAACTGAATTTGGTGACTATTTCAGCCACGGAAGAAGGGGATAGGTTGTATTTTTTTAACTCTTCAGTGATGTCCTCAGAGTTTATGCGGGGTAAACCGTGTAGAAAGGTTGTGTATAACCTATTATCTTTGGAGCCATATGAATGAAACTCCATTTTACTCTCTTTAAGAATTTGCTTGTAGCATTCATACAATTCTTTAGTTGGAGCAAAAATTTTGGTACCAATTGAAGTACGTTTGAAAATACAATCTTTACCAAGTAGTTTTCGCATTTCTGCAAATGAGGCGTTGGCTTCTACAACTATAGGTGGAGGTTTGTGTTGTTTAATATCGTTTATATTTGATGCAGGTGTTACGTCCATATCATTTAGGCCAGCAAGCAGGCTAAATCTGTTGCTGGAAGTTGATGCGATGTTCGTGTTAACAAGGAGCAAGGAGCTTTCTTTTAGATGAAGATTTGGCCCCTCGGGCCATTGACTACCACGTGAGTTCAAATGAGATCAAGAATAGGCAATGGCAAAAACCAAAATATACACTTGTTGTTAATTTTAAATAGTTGTACTCTAAGCGCTTTAATTATTTACACGACCGTTCGTAAAGAGAATTATATTCGAACTGATTATTATGATTATAAATGCTGTAAAATAAATAAAAATATTACTCCTCCTTTACTCTAATCATAATAGAAGTCTTGTTGTATAGTAAATCAAAATAAATAAATAAATTAAATTAATTAATTTTAAATAATGTAAATATTATTCCTTGACGATCGTTTTAGTGATACGAGCATTTATGGTTCGACAACGGCGCCGTTGTTGTAAATATTTTATAATATATTTGTAAAATATATTGTAAAATAAATAATACTGCAATGCCTTCTACTTTTGTTTATGTAAGTTAACGTGTGCACGATAACGAGAATACTCCTAATATTTTAATGGAACTTATCGTACATTGTAGAACTCCCTAAATGTTTATTTTTTTTTCTCACCTTGCTTTTTTTAACTTTGTTTTGTGATTGGCCAATTTACCATAAATTTTAAATTATAAATATTGCAATATCAACACATTGTTATTTGGATTTTATATTATGCTAAATACCTAATATCATATTTCATTTTTATGATTGGCCAATCTTGGGTAAATTTTTATTTTTTAATAAAGTGCACTGTTAGCACTATTAGTTTAATAAAAACTTTGAATAAAATAAAAAAAGAGGCATTCTAGTGAAAACCATGAAAAAGAATCGTATATTACTAACTTGTATAAATCAATTAGATTTTAAAACCTTAACTTACCAATACTGGTCTGCGAGCTAGTGGCATAGCTAGCAAGGCAAACGAATGTAAGAAATGAAAACGATTGGCCGTATCGAAAACAGCTTTAGCTTCCAACTGTTCCTGGATGCCAATAATTTTAGATAAACTGTGTTTGCCATATGCACCCATAATAACGGCGGTGGCACCACTCAAACCGGCTAGACGTACAAAATGATAATTGTTGCCGGCAATTTCCCACATATGTAAAGGTTTTGGAGGTGGCAAGACCACTGCATTTTGTTTTGGTTTTAAGCCCTTAAAGTAGAAAATAAAAATATTAAAAAATAAACAGTAATTACGGCAATCAAACACCGTACCGTTTTATTTAATACCGCTGAGGTTGAATAGATAACCGCTTGGCTGATGGGATTCCCAACAGCTATATAACTTAAAGCATCACCCCAGGACATTCTTGTATTTATAAGATTATTTAACTTCTTTAAATTTTATGGCTATCAATGCGATGCCTCACAAACTAAACGGTAAATGGGCAATGTACTAAAATTATAATTATTCAATTACAATAATAACAAATTCGCTTTTTATTCAGCATAAACTTCGAAGCAAGAAGAAGAACTTGCATATTTTCTGAGGTGCTCACTTTGTTAAAAAGCGGGGGCCGTTTAGTAAAAATCTAATCGAGAATAAAAAACCATTCTAATTATTGTTGCTGAGTTTAGTTACAAAACATTAACAAAATCAGAGTGATTATGAAGAAATACACATACATATGTACACAGTTACATTTGGTAGAATTTTTGACGAAAAGAGATATTTGCAACAAATATAAATAATAACATATAAATTACTTTTCGAAATTTTACATTCAAAGCATTATGAGCAAAATAAAATCTTATAGTGCGTCTACATCTAAGGAAAACCTAGTAGATTTTAGTTGAAATCTATTTCCAAATCTATGCCGTTTACATCTAACTTTTTTGAAATTTTGTGAGATTTTGTTTCCACAACAATAAACAGCTGATTAAAATAACACATATAAACTAGAAATACAAAAAAAAAACAATGGAAATATGGAAAATTCTAAAAAGAACCGATTCTATAATTATATTATGCATCAAAAATGAAAAAAGCACAAACTAAAATTGAAATTTTGCGAAAAAAAATCAGCATTTGTTAAATGTATTGTTTGAACAGCAAAAATAAATTCTTTTTCCACAATTATTATTTAGTAGATTGGAATGGGCACATGTCAGTGTAATAAGTTGCAACTTTTTAATTACTTAATATTTTTTTATTATAGATTCATGCATTTTTTTGTTGTTAATAATTAATACTTTATTTCCTTTTTATTCAACTTGTTTGCTTTTGTTTTTAAATGTCAATTTTTCAGTCACTGCGTTGTAATTTTCTACTACAATATTATTTGGTAGTGCCTATTTGGTAGTGCCCAAGTTTGACAACATTGTGTGAGATTTTGCACAAATCTAGTAATGAGCTAGATTTTGTTTTGTATGGCAAATCTAGTAAAAATGAGCTAGATTTCGTTCGAAATCTCGTATATACTAGATTTTGCTTAGATGTAAATGCACTATTAGTTGTATTCATTCGGATAAGTCGTTCGTTTTAATGGCGCGATCCAAATATCACAGTATATATGAACCTGTTACACGTTCAATATATATTGTGATATGGAATGGCCTCCTATTGTGAAATCCATTAAAATGGGTCGGGATCCATCAATTATAAATATTACTGCATGCTACACGTTCAATAATATTGAATCGCGGTCAATAATATTGAACGTGTAACAGGGCCCTAAGAGTGCCCTAAAGGGTACTATACACTTATCAAATACCCATCAAGCATTATGGTGGATTAGTGAAAATTTGTTAGTCCCGATTTCCACACCCAAATTTTAGTTTGCCAAACTTCGTTCGAATTTCATTAAGAATTTCGTTGGCGTTACCACAGACAAATTCTTGTTTCGAAACTTTTGGCTGTATATGCATTCATTTTCTCGTCAAGCACGTACACACTTTAAATGAGATTTCAAACAGAACGGACGCTAAAAATGTCGGATGAAAAAAATTTTGTTTTTAATTAATTCTTTTCTGAATAAAACGTGAGGAAACTTGGCCTATATAATCAATTTTATTTGTTTTATTTATTAAAAAGCAAATAAGTTTGGTATCACATTAAAATTCACTTTATTATTTTCTATTTTATTTCCCCGCTATTGACACTTCAAAGTAAAATGAAAAATGAATGCTATACAGGTTGTACAGCAATTGTATATACTAACGTCAAGGACACGTACACCAGCTTGATGTCAATCATTTAACAAGTGTATAGTGCCCTTAAAGGTGCTATTACATGATGTGTTTTTTACATATGTACTGTCAAATTTTCCCACAACAAAAGTTGTACACATCGTGTGATACATATGAAACATTGTTTATGTACAATACATGAGGAAAGTCACATGTACATTTTTCAATTAGAACAGGTTCTATTTTTGCATGACAAACAAATGAAAATACAACACTGCTTGTGGCGAAAGAAAAACAGAGTAAATTTTAAAGATTAATATTGAAAGAAAAATAAATTGTTTAGTATTAATTAACAATTAAAAAATATATAACCTTTTTTTTAACAACAAATTTTTGTTAATTCACAAATTAAATCAGCTGTTGTTTACATTTAGAGGTTATGTCATACGGAAATACATACGCACGTGTGATAGCAAAAATTATGAATCGTATCCCTACAAGAAATGAATGACTGAAACTAACACATAAACAATTTTTGTACTAACACACTTGCAGTTTTTTCTATTTAAAAACATATGACTGTCATTGTTGCTGTTGAGTTGTTTTTGTTAAGGTTTAGGAAAGGTAAGTAATTAATTAAATTAAAAGTTCAAGTTAATTTTTGTTGTTTCTTTAGGATTCTTCAAAATATGTCATTGGATTCGTTAGTGCCATTCTCAATTGTGGTGGCACGTCCCTCCATTATACCCTTCCACAATTTATTTTTTGCTCGCTTGTGGCCTATTCCTGTTTGATCGTTAACTTAAGATATTGCTGTAGAATCTTCACAAACTTTCAATCTAGAACTTTTATACCTCTTAAGCTGCGTTCACACTACGTGTTTTGCTTGTGTTTTTCTTAGTTTTTTAGCACGTGTAATTTGTACACATAGTGTGAACCCTTTCAAACATTGTTTATGTACAACACATTTTGCAAGACATATGTAAATTTTTCAATTAGAGCAGGTTCTATTTTGGCAAGACAAACATATGAAAATACAACACTGCTTGTGGCGAAAGAAAAAAAGAGTAAATTATAAAGATTAATATTGAAAGAAAAATAAATTGTTTAATATTAATTAACAATTAAAAAATATTTATAACATATAACTTTATTTTTAACAATAAATTTTTCTAAATTCACAAATTAAATCAGCTGTTGTTTACATTTAGAGGTTATGTCATACGGAAATACATATGTACGTTTGAACGCAAAAATTATGAATCGTATGTAAAGCGCTAATTTTGACACACACACGGAATTACGTATGGATCGTAAAACTGAATTTACATATGGAAAATACACATAGTGTAAACACACCTTTAGGAAACGCATTTGTGTAAAGAATTATATTGTGCGACAATACGTTATATCCTGGATTTCGATTGTGAACGCTGTACCAGAAAATATGGTTATCTATTTGATATTATTTTTATGATGTTGGAAGATAATACACAAGAAATATAATTATGTGAAACAACGCTGACACAGTTTATTAAATCTATTCGTAATGATTCCAGTTAAGTGCGCATGGAAGACACTATAAATATATTGTTAATACATGCGCAATCACCAAATGAACTTATTAAGGTAATGCACTGACATTTTATTAAAAATTGTAGCTAGAAACAAAGTAAATATTGCTTGCAGCATTTTACACTAATCCTTATATCTATCTTTCAGTCTGTTGCCATAACATGGATATGGGAGTTTGTTTTAATATTTGAATGTTTTAATTTATGCCATTCTGGAATATAGTGTCTGGAATATGATGTTGATAATATGAAATGAAATTAGTTTCTTCAAAAGAACAAAAATCTCAGAATATTGAACAAATTGATATATGGAGGTGTTATCACAATATCTCACACACCGTTCTGTACAAACAAAGGTAGCAGTATTTGAATGGATACATCATTTACTCATCAATTTTCCAAATGAATTGTATCTGGTTTGGCCGAAATTTTTTATTCACAACACTCAAAAGGTAAGCTTTAATATAAATTGTTGATATATATGTGTTATAATAAATTGTTTTCTTTAAGAAACTACTGATTGCACTAAGGCCCATTACCGGAAATTTCTATTGAGTTTAGGGATGTTTCGAGTGAAAAGTCAGCAAAGTTGTTTAAATATGTTTTAAGTTAAGCCCATTGTCCTGTTTCAACATTGTCTCAAAGTTATCACCACGTTTCGGAATTAGTGATATTGTTGTTTTTAATATTTAATGTTTATTTTTAATTTGATTTTTAATACAATAAATAAATAAAAAATAATAAGTCGTGTTTCAGTATAATCCAGCGTGACCGGTCAATGATGATGTATATATCCATCAAATGTGACCGGTCAACGATGATATATATATCTATCATCGTTGACTACTAAACAGCGGTA
The DNA here is from genome assembly GCA_963682025.1 of Cordilura impudica. NCBI lineage: Eukaryota > Metazoa > Arthropoda > Insecta > Diptera > Scathophagidae > Cordilura > Cordilura impudica. Next base: position 318,228,725 of record OY821517.1, on the reverse strand, counting down.
GAGTGAGCAGTTCAGATATATATTATATGGTTTACATACTTTCATAGGTTAGAGTAAGATGCCAAATCACATGTACACAAAAGTTTCGGTCAGTTTTGGCATATTTGCCTTAATAAAATGATAGAAACTTTGTTCTACGCGATGACCGACACTTCAGTCAGTAGTGACGGTCATATCACCGGTCAAGTGACCGTCACTGTTCTTGTAGGGATGTAAAAGACAATTTTGACAGACATGAAGAATTTCATATGGATAAAAAAAAGTGACAGTACATATGTAAAAACCATTTCGTGTAATAGGACCTTAAGGCAATATGAAAATACATATGTTCATCGGCTGTTTCACACATGCACATTATTTTTATAGGTCGATCAGATTTTCCGGGCTATAAGCACACACTACAGAAGAAATATGCTCTCACTAAAAACAGTCTAAAACACTCAAAATGTTGTCCTAAAAAGTGCTGGTAGTTCCTTTGTGTTCGTCGTTCTTATTATTTTGATAAGAGGAACTAACGTATTTCTTTTTTACTTTGCGTTACTTGTGCTTGCTGCTCAGCATACAGCTTATGAACTTAGCTATTTGCACTCTGACTTAGAATACATAACATCTCGTTTTAGTAGTATAATTATATTTCAAGTAGCTCCCTATCCTACATTGCGGAGGTAATGATTGTTTAAAGAAAACTATGTGTCGTAATATGAGGACCAGATGTAGTTTGTAGCCACGCCATTAAACTTTTAGATCCAAAAAAAAATTAAAGGATGGCTACGATTACTTTCACAACTGCAAATGCAATGTTAATATTTGCAAGGTTGAATTTTCTTAATAAAGGTGGGGTCTCCACTATTTGCATATTCGCCAAAACTTGAAAAAACATTTTTTCAACACAGCCCAGCCATTTATTTTTGTTATTTGAAAACCCCATGTTTATGAATAACTTGTAAGATCAGGCACAACTGCTCGCTAGATATAATTATGGCACTGAAAATCTTTTTAAATAATGAACGGAGTAGCAATCAGACGATCTTTTAGTATATACAAACAATTATGGGCCAAACAAATACCAAACAATTTAAAGGGTAAAAGCAAAAGTTCACAAGAATGGCTGACCAGGCAACTTGCCGATCCATATGTAGAAAAGGCGCGCATGATGAATTATCGGTGTCGAAGTGCCTTCAAACTATTGGAAATCGATGAGAAATATAAAATAATTAAACCAGGAGACAATGTAATAGATTGTGGAGCAGCTCCTGGAAGTTGGACACAAATAGCAGTAGAAAAAAGTAATGCGAATGGATCCTTGGAAAATCAACCGAAGGGCACAGTTCTTAGTATGGATTTATTACATTTTCATAATGTACCGGTAAGATAACATTAGAATGTTTTATAAATTTTGATTGCATAGAAGTTGTAACTATTTCAGGGAGCTACTATATTTGGAGGTATGGATTTTACAAAGCCTGAAAATCAACTGCGTTTAAAAAAAGCCTTAGCTGGCAAACAAGTTAATTGTGTTTTGTCGGATATGGCTCCCAATGCTACCGGGGTTAGAATGTTGGATCAAGAAATTATTATTAATCTTTGTTATAATGTTTTAAAGTTTGCCTTAGCTATGTCGGCGCTCCAAGCAAATCTGATTGTTAAGGTGTGGGACAATGGTGATGTCCCTAAATTGGAAAAGGATATGTTAAGATTCTATGAAAAAGTGAAGAGAGTAAAACCGCGTTCGAGTAGAGGAGATTCTGCAGAACATTTTCTTGTTGCCAGAGGATTTAAAGGTTTGGAGATATTAACGAAACAGGAGGAAAAGTTGTAGTTATTAGAAATGGCTTTTTAAATGCCACAAAATGCGGAATGGATGGATGCTCATGGAATGATCTTAATTATTAAACTTATATAATTGACGGCTTTTTCGAATCAAAAAAAAAAAAAATACCATATTGAGTAGTAATTGTAGCAGCACAATTAGAAGCGCGCGCTTCCATTTCTATAAGCCTTATGAAGGTTTTATCGAGAATAAAAACTGATATCCACCGCAAGGTTTTTGTTTACGTTTTTTTTTTTTGTACTAAATATTCGTTTTCATATTAAAGCGAAATACAGCAAAACTCAACCATACAACTATCTAAAATTATTTATCCGTTGTTGGTGGAAAGGTAAGTAAAATAACTTGGTAACAATGCCATTGAAATAAATCTTAGCCACTAAAGTCCAGTTATTCCAAACTATTAAAATCCTTGTAATGTCAAAAGAAATTATTCCATTGTTAGGGAGTCGAACTTAATCCGAGCTATGTTAATGATTTGATCTTCAAAAAGAATATAGTTGGATTAGTCCAGATTCCGATTTCACAGTGTTGAAGGTTGATGTAATTCTTAGTAATGGATTTTTACCCCTTTAACATATAAAAAATTACCTGTGTCCTTTGCATTTAAGTACTTATTTCGAGTAAAATTCAGATATATTACTTTTTTAAAACAAACTAAGGCTTTGCCATCTTTATTTATAGAAAAATCTGTTTTTAAAAACAGTTTAAGATCACAACAAAAATTATATTTAAGAACAGAAATATTATTTTTTATTTTTTTAATATCAAATTTTGTCTGGTAATCGTAAACATTTTATCATCCCTGATGCTTCACTTCTTTCTTGTAGTGAGTTAAATGATTTATTAAATTAAACATCCATTTTGGCTGATCAGTAGGCGCCATATGTCCTGCATTACGGATCATAATTTCAATTAAATGTCCAGCATGCTTAGCATAGCCAGCTATTTCATCATCAACTCTCCAAATCTCTCGGGGAGCTATCTTATATAAATCGGACCCATGGAATTTAAGATGATTCAAATAATTACGTGTCAACGGATAGGCTACAATAATGTCCAGCTGTCCATTATAAATGCAAACGGTATATTCATTTAAGAGTTCAGCAATCCATTGAGCTACGGAATCCATTACATCACGTTTTAAAAATTTTTCCACCTTATTCTCGGTTTCCAAATCATGAAAAGATAAGTTACCCACATGGATTGACCGACGTGTTATCGAGGATTGTAAGAAATCACCCATAATCTTGCCATAGTTATCTCCTTTGGTGTTTAAATAGTTGTAGTAATAATTAAAGCCAGTAAGATTTGTAAATAGTGAACCATTGACCATATCTCCATTCAACAGACTATCAAATACATCAAATGCGCAATCCATATCATGCTTGGAAATACATGCCTTGCCTTTAGCTTCAGCTTCATGGAATTGTTTTAAGCCATGTTCATCTATTAAACCTATTTGATATAAATAATCACCGTATTGCAATTGATGTATGGGATCAGAGAGACCATTACCAATGGCCATACCCTTTAGAGGGATTGTAACACGAGTATCAATAGAATTCTGCATTTTATGTATATGGTAGGCTAAAGCTGGTACGTATTTGCCAGCATACGATTCACCGGTAATCCAAAATCCAGCTTTAACACGCCATTCAAACAACTCATATAACTGTTGCATAGCCTCATGTAAATTGTGGCCAACATCCTTTTCATTACGTGCATATCCCTCATCGCTGTCGGTAAATGAGAAGCCGGTACCCACAGGATTGTCAATAAATATAAGATTATGAGTCTTACTCCAAGTATAATTGCGTTTTTGTAATTTTCCATGTGAATCAAACTCGAACGGACCATTTTCGGTAAATAACCCAAATAATGACGAAGCCCCAGGGCCACCTTGTAGCCACAAAACTACAGGAGAATAATTTGGATCTTGTTCAGAAGGAAAATACCAGAAAAACATATTCGAATTGAATTTAGGATCAACAGTCAAATAACCAGAATAAGCTTCGACACCATGATATTGAGAACCTACCACCTTCGCTTTGTCTCGTATGTCCTCACGCTTTACTTTGGGGTCATTAATGAATGGTGTTAAAAATAAAGCCTCTCCTGGATCACCGCCATCATTAAATTCCTTAAATCTAGGATAAGGGTTTATAAAACTTTTCCGATACACGGGGGGGCTTTCTTTTGCAGCACATATCCCCAACACCATAACACAAATAATTGTAATGGCTGCCGTTGCTCCTACTGCATGATTTGCAGTTTTCATCTTTCTTACTATTGCAACAAAGGCACTTACAATTTTTTCAATCAACAGTTTCCGATTTATTTTAAAACCAATTGTTTTTTTTTAGCATTGATAGATAAGAATTTACTGCAGAAAATTGTACCGTGCTCTCTTACTGAAATTAGTTTCTTTATTGAAAAAATGCTGCAGCGACCGGCATTACAATACAAAAATATAATTAATTCATGAAACACATATACAACAGCGGCTACACGACTACAGCCTGTCAAAAATAAAATACACACGTTTATATGAAAAACGATTATTTTGACACCAACACAGCTACACGACTACATTTGCTGATTTAGTCAACTTATAGTGCGTTTACATCTGAGGAAAATCTTGTTGATTTTAGTTGAAATCTATTTCAAAATCTACACTGTTTACATATAACTTTTTTGACATTTCCACAACAATAAACAGCTGATTAAAATAAAACATATTAACTAGAAATACCAAAAATAAACAAAACAATAGGAAAATGGAAATATGGAAAATTCTAAAAAGGAACAGATTTTATAATTATATTATCCATCAAAACTGAAAAAGCACAAACTGAAATAGAAAGTTTGCGAAGAAACATCAGCATTTGTTAAATGTATTGCTTGAACAACAAAAACAATTCACTTTCCACAATTATTATATAGCAGATTGGAACGGGCACATGTCAGTAAAAAAAGTTATAACTTTTCAATTACTAAATATTTCTTTATTATAGATTCGTAATTTTTTTTGTTAATAATTAATATTTTATTTCGTTTTTATTCAACTTGTTTGCTTTTGTATTTAAATGTCAATTTTTCAGTCACTGCGTTGTAATTTTCTACTACAATATTTAAAAAACACAAGTAGTATCATTTGGTAGTGCCCAAGTTTGACTAGATTTTGTGAGATTTTGCACAAATCTAGTAACGAGCTACGAAATCTCGTATATACCAGATTTTGCTTAGATGTAAACGTACTATTAGGCTAATTTCTATTTTTGTTGGCTACAAAACAAATATAGTGTTGATAATATAACAAAATATGTAAAAGTTATTAGTGCTATGAAATATTTTATTTTGTTGAAAAAATTAATCGCAATATGAAATGCTATAATAATTCCATTAATAATCAAAAGGGGTTAAATAAATTTATTTATTTATTTTTGCGTTATAATAATGCATTATAAATAAGTAATTGTATATTTACGTCTTCTATTGTAATAAAGTAAAAAAAAATATAATCGGCACTACTGAAATAAAAATGCATTCGTACAAAACAGTTGTTTATATTTTTGTTATATGTATGTTGCTGTCGTTTTCAAAAAAATTAAGTAGCTGACAGCAATTGTAGTCGTGTTGTCGTGTAGCCGCAATCGTCTATGTGTTTCATGCATAATACATAAAAGCTTGAATTGCATTCGTTGTTTTTAGCAGAGTTGTATTTTTCGCTATAAAAGTATTATGATTGCCTATTATGGCAATACATATTTGCCGCGAGATCTAAATATCACAATATATATATTGAACGACACGTTATATTTTGAAATACTTTCGACCGTTTTGTTGTACAAGCCTTATATTTAAATGAAAGCATGGCTGTAAATGCAAAAATAGTCCCTCCAATTAATTGTATTTTTATAATATATTGTTAAAAGTAATGCTCAATATATATAAACGTTAACTTTGGCATCTAAATATTAATTAGCCTTTAGGCAAACAGTAATTACCAAACCATTCTACAAAAACGAATTTTCAAATTTAATATCTGAACTTAGGCAGATGTGTTTCGTTTTTACCTATACCACCATCTGGTTTGGGTATAATGACTTTGTGCTGCTGTTTGTAACAACCAAAAATAAAAATAATTGACCTATACCGATCGACTCAGAATCACTTTCTGAGTCGATTTAGCGATGACCGTCCGTCCGTCCGTCTGTGTGTCCATGTAAAACTTGTAATCAAACTAGTGGTCGCAAATATGAGCTGCTTCCCGATCTTCACTTCAATCTACCAAAAAACAAAAATATTGCACAGATTTTTCTCAAATTCGGTTTGTATACATTTTTTTTTAAAATATAAGTAACTTTGCAAATATGGTCAGCATCGGTCCATATTTCGACCTAGTCCCAATATAAATATAGCATCCGATATGAACTTTTTTATATCTGCAGTCGGTCTAGACCGACTATAATTTCTTACTTGTTTAGTATATTATAGAAAGACAAATTATTATTATACAAATTATTCAAAATACTTACAACTAAAAACATTTTTTCAAAAGTAAATAATATATTTTAAATTATAAACTAGTTTAAAGTAAATTAGAAAAATATAAAATAATTAGGATCAGTTTCAAGAGTAAAACTTATTTTCATTTGAATATGAATAAATATTTTAACAAAAAGTGACCACTTGGCCTGCCTGTCTGCGAATCTTGATCATTTACAAGTTGTCCAAAAATAAACCTGTAGGTTCATTTTCCCATAATCCATAGTCACCATGTTAAGCTGCTTCTCTGGCATAGATTTTTTCCGAATTTGGTTTGGGTATGTTTTGGGAAATATAAATGACTTTACAAAATATGGTTATGATTGGTCCAATTTTCAAATTAGTATCTATATAAATTAGCATTCGCAGTTCATTAATTAGAACCAAAATTAAAAATTTTAACGATAAAATAACCAAAATAGAAGCAAATCATCGAAATTCTTTTTTTATTATCCAAAATAAAATACTGAGAATAATTTTACTCTGTCAAAGTTAACGAATTATGGCACCTAGTTAAGAATAAAAGTGAAACCAGGTCTGACGTCTGTCCAGTTAGATAGAATTTACAAAAGAGTTCGCTGTTAAAAAGAACTCTCATACTGTTCTCACATTTAGACATTTATGATCAGTATACTATTTCAACAGGATGGCACTACGTGCCATACGGCGACCGCAATCATCGACTTTCGAGAAATGGACCTGTTAATTGGCCTCCAAGGTGATGCGATTTTACACCTATAGATTATTTCCTGTGGGGCTACGTGAAATCACTGGATTATGCTGATAAACCAGTAACAGTTACCGAACTCAACTGCCACGTAACCGGAACGTCCCAATCTGTTGAAAATAGATTTTTGCTACGTTTGTACGTGACATTTGTGAACAGCCGATAAAGTTTGGTTAATTTTACACAGCAACATGCTGTTTCGTTTTGTACGTTCTATAATTGCACAAAATGCCAACGTTACATTTACGGTACGGATACATTTTAACAACGTGATTCTAACTAGGCCTTGAAAACACACCCCTTTTATACAATATAATATAAATATATAAGCAACTTGAAAAAATATATAAAAACCCTGAATGTGCTATTTTAATTTGAGTTTTTTTGCATTCAATTACAAACCCATAAAGAATCTTTTTTGTATTATTTTGTATGTGTAACAAAATTTTTTCTTGTATATTACTATTACCATCTCTGATTCAAGCAAATGCTTGTCATCAAAAAAATGCAGATGTGTCAAATTGAACCAGTTTTATTCCAACAGTTCTATTTGACAATTAAACAATAACTTTTTTCAACTTCGGAAACACGAATAGTATATACAATGCGCGGAACAATTACTAAATATGATGAATTATTAATATAAAGTGCGTAATAAGAGTGAAAAAAATTTAAAAAAAATAGTGAAATCAATGCTTAAAACTAAAAATATATGCATAAATAATGTTAGAAAGTGTGTAACAAGCAAGTGTGTACAAAATATAAAGAGGGAAAAGAAGCAAATGTGAAAACAACATGAAAATACGAATGAATCGCGGCACCGATAATATGGAAAAGTCACTTCTTCACAAATTAGTATATTGTTTTATATATGTTGTTATTATTGCATCAGCCTCGCAGTCGGCATTGGCGTCTGCGACACCATCTTCGCCGTCAGTTTCAGATAGTGCTGAAGTTGTCGATGATGATGTTGCTGGTAGTATTGGTGGGGTGATTAATACAGTTAAGGTATGTTTTGTTTTGATTACTAAAGTAATAAATATTGATAAATTTATATTTTAAGGACTGTACCGAATTGGCCCGAGATGAAGAGACCTTAATGGTTTTTTCAACATTAGGGGGCGGTTTAACCGCGATCGATCCGATAACAAGCGAAATACGTTGGACCATTGCGGATGGTAATTATAATTATTTCAATATATTTTTTAAAATTATTTTGTGTATGGACGACCATATGTATAGTTATACAGGTTTATATCTATATTTACATTTTGTTTGGTGTAACCTACGATGTTTTTATTCTCCTACGAATTGCACATTCAATATGACAAATATATCATTAATTATTTTCTACACTAAATATATATATTTTTTTTATATAATTTTTTTTTGACATTAATAAGATTAAACCTGTACATATTTATAAAAAATAAACATATATTAAAATGTTAGTAGTTACAGTGTGTGACAATACAATGAAAACTTTTAAGAAAATATGTATGTTTTTGACGACTAGAACGGTCAATAAAAAAGGGTCATGAAATTAAAAATTCTCATTAATTTATATATGTATGTATGTATTTGATTTATTTAAAAAAGAAAAAAATATAAACATGAAATAGATTAACTTCAGAAAAAATAACAAAACTTAAATGAATTCCAATTTTTTATTGGGTGTCCATTATTTTTTAGTACTGCTTCATAACGCCGAGGCATGGAGTCAATAAAATTGTTGTGTCTTGTTTGTGTAATTTCGTTTCCATCAGTCCGTCCGTCTGTCTGTCTGTCTGTGTGTCCATGTAAACCTTGTAATCAAACTACAGGTCGCAAATATGAATATGGGTTTATTAAATCAATTTATCAGTAGTCCAAAAATAACCCCTATAGGACAATTCATAGTCATAGCCCTCACATGAAGCTAATTTCCGGCCTTATTTATGCTTATTTTTTATATCTAATTAGTTGGACCTAAGGTATAGGGTATCGTATAGTCGGACTATACCGACTATAATTTTGTTACTTCTTTTTAGTTTAAAAAGCTATATTTTTTTTTTATAAGTTTAAGATTTTGTGTTTGTTTATCGGGATTATAATTATTATTTTTGCTAAGGCTTTGCGAAGCCCACTGATATCGTATAGATTTTAAATCAGGAAAATTGATAGTAAAGGTCATGGGATAGGCGATTTTTTTGTCTGCGGTTATTTTCCTAGCAAAGGCAGGCTTATACACTAGCTTTTTTCATATTTGTCTAATGGTACTGGTAAATGTGTATAAACGATGTTATAATGTATGTTATCAAAACTTTTTTAAACTTTTTTTATGTATAGACTATAGTTTATTGATATGTTATTACCAGTGATTGTTGTGTTTACGATCATTAAATGTATTTTATTGAATTTACAAGTAAATATATAAATACTAAAAATTAAGACAAGTTTCATAATTTAAAAAATAGTTCAATAATAAAATTGTTATCGAAACCTTGTGTTTACCAGTTTTTGGTATCGCTTTTACTTTCAAAACATCGTACTTTTGTTAAAAGATTAAAAAAATATTTTTTTTTGTTTTTCTTTTTTGAAGAGTTCCAGATCTACGAATAATTGTAAAAGAATAAATAGGGTTTTTAAGAAAACTATTAAGGCTTAAACAGTTTAGTTTCTAAATACTTCGCTGTGTTGGTAACATTTGCGGGTTTTTAAAAGTATCTAGATCCCTGAAATCTTCCATATACGAGTTTATTTTGTTTATAAATAAATATTAAAAAATTGTTAACAAGGCGCTTCCTTTAAATTCAAGGAATCTGAACCTTTAAAACCTCTAAATCATTTATTATTTTAATTAAAATTAACTCGTTGGTGACAATAAATTGCGAATTTTGTTGTTGATAATTTCGCGTTAAGCCTTAAAATTATTGTTTCCGAAATCACTCTTTGGTGTGTTCTCTATCGAAAAATTACTTGTTACAAAAAAAGTGCTGAATCTTTGGCACCCTCCGCATCGGTTTTACGTTTACATTAATATCTGGACTCATTGCACTATTTATAACAAATATAAACAAATTATATTAAAAATCAGCAATTTGATAAACTTAATACTAAATTATTACAACAAACACACTGCCTCGGCACAATGATGCCCGATTTACGCCAGTATCAATTCCAACCTGCTCGAAATAATGACAAACAATATTATCATAACTTTACCCAGAATGAGCGTGATGTCAACAAACAGACGAACGGACGGCCAGACGGAATTTAAGTGGAATTTTTATTAATTTTCTTGCCTTCGAATATGAAAAAGTTCATATCGGATGCAATATTTATGTGGGGACTAGGTCAAAAATTGGACCGATAAGGACTATATTTGGTAAGGCCACTTATTTTGTGCAAAAACATATACAAACCAAATTTGAGAAAAATCTGTACAATATTTTTGTTTTTTGATAGATTTAAATGAAGATCGGCTTCATTTGGGGGCTATGACTAAGAATTGTCGTATAGGGTTTATTTTTGGACTACTGATAAATTGATGCAATAAACATACACAAGCCCACTTCGACCGATATCTATATGATAATTTGAATATTATGGGAATTTAAGTCGATCTCATAGGGGTCAATTGTATGGGGACTAGCTCTCAACATGAACCGATTTTCACAAATTTCAATAGCATTCATCCTGTGGCCGATAGTAGCTTATATGTTCATATATGCGACCTGTAGTTTGATTACAAGGTTTACATAGACATAGACGGACATCGCTAAATCGACTCAGAATGTGATTCTGATTGGTATAATAAAAAAAGGGTCAAATATTTTTGGTAGTTACAAACATCAGCACAAAGTCGTTATACCCTGACCTCATAGTGGTATATGGTATAAAAAAAATAAATTTAGGGACTCATTACATAAATCATTTAAGAAGTAATGTGCAACAGATCCTTTATGATACTTATACTAATTTGTAAAACATCTTTCGAGAAATTCAAAGTATTTTAAATACGACTACCAAATAAAAACATAATAAATAATCTAACGCATAAAAAATAAAAATAAAGTTAATAAAGTTTTTATTAAAACTCTTTCTTGCCTTATGCATATGAGTTTTGAATCTCTCCGTGACTGTGCGTGACTATACGTGACTGTGCGTGACCACGTCGAAGTTAATCTTTCATTGTAGCAAGTACATCGACCAAGTGCGTGACCATGCGTGACTGTGCGTGACTAAGTCAAAGTTAATCTTTTTCACAGCAAGTATATGAACCAAGTTTAAGATCGATCGAATGAGGATAAATGACATTTAGATCACTCCGTGACTGTGCGTGACTATGCATGACTGTTCGTGACTACCCCAAAATTAATCTGTAGTCACAACAAGACTATGGGCCAAGTTTCAGATCAATTTCATATGGGGAATGGGGTTGACCCACGACTGACAGACAGACAGAGAGTATGAGTTAAAAGAAAAAGTTTAAAAATAAACTAGCAGATTCCAGCGCTCGAAATTCGAGGGCAATTTCTAGGCAATTTTATTTCTTAACTTAGCCAATTCACAAACCAACACTTTTTTTGGTTTATTATTATTGTGAATGAAGATAACAAACTCATTAACAAACACATTAACAAATTTAATAAACACACACATCCCAGTATGCATTGACAAATTATTTCTCCAATTCTGGAGAAAAGTTAAGTTCTCAAATTGATATCTAATGTATGTAATTCTCAACTTGAGTTGAACAATTTTTCTCCTTGTTTGATTTCAACTTGATATTAAATTGAGAATTAATATTTTTATAGAAATTTCTTTGCTATCAAGTTGAGAATCACAAATTTCTCAATTTGATAACTAAGAAAATCACCATATAAAAAATATGCCTTTGAAGTTGAGAAGACTATAATCGGATAATCGGACAATTGAGGTGCATTTGAGAATTAACGAGAAATGTATTTGATCTCAAATGCACCTCAAGTTGATCTGGTGAACAGCTAAAAAGAAATACCTTTCAAATAATATATTTGGTCCAAATCGGGATAAAACGGTAGAACAAAACATCGGTAACAAGAAATCACCTAGCCTATTAATATTATAGATAGCAAACCCTAGGGAAACGATTAAAATTTTATGAACAAAGTTTCGTTACGTTTCGCTTTATATAATGAGCCCATAAATATTTTCTTTTCTATTTCAATATGATTATATTTCAACCTATATAAGGGGTTCTTTTCTAAAATTGTATATATTTTTTAGAAAACAATTTGGATACCCTTTCTTTGTACAAAATGAATAGAGGAACTTGATATATTTTATATTCATTTGGAATATTTAGTTATTACAATACAAATATTAATTAAATTCATCTCTAATTTAATGGGGAAACAGTGTAGTTGACACAACATTTTCTTTAACAATATTTGCATTCACGTGGATTATTGCAATGTTATTTACACTTAAAATATCAATCAACAAGTGTGCCTAGTATATACAAATAAGACCTCACTTGTGCTTACACAAGTTGAATTTTGTGTGGGTGCATGTTTAAATCCAATTTTAAAATCCTCCGTATTGATGTTCTGGCAATACCCACGTTATATCCAGAGCGAATATTCGAATATATCGGCCACAGAACCCCGTTCCTCAAAACGGCAGTGGAAAGCTAAAGGCTGAGCGAACTGATCTTGAATTAAAATATTGGAGATAATTTCGCTACGTCACAAAAATTGATCATTGGCAAGAAAGAAAAAATAGATAAATCGATAAAAAAGATGTGTACCTAGAGTAAATTAAAAGAGGTCAGTTTTTATTCTTACTGCAACGTTTGGGCGACGACGGACAACGGTTGCCGACTTTACAAAAAACACAGTTCTCTACAATAACACTACACATTTAGATAATCGTACCTTGGTGGATTCACCAAAAAGGTACGACACCACAATGTATCCAATGTATAACCCTTTCAAACCTGAGTAGTAAAACGATTGTAGTCATTGTAAAACCCTCAATATAAAAATTATTGTTAGCAATGTCTACCGTCTTTTTTTAAATTCTTTTTTGTGTAAAGAGCACGCAAGAGAATTCACAATCACTGAATGCCGGTAAAAAAAAATCAGAAAAAATGTATTTATTTATATTTAAGCACATTAAATCAGGTCTCACAATCGGTGTAGCTAGGTCTGAAAGGCATAAATTAGCAAAGATACAATTATAAAATATAATAGAAAATAAAAGAGTTATTCTTGTTTAACATTGGTAGTAGGTCTTATTTAGCCCACACTGTATTATTATTTACATATTCTAATTTAGAACTGTAGGAAAACCATCTGTTTGCACTCTATACTTTCATACATTGAAGCAAACTTGATGACACATTTTTTATATTCCTTTAATGTGGCTTTTATGTTATATTCGTGTTTTATTTTTAATTACCTAAAAAAAAATGTGTTTGTAAAATATTCCATCACACTTTTTTGCCAACTGTGCAATAATAGATTTCATTATTCTACACCCGATTAGACCGTAGTGTAGTATTTTATACTTAATTACGCTTTAATATCCACATAAAATGGATGATAACAATAAAACAATCAGAACATTCAAATCAAAATGTGTATAAATTTTACAATCAGATCTATATGAAAGTTTAAATTAAAACAAGTAAGAAAATTATAGTCGGTCTAGACCGACTATACGATGCCCTATACCATGCGTTTAGAGACCCTATATCTTAGGTCCAACTAATTAGATATAGAAAATAAACGTAAACCAAATCTGAATGGCATTGTTATTAATTTTTTTTGCCTTCGGATAAGAAAAAGTTCATATCGTATGCTATATTTATATAGGGACTAGGTCGAAAAATTGACCGATCCTGACCATATTTGGCAAGGTCACTTATTACATATGAAAACCAAATTTGAGAAAAATCTGTTTAATATTTTTGTTTTTTGATAGATTTAAGTGAAGATCGGGAATCGGCTTCATATGAAGGCTATGAAGGCTAAACAATAATTTGAATATTATGTCAATTTAAGTCGATCTCATACGTGTCATTTGCGTGGGGATTAGGTCTGAACCGATTTTCATCAATTTCAATAGCGTTCATCATATGGTCGATAGCAGCTTATATACTAAATTTAATCAAAATATATTCATATTTGCGACCTTTAGTTGATTACAAGGTTTACAAGGTTTACGGACGGACATCGATAAATCGACTTAGAAAGTCGAGTCGAACGGTATAATAAAAGAGGTCTAGGTCAAATATTTTCAGTAGTTACAAACATCAGCACATTATATTTAGACAGTTTTTCGTAGTTTCTACAGTTACCAAAATATTTTTTTTTTATTTAAATGGTGCGTGGTGAAGAAGAAGAAAGCATATATTTCAAAAATTCATAACTGCACTGTATTCTTAATCGGACCGGTTTCTGGCATTTCTTCTTCTTCACCACGCACCATTTAAACAAAATTAAAAAAAAAAATTGCATATTAATTACAGTAGTAATTGCAATATGTCTGAAAAATGACGATAAAACTAACAAAACAAAAAAATTTTTTTTTAGTTTTTATTTAAATTTAGTATTATTTGAAATACTTTTTATAAAATTCATTAAAATTATTCAATTATAAGGATTAAATATTTAATTAAAATCTCTGTTGAGTTATATTTAATGAAATAAATAGTTTTTCTCTTAAATGCATTAGTATTTCTTTCAGATATGTCATTAGGAAAAATTGTGAAAAATAGGTTGTATTTCCCCGGCATAATTTAGTTGTTCCATTTTCATTTTTTGAATAAAGTGAAGTGTATTCATTTCAAGTCCTTGTTTAAAAATTGCACTATTAACAGATTTTATTTAAAGATTGCTCACATTAAAATTGTAAAATAAATAAATTGCAATAACTTTTAAACAAAATAACCAATTCGAATAAAAAAAAAATACAACTAATTGATGTGAATGTTATTTCAATTAACATACATATATATCTGTGATCACAAGCAGTAACCACCTAAGTCGAAAATCATGCTTTCGAGAAAAATAACTTTTTATATAAATGTAATGGGGTTTCATTACGACTTACGTCAGTATATTTTTATTAATCTTATATATTAAAAGAATTTATGAATAAACTTTGCATTCAAGATTTTTTTCAATATTTTTCTTCTCTCAAACCTCTATAACTAGAGTTCTTACGTAGGCTGTTGACATAGGTCTAAGAACACTCAGTGGATCAAGCTCCTTCTTTTGAGCTATTAACTGTTTAAATTCGTTGGGTTTGAGGAAAGTTATGCGTGGAGAATCAACTTTACTTTTACTGTACGTTAACTTATCTTGGCATATTTTGGCATTACTGTACGTTAACTTCTCTTGGCAAATTCGTTGGGTTTGAGGAAAGTTATGCGTGGACAATCAACTTTACTTTTACTGTACGTTAACTTCTCTTGGCATATTTTGGCATTACTGTACGTTAACTTCTCTTGGCAAATTTTGGTATTATATTATAAAAATTAATATAATATAATATAATGCTGCGGAGCAGCAGGGGTCCTCTAGTATCTTTTTAAAAAATAGTGTTAGAGAAATGGGGAGTTTTTTTTTAGTAGAATATGATAGCATACATAACTCAAATCGTTCTTAAGTTGTCTTAGGCGGTTATCGCTTGTGACCACAGATATTATATTGTATGAAAATTTGAAGGTTTCCAGGTATATCTCCCATAAGTGCTTTTATAGTACCTACAATGATCTTTTTGCTGGATCCGAGTAAAAAGTGTGGTATTGTTGACGACTGGATTTATGCTCTTTATCTTTCTTTTTGCAAGAGCCCAATATCTTTATAAGGGGCCTTATTTACATTATTTTTTTTTGTACCATTGAACAGCCGATTTACTGTAATGACATGATGCAAGATCAGGCCAAAGAAACGTAGACATCTTGTGGTGCTTTAGGAATGGATGTGGTCTCTTTTTCAAGCATTTTTTATGTACCAATCGATATTATCCTAACCAGTTATCACATACGAACTGCTTCTTTACCCACAACTACAAATAGCAAGTCAAATTAAACTTTTTCGAGAACATGTTTTGTGTCTTTAATTGTTTTGGTAGCATTCGTACTTGTTGATCAAATTACGTTTAATTTTTTATACACTCCACACCTCAGTGGCATAGGGTATATATAGTTTTGTCATTCCGTTTGTAACGCATCGAAAAAACTAATTTACGACCCCATAAAGTATATATATTCTTGATCCTTTTCACAGCTCGAGTCGATATAGTGATGTCCGTCTATCCATTTGTCTTTTAAAATCACCCTCATTCAAAAAATAAACCATTTACCTGGGTAAGGTTACGATAATATTGTTTGCCATTATTCCCACCAGGTTGGTATTTAAATTGGAGCAAATCGGGAGTCGTTGAGGTTGAGATATAAGCAAAAATTTGTAGACACCTCTAAAAAATCAAAAAACTCAATAAGTTTGTTGTAACATTTTAGTGGTTGAACATAAACCTTCACAGTTCAAAAAAGCCACAAAGAAATGATATCGATATAAAAATGATATCACGATATAATAAAAAAAAAATCGCCAATATGAAAAAAAAATATAATCCCTAATGAAAAACGAAAAATGTAAAATGAAAAATGTAAAATGAAAAATGGAAAATGAAAAATGGGAAATGAAAAATGAAATATGAAAAATGGAAGATGAAAAATGGGAAATTAAAAATTAAAAATTAAAAATTAAAAATTAAAAATTAAAAATTAAAAATTAAAAATTAAAAATTAAAAATTAAAAATTAAAAATTAAAAATTAAAAATTAAAAATTAAAAATTAAAAATTAAAAATTAAAAATTAAAAATTAAAAATTAAAAATTAAAAATTAAAAATTAAAAATTAAAAATTAAAAATTAAAAATTAAAAATTAAAAATTAAAAATTAAAAATTAAAAATTAAAAATTAAAAATTAAAAATTAAAAATTAAAAATTAAAAATTAAAAATTAAAAATTAAAAATTAAAAATTAAAAATTAAAAATTAAAAATTAAAAATTAAAAATTAAAAATTAAAAATTAAAAATTAAAAATTAAAAATTAAAAATTAAAAATTAAAAATTAAAAATTAAAAATTAAAAATTAAAAATTAAAAATTAAAAATTAAAAATTAAAAATTAAAAATTAAAAATTAAAAATTAAAAATTAAAAATTAAAAATTAAAAATTAAAAATTAAAAATTAAAAATTAAAAATTAAAAATTAAAAATTAAAAATTAAAAATTAAAAATTAAAAATTAAAAATTAAAAATTAAAAATTAAAAATTAAAAATTAAAAATTAAAAATTAAAAATTAAAAATTAAAAATTAAAAATTAAAAATTAAAAATTAAAAATTAAAAATTAAAAATTAAAAATTAAAAATTAAAAATTAAAAATTAAGAATTAAGAATTAAAAATTAAAAATTGAAAATAAAAAATTAAAAATTAAAAATTAAAAATTAAAAATTAAAAATTAAAGATTAAAAATTAAGAATTAAAAATTGAAAATAAAAAATTAAAAATTATATATTAGAAGTTTTAATTTTTATCTTTAGTTTCTTACCTGTTTTTATTATTTTTTTTTTATATTAAATGTATCCTTAAATTAACCTATTACTACCTAATTCAGATAAAAATATTTAAAATTATTTTTAATATTAATAATTTGTAACCAAGAATCATTTGAATTTTTTTTAAATTATCGTATAACTTCTAAGGTCTTAAACCATTTTAAGAGGGATCAAACTTTGGATATTATAACGCCGGCTGCGTTAAATAACGAATTTCGTTAGTGTTCTATGAAGGACTTGGGGAACTTATAGAATTTCTACTCTAATAATCAAATAGTAATTAATTCTTTCTATAAAAGACATGATCATTATTTTTTATAAAAAAAATTATAATAGAAACTGACCAAAAAGAAAAACAAAACTTAAAATTAAATTGGTATTCGGAATTAATGTTTCAGTATCGACAACAGTTTTAAAGTGGTAGCCGTACCCAACATTGGGTGTAATATTGAATTTCAGACGCAGGTGTAGGGTATCAAAAAATTTGACAAAACCGAATTTAACGCTCTTACTTGTTTTAGCTCCTTTTGCATCGATATTCTTATTACAGTTTCAATCCGGCACCTTTACTTTGTCCGATTTGAGTACTGGCTCCTTTTTCACATTCCTACGAATAAGTTTTGCCTAATAAGTGATTTGTTTTCAAATTTTTTCCATGTATTTTACCTCACAATCAATTTTAAATTAAAATAATTATTAAATATTCATAATATTTGTATGGAAAACAAAGCTGATTGGTTAAACAATTTAATTTTTAATTAAGTAAACTTTTACAGGTGAAAATGTATGTTATAGTTTTTTCGTGCATAAACCTTATAAAATATTTTTTTTCGATCTTTGTCATTTTAATGATTGTGTTAGGAATTAATTTGGCTGCTGATCAAACACTTTTACTTTAATGAGACATTTGTTTGTTTGTTCCAGTTGTTTGAGTTGAATCACCAACCATCGCAATCAGTTTGTTTGGTACTACATCAAATTTTATACACTTTTGCCCGGATTCGACAAGCAAAGAATTGTACTATTTGAATTTTTCCAAAATACTTCAATTATTAGTCTTGACCCATTCGATCCCACTGTACTCGCTTGGGTACAAAAAATGGGTAGTATAATATTGCGATACCTGTTCCGTCCCTCTTCAATGCACCACGTTCAGAACTTTAGTATTTTTAAGCACTTCTGTAAATTCGAGTCGAACTTTTTTATTTTTAATTTAGCGCAGTAGTTTTTTTTTTTTAATTCTAGTTAAAAATAGTTAAAAATGGGAAAGCACATGAAAGGTTTATACTTGTTTGCGATTGGCCTTGAATTTAGAATATCATTTCGAAATTTTTTATTTGAACGATATTTGTTTTTGACGATTTTTGATTTTGCAAATTTTTGATTTTGAAGATTTTTGTTTTAAAAGTTCACTTTTTTTGGGAGGTGCCACGCCCACTAAATATATAAAAAAATTTATAGCCTATAGTTTATTCCAGATAAACAGTAAGAATCTGTAAAAATTTCAGGAAAATCCGTCCAGCGGCTTACTTTCGCTTTTACATATATAGATTTTGGGTTTTCCCTTTGGTAGTCGTACAAACGTTTTTCCATTACGGCCTCTTAAATTACTCTTGGGAGCATCGGAAAAAGGGAACAGTATTCCATTTCCACGTGTTCTTTAGCATGCGAGCCAGACGATTTTTCTCTGGTTTCCATGGATTCTTCACAGGACGAAACAACCAAGATTAGTCTCAATTGCTCGTCGGGAAACAGTTCGAGCACATATTTTTAGTTTCAGATTGTTCATGACCTCGAGTATTGCTGGCCGTATGTCACGAATATCACGAACAATGTTGACCTCCAAGGCGTCAATTGTTGCTGATTTTTCAGCTCCACACGGACTCGCAACACCTTGGAAGCAAATTTACAGGCCCATTTCTCGAAATCAAGTTATCGCCAAATCTTGATTTCAATAAGACGATGGTTGCGATCACCGTATGGCACGTAGTGCCATCCTGTTGAAACCACATTTCACCCGGATCAGTGTCATCAATATTTTCAAACAAAAAAACATTGATAATGGTGCGATAATCTCCATTGAAGGTAGCGAGAGCTCTGGCTTAATTTTTGAAGATATAAAGTCCGATGATGCCAACAGCTTGTAAATTGCACTAAACGGTGCATTTTTTAGGATGTAATGGAGTCTGTAGGGATTATTATTCCATATGCGGCAGTTTTGTTTATTAACAAACCCGTCTGCCCTTGCTCAGATGGACGATTATGTGCGCCATAAAAATCACGAAGGCGTCTGATTTTCAATGACTGATTTTCAAAGAAAATTTGGCTAATTTAGTAGCGTTGCACAGTGGCGCCCGTAGAGCAAACGAAGTTTTGAATAAACCCATGTTATAGGAAACTTTTCAACGATTTCAAATATGCTACTCTTAATAATATCACATTTTTAGTTTAGAAGATATAACCGTTCAAAGTTGACCGACTTTCGGTTTTAAAAAAAAAACACAATTTTTAGTCAATTTGTTGCGATTTCAGGTGTAATATCACGAAAAATAGGTAACGAATCGCCTTATTTTTTGTTTGTATTGATTGATGTATTTATTAAATGTATAATGATAAAAAAAATTAACTGTCTGATTTTTGTTTCTCCTGGTAAATCACTATTTAAAAACTATCCGTTTTTTCACTATTTTTCAACTTTGACGGAAAATAAAAAAAATCCATATTTTTCTATATTTGCCATATTTGCAAAACATGTTCTTTGATTATTTCTTTACATAATTCAAAAGGTTTTATCTGCCGCCCGTTTGGCTTCTAGAGGTAAAAAAGGTTAAAAAGACATGGTTGCAGAAATTGTATGGCGTGCATCCCTTACATGTTTTGACTGACAGTAGTTTGATCTAATAGTTTGAAAATTGCATTTTAAGTCGGTTGTCTACCTGTGAGCCTCTGCCAAAGTCTACTCCCAATATTCTGTTACAGACACAGGATGCACAAAAAACTACTCATTGAAATTCGCAGGTACGCACCTCACTTAAAAATTACTTTGGAATACAAATGGTCAAGAACAATATTGACTTATGGTCCCTACAGGTAGGCACAAATCTTATTTAGACACGAGCATAATATCAAAATTGCTTAATTCAGCCTAAATCCATATGTATGCAGGGAGCAGGTAAATTTTTAGGCATGGTAGCATAAGCCTATTTATTGCAAAATAAGCATAATGCCTGGATTAGTCTACGACTGAAAGTTGGCGCAACAAGTACTGAAACCATGGCGTTAAACAATTTAAAATTATTTGAACTGTTTAGAAGGTCAACCACACCAAAGTTTTTCACGGAAGCTGCTTTAGAAGAACTTGATAGCTTATACGGAAATATTGAGAGAAGCGAAATTATAAAAAATAATTTTTATCTGATATATGCAAATATTAAGGCAAAATGGGTGAAATCTAATCGAACCATTCAGAACTTCAACTCCAAATACGAGGACTGGCTTAATGAAGACATCATCCTGGATATATTGGCAGTAGATAAACCCACCACATCAACCAGAGGAGCAAAAGGAAGGCCAAAAATAAGTATTGAGGAGTGTTCAATTTTCACAAGAAAGAGGAAACTTGCCGATGCCACCAATGACTTAACCACGAAGCATTTATCGGACACGCTAAATATACAAAGGATAGTGAAAGAGTTAGGTCGTAGATTACAAAATCTGTTGCTGATGCAAGCCCACTGCGACTAAAAAGGATTAAGGAAAGCATTCCCACGCCCACAAACGCACACATTAAAAAGTATGGTTCCGAAAAAGCCTTGGCCTTGTTTATGGACTTACAACTTTCCAAAGAAAAATATGAGATAGTACGGGCATCCTTGATGCGACACGGGGCTGACGTTTTCCCAGGATACAAGCATATTACGCAAGCCAAAATAAATTCACGATCACTGCATACGGAGTTTACGGAAGTCTCTGTGAAAGCCAATCTGCAGGATCTCATGGGCCATACAGCAAAACGGTTGTTGGAGAGTCTTCCTGAAAATGAGGTGAAAATTCTTCCTGAGAAACTGACATTGATCAGCAAATGGGGCTGCGATGGATCATCCGGACAAAGCGTTTATAAGCAAAGGATATCTTCCGATGACGCTACAATATCGGACGGAAATATGTTTATGGCATCTGTTGTTCCTTTGCGGCTAAAATCTGATGTTTCCCTTCACTGGAAAAATCCACGTCCGTCATCAGTGCATTATTGCCGACCAATAATGTTTCAGTTTGCAAGGGAATCGGCAGAACTCATAAGGACCACGGTGAAGGACATTGAAGAACAAATAAGCAAGATTAAGCCTACAAAGCTGCAAATTGGAGAAGGAAAATATATTGAATGCAATTACGAGTTCCACCTGACCATGGTTGACGGAAAAGTCGTAAACGAACTGACAGGAACAACCTCAACATTGTCATGCCCGATTTGCGAAAAGAGTCAGAAGAACTTTGTTAATTTATACGATTCTACAAACGAGGAGAATTACGAATATGGAATGTCACCATTGCACGCAAGGATAAGGTGTATGAAGTTCTTGCTAAAACTGGCGTATACCCTACCACAAGACGAGGAAAACTTCGATGAAAATACATCAATAAAGGATAAGGAAAAGATCAGAGAGAAGCAAATACAGGATGCTTTTTTTAAACAAGTTGGACTAAAAGTAGACTGTCCCAAGCACGGATACGGTAACTCAAACGATGGAAACACTTCTAGGAGATTTTTTGAAAATGATGAGGCAGTAACTAGAATCACTGGAATTGACAATCAAATCGTGAAAAGATTGGGAACGATCTTGAATGTTTTAAACTGCAAAGAAAATGTCAATTCTACAAAATATGGAGAATATGCATCGAAAACTGCATCTCTTTAAGCAGAATTGTATCCACAGAAGAAGTTGACCCCGACCGTCCATAAAATATTGGCGCATGGCAAAGATATAATTGAGCACCAGTCTTTGCCAATTGGAGAGCTTTCTGAAGAAGCACAGCAGTCTCTTAACAAATTTTATAAAAAATATAGATTGCAGAACACATTCAAAGCATCAAGGGTAAGGCAAAATGAGGACCTCTTCAACATGTTGGCAGCATCTTCCGATCCACTTATTTCTTCCCTGCGGCATGTGAAGTCACGAATAGAGTTAGAAAATAATTATAGTTTAGAAATGATTAGTCTTTTGGATATACATACCTTCTCTTACGAATTGTGATGAATATTTTACAGAAAATTGAAAAAATAAATTTAAAAAAGAAGTAATTTTTTTTTAATTTGTTGGGTTATAATTTAAAACATAAAACCCTAAAGAAAAAAAATAAAAACAATCTAAAAATGTAAAAATAATTTTTTTTAGTTACCATAAAATTGATTTTTCTACAAATTTTAACTTTGATAACTCATAAGTAGGCCCCTACAAAGCGTAGCACCCTTTCCATACGCTCATTTCATAGGCTGAACAGTTATCTATCATATGCTGTTTAAACTGTTCAATTATGTTATTCGGTTCAAAACATATGATTGTTGCAACGAAAAAACTCAAATGGCGCCACTGTGCGTTGTTCAAGGCGCGAATCTATTCATGATGATTTGCCAAAGTATCCTGATCATAAACGTCAAATATTGAACACAGTATGATAGTTCGTGTAACAGCTAACCCTTTCGCAAGTTCTATCTAAGCAAATAAAACACCACCCTATACTTTAGGCTGTAATCAATTATCATGTGTTATTTTTATTGATACCATTTTTTGAGCAAGTAGAGGGTTACATGTATCTGTATTTATAGAGAAAAATAATGTTAACAGTGCACAAACAAACAAGGAAATACTTTTGATTATTGCTATTATCAAGGTAAATCTACGCATGTTTTGTACTCTCGATAAGATGTTGACTTTACAAATATATATATTTTGGTTTAAAGTTATATATATTTTGGTTAATAATATATTTATGCTCATCACTGATTGATTCTGTAACGTCATATGAATAAAATTTATTTGGAGTTAGGAAATTTAAATTTGTAATGTAGGCGTAAAGATCGACTAAGAAGGGGTTATTTTTAAATTAGAACGTTAAAGGGGTACAAATGGGCGCAAAGGGAAAAACGCACCTTTTGTATATTCTAAACAAATAACTCTAGCAATATGAAATTTGACATAAATATATTACCTGAGAAACAAACATCGGTCAAAAGGAAATTTTTCCTGAAACTTCTAACGGTTATGAAGTAAAAACGGTCACAAAAGGGAAAAATTATACATAAATAAATAAATCTAAGAATATGAAATTTGGCATAAAGATTATACCCGAGAAACAAATATCGGCCAAGAGGGAATTGTTCGGAAATTCGATCGCTTTGGGTATGACTAGGAATATGAAATTTGATGTGAAGATTTCACTCCAGAGACAAAAGGAATTTTTTTAAAATTAGACTGCTTAATGTGTAAAAACAGTAAAAAAAAAGGGGAAAATGGTGCATTTTTTAAATTCAATACAAATGAATCTAGGAATATGAAATTTGACAAGTTGGTAGATTCCAGCAAACGGACAAACATCGGCCAAAGGAGAAATCTTTTGGAAATTTATAGATATAATAATATAATAATAATATATATAATAATATAATAATCTAGAAATATAATTTAAAGAAGTTACTTTTCTAAAAATATATTTTTCGTAAAAAGATACCTTTTCTTAAAAAATGTACTTTAAAAAAAATTAATTTTTCTTAAAAAGGTACATCTTTTAAAATACATGTTCTTAAAAAGTAACTCTCCATATAGAATAACATTTTCTTAAAAAAGTATATTTTCTTAAAAAAATAAATTTTCTTAAAAAATTATATCTATTTTTAAAATAAAATTTCCATAAAATATTAAATTCTTAAAAAGTACATTTTCTTGAAAATTCTTAAAAACGTACTTTTTCTTTTTTTTAAATTATATTTTCTTAAAAAGTATCTTTTCATAAAAAACACATTTTTCTTAAAATAGTAAATAACTCTAAATAAAATACATTTTCCTTAAAAATGTACCATTTTCTTAAAAAATTACATTTTGTTTAAAAATGTAGTTTTCTTAAAAAGTAAATGTTTCTCAAAAAAGTACCTTTTCTTAAAAAGTACATATTTCTTAAAAAAGTAAATTTTCATTAAAAAGTACCTTTTTTTCACAAAGTACCTGTTTTAAAATATTAAATTTTCTTAAAAAATACCTAATTCTTAAAAAATTAACTTATCCTAAAAAGTATATTTTTTTAAGAAATACATTTTCTTGAAAAAGTAAATTTTCTAAAAAAGTAAAAATATCTTTAAAAGTAACTATTTCTTAAAAAAAGTACCTTTTTATAAAAAATTAACTTTTGTTAAAAAAGTTGCTTGTCTAAAAAAGTACCTTTTCTTAAAAAGTGAATTTTCTTAAAAAAGTACCCATTTTTTAATGAAGTAAATTTTCCTGAAAAAAGTACATATCTTAAAAGAGCACATATTCTTAAAAAAGTACCTTTTTCTTAATGAAGTAAATTTTCTTAAAAAAGTACATTTTATTATTAAAGTACATTTTCTTAAAATAGTACATTTTCTTAAAAAAGTACATTATCATAAAATATGTATATAAAAATTACCTTTTCGTAAAAGAGCAAATTTTCTTTAAAAATTACCTTTTTCTTAAATAAAAAAGTACGTCAAAAAAAAATTAATATTCTTAAAAAATTATCATTTCTTAAAATAGTGTCTTTTATTAAAATATATTTTCCTAAAAGGTACCTTTTCTTAAAAAGTAAATTTTTTTTAAAAAAGTAAAATTTTGCTTAAAAAAGTATATTTTCTTAACAAAATGATCTTTTCTTAAAAAATGGCCATTTCTTAAAAAAGTACATTTTTCTTAAAAAAGTAAAATTTTTCTTAAAAAAGTACTTTTTTAAAAAGTATATTTTCTTAACAAAATGATCTTAAAAAATGGCTATTTCTTAAAAAAGTACCTTTTTCTTAAAAAAGTAAAATTTCTCTTAAAAAGTACTTCTTTTTTAAAAAAGTATATTTTCTTAACAAAATGATCTTTTCTTAAAAAATGGCCATTTCTTAAAAAAGTACATTTTTCTTAAAAAAGTAAAATTTTTCTTAAAAAAGTACTTCTTTTTTAAAAAAGTATATTTTAAAATTTCTCTTAAAAAGTTCTTCTTTTTTAAAAAAGTATATTTTCTTAACAAAATGATCTTTTCTTAAAAAATGACCATATCTTAAAAAAGTACCTTTTTCTTAAAAAAGTAAAATTTTTCTTAAAAAAGTACTTCTTTTTTAAAAAAGTATATTTTCTTAACAAAATGATCTTTTCTTAAAAATGGCCATATCTTAAAAAAGTACCTTTTTCTTAAAAAAGTAAAATTTCTCTTAAAAAGTACTTCTTTTTTAAAAAAGTATATTTTCTTAACAAAATGATCTTTTCTTAAAAAATGGCCATTTCTTAAAAAAGTACCTTTTTCTTAAAAAAGTAAAATTTTTCTTAAAAAAGTACTTCTTTTTTAAAAAAGTATATTTTCTTAACAAAATGGTTTTTTCTTAAAAATGGCCATTTCCTAAAAAAGTACCTTTTTCTTAAAAAAGTAAAATTTTTCTTAAAAAAGTACTTCTTTTTTAAAAAAGTATATTTTCTTAACAAAATGATCTTTTCTTAAAAAATGGCCATATCTTAAAAAAGTACCTTTTTCTTAAAAAAGTAAAATTTCTCTTAAAAAGTACTTCTTTTTTAAAAAAGTATATTTTCTTAACAAAATGATCTTTTCTTAAAAAATGGCCATTTCTTAAAAAAGTACATTTTTCTTAAAAAAGTAAAATTTTTCTTAAAAAAGTACTTCTTTTTTAAAAAAGTATATTTTCTTAACAAAATGATCTTTTCTTAAATGGTGCATGGTAAAGAAGAAGAAAGCATATATTTCAAAATTTCATAACTTCTTAAAAAATTACCATTTCTTAAAAAAGTACCTTTTTCTTAATGAAGTAATTTTTTTTAAAGTACCTTTTCTTAAAAGAGCACATTTCCTTAAAAAGTAAATTTTTCTTAATAAGTACATATTTCTTATAAAGGTCCCTTTGTATAAAAAATTACTTTGTCTGAAAAAAATAAATTTTCTTAAAAAAAGTTTATTTTCTTAAAAAGTAAATTTTTATTAAAAAAGTACATTTTCTTAAAAAAAGTACCTTTTCTTAAAAAAGTACCTTTTCTTAAAAAAGTACCTTTTCTTAAAAACAGTACCATTTCTTAAAAAAAGTACCTTTTCTTAAAAAAAGTATCTTTTCTTAAAAAAGTAAATTTTCTTAAAAAAGTTAATTTTCTTAACACGTAAATTTTCTTAAACAATTACCTCTTGTTGCATAAGCATAGACTTAAGTTACAATCGGAGGGAAAAATGGATTGTTGGTATAATGTTAATACACATTTTAAGTTTCAAAGGTTATCTAAATCAACATCAGAATATATTTTTATACGGGCGTCTTAGATTTAATCTAATAAATAGTCTCATTCTATAAATCAAACTTATTAGTTATTTATTGTTCGGTTCGGTTGTAATACAAAATTGAAATTAAAATAAAGAACAAATTAACTAATTATAACTAACTAACTAAATCAAACTTAAAAAACTTAAATTTATATGAAAATATTTGAAATTTAAATTTAAAATTTTCATACGAATTTTTATCATTTCTTTATATTACGTTTTATAGAATGAGCGATCCCCTAATAAAAATGTTTGTTATTTTTAAAACCCCTATACACATATATTGACAAAAAACAAATGATTAAATTCCAAACAAAATTACAAAACGTTATCCGCTCTGACCTTATGCTGGAGGAAAAGGGGGGCGTACATATAATTGACACTTTGTTAGTGATTCTTATATTTTTGTTATCTCTAAGGTATTGAAAGAGAATTTTTTTTTTTTTAATTTTTTCTTATCAAACTAATTATACAGAGACATTTTTCCGTTGAAATTAAAAATAAGACAAAAAAAAAAAAAAAACAATATTAACTATCAACATGCTGTGTATTTATATTTTTTTTTTTTTTGGTTTTTTCTGTTTAGAAAATAAAGATTTTATATGTTCATATCATATTAATTTACAAAGCAATTGCTGGCAATTATCAAAATAAGAACGCATTCATAAATTTCTAGGAGTATTAAGTTGGGCACACATGAATAAATATTATCTTTTTGTTTAAAATAAAAATTTACAATCCATTAAATGCAAAAATTTTTTAGCAATTATATTGCGATAGTAAGAGATTGGTTTGGTTCGGTTATAGAGTTTGTTTAGTTTTTTTTTATATTTATTTAGTTTTTATATTGAAAGTAAAAAAGAAAGATTTGTAACTAATATTTTTTTATCTATTTTTGTAGTACATTTAATATGGAAACACTGAAACATGTGGGTTAGGCTTCTTACCTTATACCAGCAAAATTTTGATATGGTAATATCATGGTATGGCTATGCTTTTCATGGCATAGTATCCGTTAACACATGTGTTGATTAAAAAGATGAGGTCAAGATTAAAGTCCACATTATTTACTTTAAAAAATTTTAAGGCATAGAAATAAAGTATGTCAAAAGTGGTTCGTATATATTTAAAGAACATATCGAGCCATCAGCGCAAAATTAACTTAAGTGGCAAAATCAAAATTTTAAGGGAGTTTTTTTTAAACTACCTTTGATTTATTTTTTATTATGCTAACACACACACACACACACAAGTAAGTGAACTTAACCTAAAATTGCTTTTGCTGCAAATTCGTATACCTGTGAAATCTAGATAGATAACGCAAATTTATCGATTTGCATCGAAAAAAAGAAAATCGAATATCTTCTCACTTCAGATATTTTCGCGATCATGGCTCGATATGGTCAATGTATGTATATACCATTTTTGGACAAAATCTCCATAAATTTTTACATATCTTTACACCACAGATTCATAACAATCTTATGTACATTGGTCAAAAATGATCTGATCATCCGAAACTAGTGGTGCAGGACATTGTAAGGTCGAGTAGACTTTATAAAGGGTGTTTTTTTAAGCCCGATAGAACTTGAAATTATAAAAAATAATACAAAAAATAAAATATTAATCAAAAACATTTTTTTATTCGAACGATCAATACATGGCATTAACATTTGAAAATAAATTCGGGCATATGGCCACCTCGGCTGTTCTTGACGAAGCGCATTCTGGACGTCCATTTTTGGGCCACTTTTTCGAGTATTGCCGTATGTCACGAATAACAAGAACAATGTTGGAATCCAAGGCGTCAATTGTTGCTGGTTTATCAGCATAAACCAGTGACTTCACGTAACCCCACAGGAAATTATCGAGTGGTGTCAAATCACACTACCTTGGAGGTCAATTAACTCTGATTTCAATATCTCGATGGTTGCGATCGCCATATGGCATGTAGTGCCATTTGTTGAAACCACATCTTGCCCGGATCAATGTCATCCTTATTTTCGAACAAAAAATCATTAATCCCGTCCGATGATGCCACCAGCTTGTAAACCACACCAAACGGTGCATTTTTCTGGATGTAATGGAGCCTGTAGGGTCTGTTGCGGTTCGGTTTCACTTCATATGTGGCAATTTTGTTTATTAATAAACCCGTTAAGCCAAAAATGACCTCATCGCTGAACACATTTTTGCGATAAAAGATCGGATCAGAACGACGCATATGATGGTCTCGTGGCTTTGCTTTAATTCCTGCACCAGCTGGATGTTATATGGGTGTAAGCCAAGATCTTTGCGTAAAATTTTCCAAGTAGTGGACGGTTACAGAGCCCTAATTCCTGCGACCGACAACGAGTCGATAAATTTGGATCTTCTTCCACACACTTTCGTTTACAGCGGTGACATCCTCTTCAATACGCACATTACTTCGACATGTTGGTGTTATTGCAACATTAAGAGAGTATGTGCTATGAAATCTATCTGGTTGGCTTGCTCAGATGCGCGTCATAAAAATCACGAAGCGTCTATAAGTTGCGCTAATCGATGATTGATTATCAAAGTAAATTTGGATAATTTGGTAGTGTTGTTCAAGTGCGAATCTATTCATGATGATTTGCTAGAGTTTAGTGATCGTAAATGTCAAAAAAACACAGAACAAACACAAACACGACTTAAAATATAACTGAACTCGAACCTGTTTATTGTACATGTTGTGTTTTTTCTTACTACACGAGCCACAACACGACTTAAAATATAACTGAACTCGAACGTGTTTATTGTACATGTTCTGTTTTTTTTTCAGTACACGTACCAGAACATGAACTTCAAATAAAGCAACACTCAAAAATGTGTGCTTTATGTGTGATTGAAACAAAAAGTACGTGATACAAAAATGTTCGTGTAAATAACGAAATATTAAAACGAACACAGTCATGGTTGTGTTGGGCACCGCAGAAAATTTAGAAACGCACATAATTGATATGAAAATAAAGATATGTGTTGGCTGCTTTTGAACAGAACATTGTGTGTTTCACGTGTGTATTTTCTGAACCTTGGTTATTATATATAAGTTTCCTAATAATGTAATCCGGGAATGAGTTTTTCTTTAAAATGTCTCTTATCTTCTTTTTGTTGTCCGTATGAAACTTTTGCACTCTTCGTATAAAATTATTTGCAGTATTTATGGTAATATTTTTGGGTTGGCAAGAGTAATAATTTATAATTCTCCCCGATGACATAGGTTTTTGGTACCAATCTATTTTTATTTTGTTTCCTCTCCTTATAACCAATGTGTCCAAATAAGACAATCTACTTTTTCTTCTTCTTCAATGGTAAATTTAATTTTATGTTGAAAGCCGTTTATTTGTTGTAGAATATGATCAATTTCATTTGTTTTTATTACACAAAACAAGTCGTCCACGTATTTGGTAAGAAGTCTAGGCTTCCTGTCTAGTTTTTCCATTGTTTTGCGTAACAACTCCTCCATCACTATATCGGCTACTATAGGCGAAGCTGATGATCCCATGGGTAACCCACTACTTTGAGTGTAGATTTTATCGTTATATGTGAAATAACGGTTGTCTTTTATACAAAATTGTAATATTTTTGTAAATAATACTTTCGGCATTGTCGTATACTTCTCAATTTTACTCCACTTGTCCTTGATAACGTCTATCGCATAATCTACTGGTATACTTGGGAATAATGAAACTACATCAGCATTACAAAAGAAGAACAATGAACTAGTAGAAGATCTACATAAATGTAATATAATATCTACTATAGAAAAAGCGAAAAATGAAAAAAGACGCGGCATTAGGGCCAAGAATTTATGGACTGCCTAAAATCCATAAAAACAATCTTCCATTACGGCCAATATGTGCATCAATAAATTCACCATCAAATGAACTTTGGAAATTTCTGACGAACATTTTAAAACATCTTACAGTAGATTCAGAATTTAATGTGATGGATGCGGTTGACTTCAAAAATAAAATAAACAACACTATAATTTATAATGACGAGAAATTAGTTTCCTTTGATTTTTATTGAACAAAGAAATTTTAGTTGGTCAAATACAAACTACTTATCACCTATTGGCTATATTAATGAAATTCCTCCAAATTTTGATTTGAATACAAATTTATCCGCTAATTTTTTTATTAGGTACATTTTTATTATCATTTATTATTTTGTTGTGATTTGTGTTATTTTCTTTTAGTTTTTAGTTTATTTTTAAGTCGTAGTTTTAAGATTATTTTAAGAGATTCACTCTCCAGATATGTTAGCTCCGGGAGCAAAAGCATTTTACTCACACTTACTTTTCATTAAAATTGTAATAATTTCATCCATTAAGCATGGTGCTGTTCGAATTTGTTGTAATTAAGATAATACTTTATAGTCTTAAGTTATTTACTCTCTTGTTATTTTTATGTTTAAGTTTCTATTATTGTATTAAAAAAGGCTCAATAAATATAACTTATAACTTATATTAAAATACAGACCTCGAACTTGAAATAATCATTTCTTTTTTTTTTAAATTAAAATATATAACTTTATTTTTAACAAATAATTTTGTAAATTCACAAATTAAAAAATCAGCTGTTGTTTACATTTAGAGGTTATGTCATACGGAAATACATATGCACGTGTGATAGCAAAAATTATGAATCGTATGTAATATGGCGTTCACACTTAAGTGTTTAGCGAAGTGTTTAGTGTTTATGTGATAAACAAGTCAAATTGAGATGTTTTCCCATACATTTTTTCGTTGGCTAAACATCTCAATTGAGATGTTTAAATCTTAAACACCTCAAAAACCGAAAATATGACAGAGTTGTATTTAACTTTGCGCATGTTCAGTGCAATATTAGTCATGTTTGCCAAGTTGGCATCCTTGTTTTTTTAACATTACTATTAAAGTGGCATTACAATCAAAAAAATACAATACAAAATACAATACAAAAATGAAAATAACGCATCTATATTGATAATTTCATCATTAATATAATTTAAGTAGTTGGCCGCCAATTTAATGATATTATTTTTTATCAATTTTCAAAATTTTATAACTTTTCAATTGTTTTTTATTTTGGAAACAGCTGTTCAATTTGCTGAAATGTTTAACTTAAACACACTAAATCAAGTGTGAACGACTGTGTTTTGTTTTGCAAAACATGAGCTAAAACACCTCAAAATATCGTAGTGTGAACACCATATAAAATGATAATTTTGACAGACATACGGAATTACATATGGATAAAAATTGACAGTACATACATATGTAAAAAACACATCGTGTGATATTACCTTAAGCAAACAAAAAAAAAAAAAAAAAAAAAAAAACACCCTTTTTCTGAATTTTTTTTCGAAATCACTCAATAATAATATAAGTAGAAAAGACTGTATGGTTTTGGGTTTAGAAGATCTACGATTTATATATACAACAGTTTGAAATGTTTTTATTTTAATGTGTACGTTCTCCTCTCTTCAGATCCGCCTATAAAGGCCGAACAGCAGCAGAATGTTCAAGTGCCACAATATCTACCAGATCCTCGAGATGGCAGCATATATCAATTGGGTGATATGGGTAGTTTGAAAAAGTTACCATACACCATACCACAGTTGGTGGCGAATGCACCATGTCGATCAGCGGATGGTATTCTATATTCTGGCAAAAAGAGTGACACATGGTTTATTGTTGATCCAAAATCGGGGCGACGTGAAAAGGTGGGATTCGATGGTTCGGTAGATGGGGACGGTGAACGCATTGGTTGGGCTACCTCTAGAGCAATATATTTGGGAAGAACCCAATATACAGTCATGATGTTCGACAGTTCGCAAAAAAATAAAAATGCCAAACCATGGAATATAACATTTTATGATTACAGTTCAATGGCCACTGCACCCGATATATCAAAAGATTATGGTAAGTGACGGGAATATGTTTTCGAAAGAATAATTAATTTTTATTTAATACATATATTTGATTTTTTTTTTTTAGAATATTTACATTTAACAACAACATCCAGTGGTAATATACTAACTTTGGATCGTAAACAGGGAAAATTTTTGTGGAAAAATGATTTAACAACACCTGTGGTAGCTGCTTTTCTGTTGGGTCCAGAAGGTCTGCTTAGTGTTCCATTTACCACTGTATCCGATGAAGCATTCCAAGCGATTTTGGATGAATCGAAGGATGGAAATGTTAATACCGTCAAATTATTGTAAGTGAAATTACAAACATTTAAAAAGAAAATTGTTGAAAAAAATTTTAATGAAACCTAAAAAAATATTTTTTTTATAATTTGTCTACAATATGTGTGTCCTGAGCTGTTTGCTAGCAAGAGTGAGAGAGATCTTTTATTGCAAACAGAAGCGACTATTTTTAAATAAAAGCACCCTATTTAAAGTAGTATTTTTATACCCTCCACACCACTGTGCAGAGGGATATATCAGTTTGTCAATCCGTTTGTAACTCATCGAAATAAATGCGGACCCCATAAACTATATATATTCTTGATCCATATAAAAGGAGAAGTCAATCTAGCGATGTTCGTCTATCTGTGTGTCTGTTGAAAACATTCTCCTGTCCGCAATAGGTCGAGTAAGTCGTACTTCTTAGGCATAAAGTGTTCGTCATAATCTGCAGCGGTTGGTTTTGCATTTGGAGCCTCTAGACCAAATAGGTGAAACTGTAGAGATACTCCGCAAAGATTTCATATAAAAAACCAAACATAAAAAATGTTTATACACAACAGACTATGTGTGTATAGATCTGTATCAGCGATGCATACATATTTTGGCTTGCTTCTTGATTTTTTTTTGTATGTCAAGCAAACAAAAATGTGTATGTATGTAATTCTGATAAACAAACGAGAACGTAGTCTGTGTGTATTTACACACATACTGATTGCATTTAATAATTTTTATACCCTATACCACTATGTGGTTTGGGTATAATGACTTTGTTCTGCTGTTTGTAACAACCAAAAATATTTGACCTAGACCCATCTTTAATTATACCGATCGAATCAGAATCACTTTCTGAGTTGATTTAACAATGTCCGTCCGTCCGTCCGTCCGTCTGTGTGTCCATGTAAAGCTTGTAATCAAACTGCAGGTCGCAAATATGAATGTATTTTGATGAAATTTGGTACATAAGCTTTTATCGGCCATGGGATGAACGCTATTGAAATTGGTGAGAATTGGTCCATGTTCAGACATAGCCCCCATACAAATTACCCATATGAAATCGACATAAATTGCCATAAGATCCAAATTGTCATATAGATCTTACTCAAATTGGGTTTGTACGCGTTCATTACATCCATTAATGAGTAGTCCAAAAATGATCCCTTTGACCCCATATAGAGCTGCTTCCCGATCTTCACTTAAATCTATTAAAAAACAAAAATATTGCACTGATTCTTCTCAAATTTTGTTTGTATATATTTTTGCAAAATACAAGAAACTTTACCAAATATGATCAGGATCGGTCCATTTTTGGACCAAGTCCCTATATAGATATAGCATCCGATATGAACTTTTTCATATCTGCAGCCAAAAAAAATTAATAAAAATCCCACTCAAATTTGGTTTTTGCTTATTTTATATGTCCAGTTAGTTGGGCCTAGGGTATCGTATAGTCGGTCTAGATCGACTATAATTTTCTTACTTGTTTGTAATTATCTTATTAATTTTAAACTTTATTCACCATCTAGCCATTTTCTGTCTCTTAGTGTTAATAACCTTGTTATAATAATGTGTTCAGAACACAGGTGAGGGGATTCAAAGATTCGGCACAGCCCACTTAAATACTCTTGTTTTAAATATAAGTACCTTTATACTTTTTTACCTTTACACTTTATAAAATAGTTCTTTTATCAAAGGTACTTTTATTAAAAAAGTATTCGATCACGATTTTTGTGCTCTTTTTTAAAAAAGTTTTTTTTTGTACTTTGGTACTTTTTCCAAAGGCACTTTTTTCGAATGTACTTCTGTTAAACAGGAACTTTTTTTAAAGAAGGTAATTTTTTTTGGAAAATATAGTCTTTTTATAAAGGTCATTTTTCAAAGAGAAATTTTTTTAATAAGAATTTTTTTAACCAGATATTTTTTTGAAAAACATATTTCTTTATAAAGTTACTTTTTTCAAAAAGATACTTAAAAAAACTTTTTAGTAGGTACTTTGTTATATAGGTACTTTTTTGAGAAAGTACTTTTTTAAACTGTTATTTTTTTAATGTTTTTTTTTATATATACCTACTTTTTTTAAATAGGTAATTTTTTGAAAAAAGTCCTTTTTTGCAAGTATTTTTTTTAAAAAGGTTTATTTAAAGGGACTTTTTTAAAAAGATACTCTTTTTAAATGGTAATTTTTAAAAAATAGTACTTTTCAAAGTGATACTTTTTTTAATAAATGTAAATATATTTGTTTTTATAAAATTATTTTTTTTTAATATTTTTTGAATAGGTATTTTTTAAACAGGTACTTTTTAAAAGGTACCTTTAAAAAATATTTTCTTAAAAGGTACATTATTTAATAGGTACTTTTTTGAACAGGTACTGTTTTAAAGGTACTTTTTATAAAAAGTTCGTTTTTAATATTATACTTCTTTGAAAAGGTACTTTTATTAATAGGTACTTTTTTAAATATATACTTCTTAAAATAGCTACTTTTTTGAAAAGGTACTTTTTAAGTAGGCACTTTTGTGAAAAACTACTTTTTTAAATAGAGTAGAATACCTTTTTTTTTTAAAATACTTTTTTAAGTAGGTACTTATTTGAAATGTACATTTTTAATATGTACTTTTTAAAATTGTCTTTTTTAAAAGGTACTTTTTAAAAAGGTACTTGTTTAAAATAACGGCACTTTTTTTAATAGATATATTTTTAAAAAGGCACTTTTTAAATGGAAACTTTAAAAAATAACATCCCTTAAAAAGTTTTTGTAAAAAGGAAATTTTTAAAAAGGTACTTTTTTAAAAAATTCAATATTTTTATAAAGGTACTCTTTTTAATTTAAATAAATAATTTAAATAAAAAACGTGATCGAACAATATTCCTTATAACTTTTCCAAGTGATTTTCAAAAAATATTTTCTGGAGGCCCCTAAACAACATTCTCTGATTCGCATACTTATTTTTCGAATGAAAATTAAGTTTTCCTGAAATCCTACCGACTTCTGATTTTGTTGTAAACTAATTTCCTAATTGTAAAATTTATGTTTTTCCAGTCAATCTTTGTATGTGGGCGAACATAGACACGGCTTATATGCCTTGCCCTCATTGGTGGATAAAAACACTCCTCGTATATCCACCGCTCCACCTATTAAACTTTTAGATGGTCCACATATGAATGTTGATCCTAATACAATATATTTGAATGATGTCTTTAAAAAGAACGCTGGAATTCTGCTGGGTCATTATAATGTACCAAATGATGGCAATTTACAAATTTCACCCGCTCCGACCGTTACAAAAGATGATAGCCATCAATTGGCTACCATAAATGCTGCACTCAATGGCCCCGGACTTTCTATAGTCTCTACGGGTAGTGAAAAACATTCCTCTGACATAGGGGTACAAACCGAACCAGTAATAGAGCTAGAACTTGACTCAGAAATTCCAAATAAAACATTTGGTCGTTTTGCTTTAAATAAAACTAAAGAAATTATTATTGACAATAGCAAACAAGTCCGTTCTTTTATCTATGAATGGTTCATAGATCATCCCAGTAATCAAGTTCATGTCGTTTTGTGTATCATTATTGTCGGAATGGTATTAATGTTTTGGTACATGTACAGTTCTATGCGTGAGCTACGAAATCAAAGTGAAAATGGTTCAAAAACTAATGGCTTCAGCGGTAGTCGTGGTAGTGGCAGTAGTAATATCAGTGCTCAAGATCTGGTGGACTTGGGCAATGGTCACATTAAAGTTGGCAAAATATCCTTTAACTCGTATGAGGTATTGGGTAAAGGTTGCGAAGGTACCTTTGTGTTTAAAGGTACTTTTGAGGAACGCTATGTGGCCGTTAAACGTCTTCTACCAGAATGTTTTACATTTGCCGACCGTGAGGTTGCCCTATTGCGGGAGAGCGATGCTCATGAGAATGTTGTACGTTACTTTTGTACCGAACAAGATCGTCAATTTCGTTATATCGCTGTGGAGTTGTGTGCTGCAACACTACAAGATTATACAGAAGGTGATCGTTGTTTGGAATTGCGTTCACAAATTTCTGTTTGGGATGTTCTAAAGCAAGCTGCTGCTGGTTTAAATCATTTACATTCTTTGAATATAGGTAAGTGTTAAAATGTTAATAATGTTTTAAAGAAGTAGCTCAGAAAAAACATTCAATTATTCATTATTTTAGAATACTAATCTAAAATTAAGAAATTAATTTAAGAGAATACATAAGTAAGAATCCGTGAATATTTTTGATGCAGATGAGGTTCAATATTTTGATAATTTTATATTTACATTATTTAATTTTTTTTTAAATTTATATGAAATTTTGTTCCACTTTTACCACTTTATCTTTCAGTTCACCGTGATATTAAACCTCAAAATGTTTTATTGTCTTTACCCGACATCAATGGCTCTGTACGTGTTATGATTTCGGATTTTGGACTCTGCAAAAAACTGAATTATGGTAAAACTAGTTTTTCAAGACGTTCGGGAGTAACTGGTACCGACGGTTGGATTGCACCCGAAATGATGCGAAGTCAAAGAACGGTGAGTTTATTGTAAATAAAACGATTTTTTGTAAATCAGAATGTGTATATCTCGGCAAATTTGTTTATACTCGTATAACGAAGACAATCACAAGGATAATCGATATCTTGTAATATTAAAGTGACATTTTTATACAAAACTCGACAAAAAATTAAAAAAAAAAACATATTTTCAAAATATAATCGGTTCGAAGGACCAAACACTTTCGAAAATATTGTACTAATGTTTTATACAATCTATGGGATTAGAAACAAAAATTTGTTTGCAGAATGTTTTTTTTTTTTCAATCATAAGACATTTCAGAAACTTTTTCCGATCAAAGGACCATTTACATATATAAATTTGTTTCCCAAGTTTATTATTTTATTATTTTCAAAGAAATATATTTTCCATATAGGTTTACTTTATCGGTTTCTCAGAAATTTCAACCGAATCCAAAACCTAAACGAATGATCAACTGATAGTTTTACCCCAATTTTTAAATTACTTTGGTTAATTTTTAAAAATTTATATCAAATTCATCAATTTTTTATCTTTTCAGACCACTTCAGTAGACATATTTTCGTTGGGCTGTGTTTACTACTACGTCCTAAGTAAGGGTCAGCATATTTTTGGCGACGCCATCAAACGACAAGCCAATATATTGGCTTATGATTTTAATATGAATCATTTGAAAACGGAACATAAAGAAGAATATAGTAAAATGGTAAGTAAACTCTTGAGTCTGATTTCATAGTTTGCATTTAAGAGCTCACTAACACTTTACTTATGAATTGTCGAAAATATTTTCTGGTAGATTTTAGCAGAGCAACTTATTTGTGATATGATACACAAAGATCCGCAATGTCGCCCACCCGCCAAATGCATTGGCAATCATCCTATTTTCTGGAATGATCAGAAAATTTTAGCTTTCCTACAAGATGTCAGCGATCGCGTAGAGAAATTACAATTTAATGTTGAACCTTTAAAGTCTTTGGAAAGAAACGGAAGTATTGTGGTGTTGGAAGACTGGAATCTGCATTTAGACCCCATTATAACCGATGATCTGCGTAAATTTCGCGGTTATATGGGAGCAAGTGTGAGAGATTTGCTGAGAGCATTAAGAAACAAGGTAAGTAGCAAAAATTATATAAAAAAAATATATATAAATTAAACTTCAGTGTGATATTATTTGTAAGCTGTGTTTTTATTATATTTTTAAGGTTATGTTCAATGTTAATTTTGGTTTTATGTTGTATTTAAATTTAAAATTAATGTGAAAAGATAATACTCATGTTACTACGCCCTTTGATAAAATTGACGCAACGTCGAAAAAAATTTAATAGAATTACCTTTTTATTTACATTAAAAATATAGGCCTTATTAGCTGAATTAAAAAATAAAATAAAAATTACTACAGTCTTTGGGCCGTATGCAAAACAAATTATCAACAAATTTTGTATGAAAAACATACAATAAAGTCTACTTGAAGTACACTTTATTTTTTTTGCATACGGCCCACAGTGGACCATTTGACGAGAAGGCGTTCAAAAATCTATAACTTTTGATTGGATTGGAATTTTGACATGCGGTTTTTTTGTTTGATAGGTGAGACTTTAGCCTTTAAGTTTTGCTATAAAACGTAATTCTCGACCGAAAATAAAAAAAGTTACGGAGGGTTTAAAATACATTTTCATTTGTAGTTGAATTTAAGTACAAAAGTGAAGTGTTAAAAGGTAAAAAAAGGTTTTTTTTAATATAATGTCTTATTTTTTCAGTTAATTTTACAATTTTTTAAGTTTTAACAATTTTTTAAGTTAATTTTTTCAGAAAACGCCAAACTTTGGCCCCCGTAAACTTTTTAGTCCTAATGTGCACAAGAGATTAAGGTTGTTTTTTTTTGAAAGATCCCGAGTTAAAATATAATTTATTAAGCAGCGGACGTAAAAGTTACCTTATATTGGTTCAAGATAGAGAAGTTTCAATGAAAAACTCGTATGTTTTTGCGTTAGTTAAATTTTTTTTATTGTCTTTTTAAATATTTCTATATCAATTTTTATGCTAAATTTATGAAATATAACAATTTTTATTGTAAATTTACAAAATATATAAATTTTTAAATCAAGAAAATTTTTTAGCTATATCAAAAAAAGTGTAACTTATTGTTGGTGTAATGAAAAAGTACTTTAAATCAACCAATTTTAGTAAAAATTTCTTCTAAATAGCCTTGATTTTCATCTTCTAGTTGTTTAGATTCTTCGTCTAATTCAATAGAGGTAGTTTTCCATTTTTGACGAATGTTGGACATATATGGATCTGAAGTGCACAACAAAATAGTGTTAAGGTCTTCATTAGTACAACGTCTGGACATTTTCCTTGTGTTGTGCTCGCGAAAGAATCTGTAGTCTTCGTTCCTTTTTTCTTGCGCTTCAGATAGATCTCCTATTGGTAGCATATTGTTTTGAATTATTTGTTCCCCATGGTACAAAATTTTATGATCTGTGGATGGCTTATATCTCCAAGAGTATTTTTCATTATAAAGTATAGCTGTTTTATTGGCGTACTCTCCAAATTTTTTTTGCATTTATCTTTCTGCTGCATGCCGGAACTTGTAATATGATTTTGAATCGTCTTATTAATTCATGATCTACACCTGTGATAGATGCTGCAGTTTCCGGATCGGAAAAAATCTCCTTGCAGTATTTCCATCATTGACGTTTCCTTCCCCTTGTTTTGATTGGTCGATTACGAGGCCTAGCTGTAGATAATTTTTTTGAATTTGTTTTTTTTGCTTTCTTTTTTCTTCATTTTCTTTGTTTTTTCTCACTGTTTCGCCTAACGGACCAAATTCCAAATCATAACCCAATTTAAGAATATGCTCCATGAAACGTATTCTAGCATGAAAAGGGGACATTCCAAATTCGTAGGCTTCCTTAAAACTATCGTCTTCTGGTGGGGGTTGGCTTAATTGACTTGATGTCTTTTGGCATATAATGCAGCTTGACGTTGACTTTGTTCCA
Source organism: Cordilura impudica (assembly GCA_963682025.1). Taxonomy (NCBI): domain Eukaryota; kingdom Metazoa; phylum Arthropoda; class Insecta; order Diptera; family Scathophagidae; genus Cordilura; species Cordilura impudica. The sequence goes on along the minus strand of OY821517.1, from coordinate 318,187,754 downwards.
GTTAAAGCTTGTGCAACTTTTCCATCAATCATTTTGAGACACATTTTAAAATGAACTTCAATGTCTTGGTCATTAAATTTAAATATTACTGGTTGAAGTTCCTTAATTTGATCTTTTATTTTTTGAACTTCTTCAGTTATGACATCTTTGGTTTCCTTTTTGAATGCAAATTTTATTGGTTTGCAATACTTTGTTGAAGAAGGAATTTCATTTTTCCATATATCAATTTCTGTTGCTCTACTAGTTGACGGCTCTAAGACGCTATACCTTTTTGTTAAGCGCAATGGAACGAAAGATACCATAAATAAATTAGCATCTGATGAGTTTTCGGCATTAAATTGCTTGTATTGTTTCTGACCAGAGGATCCATCACATCCCCATTTAGAAATTAAAGTAATGCTGCCATTACCAATTTTTTTTAAATGATCAGTATCAAGCGTATTTAGCAATCGTTCTCCAGTATGTTCAAGGAAATCTTGCAATTTTATTTCTGCTGATGCTGAAGTGACACTAATAGCAGATTGTGAAGGTAAGCATTCTTTTTTGGCAGAGACTAAATCTCGATACTCTGGAAAAATCCCACAATTCTTTTCATTGGTTCGCTTCCGCAATTCTTTATATTGATTTTTGGTCAATTTCAAATCCAAAAATAGGGCGAACGCTTCTTCCGGCGTAACCTTATTATCTTCAATTGGCGTAGGAATGCTTTTCAAAATCCTCTTTGTGCGCCTTGGGCTCGCTTCTACTATTTTTTCAATTATTTCAATTTTATTTTTTTTATTTTGGGTTGGTTGAATTTGGTGCAAAAATGAATCATTAGTAATTCTTTGAGAAATTTCTTCATTGATATTCTCCAGCTTGCGCCTTCGAGATCTTTCACTATCCGTCAATTGGTTTTGCTGGTCGACCCTTTTTTCCACTTTCGTTGGCAGTTTATTAACCAGTCTTGGTAACGTTTGTACATCTTTGCCTTGCTATGAGAGCATTCAATGTACCGTCTTTTCAAATTCGATGCAAAATTAGTAATTTTTCCTTTGTGCATTTCAATGTCTTCTAGGTTACAATTCTTAAAGAAGTCCTTGCTCACTATGTGCAAAATTACATCGTCTACATCATTTCGTTGAAAATAAATATCTGCCAGATCTCTGTAACAGTACTTAGCCATTGCACAAATTGTAATGAATAATAATTGTGGAAACATTATTATAAATACTCTTTCTTGTAATTATGTAAAATAAAAATTTTTATCTTTTATTATCACTTTTAGAAGCATAAAAAACCCACACCCTAACCCCTTTTAAAAGGTGAAGCATACCTGCTCATATCTTAAAGGGCTATGTCGCAATAGTTTTTTTTTTTTTTTTTTACCATTTACCTGTTATTTAAATTGTTTCCCATTTTGTCAGGTATTTAAACTATATAACTCTAATTCAGACTATTAATGTTTTTGAAAGATACCTATGTAAATGTACCTGTAACAATTAAGCGCATTATATCTCAACCGTTTTTTATATATAACAACTCCTGACAACTCTACCGACGCGCAAAGAAATACACCTCGGTGCACCGGTACGACCAACTTTTGTATTCATAACACTCAGACGGACGGACGGACATCGGTTAATCGACTCAGAAAGTGTTTTTGAATCGATCCGTATAATAAAAGATGGATAAAGGTCCAATATTTTTGGCAGTTACAAACATCACCTCAAACTTAATATATCCTAACCACATAGTGGACAACTTTTGTATTCATAAAGTTTGCAGAAAATATCTAACCTTGGGTCAGAAAAATTGTTCTGGTGCACACAGGCGGAAACTGGCGGGTGTATAATGGGGTATATGAGTATAGGGGAGGGTTCGGAATATAGAAGAGTGCAATATTTTTTCTGACTGCTTTTGACTGGCAGGAGTTATGCTCTATTAAGTAGGAGATTTTCGGAAAATTTTGACCTTTTAAAAAAATTTTTTTTTTTAAATTTCGGAATGACTCAGTGATTTTACATTTTTAACAATTATAGTATGGAAGCCACAGAATTATACAAAATTTATTTCACTTCAAAATCTTTTAAAACAAAAAAGTTACAGTCATTCAAAAATAAAAATATACAAAAAAATTTTTAATTTTAGAAAAATACTGAGATAGCCCATTTTCGAAGACCCTGTTCGCTGTGATATAGTTGAGATAGAGTTACAATTTTTTGGCTCCCAAGGTTTACTAGTATTTACTTTCAAATGAATAACATAACTTTAAAATCGGTAACAAAAAAAAAAAAATGATTTTTGGCCGCCTTCTCAAAATATGATTCACTGTGCGGCCCTATATATATTTTTTTTTTTATAAACTTTAATCAAAAAATAATTTTTATATATAGAGTAGTTTTTATATAAAAAAATTTAATTATTTTTATATAAAAAAAAAGATTATTTTATTTATTTATTTATTATAAAGATATTTTACAAAGATTAATTTATAAAATACATATAGGAAAATAATGTGGGCTACTGGGCCATGAAACTATGTATGTTGAATTTAAATTTAATTTAATACATTGGCAGAATTTAGCATGTGCTGAAGTTTTTTCAATGAATATTTGTTGTTGCAGTTAAAGATTTCTTCTAGCGGTTCATCTGTTGAGGCTATTGGACATTCTTTGAAGATGTGACATTGCCTTGGATATGATTGATCTAGCTCTAGCAAAGGTTATACAGTCTTTCCAACTGAAATGCAGATTGTAAGGCGGTCTGGTTGCGCTCTTATTGTGTGTTCTTAGGAAACTATCAGAATTATTCCATAATTGTTGAAGTTGAGATTGCTGATACTTGTTATGGATGTTGGTTACTACATGTGTAAGTAGTGGTACCTCAATTATTTGGGGGCGATTTATTGCGTTTTTTGCTGCTGAATCAGCGTGTTCAATTCCCAAGACACCAAGATATCCTAGAATCTAGAGAATCACAGTTGAATATTTTTAAGATGCATCTTCTTGTTTCACCATCCAGCTTTAACGATTTTACTGTCGGTAAAAATTAACGCTTTTTGTTGTTTTTGCGATACATAACTAACCGCAAATCTTATGACAGCTAGTTCCGCAGAGAATATTCCTGCATTGTAGGGCAGTATGGATTGATGAATGTTGAAGTTGCCACTTTCTTGTTCAACTGGAGCATACGACGTGTCTCCATTCGAGAAAAACCCATCTGTTATATTGTAACGTTTGCATTGTAGTTTTCTCTTTCTTGTAAGTTGTTGGAAAATGTGTAGATTTGTTCCTTCTTTTTTTTTACCATGTTCCGTGAGGTATTAATGATTAAGTTTGTTTCTTATGAGGTTGTTGCTGTGCCCTTGTATATTGGCAGAGGTATCTTGATATCTTTGGCGTATTTTATTATATTTTGTAGACCAAAAGGGGAAGGTAAGTCGGATTGATTAATTAATTGCCGGAGTTGTTTGTGATTTTTTTTTAAATAAAAAAATAAAAACTATTCCTTTCTGAATTTATAATTATATAAAATATACAAAAATTTATATAAAAAATATATGAAATTATTTTGAATAAAAAATTATTCCAAATTATTCAAAATTTTAGAAAAAAAAGAAAAGATATAAATTTCTTTTAATAAATAAAAAATTAAAAAAAATTTTATTTATTTTATATAAAAAATTAATTATTTTTGTATAAAAAATAAACAAATAAATAAAAAAAGAAGAAAGAAGATACAGACATTTTTGTAAAAAAGCTATATAAAATTTAAAAGTTTAAAGTTTTTTAATTTATTTTTTTCCACAATATAATGGTACAAACAATTAAAAAATAATTTAAGACTATAGTGTAATATCTTAAATACATTATTTCTGGAATTACAGTCATGCTTTCAATGTAGAGTGAAAATTGTATAACAAACTATCTTAAAAAAAGTTGTATAAAATTTTAAGTAAAAAAATTATACAAACTTTTATAAAAAAAATTACAAAAATGTTATTAAATAAAAACTTGTTTAAATTATCCCAGTTTATTTATTTTATTCAAGCTAATATGGCCTAGTGTTTAAGATGTAAATAAAAATCATGTGAGTCCGATCACAGGCGAGATGTGTAAACATCTGGTAATAAATAAAATGCAGAAAACAGCGACAAAAAGGTTATTACATATCATAATTTTTTCACCAAACAATCATGTCACACCGATTTGTCTTAATGCTTACATGTTACGCGTAAGATAAATAAATAAATGAAATGCAGAAAACAGCGACAAAAAGGTTATTACATAGCATAATTTTTTTCACCAAACAATCATGTCACACCGATCTTACGCTCACATATTACGCTGTTTTTGTGATTGTATTGTGAATTAGAAATTTACCCCCCTGCGCGTATAGATGTTTACACATCAAAAACAATTTATTACATTTACATTTAGGATAAATGTAATAAATTGTTTTTATTTACATCTAAAACACTAGGTCATGTTAGCTTGAATAAAATAAATAAACTGGAATATAATATACTGGGCCATAAAAAAACCATAAGTTTAAGTTATGTTTAAATTTATATGAAAAGTTTTCAATAAAATATACATATATATAAAAAAAAAAATAAGTAAGAGTGTTAAATTCGGCTTTGCGAATCTTTGATACCCTCCACCCGTGTTATAACCACAATATTACAACCAAGGCTGTCAATTATAATGATTAGATTTTTTACAATATTGTTTTTAATTAATAAGATAATTAACAAAAATGTTAGGTATTTTCGTGTTTTTTAATTGAAAGCAATTATTAAATGCAATGAGCATAAATGTAAATACATACAATTAAATTTTTGTTTTTTTATTAGCGATGAATACACATTTTTTGCTTCTTGTTGTTTATTTTTTTTTTGGTACATGTGAACGTTCACAAACAAAAATGTGTATGCATCGCTGATGCATATCTATATGCACATGTATATGTTCTGTTACGTAAGTATAAACATTTTTAGTTTTTTATATGAAATTTTACCGGAAATTTTATGTAAATATACATTTTCGTATGTCATTCGTCACCTATATGGTCTAGAGGTTTCAATTTCAATAACAAACTACTACAGGTTATGACAAACATTAAAAGTCTAAAATTGCGACACACTTGGCCTGTTGCGGACAGAACATCGCCAGATCGACTTCTTTTATAAGGATCAAGAATATATATAGTTTATCGGGTCTCCGGAGTTTATTTGGTTGAGCTACAAACGGATTGACAAACTGAGCCTTTGCACAGTGTGCCAGAGGGTATACTAAATGAAACAATTAAATATATCTTTTGAAAAATAAATAAAAGAAAGTCGAAGAATGTATAATTTTTATATAAAACGAAATTTTATAAAATAACGCAAAATTTTATTTTAAGAAAAAACATTTATTAAATATAATATTATATGACAATTTAAAAGACTATAAAATTTTATAAAAAAAAATTATAAAAAATTTTATATTAAAAAATGAAACAAAATTTTATATAAAAAATTATACCTAATTATACATAAAAAAATTTTACAAAAGTTTTACAAATAAAAAAAATTAAACAATTTATTAAATATAAATTTAATTAAAAACAAATTATATGTAATTTTATAATAATATATATTATTTTTTTAATATAATACTTAAAATTAAAATTAAAAAAAAAAAAATTATATTAAATTTTAATAAAAAATAATAATATAAATTAAAACATATATAGTACAACATAATATTTAAAAGAGGTCTTTCCTGACAGTTAAAATCTAATAAAATTTAAGTCAAATATCCACAAACACTACTCCCTCTCTCCCCCTTCCCGTAACCTATTTTCCTGAAATCAACACAATGCACTGCATTTGTAGGGGCATCCAAAAAATAAAACTATATATAAAATCATAAAAAATTTATATAAAAAAAAAATTATGTTAAAACCTTAAAAAAATGTATACAAAGTTTTGTAAAGAAGATTACAATAACTTATTCGATGAAAAATTGTTCAAAAACAGATTATATAAATTTAATAAAAATATACTAGCAGATTCCAGCACTCGAAATTCGAGTGAAAATTCTAGGAAATTTTATTTTTTCATTTAATAAAGACCCTAAAGTTATGCTTTACAATTCAACTCATTTTAAACGAAGAAAACAAACTCAACTCATTAACACAAACACATTAACAAATTTAACAAACACACACATAGCATTGTATAATTTTATGTATGCGTTAGTAGCAACTGCAAACGATCATAACTCCAAAAAATATTCCAGATGATGAAAATCGTTAAATCTGGGTATCAGCTAAAAAGAAATACCTTTCATATGACAATTTTTTGTCAAAATCGGGGAAAAACTGTGAACTAACATCGGTAACAAATAATCGCCTAGCCTATTAATATTATAGATATATATACGTTTTTAAAAAATTTTATAAAAATTTATATATAAAAAATACAAATATAAATTAAAAATTTTTTATAAAATTGTATATGTGACCCTGCCTATGAAAACCCACCTAGTGTGTCAAAATAAGTTTTTGAGTAAAACGTTAAAGTTTCCCCTCTGTGTTTCATTTTCATAATGTGTGTTTAATATACAAGTTATTTCCTTTTTATATTTCATAAATGAAACATGATGTGTTTTGTGTGATTGTTACTAATCAACTGCTTTCTTTATTGAATTGTTTTTCTTATTTAAACTTAAAACTATGGAATACAATAATTAATGCCCATTTGACAACATTGGGTCTTTCTCAATAGTTTATTGCCCACTTGACAATTTTTGGGACTTTTTGTTAAAAATAATAAGTTAAACATTTTATCGTCTGCATTAATGACCTAGTTTACCAATCGAAAGAACAGAGTACTGTTGCGACACATAATGCAATATGAGACGCAACAATTATTGTTTACATTGAATTTTGTTCTTTCGCCCACAAAGCATATTATCGATTGGCTTGTGACAAAATATTCTATAGCTGCGACACACAATGCAATTTGAGCCACAACATAATTTATTGAACTTAAACAAATTGATTAACAAAGCGAACACAGCAAACATGAGAAATTAAAGAGAATGGGAGGGAGTATTTAGAATTAACTAAACAAAATGTTTTGTTTGTTAACTCTTCCCCACTAAAATTTTGATTGTCCTCAATCAAAAATAGGGTATTTGAGAGATCCTTGATATAGGGTACCCTCTCGGCTCGTTTTCATTCAAGGTAATATTCTGCGGTGGTAATGGAGTATTGATATTAATTATTCCTGAGCATTTAGAGCCACTTCTATTACACATTTTTTTCAGACAGACAGATAACATTAAGATGATTATGAGAACCACTAGTACGTAAGTGATAGTGTCACCCAATCTACTTTCCACATTCAGAAGTTCTATTGCTTCAGTATTGTTCACATGCATTTCTTTGATTAGTTCCAAGGTGAGAATTTCTTCCACGTGTGTGTTTCCCATGACTGGTTGCACTACGGCTGGGAGAATGTTAGAAAAATTAATTTCAGAATATGAAAAAGCTTTATCACCGATTGATACAGTTTCATTATGGAATTTAATGATGAAAGTGCCATTTAAATCATATGGCTCTTGACTTATCAGAATCGTACCGTTAAATTGGTTCAGTAAAAGTGTTCCAGGGAATATTTCCTGTATTGTGGGTATATGGAAGTTACTTGTCAAGGTACAATTAGAGGGTTTGCTGTGGATTAAATTGGGGAGGCATTCAGATCCGCTGATGTCCTCAATACTGTCCTCTTTGCATATTGTCAATTTGTTGTAGTTCTTACAATCATTTTTTATTCCAAACATCTTTTCATTACAATTCAAAATTTCATTAAAAATAATTTTAGTAGCAGTTCTATTAATTTTCACAGGTTTTATAAGTAGCTTATTGCACAATATATCATTTGTTGTAGGAATGCTGACAATATAAATTAAGGAACTATTGTTAGTAGCTATTTTTATTTCACTAAATTCCAGTATCTCTTCTATGTTGAGGTATGGAATTTTATTATTTTCGAACAATTTCCTAATGGTTTCTATTTCATCATGAGACAGAATAAACGAATTAATTACACCTACTTTGGCCCAATGGATGGCATATTGTAGATTAATTATTTCTTCCTTTATTATTTCCAGTTTGTATTTCAATTCGGTAATATCTAAATTCCGGAAGGTCTGTACATCTTCTTGCACGACTTTTATTACCTGGTTCATTTTTGAGGTCAATTCGTTGATTCTGTCTAAAGATAATTTGTTTATTATAACCTGTTTATTGTTATTTTTTAATATATTATTTGTTTTTTGTGTTATTATTTCAAAGTCGTCATGGTCAGGATTACCTGCTATCCATTTCCATGCCGAACCTATGAAATTTAGGGATCGTTTTGATCTTGGTTTCAATTGGTTTAGCTTCTCTTGTAATTCGGATATTTCATGGATTAAAAAGGGATGTAAGGGATGGGATGTAACCACTTTTGAAATCACTGTTGCCTTCATATCGTCAATAAACATCTGGTAATCGTTTAAGTCCACATCATGTATCAATCTTACAGACCCCATTTGGAGTTTTGCTACACCTGTATCAATTGCTACAATTCGCGAATTAGTATAGTCCAAGATCTTTACCTCAGGTCGGACTAAGGGCAACAAAATTATACTAAAAAAAAAGAAAAAATAAAAAGAAAAAGTTCTTTAACCAAAATTTGAATTCATTCAGTTACGAATGTTGTTTTTGTGAACAATTCTTCCGTTTTCTGTCACCACCGTTGTATGTCGATTTTCCTTGACTATCTCCTGCTTATAGTTCTTACTGAGCTTTGTTCCCAACCTTTTATTCTGTTTGACAAAAATCACTTCTCCTATTTTATAATCCCTGGCGACTTTTCTACCGCGATTATGATATTCCAAGTCCGATAGTTGTCGGTTCTTAAAATCTTCTATCAACTTGATCCTGTCTTTTTCCCGTTCTTCAGGGTCTCTTGATGACCGTTTACCAAAAAATACATCGTACGGTTTTCTTCCTAAGGTCGAATGAACAGTGTTGTTATACTCGTAAGTAGATTTATCCAAAAGTTCGGACAAGTTATTATGAATTCCTTTCGATTTTATACATCGCATGATCTCGGAAAGAGTAGAATGAAACCTTTCTATCTGTCCGTTAACCGTACTGGCGTATGGTGGAATTCGGAAAACCTTTACGTTAAATTGATTTTCCAACATGAATATGATGGCCTTTGAATTAAATGACTTTTCATTATCCATCACGACAATTTCTGGCATACCAAAGTTCAAAAGTATTTCTCTAAGTGGTTGTTTGATGTCTTCCGTCGCTCTTGAATTAAGTTTTTTTGTCTGAGCATATTTTGTCAACTTATCGATTGCTGTCAGAATAGAAGTACCTTCCGTAATATAAATATCGATGTGTATTATTTGACCAGGATATTGTGGGATAGGGGTTTCTTGCAGAGAAATATTGTTAGGGTGTCTTTCATATTTGTTCTCCTTACAAACCTTGCATGATGTTACTATTTTTTTTATTTTTGCATTCATCTGTGGGAAATAACATCTCTCGAGTAATTGAGCTTTATTTTCATTGGCATTTCTGTGAGCTCTGTTATGTTCATTTATAATTTCTATTTCCTGATCTGATTCGTTAAGAATGTCGGCTACCATGTTTCTTGTGTAAAGGAATTTGTATTTGCAAAAATTATCGGAATACACTTCTTGTGCTTTTCCCAATATCTCGTCGGTTGTTTTCACACAATTCGTTACTGATGGGTTTAGGTATTTAGTGAATATTTCGTTTAGTCTTTTCTTGGAGAGGTCTGGTTCTGATATGATATGTCTGTGGTATGTTGGAAACACAATTTGAAATTCATATGATTGAGTTTCATTCTGTTCTATAAACAGTTGATTTTTAAAAGCATTTATTGGAGCATTTGTATGTTGGATAAGGTTTCGAGGTAGGCTATGGTCACTATGTTGCGTGGCGTCTGTCGAGATGATCTCAAATATTTGCTGTGGAGGTCTAGAGAGTGCGTCCGCCACAGCATTAGTATTACCAGGTTTGTACGATAATTCGTAATTATACTCCTCCAATATTGCTTTCCATCGCCTAAGTTTGCTATTAGTATTTCCGTTGCTCAGAGCGTGTGTCAACGGTTGGTGATCTGTAAAAATTTTTATCTTTGCTGCTCCGTAAAGGTAGTTTCTCAAACTCTTAAGGGCCCAAACAATCGCTAACATTTCTTTTTCGTTTGCAGCGTAATGTTCTTCGGCTTTGTTGAGAGTTCTTGAAATAAATGTTATGGGCCTACCATCTTGTTCCAATACAGCTCCGATCGCATAGTTGGAAGCATCTGTTGTCAGTCGGAATTCTTTTTCGAAATTAGGGTAGGATAACATAACATCTGCTGATGTCAATGTTCTTTTGATTTTATTCAGTGCCTCTATGGCGTTGTCATCTAGTGATATATTTATCTTTTTTGAAACATTTTTGGACATTCGTCCCTCTTCCCCTCTCAAAAGAGCCGTTAGAGGTTTTGCCAGTTTGGCGTAATCCTTGATGAAACGGCGATAAAAGCCTGCCATGCCAAGGAATGATCGGAGGTCCTTAAGCGTTTTTGGGGTCGGAAAGTTGTTTATCGTTTCTACTTTTTTAGGGTTAGCCTGTATTCCGGTTGTGGATATTAAGAACCCTAAGAATTCTACTTCCGTCTTCAAAAACTCACATTTATCAAGCTGAACCTTCATGTTGGCTATCTCTAAGGTGTGGAATACCTGCTCGATGTTTTCCAGATGTGATTTCTCATCTCTGCCGAATATTATGATATCGTCTATATAAATATAGCAGATTTTGCCGATGTGTTCCCGCAGAATATCATCAAGGGCTCTCTGAAATATTGAGGGTGCGTTTCTCAATCCGAACGGAAGCCTCGTAAATTCGTATTTGCCGTTGTTGATCGAGAATGCAGTTTTTTCCATATCTTTTTCTCTCAGAGGAATCTGATGAAACCCACTTTTCAGATCCAGAACGGAGAAATATCTATTTTCTCCTAGCTGAGAAAGCACCTCATTTATTTCTGGTATAGGGTATCGGTCGGCGATTGTGACCGCATTTAATTTCCTATAATCGATAACTACTCTGTATTTTTTCCTACCTGAAGCATCCATTTTTTTGGGGACAACCCATACTGGTGAATTGTAAGGTGACTTTGAAGGTCTTATAACACCCTGATCCAACAATTCTTTAATCTGAGCTTCTACTTCGTCCTTCAAATTCATAGGATATGGATAACATCTAGAATATATAGGGTTATCGGTGGTGGTTCTAATTTCACCTTTTACTGATGTCGTGTAGGTAAGACTTTCGTTTGGTTCTGAGAATAAATTGGGATGTTTTGCTATTATGTTTCCGATTTTTGTTTCTTGTTCTATTGTCATGTGTTGTGTCCTTATTTGTATTGAATTAACAGATTGGGAAATTTTCTGTTTCAATTTTATTTTGATATGGTCCTTAACGATCATATAACTTCCTGCTGCGTGAACAATTGCTGACAGTCCTTTAAGGCTGTCATTACCCAATATCGCATGAAATGATTTCAACGAAGGCAATAAGAAAAATTTAATATCTGAGCCGAAGAGATTTATAAAGGTGTGGTGAGTTACGGAGGTTTTGCCTCCAATGGAGTTAGCATAGAAATTGACCTCGTTGGGTATTGCTTTTTTTATTAAGGAATTTTGTACATAATTTTTGTTCGATCCTGTGTCGACAAGTATTCTAAGTATTTCTCCGGAGCTCGTCTTAGCTTCGAAATATGGCAAAGACGAGTTCGCTAATCTAAAAAATGAATGTCAGTGAAGTCATGGTCCTCGATGAAGGTTTTTTCATTATGTTCGTCGTTCTGACCGTCAAGATATTCTTGCATTTCCTGAAGATCTTCTTCAGTGCCGCTAGCTAGTACATGATTGTTATACGATTCGAAATCGTCCTCGCTGTAAAGGTTAACATTTTGACCATCCGTTTCCCAGTTATCGGTGTTTATATGAAAGTTTCTTTGAAACTTTTGGGGTTGTTGGTATGTATTGTCTGGTGGCCTTTTTCCTGCGAAATCGTTATTTGGTCGTGGTCTATTCATGTAATTGATCGTTCGGGTTTGCATTGAGCGGTCTATGTCCATAGGTTCTGGTCTTGGTAATGGTTTTGGGGCAACTGGTCTCTGTGGTGGAGTATTAGAACTGAAATTTCTGGGTTGGTTAAATGAATTTGATGGCATAAATTGTCGTTGCTGTCTGTTAAAATTTTGATTGGGAGTATATTGTTGTTGTGGTTGTCTGTAGAAATTTTGGGATGTTGAAGGCATGTGTGCGAGGTGTGGGTAGAATTGAGGTCTTGTAAAGGTTGATTGTGGGAATAGTGGTTTGTAACTTTTCGGAGGTAAAGGTTGTTGGATTTTGGTAACCTTATGGGTATAGGCATGTTGAGCTCTATAGTTTTGGTTTTCCAGTTTGAGGCATAAGTGCAATGCCTGTGGAAGATCCGCTGGTTCTCGAATTCCCAACAAACGTGGCAGGTCTCCTTTGAGTCCACGGACGAAGGTGTCTAGTGCTTTATCTCGGTATGTCTGGGTTAAAAGGTCCATAGCTTCTCTGCCAATGTCCATACAGGCGAGTTTGTTCATTATAAGTGAAAGATGAGTATAGACCTGTTGGTAAAATTCTTGGATTGTGGTGTTTCCCTGAATCAAGGTTGTCATTTGATACTCCAATGTTCCAAGGTCTCGTTTATCTGCGTAATGCAGAGTAAGGCATTTTGATATGCAAGTCCAATTAAGGGGAGTATTGTACGATTCTAAAGCGGCGTCTGCTGGGCCTATGATCTTATTTCTTACCACGTTGAGGATTCCGTAGTATTTTGGTGTCCCTCTGCTTGATTCGTACAATTTAAGTACACGTTCCACACTTTTCCTCCACGAGCTAAATTCGGAAGGATTGCCTGAAAATTCCCTCAGACATCGTACCACATCCGGTACCTTGTCTAGGTCAGTCAAATTCTCCATATACCTATCTTCTATAACTTGGTCTATACCTGTCATAGATGCGCCGGGATTTAAGAGTTCCCTAACCAGGCTATCACATTGTTCTCTACATAACCTAGTCACTATGTCTGTTACAGTGGCTTCTAGTTGTGGATTTATGTTAGGGGGATTTATTTCGGGATTGCGAACTAGGACTGGGGGTCTAATCAGATTATTTGGGTTGGCCATATCCAAGTATTAATTTCCCCTTTAATTTTGTTAGCTTATAAAAAAAAATTTAATGTCTTTTTTCCTTTTTAAGAAAAAGTATTGAAAAAAAAATTTTATTTTTAAACTTAAACACAGAATTTTTAATGTCTTATTGTCAAAAAAAAATTCTTCTTAAAATATATTTTAATTCCAAAAAAAAATTTGTTTTGTTATTTTCTTAAATGTATTTTTGAAAAGAATCCAAAATTTATTCTTAAATTTAAATATAGAAAATCCTTCTTTTTTTTTTTCTTTTTTTTGCTTCTTAAAATGTTTAAATTGAGCGCAATATATATTTTTGGATGCTTACAGCTATTTGTTTGACTTACTTTAGAATAGTCAATAAATACTTCATTGTTGAATTTTGTGTCGATGTTGGTGATGGTGTTGATTCGTAATTTGTATCCTCTTTGCTGCCCAGACAAAATCGTTGCCTGGTGACAATGTTGTTTTCCACTTCAAGTTGAGTTTGTAATTAATTGAAATATTATTTTTCAACAATTTATTGGGATTATAATTTATTAGTTTTGACAATTTCGTATACAAATTGGGGTTCTTCTTTTATTTAAAAAAAAATTATTGTAATTATAATTTGACAGTTTCGTGTAAATTAGAGTTCTTCTTTTATTTAAAAATTTATTGGAATTATAGTTTTTGATAGTCTCGTATAAATTAGAGTTTTTATTTAAAATTTATTAGTTTCGTGTAAATTAGAGTTCTTCTTTTATTTAAAAATTTATTGGAATTATAGTTTTTTTTTTGTTTTGATAGTTTCGTATAAATTAAAGTTTTTAAAAAAATTTTTGTAGAGTTTTTTAATTTTGAACTTCTTTAGGGTTTTAAATTTTATTAAATTAATTCTGCACTTCTTTAGGGTTTTAAATTAATTCCGCACTTCTTTAGGGCTTTTAAATTTTATTAAATTAATTCTGCACTTTTTTTAGGGCTTTTAATTAATTCTGCACTTCTTTAGGGCTTTTAATTTAAATTAAATCTGCACTTCTTTAGGGTTTTAAATTAATTCTGCACTTCTTTAGGGCTTTTAAATTTTATTAAATTAAATCTGCACTTCTTTAGGGCTTTTTAGATTTTATTAAATTAATTTTTCACTTCTTTAGGGTTTTTAAATTAATTAGAACACTTTTTATCCTATGCACTACTTTAGGGCTTTTAAAGGATTAAGTTTTATAAAAACACTTTTACTACCATAATCCTATGCACTACTTTAGGGCTTTTTAAGGATTAGGTAATCTGTCAGTTTTTTTTGTTGGGCGCCAGTTATTTCCTTTTTATATTTCATAAATGAAACATGATGTGTTTTGTGTGATTGTTACTAATCAACTGCTTTCTTTATTGAATTGTTTTTCTTATTTAAACTTAAAACTATGGAATACAATAATTAATGCCCATTTGACAACATTGGGTCTTTCTCAATAGTTTATTGCCCACTTGACAATTTTTGGGACTTTTTGTTAAAAATAATAAGTTAAACATTTTATCGTCTGCATTAATGACCTAGTTTACCAATCGAAAGAACAGAGTACTGTTGCGACACATAATGCAATATGAGACGCAACAATTATTGTTTACATTGAATTTTGTTCTTTCGCCCACAAAGCATATTATCGATTGGCTTGTGACAAAATATTCTATAGCTGCGACACACAATGCAATTTGAGCCACAACATAATTTATTGAACTTAAACAAATTGATTAACAAAGCGAACACAGCAAACATGAGAAATTAAAGAGAATGGGAGGGAGTATTTAGAATTAACTAAACAAAATGTTTTGTTTGTTAACTTACATAAATTGTATTTTTACATTACTTCATATGAAAATTTAAGGTTTTTACTTACAAATCCAATCCAAAAAAAAGTGAATTCGTGAAATTTTACACACTGGGTGGGTTTTCTTAAGCAGGGTCACATAAATTTTTTATATAAATTTTTATATACAGTTTTATTAATTGTATATAAAAATTATATACACTTTTATATAAAAAAAATTATAAAATTTATATAAAGCAATTATTTAAAAACAAATAATATTATTTAATTTTAATAATATTATTTAATATTAATAATATTATTTAATATTAATAATATTAATTATATTATTATTTAAAAACAAAAATATAAAAATTTAAATTATATAAAAATTTATAAAAAATTCCAAAGTTAAAGAAATATTAAATTTTATTAAAATGAAATATATAGAATTTAAAACAAAAATATATTAAAATTAAAAAAAAAATTATAGAATTATACAATATAAATAATTTTTATAATTTTTTTTTTTAATTTTGTAAATGAAAAATATTAAACAAAGAAAATTATATAAAATTTAAAACAAATTTGAGTTACAATGGTGCGTGGTAGAGAAGAAGAAAGCATATATTTAAAAAAATCATAACTACACTGTATTCTTGATCGGACCGGTTTCTGGCATTTCAGCCTTCATCAGCGATTTATTGAACATTGTGATAATTGTTATGTTATAATTGAATAGATTGTTTCTATATGACATTTTTCTACTTAGGGCGGCCATGAGGTTTGAACCCTGAACCTTCACATACACTCGTACTTGCACTTTTTGGTCAGCGCTTTAACACACCTAAAGTCAGGCCTACGAGCAGTGTGGTTAAGAATCAGTTTTCGTACCATACAGCTTTTACTTACATTTTGTTGCCTGTAGAAATTAAAAAGTTCATATTGGATGCTAAGACCAAAAATGGACCGATCATATTTATACAGTTACTTATTTTTCGCAAAACATAAATAAAGCAAATATGAAAAAAAAACCATGCAATACTTGAAGATCGGGAAGCACCTTTATATGCGTTTACAGGATTTATTTATGGACTACTAATTAGTGGCTCTAACAAACACATATAAAACAAATTTGTCCGAGATTTATATAATGTTTTAGATCTTAGCGTAATTTTTGTCGACCTCAGAGGATTCAATTGTATGGGGAGTAAGTCCGAATATCATCCGATTTTCAATAAAGGTGCAAATATGGCCAATAAAAGCTTATAAAAAAATTTCATAGAAACATATTCTTATTTGGGGGACCTATAGTTTAATAACAAGGTTTATGTGGACACACAGACCGAAAGACAGAAGACGGACGGGCAGACAGACGATCACTATAATAAAAATTTGGTTAAGTCTGATATTTTTGGTAGTTATAAACATCAGCATAAGAATTAAGAAAAATTCTAAACAATTTTATGTAAACAATTTTATTAATTAAAAAATTATTCATTTAATAAAATTTTTATTATTTTTTAAAAATTTTATATAAAATTTTATAATTTTTTATATAAAATTTTATAATTTTATATAAAATTTTATATAATTTTTTCTAAATTTTACATAATTTTAACACATAAAAACTCAAAACTAAATAAAAAATGTATGTAAAAATTAAAAACATATAAAACAAGTAAATTATAGTCGGTCTAGACCGACTATACGATACCCTATACCATGCGTTTAGAGACCCTCTCTCAGGCCCAACTAACTGGATATAGAAAATAAGCATAAACCAAATTTGAGTAGGATTTTTATTAATTTTTTCGGCTGCAGATATGAAAAAGTTCATATCGGATGCTATATCTATATGGGGACTAGGCCCAAAAATGGACCGATCCTGACCATGTTTGGTAAGGTCTCTTGTATTTTGCAAAAAATATATACAAACAAAATTTGAGAAGAATCAGTGTAATATTTTTGTTTTTTGATAGATTTAAGTGAAGATCGGGAATGGGGCCTATGACTAAGAGTTGTCCAATAGGGATCATTTTTGGACTACTGATTAATGGATGTAATATATACATACAAACCCAATTTGACTAAGATATGTATGATAATTGGGATCTTATGGCAATATATGTTGATTTCATAGGGGTCATTTGTATGGGGGCTAGGTCTGAACATGGACCGATTCTCACCAATTTCAATAGCGTTCATCCCATGGCCGATAAAAGATTAAATACCAAATTTCATCAAAATATATTCATATTTGCGACCTGCAGTTTGATTACAAGCTTTACATGGACACACAGACGGACGGACGGACGGACGGACATCGCTAAATCGAATCAGATAGTGATTCTGATTCGATCGGTATAATTAAAGATGGCTGTAGGTCAAATATTTTTGGTTGTTACAAACAGCAGCACAAAGTCATTATACCCAAACCACATAGTGGTATAGGGTATAAAAAACAAATTATATAAAATATTATAAAAAATGGTTCATTTTTTTTTAAATTATATAAAAATATATATAAAAAAAATATTTAAAATTAAAAAAATCATATAGAAGAATTTTTTTATATTAAAAAATTATTTTAAAAGTTGTATAAAATTGAAAAAAATTAAAATCATTTTTTTTTATGTTTACAGAAGCACCATTACCATGAATTAACTGATGAAATGCAAAATATACTTGGCAGCATTCCACACGAATTTACTAACTATTGGATAAGTAAATTTCCCCATTTAATATCGCATGTTTACCATGCCTTTAGTATTTGCTCAAATGAGCCTATTTTTAAATCCTATTATAATGCCTCTTATCATTTTACTCGTCCCGAGTATTTGGATGGCGATGATGATATGTATCCCACTTTATTGCAAAGAGATCTTAAACCTTTGGTTAAACAACCGGGCACAAGCAGTCCCAAAAAATCACAAACACCTGTACAGGCTAAACAACGTAAGGGATCATACAATTTCCGTAAATCATCAGTAGATGAAGAGGTACCTGCACTGCAACGTAATTTTGATAGCACTTCTAATACGGAGGATGACAAACGTGACGTATTTGCAAATTTTAAATTTAGACGTTATCCTAAAACCTCCAATCGTAATTTCAATATGAATAACAAAAAAGATAAACATATAACGTGGACTTTAAATTCAAATCCGGCGACTAAAGAAGAATAGTTTTATATATATATTTCTAAATTTTTGTGCAATTTTTCCTGTACTTCTCCAAAAAAAAAAAGTGAATATTTGTCCATTTACGCACCTTTTCATATTTTAAGTTATAAACATATATATATTTTTTTTATTAATATATATCACATTGAGTTTTTTCTTAGCATAATTTTATTACACAAAAACACATTAGTTTGTAAGTTTATTATTTAAAAATATAATATTTGTTAGTGCTTCAACAACCTAACGAATAAATTGTCTGTGATAACCGTTCTATATTTGTTTTATAAATTAGCAAATAAATAAAAAGAGAAAAGAAAACTATAACAAATTATGTATACTATAAATAAACTATAAAAAACAAACTGAAAATGTTTAATTTGTGTAAAAATACATAATGTCTGAGCGTTAGCCTGGGGCGCGAAGCTTTTAATTGTTATCAACTTGTCGTTTAAGGAATATAGATTCACATACCCACTATTATTTTTATTATTTAAACTACAATTAAATAATTTTAAAACAATATTTTTAAAATAGTACAATAGCTGGTTAACGTACTACAGATATAATTTTAATCCTTTTTTAAACTACTACTACTACTTACCAAATTATTTTTATGAGTTTTATGAAACCGTTTTATAAATATTAAGTAAATGTTTTTTATTAAATAAATATATAACAGAAATTATAATAAAAGAAACAAAAACACAACAAAATTTATTATGGTAATTTCTTATAATACTTTAAATGAGAGGATTATAAATACAACAAATTAACAAAGAACAACAACAAAAAATATTACTAGTTTTCATTAGTAGTTAAAAGGTTAGTTATGAAAGGTTTTTTTGTTGAGATTTTTCAATTTACTAAAATATAATACAAAATTTTTATAATCTCAAAATTGCCTAATTTAACAAGCAAGATTTTCTATAAAATAATAAATAAAATAGCGTTTATCTAAGCATTGCATATCCGGTCCGAAGGACCATATTAAAATACAGAATTTATAGTATTTTGAAAAAAAAAATGTTGAATTTAAAAAAAAAAATTAATTTAGGAACACAATTATTCTTACCGATCTGTTTTCAACATTTATACTCATAACAATAAATTTCATTACTTAATGACGTAATTTATCTTAAATATAAATTTTGAAATTGCTTGGAGTATATTTTATCTACATATTTAAAAATGTTTAACATATTTAAAGCCAATACACAAAAAAAACTAATATATAAACAATTAAGAAAGTTAAAGTCGAACTAGGCCGACTATGCGATACCCTACACCATGAGTTTTGTGAAAGGATCTTAAAAAATGCTCAAGTCACAAAAATTTTGATGAAGTTCATTGAAAATGAGAAATTTAAGTGGGATTGTCATGGAGATTGTTGCCTGGCAATGTGATTATTAGGGCCATAAAAAAAAATTCAATTATGATCATATTTGGTGAAGTACCAAAAGCACATTTTATTAAATTTTATCAAGTGAAACGATAGGAACGATGGGAACCTATGTTAACCTTTTGATTGATGAATGCAAATATCAAGAAGCTGCTTTATATGGGGACTATGACTAAAAAATTATGTTTTGTTTTAGACTGATGATTTATGAATATAAATTTATAAATTTACTTTATAAAATATAATGTAAATAAATAAATAAAATATAAAAACAAACCAAATTTGAAGGATATATATTATTATATTATATATTATATGGATCTAAAGGTAATTTGGGTCCAACTTAGAGGCTATTCACTATTTTCCTTAGTGTACGTCTGCGAGCATTTATATACCAAACTTTATCTAAATATCTTTACTACTGCGATCATTTATAAAGTATTGATGAAGAACAGACTCATAAACTGAATCTCACCATCATCAGTACAAATGAAAACCCTGACCACAGACAAACTGGTGTAGGATACATATATAAAAAATAATTGGCAAATAAAAATTAAGTTAAATATTTTTAAACTTGTTCATATTGTTCATAAATATTTTGTTTTATCTTCATTATTAAATTTTGTTCTTTTAAAGAATTATAAATATGTGTTAGTATTACATTTTGGTTTCGTAGATTTATTAAAAGATTTTATTGTTTTGTATATCACTCATTTATCGATTTTGTTTCATTTCCTGTTTAACGCAGCTTTTAAAAGCATCCCATCCTTCAGATTTGGCCACAGACTGTAAGGAAAAATAATATGCTTAAATATAATTTCGATATTGAAAAATTAAAAACTTTTATTTAAAGATTAAAACGATTTTAAAATTACTTTAAAAAAACTAATATTTCGTGTTGATTTTAAATTGATCTTACTCTAGATTCACGGTAATTAATTGGTATATCCTGTAAATATAAACAGGACTTTTTAAAATTATCAATTTTAAAATAGGTCGTGAATTTTGTAGCGTTTAAAGTTAATTTCAGCTATTTGATTTGCACATTTCAGTTGTTGCCAGGGTCCGTAGCGGTTATACCTTTTATTGTAAAGGTCACAATATAAAAAATATTTTTTATTTATATTTTTTCGAGCAGAAATAGTTATTTTGGATTTTTATTTTTTGGAGCAGAAAGAAAAATTATTTTTTGATTTTTAATTTTTGTATTTTATTTATTTTATTTTAATTTTTTTTTAAATTTTTATTTTATTTTTATTATAAATATCATTTTTTGAGCAGAAATAACTTATATTTTGATTTTCCTTTTTTCGAACAGAATTTTTTTTTTTTTTAACTCATCTTTATTTATTGAATCTTCTCATAGGTTTGTGAACTAAGAATAAGTTATTCAAATCTTAAAACTAAAACTTAAATATTAAATCCAGCCAGTGCCAGACAAAATTTCATTTATTCTATATACATATCTCACCTGTACCTCTAAAGTGAGTCAACTCAAAATTTTTCAATTTTAACTTTTTGCAAGAAAACGATACACAGTGGTCATATCTATCCACTGTAAAAATCTTACATCGATTTTTCTATTCTTTTGCAAAAAAAAAATACAGTTGTAGCCCTATTTGTGTTATAAGAGTAGCTTCTTTAGAATCCACTAAAACGACATATTTTGAGTTGCACCCAAAAAACTTGTTATTTTTTATGATCACTGAAAAAGTCGCAAAAACAACTACTGTTGTATACTTATTAATCGCAATTCTTTACAATGAAACAACTGTTTTCAAATTTTATAGTAAATATTAAAAAAAATCCGTTTTTTTGCCTCTACTGAAAATTTGTAAATTTTGAGTTGACTCACTTTAGATGTACAGGTGCGATATGTAATCTAATGATAAAAAAAAAATAAGTTTTCGAGCAGAAATAAGATTTTTTTTTATTTTTTCGAGCAGAAATAAAAGTTATTTTTTTAATTTTATTTTTTTCGAGTAGAAATAAGTTATAATTGAATTTTAATTTTTTCGAGCAGAAATAAAAGTTAATTTTGAATAATTTTTGCTGCATAAAAACAGTAAACTTTTGATGTCTATTTAATTATTTTTTATTTTTTCGAGCAAATAAAAAAAAATTAAAAAGTGAGCTTCGTTAAAATTTTTAATTGCCATTAATTTTCAATTGATTTTTCTCAAATTTTTTGGTTAATTTCTATATATGTGACCTTCTCCGAGAAAAGGGACCTTGTGTGTGAAAATTAAGTTTTGAGAAAAGAACGAATTTAAAGTTTCTACACCCTTTTAAGTACCAGAATCCACCGTTTTTGACACAACCCGTTTTTAGGTCCCTTTTCTTGGAGAAGGTCACATATGCTCGAAATAATAAAAATTAAAAAATAACTATTATTTCTCGAAAAAATAATAATTTACAAATAACTTATTTCTGTTCGAAAACGAAAAAAAATTTAAATAATTGTTATTTTTGCTTAACACATACAATTTTAGAAATAACTGTTATAAAGCATTTTCTGAAAGACAAGTTCACAAGGATCAAAATTGTGTACTGAATCAGTTCTCCGACATTAACTTCTATCTGCTTTTTCAAAATAACTGTTATTTTCGCTTCCTGGCTGTTGCAAATAAGCCTCTTTCATGTACCAAAACGCATTTACTTAGAATAAAAACATTTAGGAGCTTTTTTTAAATCTAAAATCCTGAAATCACAATACATAATTCGCTAAACAAATATTTCGGAAGCTGGAAGTTTGAATTTGTTGTTCAAATAATCCTTATTGTGTAAGTCGTTGTCGACGTCGTAATCACTTCAAAGTCGCTGTCACATTGAACCGACGCACAGTGGCGCCCGTAGAGCAAACGAGGTTGCAAAAATCAAAATTTTCATGTTCGCCGACGAAGTTTTGAATAAACCCATGTTATAGGAAACTTTTCAACGATTTCAAATATGCTACTCTTAATAATATCACATTTTTAGTTTAGAAGATATAACCGTTCAAAGTTGACCGACTTTCGGTTTTCAAAAAAACACACAATTTTTAGTCAATTTGTTGCGATTTCAGGTGTAATATCACGAAAAATAGGTAACGAATCGCCTTATTTTTGTTTGTATTGATTGATGTATTTATTAAATGTATAATGATAAAAAAAAATTAACTGTTTGCTTTGTGTTTCTCCTGTTTCTCACTATTTAAAAACTATCCGTTTTTTCTCTATTTTTCAACTTTGACGGAAAATAAAAAAATCTATATTTTCTATATTTGCCATATTTACAAAACATGTTCTTTTATTTTTTTACATAATTCAAAAGGTTTTATCTGCCCGTACGTGCCCGTTTGGCTTCTAGAGGTAAAAAAGTTTAAAAAGACATGGTTGCAGAAATTGTATGGCGTGCATCCCTTACATGTTTTGACTGACAGTAGTTTGATCTAATAGTTTGAAAATTGCATTTTAAGTCGGTTGTCTACCTGTGAGCCTCTGCCAAAGTCTACTCCCAATATTCTGTTACAGACACAGGATGCACAAAAAACTACTCATTGAAATTCGCAGGTACGCACCTCACTTAAAAATTACTTTGGAGTACAAATGGTCAAGAACAATATTGACTTATGGTCCCTCCAGGTAGGCACAAATCTTATTTAGACACGAGCATAATATCAAAATTGCTTAATTCAGCCTAAATCCATATGTATGCAGGGAACAGGTAAATTTTTACGCATGGTAGCATAAGCCTATATACTGCAAAATAAGTATAATGCCTGGATTAGTCTACGTCTGAAAGTTGGCGCAACAAGTACTGAAACCATGGCGTTAAACAATTAAAAATTATTTGAACTGTTTAGAAGGTCAACCACACCAAAGTTTTTCACGGAAGCTGCTTTAGAAGAACTTGATAGCTTATACGGAAATATTGAGAGAAGCGAAATTATAAAAAATAATTTTTATCTGTTATATGCAAATATTAAGGCAAAATGGGTGAAATCTAATCAAACCATTCAGAACTTCAACTCCAAATACGAGGACTGGCTTAATGAAGACACCATCCTGGATATATTGGCAGTAGATAAACCCACCACATCAACCAGAGGAGCAAAAGGATGGCCAAAAAAAAGTATTGAGGAGTGTTCAATTTTCACAAGAAAGAGGAAACTTGCCGATGCCACCAATGACTTGACCACGAAGCATTTATCGGACGCGCTGTCTATTAAATATACAAAGGATAGTGAAAGAGTTAGGTCGCAGATTACAAAATCTGTTGCTGATGCAAGCCCACTGCGACTAAAAAGGATTAAGGAAAGCATTCCCACGCCCACAAACGCACACATTAAAAAGTATGGTTCCGAAGAAGCCTTGGCCTTGTTTATGGACTTACAACTTTCCAAAGAAAAATATGAGATACTACGGGCATCCTTGATGCGACACGGGGCTGACGTTTTACCAGGATACAAGCATATTACGCAAGCCAAAATAAATTCATGACCACTGCATACGGAGTTTACGGAAGTCTCTGTGAAAGCCAATCTGCAGGATCTCATGGGCCATACGGCAAAACGGTCTTCCTGCAAATGAGGTGAAAATTCTTCCTGAGAAACTGACATTGATCAGCAAATGGGGCTGCGATGGAACATCCGGACAAAGCCTTTATAAGCAAAGGATATCTTCCGATGACGCTACAATATCGGACGGAAATATGTTTATGGCATCTGTTGTTCCTTTGCGGCTAAAATCTGATGTTTCCCTTCACTGGAAAAATCCACATCCGTCATCAGTGCATTATTGCCGACCAATAATGTTTCAGTTTGCAAGGGAATCGGCAGAACTCATAAGGACCACGGTGAAGGACATTGAAGAACAAATAAGCAAGATTAAGCCTACAAAGCTGCAAATTGGAGAAGGAAAATATATTCAATGCATTTACGAGTTCCACCTGACCATGGTTGACGGAAAAGTCGTAAACGAACTGACAGGAACAACCTCAACATTGTCATGCCCGATTTGCAAAAAGAGTCAGAAGAACTTTGGTAATTTAAACGATTCTACAAACGAGGAGAATTACGAATATGGAATGTCACCATTGCACGCAAGGATAAGGTGTATGAAGTTCTTGCTAAAACTGGCGTATACCCTACCACAAGAGGAGGAAAACTTCGATGAAAATACATCAATAAAGGATAAGGAAAAGATCAGAGAGAAGCAAATACAGGATGCTTTTTTTTAAACAAGTTGGACTAAAAGTAGACTGTCCCAAGCACGGATACGGTAACTCAAACGATGGAAACACTTCTAGGAGATTTTTTGAAAATGATGAGGCAGTAACTAGAATCACTGGAATTGACAATCAAATCGTGAAAAGATTGGGAACGATCTTGAATGTTTTAAACTGCAAAGAAAATGTCAACTCTACAAAATATGGAGAATATGCATCGAAAACTGCATCTCTTTTGCCAGAAATGTATCCACAGAAGAAGTTGACCCCGACCGTCCATAAAATATTGGCGCATGGCAAAGATATAATTAAGTACCAGTCTTTGCCAATTGGAGAGCTTTCTGAAGAAGCACAGAAGTCTCTTAACAAATTTTATAAAAAATATAGATTGCAGAACACATTCAAAGTATCAAGGGTAAGGCAAAATGAGGACCTCTTCAACATGTTGGCAGCATCTTCCGATCCACTTATTTCTTCCCTGCGGCATGTGAAGTCACGAATAGAGTTAGAAAATAATTATAGTTTAGAAATGATTAGTCTTTTAGATATACCTTCTCTTACGAATTGTGATGAATATTTTACAGAAAATTGAAAAAATAAATTTAAAAAAGAAGTAATTTTTTTTTAAATTTGTTGGGTAATAATTTAAAACATAAAACCCTAAAGAAAAAAAATAAAAACAATCTAAAAATGTAAAAATAATTTTTTTTAATTACCATAAAATTGATTTTTCTACAAATTTTAACTTTGATAACTCATAAGTAGGCCCCTACAAAGCGTAGCACCCTTTCCAAACGCTCATTTCATAGGCTGAACAGTTATCTATCATATGCTGTTTAAACTGTTCAATTATGTTATTCGGTTCAAAAGATATGATTTTTGCAACGAAAAAACTCAAATGGCGCCACTGTGCGACGTCGACATCACCTTAACGCTAAATCGGCATTTACTAAAAGTGTTCTGCTGATATCGACATATTATCGACATTTTATCGACAATTTGAAAGAAATAAATATCAGTATGTACGAGTATTTGACAGCTATTTAAGTTCATTTTGTGTATGAAAAAATGTTTTTATACCCTATACCACTATGTGGTTTGGGTATAATGACTTTGTGCTGCTGTTTGTAACAACCAAAAATATTTGACCTAGACCCATCTTTAATTATACCGATCGAATCAAAATCACTTTCTGAGTTGATTTAACAATGTCCGTCCGTCCGTCCGTCCGTCCGTCCGTCCGTCCGTCCGTCCGTCTGTGTGTCCATGTAAAGCTTGTAATCAAACTGCAGGTCGCAAATATGAATATATTTTGATGAAATTTGGTATATAAGCTTTTATCGGCCATGGGATGAACGCTATTGAAATTGGTGAGAATCGGTCCATGTTCAGACCTAGCCCCCATACAAATTACCCATATGAAATCGACATAAATTGCCATAAGATCCAAATTGTCATATAGATCTTACTCAAATTGGGTTTGTATGCATTCATTACATCCACTAATGAGTAGTCCAAAAATGATCCCTTTGACCCCATATAGAGCTGCTTCCCGATCTTCAGTTAAATCTATTAAAAAACAAAAATATTGCACTGATTCTTCTCAAATTTTGTTTGTACATATTTTTGCAAAATACAAGAGACTTTACCAAACATGATCAGGATCGGTCCATTTTTGGACCTAGCCCCTTTATAGATATACCATCCGATATGAACTTTTTTATATCTGCAGCCAAAAAAATTAATAAAAATCCCACTCAAATTTGGTTTTTGCTTATTTTCTATGTCCAGTTAGTTGGGCCTAAGAGATAGGGTTTCTAAACGCATGGTATAGGGTATCGTATAGTCGGTCTAGACCGACTATAATTTTCTTACTTGTTTATGTTGGATTCTAGTGAAAGTGTTAATGACAAGGAAAAGAATCAACGTCTAAGGCTGCATTTTCAGTTTGCCGCATAACAAGTAAGTGAACCCAAACAGTTTGCAAAAAATTTGTGAGTATTATGAAAACCTGAAAGTCGTCTTTGAAAATAGCAAGTGGTTAATAATAATAATCGATATCTGTCAATAATGACTACGACAATGTTATTGTTGTGCAGTAAATATGACTTGTGTCAACGGCTTCATACATAATAAGGGTGAACATTCAAGTCAAAAGATAAGGTTTGCAAACCAATTTTTATACTTTTGCCAGCATGGTGACGACGTATAGGCTGCATAACAGAATAAAAACGAATAATGAAAAATTGCAATGGCTCTTGGACACAAATAATGGCAATAACACATTTTAAATTTAAAAATAACTTTATAAAATATTGTAGACGTCTTCAATTACATTTCAAATGACGCAATCCAAATCTAAAATTGTTTGTATTTTTAAAACAGCAACACATTTGTAAAACATGCACTGGCAAAGTACTTTTTGCAAACTTTCAAAAACAAACAAGTAAGCAAATTAGAGAGGGTGACTCAGGTCCAACAAGAAAATTAGCACAAAGAAAATATGAGTTGCATTGCTATTACATTTTTTGCTTGCAGATATGAAAAATCTCATATCAGACGCTATATTTAAATGGGGACTACGTCTAAAAATGGACCAATCTTGCCCATATTTGGTAGTCACCCATTTTTGGCAAAAACATATACAAACCAAATATGAGAAAAATCTGTGCAATAACTTTGTTTTTTTTTTTTGATAGATTTAAGTGAAGATCGAGAAGCTGTTTTATATGGGGGCTATGACTAAGAAATCTCCTACAGGGTTTATTTTTGGACTACTGATTAATGGTTGTATAAACACAAACAAACCAGATTTGACCAAGATTTATATGATATATTTGGGCCTTTTGGCAATTTTAAGTCAATCTCTTAGAGGTCATTTGTATGGGGACTAGGTCTGAACATAAACCGATTTTTAGCAATTTCAATAGCTTTCGTCCTATGGCCGATCATAGCATCTATATATTAATTCATGAATTAATACCACTTTTCAAGCAAAATGTGCACACGGAGGAATGTGAAATTTGGCATAGTTATAGTTCATATGGAGGAGAACTGCAGAATGATAAAATTTATGTATAGTATGCGTTAAAAATATATATTAAAAATATATTAAATTAAATAAATTAAAATATTTATAATAAATAATTTTATAACTAAGCAATTCACAATTCATCGCCTGTACATTTATTATTGATGGTTTCAAAAAAGAGTACATTTTAATCGCCCTATGTTGAATTGTGAATTGCCTAAAATTGATTAGCATACCTTTAGGCTCTTATAAAATTATTTCTTAACAATCCCATTTATATTTCTTCTGTGTGTTCATCACATGTTTATTATGAAATTTTTATGAATTTTATGTAAATATTCATAAATTTTTTATATACATATACAGTCATTCAATTAAGTTTGTATGGAAGCGAGTAGCTTATCCTTATAACATCAAAAAATATATATTCACTCTACAACGATGAAAGAAAATCTATTTATTTAAAAGAAAATTTGGAAAAAAAAACTAAGAGAAATTTAACGTCTTCAAATAACAACAACTTAAGCGAAAATATCTCAAAAATATGTCAAAAAAGTATGTATGCCAATCTAAGTCAAGAAAAGGTAATTAATTTCTTCATAGGTTAAACAGTTCATTATCCAATGTTCAATACTTAGTTGAAAAGACTTTATTTGTTATGGCTGTTTTTAGATGGTTTTGCATCGATGACACAAGGTTCGTGGTAACGCTAGGTGGTATTTTCTCCCACTCTTCTAAAAGGGCCTTTTTCAAGTCTTCTTTGCCTCTTATGTGTGTGTTTTCTGATTTGGTGCTCCAGGTGGACCCACAGATGCTCAATTCGATTAATATCGGACGACTGGGGTGGGGTTTTAAGTTGTTTTTTTACTTTGTAGAGGAACCACTCTTTGACAATAAGCGAGGTGTGCTTGGATCGTTGTCTTGCTGGAACACACGATAATTCGTTTCTCACTGGGTGTGAATGTGGTTGGCCGACCAGATCTTGGCTTGTTATTATTATTTTCTTGCCTTCTGTACCTTTCTATTGTTTTTTGGACGGTTGCTTGACTTTTTTCAACCAATTCGGCTATTTGTCTTTGACTTTTGTGCTCCAGGTAGAGTTTTATTATCACTTCTCTGAGATCCGAAGACAATTCTTTGCCCCGTGGTGCCGTTGATGCTATTTGATGTATATTTTTAATGTATTGTTTTCAAATATACAACCAAAACTTTTAAAAACACTGTAAATCCTAATCAAAATATAAAATAATTATTCTGAAATTCACTTTGTCACCTTACACGAAATGACCGGAATTAACTGTGCGTTTTGCATACAAACTTTATTGGCTATATCTTTACATCAATCAGAAAAACAATTGCTTCCAAATCTAACGGTGCTTTAAAAAATGGTTATTCAACTAGATGCTGGAAGCTAACATAATAAACAACAAAACAGAAAAATAAAGACGGCAAGGTAATACAGGGTGTGCGAAAAATTTTGAATTGAATTGCGATTTACAGTTTGAATACAAACTTTATTGACTGACTTTATGTAGATTAAAAAAACATTGAAAGAAAAAATTGCATGAAAAAATAAAGTTTCCTAGAATTTGCACTCGAATTTCCAGTGCTGGGCTCTGCTAGTATAATATTTCGTTAAAATATATTCATATTTGCAACCTTTAGTTTGATGACATGGACACATGGACGGACGGACGAATATCGCTACAATAATAAAAGATGGGTATAGTTCACATTTTTTTGGTAGTTACAAACATCAGTTCATTATATCCAGACCAAATAATTGTATAGGGCAAAAAATGCAAAACCATAATCTTCAGAATAATGTTTTGGGTACACAATGTGTAAATTCCGACTTCGACTTCTTAAACTTGCACATATATTCCATCTATTCTATTATCAATGATCATTCACATAAGAGGATGTACAAACTGAAAATTTTAGCCAAGACAACCTATAATTTATTGTCTAAGCTAAATATGCATAGCATTATAATTAATTGTGTATAATAGATGAATGTTTTTGTAGCACGCACAATGTATACATTTCGGCTAGTATGTAGCGGAGTTGTTAGAGTTCTTTCCTATAAATCATGATTTTTTGGTTCAAATGAGACCAACGACACCAATTTATTTTTATTTAATTTGCAATTTTCTTAAATAATGTGAATAAATTGTACAGGAAAGATTTTTTCTTCAATTATGACAATTTTAGTTTATTCGACAAATTTCCTTTACGCAATAAATAAAAAGTTAAATCTCTCAAACAAACTGAAGTTTCCAAAATTAATAAAACAAGAAATATTTATTATTTTTACATAAAACACTATAAAAGTGAAATATAAATAAGGGCTACAAAAAAATTAAATTAAATTTCAATTACACCAGTCAACAATTTTTTGCCTTTGAGACCTGGAATCACTTTTCCCATGGATTTTGACTCCTTAACATGAATATGAATTTTAAAAATTTTTCTATGGACCAGTTTTTGAGATACAATTTTTTGAAATTTTATTTTCACAATTTTGGGTATATCTTGGGTGTCCCTAGACCGATCTTCATAAGTATTCACACAAATTAAAGATAATTAAACCCTCAACAAACATTTCCTTAAAAGTTTTCAAATTGGCTAAACAGTTTTGATGCCAGCGATATATATATTTTAAAAACGTCGTTTTTCTGTAAAAATTGGCGTGAAAAATTTATATATTGTCGTAGGAAAAATAGAAAAAAAAATGTCCACCCCAACTTGATATTTTTTACAAATAGCTGACCCTTTTCCAAAGAAAACAAGCCCCCAATCATAAAAATCCGTGGACATTATGATTTTTTTAGTAAAAGTCTAAAATTTCGCTTTTTAACGATTTTCAGTTTTTTTTAGACTTTTGTTGCTCAAGGCGAAATAGGGAAGTAGTTTTTGGGTAGTTTTCAAATCTAAACAAATTCTTACCATAAATATGAACACAAGGAGAAAATTTTCAGAATTTTCAAATTCGCAATTTAAAAGCGAAAATTTTATTTTATTTTTAGTATGTATGTCTACTTAATGAATTTTCAAATACAAAGCTGATTTAATGACATACGCTCAGTAAAATGGCTATATGTGCAAAAAATGTTTTCGCTATATCTCATGTTGGAACAACAACTCACTAATTTTGAGCGTACAGTTTTTAAAAAGCATGGTTTGTGTTTATTTACCCCGCAGGCCAATCATCTTTACAATTCATTTGCGGTACCGTTACTTTAAGTAAGCGTCATTATATGTGTGATTAATAGCAAATAGCTATATGTGCAAAATGATTTAATTGTTTTCTGAATAGTGAAGCGTCAACATCTTCGCAAACAATTTTATTATTATTGTGAAAAAGTGCATAAGTAGAAAAATTTAAGGAACTGTAAAAATATTACAATACAATCATACTTTAGCTCAAAATGCCTCGCGGAAAAGAACTATCGAAAGAAGAGCAGGGTACGATCAAGGGAATGCATGAAGACAAGGTGAGAGTGGGCCAAATTGCAGTCGCTATAAATCGGCACCGCAATACCATAACAAATTTTTTGAAAAGTCCAGAAAACTATGCCATTAAGAAACGCACAGGACCAAAACCATCCACTGATGAGCGGACTAAGCGGCGCATTCGAGAATTAGCTACAATGGATATGATGAGTTGCAACAAAATTAAGGCCGAATTAGGACTTACTGTTACTAGGCAGCGTGTGCAACAAGTTTTGAGATGGGACTTGCATCTCAAGTATGTGTCAAAAGTTCCTAAACCACGCCTAACAAAACGTCACAGAGATGCTCGCATTGCATTCTACGAGAAATACAAATTTTGGGACTCGGCATTCTAATCAGTTATATTTAGTGATGAAAAAAAATTTAATTTGGATGGTCCAGATGGCTACCAGAAATATTGGCGAGATATGCGTCGTCCACGGCAGACTTGCTACAACCGCAACCATGGCGGCGGATCCCTCATGGTATGGGCTGCAATTAGTGCTCTGGGTAAGTCCCCAATATGCTTTGTGCCGAGCCGAATGAATGCAAAAGCTTATATAGAGTTGCTGAACAGTGAGCTGATTGCGTTTGCAGAGGACTTCCATGGCGATAATTGGATATTTCAGCAAGATAACGCGCCTATCCATGTTGCACGTGTTACAAAAGACTTTTTCGAGTCGCGCAACAGCCCAGATCTCAATCCAATTGAGGATCTTTGGGGCATACTTTCTGCCAGAATTTTCGGTGCCTCAAAGCAGTATGACACTTTGAAGCAGCTGAAACAAGCAATAGTAAGGGAGTGGGAAAAAATAGACTTGGCCGTTCTGAAAAACTTGGTGAATTCAATGCCACGAAGACTAGAACTAGTCGAAAAACAAAAAGGCAACACAATATCTTATTAATATTTAAATAAATTCACGATAGCTATATATCTTTAAAAAAAATTGTTTTGGCACATATAACCATTTTCTATAAAGAAAATCGAAATTATATTATTTTCGTCATGAATACATATATATATATATGAAATAAGTTTTGTTAATTTTCTTAAGGGCTATGTAATAATAAAACAAATATAAAATAAAAACAAATAACAGAGACAAATGCTTGACAAAAATCATTGCACATATAGTCATTTTACTGAGGTATGTAGGTACTTAAAAGGAGTTTTGCATTTTACGGCTACCGAAAGAATTGCTGGCTTTTCATTTGTTTTTTATATACATCACTTTCAGTCTGCCGTATAAGGGACCAAACGTATTCACCCATCATTGCCGTGTCATAAAAGCCGTGATACCTTCGTTCCATTTCCTTTAATTGCTGATGGAAACGCTCGCCGTGCTCATCGCTAACGTCTCCTAAGTTTTCAGGAAAAAAAATCCAAATGCGATTGGAGAAAATGGATTTTCAATGACATATGTATTCCCATCCAAAATATAAAATAAAAAATTCAAGAAAGCTAATATATAGCCCTTTGTATAAGTAATAAAACATACCCATAGTCTCATAATTCTTAACTAGATCCTCAACTATTTGCTTGAAATTCGAGCTTTTTCGGTTACCCAAACATTTTCTACGACATGCTTGAATGAGTTCCAAGTTGCTGCTTCGATGGACGATAAAAATGTTGGAAATATTTCGTCCTTTAAAAGCGTCTTTATCTCGGGACCAGCAAAGACTCCCTCTTTGCACTTAGCCAACGAAAATTGAGGGAAAATCAGCCGTAAGTGCGCAAAAGCCTCTCCATCTTTTTCCAATTTTTTGCAAAGTTTTTGATTAAGCCCAATTTGATATGCAACGGTGGAAGTATAATATTTTCTTTTCTTACAAGAGCATTGCGTAGAATATTGTCTTCGCCAACTACTAAATTTGTACGCAGCGGCATTCTTTTTGAAGATATTGCAGCTTGTCGGCGCGGCTATTCCAAAGGTAAAGAAAACAACAAAATCGCGTATACCCTCCTTGGAGTCCGGTCAAAATAGCCACAACTTTGAGGTCGGCGCACATCTTCCACTTAAACTTTTCATACTTAATGCATTGGAGTATGACTTCCAGTGTTTCATAATTTTCTTTTGAATTGACGGCATGAGCGACAGGAATAGATGGCTTTTCATTCCCATATGTAAGAGAACGGCCTTTAAGCTTTCTTTATTGCTGTCAATGAACAACCTCCAATCTTTTGTATTGTGGGTTTAATTTAGCTCTTCAAATAAACCTAAAATGTCGCTGCAATAACATATTTTTTTGGTTTTCGTTTAGAACTTTGCAAACTATTCATGTCGCTTTCTATATATTGATGTTTTAACACCAGGGGCTAAAAATCCTCGCTGTTTCATGCGAGACTAAAAAATTTCAGCCTTTTCCTTGGTCAGACCAAAGCCGCGCACCCAATCGTTTAATTCGACCTGCGTTAATACCTGTTGCTCAATAGCAGTCTCAAATTCACTTGATCCAAACGAGTCATCTGACGTTTCCGAAATTTCAAGACTTGGACACGCTGGATAAGGAACGTCATTCGAATGTGGCAATGGAAAAGTAACAGACGTCACATTGGGGTAAGTCCATTTCAAATGTTTTCCAAAGCTAATCTTTTTACTCAGGCAAAAGAAACAATCAGTCGCGTGGCACAACGGCATCCTCCAAATCATCGGCGTGTCGAAATTCATATGACGGCTATGGTTAAAATACTTAACCATTTCGTTAAATTTGGACAGCACAGAGCACATAGCATCTTTGGTGTCCATGGCTCAGTGAGGTTAGGTAGAACACCGAAGTAGTTATAATAGTGTTGTTTTAGCGTTTTCACAAATGTGCGCGCTTCAGTTTTCTTCATTACCTCCCCGCAAACATTGCAGAATTGTTTGGATTATTTGATTACCTGAACACATGACTTCTTTTACTCATTCTCCCAACTTTCGCCAGTAATTAAAATTAAGAAACAAACTTATTAAAAGAATGCTGCTTTTATTTTAATAACAATCACAAAAAGCACTGCAATATATTGCACGCGGTATTTGTCAAAGTTTGCAGGATGAGTCGATAAATATATTTATATATCGAGTGACAGTTATTTGTTATCAATAAAGGCACAACTATCGAGTGGAAGTGATTTTTTTTTATCGAAAAAGGACAACTTTCTGTTATGTTAATGCTTCTTATTTGATGGTTTCGCTCTTCAATTGCGAATTTGAAAACTCTGAAAATTTTCTCCTTGTGTTCATATTTATGGTAAAAATTTGTTTAGATTTGAAAACTACCCAAAAACTACTTCCCTATTTCGGCTTGAGCAACAAAACTCTAAAAAAACTGAATATCGTTAAATACCGAAATTTTAGTATTTTACTAAAAAAATCATACCGTCTGAAAGTGTATATGGATTTTTATGATTGGAGTCTTGTTTTCTTTGGAAAAGGGTCAGCTATTTGTAAAAATATCAAATTTGGGTGGACATTTTTTTTTTCTATTTTTCCTACGAATATGTATAAATTTTTCACGCCAATTTTTACAGAAGAAACGACGTTTTTTTAAATATATATATCGCTGGCATCAAAACTGTTTAGCCAATTAAAAAACTTTTAAGGAAAGGTTTGTAGAGGGTTTAATTATCTTCAATTTGTGTGAATATTTATGAAGATCGGTCAGGGGATACCCAAGATATAGCCAATTTTGTAGGTGCACCTCCAAAAATGTGAAAATAAAATTTCAAAAATTTTTATCTCAAAAACTAATCCATAGAAAAATTTTTAAAATTCATATTCATGTTAAGGAGGTCAAAATCCATGGGAAAATTTATTCCAGATCTCAAAGATAAAATATTATTGAAAATTTGTTGGCTGGTGTTATTTTAAAAATTTTGTTTCAGAAAAAATATTAAAAAAATATTTTTTTTCTTTTAATTTTTGTATCGTTTCGATACTTACGAAGGCGGTTCCAGAACAACCCGACCTGACGTAAAGATGGCGGCAGTAGATTGAAAAAACTTACTTTTGTGAAAAGTGACAACCTAAAAAAACATATGTTTTAAGTTTCAAGGCGCCAAGTTGTTTTCGAGCCATCAAAATTAAACAATTTCATTGAATTTGTAAACATTGAAGAAATTAGCCACCGTTATGTAATTCAATACTTTAATTTGAAAGGTCTCAATCCAACCAATATTAAAGTCGAGACAGATTCTACTCTGGGGGAGCCTGCTCCTTCGTTTACGACTATAAATTATTGGTTGGCAGAGTTTAAACTAGGCAATATGGGTTGCAAAGACGAACACCGCCAGAAACGGTGGTATTGGATGATCGTTGACTGGAGGTGCGTAAAATAAGAGGCATTTTTAAAAGTGCTGTACGTCGCATAATGACAGAAAACTTGGAGATGAGAAAGCTGTCCGCATAATGGGTGCCGCGTTTGCGCACAATATAACAAAAATAGCGTAGTAAAGATGTTTCAATAGAGTATTTGGAGATGTTTCACCGCAATAAAGTCGAGTTTTTACGTCGATTTGTAACCATGGATGAGACATGGGTCCTCCACTTCACTCCTGAGACAAAGGAACACTCAAAACAGTGGACTGAAATAGGCGAAACGTGTTCAAAGTAGGCGAAGATTATTGATTATCTTCAAAAAGGAATAATAATAAACGGCGAGCATTATACCAACTTACTGCAGCGCTTAAGTGATGAAAATAAGGCAAAAAGATCGCATTTGGCGAAAAAGATTTCCCAAAAAAATGTCTCGATGGTAAACTATAAACAGAGCATCAAAGCTATTGCATATTGTTGTGAAAAGTATATCGAGCAAAAAATTTGTTATGTTTTCTTTGTTAAGTCGGGTTGTTCTGGGACCGCCCCCGTATACTAAAGTAAAAAAAATAAAAATCGTCCTTACATGTTGTTAATAATACATTTGCGGATACCTAAACATTTTTGAACATTTTATCAAATTTTGCGTAACTATTCCACAAATTTATAGCAAATATATATATCAAAACAATTAAAGAAAAATAGTGAATTACATAAAATCGAAACCACCCGAGTGTTCAATTATTTTCAAAATTCGGTATTATAGAAGTTATCCAAAAATTTTGTATATAAATTTTATTATTATTTCTAGGTTTTATAAGGTTAATATATGTATGTTTTTGTGAAAACTTACATTATATTTAAAGCCATTTTCTAATATAAAAATCTATTAAAAAATCTATTAAAATTCGATTCACAAGTTATCCGTCAAATAATTGCCAAACCTAGTGAAATTTTTGTCAAGTCTACGGGAAAATATTTTTTATAAACTTTTCTTAAATTTTGCAAAATCTATTTACGGTGATATATATTAGAATCTGACAAATATTAAAGGACAACCGTTAAAATTATTTAATAGGATATATACTATGTATTTAAAATTCGTAAACTTTCTATCCAAAAAGTTTTAAATTAGGAAAATTGGAAATGTTTTCAAAAAACTTACATCTAAATTGTTAAAAAAAATATGAGAATCTAAATAATTATACCCTATACCACTATGTGGTTTGGGTATAATGACTTTGTGCTGCTGTTTGTAACAACCAAAAATATTTGACCTAGACCCATCTTTAATTATACCGATCGAATCAGAATCACTTTCTGAGTTGATTTAACAATGTCCGTCCGTCCGTCCGTCTGTGTGTCCATGTAAACCTTGTAATCAAACTGCAGGTCGCAAATATGAATATATTTTGATGAAATTTGGTATATAAGCTTTTATCGGTCATGGGATGAACGCTATTGAAATTGAGGAGAATCGGTCCATGTTCAGACCTAGCCCCCATACAAATTACCCCTATGAAATCGACATAAATTGCCGTAAGATCCAAATTGTCATATAGATCTTACTCAAATTGGGTTTGTATGCGTTCATTACATCCATTAATGAATAGTCCAAAAATGATCCCTTTGGCCCCATTTAGAGCTGCTTCCCGATCTTCACTTAAATCTATTAAAAAACAAAAATATTGCACTGATTTTTATCAAATTTTGTTTGTATATATTTTTGCAAAATACAAGAGACTTTACCAAACATGATCAGGATCGGTCCATTTTTGGACCTACTCCCCATATAGATATATCATCCGATATGAACTTTTTCATATCTGCAGCCAAAAAAATTAATAAAAATCCCACTCAAATTTGGTTTTTGCTTATTTTCTATGTCCAGTTAGTTGGGCCTAAGAGATAGAGTTTCTAAACGCATGGTATAGGGTATCGTATAGTCGGTCTAGACCGACTATAATTTTCTTACTTGTTTTTATTTTATTAAAATCTATAAATAGTTATTTCATTTTTTTATAAATAACCAAAAACTTTGTAAATAAAATTTACTGTTTTATTTTTATTTTCTTTCATATTGGCGTTTTTTTTTTTTGTATATATTTCGAGATTACGCTAAAGAAAAGTGTAACAATACCAGACTAATCTAATATGACATATGGATTATAAGGATACATACACACCCATTAAGCAAATGCTACAAACACAACAACCGCAACATCAAAAACAATTACAGCTATGACACACAAATTATATAATTTAGAATAACAACAGTAACAAGAATATAAAAAATCATATTTTTAAAAGAGGTTTTGACATATTCCTTGAAATCTCAGAACTCATTGAACCGATTTCGTTGATTTTAAATAGAAACCTGTTCAGGATGTCAATGAATCGTTTTCACTACAAATGCGCCACCCATCTGACCTATTGAGGGTGTTATCGCGATTTCCACAGACAGATATTGTTATTTTAAAATCGCTAATTATAAGGAACAGGAATATACGTGTATATTTTACGGGGTCCAGATTTTTTTTCTAATTATTACAAATGGAATGACAAACTTATATAAGTATACCCTCTGCATACAGGTGTGGAGGGTATAAATATAATAAACAAGGAGGCCTTTGGGGTTAATAAATAAAATATAACAATGAAAAAATAATATGTAAGAAAATTGTAGCCGGTCTAGGCCGATTATGCGTTTAGAGAATTGGACTTAGATCCAACTAATTGGGTGTAGAAAATAAGCATAAACCAAATCTGAATGGAACTTTTATTTTTTTTTTGCCTGCAGATTTGTGAAAGTTCATATCGGATGCTATATGTATTTGCGGGCCGATCCTGACTATATTTGGTAGTCACTTAGTTTTTGCAAAAACATATATGGGGGCTATGACTAAGAATTTTCCTACAGTGTTTATTTTTGGACTACTGATTAATGGGTGTAATACATGATCACAAAATAAATTTGATCTTATGGAAATTTAAGTCGATCTCATAGGAGTCGTTTGTATGGGAACTAGATGTGAACATGCACCGATTTCCACCAATTTCGTTCGTCGTATGGCCAATAGAAGCTCATACACTGAATTTCATCTAAATATATTCATATTTGCGACCTGTAGTTTGATTATAAGGTTTACATGGATACACAGACGGACGGACGGACATTGCTAAATCGATTCTGAGTCGATCGGTATAAGAAAATATGGGTATAGGCCAAATATTTTTGGTAGTTACGAACATCAGCATAAACTCATTATACCCCGATCACAGCATGGCTTTGTCCTTTTGTTTTATATTATTTTATTGATGTATTTAATTTTAATTAGTTTTTCACAAAAATTATAAGAGAAAGACAGTAAAATAACAATCAATAATGCGAATAAATACTAAATTGTAAAAAAAGATATTGCGCAAAAGTGGGATGGTGCCGTAATCAAGGAAATAATTTAAAAACAAATTACTCAGGCAGAAAAATACGAACTAAAATCCTATTTTCCTGTTTTTCAATCGAAAGCAGTTGTTGAATGCAATGACCATTAATGAAAACACATACAATTAAATTTTTGTTCGTTTTTTTTTTCATTTGTGCAAGTAAACAAAAATGTGTGTACATCGCTGATACTACATCGAGTGAAAAGTACGTGGCCTCACATAGAGATGGCGCGGTTCGACAAGTGCCAATTTTTTTGCTTATTCAGTGGGGCCAACTGTTAGGTAAATTGCAGAGTTCAGAAAAAAACACACACTGAATAAAAAACTCGTACATATATGTAAACAAACATAACTTAGACCAACACACACATATTTTTATTTTCATACAAATTATGTTTGTTTTTAAATTTTCTTCGGTGCCCAACACAACCATGACTGTGTTCGTTTTAATATTTCGTTATTTACACGAACATTTTTGTATCACATACTTTTTGTTTCAATCACACATAAAGCACACATTTTTGAGTGTTGCTTTATTTGAAGTTCATTTTCTGGTACGTGTACTGAAAAAAAACACAGAACATGTACAATAAACAGGTTCGAGTTCAGTTATATTTTAAGTCGTGTTGTGGCTCGTGTAGTAAGAAAAAACAGAACATGTACAATAAGCAGGTTCGAGTTCAGTTATATTTTAAGTCGTGTTTAAAATATAACTGAACTCGAACCTGTTTATTGTACATGTTCTGTGTTTTTTTTCAGTACACGTACCAGAAGATGAACTTCAAATAAAGCAACACTCAAAAATGTGTGCTTTATGTGTGATTGAAACAAAAAGTATGGGATACAAAAATGTTCGTGTAAATAACGAAATATTAAACGAACACAGTCATGGTTGTGTTGGGCACCGTAGAAAATTTAGAAACGCGCATAATTGATATGAAAATAAAGATATGTGTTGGCTGCTTTTGAACAGAACATTGTGTGTTTCATGTGTGTATTTTCTAAACCTTGGTAAATTGTGTAAAAATTTCATGACATTTAATTAATTAGAAAAAAGTTACCGTTATAAAAATGATGCTGCTTTTAAAGTTTACGACAAAACGGATTGCAAAGAGTTTTGTGTTTTGATTAAACATTGTTTTTTTGGTGCGAAAAAATACTGTCTAAGCCAAAGAATGAATTTATAAACATTATGGTGAATCTTCGCCGTCATATTCAGTGGTTAAAAGGTGGTATTTTGAATTTAAACGTGGTCGTACGAGCAAAAATGATGCAGATATTCCTGGTCGTACAAATGAGGCAGTTACCGAAGAAAACATAAGAAATTGTATTCGATGATCGAAAGATTAAAGTGAGTGAAATTGCTGGCACCATTAAGATATCAACAGAGGGAGTTTGGCATATATTAAAAGATCATCTTCTTATATATTAAAATATTATATATTAAAAGAATTTATGAATAAACTTTGCATTCAAGATTTTTTTCAATATTTTTCTTCTCTCTATAACTAGAGTTCTAATTAACGTAGGCTGTTGACATAGGTCTAAGAACACTCAGTGGATCAAGCTCCTTCTTTTGAGCTATTAACTGCTTAAATTCGTTGGGTTTGAGGAAAGTTATGCGTGGAGAATCAACTTTACTTTTACTGTACGTTAACTTATCTTGGCATATTTTGGCATTACTGTACGTTAACTTCTCTTGGCAAATTCGTTCGGTTTGAGGAAAGTTATGCGTGGACAATCAACTTTACTTTTACTGTACGTTAACTTCTCTTGGCAAATTTTGGTATTATATTATAAACATTAATATAATATAATAATATAATACTTTGAATGCTGATTCAAAGTATGCTTTGGAGATGTTTGAAGTAAATTCAACTGAATTTTTACGTCGATTTATAACAATGGATGAGACGTGAATTCATTATTATACACTGGAATACAGTCTGTGGAGTGGTACAAGCGTGCGAAAGCCGGCCAAAGACACACTCGGCTGGAAAGGTAAAGGCCAGTGTTTTTTTTTTTTGTTACACGTGGTATAATATTCATTGATTACGTGGAGAAAGGAAAAACAATAAGTGCCAAGTACTATGTTGAGTTATGAGACAGATTGGTTGAAGAAATTAATAAAGTCGACCCCACTTAAATAAGAAACAATCTTGTACCATCATGAAAATGTATCGACGTATTCATCTGCTTTGGCTTCAGAAAAATTTTAGTCTACATTAAGAATTGCTTCCCCACCAACCGTAATCAGCAGATCTGGCCACCAGCGATTATTATTGGTTCCCAAACTTGAAAAGATGGCTACAGGGAAAGAGATTTTCCATAAATGAAGAAGTCATATCAGATGATGAAAGCCTAATTTGAAGAGTTTAACAAATCGTATTTTTTCAAGGGTATCAAGATGTTAGAGAATCGTTGCAACATGTGCATTTCACTTAACGGATATTACGTTGAAGAATAAAATTGAGTTCAAATCCAAAAATCTGATTTTTCATTAGGACACGGAGTCTTCACTGCATGCAGTACATATCCATTTGCATATGTTCTGTTACGTATAAACATTTTTCACTATTATTAGTTTTTTATATGAAATTTTACATTTTCGCAATTCATTCCTCACCTATTGGTCATATTCAATACCAAACTGCTGCAGATTATGATGAACATTTTAAGCCTAAGTAGTGCGGACCAACAGACCGACAGACAGACGGACATAGCCAGACCGAATTTTTTTATAAGGATCAAGAAAATATGTAGTTTATGGGATCTTCAGAATATATTCGATGATTTTCAAACGGATTGACAAACTGATATATAACCTCTACACAGAGTTTAAGTCTTCTATTAAAACTCAACTACGACCATAACCGGCGAGTGGAAAAACAAGATAATTCGCAAAAAAAGATATTTAATTTATCAAAAAAAAAAAAAAAAAAAAAAAAATCATGTGAGTCCGATCACAGGGGAGATGTGAAAACATCTAGTAATTAAAGATTTTTTTATGTCTTAATTCAAACAGAAAGCGTCATCTATGTATCACTTATAGTAAACAACTACGGGGACTCTGGTTATACTTGTGGGGTTATTGAATTATGTATATGTTATACGTTTATATCAGAGTTCAGAAAAAAACACACACTGAATAAAAAACTCGTACATATATGTAAACAAACATAACTTAGACCAACACACACATATTTTTATTTTCATATCAATTATGTGCGTTTCTAAATTTTCTACGGTGCCCAACACCATCATGACTGTGTTCGTTTTAAATTTCGTTATTTACACGAACATTTTTCTATCACGTACTTTTTGTTTCGATCACACATAAACCACACAGACTCGAGTGTTGCTTTATTTGAAGTTCGTGTTCTGGTACGTATACTGAAAAAAAAATAGAACATGTACAATAAACAGGTTCGAGTTCAGTTATATTTTAAGTCGTGTTCTGGCTCGTGTACTAAGAAAAAATAGAACAAGTACAATAAACAGGTTCGAGTTCAGTTATATTTTAAGTCGTGTTCTGGCTCGTGTACTAAAAAAAATAGAACATGTACAATAAACAGGTTCGAGTTCAGTTATATTTTAAGTCGTCTTTTGGCTCGTGTACTAAGAAAAAATAGAACATGTACAATAAACAGGTTCCAGTTCAGTTATATTTTAAATTCGTGTTCTGGCTCGTGTACTGCGAAAAATTGAAACATCAGTTCGCGATCTGATACACCCCGATAAAAACGACGACAATTGTTTCTACCAAATTTATTAAAATTTTAGTGACCCTTTTTTATGACTTACGTTGCAAATTGTTTACAATTGTCAAATATTTTAAAATTTTATTGGCCATTTTTTTGTGATTTACGTTGAAATTATTTACAATTGTTTTTATTGACTGGTTTTTATTTTAATAAAATATGATAATAAAATACTTAAGAAACAAAAACTATTTAGCATCATAAAAGTTTCACTTGTTGGTTGTTATGTTTTTTTTTTGCATTACCCACCCCTATTTTCGCAACCAATTAGTGTCATAGACGAAAAACCCAATTTTGCGGCATAAAAGACACACTTGTTGATTGTTAGGATCTTTTGCAAACATTTTTTTTTTGGTAACAAATAACTTTAGACACAAACAAATTTTGCATCATAAAAAACACAATCCCACCCTTAAATTGCGAACCAATTAGTGTCAATGCACAATCCTTTTCTCAATGATTTTTTGGGATTTTTTGCGTTACAACAAAATGAGTGTCAATAAAAAAAACGCAAAAAAATATTTTCATATTTTATTGTACCTTTTTTATGACTTACGTTACTATTGCTTGCAAGTGTTACAATTTCACGCAAT
Source organism: Cordilura impudica (assembly GCA_963682025.1). NCBI lineage: Eukaryota > Metazoa > Arthropoda > Insecta > Diptera > Scathophagidae > Cordilura > Cordilura impudica. The sequence goes on along the minus strand of OY821517.1, from coordinate 318,144,274 downwards.
TGATTTTGCAATAAATAGCGAGTGCGTGCGTCATTTATTCATTAAAAGTGGTTTATTTTTCATTAGATCGTGATCTATAAGTGTACTGTGTTATTGTGTAAATTGCAAATATTTTGTGAAAATTAAAACAATTTGAAAGCAATAACAGAAATAAGTTTTGCTATAAAAAATACGCAACTTTTAATAGCGAAACGAAAAAATTTACACGTCTGATTGAAACCTGCAAGAAAGATTTAAGTGCAGTGTGCAGTTTTTGTGTCTTAAGTATTTTATTACCATCTTTTATTAAAATAAAAACCAGTCAATAAAAACAATTGTAAATAATTTCAACGTAAATCACAAAAATGCCCATAAAATTTTAAAATATTTGACAATTGTAAACAATTTGCAACGTAAGTCATAAAAAATGGTCAATAAAATTTTAATAAATTTGGTTGAAACAATTGTCGTTGTTTTTATCGGGGTGTATCAGATCGCGAATTGATGTTTCAATTTTTAGCAGTACACGAGCCAGAACACGAATTTAAAATATAACTGAACTCGAACCTGTTTATTGTACATGTTCTATTTTTTCTTAGTACACGAGCCAGAACATGACTTAAAATATAACTGAACTCGAATCTGTTTATTGTACATGTTCTATTTTTTTTCTTAGTACACGAGCCAGAACACGACTTAAAATATAACTGAACTCGAACCTGTTTATTGTACATGTTCTGTTTTTTCTTAGTTCACGAGCCAGAACACGACTTAAAATATAACTGAACTCGAACCCGTTATTGTACATGTTCTGTTTTTTTTTCAGTACACGTACCAGAACACGAACTTCAAATAAAGCAACACTCGAGTCTGTGTGGTTTATGTGTGATCGAAACAAAAAGTACGTGATAGAAAAATGTTCGTGTAAATAACGAAATATTAAAACGAACACAGTCATGATGGTGTTGGGCACCGTAGAAAATTTAGAAACGCACATAATTGATATGAAAATAAAGATATGTGTTGGCTGCTTTTGAACAGAACATTGTGTGTTTCATGTGTGTATTTTCTGAACCTTGATTTATATTGTGAAATTTTTGTCGTTTTACAGTAAAGGGTTGTTGAATTAGCCGAAACAATTTTATATCATAATTTTTTAACCAATACAATCATAAGTCTCACCGAATTTGTCTTACGGCTCACATGTTACGCTGTTTTTGTGATTGTATTGTGAAATAGAAATTTACCCCCCCTGCGCGTATAGATGTTTACACATAAAAAAAAGTTTTGGGAAAATAAATTAAATGAAAATGAAAATAAAATTGCAATTATTATTTTTTTTTAAATCATATTGAAGAGAATTTTACCAGCTTTAACACAAAAAAAAGTTTCATAAACAAGTTTTTGTCTAACAAAATTGGCGTTACAACTCGGTTCGTTGATTTGTAACTTTAGTTTCTTTCGAAATTTTGTTTGTTGGCTCTGAGAAAAATAAAAGAATCGATGTCTGAACTGAAAGGAAAATTTTTTTAAGTGTATTTTTTAAACACTTAGTAGGAATAATACTTAAACAAAAATTGACTCGAAGTCCGTGAAAAAACCATGTAAATTAGTGTTAAAAGAACTCGCATAAAAACAGTCAAAATTCAATTAGATCGACAGCGTGTTTTACACCATCTAGTACAATATAAGTATGATAGTTTAATGGAAAGACGACAAATGTGGATGAATAAATTTCAAACCAATTAACTAAAATTTCAAATTTTCATTTGTTAATTGATGATTGTAAAATGATAAATAATAAAAAAAAAGTATTAGTCACAAAAGCACAATAAATTCAAACATAACAATAAAAATATAAAGCCAATTAAAACAAAATTTTTTTTCCAAAAAAAATTTTAATGAATTTATTAGATTTTATATAAAAAAGCACATACAAAACTTAAAAACTAAAGCCAATATTAAATTAAAAAAAAAAAAATTCAAAATTTTCAATTATACTTAAACTTATACAAAAAACAATAAATCATAAATAATATAAAAAGATTTGGAAGAGAAAATAAAACAAAATGTCATAGCGTTTGCGAAACGAGATTCCAGGTTATATAATAAAACTTTAAGCCAAAATGTTAGAAAAATAAAAATAGGGAATAAAGACAAACACAATATGATTAAAAATGATCATGATCATAAAAGTTGTCTAAATTGCGACAAGCACGTCTTCGCCAAACAGAAAACATGGGAAACTCGGGTTCATCAAACTCATTCAATTCTTCATTATATTCATGAGTATGAGCACTTACTTTAAAGCCACGATGCAAACGTTCCTTCATAATAGCTATAAATTCTTTGTAAGACAAAAGACCATCACCGTCTTGATCGAAAATGGCGAAAACAGTGTCAATCAAATGTTTAGACAAAGTATAACCAGTGCAGATCTTAACAGCTCGAGAAAATTCATCTGAAATTGTTGATATACATAAAACCAAAAAGAAAAGATTTATAGAAATATAAGAAAAAAAAAAGAAAATGCTTACCCTTGGATATAGCCCGATCTGCCAAAGTATACATACGCATAGCTATTGCAAAATCTTCCAGATTGTTAAGGAATCGACAAAAATCACGAAACTCATCAAAAGTTATACCCTGTTCATCCTTAACACGATCCAGAAGACGTTCCAAAAAACTATCGTACTCATCCGTATCCAAATACGTGTAACGTAATAGAATTTTCGCAAAGTCGACCTCTGTTATAGCTTTATTGCCTTTAGAGAATTCGGTGAATTCTAATTCTAAAACTTCGGTTTGTAAGTTATCCATGAATTTATAGAAACCATCATAGTATAAGTCCTGATTGCCCTTTTTGCCAAACAAGTGGGTCTGCAGAGTGGTGTCCACTTTATGTTTTCGCTGTAGACCTTCTTCATCGTCTATATAATCATCCTAAATTATGATAAAATCAAAATCTTTAGTAAGATCACGTCGCATTGGGAAAATTTTGTGCTTTTTTATTATTAGAAAACGTTTACATATATTTTTAGAAAATTGTTTAATACAAAGCGTTACCATTTACAAAATAGGCTGTCGGAAAAGTGAGAATTTTTAGTTTTTTTTTTTTTTTTATTTAATAAAAATAAATAATCAATTCGATAAATGAGTGATGATTTGTTTGAAACTCTTAGGAAATCATTTTTAAATAAATTTACTGACCGATTACATTTTTTTTTTCAATTATCTTTACATATAGATATTGCAACAAATAATATACAGGATCTAAAGATATTAAATAGTTTTTATTTTATTTTTTAATGATTTTTAAAGGAGAATGGGAGGAAAAAACTTTATATAATAGACCTCTATAAGCACATAATTTTCAAATTGATTTCTTTTTAATTTTACGTTATTTCTCTACATTCTCTTCTCAGTAGGTAAGAGGAATTTTCAATTTTGGCAAAGTAATTGTTATTAATCCTTGTTATGAAATCGATAATTTTTTCATAACCTGTTTTTTCATGAAGAAGATTTGTAGGATACCTCCAGGGCTTTTTATTTATCATTTTAAGACATTTGTTTTGTACAATTTGTAAGCGTTTTAGGTGGCAGTTGGCAGCGTCACTCCAAATAGGACACGCGTATGTTAATATCGGCCTTATAACACTTTTGAAGAGTAGATTTTTGTTTTTGGGGTTTATAAATAACCTTCTATTTTGTAGTGGCCATAATACTTTAAATGATTTTATAGCTTTTTGGCACGTAGCCATAATATGTTGTTTAAAAGTAAGCTTTTTGTTCAAGACAACTCCGAGATATTTGACACCGTTAAGTACATTTATGGTATTATTTCCAATAAGAAGATGACCTCTTAACAGTCTTTTGGGAGATTTGTTGAATGGAAAAATTATTGCTTGGGTCTTCTTTGGATTAATTTTGATTTTCCAATTGTGCAAATATTTACTGCAATTTACAAGACCCTTTTCCACTTTCTTTAGGAGTGCACTTGTAAGTTTGTTTGAAGAAATTGACGCAGTATCATCTGCGTAATAAGCAATTTTCATATATTTCGGGACTTTAAAATCGAATGTATATATCGAGTAAAGCAATGGCGATTTCAAGCTTCTGCCGTGAATGAAATCTGAAATAAGTTTGCATAAATATTTTGGTATATTTGCATCAAGAAGTTTAAATACTAGGCCATTATGCCAAACGGTGTCAAACGCTTTCTCAATATCTAACATCTAATATCTGTTGAAATTTTATTGTTTTTATTGGTGGTTATTTGATTTTTAATTCAGTTTATTTGGTGAGTAGTGCTATGCTCCTTTTTAAATCCAAATTGTTCTTCAGCAACAATAGAATTCGTATTTACAAATTCACTAAGACGAGAATGTAGTATTTTTTCAAATATTTTAACTAAGTTACTTAGTCCGCGTTCACACAAGGCAACTTTTGTTGCGCAATTCTTGAGTTTGTAGGGGAGAGGGGAAAGAAGAGTGGTATTTGGTACGGAGTTGCTTGCACTCGGCAACTCGTTTTGTTGTGCAATTTGTAATTATAAACACGAAGTTAGCTGCAGCTTATTATTTGACATTTCTTTTTATTCTTTGTTTTGCTGTGAAAAATTTTTATTATTATTTCATTTATTTTATTATTTTTTTATTATTTCATTTTGTCTTTGACTTTCATTTTTTGCACACAATTAGTTTTTCCACTTTGGACCAATAATAAATTCTTTTTACACAAGCTAATAAAGTGAACTGTCAAAAATGTAAGAATTTGAAAGCAAAAGAAAACGAAAAGTTGCGGCTATAAATTTCCCTGTGTGAACATTAAGGCAACTTTAAAAGAGAATTGAAAAAAAGTTGCGCAACAAAAATTGCCTTGTGTGAACCCAGACTTAATAGACTAATAGGTCTATAGCTTTTTGGGTTATTTTTTTTTGGCTTACTAGATTTGTTGATAGCTATAACCTTAGCATTCTTGAAATGGTTTGGGAAATAGTTGAGTTTGATGCAGCTGTTAATTATTATAACCAGTAATTTTAGAGCTTTGAGTGGTAGTTTCTTTAAGAGCAGGTTGGAAACATTGTCAAAACCAGGGGGATTTTGAGGGTTTTATTGATGAGACAATAATCGTTACTTCTTCAAGAGATGTATAAATTGCTGATTCAGAACTAGGATTTTCTTTCCCAAAATTATTTACTGTTGTATTTATTAATGTATCCGCTGAGTGGTTATAGTTCGAAGTAAGGTTATTGGCTTGAACAAATTTATTTGCCAGGATTTCAGCCTTGTCCTTATCAGATCTTATTTTCGTGTTTCCAATTTTAAGGTGAGAGATTTGATTTTTTCCTTTTCCTCGCAAGTTCGTGCTTATTTTCCAAAATGGTCGATTACATTTTTAAAATTAATTCTTTTTCTTCTCAAAAAAAATAAGAACATAACATAAACGGTCAAGCCTACAGATAGATTTGACATAAAAATTTAGCTCCGGCAAACAAATTAAAAGTCAATGTCGCTCGATGACTAAACATAATAAGTTTCAAATAAGTTCAATTTCAGCCGAAAGTGATGCTTAGAAAAGAATTTCAAGGAATCTTACAAGTGAGGATGATTTGCAAACCTGAAACTTTCAAAAAATTATTGTTGTTCTTAACAGAGTTCAGAAAAAAAACACACACTGAATAAAAAACTCGTACATATATGTAAACAAACATAACTTAGACCAACACACACATATTTTTATTTTCAAATCAATTATGTTTGTTTTTAAATTTTCTTCGGTGCCCAACACAATCATGACTGTGTTCGTTTCAATATTTTGTTATTTACACGAACATTTTTGTATCACGTACTTTTTGTTTCAATCACACATAAACCACACATTTTTGAGTGTTGCTTTATTTGAAGTTCATGTTCTGGTACAATAAACAGGTTCGAGTTCAGTTATATTTTAAGTCGTGTTGTGGCTCGTGTACTAAGAAGAAACAGAACATGTACAATAAACAGGTTCGAGTTCAGTTATATTTTAAGTCGTGCTTTTAAGTCGTGTTTAAAATATAACTGAACTCGAACCTGTTTATTGTACATGTTCTGTTTTTTCTTAGTACACGAGCCACAACACGACTTAAAATATAACTGAACTCGAACCTGTTTATTGTACATGTTTTGTTTTTTTTTTCAGTACACGTACCAGAACATGAACTTCAAATAAAGCAACACTCAAAAATGTGTGGTTTATGTGTGATTGAAACAAAAAGTACGTGATACAAAAATGTTCGTGTAAATAACGAAATATTAAAACGAACACAGTCGTGGTTGTGTTGGGCACTGTAGAAAATTTAGAAACGCACATAATTGATATGAAAATAAAGATATGTGTTGGCTGCTTTTGAACAGAACATTGTGTGTTTCATGTGTGTATTTTGTGAACCTTGGTTCTTAAACAAACAAAACAAAACTCGATCATAATTTCGTGTTTTGACCAGATTATGAGAAATAAACACAAAAGTTCTTACTAATCTGCGTTTTGCTCGATTATTCAACTTTTTTAAGCCCTCCGCAGAGTAATATTTTGAAAGGTCCTCAAAATAGAGTCCTCATTCGACTCGAATATATTTTTGCGCAACCATTTTTTTTTTTTAATTTTGGAAATAGGAAAAAGTTGCTGGGAGTCAAATCTGGAGAATAGGTGGATGTGGCAACAATTTGAGCCTCAAGTCTTGCACTTCTTCCATTGAAACTTGACAAGTTTGCACACGAGTATTATCTTGATGGAAGATCATTTTGTGTTTTTTTCTTGATTTCTTCGCTTAATTGGCCCAATAATGATGAATAATACATGTAGATATTTTCATGCATATCCCAAACAAACGTGCCGATCACCTTATCAGCAGATTTCACTGTCTTTTTTGCTTTCTTCGGGGTGGATACAGCTGGTAAAATAGATTGCTGTCACTGTTATTTCATTTCTGGTGTATAGTGGTGAATCCATGTTTCATCAACAGTTATGTATCGGCGAAGTTGAGTATTAGGATCGCAACGAGAAAGCTCCAAGCCAGCTACTGAGTCAGTCTCACGATTGCGTTTTTATTGACGATAGCTTTTTTATACCAAATTTGTAGTGCAACTTTAAATATCGTAAATTTTATCGATAATCTCCGAAGTAATTGCCTCAACTGAACGTCCAGAATGAGGTCCATTATTTGTATATGAACGGCCATGATTAAATTCATTTACCCAATAGTATATAGCCATGGGATTCGTCTAGCTCATCTTTGATTAATTTAGAAGTGTTTGATGACAGCATGAAATTATTATTTTTTTTTTTTGCAAAAGTAGTCTCAACCGAACGATTGTAAAAAAGAAACTGAATGGCAGACATGCCTGTCGTCATTTGCAACTTGGCATTTTACAGAAATCTACATTGTTTTAAATTATTATTGCTCCTTATATGATTTTGTAAAGAATTCTTGTGTCCACCTCGTGCTGTCTTCAAATGCAAAAAGTGACTTTTATTATAAAACGGAAAATCTTTATTTATTCTTCCAAATAAATTTCATAGCCTTTAAAGTAATCCCCCTCCAATAAAATACAATTATGCCTTTTTTTTAATCCTCTAAACAGTCCGGAATGGGATTCAAAGAGCGCAGCGATTCGGCTTTAATCTCCATCAATTCAAAATTGATTAGTATTTTGAGTCTATTGAATAACTAGAAGTCATACGGTGCTAAATCAATGCGAATGCCGTGATTGTGGAACGATATGAGTTTAGTTTTGTGCGAAATTGATTCGAAACAACAGTGTATTATCATGGTGAACAAATCTATAGTTGTCTGTCCAAAATGTTGGCCTCTTTTTGCGAATATCTTCACGAAAACGAAACATAACACTTACAAAATATGCTTTGTTTGTATCAGCGGAAAGAATGATAATCGAAGACAACTCTGGACATGAACTTGCTTCACTTTTTGCGCGATATTCGTTTGATTACTAGGTTGTTTCCGGGTCGTAGTGATTCGTTTCGTTTCGTTGTGATAGTCACGAAACATTGTTTAGAGATATTAATGTGACGCTCTTTTTTTCCGAAAAATGTTGTGATTTTTGAACCATTTGAAATGCCAACAGCATCATCAAGAGAGCTCTAATTGTCAATCCACGATTTTACAGTAGTAAATATTTTTGATTTCCATGACGTGTTGTCCATTAGGTGATGTTTTTATCTCGTCTTCAACGCTTTCTCTGCCTCATTGGAACTGTGTGAACAAACTTGTAAATATTTTTTTCGACCTAGCCTGGTCACCGAAGTCCTTCTGTAATATCCTCAATGTTTCTGCACCCGAAATTTCATTCCGCCAATAAAATTTCAATGAACTTCTTTGTTCAGCAAAATCATACGTTGTTAAAATCCTCAGATTCAGTTTTAATTGGTTACAAAAACCAGTGTTACTATTAGATCAATAAAAATATTGACATGAAATTTGACTCAGATATCAAAATCATTACTACCAACCTGAAAAAAAAATCTTTTTGTTCAAACAGCTAAAGCTGCGAAGCTTAAATTGAAAAGTCACCTCTTCATTTGATCACAGTATTATTTATTTTTTTCCGAAAGGCTATAACCCGAGTAACTTGCCACAGTATCGCTAAATGTAGCACTAATATGTAACAAAGCTCAAGTGTGGTTCTTCTGCAAGGTTTCGGCTTTTTTAACTTCCTTCTCTGTGATTCTCCGTCAACTTCTGTTCGTCGTGATATCCGGCAATACTCCCGTTCGCTCGCTAGCAGCCGCCATATAATTCCGAGACTCCAACCGTTTGGGTTTATAAAAAAATATGGCGAAAATCACGCCGGTGTTCGGTAACGACCGGTTGGCGTATATTTAGTACTACTCAAAAACACATTTTGAAACCCTCACTGTCTCAGTAAACACCAGTTTTAGTGAGGACTTACTAACATTTTACATACAATTCTAACCTCCATTGGGGTTCGGTAACCATCAGATTCAGTGGCTACCATCACAGTTACTACAAACCACCTACCAGCGTCAGGTCAGGTCAGGTCTACGGTATATATGCTTAGATACGATAGATACTACCTTCTCTGATGTTCGGAAATCACCAGCTTCCGTACCGATTTTTATATAAAATAATTACCGCCTCCAAAGATGTTAGGTAACCACTAGCTTCGATATTTAAAATTAGATATTAAACCACGACATCATCTAATGTTCGATAACTATCGGATTCGGCACCTATAAAACTACTAAGACCTCCACAGCTGATCGTTAACCTCAAGCTACGGAACCTACATTTATATAAAATTACTAGTATCTCCACTGGTTTTCGGTTAACCAAGAGCTTCGGTATTTAAGATTAGATATAATAACTACGACCACCTCTGATGTTCGGTAACCAGCAGATTCAGCACCTAAAATTTCTACCACCTGTACTGGCGTTCGGTAATCACTAGCTCCGATATTTGCGCTTAAATATAATTACTTGCTATCTTCACTTAAGATCTTTCGCAACCACCAGCTTCAGGGTCTACCATCACACAAACCTCCTCTGGTGATCGGTACCCACCAGCTTCAGTGCCTTAGATTCACTGGCTTCGGTATGATTACTAATACCTCCACTGGTGTTCTTAAGGATATACTTAGTTGTGGTCGTAAAAACAGTAACATTTATATCCAAGTATAGATTTAAGGGACATTAATTAAGAACGGACATTTGTATGGACGCTAAGTCTGAATATGAAACGATTTTCTTCAAAAATTTTAATATCTTTAAAATCTCAAGGACAGACGGAAGGAAGGACGTAGCTAAATCTACCCAAAAATGATTCAGACATGATCGGTATTACGAAATGTTGATCGAAACCTGGTCCGGATACCTTTCCATTAGTGCTTTTATAGTGGTTTCTGACACTTTTTTGGAACAGATAGTCCATCTACGTTTAAAATCTTCCTGTCTGAAACTTTTTTGGACCTAGTATGTTTTCAAACCTGCGCTAGCTTTAACTTTTCGCATCAAATAGTCCAAGCACTGCGTTAACCGGCTCCTTTTATACCGGATGTGTTGGGAGCACTTTTCAATACGCTTCCAATTTTGTTGGCCTTAAAAACATCATGAGGAAGGTTCTTCTTCTTCCCGAACCCGTTTCTTCTCCATGGTCAAATTCTCCTGCTAATAACATTAGAATCAGTTGGAGGGCATATCTTTGTTGCTGTAGCCAACTTTTTGTAGGCCCAAATTGGATTTTGTTGAAAATATTTAACAATTTTGGCACATGCCCTTATTTCGTCACTCATTTTAATCAATCATTAAACATAATAATTGAATACATATTTTTCAAAGATAAACTTGATAAAAGATTTTTCGATCTGACTCCTTATAAGAGTTACAAACGTTAACACATACTCATTATACTCTACAAAAAAAAAAAAAAAAATCGTTCTACTTTTCCGACTTCCCGATTTATAAAAAAAAAATTAATAAAAGTCAGTCATATATGTACATTCGCAGTGTATACAATACCTCTTCAGTATTTTCGACACCATCATCCTTTTTATCTTCGTCAGATTCTCCCTCATTTTCACCGCGCTTATTTTTCCAAGCTCCACTAAATATGCGTTCCATCTTAACACAATTACAAGTACACACACGCACAGACAGTTATGGGATTTGGTGTTAATAAATTGATTTTTATTTGGTTAGAAATGATACAATAGAATATTAGTAACATCACAAATTGGAAGTTATTAAAATCAGCACAACAACTAAAACAAATACAACTTAAAAGTAATTAAACATAAAAAATAATAATTTATATAAATAAGCCATAATTTAAAGGAAATATTTTTTTTTTATTTTTTAAAAAACAATACAGAAAGAACTTAAAAAAGATCAGGGAAAGGATATTTTAGGTGACCTTTGTATAACTTTCATTTTACTTACAACTCACAAAGTGTATGTCTTTTTCAGTGCAGAGTCCTTAGAAATGAAGTAATTGTGCAGCTAATTTTTTTTTTTTTTTTTACAGAACAAAACAAAAAGCGTTTAAAGAAAACTTTAAAAACAACTTGCAAAAACATTATAAATTACATGCTGCTCTTTACAGTATACAGCTTATGAGAAGCTCTGAAACTGATAGAATACTGAAAATTAAGAAATGGGCATAGAAGTTTTAATTGATTTGTAAGAAGCTGTAAACAGAACAAAACTAAAGCTAAATTTTGTAATGATTTTCTATATCTTATTTTCAGCTCTGTTAACGTCAATTGAAAAATAATTTTTATAGTACATACAATGTTAACTTAACAGACATTAGCAAAACTTTAACAGAGCGAACGTAAAAATACAGAAATATCATATAAAAATCATTAAAATTAACAGTCATTATTAATAAACAAATAACCTGAAGCTTAAAGAATAGTTTGTCGCAATCTTAAGGTTATTTATTCCTTTAATAAATAATGTTTTCAATGTAACAAAATTAAATTTAAAAAACAAATTTTAAAACGTTATATAAAAAAACAAAACAAAAAACTAGTAACAGTGCAGAAAATCTGATAAAAATTATAAAAGCATCCTAATAAAACTTACAAGTCCTTTCGTTTCGTCTTTCTTTTTATCTTTCTTTTTCTTGTAATATAATTCTTTGGCCTGTTCTTCGGTGGAAACTAAACGTTTAAGCTAAATAATAATGTTATAATAAAAAAATATATATATATATATATTTAAATTAAAATTTAATTTAATTAAAATTAACACAACCTAGCCATCATCAATCCTGCAATGTAAGCTATGAATAATTTTTAATGTTAAATATACTTGTTTGCTAAATATACCATAAAGATGCATATTTGAAAAATCACAACCTCAAATTTGATTGAATTAAGATTTTGAGTTTTTTTGGTTAAGAAAAATTCTCAGTTTTATAATTTTTCGAAAGATGCCCCCCTAAAAAAACAGTGCATTATGTTGATCTCAGGAAAATATGTTATGGGAAGGAGGAAAGAGGGAGCGGTGTTTGTTATAGAAGAATTTTACATAACCCACATTCCGACGATGTTCCAATGAGTCAATGAAGTTGAATACCCAACTGTCGTTAATTAGCATCGACGCCCTTCTTTGTACATGGTCCAGTAGCTTTGAAATAGACTTTGAAGCTCCTGCCCATATATGGAAGTTGTATTCCATTTTCAGTCGCATGTAAGTGATATAGATTTTAAGGAGATAAGGTGTGAAGAAATATGTGCACCGTTTTAGAAGCCCAGACAGTGCTTCTTTTGACACCTGAAAAATGTGAACGTTCCAACGGACATCACATTGAATTCTCATGCCCAGAACATCAGGAGACATTATCGAATCCAAGGCCCTACGTGCCAAGAAACAACATTGAGTCCTTGCGTATTAAGATCAACCCTACTCGCTTTATCCCGATCGGAGTAAAGCCTTTTGCCCCCCAACATCAAAAAGGCTTGGCGTACAATTGAAGGAAAATGAATGACAAATGTTGCTGTCATCTGAGAATATAGGATTGAAGGTTTGACTAAGAAGGTTCTTCAGAGAGATAAGGAAAAGAGAGGGAGAAAGAATAGAACTTTGGGTTATCCGTGAATTAAGCTGAAACTCATTGGATGACACCCCATCAACAACAAGACGTATTGTGCGATATCAATCAAGAGAAGTCATTGCTGACCTCAAATGCAATAAGCTTAAATATTAAAGCACCGTGACACACGCCATCATGGAAATATATATGTGAATGGATCGACTCCAGCGTTCAGAAAGAAGAGCTAACAGGTCCCCCGTAGAACCTTTTCTACGGAAGCCATGCTGTCGATCATTAAGAAGTGAGTTGGCCTCTAAATAGTTGGCAAGATGGTAATTGATCATGCTTTCCATCACCTTTGGGAACGCAGAACAGATTGCAATTGGACGGTAATTTCCAGGGTTATTAGCAAGAGGGAAGGACTCCCGCAGTACGAAGAGCTCTGTTTCAGTACCAGTGCTGGTATAACATCAGGCCCAAAAAACTTATTTACGTTGAGATCCGAAAGAACTAAGGAATGTTTCGTTTCAAATTCTTAACATTCAAAGTAGGCCATGAACCAAATATGATGTTTCTGGCGTCTTTTTTTAATAAAAATTGGGCATTTATTGTGAAAGAATGGAAACTTATATTTTTTCCAGTATTGTCCATCAGAAGCAGCAATGTCACGTGCATGGGGTTAAACTTCCCAATGTGGAGAATAATTTTGTCGTGTCTGAAGTAGAGTATTTTGCACAATTTTCCTCGTGTGTTCGACTTTATCTCAGCAATCATGTTCGACAGACAGTCCCAGTAATGGTTTCGTTCGATTTGAGCAAATCATAATACACAACTCCAAGTACATCCCACCAAATATTTGTATATGGTTTTTTTCATTAATATTTGGCTTAACTGTAGATGTTGAAGCATGGACAAGTGATCCGCATGATTTCTTCCTTTGTTGGGTTATCATAGTGGATCCATTTTTCATCACTAGTAACAATACAATGTAGAAAACACTTTTGTTTATGCCTCTCGGAGTCAGTTCATATTGAAACCCATTTCCTTGTTTACTTCTTGAGTCACTACTAATGCAAGTGTAAGTTCTTCTTGCATGTGGCATCACTCTTGGTCTTATAATGCTTCCACTTTCGTCCTTCCTCTACGTTATTTTTTTTTTCCTAAGCTTTTGAAACCACTCACGTCCACTTCTCTCACTTAAGACAACCTCATCATATGCATCTACGATAAAACGATGCGTCTCAGCTGTCGATTTCTTTATATAGAAAATCCCACAGATTCTCGGGGCAAGAGAAATTCGAAGATTCTATTGAACTTTTCTTAGAGAGAAGCTATGAAATTCTGAAGACTATTTCGTAGAAAAAAATCTACAAACATGTGTGAACTTTTCTCCATAGCAAATACCTAGAAAATCCAAAGATTCTTTAAAAAATTTATATATAAATAAGAAAAATATAGAATAATTTATTCCTGAAGCCTATTTCATATAAAATAACCTAAGATGTCCTATGGACTCTTTAATAGAAATGGAATCCAATATATAACAATTTTTTTCTTCTAAAAAAACTCATGTCTTGACTTTCTTAAAAGGTGATTTTTAATATTTTTTTTTCAATTAAAAAAAAAATATAAATTTCTTACGAATTTATTTAACTTTTTTGAAGAATATTGAGGCCGATTTTTCAAATAATATCTAATTAAAACATAAAATAAACTTAAATGGAAATGCTTACAATGCGTCTAGTGTCGTCATCCAAGTCATGTGAACGAAAAGAGCCACCCAAAATTTTTAAGATCTAAACGGGAAAAAATTAACAAAAAATAATAATGTAATGCAAAATAATAATAATAAAAAATAAATTAAAAATAAATTATAAATTTAATATAGTGATAAAGAATACAAAAATTTCATATTAAACCGAAAAGCAGTGAGTTAAATCAGCCCAGGCAACAAACTTCATATGCAATTTTGACTGTAACAAGACTTTTAAATTGCAATGTTTTATTGCTAAACGGAGCTATCACCTTAACCTACACGTTTTTTTGTTTAGAAAAAAAAAGAACACACGATTTTGAAATTTTTATGGCACGTATACATGATAGAGAAAACTGCCAGAGCTAGAGCAAAGTACAACACTGTTTAGTTTTACTAGCAGATTCCAGCATTCGAAATTCGAGTGCAAATTCTAGGAAATTTTATTTTTTAGTTTAATAAAGACCCTAAAGGTATGCTAATCAAATATAGCCAATTCACAAATCAACACAAAAAACAAACTCATTTTTATTACAAACACATTAACAAATTTAAAACACACACACATAGCATTGTATAATTTTATGTATGTGTTAGTAGCAACTTTAAATGCAATTTACGCAAAATAAAGGAAAAATTTTAAAAATCTGTAAATTAAAAAGAAATACTTTTCAAATAATATACGTTGGGTCAAAATCGGGATAAAACGATAGAACAAAATATCGGTCACAAGAAATCGCCTAGCCTATTAATATTATAGACAACAAAAAAAAAAAAAAAAATAGTTTTCTATATCAGAGTTGATTAAAACAATAAAAATAGAAGATGGCGCGAAAGAAAAATCTCAACCGTTACTTAAATATTTATAGTTTCTAATGCTTTCTTTCAACAGTTTTTTAAATACAATTGTATTATTCATTGTTTTAACCTTATAATTAATTATTATAAAAAACAGCAAGAATAAAGATTTGTGAAGCGTTAAAAGCCAGAATAATAGAAGATTTTACTGCTGGTCTTAAGCAAAACAAAATTTGTGAGAAATATTCTAAGAATAAATCCATAATTTCAAAAATTATCAAGAAATCTCGTGAAAGAGGTACGGCGACGGCAGACCCCGTAAAACGCATCAACGCTGGGTTAATAACAAGAGAGTTTTAAAATGTCCAATCTGAAACTAATAATATGTCCTCGAACTGTTTCCTCAGGAGCAATTGAGGCTGATCGTTACTGTTATCGTCCTATGTAGAATCCACTGATTTCAGAGAAAAATCGTCTGACACATAAATTTTGCTAAAGAACACATGCACTGGTCAAGACGGAATGGGAATACTGTTCATTTTTCAGATGCGCCCAAGTTTAATATAACATGATGGAGGAACGTTCGTACACGACCAAATGGAAAAAACTAGACCAAAAATACAAATGAATTTGTTAAGTTTGGCGGTAGTAATATTATGGTATGGTGTTGCCTTGTGGGCCAAAGAATCGGCCCAATTCGTGTAGCAAAAGACACTCTAAGTGGGATTGGATACAGGTAAATTTTAAATGACGTAATGTATTCATACGCGAAGGATTATATGCCCCCGATATGTAAGTTTCAACATGATAATGATCCAAAACACACCTCCAAATTTGTAACCGAATTGCTACAATCTAATGCAGGTAGTGTTTTAGAATGGCCGCCCAAATATCAGATCTGAATCCCATAGAAAATCTATGGGAAATTGTATATCAAAAAATACGGGTACTAAATTGCACAAACATGACAGATCTTGTAGAGGCAGTTAATTCAGAATGGCAAAAAATTTGAATGAATATCATCAACAATTTAATTGATTCCATGTCTCGGCGTTGTTAAGCAGTACTAAAAAATAATGGATACCCAACAAAATATTGAAACCAAAAATAGGGGAAATTTTTCAATTATTGTATGTATAGTAAAGGTTTCTATTGTTTTGTCAACAGCATAAAAATGAATACTTTTAAGTTTTATTTTTTTTACTTTTCTGATGTTAAGAAATTTTATGGTGAGAATTCTCACCATATAGCTTGGGGAAGTTCGAACTGTAACCATAGGGGGGATGCTTTACTTAAATTCCTTAACGAAAATGACCTTTTTACCCTTAATGTTGGGAACACGGCAACCTTTGTTAACAAATTAAGAGAAGAGGTTCTAGATATTTCAATTTGTTCGAAAAATTTAGTGGATGATATCCAAGATTGGCATGTCTCTAGCGAACATTCCTTCTCGGATCATCGATACATTTTATTTAAACTGACACACCCACCACCCATCAAGTTCAGGAATAAGGCTAAGACTGATTGGCCTAAATTTAGAAGAAATTTACAAGCCCGTCTAACTACTCCTCGCACAGACTTAAGGTATGTCGAAGAGGTTGACGAGGAAGTGGACAAATTAACGAGAAGCCTAATTGAGTCCTTCAAGGAATGCTGTCCACTCCGGGAAAGGAGATCTCCCCGAGATAAACCCTGGCTAACAGGGGAACTGATAAATCTTGAGAAGGACGTCCGAAGACTTTTCAATAGGGCTCGTCGTAAAAAACACGCAATATACTGGGATGACTACCATGTTAAGCACAGGGATTACAACAAAAAGATTCGAATAGCCAAACGCAACTCCTGGAGACACTTCTGTGAACAGGTTGATAGCGTTAATGACGTCTCAAAAATCAAGAAATTCTTATCGAATACCCATTCGCAGCCTGAAACTCTAGTCGATAGGGACGGGATTCGGGCGGAATCGATGGAACAGTCCTTAAGAATATTGATGGAAAAAGACTTTCTTAACGAAGAATATGGGCCGAATAGGGACCCTGAAATTGGTACCAATGGGTCCCGACAAACCAGAACCAACGTGGAACAGCAGACGGGACCCGAAAGAGAACAATATGAAGGGCATAATGAGGAACAATATCGAGAGGAAAGATATGATAGAATAACCGAAAATATGGTAATTAAGGCAATACAAAGCTTTGCCCCCTTTAAGGCAGCAGGCCCAGATGAAATCTTTCCTGCTCTATTACAAAAGAGCGGGGACTTGATTGGCAGTAGTCTGGCTGGCATATTCTCTACTTGCCTAAAACTTGCGTACACCCCCAGAGCATGGCAGGAGGCCAAAGTGGTCTTCATACCAAATCCGGGAAAGGAAAGCTACGCGAACCCAAAGACCTATCGACCGATAAGTCTTACATCCTTCCTACTGAAAACCATGGAGCGAATAGTCGGTAACATGGTTAAATCTCAAATCCCAAATGAGCTGTTGAAGTTCAAACAACACGCTTATTTAAAGGGACGCTCAGTAGAAACTGCGCTTCATGAAGTTCACCACATCGAAAGATCTTTTGATCTAAAAATCTTCACTCTAGCCATATTCATTGATATAGAAGGAGCTTTTAACAATGTATCAACAAATACGCTACTCCACTCCCTAGAACGATTCGACATTGACCGGGATATCAAAGCCTGGATCAATCACATGCTAGGGAATAGATGGATAAGTAGCGAGGTTGGTGCCATTAAAATAAGGGACAAGGTTTGCTGTGGGACACCTAAAGGGGGAATTCTATCCCCCCTTCTCTGGGTGACCACTATAAACAGTCTTCTAAGGATTCTAACCAGTAAGGGTTTCCAACCTGTCTGCTACGCAGACGATGTAGCGATACTGTTATGGGGGAAAGATCCTAGAAATTTATGTAGGAGGGCATCGGATGCACTCGAAATAGCATACGATTGGGCACAACCAAGGGGATTAAATGTGAACCCGGAAAATACTGAAATATGCCTCTTTACTAGGAAGACGAGAATAGTCGAATTCGATGAACCCCGCTTCCAGGGCAAAACGATTAGAATCACACAAACGGTGAAATACCTTGGGGTGATTCTCGACAAAAAGCTCACTTGGAAGGACTATATTGGGAGCAAAGTCGCGAAGGCTCACCGGATATGGGCCACTTGCAGAAGAGCTATAAGTTCAAAATGGGGTTTAAACCCGAGGATGACTCATTGGCTTAACACAAGCGTCATTAGACCAATTCTGACTTACGCATCCGTAGTCACTTGGACATCAATGAACAGGAAATGCTATATTAAACCATTCCAAAAGATACAACGCCTCTGCTGCGTAGGAATCAGCGGCGCAATACGGACTACATCTACGAGGGCTTTAGAGACGATTCTATCTATACACCCGATCGAGATTAGAATTAAATATGGGGCAGCTCTGGCCATGTTACGACTAAGAGTAACAGGGGAATACATCACCGACCATATGACCAGACACCAAACAATATTGGACGAGATACCGGAATTCAACACAGTGGATTTTAGGTGTGATAGAATCGCGGAAGTGTCGACAAACATACCCTGCAGCTGGTTGAACGAAAATTTTCTACGAAACCTTCCAGGGTCACACTACTACACAGACGGATCTAGTCTGCATGGTAGGACTGGTATAGGTTTCTATGATGAGGACCGTTCCAATGGCATATACCTACGCATTCCGGACCACAACTCTGTCTTTCAGGCCCAAGTGGTCGCGATAACGGAATGCATAGGATCTATTGACGCACGGGTAATCCCAAGCCCCGGAGGCGTGAAATATTTTCAGACAGTCTAGCGGCTATCAGGGCGATATCCTCGGACAAAACTAGATCAAGGACTGTCCTCAGATGTAAGGAAGAAATTGCAAACTTCACTACAAGAGGTAGACTTGAAATCATTTGGATCCCAGGACACAGTGGTATAATGGGAAACGAGATTGCAGATGAACTGGCCAGGAAGGGTTCTTTCCTGGAGGGTGTCAATTTGGAAAACCCAATACCTTTCCAGGCTCTCACATTGAAACTATCGGAGTGGGCAACTAATTCACATACTTCAATTTGGGAGGAAACTGACGTGGGTAAGGCTACGAAGATACTATGGGGCTCTCCAAAAGGAACTGAGTAGGATTATTGGCATCCTCACTGGACACTCTGAACTGAGGGCTCATCTATACCGTATAGGATAGGCAGAATCGGCCACATGCAGAGCTTGTGGAGAGGATGGCGAGACCCTAGAACACTACCTTTGTTACTGTCCTGCATTTGCCGGAACAAGGGCCAGATATTTATCCAACGACATCATACCAGGCCTAGCGGCTCTTAGGGGGATACGCTGGAAAGCACTCAGGAGATTTGCTATCGAGACCGAACTCCTAAGTTAAATAAGGAGTAGATTAACGGATGAGCACGAGGATGTAGAGCACAAACAAGCCGACTTTCTGGCTTAAGTGTATATCCGGGTAAAACGCATATGAGCTATGTGTATACATGGCTCCTCTTTTTCAACCTAACCTAACCTAAGCAATTTTATATTAATATTTTTTCTTCTTTAAATAAATATCACATAAAAATTTTTAAATAAATAAGTGTTTAATTTTAGAATTTCAGATTTTTGGTAATGACCGTTCAAGTCGTCAAATATATACATATATAGTATACGAGTATTCGAATTTAGCAAAGATTTTTTATTTTAATTTAGCAGTTTTCCTTTCAATTTCATTTATTTTACAGCTTCATTAACTAATTTAATTTTTGCACTCAGGGACTCCAAAATGGTGAAACATTCACGAATAAATGCATGCACAAACAAGAGTGTAAATTTCGGTATGCCGAATCTTTGATGCCCTCCACCTGGGTTTTACGTTTACATTAAGACCTGAACCTATTTCACTATTTCTAACAAATGTAAGCAAAATATAAGAAAAATTAAATAGGACAATGAATCAAACCAAAAACAAGTTAGAAAATTATAGTCGGTACCGACTATACGATACCCTAAACCATGTTTTAGAGACCCTATCTCTTTAATCCAACTAACTAGATATAGAAAAAAGCATAAACCAAATTTAAGTGGCATTGTTATTAATTTTGTTGCCTTCGGATATGAAAAAGTTCATATCCGATGCTATATTTATATAGGGACTAGAACGAAAAATGGACCGGTCGGGACCATATTTGGTGAGGTCACTTAATTTTTGCAAAAACATATACAAACCAAATTTGAGAAAAATATTTGCAATATTCTTGTTTTTTTTTGATAGATTTAAGTGAAGATTGGGAATCAGCTTCATGCTATAATATATGTATATGTATATAATATATGTCAAGCAATTCAAAGTCGAAGCAAAAGTCTGGTCAGATCATATGCCATTAATGTTAAAATTGAGGTTGGATGGAGTGGATGAAAAGGTTAAAGTAATGAATTTACTGCCTGAATTAAAATGGAAAGAAGAAGAAAAAGATAAATATCAGAAAATCTCAGACTACAAGCAATATAAGGCTCATTTTTCAACTCTAACAGAATTATTAAACACAATTAAGTTGTCGCTGCCAAAACAATATGAAAATAAAAACAGACCTATTTTTAAAAATAGATGGTTCAACTATACATATCTCAAAGTGAGACAAATATCATTTAATCTATTAAATATATTTGGAAAATCAAAAAATCAACAAGATAAGGAAAAATATCTCAGAGCCAAAAGATGTTATTTTGTAGAGTGTATAAATCAGAAGGAAAAATATTATTTTGAACTCAATAACAAAATAAATATAACAAATGATGGAAAAAAATGGTGGGCGTTAGCAAAAGAGATACGAGGTGATAGTTTTACCAGCAGATGATTTTAAACAGTACTTTCAGAACCTATTGAACCAACCACTGGTATCAAATGAAATTCGATATGCTCCAAGGTGGCAGTATGAATAAGAGCTTGACCGGTGTATTACAGTAGAGGAAGTAAAACAGGTTTTGCATCAATTTAAAATAGGTAAAGCACCCGGAGTCGATAGAGTCCCATATGAAATGTTTAAGAATGCTACAACAGAATTCCTTAAGGAATTGTCTAATATTTTTAATATTATTTTTGAATCGGAAATGATAGATGAAGAATTTGTAAAAAGTATTATATTTCCAATTCATAAAAAGGAAGATATAAATGACCCTAACAACTATAGAGGGATTTCGTTTATGAATTGTTCGGCAAAAGTTCTAATGGGAATAATTCACGCCAGACTAACGAATTGGATTGAAAATTGCAATATTTTAAAAGAATTTCAATCGGGATTCAGGCCACAATATTCAACCGTGGATAACATATACAACTTGGCTGCTGTAGTGCATTTGAAATTTATGGAAAAGAAAAAGATCTATGCATTCTTCGTAGACTTCAAAGCAGCGTATGATAGAGTATCAAGGGGGTTCCCTTATATGTATATAAATTACATACGCTTGGAATTTCCACAAAAGTTGTAAATTTTATTAAAAACGTATATAATAATACAAAATCAGCTGTTTGGACAGGAAGTGAGTTATCTGATTACTTTGAAACCTACACCGGAGTTAAACTAGGGTGCCTACTTTCACCACTACTTTTTACACTGTATTTAAATGACCTCCACGAGTATTTGGGGGGGGTGGTCTGATGATAGGTGGAATCAATATACGTTTGTTACTTTATGCAGATGATATAGTACTGCTGTCAGATGATATAGTAATTATGCAAGAGATGGTAAACAATTTGGAAAAATATTGTGAGCAATGGAATATGGTAGTAAATATGGGAAAGTCTGAAATGATGGTGTTTAGGAAAAGTGGTAGACTCTCAGTCAACGAAATAATTAAATATAAGGATCAATATGTAAAGATTGTTAATGAGTATTGTTACCTAGGAGTATTGCTGACACCAAAAATTAGCTTCAAAAAACATCTGGAAAAAAGGAATAGTTCTGCCAAGAACAAACAGCATCAATGCCACCTGGGCAAGTTTCCTTAATAAACCAAATATAACACTTGCATCTAAATGGAAACTTTTTCAATCTGTGTGTCGATCTATACAACCGTATGCTGCTCAAGTATGGGAATGTTGGTTGTTTGATGAAGTGGATAAATTACAACGGTATTTTATAAAAAGAATTCTTAAATTACCAGAGTTTACCCCCAATTATGCTTTAATGCAGAAGTCAGCTATATTTATACTTTGAATTTGCACATGGATTATATTTTTAAAAGTATTTACCAATATAAGCCGAACAGGCTGCCTTATAAGTTATCGGTGCTGAAGAAATTAGATTTTTTGGGCTAGACAGATGAATGAATTGGGAAGAAAATATGATATACGGTTTGATGACATTTCATCACAAGAATGGCGGTACAGAGGAAGCATGTTGTTACAACAAATGAAGTTTAAAAATACCTACATATATTGGAAATGAAGGAAAAAGCACTGAAAAGTAGTAATCGTTTTTACAAACACCTTGACCACAGTAAAAATCACAATAATATTTAAAACCAGATGCGATATCCTTCCATTGAAAGCAAACAATTTTAATTGCAATGAAAGTAAAACATGTAGTTTATGTAATACGGGTGAAGATGAAACGCTTCTGTATTTTATGGCAAAATGTCCAGTACTCAGGGAGTTTAGAAACAGACATTAAGATAAAACATATTTTAATGAGAAAGAATTAATTATTATTTTAAATGGAGAAGTGCCAAACGGATGGAATAATCTTTATAATTTTGTTACTAATGCTTTAAATTATAGAAATCTTATTATAGAAGAATTTGTTTGAATAATTTTAAGCACAACTTGTAAATTTCTGAATTTATAACAGACGAATGTTATTATTTACTTTTTATTTTTTATTTATATATTTTACACTGAATAAAAAATTACATTACATACACACATACATGTATATATAAATAAATGAGCATTTTATGAAAATATTAAAGAAAACTATGCAAAAATATGCAATTACAAATCGAAGCCATTTTATTTTAAATTTATGGATTGGTATAGATATTTGTGAAGAAAGTTCAACAAATAAGCATTTTGATGAAAATATTCAAAAATATGGATTTAAGTAAAATAGGCAAAAATATGGAACTACAAATATATGACATTTTATCGTAAATTTATTCACTGGGATAGATATTTGTAAAAGAAATTATATAAATGAGAACTTCGATGAAAATATTCAAAAAATGCATTTAAAGCAAAATATGATTCGGATAAATATTCACAGTCGTATTCATAAGTTTGTATCATGAACTTGATGAATGGTACGTAAGTAGAATATTTTTAAGGCTAACCAAATTTTTTACATTTCGGTTTCAGTTAAAATCAACTCTGATTTACTCTGATTTTTTCTTATACTTTATTGTTTGTTTCTTTTCCTTACATCACCTTTGATTTTGACGTGTGTATTTTAATTTAAATATTAGAAAAAGTTTAAGAAAGAATAAAAGGGCTAAAATGGACAAAAAAAGGTGTAAAAATGAACTAGGAATTTAAATATTTTTTTGTTTATAGAGATTTTTAATCTTTTTTGTAACTATAAAAAGATGTTAACAGAACTGTCAAAATGACAGCAATTATTCAAGAGTTAAGTAGTATTTGTGCATAATTGAACATAGTTTATTAAGAAATACTTATTCATTGGATATGCAGTGTCTAAATTTTGGTTATTAATACGGCTGTTAGTCTATAATTAATATAGACTATCGAGTAGCAACATAAATTTCCATAGAATTTTTGCTCTATTGATGACCTTACACAGAATTTCAGGTATATTTTTTGCCAAAGAGCCAGTAAGACTCTGTAAAAAATTTCAAAAAGATCGATTCTAGCCGCCTATAAACCACAAATAAACGAAAAGATAAATACTTTCGTTTTTACATATCGTCGGTATAAAAATTATATAAAAACAAGTAAGAAAATTATAGTCGGTCTAGACCGACTATGCGATACCCTATATCATGCGTTTAGAAACCCTATCTCTTAGGCCAAACTAACTGGACATAGAAAATAAGATAAACCAAATTTGAGTGGGATTTTTATAAATTTTTTGGGCTGCAGATATGAAATAGTTCATATCGGATGCTATATCTATATGGGTACTAGGCCTAAAATTGGACCGATCCTGATCATGTTTGGTAAAGTCTCTTGTATTTTGCAAAAATATGTACAAACAAAATTTGAAAAGAATCAGTGCAATATTTTTGTTTTTTGATAGATTTAAATACAGATCGGGAAGCAGCTCTACATGGGGCCTATGAGTAAGGGTTGTCCCATAGGCATAATTTTTGGACTACTCATTAATGGACGTAATAAACGTATACAAACCCAATTTGAGTAAGATCTATATGATAATTTGGATCTTATGGCAATTTATGTCGATTTCATAGGGGTCATTTATATGGGGGCTAGGTCTGAACATGGACCGATTTTCACCAATTTCAATAGCGTTCATCCTATTAAAGCTTACATACCAAATTTCATCAAAATATACTCATATTTGCGACCTGCAGTTTGATTACAAGGTTTACATGGACACACAGACGGACGGACGGACGGACATCGTTAAATCGAATCAGATAGTGATTCTGATTCGATCGGTATAGTAAAAGATGGGTCTAGGTCAAATATTTTTGGCAGTTACAAACAGCAGCACAAAGTCATTATACCCAAACCACATAGTGGTATAGGGTATAATTATCTATACCGACAATATGTAGATTAAAAAATAATAATGTTTCTGTACCTAAAGAAACGCGATTCGCTCTAGTCAATATTTTTGTCTAAGTAGAAAAAATTCTTAGAGGAGAAATATGTTGTATATTTCTCTACATCAAAGTACATTTATTCTTCAGTAGATCTACCAAATTTTCTATATCATCAAACGTGCCTCTAGAATCTATAAAATAAAAGGCTCGACTTACCACTAAAAATTCATTTTTATCAACACGATGATTGCCATCAGTATCAAACATATTAAAGGCAATGCGAAAACCGGATTTTGGTTCTTATTTTTTTATATAAATAAAGGATACATATTAAAGGATAATTCACAACACTAAATGAAAACTTTTATACTCACTGGTTAAAACCGACAGAAGAAACAAATATTCTGTATACGATATTATACCTGGAAGTAGAAAACTCTTGTTTATGAATGTGGCCTTTGGAGCTTTTATAGCAATTTGCTTACCTTTATCTCTTAATGTTCTAAAAAGTTGATTAGATCCTTTTTTCAATGGCGGAGTTTCATCTTTAATTTTTGTTACTTCTTGATCGGTTAAAATACGACGTTTGAGACGGGCTTATTTATGGAATTAATTGACAGGTTATCGTTTCTTGTCACATGTATTGTTGGTTAGATAATTGTACTTACGTCTTGGTTCCTGTTCTACCACAGAATCCAGAAAATCCTGTGGCGTCATATATAATTGACCATCAAATTCAACGGAA
This sequence comes from Cordilura impudica, assembly GCA_963682025.1. Classification (NCBI taxonomy): domain Eukaryota; kingdom Metazoa; phylum Arthropoda; class Insecta; order Diptera; family Scathophagidae; genus Cordilura; species Cordilura impudica. The sequence goes on along the minus strand of OY821517.1, from coordinate 318,118,674 downwards.
GAAAATTTAATAAAACGTCTTTCTCGTGCCGTTAATTTAACGGAAGTAGAGATTTCATCACGCTGAAAAAAAAACAAAAATTAAATAAAAATTGGGCTATAGTAGAATTATGTTATAGAAAAACCGCTTTCGAATGGGAGCTCATATAAATAAAGTATACATTTCAATACCTCATTGAACCAAATTTCGATTCCAGTTTTTTTTTTTTAAACCAGGGACTTAAAAAAAATTATTTTTGAAGTTACTTTTTTAAGAAAAGGCGTTTTTTAAGATAAGGAACTTTTATAGAAAAATACTTCTTTGGAAAAACAATATTTTTTTTTTAAAAAAAGGTCAATTTTTAAAATAAGGTACTTTTTAAGAAAATGTGTACTTTTATATGAAAAGGTACTTTTAAAGAAAATTGCGGTTTCTCGTGAAAATAAAGTCCAAACTAAAATTAACGTGTTTAATTAAATACTAGGCAAAGTTAAGCATGCTCGTGTATGTCTGATAAATCATGTAATGACTATTTAACCCTTTCGCCTCTATTGAAATAATACGTCCCAGAAAGTTTTTTGTAAGATTAAATCTATAGCGATATTTATAAAGCATAAATTGCCAATTGTGTTCTTTTGAGGTCTATGGCCCTACTGGCCCTTATTATCCCAGGATATTCCAGGCTAGTCAGAAAAACCACCGTTAGAAAAATGAGAATATTTCATATTAAGCCGAACATTATCTTTTTCCATAATCTATATTTTGCTTTGAGTCATCACCCAAAAGACGATTATTTCCTGTGGGGCTGGTTTATGCTGATAAGCCAGCAACAACTGATGCCTTGGAGGCCAACAATGTTCGTGTTATTCGTGACATACGGTCAGCAATGCTCGAAAAAGTGCTCCGAAATCGGACGTCCAGAATGAGCTTCGTCAAGAACAGCTACGGTGGCCATATGCCCGAAAGTGTGAATGCCATGTATTGATCTTTAGAATAAAAACTTTTTTTGATTAAAATTTGATTTTTTGTGTTATTATTTATAATTTCAAGTTCTGTCGGGCTTAAAAAACACCCTTTATAAATGCATATATTTAACTAGAGCTGATGGTCTATATAGCTAGTGCTCTTAATTTAAACTAGCAGATTCCAGCCCTCGAAATTCGAGCGCAAAATCACGGATATTTTATTTTTTCATTAAATAAAGACCCTAAAAGTATGCTAATCAGTTATAGCCAATTCACAAATCCACACAAAAAACAAACTCATTTTTGTTACAAACACATAAACAAATTTAATAAACACACACATAGCATTGTATAATTCCATGTATGTGTTAGTAGCAACTTTAAATGCAATTTACTCAAAAAAAAGGGAAAAAATTTAAAAATCTGTAAATCTGCAAACGGCTAAAAAGAAATACCTTTCAAATAATATACGGTTGGTCAAAATCGCGATAAAAAGGTAGAACAAACCATCAGTCACAAGAAATTGCCTAGCCTATTAATATTATAGATTTACTCTTAGAATTGTATTCGTAAAGATTAAATAAAGAAATAATAGTAATAATAGGAATAAAAATTCTTTGGATTCAATAAAATTTATTAGTTCGTATAAATTTTCAATTTTCGTAAATACAAAATTTTTGTGCATTTTTCAATTCATATGTTCAATATTTTTCAATTCATCACATGTTTGAAACATACTAAGGAAAAATAAGTCACCTTTTCCACAGTCAAATTTTAGTTTCGAAACTTTTATAGAATTTCATTTAAGAATTTCGTTGGCGTTTCCACAGACAAATTTTTGTTTCGAAACTTTGGTTTGAAGAATAGGAATAAAAAGAAACGTCAAAATATTTTTTTTTTGCTTGTTTAATGATTATTTGCTCTATATTAGGCTGAGCCCATTTTTTGTTTTTTGGAAGATGAAGATTTATTTGGCCAGTTAAAAAACTATTCAGCCTTCTCCAATTAACGCTTAAAGCCTCCCTACATAACCATTACCTTCGCAATGTAGATATGGAGATTAGGGTGAGCTACTTAATATGCAAAAACATAAAACTAAATGAAACGATAGGTTATGTCATATAACCTGAAACGCATGCATATACATATGTAGGTATATAACCTAAATGCATGCCGATCAGCAACCACTATGACCAAAAAGCAAACACCGACATGTGTTTTCTTTTATCCGAAATAATAGAAAAGACGAAAACGATCTTTCCTCATTAGAGCGCAAATTGCTAATGTGAGCCCATTTAAACGATATTTTTTGGTTTAATTCTTTACTTTTCAATTGTTATCACACTGAATGTTTATAAAGTTTAAATTGTTTTCAAAAGTATAACTGACTGCAACGAATGTGAAACAAGAAGCAAAATATCAAAAAAATTCTTTCAACGAAAAGAGAAAAGAATTTGCGAGCACAAAATTTTCCATTTCTCTTCCATTCACACTCTTGCCTACAAACTAAAGAGTTTCGAATCTAAATTTTGTGTAAAATTTGCCTATGGAAAAGGGGACTAATGCAATTTTCAGATAGACGATAATTCTTTCTCTCTAAGATATTATCTGGTTCAATTATTTTTGAATTTTCAATTTACGTTTCAGAGGATTACAGACTTTAATAAGTCCAAATACATAAAATCGCTAGATCTATTTGCAATTTCATATAATTTAGCATAATTTTTTTATTTAATCATATCTGCTTTACACCATAGTTATGACACCAACCCCATGCACATTTACTCATTTATTTGATCCTGGCAATGCCGTTAGTTCTCAATCATTAAATCTCGTGAATGTGTTGTTAAATTTCTAATGTCCGTATAAAAATACAAATTAAATTAGTTTATTGTTAAAAAACTAATAAAATTATTAAATAAATCCATTATATTAAGGCCGTTTTGTGTTCGGAACACCAAATGTTATTAGTTGGCAGTGTTAATTGTTAATAAGAATGAAAAATCTTTTAAAGCAGCCGGCTGCAACCTCTAAAGGTTACTTGGTGTGTTTGTCAACTTTATTTTATAAAATTAAAGGCTTTTATTGTAACTAAGTGTTAAGAAATGTTAATAAATTAATAAAATATGTAACATATAATCAGTAAATAGCAAAATATCCATTTTGGCAGTGAAAATTCAACTAATTTCAATGTGAGACTCCGCTGGCCTCTAAGGGAGTTCATTTTATATAATTAAATGTTTTAATTGTAAAAAGTGTTAAGAAATGTTAATAAATTAATAAAATTATTAACATATAATCAGTTAATAGCAAAATATCCATTTTGGCAGTGAAAATTCTATTAATTTCAATGTGAGACTCCGCTGGCCACAGCAGTGTTTTTTTATTAGTGGCTAGGCAAATGTTTTTGTTGGGCAGAGTTGTGTTTTTTTATGATTCTTTTTTTTTTTTGATGACCATTGAAAAAGTATTATGAAAATTTGAAGATAAATGCAGAAAACACAATGAAATTTAAGGTGAGTTGTTTTTAACGATAATTTGAGTTTTAAAACGAATTCTGACACTGATTTTGTATGCAAATTGATATAATATTTACAACTTTTTCATGCCGAATGTAACTCATCTTAATATGAATGAGACCATATAGATATATGGGCATTTCCATAAAAATTAATAGTATATAGATACGTATGAATATGCGTATATTTAACCACAGCAGATGGCCTATGTAGCTAGTGCTCTTAATTTAATATTTGGTCTTAGAATAATTGTATTCATACAGAATAAATAAATATATAAATAGTAATAATAGCAATATATAATTCTTCGGATTCGATAAAATTTATCAGTACGTATAAATTTTATACTTTTCGTTAATTCAAAATTGTTTGCATTTTTCTATTCATATGTTCAATATACGAGTACTACCTTAACCACTTGAGTTGTACGAAACTCGATGATATTTAAATTTTTCAATTATATATTTTTCCTTTACATATTTTAACAAATTTGATATTTACATATGAGATCTTATCTTTACATACAGATATTGCAACAAATATTATATAGGATCTAAAGATAGTAAATAGTTTTTATTTTAATTTTAATGATTTTTAAAGGAAAATGGGAGGAAAAAAACATTTATGTAACTATATATATTTAATAGATTCAAATGCTATCTGAAAATATTTATATGCTTATAGGAGGTTTATTAGAAATAATAGACCTCTATAAGGATATAATTTTCAATTTGGTGATTTCTTTTTTAATTTTACGTTATTTCTCTACATTCTCTTATCAAGGGGTAAGAGGAATATTCAATTTTGGCAAAGTAATTGTTATTACTCCTTGATATGAAATCGATAATTTTTTCATAACCTGTTTCTTTATGAAGAAGATTTGTAGGATATCTCCAGGGCTTTTTATTTATCATTTTAAGACATTTGTTTTGTATAATTTGTAAGCGTTTTAGGTGACAGTTGGCAGCTTCACTCAAAATAGGACACGCGTATGTTAATATCGGCCTTAAGGTGCTATTACATGATGTGTTTTTTACATATGTACTGTCAAATTTTCCCACAACAAAAGTTGTACACATCGTGTGATACATATGAAACATTGTTTGTGTACAACACATGAGGAAAGTCACATGTACATTTTTCAATTAGAACAGGTTCTATTTTTGCATGACAAACATATGAAAATACAACACTGCTTGTGGCGAAAGAAAAACAGAGTAAATTTTAAAGATTAATATTGAAAGAAAAATAAATTGTTTAGTATTAATTAACAATTAAAAAATAAATAACCTTTTTTTTAACAATAAATTTTTGTAAATTCACAAATTAAATTAGCTGTTGTTTACATTTAGAGGTTATGTCATACGGAAATACATATGCACGTGTGATAGCAAAAATTATGAATCGTATGTAAAAGACAATTTTGACAAACATGAAGAATTTGATATGGATAAAAAAAGTGACAGTACATATGTAAAAAACACTTCGTGTAATAGCACCTTAAAGGTTATATATTTTTTAATTGTTAATTAATACTAAACAATTTATTTTTCTTTCAATATTATTCTTTAAAATTTACTCTGTTTTTCTTTCGCCACAAGCAGTGTTGTATTTTCATTTGTTTGTCATGCAAAAATAGAACCTGTTCTAATTGAAAAATGTACATGTGTCTTTCCTCATGTATTGTACATAAACAATGTTTCATATGTATCACACGATGTGTACAACTTTTGTTGTGGGAAAATTTGACAGTACATATGTAAAAAACACATCATGTAATAGCACCTTTATAACACTTTTGAAGAGTAGATTTTTGTTTTTGGGGTTTAAAAATGATCTTCTATTTAGTAGTGGCCATATTGCTTTAAATGATTTTATAGCATTTTGGCACGTAGCCATAATATGTTGTTTAAAAATAAGTTTTTTGTCCAAGACAACTCCGGGATATTTGACATCGTTAAGTACATTTATGGTATTATTTCCAATAAGAAGATGACGTCTTGGCAGACTTTTGGGAGATTTGTTGAATGGAAAAATTATTGCTTGGGTCTTGTTTGGATTAATTTTGATTTTCTATTTGTGAAAATTTTTTACTAATTTTCACATTCTTCAGGAGTGCACTTGTAAGTTTGTTTGAAGAAATTAACGCAGTATTATCTGCGTAATAAACAATTTTCATATATTTCGGAACCTTAAAATTGGATGTATATATCGAGTAAAGCAATGGCGACAAGACTGATCCTTGAGGTAACTGTGTGGTAATGGTTTTTGGAGATGATGTTTCATTATTAATCGCAACTTTAAACTTTGTATAAATATTTTGGTATATTTGCACCAAGAAGTTTAAATACTAGGCCGTTATGCCAAACGGTGTCAAACGCTTTTTCAATATCTAACAATTTTAGACCCGTTGAACGTTTATTGTTTTTATTGGTGATTATTTGATTTTTAATTCCGTTTATTTGGTGAGTAGTGTGCTATGCTCTTTTTTAAATCCAAATTGTTCTTTAGCAACAATAGAATTGGTCATTACAAATTCACTAAGACGAGAATGTATTTTTTTTTTCAAATATTTTACCTAAGTTACTTAATAGACTAATAGGTCCATAGCCTTTTGGGATATTTTTTGGCTTACTAGGTGCTAGGTATAACCTTAGCATTCTTGAAATGGTTTGAGAAATAGTTGCGTTTGATGCAGCTGTTAATTATTATACCAGTAATTTTAGAGCTTTGAGTGGTAGTTTCTTTAAGAGCAGGTTGGGAACATTGTCAAAACCAGGGGATTTTGAGGGTTTTATTGATGAGACAATAATCGTTACTTCTTCAAGAGATGTATAAATTGCTGATTCAGAACTAGGATTTTCTTTCTTAAAATTATTTACTGTTGTATTTATTAATGTATCCGCTGAGTGGTTGTAGTTCGAAGTGAGGTTATTTGCTTGGACAAGTGTATTTGCCAGGACTTCAGCCTTGTCTTTATCAGATGTTATTTTTGTATACTTTAAAGTGAGAGATTTGATTTTTTCCTTTTCCTCGCAAGTTCCTGCTTATTTTCCAAAATGATTTATCACCTGGTTTTAAATTGGATAATAATTGAGACCATTTCTTATTGCGCTCCGAATTAATACTTTTATCAATCATGTTACTTAGAAACTTAGTATATTGATTATGAAAAGTTTGCTCTGCTATATTTGAAGATCGTTAGCTTTTTCTTTTAAAGCTTCTTCTCAGTTTAATATATTTCACAGCACTTTCTGGTAATGTGAGTTTATTTTGTTGAGTTATTTTGGGTGTAAATACGTCCCTTGCTTCGAAAACTACATTTATAAATTTTTGGATTTCCTGATCAATTACTACCTTGGTATTGTATATCCGAATATAACGTGATTTTATTGCACTATAATCATAATAATTGAGGTCAACCTGCAAGGCCATTGATCTTTTAAGTGTACATATAATGGGGCCATGGTATGATGGTATTTCGTAATCCATTGTTTTTACATCTATATTTAAGGCGGAATTGCTTAAAATTATATCGACTGTGGATGCTTCGCGATTGTGTTGATGGGGGACTATTAGGATAGTGAATGAAAAAATGCTTGATTGCTGTAGGTTGTTGAGTGAGATTCCTGCAGTATTATTTGAACGGCAATTCCAAGAACAATATTTGGCATTTAGGTCACCAAAAACTATATATTCTCTGGTGGAAGGTGTTAGGTTCAAGATATCAGCACAGAAGTTATGGGTATATCCTGAGCTCGATGATATTTTAAACTATCAGATTTGAGGCTATTTATTTGCAATACTAATAAGGTGTTTGAAAAAAACCAACGCATTATTTACATAAATTAATTCTTTATTAAAAACAAAAACTTATTACTTAATTCCTAAAAGAACTTTTAATTTACAATGTAAGAACTTAATCTAGCTTATATGTATTATTTAAATTAATGACCATTATAGTCTCGTATTTTATAAACTTCTCATATTAATATTGGGTTATGTCATCTTTCATATTAATTACAGCAGTGATTGTTTTGCACATAGAATTAATCAAGTTTGGGCATTCATCTGCCGTTATTAAATCCCATATTTGCTGAATTTTGAACTTTAGGCAGGTAATTGTTCTTTGAGGATAGTTTCTGAGTCTTCTCTTCATAATGTCCGACTTCAAATACCGACTCAATAGGATTTAGGTCTTTAGATCCAAACAATATTGTTCTCCTGGAACCATTTTTTTGTCGTTTTTGCACTATGGGCCGATCCTCCGTCGTGTTGGAAGACAAATTCATCAAATAAGTTTATTTTTTAGCTGATGCCATTAAATTTTCTTATAATATTTCTATATGTCGGGTGGCTTTGACTGTATTTTCTATAAAACGCAGGTTACCTAACCCCTTTGCAGACATGTAGCCCCATATCATAAAGCTTGCAGGAAACTTGATAGTGCGTTTAAGACAATCCCTATGATATGCCTCACTTCGAGTTCTTATTACTCTTCTACGGATATCCCCTACCGACAACTCGAATCTGGAATCGTCGCTAAAAATTATGAAGTTCCAATGTCTTTGGGACCATGCTTTACGCTGCTTTGTCCATAAGGAACATTTCTTCTTTTGAACCGCAGTAAGGAACGATTTTGTTTTTGCCTATGGTTTGAGGTATTAATTATAGTAAGAACACATTCCTAAAATGAGTTTTTACTTACCTTATAAAATCCATAATTCAACTTTTTGAGATGTTTTCTGGTGGTTTGTCTTCCAACCGTCTAACCAATAGCCGATACCCACTCAACAGCAAAACTTCGGACCAAACATCTCCTATTTTTCTTCATTATCGCCTCCAATTACCGCATATCACGTGGTGTTATCCCGGAAACTTTACGCCAGTTTCTATAATTTTTTCAGCAGTTATTTTTTTTTATGATTTAACAATGTACCGCACAGAAGATCTCGCTAAGTATTATTAGACATTATTAGTAATTAAAAATTCCTGTTTTAGTTAAGTTTGATTATTCAAAAAGCAGTAGAAAATTATTTTTAATCTGTACGTAGTTAGAGTAGTATATACATATGTATTTGAATTTAAGACATGTTTTAAACACAGAAAAAATATCATATATTTAACTACTTTCCTTTCGTAATGAATATGCTATTCTAATCGAGTTACAGAATCGAGTTACGGAGTTAAATAGTATAAAATTAAATTATTTTGTGTTTTAACATTAACAAAATATATTTAGAACTTAAAAAAATATCATGTTTATATAATTATTATCACGGATATATTCTTAAACACGCAATAAGTATTCATCAAACAACAAATAAATTAAGTTGTAAACGTAATATTTCATACATCAAATTAAACAAATTGGCCTATAAATTACGAAAACAACAAAAAAGTAATTTGATACAATAGAACAAATTTAATGGCGCTAAACAACCATAAAGAGATACAATAGACAAAAGATTTTAGATTTAACTACTATTTGATAAAAATTGTTAAGCTACTGCAAATATTAAATATTTAATTTCAAAAACGACACCCACCTGCAGATCAGATCAATTGAATGCTTACGAGTAATTATACAAAAGATACTGTAAGAACAATAGCATTTAAAAAATGGCATTATCTTTATTGTAAATCACAGATTTTTAAAATAATATTATTGAACGAACGAATGAACGAAAGTTTGCAAGTTACTAAGGTGCAGTTTGTATTTATAAGAATAAATTCTCAGACTCCCAGTTTTATGGGAATCATAACAATAATGTCTTTTTAATGCCTCTGGCATGACATAAATATAATAGATTTTGAACGAAAGAAAGAAAAAAAAAAAAAAACAAATTTCAAGACACATTTCCATGATGCATGACTTTGTGACTGAATTGTAGGTGGCAATTGTTGTGTGATTCGTTGGATCCCATCAGCAGTAGCTGTGAAAAGGATGATGTCAGTTTTGAAATGGATTTAATTCCATATAGATTTTATTATTATCTGCAAATGCATTTGTTATCTTTCATCTGGAATCGCAAAATATGTGATATCATGCTTAATTATACAACGATAGAGTAGGTGGTAAATAATATTTATAATAATCACTAAGATATTCATCTTTTTATCTGTATATTGAATATGTTTTAAATTAGCTGCGGTGGGAGAAGGTTGTCGATAATACGTTATCCGATTCCTAAAATTTCAAGATTTCAAAAGAAATCAATAAAGAGATTAGCAACTAAAGGTGGCCTTACACGATATGTATTTGTCAGCTAAAGGTACTATTACACGATGTGTTTTTTACATATGTACTGCCAAAAAAATACAACACTGCTTGTGGCGAAAGAAAAACAGAGTAAATTATAAAGATTTATATTGGAAGAAAAATATATTGTTTAATATTAATTAATAATAAAAATATATATAAAATATATAACTTATGTCATACGGAAATACATATGCACGTGTGATAGCAAAAATTATGAATCGTATGTAAAACGATAATTTTGACAGACATACGGAATTACATATGGATAAAAAAAAAATCATGTGAGTCCGATCACAAGGGAGATGTTAAACATCTAATAATTAAAGAAAACATCGACATCATATTTTCCAGTGCATAAAAAATAAGTCGATTATGCTGTTTTCTGAAATTCAATTGATGTTTTCTGAAATGGAATTAATGTTTTCAGCAATTCAAATGATGCTTTTTGAAATTCTATTGATGTTTTCTGAAATACAATTAATGTTCTCAGCAATTCAAATAATGCTTTTTGAAGTTCAATTGATGTTTTCTGAAATTCTATTTATGTTTTCTGAAATTCAAATGATGTCTTCTGAAATACAATTGATGTTTCCTGAAATACAATTGATGTTTTCTGAAATTCTATTGATGTTTTCTGAAATTCAATTGATGTTTTCTGAAACTCGAATGATGTTTTCTGAAATTATATTGATGTTTTCTGAAATTCTATTCATGTTTTCTGAAATTCAAATGATGTTTTCTGAAACTCGAATGATGTTTTCTAAAATTCAATTGATGTTTTCTGAAATACAATTGATGTTTTCTGAAATACAATTGATGTTTACTGAAATTCAAATGATGTTTTCTGAAATTATATTGATGGTTTCTGAAATACAATTGATGTTTTCTGAAATTCTATTTATGTTTTCTGAAATTTAAATGATGTTTTCTGAAATACAATTGATGTTTTCTGAAATACAATTGATGTTTTCTGAAATTATATTGATGTTTTCTGAAATTCAATTGATGTTTTCTGAAATTATATTGATGTTTTCTGAAATTCAATTGATGTTTTCTGAAATTTTATTGATGTTTTCTGAAATACAGTTTATGTTTTCTGAAATTCTATTGATGTTTTCTGAAATACAATTGATGTTTTCTGAAACTCGAATGATTTTTTCTGAAATTATATTGATGTTTTCTGAAATTCAAATGATGTTTTCTGAAACTCGAATGATGTTTTCTGAAATTATATTGATGTTTTCTGAAATTCTATTTATGTTTTCTGAAATTCAATTGATGTTTTCTGAAATACAATTGATGTTTTCTGAAATACAATTGATGTTTTCTGAAATTCTATTGATGTTTTCTGAAATTCAATTGATGTTTTCTGAAATTATATTGATGGTTTCTGAAATTCAATTGATGTTTTCTGAAACTCGAATGATGTTTTCTGAAATTATATTGATGTTTTCTGAAATTCAAATGATGTTTTCTGAAACTCGAATGATGTTTTCTGAAATTATATTGATGTTTTCTGAAATTCTATTGATGTTTTCTGAAACTCGAATGATGTTTTCTGAAATTATATTGATGTTTTCTGAAATTCTATTGATGTTTTCTGAAATTCAATTGATGTTTTCTGAAACTCGAATGATGTTTTCTGAAATTCTATTTATGTTTTCTGAAATTCAAATGATGTTTTCTGAAATTATATTGATGGTTTCTGAAATACAATTGATGTTTTCTGAAATTCTATTTATGTTTTCTGAAATTCAAATGATGTTTTCTGAAATTATATTGATGGTTTCTGAAATACAATTGATGTTTTCTGAAATTATATTGATGTTTTCTGAAATTCTATTTATGTTTTCTGAAATTTAAATGATGTTTTCTGAAATACAATTGATGTTTTCTGAAATACAATTGATGTTTTCTGAAATTATATTGATGTTTTCTGAAATTCAATTGATGTTTTCTGAAATTATATTGATGTTTTCTGAAATTCAATTGATGTTTTCTGAAATTTTATTGATGTTTTCTGAAATACAGTTTATGTTTTCTGAAATTCTATTGATGTTTTCTGAAATACAATTGATGTTTTCTGAAACTCGAATGATTTTTTCTGAAATTATATTGATGTTTTCTGAAATTCAAATGATGTTTTCTGAAACTCGAATGATGTTTTCTGAAATTATATTGATGTTTTCTGAAATTCTATTTATGTTTTCTGAAATTCAATTGATGTTTTCTGAAATACAATTGATGTTTTCTGAAATACAATTGATGTTTTCTGAAATACAATTGATGTTTTCTGAAATTATATTGATGTTTTCTGAAATTCAATTGATGTTTTCTGAAATTATATTGATGGTTTCTGAAATTCAATTGATGTTTTCTGAAACTCGAATGATGTTTTCTGAAATTATATTGATGTTTTCTGAAATTCAAATGATGTTTTCTGAAACTCGAATGATGTTTTCTGAAATTATATTGATGTTTTCTGAAATTCTATTGATGTTTTCTGAAACTCGAATGATGTTTTCTGAAATTATATTGATGTTTTCTGAAATTCTATTGATGTTTTCTGAAATTCAATTGATGTTTTCTGAAACTCGAATGATGTTTTCTGAAATTCTATTTATGTTTTCTGAAATTCAAATGATGTTTTCTGAAATTATATTGATGGTTTCTGAAATACAATTGATGTTTTCTGAAATTCTATTTATGTTTTCTGAAATTCAAATGATGTTTTCTGAAATTATATTGATGGTTTCTGAAATACAATTGATGTTTTCTGAAATTATATTGATGTTTTCTGAAATTCTATTTATGTTTTCTGAAATTCAAATGATGTTTTCTGAAATTATATTGATGTTTTCTGAAATTCTATTTATGTTTTTTGAAATTCAAATGATGTTTTCTAAAATTATATTGATGGTTTCTGAAATACAATTGATGTTTTCTGAAATTCTATTGATGTTTTCTGAAATTCAATTGATGTTTTCTGAAACTCGAATGATGTTTTCTGAAATGATATTGATGTTTTCTGAAATTCTATTTGTGTTTTCTGAAATTCAAGTGATGTTTTCTGAAATTCTATTGATGTTTTCTGAAATTCAATTGATGTTTTCTGAAACTCGAATGATGTTTTCTGAAATTATATTGATGTTTTCTGAAATTCTATTTATGTTTTCTGAAATTCAAATGATGTTTTCTGAAATTATATTGATGGTTTCTGAAATACAATTGATGTTTTCTGAAATACAATTGATGTTTTTTGAAAGACAATTGGAAAATGTTTAGAAAAGAATTTATCATAATTTTTTCACAAATACAATCAGATAAAGTCACACCGATTTACACTTCAGCTCACACCGATGTGTTACGCTTTTTTATACCCTATACCATTATGTGGTTTGGGTATAATGACTTTGTGCTGCTGTTTGTAACAACCAAAAATATTTGACCTAGACCCATCTTTAATTATACCGATCGAATCAGAATCACTTTCAGAGTTGATTTAACAATGTCCGTCCGTCCGTCCGTCCGTCCGTCTGTGTGTCCATGTAAAGCTTGTAATCAAACTGCAGGTCGCAAATATGAATATATTTTGATGAAATTTGGTATATAAGCTTTTATCGGCCATGGGATGAACGCTATTGAAATTGGTGAGAATCGGTCCATGTTCAGACTTAGCCCCCATACAAATTACCCATATGAAATCGACATAAATTGCCATAGGATCCAAATTGTCATATAGATCTTACTCAAATTGGGTTGGTATGCGTTCATTACATCCACTAATAAGTACTCCAAAAATGATCCCTTTGACCCCTTATAGAGCTGCTTCCCGATCTTCACTTAAATCTGTTAAAAAACAAAAATATTGCACTGATTCTTCTCAAATTTTGTTTGTATATATTTTTGCAAAATACAAGAGTCTTTAACAAACATGATCAGGATCGGTCCATTTTTGGACCTAGTCCCCATATAGATATAGCATCCGATATGAACTTTTTCATATCTGCAGCCAAAAAAATTAATAAAAAATCCCACTCAAATTTGGTTTTTGCTTATTTTCTATGTCCAGTTAGTTGGGCCTAAGAGATAGGGTCTCTAAACGCATGGTATAGGGTATCGTATAGTCGGTCTAGACCGACTATAATTTTCTTACTTGTTTGCGATTGTATTGTGAAATAGAAATTTACCCCCCTGCGCGTTTAGATGTTTACACATCAAAAAATGACAGTACATATGTAAAAAATACATCGTGTGATATCACCTTAATAGGACAATTTTTCTCATGAGACATTGCTTCTGTAAAATACACGAAGTTTATCAGCTGATTAAAAATTGTTCTATTTCCACCACCTGACACTACATGACAATAACTGTTTTGGCAACAAAAATCAGCTGTTGGCAACAAAAATCAGTCGTTTTTGTTGATGTATCAGCCATAATTAGATATGTACGTTAGGGTGGTTAACCAAAAACTTTTTTTATTTTTGCAACTCTTACGCGTCTCCTACACAGGCCACTGCCACTGCCACTCAGTTGTGTACAGATTATCAACGAAAAATTGTTCGAATTAGTCGAATCCCTCGCCGTTAGCATTTGTGATTGCACATGCGACTGCAATTTCATTTTCAAAATGTCGAAGCGTAAACTTCCACCATCATACCCATCTCTTTTGCTATCTTTTCGTGGGCTTTGTTCTTCAAATAGTTAAGATTTATTATTCATCTCAGGGTGGGAATGGTATAAATTAATTATTCTTTAAATATTCTCCTTTTTAAATTGGCATCCATATCCACTTTTTGTTTTGCTTACAAAATAGAGTTACCAAGTTCATATTATAGACACATCTTGTGGGGAAAGGTTAACATTTATTATTATTAGTATTATTTTAATAATATTTATTCTCCATAATTAACAAGCTTGCGTTTTTATATGCGCATTTCAAAAAATTAATCATAAAAATACATTTAACAAGTTAAAGCTTTAATTGCAATTTTACAGTAATCCAGTAAATTTGCATTACATTTTTAACAGGGTAACATTAATCATCGTTAGTGGTAGCAATTACTCGCACAAAAATTTGGTGGCATTAGTGTTACCACTGCGAAAAATGTGTGTGTATTAGTAAAAAATGTGACTGTATTGAGTTTTCCGAACTGGCGGAGGCCTGTGTAACGAACGGGTTAAAGTAGAAAAGAATTTGGAGATTTTTTTTAGATTTTTTGGAGGTCGGTACGGGGTCGCTAAAATCGATTTTATTTAACAAAACCAATTAAATCAATTTTGAAGAGTATTAAGCCTACTAAGGAAAATTATATGGGATGAAAAATATTAGTTTAAGGTAATGAACTTAAAATTCAGTATTTTCTCAAATCTCATTTACTATTCAATATTTGAACGTAAAATTAAAAAAAAAGTGAAATAAATAAAGTGAAACTAAAAATAAAATAAAATAATTAACACGAAATCAATTTCTTCCCCAATTGCATTCCCCCTAAACATGAGATTTGAATCAAAATATGCCAATTTCATTAAGGGGTTCAAAGGATAAGTATTATCTCCAATACCTATCTAACTCATTTGATTTTACATCCAAATATTACCAATTTCTCGAGTTATAAAGGTTTGATCTTGGGAAATATGTAGTTATTTTTTTTAAGATCTGTGTCCTTTAACCAAATAATTTTTACAACAGATGGATTTTATTAATAAGCCGGAACTCTCCAGAATTGTTTTATCAGGTTTAGTGAGAATAAATCAGCGGAAAAAAAATTTGTGTTCATGTGCAGAGGGTATATATAAGTTTGTCATTCCGTTTGTAATAATTTGAAAACAATCTGGACCACATAAAATATATATATTCTTGATCCTTACATATGGAGTATAACAAAAAATATTTATTAATGAAGCAAATGCTACAAACACAACGATCACAAAAAGAACAATTATAGCTATGCCACATAAATTAGAAAAGTTTTAATAACAACAACAGCATAGAAAAATCATATTTTTCAAGATTTTCATTTTCATTGAAATCTCGGGACCTATTGAACCGATTTTGATTATTTTAAATAGGATGAATCAATGAATTACTTTCACTAAAAATTTGCAACCCGCTGACCTAATGAGGCCGTGATCGTAATTTCCACTGACGGACAGACGAACATCGCTATATCCACTCTGCTTGATATAATCTAATAATTATTATAAAATAATGATAAGAATAAAGTTTTCTGAAGCGTTGAAAACCAGAATTATAGATGATTTTACTGCTGGTCTTAAGCAAAACAAAAATTGTGAGAAATATTCTATGAATAAATCCATAATTTCAAAAATTATCAAGAAATATCGTGAAAGGGGCTATAATAATATTCAGCTTTACGAGTTGCGAATTAAAAAAAGGGACTACACATGGTTCGGAACTAGTATCTATTTTTTTTTATTTTCCCCGGTATTACATAATACTTTGAACACATTTCAAACGGTATATACAGTTGTGTTCATAAAAATAAGAGTGTCCACAGTTAAAAAAACAATGTTAAAATTTTCAAACAACAAAGCGTCATATTATTAATTTTTTTTTAAAGCAAATTAAATAACCGTTTTATTCTCTAATTTTTAGACTAAATCAGAACTCAATTAAAACTATAAAAATAAAAAATACTATTTACACGGGATTATTTAAAAATTCACTGTTCTAAAAAATAGGAGTATAAGCGCTAGGCTAAATCTTTATAAATAAAAAAGCATATTATATGCTAATTATCTTATAAAAAGTTAAAGCTAAATCTTTATAAATAAAAAAGCATATTATATGCAAATTATCTTATAAAAAGTTAAATACTTTAAGTATTTAGTTGAATAACCACTATTTTTGATGACTGCAGCACATGTGCGAGGCATGGAGTCAATAAGATACTGACATCGCTTTCACGGGATTTGGTGCCATGCATCTCGCGCAACATTCTATAACTCTTCAGCATTTGACGGTCTTTTCTCTGAAACACATTTCTCCCCATAGATATTCCATAGGGTTTAGGTCAGGGGACTGTGCAGGCCACGACATGACATCCACCCCGTTGACGCGAAACCACTAATTTGCCAATTTACTCGTGTGTTTCGGGTCATTGTCTTGTTGGTACATCCATCTTAGTGGTAAATTCCATTATGCATAGGGCACCATCACTTCGTCCATTATTCTTGCATAAACTCTCTTATCCATGATTCCTCTAATTAGATAAATTGGACCAACTCTGTTGTATGAGAAGTGTCCCCATATTGTTTTTCCACCACCATGTTTAAGGGATTTTTGTGTATATTGCCCTTTATATTCTGTATTGGGGAGACGTCGGAAATAAGTCTAGAACCAGTTCCACCAAATAAAACGATTCCTCCATTTTTCTTTCGGCCAGTTGATGTATTCTTGGGTAAGCTTTGATCGTGCGACTATCTGTTTCTTTGCCAACAATGGGACTTTTCGTGGACTTCTTGTGAATACATAGTTCTCTAACAAGCGCCTACGGATTTTAACAGTACTTACGGCAAGATTGAGGTCCGTTTTAGTCTTTTTTGAAGACGCCGAAGGGTCACCTCTGTATATCATACTATGCGTCGGTCAACCAAACTTGATGTTTTACGCTTGCGGTCACGCGCTTCAGCCTTGATTTTATATGTTAAGGTATTTTCGATCATTTGGTCAGAGCATCCCAAAATTTCTCTAATTTTCCTGCAAGTTTTTCCTTGTTTTCGAAGGTTTTGAGTTAATTTACGGATTTATTCAGAACAGTGTTATCCTCGTCCCGTAAAAAAAATACGTAAAAATTATATTTAGAAACTATATAACACGTTCTTGCATTACTTTTCTATACTTTTTTTTTTTTTTTTTTTTTTTTTTAAGAATTTACAGCTAAACCACTTTTATAATTGATAAATCACTCACACTCCTATATTTTTGATCCATTCAAATCAAGGGAAAATATTGAAATGAACGAATTAAATCATACACATAATAGTTCTGTGGTTTTCTGGAATAACCGCGTATGTCCATTTTTGTCAGTTTTGAGTTAATGATGCCAACTATATATATTTTTAACGCTCTTTAGATGTGTTAAATTTAAAAAAAAAATATTGACATTTTCTGAGTTTTTTCTTTAAATAACGACGTAACTTAAATGTTTATTAAATTAATTTGCACTAACGACGTATGTCAACCTACGTTTGATCGCTGACAAATTATTTTCTCAGAAAACGACACATAGCGACATACGTTGTTATTAATAAAATAAAAAAAAATGCAAAATAATTTTGGATTATTTTTTAGTTTATAAGCACTTATAAAAACTTGTGTGTTTATTTCTGTTATTTTTTATCACTATTATTCTTGATACGTTGTTATATTCTCATCCCAAGTCCCGTTAACTTTTTGTTGACGAACAAAACCATCCATTTTTCAAGCAACAACAACTTATGTCTACATGGGTGGTTGCATTAGTAGTTTTCTTTTTCAAAGAAAACGACGTTTGTCGACATAAGTTGTTTTATCTGCACACACTTTAAGTGTTCTTTACATATGGTTTTTTTCGTCCTTCTCTAGGATCTATTCCTCGGCAGATTTTGGACTCAAAATTTTATATAAAGTATTTATTGCCCATATCTACAGGACTGTTAAATAAAAAGCTCTAAAAACTTTATATCGAGCCCATAATTTCAAATATAACGTTTTTGGCTCCCCTGAACATTTTGCTTTTATGACATACGCGGTTATTCTAGAAAACCACAGAGTTATGAGCTACTCTTTTGCGCTTTACTTCTTACATTCCATTCTAGGCACCGTTAGAAGACCGCGTAGTTTGCAAGTTCCTACACAAAAATTATTATGTACCAGTACTCCTATTATTTTGAACACAGCTGTATAATGTGTTATAAGGTTTTGTGTATAATGTCCTACTATTCGGTTAAGTCTTAAATTCACTAAATAATCGATTTATCCAAAATGGGTTACTTCATCAATTTAGTATCTCCAACAAAGGAATACAACATAATCATATTCATTTTAAGCAGACAATGTTGAAATGACACATTAAAATCAACCAAACCAAAAATCCTAACAAAATGTGTGTGTTCTTTCTTGTTCGCCTTCGTATTTCAATACTCTGGAATAAACGTTTTCTTTTATTTAATATTTGTAATTTTATATCTACAAGGTATCATGAGTTATTAGTTGAACCAAGTGACAGTCGGTCACAAAGACACACCATGCACTGGGAAGCACCACACACATACACATCGACAGACACCGCTAAATAAGATCTTGTCATTTAGATAAGTTACAATGATATCTTCGTAAGAATGTTTGTTTTATTTTTAAATATTTTATGTGCCTTAATTAAAAACGTTCTTCACCTGGCTGTTGTCTCCATTGTATATGGTGAATTACAATAAACTTGGGATCGTCTGAAGGTGGCCATTATGGCTATGATTTAATACATCACACTAAAATTACCTTACATTAAGTGTTATATTTTTAAAAATTTTAGTATGAGATCAAATTACGAGGAATATTAAAAATTTTCGTAATTTATTAAATTCAAAATCAAAATTTTAAAGTTATTGTGAATGAGAAATTTTATCCTATTTATTAACACGTTTAATAAAAATATCATAGAATCTGATTATTTCTCTATAAAAAAAATGGATCAGAATCTTATTTGATTTTTTCTTCAAGAAATCTGATCATTTTTTTGTAAGAAAAATTGAACAGAACACGATAATTTTTCTTTAAGAAAAATTGATCAGAATCTGATTATTTGCCCTTAGGCAAATGGATCAGAATCTGATGATTTTTCTATAGGAAAAGTTAATCAGAATCTGATTATCTTATACATATATTAAAAGAATTTATGAATAACCTTTGCATTGAAGATTTTTTTCAATATTTTTCTTCTCTCAAACCTCTATAACTAGAGTTCTAATTAACGTAGGCTGTTGACATAGGTCTAAGAACACTCAGTGGATCAAGCTCCTTCTTTTGAGCTATTAACTACTTAAATTCGTTGGGTTTGAGGAAAGTTATGCGTGGAGAATCAACTTTACTTTTACTGTACGTTAACTTATCTCGGCATATTTTGGCTTTACTGTACGTTAACTTCTCTTGGCAAATTCGTTGGGTTTGAGGAAAGTTATGCGTGGAGAATCAACTTTACTTTTACTGTACGTTAACTTATCTTGGCATATTTTGGCATTACTGTACGTTAACTTCCCTTGGCAAATTCGTTGGGTCTGAGGAAAGTTATGCGTGGACAATCAACTTTACTTTTACTGTACGTTAAGTTCTCTTGGCATATTTTGGCATTACTGTACGTTAACTTCTCTTGGCAAATTTTGTTATTAAATTATAAAAATTAATATAATATAATATAATGCTGCGGAGCAGCAGGGGTCCTCTAGTTTTTCTTTAAAAAAATTTTATCAGATTTTGATTTTATTTATTTAAGAAAAATTTGATAGGAATTTCGTTATAATTTTATAAGAAAACTTTATCAGAATCTGTGGACGTTTCTTTAAGAAAAATTTAGCAGAATCTGATTATTTATCTTTGAGAAAAATTTTTAAGAAACTGATTATTTTTGTTCAAGAAATCTGATATTTTTTGTAAGAAGAATTGATCAGAATATGATAATATTTCTTTCACAAAAAACTGATCAGAGTCTTATTTTTCTTTAAGAAAATTTTATCAGAATCTGATGATTTTTGTATAGGAAAAGTAGATCAGAATCTGAATATTTTTCTTTAAAAGAATTGATCAGAATTTGATAATATTTCTTTAAGAAAAATTTAGAGGAATTTCATTATTATTCTTTAAGAAAAATTTAACAGAATCTGATTATTTATTGGTTAGAAACTGATTATTTTTCTTTAAGAAAAATATTTAAGAAACAGATTATTTTCTTCAAGAAATCTGAACATTTTTTTTTTGTAGGAAAATCTGATTATTTTTCTTTAAGACAAATTGATGAGAATCTGATTATTTTTCTTTAAGACAAATTAATCAGAATCTGAATATTTTTCTTTAGGTAAATGGATCAGGATCTGATGATATCTCTATAGGTAAAATAGATCAGAATATGATGATTTTTCTATAGGAAAAATAGATCAGAATCTGATGATTTTTCTATAGGAAAAATATGTAGATCAGAATCTGATGATTTTCTATAGGAAAAATAGATCTGAATCTGATGTTTTGTATAGGAAAAGTAGATCAGAATCTGATGATTTTTCTATGAGAAAAATTGATCTATCACGCTATTTACTAGAAAAAGTATCGGTACACTTCAAGATGAAAGATTAAGAAAAATTTTAATAAAATATTTTGTATTGCGAATTTTTTAAAATTGAAACATTAGGAATTTTACATATTTTTGAAAAAAAAAAAAAAAAATTACGTAACGTTTCTAATTTTTTGCTTACAATGCACAAAACGCAGTATAGAAACTATAAGTGCCGGCCAAAAATATACGTACATACATTTACAATTAGCGGAATCCCACGAATTATATGACAGAGAGGTATGTTTAATTGATTTTATTCTAGTAAAAGACAAACTTGTTTATGTAACGTTGAGTTGATTTTATTTTATTTCTTTTTTTGGAGGTGTGTTTTGGGTCCCCATCATGTTGAAATAATACTTCTTCCTCAGGATATGCGCTCATATCAACAAAAGAAGATGGGTTTCCAAAATTTTCAAATAGTATTCTTTTGCCATCAATTTTTTGCAGTGGTAAAATATAACACCAAGTGAAACTACCCCATACCATAACATTGCCACCACTTTGTTTATACCCTATACCACTATGTGGTTTGGGTATAATGACTTTGTGCTGCTGTTTGTAACTACCAAAAATATTTTACCTAGACCCATCTTTTATCATACCGATCGAATCAGAATCACTAACAGATTCGATTTAACGATGTCCGTCCGTCTGTGTGTCCATGTAAACCTTGTAATCAAACTGCAGGTCGGAAATATGAATATATTTTGATGAAATTTGGTATATAAGATTTTATCGGCCATAGGATGAACACTATTGAAATTGGTGAGAATCGGTCCATGTTCAGACCTAGCCCCCATACAAATGATCCCTATGAAATCGACATAAATTGCCATAAGATCCAAATTGTCATATAGATCTTACTCAAATTGGGTTTGTGTGCGTTTATTACATCCATTAATGAGTAGTCCAAAAATGATCCCTATGGGACAACGCTTAGTCATAGGCCCCATATAGAGCTGCTTCACGATCTTCACTGAAATCTATCAAAAACAAAAATATTGCACTGATTCTTCTCAAATTTTGTTTGTATATATTTTTGCAAAATACAAGAGACCTTACCAAACATGGTCAGGATCGGTCCATTTTTGGGCCTAGTCCCCATATAGATATAGCATCCGATATGAACTTTTTCATATCTGCAGCCAAAAAAATTAATAAAAATCCCACTCAAATTTGGTTTATCGTTATTTTCTATGTCCAGTTAGTTGGGCCTATGAGATAGGGTCTCTAAACGCATGGTATAGGGTATCATATAGTCGGTCTAGACCGACTATAATTTTCTTACTTGTTTGATGGTTTTACATGGTGCCTTTGTCGGTCGGCACCAACAATACTGTTTACCGTCGGACTGAATTCAGTTGAATTTGGGTTAACCTGACCAGATTACTCTTTTCCAGTCATTAAAGGTTCAATTTTTGTGTTCCCTGGCGAATTTTAAACGTGCCGCAACATTCTTCTTCTACAATGCAGGTTTAGGTTTGTTCACAGTGGAGATGTAGCCAATATTGTGGAGTGCTCTTCTTGCTGTCCATCGGCTTACATCTTTATTAATTGCTACAGAAGCTTCCTTTGGCGTCAAAGACTGGCCTGCTTCCATCATTCACATCATTAATCGTGCGTCCCCATTCGATAATAGCTTTCTGCGACCACGAAATTGTGCTCGTGGAGTAATATTTCGTTTTTTTTAGGACTCTTATGACCACCGATTGGCTCACGTTAAGTTTTTAGTTGTCTCTCTTGATGAGGAGCCATTATCTGTTAAACGAAATTGTGCTCGTGGAGTAATATTTCGTTTTTTTTAGGACTCTTATGACCACCGATTGGCTCACGTTAAGTTTTTAGTTGTCTCTCTTGATGAGGAGCCATTATCTGTTAAACATAAAATAAAATTTTCCACGGTGCCCGATAGCTTTCTCATAATTTTAAAAAATTTTTATTTTTTATTTTATTTTTAAGAATCACACTTTATCAATTATGCAGTTTATCAAAAGCGGTATTAAACTAAAGTTTTCATTATCAAAAACAAAAATTTTGACAATAAAATCATAAACAAAATCCAAAGTACGATAAATTTTGAATTTTTTCTAATAATGTAAAGGGTTTTTCAATAAGAGCGCTACAAAAGTTTTTTTAAATAAAACAAAAACGGTTTTGGATATCAATGAAATTCTTTATTCCTGTGAAAGTACGTTCGATGCCATTATGTATGGAAATCGATCTCTTTTACATGGCCACCACGGGCACGCTTGCAGAAGTCCAGACGCTGAACCCAATTTTCGGCGGTTTTCAAGCATAAATCGGCCGATACTGCTGCAATTTCACGTTCGATGTTCGTACGAAGTTCATCAATCGTCGCTGGCTTGTTGGCATACACCATAGACTTGACGTAGCCCCACAGGAAATAGTCCAACGGCGTCAAATCGACTGGACCATTTCCTGAGATAACACGTCCTCCAAACTCGGTTTCCAATAAATTGTTTGTGACATTCGCTGTGTGACTTGTGGCGCCGTCCTGTTGGAACCACATGTCCTCCAAGTCCTTATCATCCAATTGGGGCTAAAAATATTCGTTTATCATTGAACGGTAGCGATTCCCATTCACAGTAACGTGCCGCTCTTGATCATCACGGAAGAAGTACGGCCCAATGACGCCGCCGGCCCATAAACCGCACCAAACCGTAATTTTTTCGGGATGCAATGATGACTCGTGGAGTACGTGTGGATTGCTGTCTGACCAATAACGCATATTTTGTTTATTGACGAAGCCATTCAGCCAGAAATGAGCCTCATCGCTGAAGATGATTTTTCGATGAAAATCCGAATCATTTTCAAGTTGTTACTCAGCCCAATTCACGAACATACGACGCTTCTGATGGTCAAGCGGCTTCAGTTATTGCGTCAATTTGATCTTGTAAGGATGTAGGCCAAGATCTTTTCGTAAAATTCGCTACAACGACGTCACAGAGATGCCCAACGCTTGATAACGACGTGTGAGAGACACATTTGGGCTTTTTTCAACTGAAGCCTCAGCGGCAGCAATATTCTCGACACTACGGGCACTTCTTTGTCTCACTGGCACGGGAACATTTTGTACTGTGCCTGTGGATTCAAATGTTTCCACTAGACGCTCAATTGTTGATCTGCTAGGACGAATATGACGACCATAAATTGGACGTAGCGCTCTTAACGTTGAGGCCACTGACTCCGAATTTCGGTAGTAAATTTTAATAATTTCGACTCGTTGTTGGCTCTGATATCTTTCCATCAAGAAATGGCAAACCTTACTGAAGAGAAATGTCAAAAGAGCGGCAAGAAATATGGCGTCGTTTGCTATCCCTGTCTTTCTACTTTTGTAGCGTCCCTGTTGAAAAACCCTTTAGTTGAGAACACGAGGGAACAAAAATGAGTGCATACGAGTTGTTTTCTTAATAGGTCTTTTTCTACCTTAATTTGTTGCTTTTTTATTTTGTTTTGAATATTGTTTTGTTAACAATTAATAATAAATAATATACAAAAAGAAAAAAATTTAAATCCCTTTATTATTCCTTTTGTTATCCGCTTAGAAGTGCAAGAAATACAAACATGTACTCACCTCGGCTCCCCACTGTATACAGTATCAAATACAATACTTGTGGAGAATTTTCTGCTCCGCAAGTTTTTTAAAAGAATTTATTACGTGTGACGTATAGCAAGCTAAATATTTGCAAAAAAAAGAAAATAAAAACAAGTAAGAAAATTATAGTCGGTCTGGACCGACTATCGATACCCTATACCATGCGTTTAGAGGCCCTATCTTTCAGGCCTGACGAACTGGATATAGAAAATAAGCATAAACCAAATTTCAGTTGGATTTTTATTATTTTTTTTTGGCTGCAGATATGAAAAAGTTCATATCGGATGCTATATCTATATGGGGACCAGGCCCCAAGATGGATCGATCCTGACCATGTTTGGTGAAGTCTCTTTTATTTTGCAAAAATATATACAAACAAAATTTGAGAAGAATCAGTGCAATATTTTTGTTTTTTGATAGATTTAAGTGAAGATCGGGAAGCAGCTCTATATGGGGCTTATGACTAAGAGTTGTCCAATAGGGATCATTTTTGGACTACTGATTAATGGATGTAATAAATACATACAAACCCAATTTGACTAAGCTTTATATGATAATTTGGATCTTATGGCAATTTATGTTGATTTCATAGGGGTCATTTGAATGGGGGCTAGGTCTGAACATGGACCGATTCTCACCAATTTCAATAGCGTTCATCCTACGGCCGATAAAAGCTTATATACCAAATTTCATTAAAATATATTCATATTTGCGACCTGTAGTTTGATTACAAGGTTTACATGGACACACAGACGGACGGACGGACGGATATCGTTTCAAAAAACGTCCTATTTTTGAGACATATGACCTAAGTTCTTTTAATTCATATTCGCGAGCAATAATCAGACAATTGCACCAGAGATATATCACAATGGATAATTTTGATCTCAAGAGCACTGAAGGGTTAAAAAAAAAAAAAATTAACCTATTATTTTTCTTAAATTCTACATAGTGGTTTCATCGAGTTTAATAGAGAAACTCGTTTAAGGTAATTTTTATTTAAAAATATCTTAAAATCCAAATCTGGCTTTGGCAAATAATGGGTTAACGTTCTTGGAATTATCCCAAAATTTTTGGAACGAAACTTCTACACATTTGGTTATTATATTTTAAGCGTCGCATCTAAAAATTGGACATACAAAATATTTGAATTTTTTGAATAAATTGTCTTTTATTAGCTTGGGGTCATATGTGACCCCGATTCCAAAAGGGTTAATGGAGTCATATTATTTTTTTCCGAAACCCTAGGGTATTAAGATAAAATATAACATTTAAAAGTAGAAAAGTGATGAATTTTTGATACAAAGTATTTAGAAAGAGTACATTTACAGAATATTTCACAAAAATCCAAGTTTTCTCGAAATCCGCAAAAATAAAATCCTTGTCAAAAAAATTCTGGCAAAGGGATTTACTTAAAAATTCAAACAGTTAATCTGCAACATGTATTTAATAAAACCTTAAAGTGATATATTAAATTTTTTAAATTTTGTTTAAGAAAATTTTTTCAAACTTGAAAAAGGAGTTTTAAAAATTATATCAAAAAAATTTCCAATTTTCGGTCTCAATGCGCAATAGGTTAACAACGTGGTAATAAAACAATACTTCATATCTGAGTACTTATAAGTATAGAGACCAAAAAAGAATGATGGCTTTAATCAATTTCTCAAAGTTGAAAAAAATGCCATCAAATTTCATGACCTAGTTTTTTTTTTGGCACAAAAGTGGTCTGGGGCATTTGCTATTTCTTGGCGAGGTTTTATTCGATTTTGAAGTTTTATAGCCTTTTGAAAGGATAATTTAATACTGATCCCGAATTATATAACAGCTTGTCGGAAAAATTAAAATATAGAACGAAATTTTCGTAAAATTTGGAAAAAAGTCATATTTTCCCCATATAAACACACTTGAAATTTTCAATCGCTTTGCGCCACGACTAAACGTTTTTTGATTGGCCCAAAACTTTGCATTTCTCAGTTTTTTTGCTATTCGCATATTTCTAGGGGGTGAGACTGACAGTTTGAACACTTTTTTTCCCTCCATATAACGAAGGGCCACCCTAATGTATATACATTTAACCGATATGCACTAATAAAACAGTGATACATTTACTTTTTGTTTCCACTTTTTTACAGCAGTAGCGAGATCCTCACATTGAACAACATAATTTTCTTCATTCCAATAAAAAGCGGGGATTTCGCAAGAAATCCTTGAAAGGATTTCCACATGTTTATCACCAAGTCTGGCTCGCTTATCACTCTTTATGCGGTTTTGGCATTAAAATCCTCTTTTGCAAGCTGCAGTAAAGACTGGTAAAGTTAAGGCATTCATTAACAATTTCATGTACTCTGGATACATGCACTCCTCATCCTCAGCATATCCCAGCACATTTGACATGGAAATCAACTTGCAAAATTTTTGCATGACCATTTTGGCCTTGTATTTTTCTAACATAAATTTCACTTCATACCATTCATCCTGCAACTTATCCTGTTTAGGAAGAATGCTACGAAAGATAGTGCAATATATTTTCATCAAACTATCCATGGCTTCATCGACAGATTTATTTGATGGAGGAGCAAACCAATACCAAGTCGAAATTTAAAAATGTTTACATGGTGTCATCGTCAAACCGTTTATGGAGGTTCTATATCGGTGTGCATAAAAACGTCTTTTCCTTTCAGTGTCAGCTGCTTCTGTTGGAGAACGGCCTGCATTTCCTTCAGCTTATCATGATGTATTGAAGAATGTTTGAATGCTGTTGATTGCTGAATACACCTTGCTTATCTTGGGCACTTCTTCGGCAACTTGACTCACTGCAAGGGCCAGCTTATGTGCAATGCAGTGGACGTGTATAAATAATGGCGTTTTATTTTTCAGCTGAACGCCAACTCCAGTTTTAGACCCCATCATCACTGCTGTGCCATCTGTTCCCAAACCCATAACTTTAGTTATAGGAACACGGTTTTTCTTCAAAGACTAGTAAAGTTTTCGTAATATTATCAGCATCGCAAGGAATCCCTTTCATTGACAAGTTGGCCCAAAATCGTATTTGTTGGCAGTCCTTTATATATTTGACGTAAATAATTAATTTCTTTGTAATACCAGTACTTTCATCGATCAAAATGGACATTACTGGGCTTTTCTGGAGATCCTCCGATAGCTGGTCAGAGATCGTGTCCGATAGAGCTGATTCAACTTTAGTAACTTCCCTATGATGCATATTTACATATTCAGGGTTTATTTTCACCCCATTAACAATTTTTAACATCATCAATCGTTTAACATGCGTTAAGCGATTTCTTCCTTGCTTATCATATAGACAGTTCTAAATAAAATCATATCTGATTCTGAAATTTGGTTAATCATTTTTTCAATAGTGTTTGTTAACTGAGCAGCTTGACGCGGAACACTCATTGCAGCTTTATGTTCATCTGAACTTTTGTGTCTAACAAAATTTGGGCGCTGGAAGTTTGCAGTACCTCTAGTAGCCATAATGCCTTCAAGCTGGCATTCCTTATATGTTTTACAGAAGGCTTTACCAACTTGTTCATTAAAAATTATCCACCGAAAATCCCTTAACCATTTAGCCAAGAACTTAGAATGATTCGACATTGTACTGGATGACAGAGTCGTAGGCTACTTGCATATTTTCAGTTTTTTTTTGAAAAGTAACTTTTCAAACTTCATTGTTTGGAAAACATTTTTTTGGTTTTGTCCTCTTAGCAACTAATTGTTGTTGATTCAACAGGTGTTCTAAAAGCACTCTCAATTTTTTGCTAAAATATTGCCATATTTGAGAAATACGGAGATTAAAGCTTCTCACATTCTCACATGTAAAAAGGGAGTTCCCACAATTAATATTTGTAGTAACACCAAAAATCATATTTACATATATATGTAAAACCTTTTAAAGAACATGCAATATTAACAAAATTGGTGATGCCAACTTTTGAAAGAAGTAATTTTAAACTATATTATATTAAAAAAAAATATTTATATATAAACTGAATTCTGGGGAATCATTGTTGGACTTTTCGGTTTGATTTTTTTTTCTTCAAAAAACACTTGAATATTCTATACATTTAATGCGTACATTACTTCGTACATTAAGTCAAACTGTAAAGTCATTATGAATACTAATTCAAATTAGGGATGCCAAAGGGAAAAATCAATATGCCGTAAATTTAAAATAACATTTTGTTATTTCTGATTTTGAGATGAAAGAATAACTATTTACTCGTCACTTTTAATATTTTAAAAGAATCCAATTATTAAATCTGATTTAAGAAATCTGAACAAAAAAAAAAATATTATATCACTTTTTAAAAATCTTAATGTCGCATAAAATTGACAAAGCAGATGAAGTTTCCTCCTTCATTGCAAATGGAAATTTTTATACCCTATACCACTATGGGGTTTGGGTATAATGACTTTGTGCTGCTGTTTGTAACGACCAAAAATATTTGACCTAGATCCATCTTTTATTATACCGATCGAATCAGAATCTCTTTTTGAATCGATTTAACTATGTCCGTCCGTCCGTCCGTCTGTGTGTCCATGTAAACCTTGTAATCAAACTGCAGGTCGCAATATGAATATATTTTGATGAAATTTAGTATATAATCTTTCATCGGCCATGGGATGAACGCTATTGAAATTGGTGAGAATCGGTCCATGTTCAGACCTAGACCCTATTCCAATGACCGCTATAAAATCGACATAAATTGCCATAAGATCCAAATTATCGTATAGATCTTAGTCAAATTGGGTTTGTATGTGTTTCTTACATCCATTAATGAGTAGTCCAAAAACGGTCCCTATGGGACAACTCTTGGTCATAGGCCCCATATAGAGCTGCTTCCCGATCTTCACTTAAATCTATAAAAAAACAAAAATATTGCACTGATTTATCTCAAATTTTGTTTGTATATATTTTCGCAAAATACAAGAGACTTTACCGACCATGGTCAGGATCGGTCCATTTTCGGACCTAGTCCCCATATAGACATAGCATCTGACATGAACTTTTTCATATCTGCAGCCAAAAAAATTAATAAAAATGCCACTCAAATTTGGTTTATGCTTATTTTCTATATCCAATTAGTTGGGCATAAGATATAGGATCTCTAAACGCATGGTATAGGGTATCGCATAGTCGGTCTAGACCGACTATAATTTTCTTACTTGTTTTATTTTTAAAAGCAAAGCAAATATCACAAAAATCTTTTCGAGGTTTAAAGATGTCTATATTCATCAATTGCCTTTTTTTTACTAAAAACCTATAGCACGCTCTTTCATTAACTGTAATTTTACGCTCTTCCATATATTTTAAGAAATCACGGTAAACTTCTGGAACAGATTTTGTATATAAATTATCTAAATACAACTTTGTAGTATCTTTACGACAGTAGTGTGACTCCATTTTGGAAAAATTATTTAAGAAGTCTTCTACATGTGACTGTTTTTCTTTAATTTTTTTTGAGTCTTTTCTTGTGTTCTTTGATTTTTTTTTTTTTTTAGGAAACCATTGTCACTACTTTTTTTTTAAACCAGTCCAAAACTTGAGATTCAGGAACATTTTTTACATACTAATAATCTTTTATTATTAACGACAAGATAATATTGAAAAGTAAAATTTCTTCGAGGAATTATTTCTTTGGTAACAAGAGAAATAACGTAAGATTGCTTTTTATCCCAGTTTAAATCATTCCAGAATGAATTAAAAATTAGTTTTCTTGTCTTTTCTTGAATCTCACTGCACTTTTTGATTTGACTAGCTGTACATTTTGTTGACATACATCTTGGTTTTATTTTTCGTTCATTTCTCAGAATAAGTGAACGGTTATCTCCGTTTTCCGATTTAAGCTAAAATAAGCCTTGCCTCAAGAGATTTCTTTGCTTTATTTCGTACCCAATCACTGTTTTTTTTTTGAAACAATTTCTGAATGTTCACTTAAATTAATTTTCGATGTCCGAGATGGTCTCAAATCGAGATGAACTTAAGACTAGCTAGCATAATATGCGTGATAATCAGACCATCAGTGATGCCAAATCTACCTATGTATTTACTTTAAGATAAGAGGTTGCGCATGACAATTTTGTACTAGTTGAGATAAGAGTTTGCATTTTTCTGATAAAAAAAAAAAACTAATTAATATTTTTATTTATAACTTTCCATAATTATGCGGCGGTAGTTACTAATTA
Source organism: Cordilura impudica (assembly GCA_963682025.1). Classification (NCBI taxonomy): domain Eukaryota; kingdom Metazoa; phylum Arthropoda; class Insecta; order Diptera; family Scathophagidae; genus Cordilura; species Cordilura impudica. Next base: position 318,087,799 of record OY821517.1, on the reverse strand, counting down.
CTTTTCTGGTTAAAACCCAAAATCGTAAAAAATCGAGTTATGAGGTTGCGTTAGTATGTTGAACCTCGATATGTTGAACCGTTTTTTAAGCCGATGCGTGAAAATTCACGCATAAGGGTAATTCTGAAGGGTGAAATAGATTTTCAATGCATGTTCACGCATATTTCACGCATTTTGGCAAACCCGCATTTTGGTATAACCCGTTCAGATCTATGCCTTATATTGCTTGTTATTTACCCTAAATCACCGAAAGAAAAATATATATTTTATTTAATTCAATTCATCCTTGCCACATGATCCTTTTTCGTAACTAGAACATCGCACAACTGTGCGGTCTAGGTTATAAGCTTCAAAATAATTTCCAAAAAATCAAACACAATTTTCAAAATTTTCTAATGTTTTAATGAACCTTAAATATTCAGGTACTTCATTGTCTCATACAAATTATTTCAAGTAAAAAAGGAGCATACAAAAAACTAAATCAATATACATATGTATAAACAGAAATAGTTACATAAAATCAACCCTTTGAATGGCTGTTTTTAAAACAGACTTAATTTTTTTTACCAAATAAGGAGTAACTTTATATTTTTGACGTCTTCCTTTTGATCCACTTCCGCAATTATTACGGCATATATCATCAGATACGTTATAGGGGCGATATTTCGAAACTATAAAAATCTTCAGGGAGTTCAAACTGTTCAGGAACTTCAAATGAAGCCGTTAATACATTACCCAGTTTCATTTTTAAGGGCAGAAACGTTTTATTTTTGACTTTGTTAATCCCACAAGAATTATATTTCGCCATATCAAGAAAATCAAGAAAATTAAAAAAGACTTTGACAGTCCACGTCTTGGTTTTCAATTTAATTCTGTAATACTCTAGCATTTGGTCGCGTAAATCAATCCCACCCATAAATGCGTTGTAGTTTTGAATTACTGCGCTTACTTGAATAGGTCAGCGACGTTTTAGATTACTATTCCACCTGATGACTTCACCAACAGGATCTTTTCCACACATGCTAGATGTAATTATTAGCGCCCTTGTGTCCTACCAGTTAACAAGGGCTACATGCTCTCCATTTGTAAATAGACAAATATCGTCCAGAAGAAATTTTGCAACTCTAGGTTCTCTATTTGTCATAAGTGTGCCCGTTGTTAAAAAAAAACCTATGTGGTATAACGATTTCAAGAGCGGTATTGTAGTGACAAAATTGTCGAAATATATATGGCTGTCTTTTGGTAAGATTTTGAGTAATATAATTACTACAGACAGTCCATATCCAAGACCACAATCCACAATCGTCAAGTGTTCCAGTTCGTTGAAACACTTTCACATCTACTACGATACCACGAGAAGCAGCGCATACAAGGTTTTTCAAGCCAATAGAGTAATTTGTAATTTCAGTGGCTACTTCAATGCACCGCTTTCTCACCGTACTGATGACCCATTGAACTCTCAAAAGTTTATTTGTTGGGTTGGGAACAGAGAAGTCTTCAAAGTGTATGTAAACAAATAACAAGCTGTTACCAATTACTAGCAAAAAGCAACAAATCATGTATAGCGATAGGACAAATACGACAACTTTCATAAAAATAATCAGAATCTGATCATAATGAATTGTCCAGTTAAAACTGCTTTGGTTTGGTTAATAGCGTGACATTATAGGAAAGTTCTGTGTGTATCTAAGCATGTTATTGTACCGATAAAAATTATGTATGGACGAATTCAATTTTTTTTTTTCAATTATATATTCTTCCTTTATTTACATATTTTAACAAATTTGATATTTACATATGAGATCTTATCTTTACATAGATATTGCAACAAATAATATATAGGATCTAAAGACATTAAATAGTTTTTATTTTATTTTTTTAATGATTTTTAAAGGAAAATGGGAGGGAAAAACCTTTATATGATTTAATAAATTCAAATACTATCTGAAAATATTTATATGCTTATAGAAGGTTTATTAGAAATAATAGACCTCTATAAGCATATAATTTTCAATTTGGTGATTTCTTTTTAATTTTACGTTACTTCTCTACATTCTCTTATCAGTGGGTAAGAGGAATTTTCAATTTTGTCAAAATAATTGTTGTTAATCCTTGTTATGAAATCGATAATTTTTTCATAACCTGTTTCTTCATGAAGAAGATTTGTAGGATACCTCCAGGGCTTTTTATTTATCATTTTAAGACATTTGTTTGTATAATTTGTAAGCGTTTTAGGTGGCAGTTGGCAGCGTCACTCCAAATAGGACACGCGTATGTTAATATCGGCCTTATAACACTTTTGAAGAGTAGATTTTTGTTTTTGGGGTTTAGAAATGACCTTCTATTTAGTAGTGGCCATAATGCTTTAAATGATTTTATAGCTTTTTGACACGTAGCCATAATATGTTGTTTAAAAGTAAGCTTTTTGTCCAAGACAACTCCGACATATTTGACATGATTAAGTACATTTATGGTATTATTTCCAATATGAAGATGACGTCTTGGCAGTCTTTTGGGAGATTTGTTGAACGGAAAAATAATTGCTTGGGTCTTGTTTGGATTAATTTTGATTTTCCATTTGTGAAAATATTTACTGCAATTTACAAGTCCCTTTTCCATTTTCTTCAGGAGTGCACTTGTAAGTTTGTTTGAAGAAATTAACGCAGTATCATCTGCGTAGTAAGCAACTTTCATATACTTCGGAACTTTGAAATCGGATGTATATATCGAGTAAAGCAATGGCGCAACTTTAAAGCTTCTGCCGTGAATGAAATCTGAAATAAGTTTGCATAAATATTTTGGTATATTTGCATCAAGAAGTTTAAATACTAGGCCATTATGCCAAACGGTATCAAACGCTTTTTCGATATCCAACAATATTAGACCCGTTGAACGTTTATTGTTTTTATTGCTGATTATTTGATTTTTAATTCTGTTTATTTGGTGAGTAGTGCTATGTCCTTTTTTAAATCCAAATTGTTCTTTAGCAACAATAGAATTGGTCGTTACAAATTCACTAAGACGAGAATGTAGAATTTTTTCAAATATTTTACCAAAGTTACTTAATAGACTGATAGGTCTGTAGCTGTTTGGGTTATTTTTTGGCTTATTAGGTTTGATTATGCCTATAACCTTAGCATTTTTGAAATGGTTTGGGAAATAGTTGAGTTTGATGCGGCTGTTAAATATTATAACCAGTAATTTTAGAGCTTTGAGTGGTAGTTTTTTTAAGAGCAGGTTGGGAACATTGTCAAAACCAGGGGATTTTGAGGGTTTTATTGATGAGTGTATCTGCCGAGTGGTTATAGTTCGAAGTGAGGTTATTTGCTTGGACAAATGTATTTGCCAGGACTTCAGCCTTGTCCCTATCAGATGTTATTTTTGTATTTCCAACTTTGAAGTGAGCGATTTGATTTTTTCCTTTTCCTCGCAAGTTCCTGCTTATTTTCCAAAATGATTTATCACCTGGTTTTAAATTGGATAATAATTGAGACCATTTCTTATTGCGCTCCGAATTAATACTTTTATCAATCATGTTACTTAGAAACTTAGTACATTGATTGTAAAAAGTTCGCTCGGCTATATTTGAAGATCGTTGGCTTTTTCTTTTAAAGCTCCTTCTTAGTTTTATATATTTCACAGTACTTTCTTGTAATGTGTAATTATTTTGTTGAGTTATTTTAGGTGTAGACACATCCCTTGCTTCGAAAACTACATTTATAAATTTTTGGATTTCCTGGTCAATTACTGCCTTGGTATTGTATATATCGGAATATAACGTGATTTTATTGTCTAAAAAAATTCATATAAATGTTCCAGTTGGTTGCACTATAATCATTATAATTGAGGTCAACCTGCAAGGCCATTGACCTTTTAAGTGTACATATAATGGGGCGATGGTCTGATGGTATTTCGTAATCCATTGTTTTTACGTCTATATTTAAAGCGGAGTTGCTTAAAATAATATCGACTGTGGATGCTTCGCGATTGTGTTGATGGGGGAATAGGGTTGGACTATTAGGATAGTGAATAAAAAAATTGTTTGATTACTGTAGGTTGTTGAGTGCGATTCCTGCAGTATTATTTGAACGACAATTCCATGAAAAATGTTTGGCATTTAGGTCACCAAAAACTATATATTCTTTGGTGGAAGGTGTAAGGTTCAAGATATCAGCACAGAAGTTATGAGTATATCTTGGTGAATATAACGAAGATACAGCAATAGGTCTATTATTTATAATAACTTCAATTGAGATGTTTTCGATTGATGAGGTGTTTGATATAAAGAGGTTTTTATGAGCGACAAATTTATGAATTAACAGAGCTACTCCTCCTCCTCTTGCATCTGTTCTGTCACTTCTATATAAATAATAATAATAAATAATAATATGATTTTCTGAAAAAATGTTTCATTCAAAGACGATATTTTAATATTTTCTCGTTCAATTAGTATCTCAAATTGTTTTAATTTAGAAAAGTTTGAAATGCCATTAGCATTCAAGTGAAGCATTTTGAATTCGTTTAAATTATTAATATAATCCATGGGCGTATTTTACCATTGACATTACAACTTTGATTTGTTGTACTTTTGAAGTGCACCTATGCAAATCATTCATAGCTGTAGTGAAAATATCAAATGCTAAATAAATCGTTGTTTGTTTTCAGCTGGTTAGCATATGTAGCTTTGCTGTTATTATTGATGTTATTGTTACAATTTGTGTTGTTGTTACTTAGATTTGGGAAATCAACCTTTGATTGAAATGAAATATTTTGTTGTTGCCTGCTGTTGTTATGACTTTTGGAAGTTACTCTTGTTCTAGTTTCCAAATAGAGAGAACGTAACCGACAGTTGATGTCGTTTGCAGAGTGATCAGTTCTCTATTTTCCATGTTTTTTGCAATTAAAGCATGTAAAAACAGCTGGTCTTTTTTCATTTGTGTTAAACGGACACACACTTGTATGATGTTGTTCTGCACATATCATACACGCAGCACTACGATGACAATGTTCTCCGCCATGGCCATACATTAAGCAGTTCCAGCATTGAGTTGGTTTATTTCTGGATCTAGATTTGTATTTTTTCCAAGAAATTATGATATTTGAAATTGTCCTTACATTTTTTAAGGCAGTTGGGTTAAAATTTTTACGAACAAATTGAACTTTGTAAACAGCATTGTTGTTCGAACTGAATTTGGTGACTATTTCAGCCACCGAAGAAGGGGATAGGTTGTAGTTTTTTAACTCTTCGGTGATGTCCTCAGAGTTTATGTGTAGAAAAGTTGTGTATAACCTATTATCTTTGCAGCCATATGAATGAAACTCCATTTTACTCTCTTTAAGAATTTGCTTATAGCATTCGTACAATTCTTTAGTTGGAGCAAAAATTTTGGTACCAATTGGAGTACGTTTGAAAATACAATCTTTACCAAGTATTTCTGCAAATGAGGCGTTGGCTTCTACAACTATAGGTGAAGGTTTGTGTTGTTTAATATCACTAATATTTGATGCAGGAGTTACGTCCATATCATTGAGGCCAGCAAGCAGGCTAAATCTGTTACTGGAAGTTGACGCGATGTTCGGGTTAACAAAACCCGGAGGAAGTTTTGTCATCTTCTTGTTCACAAGCTTTCTTTTTGATGAAGATTTGGCCCCTCGGGCCATCGCTAAATTTTTATTCCTGTTATAAGCTGGATTGTCTACCACGTGAGTTCAAATGAGATCAAGAATAGGCAATTGCAAAAACAAAAATATACACTTGTTATTAATTTTAAATATTTGTACTCTAAGCGCTTTAATTATTTACACGACCGTTCGTAAAGAGAATTAGATTCGAAACTTATGTATGGACGAAAAATTATCAGTTTTGATAAATTTTTCTGCAAGAAAAGTAATCAGATTCTGATCAATTTTCCTTAAAGAAAAATAATGAGAATCTTAACCAAACCAAAGCAGTTTTAACTGGACAATTCATTATGATATTCATTATCTAAGCATATTGTTATTGTATAAAAAACATTAACAAGCAAAATAAAAAAATTTAACACATCATTGTAAACGTTTTTAGGCTAAACACAAAAAATAATGATAAAATCAACCACTTTGAGCAAATACTTAAATATTAACAGCTGTAGTAGGTCAGGAAGTTGTTGAAAAATCAATTACAAAAATCCTCCACATCAAATACATTTTGCTAGACCACGAAAATGTTTTCAAATCATTTAGAAAATCATCAAAAAATGAGTTGTCTGCGCTTTAGGTAATGCCGACTGTTCAATATTCAGTTATAAATTTAAGCCTCAAAAAAGAAAACAATAAAGGTCAAACAATTTTCAATAGAACATCTGAAAATCAATTTTTTTCTTTTATTTGTGGCATTGTTGCGGTAGCTCCGCATAAAATGTAAACAAATAACAGCTGTTACTAAATAACAGAGAAAAACGAAAGAACTTGTAATATCTCTCATTAACAAAAACAACAAATCACGTAGAGCGATAGGAAAAATACGACAACTTTCATAACGTAAGCAGCAGTGGCAATTATTTGCTAAAAATAGACAACAGAAAATCACTTATCCAGACAATGTGGTGTAAAATGATATTGAATTTTCCAAGTAAACCAAGCCAAGGTCAATATATGTATAATCAGGAAATTTTGGAATTTTCTGAATTTTTATAGAAAATCTTTTTTAATTTAAATGTTGAACTTATTATTCACCTTAATACGTTTTATATTGAATGCTTGAACAGAATTCGTTTTGGTTTTAGCTAAATTTGCACACACAAATGCGGTTACACCGCCACCAACAACCAATATATATTTAACATAATTTTGTCGCGATTCCGGTGTATAACGATAATTATTAATATTTCTTTGTGGTGATCTTAAAATTTTTGTAACATTTAATACATTTTTCGTTATAAATAATCTTTTGCAAGCGTTCGCAGCCATTTCGAGAAAGAAACTGAAGAGAGAAGGAAAAAAAATGACAAATTTCTTTACAATGAGCGCAATGTTACGTCGTGGTGGTGATGCCAGATATTCATTTAGTATTTGGAAGAGTTGTATTTTCTAGGTAGTAAAATTTAAAATTCAAATTGTATTATATCGTTTTTTTTTAAGTTTGTGGTCTATCAAGTAATCACATATACTAGTTCCTTTTTTTATGTATTGAAATGTGTTGTTTAGTTTTGTATTTGTTGAATAGACTATATATATTTTTTTATTTATCGTTCTGGCGTAATTTGTTGTTGTTTTATTTTATTATTTGATCAGTTGTTTTATTCAAATGCTAAATTGATGTGATGTAATATTTATCAATTTAGTTTACAAATATTTGTGCTACATTTTTTTTTTGTTTTTGAGATTTTGTACAGGTTTATGTTAATAAAGTAGTTATAGGAGAAGACTGTGAAAAAAAAAACATTTTTATTAACGAATCAATGTTTCGTTATTGATATTTGAGTCTGTTTTAAATGCAATATGAAAAAAGAGAACATTCCATTTAAATGGTTTTACGAAAACTTTAAGTCTTAGCAGAAAATGTAATGATATTAAGAATTGTCTTAATAGATTAGTTTAAAATATAAAACACTTTTTTAAGGTATGACCTTAATATCTTCTAAAATCCTTCAAAAATAATGCCCTAAAAGGATTTTTTTTTTAATTCGAATTATTTTTTGAGTTACAGGGATAATATAGAAAATTCTTGTAATAAAACTTTAAATGCGTTTTTCTCGAAATCACTTTTTTCAAACTAGGGTGTTGGATCAGATGCGGTGGGCGGCGCACAGTGGTCAATTTCGCGAGATAGCGGTCAAAACTCTATAACTTTTGACCGGATTGGTATTTTTTTACGCAATTTGTTTTGTTCAATACTTTAACTTTAAGCTTCAATTTGCGCGTTCAAACGTAAAAATCGACTGATAGGAACGTAAGTAATTTGGAGTTAAAAATGCATTTTAATTTTTTGTTGAGTTTCCATGTAAAAGTTGAATATTTTGACATTTTAAATAGGTATTTATACCCTATACCACTATGTGGTTTGGGTATAATGACTTTGTGCTGCTGTTTGTAACAACCAAAAATATTTGACCTAGACCCATCTTTAATTATACCGATCGAATCAGAATCACTTTCTGAGTTGATTTAACAATGTCCGTCCGTCCGTCCGTCCGTCCGTCCGTCCGTCTGTGTGTCCATGTAAACCTTGTAATCAAACTGCAGGTCGCAAATATGAATATATTTTGATGAAATTTGGTATATAAGCTTTTATCGGCCATGGGATGAACGCTATTGAAATTGGTGAGAATCGGTCCATGTTCAGACCTAGCCCCCATACAAATTACTATGAAATCGACATAAATTGTCATAAGATCCAAATTGTCATATAGATCTTACTGAAATTGGGTTTATATGCGTTCATTACATCCATTAATGAGTAGTCCAAAGATTATCCCTGTGGCCCCATATAGAGCTGCTTCCCGATTTTCACTTAAATCTATTAAAAAACAAAAATATTGCACTGTTTCTTCTCAAATTTTGTTTGTATATATTTTTGCAAAATACAAGAGACTTTACCAAACATGATCAGGATCGGTCCATTTTTGGACCTAGTCCCCATATAGATATAGCATCCGATATGAACTTTTTCATATCTGCAGCCAAAGAAATTAATAAAAATCCCACTCAAATTTGGTTTTTGCTTATTTTCTATGTCCAGTTAGTTGGGCCTAAGAGATAGGGTTTCTAAACGCATGGTATAGGGTATCGTATAGTCGGTCTAGACCGACTATAATTTTCTTACTTGTTTTTTTATAATTTCTTATTTTCTTCAATCGTATTTTACAACCAATACTTATTTATTATTCCTAAACTTAATTTTAGTCAGAAAATGCCAACATTTGGCCCCTGACATTTATTTAGTCCCAATATTCACAGGGGCCAAAGGTTGGTTTTTTTTGGAAGAAAGCTAATTCTTGTGAGGATTAAACTGAAAAATAACACTGAAATTCCCAACAATATCAATACCATTTGGATATATTATATACAGAACACAACATCGATAAAATTTTAAGTAAACTTTTACTATTGATTTAAAGTGCACATATATTTTATTTAAATGTATTAATAAAAATTTATACTAAAATTAGAAACAAATTATAATCTTTAAACTAGTATTAATTAAACAATATTAGTAAAAATTTCTTCCAAATAGCTTTGATTTTCATTTTGCAGTAGTTGTTTAGCTTCTTCATCTAACTCTAATGAGGTTGATTTCCATTTTTGTCGAATACTGGACATATATGGGTCTGATGTGCACAACAAAATATTAATAAGATCTTCATTAGTACAATATCTGGAAATTTTTCTTGTATTGTGCTCGCGAAAGAATCTGTAGTCTTTGTTCCTTTTTTCTTGGGCTTCTTCTGAGAGATCTCCAATTGGAAGCATATTGTGCTGAATTATTTGTTCCCCATGGAACAAAATTTTGTGAACTGTGGTTGGCATATGTCTCCAAGAATATTTTTGGTTATAAAGGGTTGCTGTCTCATTAGCATACTGACCAAATTTTTTTGCATCTATCTTTTTGCTACATGCTATAACTTGTAATATGATTTGGAATCGTCGTATTAAATCATAATCTACTCCAGTTATAGAAGCTGCAGTTTCTGGATCGGAAAAAAATCTCCTTGCTGTGTTTCCATCATTAGAATTTCCTTCTCCTTGCTTTGGCTGGTCAATTATAAGGCCTATCTCACGGTATTTTTCTTGAATATCTTTTTTTTTTGCTTTCTTTTTTCCAAATTTTCTTTGTTGTTTCTCACTGTTTCGCCTAACGGACCAAATTCCAAATCGTATCCCAATTTAAGAATATGCTCCATAAAACGAATTCTAGCATGAAGAGGTGACATTCCAAATTCATATGCTTCATTAAAACTATCGTCTTGTGTTGGTGGTTGGCTCAATTGACTTGATGTTTTTTGGCATATGGTGCAGCTTGACGATGACTTTGTTTTGGTTAATTTAATTTAATTTAATTTTCACGTATTTAAGTTGTGTAATATTAGATGGCAATAAAATCTTTTTTACCTTTTCCAAATGAATTGCTAGATACCACATAATTTGAGAGTTAACAGGTACTGGCAATAATATAAAAGGTACTTGGTTTTACCAGTTATTTCCATTGGTTTTAAATTTATTTGCAATTTTCACGTATTTAAGTTGTGTAATATTAGATGGCAATAAAATCTTTTTTACCTTTTCCAAATGAATTGCCAGATACCACATAATTTGAGAGTTCTATTGTCATTTTTGTCAAAATTTTGATACACCCTTCTATGTGGACTAGGTCCAAATATGGGCCAACTTCTCCTAATTTCAACAGAATTATTTTTTGGGTCAATAAGAACTCTTGTACAAAATTTCATCAAAATATATGCATAATAGCCACTTTCACATACAAATAACTTCTCAAAAAATATGACGTGCATTTGTACTGAATATCTTACCTTGGGTCAGAAAAATTGCTGTAGCTCAAAAAGTGCAGGCCCGATGCATGGACATGTATATATAGGAATGTAGTGGAGAGTTAGGACTACAAAATAGTAAATTTGTGTTTTGACTCAGCATGACTCACAGGAGTTGTGCTCTATGAAGTAGGAAATTTCCGAGAAATTTGACCTTTTTTAAAAAAAAAATTTAAATTGTTCTGAAAACAGTAGAGCTTCAATTACCAGTAATAGGAAATAAGTTAGGTTACAACACAAAATTTATTTCGTCCAAAAGTCTTGAAAAACAAAAAAGTTATGATCATTTAAACTTTAAAAATTAACTAAAAATATTATAAATTTACTAAATTCTGAAAAAGCCCATTTTGGACCACCCTGTTCTCAGTGAAATAGTTGAAATAGAGTTCTAATTTTTTGGCTCCCGAGATTTACTACTGTCTACTTTCATATGAGTCTAATAACTTTAAAATCGGAGAACAAAAACCAAAAGGAGTTTTGGCCGCTATCTCAAAATATTGACCACAGTGCGGCGCACAGTGGACCATTTGACGAGAAGGCGGTCAAAAATCTATAACTTTTGATTGGATTGGAATTTTGATATGCGGTTTTTTTTGTTTGGTAGGTGAGACTTAAGCCTTTAAGTTTTGCTATAAAACGTAATTCTCGACCGAAAATAAAAAAAGTAACGGAGGGTTTAAAATACATTTTCATTTGTAGTTAAATTTTAGTACAAAAGTGAAGTGTTAAAAGGTAATTTTACAACTAATACTTTTTAAGTTAATTTTTTCAGAAAATGCCTAACTTTGGCCCCCGTAAACTTTTTAGTCCTAATGTGCACAAAGGCCAAAGGTTGTTTTTTTTTTGAAAGATCCCGAGTTAAAATATAATTTATTAAGCAGCGAACGTAAAAGTTACCTTATATTGGTTCAAGATAGAAAAGTTTCAATGAAAAACTCGTATGTTTTGGCTTTAGTTAAATTTTAATACCCTATACCACTATGTGGTTTGGGTATAATGACTTTGTGCTGCTGTTTGTAACAACCAAAAATATTTGACCTACACCCATCTTTAATTACACCGATCGAATCAGAATCACTATCTGATTCGATTTAACGATGTCCGTCCGTCCGTCCTTCTGTGTGTCCATGTAAAGCTTGTAATCAAACTGCAGGTCGCAATTATGAATATATTTTGATGAAATTTGGTATTTGATCTTTTATCGGCCATGGGATGAACGCTATTGAAATTGGTGAGAATCGGTTCATGTTCAGACCTAGCCCCCATACAATGACCCCTATGAAATCAATATATATTGCCATAAGATCCAAATTATCATTCAAATCTTAGTCAAATTGGGTTTGTATGTACATATTACATCCCTATTGGACAACTCTTAGTCATATGCGCCATATAGAGCTGCTTCCCGATCTTCACCTAAATCTCTCAAAAAAGAAAAATATTGCACTGATTCTTCTCAAATTTTGTTTGTATATATTTTTGCAAAATACAAGAGACTTTACCAAACATGATCAGGATCGGTCCAATTTTAGGCCTAGGCCCATATAGATATAGCATACAATATGAACTTTTTCATATCTGCAGCCAAAAAAATTAATAAAAATCCCACTCAAATTTGGTTTATCTTATTTTCTATGTCCACTTAGTTTGGCCTAAGAGATAGGGTCTCTAAACGCATGGTATAGGGTATCGTATAGTCGGTCTAGACCGACTATAATTTTCTTACTTGTTTTTATTATCTTTTTAAATATTTCTATATCAATTTTTATGCTAAATTTATGAAATATAACAATTTTTATTGTAAATTTACAAAATATATAAATTTTTAAATCAAGAAAATTTTTTAACTAAATAAAAAAAGTGTAACTTATTGTTAGTGTAATGAAAAAGTACTTTAAATCAACCAATTTTAGTAAAAAATTCATCTAAATAGTCTTGATTTTCATCTTCTAGAAGTTGTTTAGCTTCTTCGTCTAATTCAATAGAGGTAGTTTTTCACTTTTGACGAATGTTGGACATATATGGATCTGAAGTGCACAACAAAATAGTGATAAGGTCTTCATTAGTACAACATCTGGACATTTTCCTTGTGTTGTGCTCGCGAAAGAATCTGTTGTCTTCGTTCCTTTTTTCTTGCGCTTCAGATAGATCTCCTATTGGTAGCATATTGTTTTGAATTATTTGTTCCCCATGGTACAAAATTTTATGAACTGTGGATGGCATATATCTCCAAGAGTATTTTTCATTATAAAGTATAGCTGTTTTATTGGCGTACTCTCCAAATTTTTTTGCATTTATCTTTCTGCTGCATGCTAGAACTTGTAATATGATTTGGAATCGTCGTATTAAATCATAATCTACTCCAGTTATAGAAGCTGCAGTTTCTGGATCGAAAAAAAATCTCCTTGCTGTGTTTCCATCATTAGAATTTCCTTCTCCTTGCTTTGGCTGGTCAATTATAAGGCCTATCTCACGGTATTTTTCTTGAATATCTTTTTTTTTTTGCTTTCTTTTTTCCAAATTTTCTTTGTTGTTTCTCACTGTTTCGCCTAACGGGCCAAATTCCAAATCGTATCCCAATTTAAGAATATGCTCCATAAAACGAATTCTAGCATGAAGAGGTGACATTCCAAATTCATATGCTTCATTAAAACTATCGTCTTCTGGTGGGGGTTGGCTTAATTGACTTGATGTCTTTTGGCATATAATGCAGCTTGACGTTGACTTTGTTTTGGTTAAAGCTTGTGCAACTTTTCCATCAATCATTGTGAGACACATTTTAAAATTTACTTCAATGTCTTGTTCATCAAATTTAAATGTTACTGGTTGAAGTTCTTTAATTTGATCATTTATTTTTCGAACTTCTTCATCTATGACATCTTGAGTCTCCTTTTTGTAAGCAAACTTTATTGGTCTACAAAATTTTGTTGACGAAGGAATTTCATTCTTCCATACATCTATCTCTGCAGCTCTACTAGTTGACGGCTCTGAACCAATATAAGTTTTTGTTAAACGTAATGGAACGAAAGAAATCATGAATAAATTGGCATCTGATGAATTTTCCACATTACATTGTTTGTATTGTTTCTGGCCAGAGGACCCATCACATCCCCATTTAGAAATTAAAGTCATGCTGCAATTTTTAAACTTCTTTAAATAGTCAGCATCAAATGTCTTTAATAATCGTTCTGCAGTGTGTTCAAGAAGATCCTGCAATTTTATTTCTGTTGAACTTGAAGTTACACTAATAGCAGTTGGTGAAGGTAAGCAATCTTTTTTGGCAGAAACTATATCTCGATATGATGGAAAAATTCCACAATTTTTTTCATTGGTTCGCTTCCGCAATTCTGTATATTGGTTTTTAGTCATTTTCAAATCCAAAAATAGTGCAAATGCTTCTTCTGGAGTAAATTTATTTTCTTCAGTTGGTGTCGGCATACTTTCTAAAATCCTTTTTGTGCGTCTGGGGCTTGCTTCCACTATTTTTTCAATGATAGCAATTTTACCCTTTTTAGTTTTCGATGGTTGAATTTGATGCAGAAATGAATCCTTTATGATGCTACAAGAAACTTCTTCATTGATATGTTTAAGCTTGCGTCTTCGTTATCTTTCACTACAATTATCAATTGGCTTTGCTGGTCGACCACCTTTTCCAGTTTCCGCGGTAGTTACTGATGGCTTTTTAAAAATAAGTTTATTTCTTAGCCATTCTTGGTTGCGTGAGTAAAACAATTTCTTGTTTCTGGAACATTGATTGTACCGTTTTCTTAAAGTATTTAAAAAGTTTTTTATTTTTAAGTTATGAATTTTAATTTCTTGTTTGTCGCATATTTTGAAGAATGGATTATTCATTATATGTAAAATAATGTCGTTTTCATCTTTCCGTTCAAAATATATATCAGATAGAACACTATAACTGAATTTAGCCATTGTTTAAACAATAATGAAGAAAAAAAAATGAATGCATGGATTAATATACTATTGCTCGAAGTTTCAACATGATCTTTTTTACCTCTTTGAAACATAATATAACAGGTAGTTGGTTTTACCAGTTATTTCCATTGGTTTTAAATTTATTTGCAATTTCCACGTATTTAAGTTGTGTAATATTAGATGGCAATAAAATCTTTTTTACCTTTTCCAAATGAATTGCCAGATACCACATAATTTGAGAGTTCTGTTGTCATTTTTGTCAAAATTTTGATACACCCTTCTATGTGGACTAGGTCCAAATATGGGCCAACTTCTCCTAATTTCAACAGAATTATTTTTTGAGTCAATAAGAACTCTTGTACAAAATTTCATCAAAATATATGCATAATAGCCACTTTCACATACAAATAACTTCTCAAAAAATATGACGTGCATTTGTACCGAATATCTTACCTTGGGTCAGAAAAATTACCGTAGCTCAAAAACAGCAGTCCCGATGCATGGACATGTATATATAGAAATGTAGGGGAGAGTTAGGACTACAAAATAGTAAATTTGTGTTTTGACTCAGCTTGACTCACAGGAGTTGTGCTCTATGAAGTAGGAAATTTCCGAGAAATTTGACCTTTTTTAAAAAAAAAATTTAAATTGTTCTGAAAATAGTAGAGCTTCACTAGTAATAGGAAATAAGTTAAGTTACAACACAAAATTTATTTCGTCCAAAAATCTTGAAAACAAAAAAGTTATGAAAATTTAAACTTTAAAAATTAACTAAAAATATCATAAATTTACTAAATTCTGAAAAAGCCCATTTTGGACCACCCTGTTCGCAGTGAAATAGTTGAAATAGAGTTCTAATTTTTTGGCTCCCGAGTTTTACTACTGTCTACTTTCATATGAGTCTAATAACTTTAAAATTGGAGAACAAAAACCAAAAGGAGTTTTGGCCGCTATCTCAAAATATTGACCACAGTGCGGCGTTTTCTTGGTAATCACGTCAGGCAGGTCCTGAACTAGGGATAATGGGCTAACTTTACTAACTAAAAAATTAGTTTTTGATATTTTGGAAATATCCTAGAATAGTTTATGAGTACTGGAGTATGATCAGAATGCAAGTCAATTACATCTTCTATTTCGAAGCGATGAGTTGCAATTCTTACATATATTGCAAAGTCCAACAAATCCGAAAATTTGCAGGGATCAGATGGCCAATAAGTTGGTTTTCCTATGGAGGGTTATTCATTTATATAGCTCTCTTCCTTTTGGATTACATGGATGCTTGGTATTTTTTTGGTATTCGTTGTGATTATTACGCAATATAGAGAAAACACTTTTTTTTTCTCTATAATATTAATAGGCTAGGCGATTTTTTGTTACCGATGTTTTGTCCTACCGTTTTATCCCGATTTTGATCAAACGTATATTATTTGAAAGGAATTTCTTTTTAGCTGTTCACCAGATTTACAGATTTTAAAATTTTTCCCCTTATTTTTAGCATTTAAAGTTGCTACTAACACATATATAAAATTAATAAGTTTGTTATCTTCATTCACAATAATAATAAACCAAAAAAGTGTTGTTTTGTGAATTGGCTAAGTTGAAAAATAAAGTTGCATAGAATTGCACTCGAATTTCAATCGCTGGAATCTGCTAGTAACTATTATTGGAACCTAAAGGCCTAGTTAGCCACACGTTGTTAAAATGTATCTGTACCGTAAATGTAACGTTGGCATTTAGTGCAATTAAAGAACGTAAAAAACGAACCACCATGTTGCTGTGTAAAATTAACCAAACTTTATCAGCTGTTCACAAATGTCACGTACAAACGTAGCAAAAATCTATTTTCAACTGATTGGGACATTCCGGTTACGTGACAGTTGAGTTTAGTAACTGCTCTAAATGCTTTTCATATAACAGAAAAAAACAGCTGACACGGTTGGTTGCGGTTACGTGTGGCTAACTAGGCTTTAAAGCTTTTCTTAAGTGTTTGTCGAAAACGCAATGTCGTGCAGTTTTTATTTTGTTCATGAAGAGTTATATAACTTATTTGAAATAATTTCTGGTAAAGTTAGTAAAAATTTTAAATTATTGAAAGCTTTTAAAGCAGCTTTCGTGCCTACACCAAGTTTTACCGCGTAAAAAGTTCTCAGATCTAAACCAGATTCGAGATAAGTAAAGTTAATTCTATCACAAACGCAGTCTCGTTTCAGTTTTAAAATGTTCACCACAGTAGTGTTATTATCTACAAAAAAATACCCTTATGCCGATTGTTTTGTTGGTTTCCCGAAAAAGAAAACAATTGTTTTAAATTTCCGAATAATTATTAAATAACAAATTGATTTATAAACCATTAATCTCTCTACATAACCATTAAAGACCACAACAAGACCAGGTGAGAAACAATAAATGAAAAAATCTCATGTTACGAGAGACACAACACATCACATTTTAATAATTAATAAGAAACGTAATAAAAATGACAAAATATTTTTGATATCAATAGATTTGTCTGATTTGTTGACTTGAAAGAGCTTAGTTGCGATGATTTCACTTGTAACAAAACAGACAAAACAACAGCATATTCTTTAACGAATTTAAGAAAACAATAGACAACAAATTCTGAGCAGAGGTGGAGACTGAAAATGAAAATGAAGTCACGTACTTGAAATAAATTTACAAATTATTTACAGGTGTTTCGGTGGTGGCTGGCTGCGTAAAGTTGTGTTACATAATTACCCGCACCATTTTGAAAAGTCATTAAATCGATAAAAAAAATATATATATACTATGTGTGAATATGATCGCCTACAGATTTTCTAGTATTTTTCTACAGGGGTCCAAACTTTACACTTCAAATATTGTTTTAAACATTTACGAACAGAGCTTCGAAATAATGCATTCGTTTTTAAAATATCTTGCTCATAAATCTTGCAAAAAAAAAAAATGTTTACGAATAACTTTGGAGTTTAGAGTTAAATAACCGACTGATAAGAGTATTTCAATAAAGAACTTCTTGTTAGTGCAATTTAGTTCCTTCTGGAGGACAAGTAACTTTACATCTTCACACCCAGTGGAAATTTTATGACACTAGATTAATGATGTGGCTGCTGCATCAAGCTCAAATTTAAAATTCAATTCTAATATATTTTTATACCCTCCACTCCAGTGTGCAGAGGGTATATATAAGTTTGTCATTCCGTTTGTAATAATTAGAAAAAAAATTTTGGACCCCATAAAATATATATATTTGTGATCCTTATAACAACCGGAGTGGATATAGCGATGTCCGTCTGTCCGTCTGTGGAAATCACGGTGACGGCATCAATCGGGCAGCTAGGGTGCTCGTTGACATAAAAAATGATTCAATAACGTCCTGAAAAGTTTGCTATTTAAAATCGTCCAAATCGGTCGATTAGGGCCCGAGATTTGAATGAAGAACTAAAAAAAGTCTTGAAAAAATATAATTTTCTATGTTTTTCTTGTCACGATCACGCCCTGAATAGTGCAGCTACAGTGATCATTTTTAGTGAGAATGATTCACCAAATTCATGGGAAGATTTCTATTTCAAAAATCATTAAAATTGGTGGAACAGGTCCAGGGAAATCTCTGAAAAATTAAAAAAAAAAAAAATGAAAAATATGATGTTTCTATATTGTTCTTGTTATTCTAAATGTTGTGTTGTTGTCATAGCTGGACTTGTTGTTTTTGTGGTCGTTGTGGTAATAATATAATAAAAACTAACCCTTTGTACATTTTTTTTATTAACTCTGGTAAAAAAATTTAAAAGTTTCCATTGTTTTGGCATCACTCTAAAAATTTGTTAAATCATTTCTGTTATTACCACGAGCCTGCCTGCAAAATTTCAGATCGAATGGCTCACGGGAAATTGGTTAAAATCGATCCAAAATTTTTTCGACAAGCAGACACTACGAGTTAATATAAAGGGAGTAAAAATTCACCAACATCTAAAGCAAATAATGCTAAAATACCTAGTTGTTAATAAAAAAAAAAAACAATGTAAATATAGCAAAAAAAAAAAATTTATGTATAAATTTATTTATAAATTTATATAAACATATTAAATAATACAAATAATATTCATATATTATATATGTGTATCCATAACAACTGCATGTTAGAAATAAGTCGGTATATTATTTTATTTACATAAAATTCTGCAATATTTTGTTATGGGGAAAATACATTTCTTTTGAATTAACAGAGTGTCACTTCATTTTGCTCAGCGTGACTATGCCACAGTAGATGGCGCTACATTTTTTTTTGTTCTAATTAGCTTTGCAATAGTTATTTCTATTTTAACATGAATGTTAATATTTTCAACTGGATATCATACAGAACAATGTTAAGAGTATACACGGGCTGGTCTTTTATTTCATACGTATTTTCATTATTCTTTTACAAATATGAACATAAGTTTTGCATATTAACTTTTTGTTGTCTTTACAAAATAGAGTTACCGAGTTCATCAATGAGTTTTTTGCTTTCAAAACAGTTCTACATAGTTATATAGAATTATTATTCTGCTTTACCTACAAAATATCTGTTTGCGATTACATCTAATTTTTAAAAATTGTCTATAATTACTAAAGTACTATTATTCACATAAATACAAAATTGCACTTTTTAAATTTTTCATTCAAATTTAAGAAAATATCAATTCTAAAAACTGGAATTAAAAATTTCCAATTATAAATTGCAATTAATTGAATTTCAGAAAATCATATCAAAACGTCGGAAATTATAATATTAAATTTAGAAGACATCAACTGCATATTTAATATATAAATTTTATTCGTTAAACACAAATTGAAATTCCAAAAAAAAAAAAACACCAAATACCTATGTTTACATTTAAAAAATTTTTACATTTAAAAAAAATATTGACATTCAGGAGAAATTAATAGCCTTTCAGTACCGCGATTCAGTAACTTCTTTTAACGATAGTCGAATCGTTAAAAAAAGAAAATTGCAAAATTACCAGAAAAATTTTTAAACGATATTCGCTATTGTGTTGTTTATTCAATCGATAAAAACTTAAATTTTTAGGTTGAAATGTCGTCATACATAAATAAAAATCATAAAATAGTGAACATATTTTGCTTTAATTAAAAAACTTTTTTATATAAATAAAAAAATTAAATAGCATATTCAATTCATTATTTCATTTTCAAATAAATACACAGAAATATTAGTAAAAAAATAAAGATATTAAACATAAACATAAAATCATCCTGTCAAACACGAAGTAAATTGTTTTTTCTATTCTTCTTTGTGTTTTTCGCTTATTTTGACAGAGATGCCACTCGTTTACAATTTAAATAAATATAAAAATAGATTTGTCGACTGTCGTTAAGATGTATGTACTTAGTGAATCACTTAATCCTTAGTGCAAACAACAATAGCTGTCGATATATTTTGCGATTGTCGGATAGCTGAAATTTACAGAATCACACTACAGAAAACATTAATTTAAATTCAATGAATTTTAGAAAACGTCAAATGATATTTAAGAATTGCGAACATAAAAACTGTTACATAAATAAACGCAATTTGATGAGAATGTTATTTTTTATATATAAATTTTCACAATTTTTTTTGGATGAAAATTTGAAGTTTTTCAGAAAATAAAGAGAACAAATTATTTTATTATTTTTGGCATCCCTAATTTGAATATTTAATATTATAAATTTATTCCCTATGTTTTCCAAATATGGCAATATTTTAATAAAAAAATTGAGAGAGTTTTTTTTTGGTTATTATTTTGTTACTCCATCCGACCTATATGGCCGCAATGAAGAAATATTTGGCCAGTTAAAAGAAACTATACAGCCATCTCCAATTAGCACGATTTAATGCATATAGCCACCCTACACAACCATTATCTTTGCAATGGAGGTTAGGGCGAGCTATTTAATTAGCAAAAACTAAATTAAACGAGAAATTATGTCATATAACTGGAAACGCATGCATATAGGTATATAACCTAAATGCATGCCGATCAGCAACCACGATGACCAAAAAGCAAACACCGAAATAAATCCGAAAGAATAGAAAAGACGAAAACCAACCCAAAGAATTTGCTGAAATAATTTGGTATTAAGTTTAACAAATTGTTTACTTATTCATTTACATTTGTTATCAACACTCAAACCGAGGTGGAGGGTATCAACGATTCGGTACAGCCGAATTTAACACTCTTAGGGCCATTATTACAACTTCCCTCTAAAGTTAATGTTAGTTAAAGGTAACTTTAGCTAAAGTGAGCAATAAAGTTACCTTTAACTTCTTTTCATTATTACAACTTCCCAGTAAAATAAAATTAATATTTTTGATATTGTGGCAACACCAAAGGAAACACCGATTACTTTTGACCAAATGAATTGCTTTATAAAATACGTAGTGGCAACGTTCCTTTATTTGTTCGCAAGCAAACAATAGAATTAAAACTAAAAACCTTTATTATAAGTTGCATAATTGTTGTAAATGTGTAATAAAACTTTTTAAAAAATATACAAACATACATTTAAGTATATGCAAATAAATTTATTTCCAAAACTAAATTGGTGTGAATTTCTTCTTCATAGATCAGAAAATGTGGCAACATTAAATACATAAACCTCACGTTAAAAGTTAAAGGCAACAATATCTTCCCTTTAGCTTATCGGTCACTTTTAGCTTAAAGTATAGTTGTAATAACGAAAAACTAATAATCTGGCCGATAACATCCTAACTTTAGCTATTGGCAAGTTGTAATAATGGCCCTTACTTGTTTTAATTCAATATTTTTCGCTGAAACTTGGTAAGAATTTCGTTTTTAGAAATTTAACTCTTCTGTCTTTTTGGGATCAAAATGATGTAAAACTTATTATATATGTAAATTCAGAATTAATCTCAAACTTCTTGGAAATTTATTTTATTTTTTTTGAAAAAAATTAATTTTGAAATCATAATATACATATATATATTACTTTTTGTGGTTTTAAAAGTTGTACTTTTTAAACTAAAATTTATTTAATTTATTAAAAAATATTTTCATATTTTCCGCAGATGTGGAACTTTAAAAAATATCAGAAAATACATTTAATAGTGAAAATATTTGCTTAATATCTTCAAATACATTAGGAATATATATATATATTTTTATTTACAAAAACAACATATGTTATTTTTTGCTAAAAGAGGTCTAACTAAAATTTTGGGATATTCTATATTTTAAACTAAAATTTTTCTATCCACCACACCATTGTGCTTATCGAACTTAATTCCGGAGACCTCATAAACTAAGCTTTTTCTAGATACATATAACAAGAGAAATCGATTTAGCGATGACTTTCTGTCTGTGGGAATCATAATCAAACTCACGATAACTAGACTACTAGTTTTTGCAGAATATGGTTTCTGTTTAAAATAAAAAAAAATTGTTAATGGGTTAAGAGATATCGATGAAAATGTAAAAAGCTATTAAAAATATTCCATTTCTTCAAAAAGTACTTTGTGTTTAAAAAGTGCCTTTTGTTAAAAAATTACCATTTCTTTAAAAAGTAAATTTTCTTAAAAAAGAACTTTTTCTTAAAAAGGACTTTTTCTTAAAAAGGACTTTTTCTTAAAAAGGATTTTTTCTTTAAAAAGTACATTTTCTTAAAAAAAGTATCTTTTCATAAAAAGAACGTTTTTTCCATCAAATATCTTTTCTAAAAAATACCTTTTCTTACAAAGTAACTTTCCTTAAAAAAGTAATTTTTTTTTTAAAAAGTAAATTTTCTTAAAAAAATTCATTTTCTTCAAGAAGAAGCTTTTCTTAATATAGTAGTTTTTTTAAGTAGCTTTTATTAAAAAGTACCTTATTAAAAAAGTAAATTTTAATAAAAAAAAAGTAAATTTTCTAAAAAAGTACATTTTCTTAAAAAAGTACATATTCATAGAAAATTACATTTTCTTAAATAAGTACCTTTTCATAAAAAGTACTATTTATTAAAAAAAAGGTACAATTTCGTAAAAACTAATTTTCTTAAAAACGGACCTTTTCATGAGAAAGCACCTTTTCTTAAAAAAGGACATTTTCCTGAGAAGTAACTTTGTTTAAAACGAACATTTTATTATTTTTTTCATGAAGTACCTTTTCTAAAATAATATCTTTTCTTTAATAGTACCTTTTCTTATATAACTACATTCTCTTAAAAAATTAGTTTCTCTTAAAAAAGTATATTTTCTTCAAAAAGTACAATTTCATAAAAAAAACACATTTTCTTAAAAAAGTACCCTATCTGAAAATAGTTCAATTCCTTAGAAAAAGTAAATTCTTTTAAAAAATTACTTTTTCTTAATAAAAACTATTCTTAAAAAAAGGAAATTTTCTTAAAAAATTTCATAGAAAATTTCCTTTTCTTAAAAAAGTATAATTTTTTTTATTATTAAAATTAACTTTCTTAAAAAAGTTCCTGTTCTTAACAATTTACCATTTCGTAAAAAGTACCTTTTCTTAAAAAAGTACCTTTTCATAGAAAAGCACCGTTTCTTAAAAAAGTACTATTTCTTAAAATAGTACAATTTCTTAAAATAGTACCATTTCTTAAAAAGTACTTTTTCTAAAAAAGTACTTAAAAAAAAACATTTCTCAAAAAAGTACATTTCCTTCAAAAGTACTTTTTCTTAAAAAAGTTCCTTTTTTAAAAAAGTATATTTTCTTAACAGTACTTTTTCTTAAAAAAGTACTTTTTCTTAAAAAAGTACTTTTTCTTAAAAAAGTAATTTTTCTTAAAAAGATAATTTTTCTTAATATAGTACATTCTCTTAAAAAATACATTTTCTTAAAAAAGAAAATTTTCTTAAAATAGTACAATTTCTTAAAATAGTACCATTTCTTAAAAAGTACTTTTTCTAAAAAAGGACTTAAAAAAACTATTCTCAAAAAAGTACATTTTCTTAAAAAGTACTTTTTCTTAAAAAAGTTCCTTTTTTAAAAAAGTGTTTTTTCTTAAAAAAGTACTTTTTCTTAAAAGTGCTTTTCTTAATAAAAAAGTACTTTTTCTTAATAAGATAATTTTTCTTAATAAAGTACATTCTCTTAAAAAAATACATTTTCTTAAAAAGTAAATTTTCTGAAAAAGTACTTTCTCTTAAAAAAGTACATTTTCTTAAAAAGTACTTTTTTTGTTTAAAAGTAACTTTTTGAAAAAGCTAGTTTTCTTAAAAAAGTATTTTCTCTTTAAGAAAAACCTTTTCTAAATTTTCTTTAAAAAGTACCTTATTTTCAAAACGTAACTTTTCTTTTAAGAGTACTTTAAAAATTACATTTACTTAAAAAGTACCTACCTTTTATTACAAAAGGACCTTTTTTAAAAAAGTAAATTTTATTAAAAAGTACCTTCTTAAAATAGTAGCTTTTTTAAAGAGTCTTTCTTTAAAAAATTAAGTTCCCTAGAAAAATGCCTTTTCTTAAAAAGTTATTTTATTAAAAAAGTACATTTGCTTAAAAAGTACATCATCTCAAAAAGTACCTTTGCTTTTTCTTAAAAAAGTACTTTTTCTGAAGAGAAGTGGCTTTTTTTTAAATGGTAATCTTTTGAGAAAAGTATGTTCTCCCAAAAAATTACATTTTCTTAAAAAGTACCAAAGTCCAAAACACAAAGCCTATAAAGTTTAATGACGTCATGGAAACACCACTCGAACGCCCTGAGATAAACCCTATAGGAAATTTGTGAGATTTTCCCAACAAAAAGGTTGCGGAACATATGGTTTCCAGCAAAGCTGAGTTAGAAAAGGACCTACTGCAAGAATGGGAGAAAATACCACCTGACTATTGCACAAAATTAGTCGATTCCATCCCCAAAGACACGAAATGGTTATAAAGAACAAAATATTACGATACTGAACATAATGACGAGAATTACAAATCTTTGAAGACGTCCAAGTGTGGCCTGTGCACTTTTTATATCCTATACCACTAAGTAGTCAGGGTATAATGACGTTGTGCTGATGTTCGTAACTACAACAAATATTTGATCTAGTCTTCAAATCTTTGAAGACGTCCAAGTGTGGCCTGTGCACTTTTTATATCCTATACCACTAAGTAGTCAGGGTATAATGACTTTGTGCTGATGTTCGTAACTACAACAAATATTTGATCTAGCCCCATCCTTCCGTGTAGGTTAGGCTATGTCCGTCGGTCCGTCTGTGTGTCCATGAAAACCTTGTTGGTCGCAAATATGAATATATTTTGACAAAATTTAGCATATGTGACCTTCTCCGAGAAAAGGGACGTAGTGTGTGAAAATTAAGTTTTGAGAAAAAAACGCACTTAAAGTTTCTACACCCTTTTATGTACCAGAATCCACCGTTTTTGATACAACCCGTTTTTTGACACACTAGGTCCCTTTTCTCGGAGAAGGTCACATATACGCTTTTATTAGCCATAGGATGAACGCTATTGAAATTGGTGAAAATCGGTAAATGTTCAGACCAAGTCCCCATACAAATGACACTTTTGAGATCGACTTAAATTCCCATAATATCCAATTATCATATAGATCTTGGTCAAATTGGGATTGTGTATGTTTATTATATCAATTTATCAGTAGTCCAAAAATACAAACACTATGGACAATTCTTAGTCGTAGCCCACATATGAAGCTGATTCCCGATCTTCACTTAAATCTTTCAAAAAACAAAAATATTTCACAGATTTTTCTCAAATTTCGCTTGTATATGATTTTGCTAAAAAGGAGTAACTTCAACAAATATGGTGAGAATTGGTCTATTTTTCGATCTAGTCCCCACATAAATATAACATCCGAAAAGAAATTTTTTCAAATCTGCAGGCAAAAAAATTAATAACTATTCCATTCAGATTTGGGTTATGCTTATTTATTATACCCAATTAGTTGGACCTAAAACCAATTCTCTAAACTCTTGGTATATGGTATCGTATAGTCGGTATAGACCGACTATCCAATCCAATCAGAAACCAAATGGCAATTTTTTTTATTATTTTATTAAAGTTAGTTTATAATAGTTTCCGAGTTTGGCTTACAGTAACTGTATTCTTCGAAAAGAAATTTTTCTTAAAAAGTACCGTTTCTTTACAAAATACATTTTCTTAAAAAGCATCAAATCTTTTAAAACGTTTTAACAATTTAAAAAGAAGTAAGAAAATTATAGGTGGTCTAGACCGACTATACGATACCCTATACCATGCGTTTAGAAACCCTATCTCTTAGGCCCAACTAACTGGACATAGAAAATAAGCAAAAACCAAATTTGAGCGGGATTTTTATTAATTTTTTTGGCTGCAGATATAAAAAAGTTCATATCGGATGCTATATCTATAAAGGGGCTAGGTCCAAAAATGGACCGATCCTGATCATGTTTGGTAAAGTCTCTTGTATTTTGCAAAAATATGTACAAACAAAATTTGAGAAGAATCAGTGCAATATTTTTGTTTTTTAATAGATTTAACTGAAGATCGGGAAGCAGCTCTATATGGGGTTAAAGGGATCATTTTTGGACTACTCATTACTGGATGTAATGAACGCATACAAACCCAATTTGAGTAAGAACTATATGACAATTTGGATCTTATGGCAATTTATGTCGATTTCATATGGGTAATTTGTATGGGGGCTAGGTCTGAACATGGGCCGATTCTCACCAATTTCAATAGCGTTCATCCCATGGCCGATAAATGCTTATATACCAAACTTCATCAAAATATATTCATATTTGCGACCTGCAGTTTGATTACAAGCTTTACATGGACACACAGACGGACGGACGGACGGACGGACGGACATTGTTAAATCAACTCAGAAAGTGATTCTGATTCGATCGGTATAATTAAAGATGGGTCTAGGTCAAATATTTTTGGTTGTTACAAACAGCAGCACAAAGTCATTATACCCAAACCACATAGTGGTATAGGGTATAATAATATTTTATGCGGCAAACAGGCTCAGTTACCAATTTTTATCAAAAACATGGATTTTTATACCCTATACCACTATGTGGTTTGGGTATAATGACTTTGTGCTGCTGTTTGTAACAACCAAAAATATTTGACCTACACCCATCTTTAATTATACCGATCGAATCAAAATCACTATCTGATTCGATTTAACGATGTCCGTCCGTCCGTCCGTCCGTCCGTCCGTCCGTCTGTGTGTCCATGTAAAGCTTGTAATCAAACTGCAGATCGCAAATATGAATATATTTTGATGAAATTTGGCATTTGATCTTCTATCGGCCATGGGATGAACGCTATTGAAATTAGCGAGAATCGGTCCATGTTCAGACCTAGCCCCCATACAAATGACCCCTATGAAATCAACATATATTGCCATAAGACCCAAATTATCATACAAATCTTAATCAAATTGGGTTTGTATGTATATATTACATCCATTAATCAGTAGTCCAAAAATGATCCCTATTGGACAACTCTTAGTCATAGGCCCCATATAGAGCTGCTTCCCGATCTTCACTTAAATCTATCAAAAAACAAAAATATTGCACAGATTCCTTTCAAATTTGGTTTGTATATATTTTTTTAAAGTATAAGTGACTTACCGATCGACTCAGAATCACTTTTTGAGTTGAAATAGCAATTTCCGTCCGTCCGTCCGTCCGTCTGTTTGTCCATGTAAAGCTTGTAATCAAACTACAGGTCGCAAATATGTACATATTTTGATGAAATTTGGCATATAAGCTTACATCGGCCATGGAATGAATGCTGTTGAAACTGGTGAGAATCGGTCCATGTTCAGACCTAGCCCCCATACAAATGACCCCTATGAAATCGACATAAATTGCCATAAGTTCCAAATTATCATATAGATCTCAGTCAAATTGGGTTTGTATGTGTTTAATACATCCATTAATCAGTAGTTCAAAAACACTCACTACAGGAAAATTCTTAGTCATAGGCCCCATATAGAGCTGCTTCTCGATCTTCACTTAAATCTATCAAAAAACAAAAATATTGCACAGATTTTTCTCAAATTTGGTTTGTATGTATATATTTTTTCAAAGTATAAGTGACTTTACCAAATATGGTCAGGATCGGTCCATTTTTCGACCTAGTCCCCATTTAAATATAGTATCTGATATAAACTTATTCATATCTGCAGCGAAAAAAATTAATAAAAATGTCACTCAAGTTTGGTTTATGCATATTTGCTATATCCAATTAGTTGGACTGAAGAGATAGGGTCTCTTAACCATGGTATAGGGTATCGTATAGTCGGGCTAGACCGACTATAATTTTCTTACTTGTTTTTTTTAAATTTCCGATGATTTTGAATAATTTTTTATTATAAATAATTAACCATTACCGCGGTTAATGTTGTCGGATTTGCCATAAATTTTTAGATCTAAAGACAGGGGAAAAATAAAAAATATAATAAAGCGTTTCTGGCCCCTACTATTAATAAATTTTCAGTCAAAAATTTAGCTGTGAATAAGTGACACCATTAAATATCGTCTAAATTGGACATTTTCTTAAAGAAAAAATTCTTTTCAATTTTGTCATAAGAAAAGTTGGATAGAGAAAAGCACATTTCAAGAAACAATTCTTTGCAATTCTGTTCTATAGTGCGATGGTTGGAAAGAAGTCAGTAGTGGAGTTTCTTGTTAATTTAGTGGCCTATAAATTTAATACGAAATTAAATTGAAATTTTCTTTAGACATTATTGAATATTGAAATCAATACAATTTGAGTACAACTAACAAAATAGATTAAAATCTAATTTAATTATGATAAAAAACAACTCTTTTCCAATATCCAGCTGTGCTGATTCATGTAATATGCATGTTTTTTTTTTAAATAAAAATCGAATGAATGGACTGGAAGGCAGTCAATATTTGTACTACTTTTTGTTAAAAGAAATATTAAAAATTTTAAATGTTTATTTTTGTTTAGTTTTTTCGGTTAACTTCTTGTTTTTATTATTATTATTATTATTGTCTGCAAAGGTATTTTGTTAATGTTGTTGTTGTTATACTGATTGTCCTATACAAATATGAGTATTGTTTGGTATTGTAATAAAACCAATACTGTTAACGCCCCCCTTTTCATTTCATAAATATCATGAACCTTTTTGTCCAGTCACAAGTCTTATTCAATTCCGTTTAATCACTTCGCAAATACACACAAAATAAAAATATATATCTGCAAATGGCCTTAAGCTATTTTGGTGGGTTCTTTCTTGGCTGTGCTGTGGTGTGGTGTTGTGTGCTGTGTGCTCTCCTTTCTTTGGGGGGTAATTAATTTCATTTGTTCTGCGTACCCAGGTGGTACCGGTTGGTTAGTAGTGAAGGAAGGAATGCTATTATTAGTGATTTCCCTAAAAACATACAGCCAGCAAGCCAGCCATTCAGTTATACTGTACATAATTAAGATGTTTCAATTAAGTGGAGTCATGTCTTCATATTTTTTTCTGTGTTTATACCCTATACCAGTATGTGGTCAGGGTATAATGACTTTGTGCTGGGGTTTGTAACTATCAAAAAAATTTGACTTATACCGATCGACTCAGAATTACTTTCTCACTCGATTTAGCGATGTCCGTCCGTCTGTCCGTCTGTGAGTCCATGTAAATCTTGTAAATATATTTTGATGAGATTTAGTATAAGGCTTGTGTACGATAAAATTAGTGCACGATTAACTTCAAATAACTTTTGAACTAATTAACAAAAAACAAGTAAGACTGTTAAATTAATCTTTGATACCCTCCACCTCGGTTTGAGTATTGATAATAAATGTAAACAAAATATTTGAAAAAGTAAACAATTTATTAAACTTACCCCCCTATCACACATCACACTGCAAGTTCGAAAAACTCAATACACTCACATTTTTTTTTACTAACACACACATTTTTCGCAGTGGTCACACTAATGGCACCAAATTTTTCGTGCGAGTAGTGGCTGCCACTAACGATGATTAATGTTACCCTGTTATAAATTTAATGCAAATTTACTGGATTCTGCAAAAGTGTAATTAAAGTTTTAACTTGTTAAATCTATTATTATGATTTATTTCTTGAAATGCGCATATAAAAACACAAGTTTGTTAATTATAGAGCATAAATATTATTAACTATTATTAAAATAAAACTAATAATAATAAATGTAAACATTTTCCCTCAAACATGTGCCTGTATAATAAACTCGGTAATTCTATTTAAAAAAAATAAGAGAGAGAAGTAAACAAATTTTTTCAAGTTTACGCCTCGACAACATTTTAAAAATGAGATTGCAGTCAGATGTGTGAGCACAAAAGTTAATGGCGATGGATTCGACTAATTCGAAAAATTGTTCGTTGATAATATGTACGCAACGATTTCACAGTTGCAGTGTGATGTGAGATAGCAGGGTTAATACCAAATTATTTCAGCCAATTCTTTGGGTTGATCGGCTTAACAGATGATTTTTCTTTATTTCAAGAGTTGGTCTATAAAGCTCTCTCATATTATTAATTCGCGCTCCCACGAGGAAAGATCGTTTTCGTCTTTTCTATTATTTCGGATAAAAGAAAACACGTTTCGATGTTCGCTTTTTGGTCATCGTGGTTGCTGATCGGTAAGCATTTAGGTTATATACCTATGTGCATGCGTTTCCGGTTATATGACATAACCTCTCGTTTAATTTAGTTTAAGTTTTCGCAAATTAAATAACTCGCCCTAACCTCCATTGCGAAGGCAGTGGTTGTGTAGGGTGGCTATACGCGTTAAATCGTGCTAATTGGAAATGGCTGTATAGTTTCTTTTAACTGGCCAAATAATTCTTTATTGCGGCCGTATAGGTCGGATGAAGTAACAAAATAATAACAAAAAAAAAAAGCTCTCTCAATTTTTTTTGTAAAATATTGCCATATTTGGAAAACATAGAGAATCACTTTTTTTTTTACATATTAAAAGAGAGTTTTTTTTAATAATATATGTTTTCATATATTGACTCCAACCAATACTACTACCTGGGAATTATTATCGAACTTAAATTTTTTGGGTTTTACTTTTGAAGTCATCTTGAACACTGGGTCAAATTAGGGATGCCAAACGCAAAAAACCAAATATCCCAAAAATTTCAAATAAAATAATTTGTTACCTTTATTTTCTGAATAACTTCAAATTTTCATCGAAAAAAATTGTGAAAAATAATATATAAATAACATTCTCATCAAATTGCGATTTATTTATGTAACAATTTTTATGTTCGCAATTTTTAAATATCATTTGAGGTTTTCTAAACTTCATTGAATTTAAATTAATGTTTTCTTATCCTGAAATGCTATTAATTTTTTTTTTTTTTTTGTTAACCAACACTCAGGGGATGCCCCCTACAAATGCAGTGCATTGTGTTGATTTAAGGAAAATAGGTTATGGGAAGGAGGAGAGAGGGAGTAGTGATTATGGATATTAGACTTAAATTTTATTAGATTATAACTGTCAGGAAAGACCTCTGCGGGGAGTTTATTCCACATACGGCTAGTTCGACTGATAAACGAATTCCCTCTGTAATGCGTTGTGCGGTCAACTGGACAATAGACTACAAACGGATGTGATCTACTAGAGAATTGGGTAGAGCGAACCGAAACTCGGGCACTTGGAATAAGTTCGCTAATCTCAGAAAAACATTTCCCATGTTAATATCTATAGAACAGTGCTACACAAGTCACATTACGACGGTGTTCCAATGAATCAATAGAATTGGATACCCTACTGTCATTGTTGAGCGCCAACGCCTTCCTTTGCACACGGTCCAGTAGCTCCAAAATAGACTTCGAAGCCCCTGCCCATATATGGGAGTTGTATTCCATTTTCGGTCGGATGTAAGTGGTATAGATTTTAAGGAGATCAGAAGGAGTGAAGTAATTTCTACACCGTTTTAAAAAACCAAGACACTTGAATGCTTCTTTCGACACTTGAAAAACATGTTCGTTCCAACGAACATCACATTGAATTCTCATGCCCAGAACATCAAGAGTATCCGATTCCTCAATACCTATACCACCCATATATACAGATGACATAGTTGATTCCATGGCCCTATGGGTCAACATACAACATTGGGTCTTCAGCGCATTAAAATCAACCATATTCGCTTTACCCCACTCGGAGATTATTAAGAGGTCTTGATTGAGTGTGTCATTCATTGTTCGCCTTTTGCCCCCAACCTCCAAGAGGCTTGGCCTACAATTAAAGGAAAATGAATGACAAATGCTGCTGTCATCTGCGAAAGAGTATATAGAGTTAAAAGTTAGGCCAAGAAGGTCGTTCAGAAAGATAAGGAAAAGAGAAGGAGAAAGAACGGAACCTTGGGGTACCCCTGAATTAAGCTGAAACTCATTAGATGAGACCCCATCAATAACAACACGTATTGTTCGGTCTCTGAGAAAACTCGATATAAATCGAGAGAAGTCATTACCGACCCCAAATGCAATAAGCTTTGATATCAATGCACCGTGCCATACACGGTCGAATGCCTTGGAAATATCCAGAGCAACCACTTTACTTTCGCCAAAATTGCGAATGGATCGACTCCAGCGCTCAGAAAGTAGAGATCCGAAAGAACCTTTTTAACTGCACGTGCTCGGAAGAATATTTTAGGCATAGTACAAGATACTCTTTCGAGTTCGGGCAGTGGTTGATCGCTATCCGGCAAAAATGAATTTTTTGCAAAAAGTTCAGCTAAAAGGTTAGCCTTATCAACCGGGTCAGTGAATATTTGGTCATTCATTATAAGAGTTGGGATAGTAGAACTAGCATTATTCTTTACTCTTTTAACAAATGACCAAAAGCTCTTGCTGCCCCGAGGAGCAGAAAGAACTTTAGCACGAAGACGCTGATCGTGAAGAAACTTTTCGCGCCTTAGTACTTTGGCACATTCATTTCTCGCCTGTTTGCGTAGCAGTTCAGTGACGGAATTTTTATTTTCACGCCAAAGTCTGAATGCTTCCTCTCTGGATCTGACTGCATCTCTGCAAGTCTGGTTAAACCAAGATTTTTGATTAGGTTTAGCCGAAATGCGCTTTGATGGAATGAATAATTTCATACCAGGCACTATTATTTTTTCCACCATTATCGCAGCAGCATCAACATTATTATCTAGGAAACAAAGTTTCCAGTTGAAATGCTTGAAGAAATCGTTGAGCTCGGCCCAACGAGCCTTTTCGTAGATGAAAACTGAGCGTTTCATAGCTGGTGTTGAAACACTGTGAAGTACAGAGTACGAAAAAGAAGCGGAAATGGTACAATGATCCGAATTACCAAGAGGTGCAAGTATTTTCACTTCATACTTGTCAGGGTGTGAAGTTAGAAAAAGGTCGAGAGTATTCTGTCTTTGCCCTTCAATGCACGGAATGTGCGTTGGTTCATTCACTAGTTGCGCTAAGTGGTTATGCGCGGCGAAAAGCTCAACGTAACGGCCTTCGGGAGTTGTTTGACTCGAATGGTGAAGCCAAGAAGAGTTGTGAATATTAAAATCGCCGGCAACTACGATTTCGCTATTCGGGCAACTCTCTAGGATTCTAGTTATGGATTCAGAAAGGGCATCGAAGCTATTATAGGTATGCTCCCTTTCTATGTTTGGGCTTCTGTAAAGAAACCCGAAATGTAAAATGTGTGACCCGATTTTGAACTTAACCCAAAGTGAGTTAAATTCTGCATCATTACAGTTATAATGTTGCTGGAACTGGTACACAACATTGTCACGAATGTACATTGCAAGGCCCCTATGGAAAGAAAAAAGGGATAGAAGGTGATAACCAGGTACATGAAAATCCTGTCTCCTGAATGGCAATATTTTTAAATGTAAACATATTTGGTGTTTTCTGAATTCCAATTTGTGTTTAAAGAATAAAATTTATATTTTAAGAATTCAATTGTTGTCTTCTAAATTTCAAGTTATTAACGACGTTTTAATATGATTTTCTGAAATTCAATTGATATTTTCAATTTTATAATTGGAAATCTGAATTCCAGTTTTTACAATTGATATTTTCTTAAATATGAATGGAAAATTTAAAAGGTATTGCACCTTGTGAATAATAATGCATTTATGTGAATTATAATGCTTTAGAAATTATAAACAATATTTAAGAATTATATGTAATCGCAATCAGATATTTTGTAGGTAAAGCAGAATAATAATTCTATACTAGTAGATTCCAGCACTCGGAATTCGAGTGTAATTTCTAGACAGCTTTATTTTTCAACTTAGCCAATTCACAAACCAACACTTTTATGGTTTATTATTATTGTGAATGAAGACAACAAACTCATTAACAAATTTAATAAAACACACATGGCTTATGTATAATTTTATTTATGTGTTAGTAGCAACTTTAAATGCAATTTACTCAAAATAAAAGAAAAAATTTAAAAGTCTGTAAATCTGCAAAACGGCTAAAAAGAAATACCTTTCAAATAATATACGTTTGGTCAAAAACGGAATAAAACGGTAGAACAAAACATCGGTCACAAGAAATCGCCTAGCCTATGTAGAACTGTTTTGAAAGCAAAAAACTCATTGCTTCTTCTTTACTCAGCTCTATGTATACTTTTAACATTGTTGTGTTTGATATCTAATTGAAAATTTTAACATTCATGTTAAAATAGAAATAAATATGTATTGCAAAGCTAATTAGAATAAAAATTGTGGCGCCATCTAATGTGGCATAGTCACACTTAACAAAATGAAGTGACACCCTGTTAATGCAAAATAAGTGTATTTTCCCTAAAACAAAATATTTCAGTATTTTATATAAATAAAATAATATACCGATTTATATTTGTATATATAAATATTACACACACATAATACAACATCAAAAGTTATTGTTGAGTTTTCTTTAAATAAATTAATACATAAAATTAATACATAAGTTTTATTTTTTTATTAACAACAGGTAGTTTAGCATTATTTGCTTTAGATGTTGGTGAATTTTTACTCTCTTTATATTAACTCGTAGTGTCTGCTT
The DNA here is from genome assembly GCA_963682025.1 of Cordilura impudica. NCBI lineage: Eukaryota > Metazoa > Arthropoda > Insecta > Diptera > Scathophagidae > Cordilura > Cordilura impudica. The sequence continues at coordinate 318,053,346 of OY821517.1, read as the reverse complement.
GTCTGCTTTTAGTCAAAATTTTGGATCGATTTTTAGCCCCTTTACCGTGACCCAATCGATCTGAAACTTTGCAGGCATAGGGTTAATTTTTATTATATTATTACCACAGCGACCACAAAAACAACAAGTCCAGCTATGACAACAATACAACATTTAGAATAACAACAAGAACAATACAGAAACATATATTTTTTTAAATTTTTTTTAGTTCTTCAGTGATTTCTCTAGACCTATTAAACCGATTTTCATGATTTTTGAAACAGAAACCTTCTCATGATGTTGGTCAGTCATTCTCACTAAAAACGAGCGCCCAAGTTATCCTATTGAGAGCGTGATCGTGACAGGAACAACATAGACAAATCATATTTTTCAAGACTTTTTTAATTCTTCATTCAATTCTCGCGACCTAATCAACCGATTTGGACGTTTTTAAATAGCAAACTTCTCAGGATGTTAATGAATCATTTTTTATCCCAATGAGCACCCTAGCTGCCCGATTGAAGCCGTCATCGTGATTTCCACAGACGGACAGACGAACATCGCTATATCATCTTGGCTTGTGCTAAGGATCACAAATATATATATTTTAGGAGGTCCAAAAATTTTTCTCTAATTCTTACAGACGGAATGACAAACTTATATATACCCCCTGCACATTGGGCGGAGGGTATAAAAATTCAAAATACGTTTTATGAACAGAAATCATATTTGTGTTTACACTTAATAAATAAAATATTATACAGTAATAGGCAAGGCTATTTATTGTGGCCGCTGCTACTCTTTTAGTTATCAATCGATTTTGACAAAAAATATACCACTTGAAAGGCATTTCTTTGCAGATGTCCACTAGTTATATTTACAGATGCACAACATCCGGAAATTTTTTTTGGAGTAATATTCATTTAAAGTTGCTACTATCACATACATAAAACACATACTGAGTGTGTGCTCATTATAAATATCAAAAGCCCTGTGTTGAATTGTGAATTGGCTAAAATTGATTAGCATACCTTTAGGATCTTATAAAATTATTTATTAACAAATCCATTTATATATCAACCATGTGTTCAACAAATATTTATAATGAAATTTAATAAATTTTATTTAAGTATTTATACATTTTTTATAAGCTTATAAGCCTTATAAGTTTCTGTCGGCCATAGGATGAACGCTATTGATACTGGTGAAAATCGATTCATGTTCAGGCCTAGTCCCCATACAAATGACTCCTATGAGATCGACTTAAATTGCCATTATATCCATATTATCATGTAGATCTCGGTCAAATTGGGTTTGCGTATGTTTATACCCTATACCACTATGTGGTTTGGGTATAATGCTGTCAAAAATATTTGACCTAGACCCATCTTTTATTATACCGATCGAATTAGAATCACTATCTGATTCGATTTAACGATGTCCGTCCGTCCGTCCGTATGTAAACCTTGTAATCAAACTGCAGGTCGCAAATATGAATATATTCTGATGAAATTTGGTACGTAAGCTTCTACCGACCATAGGATGAATGCTATTGAAATTGGTGGGAATCGATCTATGTTCAGACCTAGCCCCATACAAATGACCCCTATGAAATCCAAATTGTCATATAGATCTTAGTCAACTAGTCAACTTAGTCATAGGCCCCATATGCTTCCCGATCTTCACTTAAATCTATCAAAAAACAAAAATATTGCACTGATTCTTCTCAAATTTTGTTTGTATATATTTTTGCAAAATACAAGAGACTTTAGCAAACATGGCCAGAATCGGTCCATTTTTGGGCCTGGTCCCCATATAGGTATAGCATCCGATATGAACTTTTTCATATCTGCAGCCAAAAAAATTAATAAAAATCCCACTCAAATTTGGTTTGTGCTTATTTTCTATATCCAGTTAGTTAGGTCTAAGAGATAGGGTCTCTAAACGCATAGTATCGTATAGTCGGTCTAGACCGACTATAATTTTCTTACTTGTTATTATATCAATTTATCAGTAGTCCAAAAATAAACCCTATAGAAAAATCTTTAGTTGTAGCTTCCATATAAAGCTGATTCCTGATTTTCACTTAATGTATCAAAAAACAAAAATATTGGACAGATTTTTCTCAAAAGTATATGTTTTTGCAAAAAATAAGTGATTTGCGGTCAATTTTTCGAGCCAATCCCCATATAAATATAGCATCCGATACGAACTTTTCCATAACCGAAGGCAAAAAAATAATAACAATGCCGCTCAAATTTGGTTTATGCTTATTATACCCTATACCACTATGTGGTTTGGGTATAATGACTTTGTGCTGCTGTTTGTAACAACCAAAAATATTTGACCTAGACCCATCTTTAATTATACCGATCGAATCAGAATCACTTTCTGAGTTGATTTAACAATGTCCGTCCGTCCGTCCGTCCGTCTGTGTGTCCATGTAAAGCTTGTAATCAAACTGCAGGTCGCAAATATGAATATATTTTGATGAAATTTGGTATATAAGCTTTTATCGGCCATGGGATGAACGCTATTGAAATTGGTGAGAATCGGTCCATGTTCAGACCTAGCCCCCATACAAATTACCCATATGAAATCGACATAAATTGCCATAAGATCCAAATTGTCATATAGATCTTACTCAAATTGGGTTTGTATGCGTTCATTACATCCACTAATGAGTAGTCCAAAAATGATCCCTTTGACCCCGTATAGAGCTGCTTCCCGATCTTCACTTAAATCTATTAAAAAACAAAAATATTGCACTGATTCTTCTCAAATTTTGTTTGTACATATTTTTGCAAAATACAAGAGACTTTACCAAACATGATCAGGATCGGTCCATTTTTGGACTTAGTCCCTTTATAGATATAGCATCCGATATGAACTTTTTCATATCTGCGGCCAAAAAAATTAATAAAAATCCCACTCAAATTTGGTTTTTGCTTATTTTCAATGTCCAGTTAGTTGGGCCTAAGAGATAGGGTTTCTAAACGCATGGTATAGGGTATCGTATAGTCGGTCTAGACCGACTATAATTTTCTTACTTGTTTTTTATATCTAATTAGGTGGACTTAAGAGAAAGGGCCTTTAAACGCATGGTATAGGGTATCGTATAGTCGGTCTATAATTTTCTTACTTTTTAGTATTGTATGGCGAAAGAAGACAATACAATACGAGTACAATACAATAAAATGCCAGTCTTTATAAAACGGAAGTTAAAAATTTGTTTAAAATTTTTCGTATATGTTTTTTATTACTTTTATTTAGCTCAACAACTGTTTATTTAATAACATTTTTTAAATGTTATATTGTTTTTTTTTTTTTTAAATTATTTCTTTAATATGAGGAAATTTAATATTATGATGTATTTCTTGGCCAGTAATCTAAATGATTTCAGTTTTCAATTAAAAAGTAAATGAAATTGTCATATTGCCAATTTTAGTTGGCGCCTCCATTTATTGACGTTTTTATGTCAGGCTTCGGAAAACTAAACAATAAATATTAGAAATATTTCATGAATAACATTATTAAAGTATATTTAACGAAACAATTTCGTTGTTTTGAAGTCTTTTTCTACATTTTTTATATTTCTTTCTGTTATATTCCTCAAAATATAACCTTTTCTTAACAAACTTTATTTTCTTTTTGTGTTGTTGCGATTTTGTGTTTTTAAATTTTTCCGTTGATGTGCAATCTTCCTTAAATTAAGAACAATCGAATTAAGAACAATCGTACTTGCACTGACCAAGAAGTGCAAGTACGAGTGTATGTGAGATAGACGCAGGTTCAAGCCTCACGGCCGAACTAAGTAGAAAAATTTCATATAGAAACAATCTATTCAATTATAACTTAACAATTATCACAATGTTCAATAAATCGCTGATGAAGGCTGAAATGCCAGAAACCGGTCCGATTAAGAATACAGTGAAGTTATGAATATTTAGAAATATATGCTTTCTTCTTCTCTACCATGCACCATTGAAATAACAAAAACAATCGTTTTATTTGTATGTTTAAATTAAAAGTATGCGTACAGCGTTACATATTCGTCGAAACAGCGAGTCAGTGATGAGCGTGAATATATATTATATGATGTTCCCATCATAATGCGACATCTTAACAACTTATGTTTTTTGTGTCACAAATATCTGGAACCTTTTCGCTGAAAAATTGGATTTATTTACAGTTTTTTTTTTAAATTATCTAGAAATACTAGATAAGGTCCCTGCAAAAGCTACACATACATAAATTGTTATTATTAAAATAATTCTAGCAGATTCCAGCGCTCGAAATTCGAATACAATTTCTAGGCAGCTTTATTTTTCAACTTAGCCAGTTCACAAACCAACACTATTTTGGTTTATTATCGTCGTGAATGACTCATTAACAAACACATTAATAAATTTAATAAAACAGACATAGTATGTGTTAGTAGCAACTTTAAATGCAATTTACTCAAATCAAAGGAAAAAATTTAAAAATCTGTAAATCTGCAAAACGGCTAAAAAGAAGTAGCTTTCAAATAATATATGTTTGGTAAAAATCGGGATAAAACAGTAGAACGAAACATCGGTCACAAGTAATAGCCTAGCCTATTAATGTTATAGATATCTGCTTGAAACTCTTTAAGCTTTTTGGAAGAAGTCAGTCTAGACCGACTATCAGATATCATACACCATGAATTTATAGATAGGATCTTAGGTCTAATTAATTGGATTTATAAAATATGCATAAACAAAATTTGAGCGATATTGTTATGAATTCGTTGCCCGCCAATATGAAAAAGTTCATATCGGTTGCTAGTTTCATATAGGCACTAGGTCGAAAAATGGACCAATCATAACCATGTATGGTAAAGTCATTTCTTTCGATAAAGCATATACAAACCAAATTTGAGAAATATCAGTGGCATATTTTTTTTTATTTTTGAATTTTACATAAAGATTGGGAAGCAGCTTTATGTGGGGGCTATGACTAAGAATTGACCTATATTGTTGATTTTTTTGACTAGTGATTAATGGATATAATAAACACACACAAGTTCAATTTGAGACCAAATTATCATATTGAACTTGTGTTAATTGTGATAATTTGGATCTCAAATTGAACTTGTGTGTGTTTGTCTGTAATAATTAGGGTAATTAGTCCAAAAATAAACCGTATAGGACAGTCCTTAGTCGTAGCCACCATATGAAGCTGATTCCTGATATTCACTTAATCTATCAAAAAAACGAAAATTTTGCACAGGTTTTTTTTTTAAATTTGGTTTGTATATGTTTTTGCAAAAAATAAGTGACCTTACCAAATATGGTCAGAATCGGTCCATTTTCTGACCATATAAATATAGCATCCAATAAGAACTTTTTCGTATACGAAGGCAAAAAATTAATAACTAACAAATATATTTGGCCTAGATATTTTATTACACCGATAGACTCAGAATCACTTTTTGAGACGATTTGGCAATGTCCGTCCGTCCGTCTGGCCGTTTGTCCGTCTGTTGGTCTGTCCGTCTGTCCGTCTGTCTGGCTATGTGTCCATGTAAACCTTGTAATCAACTTACAGGTCGCAAATATGAATATATTTTGATAAAATTTAGTATGTTAGCTTCTATCGGACATAGAATCAATTCTATTGAAATTGGTGAAAATCGGTTCATGTTTAGACCTAGTCCTCATAGAAATCGACTTAAATTACCATAATATTCAAATTATCAAATAGATTTCGATAAAGTTTGGTTTGTGTATATTTATTACATCCATTAATCAGTAATCCAACTATAAACTCTGTAGGAAAATCATTAGTCGTAGCCCACATATAAAGCAGATTCCTGATTTTCACCTAATCTATCAAAAAACAAAAATATTGCACAGGTTTTTTTCAATTTTGGTTTGTATGTGTTTTTGCAAAAAATGAGTGATCTTGCCAAATTTGATCAGCAACGGTCTATTTTTGGACCTAGTCCCCATATAAATATAGAATCCGATATGAATTTGTTCATATCCGAAGGCAAAAAAATTAATAACAATGCCACTCAAATATGGTTTATGCTTATTTCCTATATCTAATTAGTTGGACGTAAGAGATAGTGTCTCTAAATGCATGGGATAGGGTATTTATTTTTCAATGAAGTTTTAGGTTCGATTATCACGAAAGTTCAGCCTTCGCGACAGCTCTGGTTTTTAATTACTCGAAAATACCGAGTGTGCACTGTATATGGATTGGAATGATAACATATACAACATGTTGCTACAACAGATGTTTATAAACATTATCCTAATTTTGCTTTTGTTTCATAAAAAAAAATTTTTTTTTTGTAATTCATCTTTATTTATTGAATCTTCACATAGGTTTGTGAACTAACAATAAGTTATTCAAATCTTAAAACTAGAACTCAAATATTAAATCCAGCCAGTGCCAGACAAAATTTCATTTAATCTATATACATATGTAATCTAATAAAATAAATAAATAAAAGAAAAAATTGTAGCAATCCATTTTTCATCCAATGAGATCAGCAGTCTCCCTCCTTCTTAAGCGTTGGTGGATACGATTGTTGATTAAGTTACGTGCTAGAGGGTTCGGGTGAGACTCTAGCTTTTCCAAATATTTTTCACTATATCTAGTGATTTCGTACTTTACTAGAGAAACATTGAAGTCTCTGTGCAAATGTGAGTTTCTTAGTTTCTTACGTACCATGGTGGGCCTGTAATCATTCTCAAAATCTTGTTTTGGCATCTTTGTATTCTTTCAGTGGTTGAAGCTGAGCCTGTTCCCCATAACTGAATACCATAGCACCAAATGGATTTGAAAATCGAGTTATATACAATCGAGACTTAATTTCGAGTTCCTACCAATTAGCCAGGTGAATTGGACTAACTTCAATTTTATTTGTGTCAATTTAGCGTCAATTTGGCTTTTCCAGGTAGCTCGGTGATCAAGATGTAGTCCGAGATATTTAACAGAGGCGTATAGGCTGGTTCCTAATTGGAATTTGAGGGCAAGTCTCCCTTCTTAGGGTAAAAGTTACGCGGGCCCAAGATACTACCTTGTGATACACGAGCAAGAATTGTCTGTGAAGGGCTCACAAAACTTTTCTCTCTTATAGCGAATTTTCTATTAATTATATAGCTCTCCATTAGCTTATGTGTGTTCAGGGGCAACAACTGTTTAATTTTATAGAGGAGTCCCTCGTGCCAAACTCGGTCGAAGGCTTGCGAGACGTTTATAAAAAGTGCAGAGCAGTACTTTTTCTCTTCATAAGCTCTTCTTATGACACTTACAATTCTGTGAACTTGCTCAGTGGTGCTGTGTTTTCGTCTGAAACCAAATTGATGTGCTGGATTGACATCATTTTGATCTACGGATATTGTAAGTTTGTTTATCAAAATTCTCTCGAATAATTTTGACAAGTTGGATAGTAAACTTATTGGTCTATACGAATCGACCTTTGTGTGATCTTTACCTGGTTTATGTATCATTGTAACGAGTGAAACTTTCCATTCTGGGGGGAAAATGTTCAAGGCGAATTATAGTATTAAAAATAAACAGAATTATCCCTAATGCTATTCGGGGTAACTCCAAAAGCATTTTATTACTGATCCCAGCCTTTTCGACCCCTCGAATCTCAAAACGAAGGTACACTGCTCTATGCAGTGAAGTAACAGGTGGCAACTCATCAATAGAACTAGGGGTTACATTTAGAGTAAAAACTTTTTTAGATGTTCCAAAAACAGATCTCCCTTCTCTTTGTCATTCCTAGCCCATCATCCACTTTCCTTTCTTAGAGGAGGGTTACTTACAACAGGTTTTTTAAGATTTTTTGTAGCACGCCACAAAGAGTAATCAGTTTTTTCTGTTGGATCCAGTTTCTCAAGATAACTATTCAATTTAGCGTTTCTTTGTGTTTCAGGCAGTTTCCGTAGGTTTTTCATGCATTGTTTCAATTGCTGCTAAAGTTGAGGAGATCTGTGCAGTTGCCACTCTCTTCGAATTTTTATTTTTTCACCTAATAGCCTTGCAACATCTACAGAAGTAGTTCTATATGGCCTGGTGTGACGAGGAGGTTTAGTAGCAAGTTGAGCAGCTAGTTTGAGATTTTGTTCGAAGTTAACAATCGAGAGGTCAATATCATCTGGTGTTCTTAGCGGAAAGCTTTCTGTGCAATGGGTACTAAGAAACTTTTTGTATTTTAGCCAATCAGTATTACTTAAAAGCGTTAAATCACCAGATGGGGACACAATATTTTCGAAATAGTAACAATAACGGGTGTGTGGTCAGACGAGAGTTCCAATGAAGATTCTACATGCACAAGTTCTTTTGCGATGTTCTTCTTTGATCCGAAATCGATAAAATCGGGTATTTTTTGCCCATCTGTTGGCCAGTACGTTGGTTCTCTGCTTGAGACCACATCCATACCCATTTAAGAAATTGTGTTGAACAAAACACGACCCTTCGGGGAAATAAGCCGTGATCCCCCAGAATGTATGCTTGGCATTAAAATCGCCAGCAACTATGAAACGAGGGCCTAGTGATAAAAAAATAATATTAAAATAAAACAAACAACAATTGGATTTACTATTTTGTAGCTTAAATTCTGTCAGTAAATAAAAATTATTTGTTAAATATTTTTTCCATTTTCCTAAAACTATATTGATATAAAATATGACCCTGACTCGAACGGTATAAGAAAAGGTGGGTCTTGGCCATATATTTTTGATAGTTACAAACATCAGTACAAAAATTCAAAGATTGAGTTTCAACGTGACAAATTTTATGGAGTTTTGTTAGTATTTCAAAAGTTCGATTTTTTATCTATTTTTCTGAAGGTTGAAGTCGATTTATTTTTATTTATTTTTTTATTTGTATTTCTTTAATATTAGAAGGCTTACAATTTGACTTATTTGTTTAAAGAGGTTAGAAATATACATTCTTTTCTACTTTAACATAATGTTTTTATAATAATGTTGATTTCGTGTATTTTATGTTAGATTAGAAAAATTTTGAAAAAAAACCTTTTTATACCCTCCACTCCAGTGTGCAGAGGGTATATATAAGTTTGTCATTCCATTTGTAATAATTAGAAAAAAAATTTTGGACCCCATAAAATATATATATTTGTGATCCTTATAACAACCGGAGTTGATATAGCGATGTCCGTCTGTCCGTCTGTCCGTCTGTGGAAATCACGGGCAGCTAGGGTGCTCGTTGACATAAAAAATAATTCATTAACATCCTGAGAAGTTTGCAATTTAAAATCGTCCAAATTGGTCAATTAGGGCCCGAGATTTGAATAAAGAACTAAAAAAAGTCTTGAAAAAATATAATTTTCTAAGTTGTTCTTGTCACGATCACGTCCTCAATAGGATAGCTAAGGTGATCATTTTTAGTGAGAATGATTCAACAAATTCATGGGAAGATTTCTATTTCACAAATCATTAAAATCGGTGGAACAGGTCCAGGGAAATCTCTGAAAAAGTAAAAAAAAAAATGAAAAATATGATGTTTCTATATTGTTCTGGTTGTTATTCTAAATGTTGTATTGTTGTCATAGCTGAACTTGTTGTTTTTGTGGTCGCTGTGGTAATAATATAATAAAAACTAACCCTTTGTACATTTGTACTCTGGTAGAAAAATTTAAAAGTTTCCATTGTTTTGGCATCACTAAAAAATTTACTAGATCATTTCTGTCATTGCCGTGAGCCTGCCTGCAAAGTTTCAGATCGATTGGGTCACGGGAAAGGGGTTAAAATCGATCCAAGATTTTTTCGACAAGCAGACACTACGAGTTAATATAAAGGGAGTAAAAATTCACCAGCATCTAAAGCAAATAATGCTAAAATATGTACCTAGTTGTTAATAAAAAAAAAACAATGTAAACTTAGCAAAAAAAAATTTTATATATTAATTTATTTAAAGAGAAAAACACAAAAATAACGTTTGATGTTGTATTTTTTGTGTGTAATATTTACATATACATACATACACATATTAAATAATACAAATAATATACATATATACTATATATGTATATCCATAATAACTGCATGTTAGAAATAAATCGGTATATTATTTTATTTACATAAAATTCTGCAATATTTTGTTGTGGGGAAAATACATTTCTTTTGCATTAACAGAGTGTCACTACATTTTGCTCAGCGTGACTATGCCACAGTAGATGGCGCCACAATTTTTGTTCTAATTAGCTTTGCAATAGTTATTTCTATTTTAACATGAATGTCAATATTTTCAAATAGATATCATACAGAACAATGTTAAGAGTATACACGGGCTGGTCTTTTATTTCATACGTTTTTTCATTATTCTTCTACAAATATGAACATAAGTTTGGCATACTAACTTTTTGTTGTCTTTACAAAATAGAGTTACCGAGTTCATCAATGAGTTTTTTGCTTTCAAAACAGTTCTACATAGTTATATAGAATTATTATTCTGCTTTACCTATAAAATATCTGATTGCGATTCTAACGACATCTAATTTTTAAAAATTGTTTATAATTACCAAAGCAGTATTATTCACATAAATACAAAATTGCACTTTTTAAATTTTCCATGCAAATTTTAGAAGATATCAATTCTAAAAACTGGAATTAAATTTTCCAATTATAAATTATAAAATATTAATTGAATTTCAGAAAATCATATCAAAACGTCGGAAATAATAATTTTAAATTTAGAAGACATCAATTGCATCAAATTCCAAAAAAAAAACACCAAATATGTTTACATTTAAAAAATGTTTACATTAAAAAAAATATTGGCATTCAGGAGAAATTAGTAGCTTTTCAGTAACTTCTTTTAACGATAGTCGAATCGTTAAAAAAAGAAAAGCAAAATTATCAGTAAAATTTTTAAACGATATTCGCTATCGTTAAAGTCAGCTGTTGTTGTTATCTAAACGACAACCATTTTTGTGTTGTTTATTCAATCGATAAAAACTTAATTTGAATAAAAATCATAAAATAGTGAAAATATTTTGCTTCTATTAAAAAACTTTTTTATATAAATAAAAAAATTAAATAGCATATTCAATTCATTATTTAATTTTAAAATAAATAAACAGAAATATTAGTAAAAAAATAGAGATATTAAACATAAACATAAAATCATCCTGTCAAACACGAAGTAATTTGTTTTTTTTTCTTCTTTGTGTTTTTCGCTTATTTTGACAGAGATGCCACTCGTTTACAATTTAAATAAATAGAAAAATAGATTTGTCGACTGTCGTTAAGATGTATGTACTTAGTGAATCACTTAATCCTTAGTGCAAACAACAATAACTGTCGATATATTTTGCGATTGTCGGATCGTTGAAATTTACAGAATCGGACTACAGAAAACATTAATTTAAATTCAATGAAATTTATAAAACCTCAAATGATATTTAAGAATTGCGATCATAAAAATTGTTACATAAATAAACGCAATTTGATGAGAGTGTTATTTATATATAAATTTTCACAATTTTTTTTGGATGAATATTTGAAGTTTTTCAGAAAATAAAGATAACAAATTATTTTATTTAAAATTTTTGCGATATTTGGTTTTTTGCGTTTGGCATCCCTAATTTAATTATTTATTATTATAAATTTATTCTCTATGTTTTCCAAATATGGCAATATTTTTTTGAAAAAAAAGTTGAGAGAGCTTCTTTCGGTTATTAGTTTGTTACTCCATCCGACCTATATGGCCGCAATGAAGAAATATTTGGCCAGTTAAAAGCCAAAAAAGCACGATTTAATGCATATAGCCACCCTACACAACCATTACCTTTGCAATGGAGGTTAGGGCGAGCTATTTAATTAGCAAAAACTAAATTAAACGAGAAATTATGTCATATAACCGGCATGCATATTTTTCCAATATTTTCTTTACATTTATCATCAATACTTAAACCGAGGTGGAGGGTATCAAAGATTCGGCACAGCAGAATTTAACACTCTTACTTGTTGAAACTGGGCTTAAAACTAAAGACAAGATTAAGTGGTTAGGATTAAGTGGCGAAATATGAGCGTATTCTGATGATTGGCATCTTCTGATAAAATTATCAGTCAAATATTTTAATTCAACATTACCAGTAGGAAATCCAGCTAGGGTGAGTAGTCTTCGGGTTGAATAGTGCCAAGGTAGCTTGAAAATCATTTTTAAGAGCTTGTTTTGTGCTACCAGGGGTTTGTTTTGTATGATAGATTGCTGATTTCTACTAAACGAGGGTACAATCGGTCCAATTTTCTGTTAATTAAATGGTATATAATTCGTGTAATTTTATTTATTTTATCCACAATATAGGAAATGTGGTCTTTAAAGGTTAATTTGGTGTCCAAAAGAACGCCTAAGTACTTTCTTCTTCCCATGGAATATCGTATTGTTGTTAATGTTTTAGAATCATTTTATGAAGTTGTCAAAACTATACATATTTTACAAACTCATAGACACTTCGAACTAAGAAAAAGTACTGAATTGATCGCGGGGGTACTGCGGTACTTTTGATGGCGACAAAGTACTAGATAAATTGATTTTCCATCCACGAGCCTGGCAATAAATGGTTTTGTGTATTAATTCGGAACAGAGAGATAATTTCATTTTAAAATTTTGTACAAATATTATTTTATATTGTGCGATTTATATCCAAACCCTGTCCATTTAAGTGTTGAATTAAAAATCATTGTTATACCTTCCATTTTAATGAAGAGTGTCAAAGCAATTTGCCACTAATTGATATCTGTCTAATGCTGACAGTCTTCATCAAAAAAAAAAAAAAAAAACTGCAACCTCACATACAAAAAAAAAAAAAAAAAAATAATAAATAAGTAAAAAAAATCACAAAAAACAAACATCTTTGAAACAGAAACACTAAAAGTTTTGCAACGCACATATCAAATCGAAATCAAATTCCCAGCTAAAGGGTAAAATAGCTAAACTAAATCATATTTAGAATCCATGAATAATGTGGCACTTGACACCTTAAGTTTAAAACACGTTAAGCCAAGTGCGCATTATGGCAATCACTTCATTAGGTTGATGGAGGCAGTACAAAAATTTACGTATGTATGTTTCCTCTAATTTAAATCAATGGCTGCTTGACTACACTGACAAAAGAAATTGGGGCAAGCGAATGAATGCTATCTAATCTAATTATTAATACGAAAGAGTAATCGAACTAATTCAGTTTTACAGGTAATATCGAATTCGACCAAAGTTATTTTATACTCATAAATACATTAAAAACTTTATTCATCTCTGACAGCTGAGTTTGTTTTAGCAGTGTAGCAATTTGAGTAAACATTAAGTTGGCAATAATAAACAAAAACTAGTTAACTAGTTTCCGTTTAGACTGGAACTTCTAAGGCAGCTTTCGCATGCTGGTATGTATATTGGAAATTGGTAAACAATAAAATCTTCAATTGCGAACCTTAATGCCCTTTTATTAACGATGTTGCTTGCTAATCTTGTAGCTTGTCTTGTATGGTCATCATCTTCTATATGAATACTCCTCGTACAAATGCCTTCCAGTTACCAGTTTGTTAAAAACGTACGAGTATCACAACATGTGCTTGTTAACTGCCCGTTCAAATACATGTAACATTTATTTTATAAATATTACGATTTCTAAACAAATGTTGTTGTGGTTACAATTTCATTTACATCCAACATCTCAAATATTAATATGTAAATATTTGGCCGCTAAGGAAGTTCTGGGATTTTTGCTAACTGGGAATGAAAATTTATCGTTTCAATATCGATAAATATAATTTAGCTTAGTATTAGGTGTGAAGGCATGGTATAATTTGAAAGTAACTAAAAAATATTTGAATGATAATTATAGACGGTATAGACTGACTATATGATACTCTATACCATGAATTTCGAAAAATGGATTTCAGTAGCGCGATTCAGTAACTCCTTTTAACGAATCGAATCGTTAAAAAAAGAAAACAAGAAAATTATCGATTTTGGTATTCAGTAAAACTTTTAAACGATATTCGCTAGTCAGCTGTTGTTGTTTGTTTAATTGATAAAAAGTTAAATTTTTCGGTGAAATGTCGTCATATATAAATAAAAATTATAAAATAGTGAAATTATTTTGTTTTTATTAAAAAAAAAAATCAATGTGAGTCCGATCACAGGGGAGATGTGTAAACATCTACACCTTTTCAATTGTATTTCAGAAAGTGTCAAATGTATTTCAGAAAACATCAAATGTATTTCAGAAAGTATCAAATATATTTCAGAAAACATCAAATGTATTTCAGAAAGTACCAAATGTATTTCAGAAAATAGAAACTGAATTTCAGAAAATATCTATTGAAATCCAGAATTAAAAAGTAGTTTACCATACAATACCGAAAAGTTATTATTGTTTCTATTAGTGATTTGGAGTCGCAGAGAATGTTTAGCAATATTTGGACTTATTTGTTATGCACTGGAAAATAAACTATCAAGGGCGACCTTTTAATCGAAAGAAGATAAGGTCTTCATTTGTTAATCAGCTACAATATAAACACCAGGATAGAATTTTTTTTTGAAGTCATCATTAAAAAAAAAAAAACACAATTATAATGTCACCTAAAATGCAAAAGGCCATAACTAACAAAAAGTTCAAAATTGACTTTTTGTATTTTAGTTACGGCCTTTTACTTAAACACTATTATTTTACCATAAATTTGTTTTCATAAATAAAAATCCATCATTATTTTTCATCTTGATTCTAAAATTTGGGTATTAAGTTTAAAGTAGTTTTTGTTTATTGATATTTTGTGCTTCTCCTGTAAAAAAAAATAAAAATATTAGTTACGGCCTTTTGCATTTTAGGTGACGATGTGTAGTTTTCAAGAAGTATTACAAACCCAGTGTAACACTTAAAAAATATGTTTATACCCTATAATGGGTATAATGACTTTGTGCTGCTGTTTGTAACAACCAAAAATATTTGACCTAGACCCATCTTTTATTATACCGATCGAATCAGAATCACTTTTTGAAACGATTTATCTATGTCCGTCCGTCCGTCCGTCCTCCGTTCGTCTGTGTGTCCATGTAAACCTTGTAATCAAACTACAGGTCGCAAATATGAATATATTTTAATGAAATTTGGTATATAAGCTTTCATCGGCCATGGGATGGTGAGAATCGGTCCATGTTCAGACCTAGCCCCCATACAAATGACCCCTATAAAATCGACATAAATTGCCATAAGATCCAAATTGTCGTATAGATCTTAGTCAAATTGGGTTTGTATGTGTTTATTACATCCATTATTGAATAGTCCAAAAACGGTCCCTATGGGACAACTCTTGGTCATAGGCCCCAAATAGAGCTGCTTCCCGATCTTCACTTAAATCTATCAAAAAACAAATAGGAAAATTATAGTCGGTCTAGACCGACTATACGATACCCTATACCATGCGTTTAGAGACCCTATCTCTCAGGCCCAACTAACTGGACATAGAAAATAAGCAAAAACCAAATTTGAGTGGGATTTTTATTAATTATTTCGGCTGCAGATATGAAAAAGTTCATATCGGATGCTATATCTACATGGGGACTAGCCCCAAAAATGGACCGATCCTGACCATGTTTGGTAACGTCTCTCGTATTTTGCAAAAATATATACAAACAAAATTTGAGAAGAATCAGTGCAATATTTTTGTTTTTTGATAGATTTAAGTGAAGATCGGGAAGCAGCTCTATATGGGGCCTATGACTAAGAGTTGTCCAATAGGGATCATTTTTGGACTACTGATTAATGGATGTAATATATACATACAAACTCAATTTGACTAAGATTTGTATGATAATTTGGATCTTATGGCAATATACAATATATTGATTTCATAGAGGTCATTTGTATGGGTGTTAGGTCTGAACATGGACCGATTCTCACCAATTTCAATAGCGTTCATCCCATGGCCGATAAAAGATTAAATACCAAATTTCATCAAAATATATTGATATTTGCGACCTGCAGTTTGATTACAAGCTTTACATGGACACACAGACGGACGGACGGACGGACGGACGGACGGACGGACGGACGAACATCGTTAAATCGAATCAGATAGTTATTCTGATTCGATCGGTATAATTATAGATGGGTGTAGGTCAAATATTTTTGGTTGTTACAAACAGCAGCACAAAGTCATTATACCCACACCACATAGTGGTATAGGGTATAAAAAACAAAAATATTGCACTGATTCATCTCAAATTTTGTTTGTATATATTTTCAAAAAATACAAAAGACTTTACCAACCATGTCAGGATCGGTCCATTTTTGGACCTAGTCCCCATATAGACATAGCATTCGATATGAACTTTTTCATATCTGCAGCCAAAAAAATTAATAAAAATGCCACTTAAATTTGGTTTATGCTTATTTTCTATATCTAATTAGTTGGGCCTAAGAGATAGGGTCTCTAAACGCATGGTATAGGGTATCGTATAGTCGGTCTAGACCGACTATAATTTTCTTACTTGTTTTATATAGCGTTCTGCTTATTTTTCTGAGACTCAATTTATATTTTCTGAAATTCAATTCATATTTTCTGAAGTAAATTTGATAATTTCAGAAACACATTTTATGTTTTCTGAAAAACATTTGATCTACTCTAAAATATATTAGGTAACTGCTGAAATAAATTGGATGTTTTCTGAAATACATTTAAAATTTTCTGAAATACATTTGATGGTTTCTGAAATACATTTGATAATTTCGGAAATACATTTGATGTTTTCTGAAATACAGTTGATATTTTCTGAAATACATTTGATAATTGCTGAAATGCATTTGATAATTTCGCAAAAACATTTGATACTTTCTGAAACAAATTTCATAGTTTTTGATACTCAATTGATATTTTCTGAAATTCAATTGATATTTTCTTAAATACAAATGATACTTTCTGAAAATCAATTGATGTTTTTTCTGAAACACAATTGATATTTTCTGAAAATCAATTGATGTTTTCTGAAACACAATTGATACTTTCTGAAATACAATTGAAATTTATTGAAAATCAATTAAGTTTTCTGAAATTCAATTGATGTTTTCTGAAATACAATTGGCAAAGATCTAGTAATTAAAAAAACACGTAAGTTTATTTTTGACTTCTTCAAAGTTTTCCTATTATTTAGCTTTTTAAACTCATAGCACACCTAGCGGTCTGCTTACTAAAAAAGTTCTGTCAATAGCAAATATATACTTGAATATTAAAGAAAAAAAAAAACAGCTCTGTAAGTTTGTGAACATGTTAAACTCACAGCACACCTAGCGGTCAATAGCTTGAATATTTAATATTAACAAAAAGATTTGTGATTTTGCTAACAGACAGTGAACTCGGTGGTTCTGCTTACTAGATATCCAATACACTTACATATACCTCACACCGATTTTCATTACGCAGTTTTTGTGATGTATTGTGAAATTGGATTTTACTTCCCCCCTGAGCGCATAATGAAATAAATTAAAAAAAAATTAAATTAAATTCCCCCCTGAGCGCATAGATGTTTACGCATCAACAATTTTTTATATAAAAAAAAAAAAAAAAAATTAAATAGAGTATTCAAATCATTATTTTATTTTCAAATAAATAAACAAAATATTAATAAAAAAAAAATAAAGAAATTAAACATAAAATCATCCTGTCAAAAACGAAGTAATTTGTTTTTTTTTGATATTCTTTGTTTTTTCGCTTATTTTGACAGAGATGCCACTCGTTTGCAATTTAAATAAATAGAAAAATAGATTTGTCTACTGTCGTTAATATGTACTTAGTGAATCACTAATCGTTAGTGCAAGCAACAATAGCTGTCGATATATTTTTCGATTGTCGGATCGTTAGAATTTACAGAATCGCACTAGAGGTCAAATTATGCTGACATCTAAATCGGATACTCTCATGCCATTTTTACTTTGAAAGTTTGTTGTATAAGCAAATTCTTTTCAGTACAAGTTAAAATTCAGTTGTTTTCCGAATAAATATGTATTGTGTACGAAATTTTCGAACTGTAACCGCCAAATTTTTATTATTTTTGTAATATTCTTCAACAATGAAAACGCGTTGTTCTATCATATATTACCCTCTATATATATTAACCCTAAATTGTCGGATATCAAATTGTTTTTTTTTCTTTTGGTTGCCAACACTTCATTTAACAAATTTTGGGACACCTTTACCTTGGCCAGAGAGTGGTAGGGTATATAAAATAGGAGTCAGAACTTTAGACACAGCATACTGCCTAAAGAGCTAGCACTAACCTACTATAGACCCATTCAAAAGCAACTACATTTGAACTAATTGAAATTACATCTTATTAATATTTTTGGGTGTTGTTGGGAAGATCACTTTTGTAATATGGTGCGAGTAGTTGTTGGTATTTTTTTTTTGTTGCTGGGAAGTAAAGTTAATTACCAATTGCACCTCGCAATGACAAAGATTATCATTTGTTAATATATTTCTATCTTTTAGAATTTAGTAGACGTATACGAACCGTTGGCATTTAATAAAATATTTAGTTTAAATCAGCGAGTTTCTGCTAACAATCAGTTGCTGAAATTCTAAGAAGATTAGCAATAAGAAATAATACAAATCCTTTGGTTTATAACGCAATTTTTTGTGGTCAATTTGCATACGATGAAATCTAATCGGGTGTTAGTTTATTAAGAGTTTGTAAATTTTTAAAGCTATTACATCGTACGACAGTACCTCAACATGCATACCTCAAGGGAAGATCGGTGGATACGGCTTTACACGAAGTAGTGGCGACGATTGAGGATGCCCTTCACTATAAGGAATATGATTTGGCTTCTTTCTCGGACGTGGAAGGGGCGTTCAATAATGCCAAAATATCATCGATCCTGGAAGCCTTAGATAATACGGGCACAGATCCACAGATAATCCTATGGACGGGCAACATGCTGAAGAGCGGGGTGATAAACTTGAAAATAGGTGAGGGAGAAGCGAGGAAAGTGGTGACGAGGGAAACTCCATAAGGAGGTGTTATTTCTCCTCTTTTGTGGAACCTGGTGATCAATAAAATCCTCCAAACTTTCGACAGAACGAGCACCAAAGTGGTTGCATATACTGACGACGTTGTGCTTCTGGTCAGAGGTAGATTCCTATCGACGATCAGTGACCTCATGGAGTCGGTTTTAGGTAAACTCGTGAAATGCGCAAGGACAAAGATACCTGAGTTCAACCATCCAAGACTGGATTGGAAAAATCTGGTACTAAAGAAGTCGAAGTATTTGGATGTCATTCTGGACTCTAAACTCACTTGGGCGAGTAACGAAGAGGAAAGGACTAAGAAGGTGCTATGTGCCTTCTACACCTGCAGGAGGACGTTTGGCAGAAGATGGGGTCTCAAACCGCAAATCATCCACTGGATGTATTGTGCGATAATTGCACCTATTTTGATATATGGTAATCTGGTGTGGTTTCTAGACTCGTGAAGGCACAGAGATTGACCTGTCTGGGCACCACCAGAGCCATAGATCGATACCACAGTCGGGACTGGAGGTAATGCTGAACATCATGTATATTGATATTTTCATCAAGAGCATGCCAGAGAAGGTGGCTCTCCGCTTAAGGAGTCATATAAGCTGGAAAAAAATCCTTGGGGATACATCATAATCCTACGAACAGTGAGCGGAACAAATTGATCGGGAAACCGATTACATGTCACTGGTTATGAATTTTGGGGCTAATTTTACGATCCAAATACCGACTAGGGAAGACTGGGCCGCAGACTCTGTCATAGACAGACGAAATGTTGAGGGGCGGGTAAAAAGCTTACCATTGTATAATATGGGGAAACGATGTATTTTTGAACCAAGGATTGCTCGTTGGATTTCTACAGTAGTAGTCCAACCAATCCTACTTTGGGGGGTCATCGTATGGTGGCCTCTTTTAGCTTCTAATCTAATCCATCTCATCCGAGTACAGAGAATGCTATATAAGCATATCACCGGAGCTCTTCCTACTACACCTTCGGGTGCATTGAACCACCTTCTTATACGTAATACCATTAGACACATTAGGGAACCAGTCTGCAAACTCATCGTGTTTCCGACTAAGAAGTGCAATACAATGGCGAGGCTACAATTGTGGACATAGTGAGATCTTGAATTACAGGAATATGCTCGTACCATTGAACGCGGATAACAGTACTCCAAGGAGCTTACTTCAACGATAAAACAAGGAATTTTGATCTGGAAGGACCCCACACAGGAATCGTTCCATAAATTTATACATTAATGGATTGAAATTACACAACCAGGCAGAGGTGATGAGAATGAAGGAAGTTTGCTGCTAGATGGGTCGACATATTCTACCTTACATATACTCCGATATGCAAGCTGCGGTAATATACTGGGAATCGATGTGCCTTAAAACGAGAACTTCCCTACTGCAGTGGAAATGTCCAAGTAGTTCGACATTTGACTGATATGGGTACCAGGGTATAGGTACATTCTAAAGTATTTCAAAGCCGAAGAACTGGAAAGATCGTAAATTGTCTTACAGGAATGTGTTGGTAGAATCGTGCAAGATTAAAGTACGGCTTCACATCTCTGACATAATTAATCACAGATGGGATCAAAACAAATAGGTTATCTCTTACTAGAGAGCTGTAGAAGGCTTTGATGTTACTCCCAAGTGGAGTGATTTCGACAGCAATGGTGATTATAACCGGATACTGCTTTATAGGGAAACACGCTAAACGTCTTAGGTTTTCGTCAAATGACTTCTCTTGCAGCTAAATTAGGGTGGGTCAAATTGTAGGGGGCCGAAAAAATCTCCATGTGTTCATCGCGATTCTGGTACTATTGAATTTAAGTCGAAGAATTCGTTTTTTATATTTGTTCATTCAAAGAGTAAATAAAACAAGTAAGAAAATTATAGTCGGTCTAGACCGACTATAGGATACCCTATACCATGCGTTTAGAGACCCTATCTCTCAGGCCCAACTAATTGGATATAGAAAATAAGCATAAACCAAATTTGAGTGGGATTTTTATTAATTTTTTCGGCTGCAGATATGAAAAAGTTAATATCGGATGCTATATCTATATGGGGACTGGGCCCAAAAATGGACCGATCCTGACTATGTTTCGTAAAGTCTCTTGTATTTTGCAAAAAATATATAGAAACAAAATTTGAGAAGAATCAGTGCAATATTTTTGTTTTTTTGATAGATTTAAGTGAAGATCGGGAAGCAGCTCTATAAGGGGCCTATGACTAAGAGTTGTCCAATAGGGATCATTTTTGGACCACTGATTAATGGATGTAATATATACATACAAACCCAATTTGACTAAGATTTGTATGATAATTTGGATCTTATGGCAATATATGTTGATGTCATAGGGGTCATTTGTATGGGGGCTAGGTCTGAACATGGACCGATTCAATTTCAATAGCGTTCATCCCATGGCCGATAAAAGATCAAATACCAAATTTCGTCAAAATATATTGATATTTGCGACCTACAGTTTGATTACAAGCTTTACATGGACACACAGACGGACGGACGGACGGACGGACGGACGGACATCGTTAAATCGAATCAGATGGTGATTCTGATTCGATCGGTATAATTAAAGATGGGTGTAGGTCAAATATTATTGGTTGTTACAAACAGCAGCACAAAGTCATTATACCCAAACCACATAGTGGTATAGGGTAAAAAAAAAACGAATTTATTGACTTAAGTTGAATAAAATCGATATAGGTCGCACATGGGTACCCCACATAATTTTCAGCGCTGAATATTTTGGGCTATTTCAAATATGGGAAAGTCAAAGATTCGTCGATTTGTGCAATAATTTCGTCAATTTTCCTAAAAAAGGTAAAAAAAATCTACAACAATGCACGAAAACGCCCCCTGGCGGCTGTTAAAAATAAAAGTAAATGTGAAAAATGGATTTTCCGACCCAAAAAACCCCCGATATACACATTTTCAATAATTATTTTACATTTGAATGAGTATTATGGAAAATATCATGAAAATATCTTCATCGAAATTTTGGCAGGCTCGAAAATGATTTTAGAGGTATGGTTCCTCGGGCAAATATACTCGTTATGGCCCATAGTAGCAGAATCGTGATGAACACATGGAATAAAAATAATTGGCCCACCCTAAGCTACATGGATGCAGAGGAAGTGAAGAGTATCGAACATGTTCTCCTCTAGTGCACGGCGCTCTCTAGACACAGAGTTCATGATCTCTCTCATCTCTCAGATGCTGGAATACCACATCCTAACAGCTTCGAACTGGTTGTACGCTATCGGCTGCGGGAAATGCCTCTTCTTCCCATCGTATAATAATGGTTTTTTGAGTCTAAGTGTGCCTTTATCGATATTGACAGCCATTTTTAATCTTCCTTGTTAAACATTTGTGTAAAATTTGTCTTTAATGTTTAAAATCTATTTCTAACTAGATTTAAATTTCTAAAATGATTTTCATGTAAAACCAAATAATTCTTAATATGACAAACATAAATCACAATGAGGCCACTTCTTTTTTAGTTCTCATAATTCTCCAGTATAATTTGTCTATTGATTCTCTATCACAAACTAACTAACTAATCTAAATGAGTCTAATAATGAGCTTTTTATCCCAAAATATCTACCAGATACCACAACATTAATAACACACACACACACTCACACTCACACCTTGTACATAAGGAGAGTAATGATTAATTTTCCAATGAAATCTTCACATAGTTACACACAGTACCCCATATTTAGATTTCATGTGATAGGCATTGAGCTGATAGTGGTATTAAAGTTTTGTGGTTATTGAAAGAAATTGTCTTTCTTTGTGGCCAGAGAATATCAAATAACAATTAAGGTAAATATCAGGGAAAAGATAAGTTATCTTATGCGGCAATAACAATTAATAAAAAAATTATAAAGAAGAACTTGAAAATAAATTCTGAAATATTTGGTATCAATTAATGTTAAGACGATTAATATTCTAATGACAAACTAAAGTTACAAAAATCACCACACTTACGGCCAAATGGAACAATACCATGATGCAGGGACAGATAGACAGACCGACAACTGCTTATAAAATACATGCACATAATTAGTACTGGGATTTTATAAAAAATGCTCGTTTTACCAAAAATAAATGTCAACTTCAATAAAAGTCAAAACATTTCCAAAATGATTAACTTCCAAATAATCTTTTTGTTCAGATCTTTGTTACCGTGCGCTTTGCGTTAAACGTAGACGTTGTTATACCCTATACCACTATGTGGTTTGGGTATAATGACTTTGTGCTGCTGTTTGTAACAACCAAAAATATTTGACCTAGACCCATCTTTAATTATACCGATCGAATCAGAATCACTTTCTGAGTTGATTTAACAATGTCCGTCCGTCCGTCCGTCCGTCCGTCCGTCTGTGTGTCCATGTAAAGTTTGTAATCAAACTGCAGGTCGCAAATATGAATATATTTTGATGAAATTTGGTATGTAAGCTTTTATCGGCCATGGGATGAACGCTATTGAAATTGGTGAGAATCGGTCCATGTTCAGACCTAGCCCCCATACAAATTACCCCTGTGAAATCGACATAAATTGCCATAAGATCCAAATTGTCATATAGATCTTACTCAAATTGGGTTTGTATACGTTCATTACATCCATTAATGAGTAGTCCAAAAATGATCTCTTTGGCCCCATATAGAGCTGCTTCCCGATCTTCACTTAAATCTATTAAAAAATAAAAATATTGCACTGATTCTTCTCAAATTTTGTTTGTATATATTTTCGCAAAATACAAGAGACTTTACCAACCATGGTCAGGATCGGTCCATTTTTGGACCTAGTCCCCATATAGATATATCATCCGATATGAACTTTTTCATATCTGCAGCCAAAAAAATTAATAAAAATCCCACTCAAATTTGGTTTTTGCTTATTTTCTATGTCCAGTTAATTGGGCCTAGGAGATTCGGTTTCTAAACGCATGGTATAGGGTATCGTATAGTCGGTCTAGACCGACTATAATTTTCTTACTTGTTTTTTTTTTTTTTGGTTTTTGGAGATAAAAATTTGAATATATTTAGCGCCACAGTTGTAAGAAAACCAATAAAAAATCAGTGGGAAAAGGGTTGAAAACTTAAATAAAATATTTTTGTTTGTGTATGTGTTTTGGTTTAGATTTTAAACACCGTCAATAATAATCACACGCCAATTCTTGGTGGCCCTTCAGGACATGTCCATTATTTATCCATTCGTGCGTTAATCAAAGAGTTTAACATTCAAACCTATTTCGATTTTGATTTTTTTTTTAATTCGCATATGTGTGTATAAATAAAATCACCCAAACACTTGCCAAAGCCGCTTAAATAATAATAACTGCCCTACAACAATTTGTGGTAAATGGTATTATGAGAAAATAGAAAGCATATGGGTAATTCCATGTCAAATCAACCAATGGGTGTACACTACCTTCTCCAAATTGTATGATTTTTCGTATGAAGACAGATTATTACAGAACTAAAATAAGTTTGAGGGCACTGGCACTTCTGTACCCGGAAATATGTGGTCTTGAAAATCGTAAAAAAAGGTCAAAATTTACAAAGTTGTACTTACTTAATTATAATTTTCTTGAAAAGTATTACAGTTAATTAATTACCTTTAATTTGATATACAACATGATTTTTTTTTTGGAAAGGTCCAAGGTCACATCTCTTGACCTATAATTCGGGAGGCTATAGCTGTAAAAACGACAATTTTAAAAATCTGAAAAAAATATATGTTTAAGATTGGTTCCTTCCCTAAAGTTCCAAAAAATTTCAGACTGGGGGGTATGCTTGGATCCAGAAATATTTATCATAGAGTAAAGGTAGATATTTAAAAAGTCGGTGCTGTTACTGTTACTGTCTATGAATGTGGTTGGTTGTGCTCGTGAGCGTCGGCGGGCTATGCACGCACGCCGCTATTTGTTTCTGGTTCTTTAGCTCTGTACTGTACTCAGTACAGACCTGTGTTAGGGTTGGTTTGACAGGTAATTATGTTAGAGCGA
The DNA here is from genome assembly GCA_963682025.1 of Cordilura impudica. NCBI lineage: Eukaryota > Metazoa > Arthropoda > Insecta > Diptera > Scathophagidae > Cordilura > Cordilura impudica. The sequence continues at coordinate 318,028,297 of OY821517.1, read as the reverse complement.
GACAACAGTATAAATGCTGTCGGGTGTGGTTCGTAGTGTCAAATAACTTGGATATAGAGAAATTATTGAAAAACGAGGAGTCAAAGGAAGCACCACAAAAAAAAAACCATTCTAAGCACGTTGCTTTAAAAAACCACATGTGTTGCTATAAAATCAATATTTTTAAATAAAACCAAAAGTGTTCAAAGTGATTGTTTTTTGCCTCTGTAAACAATATGTCATTTAATACAATATATTGTTGTAATCCATTTAAAAAAGTTGCTCATGTCCGGAATGCAAGAGGACTTCGAAAAGTTCAGCAATGGATGATGGATAAAATATGTGATATATGCAGAAGAGAACTTTATAAATTAAAAGGAAGTGTAAACAATAATATTCAATCTATGAACGAGCCAGAAAACGAGACTTCAGACTCGGAAAGTGAAGCATCAGTTTCGGAAGATGTTCGAATTTCTAAGTTAAACGAAAGTTTAACATATTTACAAGAATCTCCAATATGTTCGAGAAAAATTCCATTAAAAGGGTATACAACTAGAAAGTTAGAAAAAATAACAACATCAATTAAAACCAACATTTTTCCAAATTCAATACCTTCAACCTCTCACGTATGCCCAGAATCGGAAATAATTGAACAACTAAAAGAAAAGTTTAAATCAATAACTAAAAACAGTGATAAAATTCAACTTTTAACTATTTTACCTAAAAGCTGGACATTGAAAAGAATGGAGGAGGAATTTCAAATAACAAATTTCATGGCACGAAAGGTAAAAAACTTGGTTGAGACAGAAGGCGTATTGAGTACACCGAATCCAAAACTTGGAAAACGATTGCCATTAGAAATTGTTGATGTGGTGAAAATCTTTTATGAAACTGATGATGTCAGCAGATGTCTACCAGGATGTAAAGACTACGTGTCAATAACAGAAAATGGTGTAAAAGTAAAAAAAAATAAAAGACTTTTACTCGGAAATCTTCGAGAAGTTTATGCTTTATTTAAAGAAAAACATGAAGGGATAACTATTGGAATTTCTAAATTTTGTGAACTTCGGCCAAAAAATGTGGTTCTAGCAGATGCGTCAGGAAGCCATAATGTATGTGTTTGTAAAATACATCAAAATACAAAACTAATGCTCCACGCAATAAACCTGAAAAAATTGACAGAAAATGTCCAGGATTTTGTGCTGGAAACTTATAAAGATTGTTTAAAAAGACTTATATGCAATCCCCCATCACCAAATTGCTACCTTGGCAGATGTAGCATGTGTCCAGATATACAAAATTTTAAAGAGAAACTTGGTGAATTATTATTAGAAAATGAAATTGATGAAATCATATATAAACAGTGGATAAGTGTAGATAGAGACTCTTTGAAAACTATTATTAAAGAAACTGATTCTTTTCTGGATTCTTTATGCGAAAAACTGCAAACTCTTCTACCCCATTCATTCGTATCTAAAGAGCAGGGTGCATTTATGGCTCACAAAAAGTCTGCGTTGGAAGAAAATGAGTATTTAGTAATTTGCGACTTCTCCGAAAATTCAACTTTTGTGGTTCAGGATTCTGTGCAAGGCTTTTTATGGAATAATAGCCAGGCCACACTATACCCAATAGCAATTTATTACAAATCAAATGGAAAATTAGAAACTACAAATTTTATAATAATATCAGACTGTCTAATACATAATACCATAGCAGTTCATTTATTTCATCGCCACCTAAATGAGTTTTTAAAAAACAAGTTTTTGAAAATACCAAAGAAAATTTTTTATTTTTCGGACTTTGCCAATTTATGCCATCATAGCGAAGATTTTAATTGTTCCGCTGAGTGGCATTTCTTTGCTACCAGTCACGGCAAAGGACCTAGTGATGGTCTTGGGGGAACGGTAAAGCGTGAAGCACGAAGAGCCAGCTTGCAACGTCCATTCGAAGATCAGATAACTACTCCTCTCCACTTGTATAATTGGTGTCAGCAAACTCTTCAGAACTGCAACTTTGCATATTTAGCGGAAAAAGATTATGAAGAAGAAGAGAAATTGCTAACTGATAGATTTATAGGATTACGTACAATTCCGGGAACTCAAAAGCAGCACAGCTTCATACCAATTTCAAAAACACAATTACAAGCTAAAATTTATTCCGCTGATAGCAAATTTGTAATTGAAAACATTTATAATAAAACTAAACAACAACAACAGCATTCATCATAATAATGTCAACAACAACAACAACAACAACAACAACAGCATTCATCATAATAATGTCAACAACAACAACAACGCCAACAACAACAGCATTCATAATAATAATAATTCACTTGTTAAATATCTACCTTTACTCTATGATAAATATTTCTGGATCCAAGCATACCCCCAGTCTGAAATTTTTTGGAACTTTAGGGAAGGAACCAATCTTAAACATATATTTTTTTCAGATTTTTAAAATTGTCGTTTTTACAGCTATAGCCTCCCGAATTATAGGTCAAGAGATGTGACCTTTGACCTTTCCAAAAAAAAAAAAATCATGTTGTATATCAAATTAAAGGTAATTAATTAACCTTTCAAATGCGACCTTGATAAGTTGCGTCACTATAATATTAATCAAGAAAATGATAATTAAGTAAGTACAACTTTGTACATTTTTATAGTTTTTCCCGATATTCAAGACCTCATATTTCCGGATCCAGATGCGTCAGTGAACTTAAATTTAGGATTTTTCTTATTTCTCGGATACACTTTAATCCTGCCAAAATTCAGCCAATTTGGAAACAGTGATGTAAAAAACAGCCATATTTTAAGTTGAGTTCAGATGGTTTAACCCATATTGAAAAGAGCTGCCAACATATCTGGTAGAAAAGCAGCTCAGTTAGCACAGTGCTCGGACTATTTGATGCGAAAAGTTGAAGCCATTGCAGGTTTGGAAACATACAAAGTCCAAAAAAGTTCCAGACAGGAACCCTTTAAAATATTTAGAGGCCAAAAACAGAGCACGAAAATAGAAATCATGTTTCATAAGGAAATAATCTTGTTGCATAATGGACGACGAAATGTATGTACTTACAGTTTTGTTGCAGCTTCCTGGTCTAAGCTTTTATGTAGCTAATGCTCGAGGATATGCTGAAGATAATTTTATGACCCAAAAGCAGACGAAATTTAAAACAATAGGGCCTAGTAGGGCTAGCGATATGCAGGTGCGGCAAAAGAAGCAAGTCATTTATTATAATGGGCTCATAAACAGCGAAATTTATATCAAGGAGTATTAACAAAAAGGACACCTTCCTTTTTTAAGCCAATACTATGTATACATTTTGGCCCGATTAGCCATCCCGTCACTATGGTAAGAAAGCTTCTGAGTGGTTATTGGTTATTGTACGAGTACCAAGAGAGTTAAGGCCAGCTGGGCTCTTGTGAAAAAAGGTGTCCCAAAATGTGGAAGACTTTAAAAAGGGATGGACTACTTGTTGCAAAAATTTTTAGAAGCCACTATATAACTATAAAAGTTGTCTTTTTTTCTACACTCTAATATAATTTCAATTAAATAAAAAAATCAAATATCGAGGTTCAATGGTTTCCTTATTATCCGTCCGTCTGTCTGTTTGTGAAAATCTCGATCGCTTCCTTAATAGGTCAGCTGGGTTGCTCAATTTTAGTGAAAATAATTCATTGATATCCAGAGCAGGTTATGTATGAAATCAACGAAATTGGTTTAATAGGTCTCGAGATATCAATGAAAATGTAAAATACTCTTGAAAAAAATGTTATTTTTCTATGTTGTTCTTGCTATTGTTGTTATCCTAAATTTTGTAAATTGTGTGTCATAGCTGTACTTGTTGTTGTTTATATGGTCGTTGCTGTTATAGTATCAATGTATATGTACACTCCATGCAGCGCCTTTAGAAAATAAACGCAAAATTTTAACTTTAGTTTTTTTTTTTTTTTTGATATTTTAACGAGAATTTCTAAAAGATAAAATAGAAATAGAAGAGTATGAAAATTGTCTTACCAATTTAAAACTAAGTAAATGCAAAAATCGAGACAGAACTGATTTATTTTGAATTGAAATAATTCAGTCTATGAATATCTGTTGTATTAATTATCAAGTTCCGTTATAGATACATTTTCTTTTTTATTCTCAGAGACTGAAGCCGGAAGAGCATTCAGTGTAATGAATTATTTAAAATTCTTCAATACATAATACCGCTAATTCTTTATTACATATTTAAGACATAGTTTAAAAATATTAAATTTCCGTTGGTCGAGTTATAAAATTCCATCAAGGATTTCTACTAAAATTAATTTGATTCGAACAGAAAAAAATCAATACAAAGTTTTCACATACTTAATATTTTTTGTTGATATACACTTAAAAAGTAACATAAAATGCTAATATTTTTCAGCGCTTTTCGTGTCATTATAACTTAGCGCCACTTAGCACTTTTTGAGGTACTATTTTGTTCTTTACACTTGAAAAAAGTTGGCATGGCTGACTCTACGTGTCATATCAGCTTCGCCCGGTATTGGTACACTTTTTTAACGTTGTACCGAAATAAGCACAAAAAATTAAATTGATTAAATTGATTTAAAATTTCTACTAGCACATACATAAAATTATACATATGCTATGTGAGTGTTTATTAAATTTGTTAATGTGTTTGTTAATGAGTTTGTTATCTTCATTCACAATAATAATAAACCAAAAAAGTGTTGGTTTGTGAACTGGCTAAGTTGAAAAATAAAGTTACCTAGAATTTGCACTCGAATTTCGAGCGCTGGAATCTGCTAGTAGTAATAAAACATTTACTTAAGAAGTACCTAGTTCTCAATAAAAAATGAAATAATTATAGATTTGAATAACGATAAAAATCAGAAAATAATATTTTTTTTTAACAATTTTCACTTATAGAAAAATTCCCATATTACATGTTTTTCATTTGAAAACATTTCGAATTTTCCTAAATTAAAAATTTGTGTGTACAATTTATCATGTTTAGATGAATTCTTGGAAGTTGTTTGTAGAAAAACTCTTAGATTAGAAATTTTAAGCATTATAAATATATTTCCTATTAAATACGATTAAATATGGTCTTTAATATTATTCAGATCCTAATCTTACTAGGCTTGGCAACCGTTTTTTTAAAACAATATACACACGTATTTGAATGTTTTTCAGTTTGGTAAAAAAAATATCAATAAAGTTGTTACTTGTAGAGATAATTCAATTAAAAATTCCGTGTTTTTTTGATTTTTGTGTATGGATCAACACTCAGGGGATGTCCCCTATTTATGCAGTTCACTGTGCTGATATCAGGAAAATATAAATTTATCTATATTGTAAGTGTCAGGAAAGACCTCAGCGGGAAGTTTATTCCACATACGGCTTGTGAGGCGAATAAACGAATATTCGCGGTAATGCGTTGTGCGATCCACTGGAAAGTAGACTGCGAATGGATGTGATCTACTCGATGAGTGGGTGGTGCGTAGAAAAATATGGGCTCTAGGGATATGAACTACTAGATCAGTGAGTGGTGGGGAGAAAAACGTGGGCTCTAGGGATGAGTTAACTTATCTCAGCAGAACACTTCCCATTGTAATATACAGTGTAATACACCAACATTCCGAGGATGCTCCAATGTGTCATTAGACTTGCTTAGCCTACTGTCATTGATAAGCACCAACGTCCTCCTTTGCTCACGGTCTAGAAGCTTCCAAATAGTCTGTGAAGTTCCTGCCCATATATGGGAGTTGTATTCCATTTTTGGATCGATATAAGTGGTATAAATAGTAAGGAGATAAGATGCGGTGAAGTATTTCTTACACCGATTTAGGAAACCTAATCACTTGAAAGCTTCTTTCGGCAATTGAAATATGTGTTTATTCCAACGGACATCACACTGAATTTTTTTATGCCCAGAACAGCAAAAGCGACTGATTCGTCAATACCTACACTACCCATGGATACAGACAACATTGATGACTCCATGGTCCGTCTATGGGCCAATAAACAATGGGTCTTACAAAAATTAAAATCGACCCTGTTAACTCGACGTCACTCACAGATTATCAAAAGGTCTTGATTGAGTGTGTCATTCATATATTACCTTATGCCCCTAATCTCCCTGAGGGTTGGCCTTTGATCTAATGAATATGAATGACAAATATTGCTGTTGTCTGAGAAAGAGTGGATTGGATAGGACGTTTGACATAGGTCATTGAGAAAAATAAGAAAAAGTGAAGAAGAAAGAACAGAACCTTGTGGTACCCCTGGGTTTAACTGAAACTCTTTGGATGAGATCCCATCTAAAACAATACGCATAACACGCACCAATCTTACTATTACCGACTCGGCGAATGGACTGACTCCAACGTTCCGAAAGAAGTGCCATCAGGTTACCCGTAGAACGACTTCTATAAAAGCCATACTGTCCATCGTTAAGCAATAAGTTGGTCTCTAGGTAGTTCACAAGGTGGTAATTCACCATGCTGTCCATTAATTCTGGAAGCGCAAAGCAAATTGCAATTGGGCGGTAATTTTCAGAATTGTTAACTGATCTCTTTTTTGGGATTGGCTGGACAATGGACATTACCGTACGAGGCGTTCAAAAGGTTTGCCAATGGATGCGTTGGCGTAGACGAACACTGTTTCAGTACCAGTGCTGATATGCCATCCGGTCACAGTGATTTGTTTACATTGGCAGTTGTTGATGGTTTTTCGGCAAGAAAGAATTACTTGCGAATTGTTCAGCCAAAAGGTTAGCTTTATCAACCGGGTTAGTGAATATTAAGTCATTTTTTATAAGAGTTGGAATGTCTTTTACACTCTTAACGAACGACGAGAAGGTCTTACTGTCCCTAGTTTTGTAGGAATAAATATTTTCATTCGTAGCAAAACCACATCTTCTACCATTTTCGCAGTGTCATTGATATTATCGTCAAGCAAACAAAGTTTCCAATTAAAATCTTCGATTGAGCCCAACCAGCCTTTTCATATATAAATATAGAACGTTTCGTGACTGTTTTTGAAGCGCTTCAGAGTATGAAAAGAATGCAGAAATCGTAGTTTAATCCAGGTTGCCGATTTTTGAAATTTATTGCATTATACAACACTGTAAAAAGAAATAAGAAAAACAATACCAAATTTCAGTTATCGTGGACGAACGCAACCTATCACTATTTGAACACTTTTGCACGTTGTGGTTTATTTCTCTATTACTTTTTAATTAAGGTAAATTTAAACCAAATTTTCTAAACATTGAAAGCAATTTAACACAATACTTATATACTAGCAGATTCCAGCCCTTAAAATTAGAGTGCAAATTCTAGGAAATTTTATTTTTTATTAAATAAAAACCGTAAAGGTATGCTAATCAATTATAGCCAATTCACAAATCAACACAAAAAAACAAACTAATTTTTATTACAAACATATTAACAAATTTTATAAACACACACATAGCATTGTATAATTTTATGTATGTGTTAGTAGCAACTTTAAATCGAATTTACTCAAAATAAAGGACAAAATTTAAAAATCTGTAAATCTGAAAAACAGCTTAAAAGAAATACCTTTAAAATAATATACGTTTGGTCAAAATAGGGATAAAACGGTAGAACAAAACATCGGTCACAAGAAATCGCCTAGCCTATTAATATTATAGATGTCGCTGAGTTAGGTATTGAAAAAAAAGTAATAAAATTGAGAAATAGAAAACCAAACAGTAAATCTGGCGGACAAAGAAGACCAGTCATACAGTAAAATAGCTAAGTCCTCAAATATTGTACCAAGTGCTGTGCATTGTGTTCGAAAAAGATAAAATTTCTGTAACTGCAGCCGTGTAGGGATGTTTTACATGATGGAACTTTGGCCCATTAGTTGAAATAGAAGGTATATTGAAAAAGGAATGCCTATTATTCTTCAGTACAAATTTGTGCAGAAGTGCATGCTAAGAAGAAGAATTATTGTTTCAACAAAATGAGAATCCAACATTTTTAAAAATTGGTTGTCAAATCACAATTTTTAATTAATTCAGTGGTCCAACACAAGACCCTAAGAAAATATTTCCAATATATGAAAGAGTCCCAAGGAACATAGATATGCCCTTAACCAAATATGGTCAGGATCGGTCCATTTTTCGACTTAGTGCCCATATAAATATAGCACCCAATATGAACTTTGTCATATCTGAAGCCAAAAAAATTAACAATATCACTCAAATTTGGTTTATGTTTATTTTCTACATCCAATTAGTTGGACCGAAGAGATTGGGTCTCTAAACCATGATATAGGGTATCATATAGTCGGTTTAGACCGACTATAATTGTCTTACTTGTTTTTAATTTAAATTAAATAAATTATAAATTAAGTGAAAAACTCTGATTTTTTGAAACATTTGCCCTATTATTAAAGATTCTACGGATGAATTGATAATTCAAACACTTTTGCTCGGCACTGTGAATTTTTCAACTCTCATGTTATTTTTAGTAACACATTCAGTTATTTGACGGAAAACTTGTGCATCAGATTTTATCAATAGATTTTTATTTTATTAGTGTAGAAACTGGCTTTCGACATAATGTAAATTTTCACAAATCGTAGAAATAACAATAAAATTGATATACTTACATATTTTTTGTAATATTTGATTTTGAAAATAATCTATTTTCTATTAATAAAAAAATATTCAAAGAAATCTAAATGACTTTCATATTGTCTCTAGTTATTACTTTATTTAAAAATAAATAAAAATAATTTTACAAAAGAAGAACAAAAGCCTCCATAATTTTACTTTCAAAATAATAGCGCTCATTTGTTACTTATTTTTTGTTTTGTCTTGCCTGTAAAAATAACAAAATATTTTCAAATAAGATCAAATAATGCAATATTAGTAATTAAGAAATAATGTGGTATTATTTCAATATTAATGATATGTCTTCCAAACGTAAACAAACTACAAAAGCCGAACGCAACGTTATTATAAATTTACGTAAAGTCGTTAAAATTCATTACGTAAAATTGTAATGATTCTTTGGAATGATTCTTCGCTAAAATCTCCAGATATTAATATTAAAAAAAATTTTTTTTAACTCATAATTTTGTAACAGAAAGAAAATTCATACAATACGGGTGTTCCATTATTTTAATAATCACCAATTAAAAACGAAAAGGTACTTTTTCAATTTTTTTTAAAGGTAAAAGAATAATTTTTTTAAGGAAATGTATTTTTTTATGAAAGGTAATATTTTAAGAGAAAGTACTTTTTAAGATAAGGTGCATTTTTGAGAAAATTTAATATTTTTAAAAAAGTTGTTTTTTTAAAAAAGGTAATTAAAAAATAGTTTTTTAACAAAAGGTAGTTTTTTAAGAAAACTTACTTTTTTAAAGGTACATTTTATTAAAAATTAACTTTTTTAAAAATTGGAACTTACTTTTTCAAGACAAGTTAAATTTTTAAGAAAAGATAATTTTTCAAGAAAAGCTATTTAAAAAAAATTTACATTATTAACAAGTAAGAAAATTATAGCCGGTCTAGACCGACTATGCGATACCCCATACCATACGTTCAGAGACCCTATCTCTCAGGCCCAACTAACTGGATATAGAAAATAAGCATAAACCAAATTTGAGTGGGATTTTTATTAATTTTTTTGGCTGTAGATATGAAAAAGTTCATATCGGATGCTAATCTATATGGGGACTAGGCCCCATGGTGGACCGATCCTGACCATGTTTGGTAAAGTCTCTTTTATTTTGCAAAAATATATACAAACAAAATTTGAGAAGAATCAGTGCAATATTTTTGTTTTTTGATAGATTTAAGTGAATATCGGGAAGCAGCTCTATATGGGGTCAAAGGGATCATTTTTGGACTACTCATTAATGGATGTAATGAACGCATACAAACCCAATTTGAGTAAGATCTATATGACAATTTGGATCTTATGGCAATTTATGTCGATTTCATATGGGTAATTTGTATGGGGGCTAGGTCTGAACATGGACCGATTCTCACCAATTTCAATAGCGTTCATCCCATGGCCGATAAAAGCTTATGTACCAAATTTAATCAAAATACATTCATATTTGCGACCTGCAGTTTGATTACAAGCTTTACATGGACACACAGACGGACGGACGGACATTGTTAAATCAACTCAGAAAGTAATTCTGATTCGATCGGTATAACGTTATTATTAAAAGGTTACATTTTTTGTGTCTACCGTTATTAGGTCGGATATTACATTTAATTTTACGTTTAACGATTCGGTTGTATATTTACTTATAAGTTGTAATATTCGCTTTTGAAATTAATTTTGTGTTAACGTTGCGTGGATATCGTTTGAAAAAATATATATTTAAATTAATAAAAGAAATAAATTAGGTCTCAGGTAATATAGCTTCAGTTGTTTTTTCAATATATTTTTTAGTTTTTTTCTATTTATTTTTGTAACATTTTTTACCTCAATTAGAAATGTCGAAAAGATGTTATGAAAGTGGCGCACTAAAAAGAGCAAAACAGATCCGGAAAGCAACAGAACTAAGTAGCCTTGCTGGATCATTAGAGAAATTTTTTAAACGAGGCGAAAGTTCACCAATTTCGTACACAAATTTAACTGAAATATGTAATTCAAATAGTATATCTCCACTTGAAAACAATAATGTGGAAGAAAATGTTAATAAGCCACAATTTCAAAATATTGATAACCATAACGAGAATGTATATGATGAATCAGGTTCCAATAGCGCAAATTTTGACGATATTTTATCTGATAATATTTCAGAAATTAGTAACAATCCACAAATAGAGAGCAGTACTTTAGCTGCGAAATTCAAATATGATATATTAGACCCTGCAACTTGGCCTGTTGAAATCGACAACAAACAACAGACTTTTTTGGTCGAGCAGTCACCAAAAATTATTAAAGATATCCCTTATAAAAGAAATCCTCAAGGAAGATGTTTCAGTGACACTTTTTTTTTATCGACAAATGAAAAATGGTAAAAAAGAATTAAGAAAATGGCTTTTATATTCTAACTCAACAGGGAACATTTTCTGCTTTTGTTGTTGTTTGTTTTCATCGATAAAAATAAGCTTAACTTCAAGTGAATTTTCTGACTATGCACATACAGGAATACGGTTATCTGAACATGAATCTTCGAAGGAACTTCTTGAATCAGCGTATAAATGGCGAATTCTAGAATTTAACATTAGACGCAGAACAGGAATAGCTTTGTAAATATAATGTCCTCAACTGGAGAAAATTTAGCAAACATCGTTATTGAGGAATTAAAAGTATTAGGAATCAAAATTGCTGATTGCCGTGGTCAGTCGTATGACAACGCAAGCAATATGAAAAGAGAATATAAGGGAGTGAAAAGTCGAATTTTAGAAATCAACAACAAAGCATGGTATACGCATTGTGGTGACACAACATCAATTTAGTGATAGCAGATAGTGTTAAAAACACTATTAAATGTCAGAACTATTTTACTACATTAAATAATTTATATAAGATTTTTGCTGCATCAACAAAGCGATGGGCTATTCAAGTAAAATATTTAAAGATTAATCTGAAGGCGCCCAGCGATACTCGATGGGAATATCGCTTTAAAAGTATAGAAGCCGTGAAATACCAGATTAAAGAAATTAGTATTGCTCTAGATGAACTTTAAAATAGCTACCCAGACTGTAAAACTCTTGCTGCATCTTTAAGAAAACAAATAAATTCTTATGAATTTATTGTATTGACAACAATTTGGTATCACTTGTTATCAAAGCTTCACATTTTCAGCCAATTGCTTCAGCGAAAAGATATGGAAATTAATATTGCATTACAACATACAAGGGCTATGCTATTATCGCATGATGATTTCAAAAACAATTTCGAAGACATTATAAAAGAAGCACGAGAATCATCGGTAGCAATAAATATAATAGCACAGTTCACTGAACGGTCTTCTCGTGATACTCAAATATTAACAAACAGAAACAAAGACTGTCTTGATAAATCACCAGAACCTAGTATACTATTACCAACACGGAGAGTACGTAATCTCAAAAGATTGGCTAACTATTGTTATTATACAGACCATATCAATAAAGCAAATGATAAATATAACGATGTAGATGTTATTAATACAGATGATATTACCAAATGAAGAAACCCCAGACGAAGAACGCCCCCAAGAAGAAATTGAACCAATTGAATGCTGTGATGATATTGATATATGTGAGCTCATTCCTGAAATTGATGATGAGTGTAACCATCTAACACTAACTGCTGAAGATAAATTTAAACAATCTTATTTTAATAAATTAATCGATATTGTGAAAGAATCATTCCAAGAATGATTTGAATCGTATAATTCTTTAAATGAAATTTTTGGTTTTCTTTTCGTTAATTAGAAGCTAAAAACAATGAATACAAATGAATTCAATGCCAATTGTACAAATCTGGCCAAACACTTAGAAGGCGATGTTGAAGAGGTGGAATTTAAAAATGAACTTTCCATTTTAAGATATATTTTAGAAGATAACTATAGTATTATGGAGAATTTGGAATTCATTTTAGAAAGGAATTTGGAAGAATTATATCCAAATGTATGTATCGTATATCGAATAATTTTAACAATACCCATTACCGTTGCTCATTGCGAACGATCATTTTCAAAACTAAAACAAGTAAGAAAATTATAGTCGGTCTAGACCGACTATACGATACCCTATACCATGCGTTTAGAAACCCTATCTCTTAGGCCCAACTAACTGGACATTGAAAATAAGCAAAAACCAAATTTGAGTGGGATTTTTATTAATTTTTTTGGCTGCAGATATGAAAAAGTTCATATCGGATGCTATATCTATAAAAGGACTAGGTCCAAAAATGGACCGATCCTGATCATGTTTGGTAAAGTCTCTTGTATTTTGCAAAAATATGTACAAACAAATTTGAGAAGAATCAGTGCAATATTTTTGTTTTTTAATAGATTTAGGTGAAGATCGGGAAGCAGCTCTATATGGGGTCAAAGGGATCATTTTTGGACTACTCATTAGTGGATGTAATGAACGCATACAAACCCAATTTGAGTAAGATCTATATGACAATTTGGATCTTATGGCAATTTATGTCGATTTCATAGAGGTAATTTGTATGGGGGCTAGGTCTGAACATGGACCGAATTTCACCAATTTCAATAGCGTTCATCCCGTGGCCGATAGAAGCTTATATACCAAATGTTATCAAAATATATTCATATTTGCGACCTGCACTTTGATTACAAGGTTTACATGGACACACAGACGGACGGACATTGTTAAATCAACTCAGAAAGTGATTCTGATTCGATCGGTATAATTAAAGATGGGTCTAGGTCAAATATTTTTGGTTGTTACAAACAGCAGCACAAAGTCATTATACCCAAACCACATAGTGGTATAGGGTATAATTAATTGAAAATTATCTACGGTCTACAATGTCACAGGAAAGGCTTTCTGGATTAGCAATACTGTCGATTGAAAATGCAGCAGCCAGAAAAATTGATTACAATGATATTATTGATGAATTTGCCAACAAAAGAGCTAGAAAAATTGCTTTATAATTTCTTTGTATTATTTTTTAAAATTAAAATCAATAAAAATGGATTCAATAAAATTTAAATATTTTTTTAGTTTCTGCACAGGGCCCCAAAAAGTTATAGCACGGCTCTGCATTAACCATTTTAATAAACACACACATAGCATTGTATAATTTTATGTATGTGTTAGTAGCAACTTTAAATGCAATTTACGCAAAACAAAGGAAAAAATTTAAAAATCTGTAAATCTGCAAAATGGCTAAAAAGAAATACCTTTCAAATAATATACGTTTGGTCAAAATCGGGATAAAACGGTAGAACAAAACATTAGTCACAAGAAATCACCTAGCCTATTAATATTATGGATATATTGGTCATTCTTATATGTATGTATGTGACAATAAATATTTATTTTCATTTTCATAAATAAAACATGGTTTTTCTTTAACAGTTTTCCATTAATATTAACAAATGCAAAAACGTTTTTTATACCCTATACCACTATGTGGTTTGGGTATAATGACTTTGTGCTGCTGTTTGTAACAACCAAAAATATTTGACCTAGACCCATCATTAATTATACCGATCGAATCAGAATTACTTTCTGAGTTGATTTAACAATGTCCGTCCGTCCGTCCGTCCGTCCGTCCGTCCGTCCGTCTGTGTGTCCATGTAAAGCTTGTAATCAAACTGCAGGTCGCAAATATAAATGTATTTTGATGAAATTTGGTACATAAGCTTTTATCGGCCATGGGATGAACGCTATTGAAATTGGTGAGAATCGGTCCATGTTCAGACCTAGCCCCCATACAAATTACCCCTATGAAATCGACATAAATTGCCATAAGATCCAAATTGTCATATAGATCTTACTCAAATTGGGTTTGTATGCATTCATTACATCCACTAATGCGTAGTTCAAAAATGATCCCTTTGACCCCATATAGAGCTGCTTCCCGATCTTCACTTAAATCTATTAAAAAGCAAAAATATTGCACTGATTCTTCTCAAATTTTGTTTGTACATATTTTTGCAAAATACAAGAGACTTTACCAAACATGATCAGGATTGGTCCATTTTTGGACCAAGTCCCTTTATAGATATAGCATCCGATATGAACTTTTTCATATCTGCAGCCAAAAAAAATTAATAAAAATCCCACTCAAATTTGGTTTTTGCTTATTTTCAATGTCCAGTTAGTTGGGCCTAAGAGATAGGGTTTCTAAACGCATGGTATAGGGTATCGTATAGTCGGTCTAGACCGACTATAATTTTCTTACTTGTTTTTATATGGGTATATGCAGATTCTAACTAAAATAAAAAAATTCATTTGCCGGGTCCAGCTAGTACACATATAAAAGCGAAAGTATGTATGTTTGTTTGTTTGTAATATATAACAGGTTAAACCATTGGATCGATCTTCCTTAATTTTTTACAGAGTTTTATTGTATATCTGAAAGGAACTATATGCTATAAATTTTTATACCCTATACCACTATGTGGTTTGGGTATAATGACTTTGTGCTGCTGTTTGTAACAACCAAAAATATTTGACCCAGACCCATCTTTAATTATACCGATCGAATCAGAATCACTTTGTGAGTTGATTTAACAATGTCCGTCCGTCCGTCTGTGTGTCCATGTAAAGCTTGTAATCAAAGTGCAGGTCGCAAATATGAATATATTTTGATAACATTTGTTATATAAGCTTCTATCGGCCACGGGATGAACGCTATTGAAATTGGTGAAATTCGGTCCATGTTCAGACCTAGCCCCCATACAAATTACCCCTATGAAATCGACATAAATTGCCATAAGATCCAAATTGTCATATAGATCTTACTCAAATTGGGTTTGTATGCGTTCATTACATCCATTAATGAGTAGTCCAAAAATGATCCCTTTGGTCCCACACAGAGCTGCTTCCCGATATTCACTTAAATCTATTAAAAAACAAAAATATTCCACTGATTCTTCTCAAATTGTGTTTGTATATGTTTTTGCAAAATACAAGAGACGTTACCAACCATGGTCAGGATCGGTCCATTTTTGGACCTAGTCTCCATATAGATATAGCATCCGATATGAACTTTTTCATATCTGCAGCCAAAAAAATTAATAAAAATCCCACTCAAATTTGGTTTTTGCTTATTTTCTATGTCCAGTTAGTTGGGCCTTAGAGATAGGGTTTTCAAACGCATGTTATAGGGTATCGTATAGTCGGTCTAGACCGACTATAATTTTCTTACTTGTTTGTTACTGTATATCTGAAAGGAACTATATGCTATAAATTTTTTTGATATTTTTAGTGGACGTGTTCAATGTCATATATATCGGGAACTATGATAGAGACAGCTTTGAAAATTTGTCTGATGCCACCTATTAATAGTATGAGTAGTCAGATACAAAGTAAATATTAAATGTGGGCGTGTCATGTCAAATGTTAATTTTTGCATCGAATGAAACAACAAAAATTATTGTGTATCAAGCATTAAACAAAAATAATATGTATATAAAATAAATAAACTAAAATTTTTAATTGCAAAATACAAACTTCTTAGGAAAAATTGATTATGAAAACATACATGTCAATATGTCTCGACAAGTCGTTACTCCATATCCATATGACATATGTACTTGTGTATGTTATTTTGGGAAAATTTCAATCCGCATACATTATGTAAAATTTAATTTAAATATCTTACCTTTTGATACCTGTAGTTTGGACGTTAAACCTAGACAGAAATTATGCGATCGTCTGCAGAGCGGTGAAGAATGTAAATAGATCTTAAGCACTTTTAAATGATATATTTAGTTATTTTTAAATAACGCATAACTTTTTTGCTGGGATACAAATTAAATTATAACTTAGCTGTGAGTTAATAAAGTTACTTATGTATATAACTTTCTTAAATCCCATTTAAAAGCTGACTTCACAGTTAAACTTAGTTAAATACCTTCATTTCGGTTTATTTTGTTTCCATAATTCAAACAAAACTAAAGCATTTGATAATACGCATTAAAGGCTAAGTTCAAGAGCAACTCAAATTTCCTGAAAAGTTTTATGGCTCCAGCATGTTTCTAACATGACAAATAAAATCTTTACAGCCATTAAACGTTTAAAATTTACTATAGTTAACGTGTTTTTTTTTTTATATTCAATGAATCAATTAAAAAATTTAAAATGTACCATCAAAGTGTCAAATTACACAATAACTACGAACACTGTTCTCAGAATCGACATGAAAAATAAAAATTTCAATAAATGACTTATTTCGAAAGAAATTATTTCACACCAAAAGTTTTATTATTCAATAATTCAATGAGGACTGTTACAAAAACAATTGAATTGTTTGTGCCATTCATACTTTGATTTAATTCAATTCCCAATAACTATCACTTTGAATGCTTAAATGTTGAATATGTGGTTGGACACAGAACACACACAAATAAAATCCATTTTATGGAGATTGTCCACCAACTGAACAAAAAAAAAAAAAATTCAAACAAAAATAATCACTTGTTTAGAATCTCAAACACCCAAATCATTTTTGGTATGCGCCAGAACCACAATCACTTAACAATGATTATAAAACCGAAAACAACAAAGTGTTAGGGAACAAGTTAAAATATTGTAATGAGGCAAGTTATCGGAGCAATCAAATCTAGAATTCTGTTGTCTGTCCCGGCCAAAGGATTAACTGAAATCACACACAGAAATATGCGAGGAGCATAAAAAAATTAAAACCCAAAACAACAACAAATCAAATTAATGTTTGTGTTTTTTTTTTTGGTGATGATCGAATCGATGGATTTAAATGATATTGTTTGTGCGGCCAGATGAGATACACGTTCAATATAAATCGTTAGTAAAAAGAGTTGAAATGTTAATGAATGTTATTTGGTTAACTGGCCAAATGCATAAACATAATTTAAGGGCTGAGTTTCTTAATGAAATTTATATATGTATATTTTTTCTGACCTACAAATTTATAAATTATATACTTAAAAATTCTCGCTTAGGATATAACTAGACTGAAAGTTAAAAACAGCTGTGCCGATGCTTCACCTCAGCATCGTACACACAGAAAACAGAATTTATTGCCAACCGAATTGCAATGATGCTAATAACCATATTTCGGCTTCACTATAATTATAATTCTGTTGCCTTAACAGTAAATATTTTATCACAATAGAAAATTGCCAAATGCTATTAAATTTCCGTTGATACAATCGTAAATACCAGGGCTCCCGATTACTCGAGCTTCGAGCTACTCGAGCTGCTCGAGTAGTTGATGAGCTACTCGAGCTCAACGAGTAGCTCGAGTAGTAAAAATTAGCATTTTTCATGTTTGAAAGCATGTAAAAAGTTAACTATTGGTACTTAGTATAACAAATGTACACTTTTTGGAATCGTACAGATACCAGGAATATCACTATTAAATTTCACTTGAATCGGAGTGTCCCACTTGCGTGGGCAAACTACTACTCGAAAAAGCTCGACGACTTTCCATACAAATGTATGAAAATATTAACTTCATAGATGTTTGACTTCATTTAAGAAAAAATTTTCCCAATATACATGGTATGATTTTATATATTTTGAAGTCAGTTATACTGATAGATTACCCTCCTGAAATATTAAAACATTCTTATTAAAACTATGGAGTGGGCTAACTACTACTCGAAAAAGATCATCCACTTTCCACTCAAATGTATGAAAATATGATCTTCGTATATGTTTGATGCCTATTTACAAAAAAGTTTTCAAGAACACTTGGAAAAACCTCTTAGTATTTCAATCTGAATATATGTAGAGGATATGTTTTCAAAATTTCAAAGCATTTGGACAAAAATGTTGGCGTGTGGGAACAACTACTCGAAAAAGATCGGAAATTTTGCAAAAAGTGTAAAAAAAAAAAAAAATGTTTATAGTTTTTTACTATCTATAATTGACT
Source organism: Cordilura impudica (assembly GCA_963682025.1). Classification (NCBI taxonomy): domain Eukaryota; kingdom Metazoa; phylum Arthropoda; class Insecta; order Diptera; family Scathophagidae; genus Cordilura; species Cordilura impudica. Next base: position 318,009,773 of record OY821517.1, on the reverse strand, counting down.
ATATTCAGAGATTACTCGTAAAAAATTTTAAGCCATTCCGACCAAAATTGTAGCGTCGGTATAGCACTACTCGACTGATATTGACCACTTTCTATACAAATGTGTGAAAATATGCTCTTATTTGAAGTTTGATGATATTTTCCAGAAAATTTTCCACAATGACGTAATAAAAAATTATATTCGTTAGAGCTGTATATACAAAGAGAACACTTCCTTCAAGTTTCAAAGCATTCCGCCAAAAATTGAAGCTTGGAGGAACTACTACTCGACGAAAAACAAAAAATAAAAAATAAAATTTTCCAAAAAAAAAAAAATTTTTTTTCTTTTTACTGCCCGTAATTGACCTTATTCACAGATGACTGATTTAAAAAATTAAGCCATTCCGATGAAAATTGAGCTCTGGGCGAACAACTACTCGAAAAAGATCAGCCACTTTCTATACGAATGTGTGCAAATTTGCTCTTATTTCAAGTTTGATGTAACTTTAAAAAAAATTTTCCATCACGACTTCCTAAAATTTTTTACTGCTTGTAGTTGCAAATATATCAAGATAATCTTCTTAAAATTTCAAAGCATTGCGACAATAATTGTGCTGTTGGCGAACTACTACTCGAAAAAGCTCGACCACTTTCCATACAAATATATGAAAAAATTTACTTCATGCAAGTTTGACATCGATTTACACAAAATATTTAAGGCACACATGGTACAAATTTATACTCCTATATACTTTGCATTAAAAAATCTTTGTTATAACTGAGAAAAACTAAAGTGTTGACATGTGATGGTTTCAGCGAACTTCTTTTAGCAGTGACTACATTACCAGCTGTAGAAAAGCACCGCTCTGATTATGCTGAAGTTGCTGAGATACAAAGGAATCTCTTGGCATTCCTTAATTCAATGTTATGAATTAAATGATATTGTACTTTAAAAATTATTTATCATTATTTTTCAACATTCATTGTTAAAAAATTATTAGATTTTATGTACTTAAATAAAATGAAATATTCACTAAAATAAATGTAATAACTTACATCAAACTTAAAAGAAGAGTAAATCTGCGCACACTGTATGTAAGTAGCTGAATTTTTTCGAGTAGTAGTTCGCCGCCATAATTTTCTTGGAATAGTTTGAAATTTGAAGGATACAATGTCCTCAAATCGAAAACTTCACAACATATAAACTTTTAGCAAGTCGTGAAGGAAAATGTTCAGTAAAATTAGATCAAACTTAAAAGAAAAGCAAATTTTAACACATTTATGGAAACTGGCTGATTTTTTTCGAGTAGTATTTCGGCAACAGCACAATTATTGCCGAAATTCTTTGAAATTTTAAGGACGTTATATCCTCTTATATGCAATTTTAGAATCTATAAATTTGTAGCAAGTGTTCCTTAAATATTTTTTGAAAAAGATTTTTAAGAATTACTGATCTTTTTCGAGTAGTAGTTCGCCCACCCCACACATTTCACTCGAGTGTTTCAATATTTTAGAAGAATAATATGTTGATATAATGGACTACAATTTGTATTAATCTTTACCATATACTTTTGAAAAATTTTTTGTAAATCGATGTCAAACTTCCATGAAGTGAATGTTTTCATACGTTTGTATGGAAAGTCGGAAACGTTTGAAATTTAAAAGAAATACTCTCCCTACATTTCTAAATCTAAAAAATATAACTTTTGGCTATGTCATTATAAAAAATTTTCTGTAAAATTATCTCAAACATGAAATAGAGCAAATTTTCACACTTTTGTATGGGAAGAGTCTGATCTTTTTCGAGTAGTAGTTCGTCCGAGCTACAATTTTGGTCAGATTACTTTGAAATTTCGTGGTACGAAATGTTATCATATTTCCAACTTTAAAAAGCATAAATTTGTACCATGTGTGCCTTAAACATTTTGTGTAAATCGATGTCAAACTTGCATGAAGTGAATTTTTTCATATATTTGTATGGAAAGTGGTCGAGCTTTTTCGAGTAGTAGTTCGCCAACAGCACAATTATTGTCGCAATACTTTGAAATTTTTAGAAGATTATCTTGATATATTTGCAACTACAAGCAGTAAAAAATTTTAGGCAGTCGTGATGGAAAATTTTTTTTAAAGTTACATCAAATTTGAAATAAGAGCAAATTTGCACACATTCGTATAGAAAGTGGCTGATCTTTTTCGAGTAGTTGTTCGCCCAGAGCTCAATTTTCATCGGAAAAGCTTAATTTTTTAAATCAGTCATCTGTGAATAAGGTCAATTACGGGCAGTAAAAAGAAAAATTTTTTTTTTTTTTGGAAAAATTTATTTTTTATTTTTTGTTTTTCGTCGAGTAGTAGTTCCTCCAAGCTTCAATTTTTGGCAGAATGCTTTGAAACTTGAAGGAAGTGTTCTCTTTGTATATACAGCTCTAACGAATATAATTTTTTATTACGTCATTGTGGAAAATTTTCTGGAAAATATCATCAAACTTCAAATAAGAGCATATTTTCACACATTTGTATAGAAAGTGGTCAATATCAGTCGAGTAGTGCTATACCGACGCTACAATTTTGGTCGGAATGGCTTAAAATTTTTTACGAGTAATCTCTGAATATAGTCAATTATAGACAGTAAAAAACTATAAACATTTTTTTTTTTTTTTATTTTTTTACACTTTTTGCAAAATTTCCGATCTTTTTCGAGTAGTGGTTAGCCCACTCCATAGTTTTAATCAGAATGTTTTAATATTTCAGGAGGGTAATCTATCAGTATAACTAACTTCAAAATATATAAAATCATACCATGTATTTTGGGAAATTTTTTTCTTAAATGAAGTCAAACATCTATAAAGTTAATATTTTCATACATTTGTATGGAAAGTCGTCGAGCTTTTTCGAATAGTAGTTTGCCCACGCAAGTGGGACACTCCGATTCAAGTGAAATTAAATAGTGATATTCCCGGTATCTGTACTATTCTAAAAAGTATACATTTGTTGTACTAAATACCTATATTTAACTTTTTACATGCTGTCAAACATGAAAAATGCAAATTTTTACTACTCGAGCTACTCGTTGAGCTCGAGTAGCTCATTAACTACTCAAGTAGCTCGAGTACTCGAGCTTGACCGTAGGCTCTGGTAAATACAGTAGTTCCATTTGAGAACAACTATTCATTAAAATATGTTTTTGAGATAAAACATAAAAAGGTACAAAAAAATTTGTTTGAAAAAAAATTTTAAATTACAGTGGACGGCCTTTTCATAATGTTGGAAAATTCATACAATTTGACTATAGTTTATATAAAATAAAACACATGCAGATAGTTTAATTTAAATTAGTTTTTTATTTAAAAGAAAATAATCTAACCTATAAAAACAAAGTTTTTATTAAAACTCTTTATTTCCTTATTCATATAGTTTTGAATCTCTCCGTGACTGTGAGTGACTTTGCGTGACTATTTTAAAATTAATCATTGGTCATAACAAGTCTATGGACCAAATTTCAGATTGCTTTGATGAGGGGAAATGGGGCTTGATTCATTCCGTGATTGTGCGTGACTATACGTGATTATATTTAACACTCTCATAAGTTATAAGCTTATAAGTCCCGCTATTTTCAAAATTTTTAAATTTGGGTTTTTGCATCAAGTAGCCACAATTTTTCAACAGGGCTGTATTCACTATTTAGAGTAATTTTGATTTGAAAATGGTCGGAGCACAGATCGTTAATGACATTAACCGGTGTTTTATAGTCAGCTCAGTCAGTTAAAAAGAAATCTAATTTAGATGATTGTCTTCTTGGGCCTGAGGGTTTATAGGGGTTCTCACTTGGATATAATGTTTGAAAATTTTCAGAATTTAATTTAATTTTAATTTAATATGGTAGGTTTCTCTAGCAATTTGCTCGGTGACAACCCCATAGACTATGTCTACAGTTGAAATCACCTCCAAAAAGGAAATTATTATTACCGATGTGTAGTTTTCGAAGATCAGACTTAAATTTTAATTGTTTGTCGTTATCTCTACCGGGAGTACCGCCAGGAAAATAGCAGGAAAATATACTTATATAGTTTCCATTTGATGTTAATACTTTGACGCCGATATTTTCAATGAGAAATGTGTTTAAAGGAGGTATTAAAGTGTATGCTATATTTCACCTAACCAAAAACAGCTACACCTCCGCCCCTGCCTTGTTCTCTGGTTTATTTAATCATATTACGACAAAAGGATGTCTACATTGTCAACGTATATCATCTGGTTTGTGTGTAACGGCCGTTTTTGATGGCCGGTGTTAAAGAATAAAATTTGTTTTATTATTTTTTTCTCGACCAACAATTCCACTCCTACCACATTTGTGAACTATAAACTAACGTTTATGAAAAACAACTTTAGCAGAACGACCTTTTAATATTTTAACATTTCTAAATATAGAACAAATCTTTTTGCATAGATAAAGGCCAATTTAATACCACTTAAACAAACATACACACACATGGACACACACTTTACAATGTGCCAGACCACAGGGAAAATAAAAAATAAGAAACCAAAATATAGTTTTCAATTATTACAACATCAACACAAATTCCCAACCAACCATAAATGGGATTATGTAACCTAATAGCGGTTCTTGCAAGGCGGCAATGAACCAACAACCAATCAAGCATCCAACCAACCGACTTAAGTAAATGTACCAACGCACAATAGAGAACCCTTGGATGCCAAGGAAGTAAATATCGTACAAGGCATAGTTAAACTTTGTTTACACATTTACGAGCAACACCTTGTGGCTAGAGTAGATTTCATTGTTGTTGCTATTTATGTTGTAAAATTTCAGGTATGCAAAGTGGTCAACTAAGAGCATCTTTTGCGTTGCGTTTTGTGTTGTATGTACGTACGAGTTTAACTAGTTGGGAATATCTTTCCTTCTTTTATTATTATTTTTTTTTTAAAGAATCATACTCGTAAGAAAATGCGGAAAAAGATTTATGAGCTCGTGTGACATTTTAACACTACATGAGGTCGTAAAGAATTGAATTGATTTCATAAATAGCCAGACAGACGCACACGTCTGATGTGGTCAATGCAATGGCCTGTATGTAAGGATTGTTTGTTTTAGCTTGTATGTTTTTTTTTTTTGTTATTATAAATTATTGAAAAATATATTTTAGAGTAATTGTAGTTAGATTATATATAGCCGGCTAGATGGTAATTCTGTTTAACGGGGGGCTATAGCTAAAAAAAAAACTTCACATAAAATGTATTTAAAAAAGAAATAACTTTCAATTAAAAATATATTCAAAACACATTAATTGATATAAAAAACACATTAAGGCCTATTTACATGATACCAATCAATCGTATGATTTTTCGACATAAAAATCCGATGAAGTTTATAGGACTGTCATATAAGCTCTGTTCGTTTACTTTCCCAGTAAAAACCGAAATTTCAGAGAGTAAGAAAAATTAGTTCTCAAAAACATAAATATCCAAAATAGAAAACGAACAGAAATTTGTAAGAATTTGCAAGTTCATAGAAACAGCTGATTGTAAACACATTTGAAAGTGAAGAAGAAGTGAAACTCTAAATTAAAAAAGAAATATATGTACCTTAATTAGAAGAACTTATTATATTTAACATGTAAAAAAAAAATTCATTGAAACTAATATCATTACCTACTGCTTTTGAAAATTAACATTTACTACCAGAGCCCAGCCCTCGAAATTCGAGTACAAATTCTAGGAAATTTTATTTTATCATTCAATTTATTTCTTTCAATGTTTTTAATCTATTTAATTCAATTCATTAATTTTATTTCATTATAAATATTTGTAAAACACACAGAAACTAAGGCCACCTTGTATGCCACCTAAAGGTTTTCAAATTTTTGGCAATTCACAATTCAACACAGGGTATGTGTTATGCAATTATTTCCCCAAACTCTAAGAATTTAAACAGTTAATAGCTCAAAAGAAAGAGCTTGATCCACTGAGTGTTCTGAGAGTAAAACGATCAAGATCCATTCATTAGAAGACGAGCAATGAGAATTCGAATTGCTTGAGTGAATGTGTCCCATAAGAAATGTACGGGGAAGAATCGCGTTTGAGTATAACTTGAGTAAGGTTGGAGTTGCGTAAATTTCAATGATTGTGTGTCTAAATACCTTTCAATAAAAAAAAATGAAGGAAATCAGCCGGATAGAACGGCCAGACGGACTGACTTTAGTTTTCATAAATTGTTTTAATATATAAGATTACTAGCTGTTTTTACCCGGTCTTGCCCGGGATAAAAAGGCCTTTGACTTGAAAAATGGTTCACACTGCTTACCAGGCGCTCAGTACTTAGTCCCCAATTAACAAATTCCCCAATAAAATGAACTTTCTCCCCAAAAATTTGTATGGGCAGTAAATTCGTTTTTTATTTCAAGCAAAAATGCTTCAAAAATAAGCTGCGAAACCGCTTTAAGTTTTTTTTTTCAGTTTATTTATAAACATCAAATATAACGGAATGGTTCGCAAGTTAAAGGAATCAGAACTTTTAAAAATTTAATTACTTCATTCAATAAGTGATCATCATTGAGCAGAGACGCCAAATTCAAGTTTCAGAAATGAAATACTAATGCGACGGTTAATATTGTGTCGCAAGGTTTCTTAAAGCAACTGCTTATAGTATATGTGTGGCCTATTTTGATCAACAGGTAATTATTTCACATACGTAGATAAAATTTATCATATGACATTTCACTAAGCTGTATTCCGCGAGCGAGTCGCATCCGCTTCACGTCCGCGCGCCTCACGCCGCTTCCTCGCAGCTACTACCCTTGCTGCCGCTTAGTTCTCGTTAACTTATTTTAATTCCTAAAACATATTTTTTTAGAGCATTGCGATATTTTAGCTCAGTTGTGTTCCAAGAGCGCATCGCGTCCGCATGCATCGCGTCCGCGTTCGCGCACCGCGCGCCGCAACACCTGTGCTGCCGCGCATCTGTTGCCAACTTATTTTAATCGCCAAAATATATTTTTCAGATCATTGCGATATTTTAGCTGAGCTGTGATCCGCGAGCGCGTCGCGTCCGCATCCGTCGCGTTCCGCGCGCCTCGCGCCGCTTCCTCGCAGCTACTACCCGTGCTGCCGCATTAGTTCTCGTTAACTTATTTTAATTCCTAAAACATATTTTTTAGAGCATTGCGATATTTTAGCTGAGCTGTGTTCCGAGAGCGCGTCGCGTCTGCGTCCGCGTTCGCGCGCCGCTTCCGCGTGTTTGGCAGCCACACCTGTGCTGCCGCGCATCTGTTGCCAATTTATTTTAATTGTCAAAATATATTTTTCAGATCATTCCGATATTCCCCGTGCGCGTAGCTTCCGCGCAACGAAATGATGCTATTGAAAAGAATACTCATTTTAAATGCATTTATTGTAGGACATACATATATTGAGAGCAGTATGTAAATTTTCACTATAATAAATATTTAACAAAATTCATTAAATAAAAATATGTAAAAATTTAAGAATGAATTTGGGGAGTAAGTTCATTTTTTATTTCGATTAAAAAAAATGGGGAATTTGTTCATTTCTTTTGGGTACCTTTTTTTAAGTTTGGGGAATTTATTCACCTTATAGGTATTTCCGTGTAAACCAAATTTCAGAGATATCCGTTGAAACGTACAAATTTGTATAGGGAAGAAATATACCGCACAACCAAATATGAATTTTATATGAAAATTGGGCGTAAAAGTAGGCGTGGTCGGTAAAAAGAATATGGCGACCTTTCCTGTGGTATAGAGATCGTGTGTACAAAATTTCAGGGAAATCCGTTGAAAAATAGAAATTTGTATAGCGGTCAAACTAACAAACAAACAAACAAACAAACGAACAAACAAACAAACAAACAAACAAACAAACAAACAGAAAATGAATTTTATATATATTGATGAAAGAAATTGGCAGATACACATATTTTATTGGCAGGAACCGGTTTTAAAAGATTAAAATTAATGAATCCTGGTCACGTGAATATTTATATACTTCTTCTATCGTCAATTTCCTTAGAATTATTATTTAAAATTTTTGCACAAAAATACATAAGTATAAAAATTGTGATTTACAGAATTAAATAAAAAGATCCCCTGAAGAAGAAGCCATACAAGCTTCGAAACGTTGGGAGAAAACTGCAAAAAAGTTATTTGCACTTAAATTGTGACCAACCTAGCCGAATTTCTTGGATGCAAAAAGAAAATTTTACCAAAAACTAAAAATAATCTACACATAGAATTATAGTATTTTTGCTTTATTTACCACAAAACTCAATCGAATGTTTTTCAAACATATGTTTTTTCTTGTTTTCAAATTCTTACTGGCAAAAATATATTCAGTAAAAACTGGAAAGTTTTCAAAAAAAAACTGCCACTTTACGCTCTCATGTGTTCTCTTTTACTGGGTTTTTGAAGTAAACGAACAGTATCCAGTAAATTTTGTGATAATTTGTACAACTTATTACGAATTATCACTTAAACAAACAGAGCTATAGTCGCACCGACATTATTTCTGCATACTTAGGCCATTTAAACCATCACACTCAAATCTTATGAAAACAGCTGTTTAGAATAACAAACAAATTTATTTTGAAATTTATATTTTATTTCCACTTTCTTTGTTGTTGTTTACCTTTTTTAATATTACCAAAAAAAAAAAAATTATTTTTAAAAATAATTTTTTGCTATAGGATACCGTCTTCAGAAAAGTGCCTTTAAAAAAAAAAAATATCTTTTTAAGAAACTATTTTTTAAGAAAGTGCCGCTATCAAAAAAGTTCCTTTTTATAAACGTACCTTTTTCTAATAAGGACCGTTTTCTAAAAAGCCTAATTTTTTCTAAAAGTACTTTTTTCTAAGAAGTACCTTTATCTTAAAAGTACTTTTTTCTAAAAAGTACCTTTTTCTAATTTTATTAAAAAAAAAAACACCTTTTTCTAAAAAAACACCTTTTTGTAAAGAGTACCTTTTCCAATGGAAGTACGTTTTCTGAAAACTATGTTTAAAAAAAAGTACCGTTTTCTAACAAGTCCTTTTTTCTAAGAAATGACTTAATTTTAAACAAGTATTTTTTGAGGAAGTACAAAATGTTCCTTTTTCTATAAAAAGTTCCTTTTTCTAAAAGTACCTTTTCTAAAAATTTCTTGTTGTGAAGTATGTTTTCTAAGAAGTTTTCTTTAATAATATTTAAAAAAAGTATATCTTTCTAAAAATTATGTTTTCTACAAAGTTTTTGCTTTTAAAAGCATCTTTTTAGAAAAGTACCTTTTTCTAAGAAATATTTTGTTTTCTATTCTTTGTAAAAGGCAATTTCTTTTCTAAAAATTTAGTTTTTCAAAAAAGTACATTTTACATTTTCTTTTTCTAAAAAAGTACGTTAATATCGTTTTCTAAAAGTACTTCTTTAAATAAGTTTTTCTAAAAAATACGTAAATTTTTCTTAAAAAGAACATTTTGTTGGAAGTACATTTAAAAAGTATGTTTTTCTTAAAAGTGCCTTTATGTACAAAATTAGCCTTGTCCAAAGAAAGAATTACCTTTTCTAAAAAAATCCATATATTAAATAAATTGCCGTTTTTCACAAAGTAAATTTTTGTAAAAAGTATTTTTTTTTAAATGTACCCTTTTCAAAAAAAGAACTTTTTATAAAACGTACCTTTTCCTAAGAAGTATTTTTTTAAAAACCCTTTCCTAAAAAGTATATACTTTTAAAAAGCATATTTTTGTAAGAAGTTCCTTTGTTTAAAAAGTAATTTTTTTTAAAAGTGCCTTTTTTTAAAGTACCTTTATTTAAAAAAAAAAATAATAAGTTGTCTAAATAACAACCTTTTCTAAAAAGCACCTTTTCCAAAAGCACCTATTTGCTTAAAAAGTACCTTTTTGAAAAATAAATTTTTTAAATAATTTTTCTGACAACTTGTCGAAAATGTAAAAAGTATTCGGTCCCTTGTCGAAAAAGTAAATTTTTAAAAAATATGCTTTTTTTGAAAGTGCATTTTTCTTAAAAGTAACTTCATTTCAACAAAATACTGTTTTCTAAAAAGTACATTTTTCAAAGAAGAAAAACATTTTTTAAAAATATAATTTTTTTTTTAAATAAAGTACCGTTTTCCAAAAAGTATAGTTTTCTCAAAAGTATTTTTTCTAAAAAGCAGTTTTTTTTAGATAGTTTCTCTTTCTCAAAAGTGACGTTTTTCTAAAAAGTAATTTTTTCTAAAAAAAAAAATACCTTTTCCTAAAAAGTACCTTTTCTAAATATGTTTTTCTAAGAACTTCCATTTTCTAAAGAAGTGCCTTTTCCTAACAAGAACCTTTTTCTAAGAAGTACTAAAGTAACCCTTTGTAAAATGTAATTTTTCAAAAAATTACTTTTTCTTAAAAAGTAACTTTTTCTAAAAGTAACTTTTTCTAAAAGTACCTTTTTCTAAACGTAAATTTTTTTGTAAAGAGTACATTTGCCTGAAAGAGTAACTTTTCCTAAAATCTACTTTTTTGATTCCTAAACTAAAGAATATGTTTTCCTAAATAGTGCCTTTTTATAAAAATTACCTTTATTTAAAAATACTTCTATTGGAAATGTATCTTTTTCTAAAAATTACTGTCTCTAAAAAGTTCCCGTTTCTGAAAAACACATTTTTCTAAAAAATTTCCTTTCTAATAAATACCTTTATTTAAAAAATACTTTTTTCTAAAAAGTACCTTTTCCAAAAAAGAAGTACCATTTCCAAAAAATATATTTTCTTGAATAAAATACTGATTTCTTAAAAGTATATTTTTTTAAAATGAATTTTTTCTCTCAAATGTACCTTTTTATAAAAAGTACGTTTTTGTAAAGTTTTGTTTTATAAATATACCTTTCTCTAACAAATATCTTTTTCTAAACGAACTTTTTCAAATATCTGTTTTTGTTAAAAAGAATTGTCCTTGGATGTGTCTTTTTCTGAGAAGTATTTTTTCTTCAAAGTATAATTTTATAAAAAGTACCGTTTTCAAAAATGTTACGTTATTTAAGTTTTCTAAAAAGTACATTTTTCTAACAGGTATCGTTTTCTAAAAAGTACCGTAATAAGAAAATTTTTTTAAAAAGTGCCGTTATCTAAAAAATTAGTTTTTTTTTACAAAAATTCCTTTTTCTAAAAATTTAATTTTCTAAATATGTTAATTTTCAAAAAAAAAAACTTACTCTAAAAAGGTTTTTATATCTAAAAAATACCCTTTTTTAAAAAGTATTTTTTTAAATACCTTTTGCAAAAAGTACCATTTTCTTAAGAAGTACCTCTTCTAAAAACTATCGTTTATTAAAAAGTATTTTTTTTAGCTGTTTGTAAAAAGTACTTTTTTCTAAAGAAACCGGTTTTTAAAAGTACCTTCATTCAAAATTACATTTTCTTAAAGCACCTTTTTTTAAATAGCTTTTTACAATAAGTACTTTTATTAAAATACTTTTTTCTTAAAAGTACTTGTTACTCAAAAATACCTTTTTCAAAAAAGAACCTATGTATGGAAAGTATCTTTTTCAAAATGTATGTTTTTCTATTAAACTTTATTTAAAAAACACCTGCCTCTTTATTTAAAAGTTATACTTTTTAGAAAAGTATTTTTTGTAAAGTAAATTTTTCTAAAAAGTATTTTTAACCATTTATGCAACATTAAAACCGACTCTATGTCAACTGAGTCTGGTATATGATGACAAGAGAGAGAGATTAGATCAGATGAGAAGATTATACTAAATATCTTCTCCGTCTTCTATGTTTACGTTGATCAGACCTGTGGTATAAAAAATTAAAGAGGATCGCAGTGCCGGCTATTGGTCTAGATCTCTATATTTTAATTACACCTATATCAATAAATCGAATGTGTTTCAAAAAATGTTATTCCATTTTATGCTTAACATTTAATGAACAATGAATTGATCAAAGTTCATCATAAAAAAAAAAAAAAAATAACAAAGCCACCCAGAAACTTTCTATTCTAATCACGATCAATAAGTAATAAATTCGAAAAACTTAATTGCAATAACAATCAGGTCGAATTCATCTGAATAATTTTATTTTCATGTCACGCGCTCATCTCTATTCCCTACTAAAGAGCAATCAAAAAGTAAGTAATCGAATTTCAACTGCGTGGGGTCTAATCTTAAATAGAATTGTTAACAATTTAATAAAACTGTTAACAATTGTAATAACAATTATTTACTGTCAAGTGGTTGAATGTTCTCATAACGGTTAAACAATTCTGTTCATTAGTACCAACAAAATGGAACGAAACGTATTTCATCTTTTGTTAATCCTCTTCTGTTTTATATAGATCTTTTATATCTTTAACAAAACCACTCCTTTTTAGTGATAATTATAATACCACCCGACAGGTGGTCTCCACGAATCAAACACACAATCAAATTGAAATACAAATATTGAAATTTTTATGTCATTTTACATGATACTTTGTAATTATTTAACGTGAAAGAATGTAACGATATCAAAAAAAGAAAGAAAGAAAAATAAAACCATTCAATCTATTGATGCATTCTTTCACTTCATGCTGCACTTGACATAATATTCTTTGTACCTTTATGCTACGAGTATTTCAAAGGTAAATAAATACACCCAACCATCCATCCATCCATCTACTTACTTGGGAGAACGTATTGACTTTGACATTGAACTTTTTTTTTTGGTTTGTATTGGCTTTGAACGTAAAGATCTTGTAAATTTCGAATGTCTTTGTTTTGCTGTAAGTATCATTGTCATGTATTTTTTTATGTTGATGTTGTCAAATGTAAACATTTTGTTAGCATTATGTTACCATCTCTGATGATATTCCCTGATAATGTTCACTGAAATAAAACTCAAAATAATTTTGAAAAACAATTTATCAGTATCATTCTTTAAGCCTCTTACTTTTTCCTGTATTAATACCCTATACCAGACTCTGTGGTAAGTGCACATATAATGAGTTTGGGCTGACGTTTGTAACTGCCACAAAAACTTGACCTAAACCCACCTTATGGTCAAATTTAAAAAAATATGGAAAAATATAAACGGATAAAAAAGTAATGAAGCAATTAAATATTTATTTTTATATATAAAATAAGACCAAATTTACACTAAATTAACCCCATATCGACTTTCTTACCGGCCTTATTTGAAATTGCATTCGTGGACCTTTGTGATCCCTTTAAATAACTGGTTGTGAGCTACTTATGTATTTATTTTTGTAACTGAGAAGTTTACTTTTCCCTAACAGTTTCATATACTCATAGGTTAGGTTAGGTGGGCGGTGTCCTCGCAAAGATCATGTGGTTTATTTTTCAGCTTCGTTGATTAAACGCAGTGTCAGTGTCAATTGATTTTCTTAATTTTTTTTTTTTCGAACTCCATTTTATCCAGATTATTGCTGGTCAAAAAAGTTCACCTTTTTTAGAAATGAAAAATCGTTATTCTTTCAAATCAATTTCATCCCCTTCGGTACAATACATTTATTTCAAAGTTTTTCTATTCCTCGAAACAGTTTTTAAAATCGACTTCCGTAGTGGTCCTCAAAGGCAAAATCGATTCAGCTTTAATCTGCTCAACTATTTTAAAACAGTGTTTTTTTATTAGTAACCAACACTCAGCGGATGCCACTACAAATGCAGTGTATTGTGTTGATTTGAGGAAAATAGGCTATGGGAAGGAGGAAAGAGGTAGTAGTGTTTGTGGATATTTGACTTACATTTTATTAGATTGTAACTGTCAGAACAGATTTGTGTGAGGAGTTTATTCCATATACGGCTAGTTAGATTGATAAACGAATTTTCTCTGCAATGCATTGTGCGGTCAACTGGACAATAGATTACAAACGGATGTGATTTACGGGTAGAGCGAACTCAGACTCGGGCACTTGGAATGATTCGCTAATCTCAATATAACATATCGCATGGTAGTATCTATAGAACAGTGTTACACTACCCACATTTCGACGATGTTCCAATGAGTCAATTGAGTTTGATAGCCTATTGTCGTTAATGATCATTAACGCCCTCCTTTGTACACGATCCAGTAGCTCTGAAATATAATTTGAAGCTCCTGTCCATATATGGGAGTTTTATTCCATTTTTAGTTGGATGTTGGGTTAGGTTGGAACTGGCTGCTTATCCAAGGACGAGTGGGTGTTCCCCTCAGTCCCCAGAACCATTAGAACTAGTTTGAGCTCCTGATGAAGCCCCTGAGATGTGAAATTTCCACATCAGAGAGATCGTGAAGAAACGACGATCCCAATGTTTGCAGTCTTGTTCCGGAGAGTGCTGGGCAATAGCACATCCACACAACAACGACAAAAATCATTTGACGAGACCCTGATGCATTCAGCATGTCTCCCTATGAGGCAGTGACCAGTGATAACAGCAATTACCGTCGAAATGTCCCCACGGGGGAGTGATAGTAGCGCATTTGAGCGCTTTCGATTCAGAGCCAGCCAGATTTGTCTCGTGATCCTATACGTTAATCCATTAATCTGTTACCCGTTATGCCAGCGGTGCGCAGTCGAAGTTTCAGCTTACATGATTCCAGGTGTGTACCAACACATTCCAAATCCGCTGGAACCGGTAAGGTTTGGAGTTTCCCGGTATATTCCTTTGCTTTGGAACCCATATGATTCTCATATGCCATCTCATTTAAGGATGTGCTACACTTAAGGACGGTTATCGTTTTCAGGAACATTGATTCCTTGGATTTTACCGCGGCTTGATATACACTGATATACACTGCAGTAACATTCGAGCTATATTTAGTCCAAGCTCCCCTTGGTCGGATGTAAGTGGTATAGATGTTAAGGAGATCTGAGGGACTGAATTAATTTTCCACCGTTCTAGGAAACCAAGACACTTGAATGTTTCTTGTGGCACTTGAATGTGATCGTTCCAACGGACATTGCTTTGAATTCTTATGCCCAGAACATCAAGAGTATCCGATTCTTCAATACTTTTATATACCACCCATATATACAGATAACATTGCTGAAACCAAGGCCCTATGGTTCAACAAACAACATGGCGTTTTCTGCGCATTAAAATCGATCCTATTCGCTTTACCCCACTCGGTGACTTTTATCAGGTCCTGATTCAGTGTGTTCTTCATTGTCAGCCTTTTGCCTCCAACCTCGAAAAGGCTTGGCTTAAAATTGAAGGGAAATGAATTGCAAGTGTTGCTGTCATCTGCGAAAGAAAATATAGGATTGATGGTTTGACCAGAAGGTCATTCAGAAAGATAAGGAAAAGAGAGACAGAAAGAACAGAACCTTGGGGTACCTCTGAATTAAGATGAAAGTCATTGGATGAGACCCCATCAATAACAAAACGTATTATGCGGTCTCTGAGAAAACTCGATATAAATTGAGTCAATGCCAACCCCAAAAGCAATGAGCTTTGATATCAATGAACTGTTCCACACGTCATCAAACTCGATGGAAATATCTAGAACAACTACTTTACTTTCATCAGAATTGTGAATTGATCGATTCCAGCGCTCTGAAAGAAGAGCTAACAGGTCTTTCGTAGAACGATTTCTACGAAAGTCATACTGTTGATTGTTAAGAAGTGAGTTGACCTCTACATAGTTGGCAGGATGTAATTAATCATACTCTTCATCAGCTTTGAGAGCGGAGAGCAGATTGCAATTGGACGGTAATTTTCAGGGTTATTAGCCTTACCCTTTTTAGGAATTTGTTGGACATTGGCAACCTTACAGAAATAACTCCCACATGGTACGAGTAGCTGAAAAGGTTGACCAATGGAGTAGCGTCGAAGGGCACTGTTTTAGCACCAGTGTTGGTATACCATTCCGAAGTGATCTTTTGAGCTTTAAAAATAGCCATAAGTAACATAGTGCTAAATCGGGCGAGTGAGGTGGTTGTGGAATTGTGCGAAATGTTCTCGAAGAAGCAAATCAGTTTTAGACGTTGCATTATCGTGATGCGAAAACCAATACTTGTATGCCTATAATCCTTGTTCGTTTTCCAATTAGCTCCACCCAAATTACGTATAGTGCTCAACTAATGTTCCTTGGTAACTGTTTGGCCCTGCGGACCACGATAATCGCAGAAACGGTTAAAAAATCGCCAAAATCACTTTTAATGAATATATTGACATGAAGTTTGATGTAGACCTGAAAAAATGATCCAAAATAGCGATTTCGGTGCATCGACAAAAAAAGGTGTTCTACTGTCTCCTCTGTACTCGGTTCATGGCATTCTCCTTTCCCAACAAAAATAAGCTTAATTCTTTTCATATGAAATCCGATAAGACTATGGCCAGTAACTAATGCGGTGATTGTACTACAATCGTTTCCTGGTAGTGAAAGTAGATAGCGTACTTCCTTGAGGTCGTAGCGATGCCACAGTCTCCGGGTGACAGGGCAGGGAACTTTGTTATAGCAATATTTTTGAATTTTTTGGGTGATTCCTAACAGGAAGCCTTCAACGATAATCTGAAACTTTTCACCCATCATAAATTAAAACTGAGCGATAGCAAAGGAGTAATTCTGGGTAAATTGACGCTTCTTTCTGCCTCTGTTTTTTCTTTTATTTTTGTCAAAATCCATTGAATACAGATACTTTTTGATTTTGTGTTTATGGCATTCGAATCTTATTCCTAATTCTCGATAAGATTTTCCCTTATGACCAATGATGTCAGCTTTTATTTATTCCGAGCAATCGATTCTTGTAAACGATATTTCTCGACCGAACTTGAGTTTCTTTATATTGTTAAATTATTTTCGACTAATTCAGTTACCTTTTTAAATCCCATATCGTTCAAATGGCAAACTATTTCAATTTCAGTTTTGGACGATTTTTAACACAAAATTTATAATTCTTTTACAATGCTCCAATATATTGAGAGACATTTTGAATACCAATTGATGAGAAAAACAATATGGCTTCATTTTGGAATTGACATCTTGATCAGTGGTCGGCATTTCATAGCACAATTGTGCAGAGACCACTTCACACATATACTTATGCTCTTTCATTAATCGTCGCACAGTGGCGCCATTTGAGTTTTTTCGTTGCAAAAATCATATCTTTTGAACCGAATAACATAATTGAACAGTTTAAACAGCATATGATAGATAACTGTTCAGCCTATGAAATGCGGGTTTGGAAAGGGTGCTACGCTTTGCAGGGGCCTACTTATGGGTTATCAAAGTTAAAATTTGTAGAAAAATCAATTTTATGGTAACTAAAAAAAATTATTTTTACATTTTTAGATTGTTTTTATTTTTTTCTCTAGTTTTTTATGTTTTAAATTATTACCCAACAAATTAAAAAAAAAATTACTTCTTTTTTAAATTTATTTTTTCAATTTTCTGTAAAATATTCATCACAATTCGTAAGAGAAGGTATATCTAAAAGACTAATCATTTCTAAACTATAATTATTTTCTAACTCTATTCGTGACTTCACATGCCGCAGGGAAGAAATAAGTGCATCGGAAGATGCTGCCAATATGTTGAAGAGGTCCTCATTTTGCCTTACCCTTGATGCTTTGAATGTGTTCTGCAATCTATATTTTTTATAAAATTTGTTAAGAGACTCCTGTGCTTCTTCAGAAAGCTCTCCAATTGGAAAAGACTGGTACTCAATTATATCTTTGCCATGCGCCAATATTTTATGGACGGTCGGGGTCAACTTCTTCTGTGGATACATTTCTGCTAAAAGAGATGCAGTTTTCGATGCATATTCTCCATATTTTGTAGAATTGACATTTTCTTTGCAGTTTAAAACATTCAAGATCGTTCCCAATCTTTTCACGATTTGATTGTCAATTCCAGTGATTCTAGTTACTGCCTCATCATTTCCAAAAAATCTCCTAGAAGTGTTTCGATCGTTTGAGTTACCGTTTCCGTGCTTGGGACAGTCTACTTTTAGTCCAACTTGTTTTAAAAAAGATCTGATCTTTTCCTTATCCTTTATTGATGTATTTTCGTCGAAGTTTTCCTCCTCTTGTGGTAGGTTTTAGCAAGAACTCCATACACCTTATCCTTGCGTGCAATGGTGACATTCCATATTCGAAATTCTCCTCGTTTGTAGAATCGTTTAAATGACCAAAGTTCTTCTCACTCTTTTTGCAAATCGGGCATGACAATGTTGAGGTTGTTCCTGTCAGTTCGTTTACGACTTTTCCGTCAACCATGGTCAGGTGGAACTCGTAATTGCATTCAATATATTTTCCTTCTTCAATTTGCAGCTTTGTAGGCTTAATCTTGCTTATTTGTTCTTCAATGTCCTTCACCGTGGTTCTTATGAGTTCTGCCGATTCCCTAGCAAACTGAAACATTATTGGTCGGCAATAATGCACTGATGACGGACATGGATTTTTCCAGTGTAGGGAAACATCAGATTTTAGCCGCAAAGGAACAACAGATGCCATAAACATATTTCCGTTCGATATTGTAGCGTCATCGGAAGATATCCTTTGCTTATAAACGCTTTGTCCTGATGATCCATCGCAGCCCCATTTGCTGATCAATGTCAGTTTCTCAGGAAGAATTTTCACCTCATTTTCAGGAAGACTCTCCAACAACCGTTTTGCTGTATGGCCCATGAGATCCTGCAGATTGGCTTTCACAGAGACTTCCGTAAACTCCGTATGCAGTGGTCGTGAATTTATTTTGCTTGCGTAATATGCTTGTATCCTGGTAAAACATCAGCCCCGTATCGCATCAAGGATGCCCGTAGTATCTCATATTTTTCTTTGGAAAGTTGTAAGTCCATAAACAAGGCCAAGGCTTCTTCGGGACCATACTTTTTAATGTGTGCGTTTGTGGGCGTGGTAATGCTTTCCTTAATCCTTTTTAGTCGCAGTGGGCTTGCATCAGCAACAGCTTTTGTAATCTGCGACCTAACTCTTTCACTATCCTTTGTATATTTAATAGACAGCGCGTCCGATAAATGCTTCGTGGTCAAGTCATTGGTGGCATCGGCAAGTTTCCTCTTTCTTGTGAAAACTGAACACTCCTCAATACTTTTTTTTTGCCTTCCTTTTGCTCCTCTGGTTGATGTGGTGGGTTTATCTACTGCCAATATATCCGGGATGGTGTCTTCATTAAGCCAGTCCTCGTATTTGGAGTTGAAGTTCTGAATGGTTCGATTAGATTTCACCCATTTTGCCTTAATATTTGCATATATCCGATAAAAATTATTTTTTATAATTTCGCTTCTCTCAATATTTCCGTATAAGCTATCAAGTTCTTCTAAAGCAGCTTCCGTGAAAAACTTTGGTGTGGTTGACCTTCTAAACAGTTCAAATAATTTTAAATTGTTCAACGCCATGTTTTCAGTACTTAAATTGTTTAACGCCATGGTTTCAGTACTTGTTGCGCCAACTTTCAGTCGTAGACTAATCCAGGCATTATGCATATTTTGCAATATATAGGCTTATGCTACCATGCCTAAAAATTTACCTGTTCCCTGCATACATATGGATTTAGGCTGAATTAAGCAATTTTGATATTATGCTCGTGTCTAAATAAGATTTGTACCTACCTGGAGGGATCATAAGTCAATATTGTTCTTGACCATTTGTACTCCAAAGTAATTTTTAAGTGATGTGCGTACCTGCGAATTTCAATGAGTAGTTTTTTGTGCATCCTGTGTCTCGAACAGAATATTGGGAGTAGACTTTGGCAGAGGCTCACAGGTAGACAACCGACTTAAAGTGCAATTTTCAAACTATTAGATCAAACTACTGTCAGTCAAAACATGTAAGGGATGCACGCCATACAATTTTTGCAACCATGTCTTTTTAACCTTTTTTACCTCTAGAAGCCAAACGGGCACGTACGGGCTGATAAAACCTTTTGAATTATGTAAAAAATAATCAAAGAACATGTTTTGCAAATATGGAAAATATAGAAAAATATAGATTTTTTTTATTTTCCGTCAAAGTTGAAAAATAGTGAAAAAATGGGATTGTTTTTAAATAGTGATTTAATTTTTTTTTTATCATTATACATTTAATAAATACAGCAATCAATACAAACCAAAAATAAGGCGATTCGTTACCTATTTTTCGTGATATTACACCTGAAATCACAACAAATTGACTAAAAATTGTGTGTTTTTTTTAAAACCGAAAGTCGGTCAACTTTGAACGGTTATATCTTCTAAACTAAAAACGTGATATTATTAAGAGTAGCATATTGGAAATCGTTGAAAAGTTTCCTATAACATGGGTTTATTCAAAACTTCGTCGGCGCACATGAAAATTTTGATTTTTGCAACCTCGTTTGCTCTACGGGCGCCACTGTGCGTCGTTGAGACAGCGATGCTTGCACATGCGGCGGATGCTTTTATATTTTTTTCAGCAATACTTCCCCAACAAACATTTCAAATGGATAATGAATTACGAAAAATATTTAGTGATTGATAATGCATTTGGTAACATGCATTGCCTTTTAAGTTATAAAATGGTTATCGGGCTTTCCTTCTACTTAACTCTGTGAACAAATTTTTTCAGACTTAAAATTCATTTCTTCCAAGCAACGCAATAAGTTAAATTCGTCAAATTTAGAACACATTTTATTAATAAGAAATTGTCATAACAGTATAAATACAGAGAATTTGTATGTGTAAATAAATCAGTTTGGAAGTATTAAAAGTTCCGTTGTTAATTTGTTCTCTACATTAGTAATTGTAATTTGAAACGCTCGATTTAGTGTTTGCTGGGAAGTTCACTCACACACACAACCTCATTTTTCGCTTTGCCGACCTATGATCTAGATACTAAAGTTATATGTTGTTAGGAAAAATGATGTTGCAAACAACGCGTTTTTTATAACGCTTTTACAAATTTCCATGTTATTCACGATCGATTAAGAATCACTTCCTGAGTCAGTTTAACTATATCCGTCCGATCGCCTTTTCATATGTCTGTATGTTGATGTCAACTTGAAAGCAAGTTGCAGGTTGATGCAATTTATTTATATTTAATTGTACGATCGTTATTAAAATCGGTGTATGTTCAAATCTAGCTCTCATAGAAATGTTCCCTATTAGTTCGACCTCAATTATCGTAAGATCTAAAATTATTTATTAACAATCCCATTTACATTTCTTATGTGTGTTCATCAAATATTTATAACGAAATTTAATGAATTTTATTTAATAATTCGTAATTTAATGATTTTTATGTATTCGTAAATTTTATATATTTGTTGAATGATTATTTTCAAACTGATTTTTATTTTACATTTCTTTGGCAGTTGAATGCAATATTAATTATGAATACTAAATTTAAATATGAAATACAATAACAAGTAAATTAATGCCACGTACGTAATGAATAATAATAAATGTAAATAATATGCCTGTCTAACTATGTCAGCATCCGTCTGCTGTCAGTCTGCTATTCTGAACTCATATCCCATTTAACCCTTACCAATCTTCTTAAACCTTCTTTGTACGATCCCACATATATATATATTATAAAAAACATTGAAAGAAAAAAATTGAATTGAAAAATAAAATATCCTACAATTTGTACCCGAATTTCGAGTGCTGGGCTCTGCTAGTTCACTTAAATTTCTCTAAACACCCTCAAGTGTAACATATTACACTCAGAATTTGGTTTTTTATGTTTTTAGGACACATTAGTAGCCTCACTTAATATGCGCTGGATCGGAAAATTTTTAGACCTAGTCGTATTATTAACAATGAATAACTGCCTTTACAATATCACTTAAATCATTCAGACTATTTTTTAGAAACTCGTGGTTAGAGTATCGCATGGTCGGCCTAGACTGACTATAAAATACCAGTACCAGTAACGTATTGTTTTAATGGCCAGTTGACATAGCTATAACCTTTGATCATGTGAAATTTTAGAAAAGTTAAATGATTTAGTTTTCATTAAAAATTTGCTTCCTGTCTGAGAAATGATATAAAAAAAAAACTTTCATTTTATTAGGAATTAAATTTCCATTTCAAAATCTCATAAACTCAGCTTAAATGACAAAAGATTTAAATTGAATAATTTTTTTACAAAACTTAAATTTAATCAGTTTCTCGGAAACATTATACATGTTCTAAGGTGAAACATAAGGTTTCCGTTCTACCCACATTTAATCTCTTAATATTCGACTATAAAAAATCAACTTTTATCTTAAATTGATCTACGAGGGGGAGTCAATGTTTCTTAACAAAAATATAGAAAGTCACATTTTTTGGGTTGATTCTATTTATTTTTCAACATAATCTTCATGCTCTATGCACTTCATTTAGCGGTTCTGCAAATTTTTACGCCATCAGTAAAGTAAGATTACGAAAAGTCCTCAAAAAGATGGCTTCAATGGCAGAGATGACCTCCCTTTCCACCGAGTCATTTCTTTAAATTTGGAAACATGAAAAAGTAACTGGGAGCCAAATTTGAAGCATAAAGTCTATAAATCCATTATTTTGACCACAACTCGTGTATTTTTGGTAACGAAATAGCCGAGCATTATCTTGATGGGAGATTACTTAATTTTTTTTTTTTTTTGAAAAAATAGGGGCCTTTTTTTTCTTGATTTTTTAGCTTATAATTTTTTTATTTTTCAAGCAAGGAATGATATCGCAAATATATTAACATACGTTTTTACTAACTTTTTTCGTATGCATTATTTGAAGTTTTCGTTGATCAAGTTATCTTTGAAAAATATGTCAGTTATTATACATAATGACAATTTTGTTTATTTGTTGTTAGTTTGAAAAAAATGGTCCTAGTTGGTCAAAGTTTCAAAGGTCTGAAATCAAACTGTTTCCAATGTCATTAAAAATGATCAGGAAATTTGACCATTGATAGGAAAACTTGGTTCGGGAAGAATGAAAGGTCCGCATGATGTTTGTAAGGCCAAGAAAATAGAAAGCATATTGAAAAGGACTCGCAACACTTCCGGTAGAAAAGCAGCCCGGTTAACTCAGTACTCGAACCACTCGGTGCGAAATGTTACAGCCATTACAGGTTTTAAAACATTTAAAGTCCAAAAGGATCCACACTAGATCTCTGTAAAATGTGTAGAGGCCAAAACAGAGTGCGGAAATTAAAATCATGTCGAAAGAAACATTCAAGTGTCTTGGTTTTCTAGAACGGTGCAAAAATTACTTTAGTCCTTAAAATCTATACCTATACAACCCTCATATATCGACAGGACCTTCAAATTCTATTTTGGAGCTACTGGGGCGTTTACAAAGGACATCGTTGATGCTCAATAATGACAGTAGGGCAGTCATTTCTATTGACTCGTTGCAATATCGTCGGAATGTGGGTTGTGTAACACTATTCTATAGATAAAACCATAGTAAATGTTCTTCTGAGATTAGCGAACTCCTTTTAGTTCGGTCTACCCGCTTCTCTAGTAGAACACATCCATTTGTAAATATCCACAGGAACTACTTTCTCTTTCCTCCTTCCCATAACCCACTTTCCTGAAAACAGCACAATGCACTGCACTTGTATGGGGCATCCCCTAAGTGTTGGTTAATTATAACAAAAAACTTTATGTGTCCGATCACAGGGGAGATGTGTATACATCTAGTAATTAAAGATTTTCTTAAGTTGGAAGTATTTATGCTTTTAGTATATTTTTTTCAATTTTGAGTTCTTATACATTTAGCCTAGTTTACTTAGCTGTTATACTTATGGGGGATTTCATGTCAAGTGCACCAACTTTTGAAACCGATGTCTTCCGATCGGGATGAAATTTGCACCAATGTTAGTCCTATTGGATAGTAGTTTAGACACAATTTTTCAATAAGATCGGTCCAGATCTCTCTGAGTTAGAGGGGATCAAAATTTGACATTTTGGCCAAACAGGTGTTTCTTCTCATCCATGTAACTTATTACCTATTGTTCTCAGGAAATTTTCTCCCAAATAGTTTAGATAGATATTTCGTCAATATTTCGAAAAAAAAATACTTAAAAAAAAAATTTTTTTTTAGACTTTTTTTTGCTAAATTAAAGCATTTTTTGCCTTTTTTTCAAAAAGTGCATTTTTTTTTTATTTTTTCATAAGAAAGCTTAGGATTTTTCCTTTAAGAGCTTTTTGGTCGCTTAGTGTCTTTGTTACTCAAAACAACGGTCTTTCAATTTTTCACAAATGCACTATTTTAAATTTTTTCCTATTTGTGTGTAAAACCTTACAAATAAAACTTATACTGAGAAACTAGACAAATTAACCTTTCCGAAGGTATGTAACATACCTAACTAAAATTTTATACCCTCGATACTGTAATACCCAGAATATGTTAACCTCAGGAAAAAAATCGCTTTTTTTTCTATAGAAATGTTGAAAAATTATTATTTTTTATTTATTTTTAATTAATTAATAATTATTAATGTATAATAATAATAATATTAAAATAAAAAGATAAATAATTTATTAAAATTTAATCTTAATTGCATTAGATCCATTTATATCATAACTATTTTTATACTTAATTTATTGTAGCTGATGAAGTATTTCAGTCTTGTAAATTTTTAAATACCCAGTCTTTCATCCAGCTTTTTTGTCGCCTTTATTTACTGCGTTTTTTTGTCAATCCTTTCTTGGCGTTACTAGGTTCAGCTGTTGATTTCGCTGCTGGTTTATTTGTTGTCTTTGGAAAGAAATCGGATTGAATAGAGGCAGAAAACTTTTTCAACTTGAGTCTTCCATCGACAAGCGGTATAAAAGCATGGTATTGAGCGGTGCCATCGATTGTTACCGCAGCATCGAATCTGCTCTTCAGTGTTTTCAATGTTTCCTGATGATCCTCTTTGCTACTAAAAACTATTTTAGTTTCTTTACAATAACTCTTTGCCCAATGGAATAAATCAGTCGCATCTAAGATGCGATCTTGATGAGATAAGATAAGATTTGCCAAACTACTTTTGTTTTTAAAATGTTGACGAGCTCCGTCCGAAACGTAGTATACCTTCTTTACTGTAAATTTAGATTTTATAAATTTTAGTATTCTCTTCTGGTAGTCATAAACTGCAACGGTATCATGTTTTAAATCGTAGGATATGATTGACATACTTTTGTGTTCCAGTTTTTCATCTTTCATGTAGTAAATAACTACTGTCAATATAGTTGCTTGGTCGTTATTGAAGTGGAATGCTTGTATGGCATCCTGAAGAACATATTTATAGTTTTCTGCGAAATAATATGAAATAACGAATTCACCAGACTTCAAATGTATCTTCAAATCCTTGAAGAATGACCATTGCTCTTTGACTAAAAAGTCATGGTTTCTCAAGTTTAGCAATCCTGTACACATTTCTTCCACAAAATCATCCACATTTAAAATGATTGTTTTCAATCTGCATCTGTCAGTCTGAATCCAAGAATCAAATTTGACCTCCTCTATATATTCTCGATCTTGATCTCGAGTTGATTAAATTTTCTTTGATGAATGTGTTTTTCGGGCAATTGGTACATTCACCTAAGTGGCAAGAAGTTGTTGCATTAGGACACATATCCAATTTAAGGCAATCGCGGTAATCGTGTAAATCTTCTGCCGAATCATCTGTTAAATACTTTAAGTTGATTTCCTTCCACATCAGTTTAACATTTTCATGGTAAATTTGGGTTAATTTCGTGAAGCCAGATTGAAATGTTGCAAATAACTGTTTCAGGTTACAGATAACCATTCTCTTCTGTTATGTTATGAAGTTATGTTACATACCTTCGGAAAGGTTAATTTGTCTAGTTTCTCAGTATAAGTTTTATTTGTAAGGTTTTACACACAAATAGGAAAAAATTCAAAATAGTGCATTTGTGAAAAATTGAAAAACCGTTGTCTTGAGTTACAAAACATTTATTTTGATAGATATCCCACTCCCATCCCACTAAGCGACCGAAAAGCTCTTAAAGGAAAAATCCTAAGCTTTCTTATGAAAAAAAAAAAAAATTCACTTTTTGAAAAAAAAGGCAAAAAATGCTTTAATTTAGCAAAAAAAAGTCTAAAATTTTTTTTTTTTAAGTATTTTTTTCCGAAATATTGAAGAAATATCTATCTAAACTATTTTGATCCCCTCTAACTCAGAGAGATCTGGACCGATCTTATTGAAAAATTGTATCTAAACTACTATCCAATAGGACTAACCTTGGTGCAAATTTCATCCCGATCGGAAGACATCGGTTTCAATAGTTGGTGCACTTGACATGAAACCCCCTTATATATTATTATATTTGTGATTGTGTTATACTTTTTGGTTGTTGCATTAGTTGTTATACTTCAATATTGTTGTATGTTGTTGAAATAACTTTATATTTCGATATTGTTATATTAATAATAGTGTTATACTTGTGGGGTTGTTGAATTAGCTGCAATAATTTTATATCATCATCATCTTTGCACCAATACACTCATACCTCACACCGTTTTTGTCTTACTCTGTTTTTGTGATTGTATTGTGAAATAGATTTTTACCCCCTGAGCGTATAGATGTTTACACATAAAAAAAAATATGCTACAAGGCATGGTCATAACCTTATCAGCCGTTATCATTATCATTGCTTTCTTCGGGCGTCTTCCCCTGGTAAAACCGACTGCTTTCGCTGTTGTTTTATTTCTGGTGTATTGTGTTCAAACAATGTTTCATTAGCAGGAGTTATGTATCGCCGAAGAAGTTCATAGGAATCGTGCCGGAAAAATATCTAAACCGGCTACTGAATCTGTTACATGATTGCATTTATTCCCGATTTTGAGCACCCATCTTACCAAAAGCTTTTTCATGCCGAATTTGTCGTGCAAAATTTAAATCACTGAACTATGTGATATGTCCTCGCCTTAACTAGTTCATGTACTTTAGCTCGTCGGTCACTCCAAACTATATCGTGATTTTTATTGCTGATTTCCAAAGTAACTGCCTCAACTAGGCGTACAGAATGAGGTCCATGATTTGTGCATGTACAACCGCACTTAAATCCATTTACCCAACCGGACTTCGTCTTGCTCATCTTTGATTTCTTTAGATGTTTTGCCTATCTAGACGAAATGGTTTCTCAAACAATCGATTGTTAAAAAGAAACTATGGCCCTTATTATGAGGTGCATTCGATCTTCGATCTCCGCTGGCTATCGAACATCGACTATCGACTATCAAATTCGTATTATGAGCTGGCAACACTGTCCAAAATTTCGTTGTACAACGAATTTTCAATCGAACACAATTTTGCTTTCGATGGTGGATGGCAGTTTGTAAAACTTATTGAAAATGTAAGTTGTAAATTATTTTAATTTCATGAGATATCTGTCTTGTGTGCATTGCTGTAGCAGTTCATCTGCAGTAGACAGCAATTCCATAAATGCCTCCTTGCGTCGAAAATTTGCTATAAATCTGTAAACAAATGGTACCCTTGTTAAAACGTCGCATAATCACGTAATGGAATCCATTTCCAAAATGTTGGAAGCATCTCTCATGACGAAGCATTCATATTCATCAGACGATCATAGAGCCATAATTCCATGTTAATAAATAATTAATAATTTTTTTCTTTAATAAATTTGTAAACAATGTTTATTTATAGTGGCAGCTGATAAATATGTACTATTGTAAATAACCCAGTTGAGGGAAATTCACAATAGCGCTATTTTATCGAATGTGCGCCATAATACCAAATGAAAATTCGTTCGATCACTTAATTCGACCGCAATCGAAAATCGAAAGTTGCTCATAATAGGCACCTAAATGATGGATTAGCCTAAAATTTGCCAGTTGTCTTTTGAAACTTGATAATTATCAGAAACCTACTTTGTTGACTACTTATTAACTGCCCATCGTATGTTTCAAGGATCATTTGGAAGCGTCTGCACTCCTTTGCTATATGTAAATAATAAATATTTTGCTTAAAATATTGAAATAATTTTAAGTTCGCTACCAAGATTAGTTAATGTTTTTCATAAAGAGTAAAGAATACTATTATTTTACTTATAATCTTTGAAATTGAATTAAAACTTCTCTACGCAAATAAAAAGCAATAAAGCAAAAAACATGTTCTAACTCTTTGGTCAATGAAAAATACATTTTTTAAATTCCACTGAATAATATTTATTTGAATTTCTGATTTGTAGCACCTGTGGGTCATTATATCATATAAGATTAAAAACCACAAATAAGTAGATTTGACTTATTATCGCATTCGTTGTAGGTGTTCTAGAAATAAACAACATAAAACGTGCCATAACAATTTTGAAAGCAACATCTCTCGACAAGAATCAGCAACTCAAAGCTGCTCTTCTCACTTTGTGCGCTGCTAACTAAGCTTGGCTAAATTGTCTGATTAATGTTTGTAGCGATGTGAGATTGTTTGGATTTGGCTAAAAAACAAAAAACATTCGTACTTGTATCCGAACACATCTACAAACTCAAATGTAATATTGGTTGGCACCTTAACTGTGAAATGTTTTGGTACATGTACAGCCGTAAGCCAATAAATGTTTATGGAGAATTTCGCTAGCAGACAGAATGTAGAATGAAAAAAGAATACGTACTACGAGTAAACATGAATGTAGTGTGAAAATTGAAGCTGGATTTAAATAAACTTTGCCTAGTTTAGAGATAGTCAAGAAAAAGGAGTCTACATGATGTGTTGTAAACATAAAACTAAACAAACGAAGGAGTTGATGGAATGAATGGAACAAATTTAAAGATTGAACAAGTAAGAAAATTATAGTCGGTCTAGACCGACTATACGATACCCTATACCATGCGTTTAGAGACCCTATCTCTTAGGCCCAACTAACTGGACATAGAAAATAAGCAAAAACCAAATTTGAGAGGGATGTTTATTAATTTTTTTGGCTGCAGATATGAAAAAGTTCATATCGGATGCTATATCTATATAGGGACTTGGTCCAAAAATGGACCGATACTGATCATGTTTGGTAAAGTCTCTTGTATTTTGCAAAAATATATACAAACAAAATTTGAGAAGAATCAGTGCAATATTTTTGTTTTTTAATAGATTTAAGTGAAGATCGGGAAGCAGCTCTATATGGGGTCAAAGGGATCATTTTTGGACTTCTCATTAATGGATGTAATGAACGCATACAAACCCAATTTGAGTAAGATCTATATGACAAGTTGGATCTTATGGCAATTTATGTCGATATCATATGGGTAATTTGTATGGGGGCTAGGTCTGAACATGGACCGATTCTCACCAATTTCAATAGCGTTCATCCCATGGCCGATGAAAGCTTATGTACCAAATTTCATCAAAATACATTCATATTTGCGACCTGCAGTTTGATTACAAGCTTTACATGGACACACAGACGGACGGACGGACGGACATTGTTAAATCAACTCAGAAAGTGATTCTGATTCGATCGGTATAATTAATGATGGGTCTAGGTCAAATATTTTTGAATGTTACAAACAGCAGCACAAAGTCATTATACCCAAACCACATAGTGGTATAGGGTATAACAATGGGATGGGAATTTTTGGATAATATCCTCGCTGGGAAGTTAATTACGGCTACTTTCTTGAAACAGTTAAGCATATCAAATTATTTTCAGATTCGGCTAATAATTCTATTGTTAGATGTAGCACGAAATGAAAACGCATATGTAAGCTCTCTCCCTCCGCATTTACGAGGAAGCAGGCTTGTAAGGTAGGCGGTTAAGAACAGGCAAAACTAGTTCTTCTAAGTGGGAACTCGCCATATTAAGTAGTTCCTTGCAATCTCTAAACCAGGCTAGAGTTTTTTAATGCGATTTCCCACTTAAAAGCACTAGTTCAGTTGATTTTAAATTATCTGCCTTATGAACCTGCTTCCTTGTAAGGGGAGAAGTGGTAGTTCTAAAAATAGAAAGCGCTTTAATTTTGGCCTGGATCTGAAAATAGAATAATTAGTAGATTCGAAAATAATTTAGTACGCTTACCGGTGTCAAGGTCATAGCCATATTTGACTTGCCAGTTGTTTCGCTTTAGAGTGATATCAATATTATTATATGAAAGATAAATAGGGCTAAAGAAATTCCAAAGGTTAGGCAGAGGGTATATCAATTAGTTAAACAGTAACCTTGAGGAAAGCTGCTGCCGACTCCATCGACAACTTAGTGCATCTGATATCGAATAGACACTAAAATATAGAAAATTATGAAGGGATATGTTTCTGAAACTATAACTGTAATATCTACTTGTCTATTCGAAAATAAAACCATACTATTTTCTGATCAATTATCATTCAAAATGTCATTTAATCAATTTGAGCGTCGTACAATTATTTTTAAATTTTGTCACGAAATTGTCAAGAATAATATAACAATGGAAAGACAGTTCGGGCGGGAAATGTCAGTTACAAGACTCAAAAGTTCGGGACAAATTGAAAGCTGAAACCTTGGGCCATAGTGGAAATTCATACTGTGTTTTGGAAAGAAGATGCAAATATCACAAAAATACGTTCAAAAAGTAACTAAAATCTATGGACACTGAAAAATAAGAATCAAATTTACCCACCTAACACTAAGAATTCGAAAAAAGTGATCAAATGCAAGTTGTTTCAAACTTAACAAAAAACGCCTCTGCTTCCTCTCAGCTTAAATTTGTTACGTATGGCGAGTTTTACACTTGAATGCAAAAAATGACAGTCAAAAAACCTGACAAGTACATGACGCTGTCGAACAATTTTCGCAAGTTAGTAAGAGAGTAATTAAAATATTTATATAAAAACTCAGGTGTTTTCAGTAAAAGTTGACAATAGTTCACAAATACTACGAAATTTACTGGCACTAAGTGTCATACCAATGAGGGTACCTGAAAAAACTGGAATCGAAGGTGAGGGGAGATCAAATGGCCTAGCAAAACTTGGTGCTGATGGAAACGTTTCCTCAGACATTTCATTAATACAAAAGTCAACTTACATGCAACCCATACTGTTACGACAGTTGATAAGCACGTGTTAGTGATTAGGCTTGCGACATAACTAGAAGATTCTGTACAGAAAAAATTACACTAAAACCTCAGTCTTCAGAAGTAGAAGCAAGGGAATTCTAAAATTTTGAATGAGAGTATCAGCCAATTCTGTCTCATCACCCCTTTTCGTCATCTTGGTACCAATATTTCAATTGAATATGAATCTATGAGAAAGTTCTGAGCCTATCAAAGTAGAGGATGTTATACACAAAAAATTTAAATAAGACTTAGCTCCTCAGAGTAGAAGTAGTGGAATAGAATATTTTGGTATGAACACATTATTGTAATCTTGCAACAGGTAGGGAGTTAAGTATACCAGGAAAGATCACTGAACATTCTTAGAAACAAGAAAACTGCATTATACCCATACTTTTATGATTCGTCGTGTAAACGTGAACAAGGATCCTATAGACTTGAGACAATTACTAGAAGGCAATAACAAGTACTAGAAGATACTATACAGGAAAAAAAAAACCCTATTCACAGAATTAGAAGTAACGGAATTAAAAACTTTGTAATGAGAGTCGCAGCCTAATCTATCGTCGTCTTGGTGTCAACAGGATTTCCACCAAAAACATTTTAGTTGAACATGAATCTGTAAGGAATTTCTTGGTCTTTCAAGATAGAGGATATTACACAGAAAACTTTTAAACAAGACCTAGCTCTAAAAAGTAGAATAAGCGACATTGTATACTTTTGAATAAAGGCATTAGTCTACACTGTCTTCTCATTTCTTTTCTCTTCTTTTAGAAATAACGTCATCTCGGCACCAACTGGTAGGGAAATTAGCGTGCAAGTGCTTGAGTCCTACCACAATAAATCTGTTTGACAGAAATCTACAAAGAAATTCTTAATCTTTCAATGGAGAGGATGTTGTATAAAAAATAATGAAATGAGACGGAACTCCTCAGAAGTGAAAAGTGTCCCAAAATTCACTTATGATTTGAATTTGCAGTCTTTGGCTATAAAAAAACAGTTTGTCAGTTTAGGGTTAGTAAAAATAGAGCACAGCATGATAGAGCAACATATAGTCGACTATGACGAGTATAACTGAAAAATTCGGGCAGACTGGATCGCTTGATTATGCTAAACACATGGGTCGTCCAAAAACAACCCGTTCAAATGTAAATATCGAAGCAGTACTTAAGAGTGTTGGTGAAGGCTCTGAACATCAATTCGGCGTCGTGGACAAGAATTGTAAACTTCAATACGCTTTCTACAGCATGTACTGACCTAAGATGTAAGTCTCCACTCTTACAAAGTTCAATTGACACAAGACCTGTATCCCAATGACCATAAACAGCGAAGAGAGTTCGTTGAATGGATTATTGAACATCAACAATTGTGTGCCGATTTTTCGAATAAAATCATTCTAAGGGATAAGTACATTTTCACCTCGATGGCTACGTTTATCTTCAAAATTGCCGCATTCGGGGTTCAGAGAGCCCATATGAGTTTATTGAAAAACAAATGCATCACTGTATGGTGCGGATTTTGGCTGTAGCCATCATTTATAAAATTTGATCGGTGGAAATTCAGGTTAACAGGTTAATAAAATCAAGTTGTCTGGTAGGTATACTTATAAATATTTTTCCAAGAAGGCATTCAGAATAAATTTTGCAATGAATTCAATTGAGAAAAAATTTTATGTTAAAAATGATCCTTCTAATTTTCAACGTTGGAAGTTTTTTTTTAGAGGCAAACGACTGTGAGAGATTTAATTCTGCATTCTGCCGAAGATATCGAAGACAATATAGTAAGAATTGTTTTTGAACTGGCTCAAGTTTTTTGATGAAGACATACTTTGGATCCCAAATTACTGACGCATATTCAATTATCAGTCTGACAAAAGACGTGCGCTAAATTGAATGATATTAATGTGAAAGACATGTGGATTCAACAAGATGATAGTACACGTCATACAGCCCGTGAAATGATACATTTCTTGGTCGTGTACTCTTTCATTTCGGTGATCAAAATTGGCCCCCTAGACCATGTGATTTAACACCATTGGATGTCTTTTGACGATGTTATTTGAAGTCAACAAGCCCAAATCACCCGTGCACTGAAGAAGGATTTTAACGAGATTCAGATACATATGTGCAAATTTCGACAAAAGAGTGTGGAAGCCATTTGCTAGAGGTGTTACCCTCTGCCCTGTACAATTTATAATCAACAAAAAAAATAACAATGTAAGGAAAACAAATTGTGTTTTCTGTTTAATTTAAATCTTACGTGAATTTTGGGACACCCTTTAGAAGTAGCGGAATTGGACACTGTTAAGTGAGAGTGTCAGCCTTATCTGCCTTGTCACTCTTCCCACCCTCACTCTTAGAGTAAGTTCAATGTGTTGCTCCCTGTCCTGTGCAATTTATAATCAATAAAAAAATAACAATTGTGTTTTCTGTTTAATTGAAATCTTGCGTGAATTATGGGACACCCTTTAGAAGTAGCGGATTTAACACCATTGGATTTCTTTTGATGATGTTATTTGAGGTCAACAAGCCCAACATCACCCGTTCATTGAAGAAGGAATATAACGTTGGATCAACGAAATTCAGACACATTTATGCAAAATAGTCATGGAAAATTTCGACAAAAGAGTGTGGAAGCCATTTGCTAGAGGTATTACCCCCTGCCCTGTACAATTTATAATCAACAAAAAAAATATCAATGTAAGGAAAACAAATTGTGTTTTCTGTTTAATTTAAATCTTACGTGAATTTTGGGACACCCTTTAGAAGTAGCGGAATTGGACACTGTTAAATGAGAGTGTCAGCCTTATCTGTCTTATCGCTCTTCCTACCCTCACTCTTAGAGTAAGTTTTTGTAATCCCAGCTCAATTTAGTTTAGCTAAACTCAGGTTCTTAATTCTTTCCACAACACAGTTAAAAAACCGAGTTTCACTCATGATATTTAAGAAATAGTTTGAGTGTTATTAGTGTTTAAATATGTGAGTTTAACTAAATTAAGCGAAATCCCAAAAACTAATGCTTTGAAACAGCATTATTTCCACGATGAAAGAAGTTCCCCGTCTTTTTGAAGTGTATACCAGTAAACTGTATTATCTTCCCAAATCCCCCTTGAACCTTTTGAAACAAAATTTAGTTTACACTTTTACCTAAGAGATGGCCCATAGTGGCTTGTTTAGTTGTTTGCTAGAATTTGTTATTAAGAAAAAACTAGATTAATTTTGAGTTTTTGTTGTTGTTCTTGTTGTAATTTTAAGATCTACTTTACGTTTAACCAACGGAACGGTAAACGTAAGTCGTATAATTGAAAGCTGGTTTACGAGTAGTTTATTTTTAGTCAAATGTGGAAGAGAGTTCACTTGCATGTGATCTTCATTAAAAACCGGTGACAATATATAAAACTAAATTGAATTCCTTTTATATTTTAAAGTTTTCATGGCAGAGAGGCACCTGCTAAACTCAAAACACAAGCCATATTGAAAATAAATTACAAAGGAATATGAAGAAGACGTTTCAAAAACAAAAAAAAAATGTGTTTTTATTTTTTTTTTTCTAAAATAAAAGATTCTTAGAATGGTTCAACACCAAAGAATAAAAGATGTTGCTTAGTTGAGATGACCTTTAACATGTTGCCGACCATCTTGCATAGACCACTCACTGCTGACTACTGGGTCTTTTGTGTTGTTCTTTTTTTAATTAAAACAATTCCACTGTCTAAAGATACGCAGCAGGAGGGTTGGTTTGAGGGTATTGATGAAGTTTGTGGTCTCCTGTTCTTATTCAGTTGAAGGACAATACATTTGATCATAGGTTTGTTAGCTGTTTTTTTGTTTAATGTATTCCTGATTAATAGACTTACCACCTAAATGACTTAATTAGCCCGTTTTTCTGTGCATTATTTAAAATTTCTTTTTTGCTTTGACCCTTTTTTGAATTACAATTAAAGAGGATTACTTGAAAAAAAAAGGTTGTTATCCTCCAAACTCATTAATTTTTTTTGTTTTTGTTATTCATAATTAGTTAAAATGTTGTTGTTGATTTCAAGAAATAAATTAAGTCACCCGCACTGTTGTGCAGTGTCCTTTTGAAAGATATGACGAAGGTGTCTTTAAAGTATTTAACTAAATGACTTCATACGCACTTGGATTTTTCCGCCTTTTCTTCATTGTAATTGGCTTAACTGAATTTTTTATTAATTGCTTTTTGATAACATTAAATCATCTCTAAGGTATTTTCAAAATATTTTGTCCCTAAAATTTAAAGGTATTTCCATTATCATACCCATTTTACACCTTGTGGTAAAGCAAAGACTTATTAGAGTATTCTTATGTAACAGAGAAAGTATTTATAAGAAATTTATATGAAATGCTGGTTTATATTTAAGAATTTTAAATCTTTCATTCCAGCCATAATATATTTTAGTGTTTGCTACATCTTGATACTTTTTTATTTAGAAACACGGTAATTTTAATGTTTTTTTATTTGGAATTACAAAATTCCAAACCAGGCTCTATCGGATTAGCCGTTTGTTTGTGGGTCCGTCTGTAAACAAATTACAGGTCTCAAATATAGAGATATTTGGATGACGATTGCTATTGAAACTGTTTGTTACCCTGACAAAAAAAAAAAAACAAGTAAGAAAATTATAGTCGGTCTAGACCGACTATATGATACCCTATACCATGCGTTTTGAGACCCTATCATAGGCCCAACTAACTGAACAGAGAAAATAAGCATAAACCAAATTTGAGTGGGATTTTTATTAATTTCTTGGCTGTAGATATGAAAAAGTTCATATCGGATGCTATATCTATATGGGGACTAGGCCCAAAAATGGACCGATCCTGACTATGTTTGGTAATGTCTCTTCAATTTTGCAAAAATATATACAAACCAAATTTGAGAAGAATCAGTGCAATATTTTTGTTTTTTGATAGATTTAAGTGAAGATCGGGAAGCAGCTCTATGCGGGGCCTATGACTAAGAGTTGTCCCATAGAGATAATTTTTGGACTGCTCATTAATGGATGTAATAAACACATACAAACCCAATTTGAGTAAGATCTATATGATAATTTGGATCTTATGGCAGTTTATGTCGATTTCATAGGGGTCATTTGTAGGGGGGCTAGGTCTGAACATGGACCGATTCTCACCAATTTCAATAATGTTCATCCTGCGGCCGATAAAGGCTTATGTACCAATTTTCATCAAAATATATTCATATTTGCGACCTGCAGTTTGATTACAAGGTTTACATGGACACACAGACGGACGGACGGACGGACGGACATCGTTAAATCGAATCAGTTAGTGATTGTGATTCGATCGGTATAATAAAAGATGGGTCTAGGTTAAATATTTTTGGTAGTTACAAACAGCAGCATAAAGTCATTATACCCAAACCACATAGTGGTATAGGGTATACAAAATAATAATAAGTAAGAAAATTATAGTCAGTCTAAGCCGATTATACGATACTCTATACCATGCGCTGAGACACCCTATCTCTTAGGTCTAACTAATTTGATATATATATGAAATAAATATCAAAAAGTTTATATCGGAAGCTAAATTTATATGGGGACTAGGTCGAAAAATGAACAGATCCTAACCATCCTACCACGGATGCAAGGTCACGTATTTGTATTTGTTTTTGATCAATTTAAGTTAAGATCGGAAATCAGCTTCATATGTGGGCTATGACTAAGAATTGTCCTATAGGGTTAATTTTTGGACTACTGATTAATGGGTGCAATTAACACACAAAAAGCCAATTCGTCCGAGATATTTATGATAATTTGGATCATATGGAAATTTACACTTGTGCTCACATAATTAAGTCACTAGTATGCTACTCGACGTTATTGTCAAAAATACCTAAATCCTTTTTTTTTTAATTCTAATATAATTTTTTTTATTATTCTTATACGTTAGCAACCAATTTACAGTGAAATTAAAAATTACAAAATTTTGGTTCTTTTCAAAAAAATTAAAAACTTGGAAATAAGCCAAAAAGAGCTGCTCACATAACTAAGTCATCTGAAAAAAAAATGGTTGAAATTGTAGAAATAAGTAATAAATTTGTCGAGAGTCCCATTATTTCATTAGCTTACCTCAATATTGAGTAGGATAACCCTTTTGCATCAATACTGTGGAGCATCGCTTTGGCATGCTGGCTACAAGAGAAGCGCACTGGCCTGGAGTGATTTTGTGCCACTCCTCTTGGATAACTTTCCACAACATATCCTTATTTGCCGGTTTTCGTGCTGCAATGGCTCGTTTTATTATTCCCCAAAAGTTCTCGATAGGGTTTAAGTCCGGACTCTGTGGCGGCCATTCCAGAAGCTTGATGGACTGTGTTGCCAACCACGACTTAACCAGTTTCGAACAATTCTTCGGGTCATTGTCGTGTTGGAAAATCCACGCAAGCGGCAAATTGTCAGCCAATTGGTGGCCAATTGGTGGCAAATTGTCAGCAAATTGGTGGCCAAAGTTTCCTTTAGTATATTCTTATACATTTCCCCATTCATTATACCGTCAATCTTGACTATAGGACCCACACCGAATGCGGTAAAGCAACCCCACACAATGACTGATGAGCCAACGTGTTTCACAGTTTTTTTTAATGTATTTTGGATCCAATTCCTTAAGTCCCACATATGGTCTACCATCATTTCCAAAAACATTAAACTTGGATTCGTCGCTCCAAACAATTAAATTCCGAAAATGTAGGCCTTTAGCAAGATGGTCAGTCGCAAATCGGAGCCGCTTCGTAGTGTTCTTCAAGGAAACCAACGGTTTCTTCCTGGCCATTCGTCCATGCAAATTGTTTTCTTGCAAACGTCGTCTTATGGTTTGCGACGAAACATTTACGCCATAATCCGTTTCCATTTTAGCTCTGATTTGCGACGAAGTTAAAACGGATTAGTTTTACTCAGGTTTGCAATGCATCTGTCATCATTTAAAGTTGTTTTTCTCGGTTTTTGGCGCGGAATATTTTCAAAAGTTTCATATTTTTTGTAATGCGTAATGGCATTTGTAATTTTACTACGACGAAAGTTCAAAATATTCACTACTTTTGCAATATTATTGTATCTTTGGAAACATTCCCATATTATTTTCCGTTCAGCCGAATTCGAATTTGTTGTTTAGCCATAGCGTTTCAGCTGATGTTATTTGTTTTTAATTTCTCTGTTTTTAATTTATTTATTATTTAAACCACAAAAAAAACCTTCAAAACACTAATTTGCTCACGATACTCGTGGTGACTTAATTATGTGAGCACAGCGCATATGACCTTTTTGACGTTTTCCACATTTTTCGGGGAATACCCAAATTTTTAATTTTGCTTCAATCAATGTAAACAACTGCTAGCATAGCAGGGTTCCACCAAATAGTAAGGTTAGAATCGGAAGAAATAGGTTTAAGAGAAAAACTACAAAAACATTTCATTGCATACCCATAACTTAATTATATGAGCACAAGTGTAAGTCGATTTCATAGGTGTCATTTATATGGGGACTATGTCTGAACATGCACCGATTTTCCCCAATTTCAACAGCGATCACGATATGGCTGATAGAAGCTTATATAGCAAATTTCATCAAAATATGTTCACTTTTGCGACCTGTAGTTTGATTAAAAGGTTTACATGGACACACAGACGGACGAACGGACATCGCTAAATCGACTCAGAAAGTGATTCTAAGTCGATCGGTATAACAAAAGATTGGTCTACGTCAAATATTTTTGGTAGTTACAAACATCAGCACAAAGTCATTATAGCCTGACCACATAGTGTTATAGGGTATAAAAATTGGACGATACTCAGTTGTCGTTCGAAAGAATCCCCCTAGATAAATTAGCCCCCTTGTACCGATACTCAAAAATTTGCCATTTTTGGAACCCTCATTTATACTATTTATACTAAAGATCTCAGTTATTTCTTGTCGAGCTTTTTACGTATAAATTTTATAAACCTTTAAGGTATAGTATTGTTATATTTGACTTAATTTTTCAGACATATTGCAATTAATACAGTAATCAATATGCAAATTTTAATTTTAAAAATTCATAACCACACTGTACATTTAATCAGACTAGTTTGTGGCATTTCAGCCTTCATCAGTGCTTTTATTGATAATGTGGTAATATATATACTAGCAGACTCCAGCGTTCGAAATTCGAGTGCAATTTCTAGGCAGCTTTATTTTTCAACTTGGCCAATTCACAAACCAACACTTCTATGGTTTATTATTATCGTGAATGAAGATAACAAACTCATTAACAAACACATTAATAAATTTAATAAAACACACATAGAATATGTATAATTTTATGTATGTGTTAGTAGCAACTTTAAATGCAATTTACTAAAAGTAAAGGAAAAAATTTAAAAATCTATAAATCTACAAAACGGCGCAAATGAAATACTTTTCAAATAATATATGTATGTTTGGTCAAAATCGGAATAAAACGGTAGAACAAAACATCGGTCACAAGAAATCGCCTAGCCTATTAATATTATAGATAGATATATCTGTTCTTTTACTCCTGCAAGGAGCATAGGGCCGTAAAATTGTTATGTTACAATTGAATAAGTTGTTTCTATATAAATTTTTCTACTTACGGCGCACTGTGGTCAATATTTTGAGATAGCGGCCAAAACTCCTTTTGGTTTTTGTTCTCCGATTTTAAAGTTATTAGACTCATATGAAAGTAGACTGAGAACACTGAGAACAGGGTGGTCCAAAATGGGCTTTTTCAGAATTTAGTAAATTTATGATATTTTTAGTTAATTTTTAAAGTTTAAATGATCATAACTTTTTTTGTTTTTCAAGATTTTTGGACGAAATAAATTTTGTGTTGTAACTTAACTTATTTCCTATTACTGGTAAAAAAATTGAAGCTCTACTGTTTTCAGAACAATTTAAATTTTTTTTTTAAAAAAGGTCAAATTTCTCGGAAATTTCCTACTTCATAGAGCACAACTCCTGTGAGTCAAGCTGAATCAAAACACAAATTTACTATTTTGTAGTCCTAACTCTCCCCTACATTCCTATATATACACGTCCATGCATCGGGACTGCACTTTTTGAGCTACAGCAATTTTTCTGACCCAAGGTAAGATATTCGGTACAAATGCACGTCATATTTTTTGAGAAGTTATTTGTATGTGAAAGTGGCTATTATGCATATATTTTGATGAAATTTTGTACAAGAGTTCTTATTGACCCAAAAAATAATTCTGTTGAAATTAGGAGAAGTTGGCCCATATTTGGACCTAGTCCACGTAGAAGGGTGTATCAAAATTTTGAAAAAAATGACAATAGAACTCTCAAATTATGTGGTATCTGGCAATTCATTTGGAAAAGGTAAAAAAGATTTTATTGCCATCTAATATTACACAACTTAAATACGTGAAAATTGCAAATAAATTTAAAACCAATGGAAATAACTGGTAAAACCAACTACCTGTTATATTATGTTTCAAAGAGGTAAAAAAGATCATGTTGAAACTTCGAGCAATAGTATATTAATCCATGCATTAATTTTTTTTCTTCATTATTGTTTAAACAATGGCTAAATTCAGTTATAGTGTTCTATCTGATATATATTTTGAACAGAAAGATGAAAACGACATTATTTTACATATAATGAATAATCCATTCTTCAAAATATGCGACAAACAAGAAATTAAAATTCATAACTTAAAAATAAAAAACTTTTTAAATACTTTAAGAAAACGGTACAATCAATGTTCCAGAAACAAGAAATTGTTTTACTCACGCAACCAAGAATGGCTAAGAAATAAACTTATTTTTAAAAAGCCATCAGTAACTACCACGGAAACTGGAAAAGGTGGTCGACCAGCAAAGCCAATTGATAATTGTAGTGAAAGATCACGAAGACGCAAGCTTAAACATATCAATGAAGAAGTTTCTTGTAGCATCATAAAGGATTCATTTCTGCATCAAATTCAACCATCGAAAACTAAAAAGGGTAAAATTGCTATCATTGAAAAAATAGTGGAAGCAAGCCCCAGACGCACAAAAAGGATTTTAGAAAGTATGCCGACACCAACTGAAGAAAATAAATTTACTCCAGAAGAAGCATTTGCACTACTTTTGGATTTGAAAATGACTAAAAACC
Source organism: Cordilura impudica (assembly GCA_963682025.1). NCBI lineage: Eukaryota > Metazoa > Arthropoda > Insecta > Diptera > Scathophagidae > Cordilura > Cordilura impudica. Next base: position 317,968,722 of record OY821517.1, on the reverse strand, counting down.
AATATACAGGATTGCGGAAGCGAACCAATGAAAAAATTGTGGAATTTTTCCATCATATCGAGATATAGTTTCTGCCAAAAAAGATTGCTTACCTTCACCAACTGCTATTAGTGTAACTTCAAGTTCAGCAGAAATAAAATTGCAGGATCTTCTTGAACACACTGCAGAACGATTATTAAAGACATTTGATGCTGACTATTTAAAGAAGTTTAAAAATTACAGCATGACTTTAATTTCTAAATGGGGATGTGATGGGTCCTCTGGCCAGAAACAATACAAACAATGTAATGCGGAAAATTCATCAGATGCCAATTTATTCATGATTTCTTTCGTTCCATTACGTTTAACAAAAACTTTTATTGGTTCAGAGCCGTCAACTAGTAGAGTTGCAGAGATAGATGTATGGAAGAATGAAATTCCTTCGTCAACAAAATTTTGTAGACCAATAAAGTTTGCTTACAAAAAGGAGACTCAAGATGTCATAGATGAAGAAGTTCGAAAAATAAATGATCAAATTAAAGAACTTCAACCAGTAACATTTAAATTTGATGAACAAGACATTGAAGTAAATTTTAAAATGTGTCTCACAATGATTGATGGAAAAGTTGCACAAGCTTTAACCAAAACAAAGTCATCGTCAGGCTGCACCATATGCCAAAAAACATCAAGTCAATTGAGCCAACCACCAACACAAGACGATAGTTTTAATGAAGCATATGAATTTGGAATGTCACCTCTTCATGCTAGAATTCGTTTTATGGAGCATATTCTTAAATTGGGATACGATTTGGAATTTGGCCCGTTAGGCGAAACAGTGAGAAACAACAAAGAAAATTTGGAAAAAAAGAAAGCAAAAAAAAAAAAGATATTCAAGAAAAATACCGTGAGATAGGCCTTATAATTGACGAGCCAAAGCAAGGAGAAGGAAATTCTAATGATGGAAACACAGCAAGGAGATTTTTTTCCGATCCAGAAACTGCAGCTTCTATAACTGGAATAGATTATGATTTAATACGTCGATTCCAAATCATATTACAAGTTATAGCATGTAGCAAAAAGATAGATGCAAAAAAATTTGGTCAGTATGGTAATGAGACAACAACCCTTTATAACCAAAAATATTCTTGGAGACATATGCCAACCACAGTTCACAAAATTTTGTTCCATGGGGAACAAATAATTCAGCACAATATGCTTCCAATTGGAGATCTCTCAGAAGAAGCCCAAGAAAAAAGGAACAAAGACTACAGATTCTTTCGCGAGCACAATAGAAGAAAAATTTCCAGATATTGTACTAATGAAGATCTTATTAATATTTTGTTGTGCACATCAGACCCATATATGTCCAGTATTCGACAAAAATGGAAATCAACCTCATTAGAGTTAAATGAAGAAGCTAAACAACTACTGCAAAATGAAAATCAAAGCTATTTGGAAGAAATTTTTACTAATATTGTTTAATTAATACTAGTTTAAAGATTATAATTTGTTTCTAATTTTAGTATAAATTTTTATTAATACATTTAAATAAAATATATGTGCACTTTAAATCAATAGTAAAAGTTTACTTAAAATTTTATCGATGTTGTGTTCTGTATATAATATATCCAAATGGTATTGATATTGTTGGGAATTTCAGTGTTATTTTTCAGTTTAATCCTCACAAGAATTAGCTTTCTTCCAAAAAAAAACCATCCTTTGGCCCCTGTGAATATTGAGACTAAATAAATGTCAGGGGCCAAATGTTGGCATTTTCTGACCAAAATTAAGTTTAGGAATAATAAATAAGTATTGGTTGTAAAATACGATTGAAGAAAATAAGAAATTATAAAAAAAATACCTATTTAAAATGTCAAAATATTCAACTTTTACATGGAAACTCAACAAAAAATTAAAATGCATTTTTAACTCCAAATTACTTACGTTCCTATCAGTCGATTTTTACGTTTGAACACGCAAATTGAAGCTTAAAGTCCCTCCTATTGAACAAAACAAATTCCAATCCGGTCAAAAGTTATAGAGTTTTGACCGCTATCTCGCGAAATTGACCATTGTGCGGCGCGCCGCGGCGGCCTTGAAGTTTGAATCTGCGTCTATCTCACATGCACTCTAACTTGCGCTTTTCGGTCATGCGCTTTAACACACTCACTTAAAGTCAGGCTTACGAACATTGTAGTTAAGAATCAGTTTTCATACCATAGACCTTTTACTTCGTATTAATCTCGGAAGATACAACTCTGTCCAAACAAACTGTCGTTATTTTTTAATTTTTGAATATTTATACTTCTAATTTCCACTATTCTCAGTTTCGTAAGAGTTGCCATATGTGATGTATGGATTGTACAGTGCTGAATTTAAAATTGGTTGTAATATAAACATTATTGTTTTACATGTTTAAAAATCCATGAATTGTTAACATTGTTCTTGTTATTTTATTCGTAATAAAAATAAAATGAATTGGAGAAAATTTCGCATGAAATAGAGAATTTTTCATTTGAAACATTTTTAACAAAGGAAATTTGTTTTATTACATACCCAATTTTTTGTAATATGTCATTCCTTATAGTCATAATCTCAATTTCAAATTTAATTTTTTCCATCAATTTTCAATAAAAAAAATTAATTTTAATTTAATCTTCACCCAAAAATTAGAAAAATCGTTTGTTAATTTCTCAATTTCATTTGAATTTTCTCAATTTCGAATGAAAAATTTTCAATTTCAATTGAAATTTTCTCAATTTCGAATGAAAAATCTCAATTTCATGTGTAATTTTCTCAATTTGAAATGAAAAATTCTCAATTTCAATTCAAATGTTTTCAATTTCAAAGGGAAAAACTTAATTTAAATTGAAATTTTCCAAATTTCAAAGGGAAAATCTGGAATTTTCTCAATTTCAATTGAAAACTCATAATTTCATTTGAAATTGTCTCAATTACAAAAAGACAACAAGGTGATCTTATTTGTGGTTCATTATAGAGACACTCTTGGGCGGGTTTTGAATTTTGTTGTGGTGTCATTAAATACTTTTTATTTGGATATCTACCGTCTCTCGATTTTAAACTATTACCGAATTCAAAACTCTCAAATCTAGAGTAAATTTTGGAATTTCTGCAAATATTTGAGTAATTAGCCGATTCTTGCCAACGAGCAACAATATTTGTAATTTTTCCTTTGAAGGAAAAATACATTTTAATTTAAGATATAAATACATAAAATAAATTATATTACCCGGGAATATTATCTTTACGTGTCTGCAGTCAATAGCTGCAATAACTTTTGGAAATTTAACAGTGTCATAATATTCCTGGCGGTGCTCCTCATTTGATGTTGGAAATACTATGAAATGCTGTCTTAACAGAGCTATGTTATGATACACTTTCGTAATTTCCTTCTATATCGTTGTTGATTGATTTTACTACTCCATTGAGCATGACACCTGTTGCATATAATCTCAAAATTATCAACAGCATTTGTTCTTCGGACAATACATTATTCCTAAAGAATAAATCATTAGAAAAATTATAATGAATATAAAATAAATGCTTACTAGTTCGTTGGGTTCCTTATATTTGGTCCAATAAGTTCCAAAAGTCTATACGCTGAGAGCTTTGTCAACCGAAATCTTTATAAAAATTCCGTGTCTATATATAAATGGAAATCTTGTTCAGTTAAACTCAAATTAAAACAAAATAAACGAGATCTCAAAAACAACATTCTAAGTTTAAACCTAGTTAAACCAATAAACGAGGTAGAAACTAGCTCTTAGTGTTAAAAACCTTGGTTATAATAATGTGTTGAGAACAGGGTGGAGGGTATCAAAGATTCGGTGCTGCCGAATTTAATACTCTGACTTGTCTTAATTGAAATGAATTATCTAATTGGATTTGGTAGTTATTGTTTACATAATTAATATCTATATGAAGTCAAAGTTCATATTTATTTGAAGTAGGTGGATACTTATATCCAATTTTTAGCTGCGGCATTGGCACATTTTGAACTGATACATTCACTCACGTATGTATAGTACTCGTGCTTTGTTTGTGGTTTTAAGCAATTTTATTACTCTTTTACTAATATACAAGGTTATTATTATTGTCGGTATATTATAGGTGATTTAACTAACTGTTAGATAATTTTAATTAACAAAAAGTTTCTTTGTAAATTTTTACATAAATATTAGAAAAATATTTCTCTTGTTCATTATGGATTTCGATATGGTTTTTTTTTGTTTAACAATTTACATACATATAAAATACATATGTAAATAATATTTCAAGTTAAATTGTTTTTAAATACTAAAAAACGTAACCCGGTACTTAACAGCTTTAAACTTTTTTTTTTTTAATTTTTTGCCTTGAGTAAATTTTGTATAATTAACCATTATTTTGATTGCAAATTGTCGTTTCTCTTGTGGTTTCATATAACAGAAATAACTGTCATGTAAGTTGTCAACAGTTGTAATTGAAGTGGCATAATAAAATAAATATTTAGGTATTTATGCCTGTGTCTATAAATTTTAAAAGTAGCCATGAAACTGTCTGCGAAATAAATCCAGTCTCTATAGGGAACTTTTTATATTTTATTTTTTATATCAAATAACGAATTAATTGCCTTAAAATCATTTGCATTTGTTTTTAAAACAATAAAAATGCATGGAATAGTTAAAAACTCTCCAAGACACTTATTGATTAATTAATTACGAGTACCTAATTGTTGTTCACTGTGGATTTTGTTTCGTATTAACAATTTATGTCAAACAACTTAACAAACATTTCTCTTGGCGTCATTTAGTTAATTTGAATATTCAATTGAAATGTTAAAAATCATTTTAAATGTTACAAGTATTTCCATATATCACGTATGCAAATTTAATGCAGAATAAATGTAATATTTTGCAGCTTCCCAGCAAAAACAAGTAAGAAAATTATAGTCGGTCTAGACCAATCGTGCGTTTAGAAAAAGGGTCTTAGGTCCAACTGATCTATAAAAATAATAATGACGGCTGGACGGATTTGGCTAATTTTTTTTTCATATGATTTTAGTAGTCCGAATAAGGTTTCTAACTAGGGAAAGAAAAATTATCCATGCTCATCTTTTACTCCGACTTTTCTGTAAAAATTAAATTGTTACTCGATTACATGGTAGCGAAAAATTTACTCGGTTAAATTGTGATTATATTGTGAAAATATTAAAGTGTTACCGAAAAGTTAATTAATTAATGGTGGTTAGTTTTTCGGAATTGTGATTCCGTTTTAAGTTAATCGCTTTTAAGTTTCGTCGCTTTTATCTCAAACAAATTTACAGATTTAACTAGGAAGCTACAAACAGTTGTAAGGTAAGAACAAAATACGCCAATAAGATGGAACATTTTAGGTCGCAGAACTCGTAATATCACAAACACGATTAGCAGTTCTTAACCGGCCAGGGAGGTTTCATTAGTTATCTCTTTAAACTCCGACATTATGATTCACCACTATATTATGTGATGATGCGGAACATGTTTTCTTTAAATGCCGCAGATTTGAAGAATACAGACGCATAGTGAACAGTTAAATTGGTCAAAATATGGACCCCGAGCACATAGTAGATGCAATGCTGAAATCGGAGGAAAATTGGAATTTGGTCTGCAACTTTGCAATCACCATCAATCAGAAACTACGCATAGAAGAAGACATGCATAAGATAATAAGAGCATCCATAGCTCGGAATTCAGGAGTAGCTAAAGCGCTAACCAGCCCCGCGAAGTTATACCTAACGGTAGTCCCGCGGGGAGAGTGGTTGAAGACTGGGGAGTCGGGTTTTTAGTGGGTAGGCAGCCCACACGGGTTGAATTTCATATAATAAGGCACACCATTCATATCTTTAGAAGATTTTTCCGCCCCCAGCAATTGAAGAAAAACAAGTAAGAAAATTATAGTCGGTCTAGACCGACTATACGATACCCTATACGATACGTTTAGAAACCCTATCTCTTAGGCCCAACTAACTGGACATAGAAAATAAGCAAAAACCAAATTTGAGTTGGATTTTTATTAATTTTTTTGGCTGCAGATATGAAAAAGTTCATATCGGATGCTATATCTATATGGAGACTAGGTCCAAAAATGGACCAATCCTGATCGTGTTTGGTAAAGTCTCTTGTATTTTGCAAAAATATATACAAACAAAATTTGAGAAGAATCAGTGCATTATTTTTGTTTTTAATAGATTTAAGTGAAGATCGGGAAGCAGTCTATATGGGGCCAAAGGGATCATTTTTGGACTACTCATTAATGGATGTAATGAACGCATACAAACCCAATTTGAGTAAGATCTATATGACAATTTGGATCTTATGCCAATTTATGTCGATTTCATAGGGGTAATTTGTATGGGGGCTAGGTCTGAACATGGACCGATTCTCACCAGTTTCAATACCGTTCATCCTATGGCCGATAGAAGCTTATATACCAAATTTCATTAAAATATATTCATATTTGCGACCTGCAGTTTGATTACAAGGTTTACATGGACACACAGACGGACGGACGGACGGACGGACGGACATTGTTAAATCAACTCAAAAAGTGATTCTGATTCGATCGGTATAATTAAAGATGGGTATAGGTCAAATATTTTTGGTTGTTACAAACAGCAGCACAAAGTCATTATACCCAAACCACATAGTGGTATAGGGTATAAAAAGCACATACGCAAGAAACAAGAGAAAACGACAAAGAGACTATAATTCAATAAAAAGCGATCGCGTGATTATTTCAAGACGCTTTCCATCAAAACCGACTGATTTGTGGATCAAATACAATGAAAACACCAAATGCATACTAGAACATCAAATACAGGGCTGTAATCATAGCATTCGTTATCGAAATTCGTCGATCGAAATAATTTTTTTATTTTTCAAAATAAAATATTAAGAATAATTTTACTCTGTCATAGTTAACGAATTATGGCCCCTAGTTACTAGTAAAAGTGAAACGAGATCTGACATTTGTGTGTGTTCTTTAAATAATAATAATAAAATAATAAATTAAAAATTCGGTATCGAAGGCGGCGATTCGACCCCAGGATCTGCAAATGAACGAGGACATTCACCTCGAGGCTTTGGTATTAATTGAGGACATATGCTTGACGATGTCGAACAAGGTATTATCTAAATAAGGCATAATAGCGGCCAATCGTCCAATGCACGATGTATTTAATCAAGAGTAGTAAGGCTAAATGCAGTACGATTACAATGCATTATGAAAATCAGTTCGAACGAACGTTCCTCGGTTGAATCGGCAACAAAAATATGCATACGATACTCTCATGAAAGTTGTGAACGATGGAACTGGAGGGATTTCCTTTTTTTAAGCTCCTGGTGGAGCCGGAAAATTTTTTTCATCAAATTGATTTTGATTTTCGCAACGATTCACTCGCACAATTAAGTTGCACTTGCACTAGCTTTTCAGGTATTGCAGCTACGTTGCTGGAAGGCGCTCGAGCTGCTCATACAGTACTCAAGTAGCCATTGAATATGCAAATCAATGAATTTCCAACGTGCAACGCTTCGAAGAAGTGTAGGATGGCCTAAGTTCTGCAGAAAAGCAATTTGATCGTTTGGGATGAATGTACGATGGCGTATAACAATTCTTTGGAGGCATTAGACAAAATGATACAATGTCTACAGAACAATCAAGCCCGGTTCGGTGGTACAATGATTTGGCATATGATTTTCACCAAACATTACCTGTGATTCCACGGTCAATGTCAGCCTATGAATTTAATGCATGTTTGAAGTCGTCTGTTTTGGGGCAACACAAGCATGTCGAATTGCAGAAGGACCAACATGAAGAAGTATTTCTAAAACAGTGGCTGGACAATGGCAATGGAAAAATGAAAATGGACAATGGCAATGGAAATTTATACAAAAAAAAAAAAAAAAAAAAAACATACACAAACCCAATTTGACCGAAATCTATATGATAATTTGGATATTATGGAAATTTCAGCTGATCTTATACGGGTAATTTTTTTGATTTTAATCAATTTCAATAGGGTTCATTCTATGGCCGATAGAAGCACATATACCAGATTTCACCAAAACATATTGATATCTATCCAAAACATATTGATATCAGTTTGATTACAAGGGTTACGTGGACACTAGAGTGGGCCCTAAAAATGAAAATTCGATTTTGGGGATAGGCGGGGTTCAGTTTGTTACCTTTCCATATAAAACTAATAAATATGAAGTTTGGATACAATCGGATAAAGAAAAGTCGCGCCGGAAATCGATTGAAAATTTCAAGTGTGTTTATATGGAGAAAATATGACTTTTTTTTTTTGAGATTTTACGAAAATTTCGTTCTATAGCTTAACTTTTCCGGCAAGTTGTTATTAGAATCGGGATCAGTATTAAATTGTCTATTCAAAAAGCTGTAAAAATTCAAAATCGAATAAAAAGTCGCCAAGAATGCCAGAATTTTTTTAAAAAGGATTTCATTTTTGCGGATTTCGAGAAAAATGGGATTTTCGTAAAATATTCTGTAAATGTACTCTTTCTAAATACTTTGTATCAAAAATTCATCACTTTTCTACTTTTAAATGTTATATTTTATCTTAATAGCCTAGGGTTTTGGAAAAAAATAATATTACCCTATTAACCCTTTCGGAATTGGGGTCACATATAAGCTTATAAAAGACAATTTATTAAAAAAATTCAAATATTTTGTAAGTGCTGTTGAATTTTTAGATGCGACGCTTAAAATGTAATAATAAAATGTGTAGAACTTGCATTCCTAAAATTTGGGATAAATCCGAGAACGTTAACCCATTATTTGCCTAGGCCAGATAGGATTTGAAGATATTTTTAAATAAAAATTACCGAAAACGAGTTTCTCTATTAAACTCGATGAAAACACTATTTAGAAATTAAGAAAAGTAATTCGGTTAATTTTTATCATTTAACCCTTCAGTGCTCCTGGGATCAAAATAATCCATTATGATATATCTTCGGTGCAATTATCTGCTTATTGCCCGCAAATATAAATTAAAACAACTTTTAACCAATTTTGTTATAAAATTATTTTATATATTACAATACTTTCTGAATTATATATTTAATCATTTCTGAAAACCAATTTTTGTGTTCTGAAATATATTTAATTTCTGCAAATCATTTAATATTTTTTGAATTATTTTTAGAAATCAATTGATCTTTTTTGAAATACAATTGGAAAAGGTTTAGATTTAATTCTTGAGATGCGTAGGTAGTGGTGAATTGGATCATCACCATTAGTTGAATGCCTCACTTGCTAAATCGATTACCTCCAATTTAATGTCAAAGCGCTTGATTGACAACTAACCGTTTCTGTTCAAAACAAATTTCTCTTATTATAAGGATTAACAGCATTAACTCCACCTTATAATTTGAGAAATTAGTTTGGATCTGGAGTTAATCGATTTGTCAAGTGAGACATTCAATTGTTTGCTTTGGCTTGTCATAGTATGAAAAGTGTTTAATGGATCGTGTAAAGTTTATCTGAATTAGTGCTTAGGATGTCGTAATAAATCACTTCTTTGGAAATAGACATTTTTTATAGCCACTTTTGTAAAGACCATTTATCAGTTTAAAAAAAAATTATTATTTTAATTTATTTTTTTTTTGATGTCTCACTGAATTTATAATTCCCAATATTAATTCGGATAATCCCCATTACTTCGAGATATTGCAATATGGACATGCTTGGAAGTTATTTGAAACCACATCCAAAGAAGCTGTTACTTTGGAAGCAATAAAAAGGGATTCGTTTAGAAATGACTTTACTTTTTTTGCTGGGTTATAGCGCATTCACGCTGTCACTCAAACCTATTTGAAACTAGATAACGAAGTAAATTTAAGATAATGATTTAATTGCTATCAATATAAATCTAATAATTTGTCAAACATTCCAGTATATGTAATAAAGATTTGAAACCAGATTATAAGCCAGATTTGATTGCCAGTGTAAATGGAGTTTTAAACTCTGTCGAGTGATTAATGCTCAAGGAACTTTGTTTATTTTAAATTCCATAAATTCTAAACAACTAATGAAATATTTAATAAATATTCAGCTTTTTATTAAATAAAAGTTTTTTTTCCGGATGATGCCTGCTAGAGTTGGCTGTGTACCTTATAATTCTGTAATTTTTTTCTCTTTTAAGCCTAGTTCCGCGAAGCCGAGTGGCTTGTCTGCAGATTCTAATTTTGGGTCCAGGGATAAGCCGGATTTTGCTAGTTTTTGCAGCGACAGACCAAAGCCACGACCCCCGCATGATTGGCGAGCAGCTACCTACTCACCTACCGGGGCTCCGTCTCTTAGCATTCAGTATTGATTAAAAAAAATTATTTTCAAATTATATTTTGAATATTTTTAAATATTAATAAGCATTGATCTAATACAATGTTTCCCAAAGTGTGGGTCGCGACACACTAGTGGGTCGAGAACCGACTTAAGGTGGGTCGCCAAAAATTTTAATATTTATTTTAATATTAATGGTGTTTTCTTTTCTAAAAAAAAATTTTACACTTTATAATGTTACATTTTTATAATGTTTGCCTTGTTAATAATAGTGTTTCGTTAATAAAAAACTTAATCTAAAATCAAACGTAGGTATTTTGTAAATATGGTAATTAGTATTTCATGTAATAAATAAAAGTCTTCAAATCATTATTAATTTTTAAAGAATCAGAGCCGCGATGGATAAATGGTTGAAAAGAACTCCTGGACAAAAAAAAAAAAAAAACAATTTGAAATAAAAAAGAAAAGGAAAAAGAAAAACAAAACACTGTAGAAACCAAAACAGATAAGAGAAAATTTGGCGAGAATCCTTCAAAATATGATTCTGAATATCTAAAAATTAGATTTACATGGACTAGTGAAGAAGATGATCTACGTCCATTTATTTGCCAAGAAATTCTTGCTAATGAAAGTATGCGACCTAACAAATTATTACGACATTCAAATTATTACGAAACATCCAAGACAATGGATTATTTAAAAACCAAATTACAGGTGTTAAATCATTCAAAAATAGTACTTTCGCACTTAACCAGCATTAGCGAAAAGGCCATGTTCGCCTCATATCTCATTAGTTTGCGAATTGCACAATCTGGTAAACCACACACCATTGGAGAGTCTTTAGTACTTCCAGATTTTGTTGAAGTTATGTATGAAGAAAAAAGCTTGAAAGAAGTTGATTCAATTCCACTTTCGAATAACACAGTTGCTCGTAGAATTCATGAATGTTCGAATGGGTACAAAATCAGCTTATCCATAGAATTCAGGTCAGCTAATAGTTTTCATTCGTTTTATATCGAATAAAGATATTTTTGAAGACATATTATTTTGTGAACCAAATCACTCGCGGAACTGGTGAAATAATTTTCGATACGCTTGACAGTTATATAACATTAAAAAAATTGATTGGAAAAACTGCGGCGGAATACGTAGCGACGGTGCACGAGCAATGTGTGGTAAAAACAATGGTGCTGTGGCACGCTGTCTTCAAAAATGTCCAAATGCAACATGGACTCACTGCACTATTCATAGAGAAGCATTAGTATCAAAAATATATCAAAAAGTCTCAATTCTGTTTCGACGACTGCAATAAAAATTGTAAATTTTATCAAGAGCAAACCATTACAATCACGTTTATTTTAAAAACTCTGCGAAGAAATGGGAAGTTTACATAAATCTCTACTTCTGCATATAGAAATCCGCTGGGAAGAAGTGGCAATATATTTAAATGAATATAATCATAATGTACTCTTACTGACTTAGCAGATATATTTTCGAAATTGAACGAATTAAATTTACAATTACAAGGAACAAATGGAACTGATTTATTTTAGGTACATAGTAAAATTAGAGCTTTTACAAAAAAACTTATGTTGTGGAAAAATAATGTTCAAGATTATAAATTTGAGGGCATTCCAAACTTTTATCATTGAAAATGAAGTAACACCAGATAATGATTTAATTTCTTTAGTAATTGAACATTTGGACAGACTTACGGAAAATTTTGATTTTTATTTCTATGAAGAAATTAAAAATTATGAGAAATATATATGGGTTATAAATCTATTTCGAAGTGATTCAGGTACCGGTATATCGACAAAAGCGGACGAGGCTTTGATTGAGTTGCATGAAGATAGTGCTGTAAAATTGAATTTTGACCATACAAGATTGTTACAGTTTTGGTTGTCAGTCGACTTAAGAACGATTTGTGTTATGTATGCTGTCATATTCTACTAAAAACGCTTTATATTGACGTGAAATCCCCATTTCTGTAACACTGTTTAATAAAAAGTTATTAATGAAAACATTCTGACCTAAGTCGTAATGAAGCCCCATTACATTTATATAAAAAGTTATTTTTCTCAAAAGCATGATTTTCGACTTAGGCGGTTAATGCTTGTGACCACAGATATATAAATTAAAGCTTTTAATTTTTTTTAATAATATCTATAATATTAATAGGCTTGGCGATTTCTTGTGACCGATGTTTTGTTCTACCGTTTTATTCCGATTTTGCCCAAACGTATATTATTTGCAAGGTGTTTCTTTTTAGCCGTTTTGCATATTTACAGATTTTGAAATTTTTTCCTTTATTTTGAGTAAATTGCATTTAAAGTTACTACTAACAAAAACATAAAATTATACAATGCAGTGTGTGTGTTTATTAAATTTGTTAATGAATTTGTAATACGTATGAGTTCGTTTTTTTTGTGTTGATTTGGTTATAATTGATTAGCATAACTTTACGGTCTTTATTTAATGAAAAAATAAAATATCCTAGAATTTGCACTCGAATTTCGAGGGCTGGAATCTGCTAGTATAAATCAAAGTTTTTATGTCTTTCATCGGTTTTTTTACAGGTGGGTCGCGAAAAATATACAGTTTTAATAGTGCGTCGCGACTGGTAAAAGTGTGGGAACCCCTGATCTAATATAATAATGACTGCATAAACATTCTAAATTTTAACTAAATACAGTGAAAGCTTTGTATTTGCGACAAATCAAAAACTAGATCTGTCGCGGAAAGTGAATTTTCACGATAACCGATCTCAAAATTTCATTGGAAAAATAGACTGTAATTATTACACATGAAAACCCTTTTGTTCATATATTTGTGAAAAATTTACATTTAAAATTTTTTTAATAAAGTTTGAGATTTTAAGTTGCTTTTTAAAAAAATTATTTTTTTAAATAACGGCAATTGTGAGCCGTATGTTAATCGATGTAATAGCATTCATAGTCTACTTTAATTTTGTTTTTCTTCATGACCACTGGCTGTCACAAAAACTGGACCGCCGCGATAATGGGTAGTCGTACATACCAAGCATGCACTGTTATTCCTGACCATTTTATATCAATGAAATTACAGTTCCTTATAAAGGAACCGTCTTTTAAAATGTATCTTCTTTTTCTTATAAAGTTAATTTTTTTGAAAAAGTAAATTTTCTTAAAAAAAATACATTTTCTCCAAAAAGTCTCTTTTCTTCAAAAAATACATTTATTTAAGAAGTAAATATTCTTAAAAAAGTACACATTCTTAAAAAGTACATTTTCTTGAAAAAGTAAATTTACATAAAAAGTAACCTTTCTTAAAAATACCTTTTTTTTAAATACATTTTCTTAAAAAAGTAAATTTTTTTAAAGTACGTTTTCTTAAAAAGTACTATGTCTTAAAAAACTACCTTTTCCTAAAAAGTAAATTTTCTTAAAAACATCTTTCTCAAGAAAGTACCTTTTCTTATAAAAGTACATTTTCTTGAAAAGGCAACTTTTCTTAAAAAAGTATCTTTTCTTAAAAAATTACCATTTCTAAAAAAAAGTACCTCTTCTTGAAAAGTGTCTTTTCTTAAAAACAACTTTTCTTTAAAAATTAGATTTTCTTAAAAAATAAATTGTTAAAACAAGTAACTTTTCTTAAAAAAGTATCTTTTACTTAAAAAAGTACCTTTTCTTGGAAAAGTATCTTTAAAAAAAATATATCTTAAAAATTAGATTTTCTTTAAAAGTATATTTTCTTTAAAAAGTATATTTTCTTAAAAAAGTATCTTTTCTTTTTAAATAGTTAATTTTCTAAAAAGTACATTTTCTTCAAAAAGCATTTTTTTTGAAGTACCTTTTCTTAATAAGTATTTTTTTTTTAAAGTGCCTTTGCTTAAAAAAGTACCTTTTCTTAAAAAAGTACTTAAAAAAAGTAGATTGTCTTTAAAAATATATATTTTTATGCAAAGAGATTTTCTTAAAAAAGTGCCTTTTCTTAAAAAAGTATTTTCTAAAAAGTAAATTTTCTCAAAAATTTACCTTTTCTTAAAAAAGTAAATTTTTTCAAAAATATATTTTGTTTCTAATATATATACCACTCTACATAAAAACTACCTTTTCTTAAAAAAAATAAATTTTGTTAAAACAGTAAATTTTGTTAAATAGTAATTTTAGTTAAAAGTAAAAGTTCTTAAAAAAGTACTTTTTCTTAATAAAGTGCATTTTCTTAAAAAATTCCCTTTCTTAAAAAATAACTTTTTTTAAATGTGCCTTTCCTTAGAAAAACACATTTTCGTAAAAAGGTAAAATTTTTTAAAAAAGTACAATTTCTTAAGGAAGTACTTTTTCTTATGAAAGTTATTTTTTCTTAAGAAAGTACCTTTTCTTGAAAAAAGTACCTTGTTTGAAAAAAGTAACCTTTCTTAAAAAAGTGCATTTTTTAAAAAAGTATATGTTCTTCAATAACTACATTATCTTAAAAAAGTATTTTTTCCCTGAAAAATTGATTTTTCTTAAAAATTTATTAAAAAATTACCCTTTCTTAGAAAAGCACCTTTTCTTAAAAAGGTAAGTACTTAAAAAAGTACTTCTTCTTAAAAAAGTATATTTTCTTAAAAAAGTACATATTCTCAAAAAAGGTAAATTTTCTTAAAAATAGTAATTTTTGTTAATGGTTAATTTTCTTAAAAAGTGCCCTCCCAAAAAGGCAATTTTTTTAAAAGTACCTTTTCTTAAAAAAGTGGTTTTCTTAAAATTACTTTTTCTTAAAAAAGTACATTTTCTAAAAAGCTATCTTAAAAAAGTTAATTTTCTTGAAAAAGTACATTATTTAAAAAAAAGTAGATTTTCTGGATTTTCTTAAGCAAATAGATTTTCTTAAAAAAGTGTCTTTTCCTAAAAAAAGGTACCTCTTCTAAAAATTAAATTTTCTAAAAAATTTGCCTTTTCTTGAAAAAGTATATCTTAAAAAAGAAATATATATGGGGGGTTTCATGTCAAGTGCACCAACTTTTGAAACCGATGTCTTCCGATCGGGTTAGTCCTATTGGATAGTAGTTTAGACACAATTTTTCAATAAGATCGGTCCAGAGCTCTCTGAGTTAGAGGGGATCAAAATTTGACATTTTGCCCAAACAGGTGTTTTTTCTCATCCATGTAACTTATTACCTATTGTTCTTAGAAAATTTTCTGCCAAATAGTTTAGATAGCTATTTCTTCAATATTTCGGAAAAAATACTTTAAAAAAAAATTTTTTTTTTTTTGACTTTTTTTTTTGCTAAATTAAAGCATTTTTTGCCTTTTTTCTCGAAAAGGGCATTTTTTTTTTTCATAAGAGAGCTTAGGATTTTTCCTTTATGAACTTTTTGGTCGCTTAGTGGGATGGGAGTGGGATATCGATCAAAATAAATGTTTTGTTACTCAAGACAACGGTTTTTCAATTTTTCACAAATGCACTATTTTGAATTTTTCCCTATTTTTGTGTAAAACCTTGCAAATAAAACTTATACTGAGTAACTAGACAAATTAGCCTTTCCGAAGGTATGTAACATACCTTCATAACATAACAGAAGAGAATGGTTATCTGTAACCTGAAAGATGTATTTGCAACATTTCAATCTGGACACGAGGATGTTAGAATTGGCTTCACGAAATTAACCCAAATGAGGCCAAAACATTGTGTTTTGGCAGAAAGCAGCGGAACTCACACAGTATGCGTTTGCATTTACCATGAAAATGTTAAACTGATGTTGAAGGAAATCAACTTAAAGTATTCAACAGATGATTCGGCAGAAGATTTACACGATTGCCTTATATTGACTATGTGTCTTAATGCAACAACTTCTTGCCACTTAGGTGAATGTACCAATTGCCCGACAACCACATTCATCAAAGAAAATTTAATCAACTCTTTAGATCGAGAATATATAGAGGAGGTCAAATTTGATTCTTGGATTCAGACTGACAGATGCACATTGAAAACAATCATTTTAAATGTGGATGATTTTGTGGAAGAAATGTGTACAGGATTGCTAAACTTGAGAACCCATGACTTTTTAGTCAAAGAGCAATGGTCATTCTTCAAGGATTTGAAGATACATTTGAAGTCTGGTGAATTCGTTATTTCATATGATTTCAGGATGCCATACAAGCATTCCACTTCAATAACGACCAAGCAACTATATTCACAGTAGTTATTTACTACATGAAAGATGAAAAACTGGAACACAAAAGTATGTCAATCATATCCTACGATTTAAAACATGATAGCGTGGCAGTTTATGAGTACCAGAAGAGAATACTAAAATTTCTAAAATCTAAATTTACAGTAAAGAAGGTATACTACGTTTCGGACGGAGCTCGTCAACATTTTAAAAACAAAAGTAGTTTGGCAAATCTTATGGCCCATGAAAAAGATTTTGGAGTGCTAGCTGAGTAGCATTTTCATCCTACTGCTCATGGTAAAGGAGCATGTAATGGTATTGGAGCAAACCTTAAAAGAAATGCAGCGAAGTAAAGCCTCCAGTGCTCTCATCAAGATCGCATCTTAGATGCGACTGCTTTATTCCATTGGGCAAAGAGTTATTGTAAAGAAACAAAAATAGTTTTTAGTAGCAAAGAGGATCATCAGGAAACATTGAAAATACTGAAGAGCAGATTCGATGCTGCGGTAACAATCGATGGCACCGCTCAATACCATGCTTTTATACCGCTTGTCGATGGAAGACTCAAGTTGAAAAAGTTTTCTGCCTCTATTCAATCCGATTTCTTTCCAAAGACAACAAATAAACCAGCAGCGAAATCAACAGCTGAACCTAGTAACGCCAGGAAAGGATTGACAAAAAAACGCAGTAAATAAAGGCGACAAAAAAGCTGGATGAAAGACTGGGTATTTAAAAATTTACAAGACTTAAATACTTCATCAGCTACAATAAATTAAGTATAAAAATAGTTATGATATAAATGAATCTAATGCAGTTAAGATTAAATTTTAATAAATTATTTATCTTTTTATTTTTAATATTATTATTATTATACATTAATTTAATTATTATTAAAAATAAATAAAAAATAATAATTTTTCAACATTTCTATAGAAAAAAAGCGATTTTTTCCCTGAGGTTAACATATCCTGGGTACTACAGTATCGAGGGTATAAAATTTTAGTTACGTATGTTATATACCTTCGGAAAGTTTAGTTTGTCTAGTTTCTCAGTATAAGTTTTATTTGCAAGCTTTTACACAAAAATAGGAAAAAATTCAAAATATTGCATTTGTGAAAAATTGAAAAACCGTTGTCTTGAGTAACAAAACATTTATTTTGATCGATATCCCACTCCCATCCCACTAAGCGACCAAAAAGTTCATAAAGGAAAAATCCTAAGCTTTCTTATGAGAAAAAAAAAAATGCCCTTTTCGAGAAAAAAAGGCAAAAAATGCTTTAATTTAGCAAAAAAAAAGTAAAAAAAAAAATTTTTTTTTTAAAGTATTTTTTTCCGAAATATTGAAGAAATAGCTATCTAAACTCTTTGGGAGAAAATTTTCTAAGAACAATAGGTAATAAGTTACATGGATGAGAAAAACACCTGTTTGGCCAAAATGTCAAATTTTGATCCCCTCTAACTCATACAGATCTGGACCGATCTTGTTGAAAAATTGTGTCTAAACTACTATCCAATAGGACTAACCTGGGTGCAAATTTCATCCCGATCGGTTTCAAAATTTGGTGCACTTGACATGAAATCCCCCATATATATTTTGTTTAAAAATAAAATTTCGTAAAAAATTACTTTACTAAATAACCTTTTACTAAGAACCTTTTCTTAAAAAGTACCTTTTCTAAAAAAGTACCTGTTTTAAAATAGTACCTTTTCTTAAAAAAAATAAATTTTGTTAAAACAGTAAATTTTGTTAAATAGTACTTTTTCTTAAAAAGTACCTTTTCTTATAAAAAATACCTTTTGCTAAAAAAAATTCCTGTTCTTAAAAGAGTGCATTTTCTTAAAAAATTAAGTACTTTTTCTTAAGAAAGTTACTTTTTCTTAAGAAAGTACATTTTCGTAAAAAAGTACCTTGTTTTAAAAAAGTGTCTTTTCTTAAAAAAAGTTCTTTTTTAAAAAAGTATCTATTCTTAAATAAGTACATTATTTTAAAAAAGTAGTTTTTCCAAAAAAAAATCCTTCTTAAAAATTACATTTTCTTAAAAAGGTACATTTCTTATACAAGGATATATCTTAAAAAAGTACTTTTTCTTGAAAAAGTACATATTCTCAAAAATTACCTTGTCTTACAAATAGTACCTCTTCTTAAAAAGATACCTTTTTTAAGAAAATCTCATATCTTAAAAAGTAAATTTTCTTAAAAAAGTTAATTTTTTTTAAAAGGCGCCTTACAGCTGACTATTATATAATTTCCCAACAATTTTATATCATTAATGATTTCATCATTAATTTTTTTGAACGCTATGTTTTTTCTATTTATTTCAAAAGTTATATGGTGCTTGACCAGAATAGTAAAGATAAACGAATCTCATAAAATCTTTATTTGCTTATAGGCATCAAGAGTAAAAAGACAATTTAGGCCCTTTTTATATTCAATTTTAATGTCGATATGACGATTATAAAAAATTTTTTAAATTACTTCTGTTATTTAATGTAAGTTCAATTCTAAATACATGCGTGTTAACATCTCATAAATTTTGCTGTAATTTCTGTTATAACCATTAAATTAGTTGGCCGGGCCAATAACAAGAAAACGGTGAATTTTTATTTTAAAATCTAGTGTCAAGACATTGCAGTGAATAAAGTGTTGGCAATAATTCAGTGACACCTTAAATACTGGCCGCCAGTTAAAAAAAAAATTAATTCTTAATAAATTTTTCATTTACTTAAACAATATATAAAAAAAAAAAAACGTGCAATAGAAAATGATTGCCCAATAAAATGAAAAGCAGCTTAAAAATATCTCTTAGATAAAAAAAATAGAAAAGAAATACGACAGAAAGAAACATGCTCTTAAGAATAAAATAGCCCGTTTTTTATTATCATCTTGTAATGCATCAATCAATAAATATGTTGAGCTTCCCGATAATATTTGGTTAGGTTGTTATGAATGATCCCAGTTATTGGTTGTTTCGCTGGTTGGCTTTTGATAAATAATTTATGTTTGCCAACATTTTGAACGCCTTAAATATCAATGAATCTATAAATTGCATTTCTATACGAGTATAACAAGCAAGATCAAGGATATCACAAGTAGCTTAAGGCTACCAAATGTTGCACTAAGTTATTGCAACTGCAGCAGTCAGCCAAGCCGGTCGATCAGTAAGCAGCAGTAGACAACAGCGTACAGTTAAAAGCGTGCGCACACTTGCGCCCACTTTTCAGCAAATTCAAATGTCTAACAAAAATGTGAACGAATGACTGCCAATGTCTAAAATAGAAAGATTTGTGTGTTAGTAAAGTGTTGCCAGATGAAAATACTTAATATTGGAATAAATGAAATTCTTTAAATTGAAACCATTCACTGAAGGCTTAGGAGCCTATTTTAGGTTTTTTTTTATACGTATAAAAAGGATGGTTACTAGGGCATCATAAATAACTTCATATGAATAGTTTAACTCGCTGATTTATCAGTTGGTTAAGAATATATTATTTAACTCTTAACTTCTTCTAAAAAAAAACTTTACACATAAAAAAGAATACTTTTAAACCTATTTAAATATATAAAGCAAAGTTTGTGATCTCAAATTTTTTTTAGTTCTGCAGCAGAAAACCAGATTATTAATTAAATTTTTCCTTTTTTTTTTAAAGTAATTTAAAAACTTTCGAATATTTTCCTCCGGGGTCTATTACTGTATCCAAATCTTTTTATACCCTATACCACTACGTGGTTTGGGTATAATGACTTTGTGCTGCTGTTTGTAACAACAAAAAATATTTGACCTACACCCATCTTTTATTATACCGATCGAATCAGAATCACTATCTGATTCGATTTAACGATGTCCGTCCGTCCGTCCGTCCGTCTGTGTGTCCATGGAAAGCTTGTAATCAAACTGCAGGTCGCAAATATGAATATATTTTGATGAAATTTAGTATTTAATCTTTTATCAGCCATGGGATGAACGCTATGGAAATTAGTGAGAATCGGTCCATGTTCAGAGCTAGCCCCCATACAAATGACCCCTATGAAATCAACATATATTGCCATAAGATCCAAATTATCATACAAATCTTAGTCAAATTGGGTTTGTATGTATTTATTACATCCATTAATCAGAAGTCCAAAAATGATCCCTATGGGACAACTCTTATTCATAGGCCACATATAGAGCTGCTTCCCGATCTTCACTTAAATCTATCAAAAAACAAAAATATTGCACTGATTCTTCTCAAATTTTGTTTGTAGATATTTTTGCAAAATACAAGAGATGTTAACAAATATGGTCAGGATCGGTCCATTTTTGGGCCTAGTCCCCATATAGATATAGCATCCGATATGAACTTTTTCATATCTGCAGCCGAAAAAATTAATAAAAATCCCACTCAAATTTGGTTTATGCTTATTTTCTATATCCAGTTAGTTGGGCCTGAGAAATAGGGTCTCTAAACGAATGGTATAGGGTATCGTATAGTCGGTCTAGACCGATAATATGCACTTAAAATGGATAACCCAGATCGAAATATCAACTACGCTCTATATAAGGATCAAGATACATGTATATATTTTATAGGGTCTAGATTTTTTTTTAAATTATTACAAACGGAAGGGCAAATTTATATATACCTTCTGATACTGGTGTGAAGGGTATAAGAATTATCCACGACAAAAATTATTCCAATTCCAATCCAAGTTCAAACCTCAATTACTAGAGAAACTGGCAATATTTGCGCAAGAAACTAAATGCGTTAGATAGATCTTCGAAATCCCTTTCATGGGATTTAACGTTATGAAATTTGCATATTTTGCTACAAAGCTCATTTTAGGGGGAATGCAATGGGTTAATGAATTTAATTTGATGTAAAAATATTGCATATTTCCCGGGGTATTGAGGTTTGATTTTCGGAAATACTTAATTTATTAATTTTATCCAAAAATTGATAGTATGAAACATAATATTTTTTAAAGTTTTTTCTGTGATGCTTTATTTTCATAAAAACTAGTAATAAAAATTGTCCGTGATAACAAAAAAAAAAATATTTCAGGGGTATTCGGATTAAAGATTCATTTTAAAATTACTTGAAAAATTGGCAATATTTATGCGTAAAACTAAATGTCTTAGATATGTCTTTAAAATATTTTTGCTCAAAAAACTGTCTTTCATTAAAGAAATTCACGGACTTATTGATAAGTATTGAAAAAACCGCACCGTGAGGTAGCTGGCATCGGCACATCAGCTGAGCGGGGACATCATATTCTATGTTTGGGGTCATTGTCTTGTTGAAATAAAAAGTCCCCCAAACCCATTTCTTCAGCACTACTGTTAAGATTTTCTTGCAAAATACTAACGTAGTGCTCACCAGTCATTCTTGAATCTATTTTGACCAGACGTCCCGCTCCTGCGGTTGAGAAACAGCCCCACACCATGAGACTACCGCCACCATGTTTCAAGGTATGAGTAATATTTTTTGCTTTGAGTCTCTGTGAGGGTTCACACCACACTCGTTGACGACGTTTTATATTTTTTTAATTCAAATTTGGACGCGTCTGACTAAATAATGCGATTCCAAAATGATTCCGGCATATTTACATATTTTTTGGCGAAGCCCTACCGCTTTTTTATGTTTACAGCACGTAACAGTGGCTTTTTCTTCGCATAGGAGCTTTTTAAACCGCTACGGTTGAGTCGTCTTTGTACTGTCCGGGATGAAATATTTAATTTTAACTCTTTCTTTATCTTTCTGGCAGAAGTAAATGGATTTTTTTTTGCCAGAATTGCAATATGGGCATCATCACGAACTGTGGTCTTATTTTTTCTACCACATAGCTTCTTTAAACTTTCGCTTGAATTTCTCATTTTAAACATTTCAAATATTTTTCTGGCTCCAGGTAATGAAATATTATATTTTGTGGATAAATCTTTGTATTTCATCCCATTTTGAGGATCTTTTACCAGCATATCTTTCAAATGTTTTGACAAAGGCTTCATTTCGGGTTTCTGTCGAAATATTTTCAATTATTTGATTTACATTACATTCTTCTATAAACACGTTTTAAGAATCTTGAGATTTTAACAATAACTTACCTAATTACACTTATTAATTACACTTTATTTTGTCGCACTATTATAATACCGATCTTAATTATTTGATCGCAAGAACAGAAAAGGAAAGTAAAACATAATAAATTTTGTTTTTAATGTAAACATTAGATGTTTATCTATAACGGAACTGCAAAAAAAAATTATACTAATACTCTTAAAGCCAAATAAAGAGCAATTATTATTGATTTTACTCTTTTATACTTTATTTTGTCCGACAGTGTACATAAAATTATACATTGCTATGTGTGTGTTTATTAAGTTGTTTGTAATAAGAATGAGTTTGTTTTTTGTGTTGATTTGTGAATTGGCTATAATTGATTAGCATACGTTAAGGGTTTTTATTTAATGAAAAAATAAAATTTCCTAGAATTTGCACTCGAATTTCGAGGGCTGGAATCTGCTAGTAATAATAAATATATGTTAAATATTTTTTTCCTTATTTTTTAATAAAAACGTATTTTTTTCTAAAAGCACATTGAAGTGCTCTAATCTGCAACTTAATTTACTAATTTATCGCTTTTCGTTCCAAAGTTACAATTAAAGTTGTGATATAAGAACACTTTTCCCAAAATACAAAAAAGCGACTGATAGCATAAAAAATTTTTTGGCAACTTTTTTTTTTCTAAATGTTGGTTTTTTATGTATTTATGAATATCCATCAATTAAAAATAACAATATTTTAAAACTACGGCTTCCGTAAATTAATCGCCACTTTGGTTACCATCGAAACCACTATGTGTGGTTGCATGTGAAGTCCCGTTATTTTCGCGTTGAAATTATTGTGAAATCCTCAGACTTTTTCTTTTGTTTGAGGAGTGAAGTGTTTTTAAAAAAAATCATATATACACATATATATATTATATTATTATATGTATGTAGGTACAGTTTGTATTAAAAAAGTAAATATATTAGTATATAAATTTATATATTTTAAATATTTGATATGCCATATAAATCAAAACGAAGTGTTCGTGAAGAATCTAAAGAAATTGTAGATTGTATTGTTAGCGGACGAACTGGCGGACAAACTTTGCTGGAAAGGCACAGAAGATAAAAAGAGTGTGCGCAGCCTGAGTGTAGCAAAAGCCATAAGAAGTAATTTTATATATTTCATTTATTTATTTCATTGAAAATACATACAAAATACATCTTCCAATTCGCTAAAAATAGACAAGAGTCTAGAAAGATATATAAGACAAAGGCAAATATAAATAGATAAAATAAATGTTTTTTAAGCCCGATAGAACTTGAAATTGTAAAAATTAACATAAAAAATTAAATTTTAATAAAAAAAAATTTTATTCGAAAGATCAATACATGGCATTAACATTTGAAAATGACTTCTGGGCGCATTCTGGATGTCCAATTTTGGGCTACTTTTTCGAGCATTGGTAGCCGTATGTCAAGAATAATACGAACAATATTGGCCTCCATGGTGTCAATTGTTGCTGGTTTATCAGCATACACCAGCGACTTCACGTAGCCCACAGGAAATAATCAGATGGCAATTGACAGGTCCATTTCTCGAAATCAACTTTTGGCCAAATTTTGATTTCAGTTAGTCGATCGTTGCGGTCGCCGCATGTAGCGCCATCTTGCTGACACCTCATCTCGCCCGGATCAATGTTATCTATATTTTCAAACAAAAAATCATTGATCATGGTGTGGTAACGATCTCCAATGACCGTAACATGGGCTCCGGCTTAATTTTTTAAGAAATAAGGTCGGCATCAAACATTGCATTTTTCTAGATGTAGTGGAGTCTACAGGGACTGTTGTAGGTGGGTCTGTTGGCCAGACGAAGCGTGCAAACCATTTTGTTGTTTCAGTTATAACGTAATGGCCCAAATCTTTATGTGTCCATGAAAACTTTGGATGTAAACTTTACATAGGCACACATACAGACAGACGATTTATAAAGTGATTTTAAATCGATCGGTATAAAAAAAGAACTATGTGCTATGGTTGTTATACTTGATGGTTGCTGCTATACATTCATGGAGCTTTCTGTTGGTTGTTGAATCAGCTAAATATATTTAAATCATAATCTCTGCACCAATACACTTACATATACCTCACACCGATTTTCCCTTACGCTGTTTTTGTGATGGTATTGTGAAATAGATTTTTACCCCCCTGAGCGCATAGATGTTTACACATAAAAAGTTGGGTCTAGGTATATATTCATTCCCTATATCGCTATGTATAATGAGTTTGTGCTGACGCTTGTATGTAACAAAAATATTTTACCTTTATTATAGCGATCGACTTAGTGTCACTTCTTGAGGGGATATAATGATGTCCATCCGTCCGTGCATTTGCCTGTCTGTCTGTCAATGTAAACTTGGTAATCAAACTACTGGTCCCAAATATCTATATATTTTAAAGAAATCTGACATACAAACTTTTGTTGGCCATGGAACGATTGATATTGCTGAAAATCGCCACATGTTCAGATCCAGTCCCCATGAGAGAGACCCTTATGAGATCGACTTAAATTACTGTAGATTATCATAATAATCTCGGTCAAATTTAGTTTATGTGTGTATTAGGGTGGCCCTTCATTATATGGAGGGAAAAACAAAGTGTTCAAACTCTCGGTCTCACTCCCTAGAAATATGCGAATAGCAAGAAAACTGAGAAATACAAAGTTTTGGGCCAATCAAAAAACATTTAGAGGTGGCTCAACGCGATTGAAAATTTCAAGTGTGTTTATATGGGGAATATATGACTTTTTTCTTCAGATTTTACGAAAATTTTGCTCTATAGTTTAATTTTTCCGATAAGTTGTTATATAGTTGGGGATCAGTATTAAATTATCCTTTCAGAAAGCTATAATACTTAAAAATCGAATAAAACCTCGCCAAGAAATTGCAAATGCCCCAGACCACTTTTGTGCCAAAAATGGGAAATTTTTTTGATATAATTTTGAAAACTCCCTTCAAGTTTTGAAAAATTTTCTTAAACAAAATTTAAAAAAATGGATATGGAACTTTAAGGTTTTGTTAAGTAGTGTTGAGTTTTCCGAGTTTTTTTTATTTTGGTAATCTTTATTTAAAAATATCTTAAAATCCAAAGCTTGGCAAATAATGGGTTAACGTTCTCGGATTTATCCCAAATTTTCAGAACGGAAGTTCTACACATTTCGTTATTATATTTTAAGCGTCGCATCTAAAAATTCAACAGCACTTACAAAATATTTGAATTTTTTGAATAAATTGTCTTTTATTAGCTTGGGGTCATATGTGACCCCAATTCCAAAACGGTAATGAAGTCATATAATTTTTTCCGAAACCCTAGGCTATTAGGATAAAATAAAATATTTAAAAGTAGAAAAGTGATGAATTTTTGTTACAAAGTATTTAGAAAGAGTACATTTATGGAATATTTTACTAAAATCCCATTTTTCTCGAAATCCGAAAAATAAAATCCTTGTCAAAACATTTTGGCACAGAGACTTACTTAAAAGTTCACACATCTGTAACATGTACTTAAAAAAAAACCTTAAAGTGCCAGTTCCATTTTTTTAAATTGTGTTTAAGAAAATTTTTTAAAATTTGAAAAAGGAGTTTTCAAAATTTTATCAAAAAAATTTTCCATATTCGGTCTCAATGCGTATAAAGACCAAAAAAATTATGGCTTTAATCAATTTCTCAAAGTAAAAAGAAATGACATCAAATTTCATGACCTTAGTTTTTTTTTTTTGGCACAAAAGTGGCTGGGGCATTTGCTATTTCTTGGCCAGGATCTCGAATTATATAACAACTGAAAATGAACAATAGAACGAAATTTTCGTGAAATCTGAAAAAGAGTCATATTTTCCCCATATAAACACACTTGAAATTTTCAATCGCGTTCAGGCATGACTAAATATTTTTTGATTGACCCAAAACTTTTTATTTCTCAGATTTTTTGCTATTCGCATATTTCTAGGGGGCGAGACCGAGAGATTGAACACTTTTTTTATTTAGGGCCATCCTAGTGTTTATGTTACACACATTAATAAATAGTCCAAAAATAAACCCTGTAGGAACTTTTCTTGTCATAGTTCCCATATGTAGTTGCTTCCCGATATTCCTTTTATCTATCAAAGGAATGGCTAAACTAATTACTATTCCGAACGATTTTCATCCGCCATTGACTCCAAGGATATATGGAAAACCATTCGAGATATTGGTGTTGGCAAAAATAATAAAAATGAAAGCTGCCCAATTGATGCAAACGAACTTAAGAGCATTTTCACTTATCTTCCGACGACAATAGTGAACAGTACAGATTCGAACAACAATATTATGAATAATAGCTCCTCTTTTGAACAAACTTCATTTGAGTTTTCTTGTGTTAGTCAGTTTGATGTATTATCCAGTTTTTCATTAATAAAATCAAACGCCGCACAGTGGCGCCATTTGAGTTTTTTCGTTGCAAAAATCATATCTTTTGAACCGAATAACATAATTGAACAGTTTAAACAGCATATGATAGATAACTGTTCAGCCTATGAAATGAGTGTTTGGAAAGGGTGCTACGTTTTGTAGGGGCCTACTTATGGGTTATCAAAGTTAAAATTTGTAGAAAAATCAATTTTATGGTAACTAAAAAAAATTATTTTTACATTTTTAGATTGTTTTTATTTTTTTTTTCTTTAGGGTTTTATGTTTTTAATTATTACCCAACAAATTAAAAAAAAATTACTTCTTTTTTAAATTTATTTTTTCAATTTTCTGTAAAATATTCATCACAATTCGTAAGAGAAGGTATGTATATCTAAAAGACTAATCATTTCTAAACTATAATTATTTTCTAACTCTATTCGTGACTTCACATGCCGCAGGGAAGAAATAAGTGGATCGGAAGATGCTGCCAACATGTTGAAGAGGTCCTCATTTTGCCTTACCCTTGATGCTTTGAATGTGTTCTGCAATAAATATTTTTTATAAAATTTGTTAAGAGACTCCTGTGCTTCTTCAAAAAACCCCCCCCAATTGGCAAAGACTGGTATTCAATTATATCTTTGCCATGCGCCAATATTTTATGGACCGTCGGGGTCAACTTCTTCTGTGGATACATTTCTACTAAAAGGGATGCAGTTTTCGATGCATATTCTCCATATTTTGTAGAATTGACATTTTCTTTGCAGTTTAAAACATTCAAGATCGTTCCCAATCTTTTCACGATTTGATTGTCAATTCCACTGATTCTAGTTACTGCCTCATCATTTCCAAAAAATCTCCTAGAAGTGTTTCCATCGTTTGAGTTACCGTATCCGTGCTTGGGACAGTCTACTTTTAGTCCAACTTGTTTTAAAAAAGCATCCTGTATTTGCTTCTTTCTGATCTTTTCCTTATCCTTTATTGATGTATTTTCATCGAAGTTTTCCTCCTCTTGTGGTAGGGTATACGCCAGTTTTAGCAAGAACTCCATACACCTTATCCTTGCGTGCAATGGTGACATTCCATATTCGAAATTCTCCTCGTTTGTAGAATCGTTTAAATGACCAAAGTTCTTCTCACTCTTTTTGCAAATCGGGCATGACAATGTTGAGGTTGTTCCTGTCAGTTCGTTTACGACTTTTCCGTCAACCATGGTCAGGTGGAACTGGTAATTGCATTCAATATATTTTCCTTCTCCAATTTGCAGCTTTGTAAGCTTAATCTTGCTTATTTGTTCTTCAATGTCCTTCACCGTGGTCCTTATGAGTTCTGCCGATTCCCTTGCAAACTGAAACATTATTGGTCGGCAATAATGCACTGATGACGGACGTGGATTTTTCCAGTGTAGGGAAACATCAGATTTTAGCCGCAAAGGAACAACAGATGCCATAAACATATTTCCGTCCGATATTGTAGCGTCATCGGAAGATATCCTTTGCTTATAAACGCTTTGTCCGGATGATCCATCGCAGCCCCATTTGCTGATCAATGTCAGTTTCTCAGGAAGAATTTTCACCTCATTTTCAGGAAGACTCCCCAACAACCGTTTTGCTGTATGGCCCATGAGATTCTGCAGATTGGCTTTCACAGAGGCTTCCGTAAACTCCGTATGCAGTGGTCGTGAATTTATTTTGGCTTGCGTAATATGCTTATATCCTGGTAAAACGTCAGCCCCGTGTCGCATCAAGGATGCCAGTAGTATCTCATATTTTTCTTTGGAAAGTTGTAAGTCCATAAACAAGGCCAAGGCTTCTTCGGAACCATACTTTTTAATGTGTGCGTTTGTGAGCGTGGGAATGCTTTCCTTAATCCTTTTTAGTCGCAGTGGGCTTGCATCAGCAACAGATTTTGTAATCTGCGACCTAACTCATTCACTATCCTTTGTATATTTAATAGACAGCGTGTCCGATAAATGCTTCGTGGTCAAGTCATTGGTGGCATCGGCAAGTTTCCTCTTTCTTGTGAAAACTGAACACTCCTCAATACTTTTTTTTTGCCTTCCTTTTGCTCCTCTGGTTGATGTGGTGGGTTTATCTACTGCCAATATATCCGGGATGGTGTCTTCATTAAGCCAGTCCTCGTATTTGGAGTTGAAGTTCTGAATGGTTCGATTAGATTTCACCCATTTTACCTTAATATTTGCATATATCAGATAAAAATTATTTTTTATAATTTCGCTTCTCTCAATATTTCCGTATAAGCTATCAAGTTCTTCTAAAGCAGCTTCCGTGAAAAACTTTGGTGTGGTTGACCTTCTAAACAGTTCAAATAATTTTAAATTGTTCAACGCCATGTTTTCAGTACTTAAATTGTTTAACGCCATGGTTTCAGTACCTGTTGCGCCAACTTTCAGTCGTAGACTAATCCAGGCATTATGCTTATTTTGCAATATATTGGCTCGGTCTAGACCGACTATATGATGCCCTATACCATGCGTTTAGGGACCCTATCTCATTACCCCAATTAACTGGACATAGAAAATAAGCATAAGCCAAATTTGGGTGGGATTTTTATTAATTTTTTTGGCTGCAGATATGAAAAAGTTCATATCGGATGCTATACCTATATGGGGCCTAGGCCCAAAAATGGACCGATCTTGACTATGTTTGGTAAAGTCTCTTGTATTTTGCAAAAATATATACAAACAAAATTTGAGAAGAATTAGTGCAATATTTTTGTTTTTTGATAGATTTAAGTGAAGATCGGGAAGCAGCTCTATATGGGGCCTATGACTAAGAGTTGTCCCATAGAGATCATTTTTGGCCTACTGATTAATGGATGTAATAAACACACACAAACCCAATTTGACTAAGATTTATATGATAATTTGGATCTTATGGCAATTTATGTCGATTTCATAGTGGTCATTTGTATGGGGGCTAGGTCTAAACATGGACTGATGCTCACCAATTTCAATAGCGTTCATCCTATGACCGATAAAAGCTTAAATACCAAACTTCATCAAAATATATCTTATTTGCGACCTGCAGTTTGATTACAAAGTTTACATGGACACACAGACGGACGGACATCGTTAAATCGAATCAGATGGTGATTCTGATTCGATCGGTATAATTAAAGATGGGTGTAGGTCAAATATTTTTGGTTGTTACAAACAGCGGCACAAAGTCATTATACCCAAACCACATAGTGGTATAGGGTATAATTAAATAATAAAAAAAACATGATCATAATATTTGTTTAAATTGCTTGAAAAAAATATGTTTAAATTGTCCTTATCTTACTTTTATCTTTATGGAATATAATTGAATAATAAAATTAAGTTTTTTTTTATCATTTTGTTTTTAATAAACATAATCATACATCAATATTGCGTGAACATTTGCGTTTTAAAAAGATTTATTCTCGTTTTGAAATAATTTGACAAACGCGCAAAAGAGACTCGTGCCGTTTGGTGTAAGGAAATGTGGTCAAAAGACCTCCACAAATGACGTCTTCAGGTGACAAATAATTGATCTATTCATAAGAGCCTGAGAGAAAAAGAGTTGTCGTTTGTATAGGGTTTGCAAGTCAAGACAAATGCCATAATATCAAATTATCATTACTATTTATTATATCCATTTATCAGTAGTACAAAAATAAACCCTACAGAACAATTCTTATTTATAGCCCCCATATGAAGCTGATTCCCGATTTGGTTTATGCTTATTTTCTATATCTAATTAGTTGGACCTAAGAGATAGTGTCTCTAATCGCATGTTATAGGATATCGTAAAGTCGGTCTAGATCAACTATAATTTTCTTACTTGTTTTTCAATTAAAGAACTTAAATAGAAAACAAATTTTTGTTTGTTAGATTTATCGTCATTTTTCAGACATATTGCAATTACTACTGTAATTAATATGCAATTTTAATTTTGTTTAAATGGTGCGTGGTAAAGAAGAAGAAAGCATATATTTCAAAAATTCATAACTGCACTGTATTCTTAATCGGACCGGTTTCTGGCATTTCAGCCTTCATCAGCGATTTATTGTTTCTATATGAAAATTTTATTTACCCGATTTGCAGATTTGCACAGTAAAATTTTCATTACCACTTCCGATTTCAAATCACAGTGAAATATAGAATATTACCCATTATAAATTTTTTAGGTGACACATCTGGCAATCTTCTACATCTTAAGTGAGTATAATAATTTTATTATTATTATTCATTATCTATCTTGGAAGTTGTAAAATTATTTGTTAAACTCTTTTTTCATTCAACGCTTCTTAATTTCAATGTTCAACTTTAGAAGTTCTATGCAGTTTTATCATGGTTTTTATTCTGTTGGCTTGTCTTAGAAAATTTGTTTTGTTGCTCGAAGGCTTAAAGCCATAACTGTCACTGATAATGACACCTTAATTGTCACAAAATTTATAATCCATTCTATTCCAAATTGTTGTCTTTCTATGCAATTCAAATGCTTTTAGCCGTCATATTACGTCGCTTTATATATATATGTATGTGTAAAAGAGCTGATGATATCTTGCACAATTGTCCAATTCATTTATATAATGAGAAATATAAACAAGTAAGAAAATTATAGTCGGTCTAGATCGACTATACGATACCATATACCATGCGTTTAGAAACCCTATCTCTTAGGCCCAACTAACTGGACATTAAAAATAAGCAAAAACCAAATTTGAGTGGGATTTTTATTAATTTTTTGGCTGCAGATATGAAAAAGTTCATATCGGATGCTATATCTATAAAGGGACTAGGTCCAAAAATGGACCAATCCTGGCAATGGTTGGTAAAGTCTCTTGTATTTTGCAAAAATATATACCAACAAAATTTGAGAAGAATCAGTGCAATATTTTTGTTTTTTAATAGATTTAAGTGAAGATCGGGAAGCAGCTCTATATGAGGTCAAAGGGATCATTTTTGGGCTACTCATTAGTGGATGTAATGAACGCATACAAACCCAATTTGAGCAAGATCTATATGACAATTTGGATCTTATGGAAATTTATGTCGATTTCATATGGGTAATTTGTATGGGGGCTAGGTCTGAACATGGACCGATTCTCACCAATTTCAATAGCGTTCATCCCATGGCAGATAAAAGCTTATATACCAAATTTCATCAAAATATATTCATATTTGCGACCTGCAGTTTGATTACAAGCTTTACATGGACACACAGACGGACGGACGGACGGACGGACGGATGGACGGACGGACGGACGGACGGACGGACGGACATTGTTGAATCAACTCAGAAAGTGATTCTGATTCGATCGGTATAATTAAAGATGGGTCAAAGTCAAATATTTTTGGTTGTTACAAACAGCAGCACAAAGTCATTATACCCAAACCACATAGTGGTATAGGGTATAAAAACGTGAGTGATTTGCATTAATAATAAATATTGTGAATATTTTGTCTAATGCAGAAAACTTGTTCAAAGCACAGCCACCATACCCAAAAATCTCACTTAAAGATGCTGCATCTGTATTCAAAAGACTTTGGACATGGACATCTGTCTTGTATTTGTGGCTTCAAAGAAAAGATGATGCGCAAGTCAAATATATGTCTTTTTTTTATTATTATTATTATTAGAATGAACTGCGGGGGATTAGAAAAATTTGATCTTAAACTTAAATCGAACTTATTGTGGGAGAATATCCTGCATTCTTTACTTTTTGATCTTTTCAAGAATATTGTTGAGTACCTTCCGTAGGATCATACCTTTCGCATTTTAAAATTACTCCATGCGAAGGATACTAATGAAAGAAGTACAAGATGCTAGCTAAATGATTAAAATATCGGTTTTGGAAAGGTATGCTAGGACAAATTTCTGTTTTTACAAGCTAATTTCTGGCTGTTACCAAAATATTCGTTTTACAATAAATTCGGTTGCCTCAACTCTTCAGTTTTCACTTAGAAGGGATATAAATATGTCTTTATATACTTTTTTACATTAAGTCTTGGTCTAGGATTGTTCTTAATTGGGCCTTGTTAGTTAGTTGGAAAGACGGTTATTGTCACTTTGGTGACAATGAAAAAGTTGCGGTAGTTAACATTTAATCCGACAATAAAGCCGCAGTCAAATCCTTCTGCTGTCTTGTCCATAAATGAGATGGCCCAGCATCAAGAACACAGGCACATCCCAGAGAATGACTGGGTCGCAGATCTAGCGAGACCACCTTACGGAATTGAAATGTGTCAGTACAACGCTAACATCGTGCAAGTTAGAAGTTTGACTAAACGCTGCTAAAATTACTAATAAAAAATGAACTGAGAGATCAACCTATAAGATATCGAAACAAATCTGTCAATTTTGTGTTGTGTTGTGTATGTAGCCCGTGATGTGGATAACGAATTTGAAAATTGAAATTTGTTTGGAATCAGCCCTGAACTTCCCAGAGAGCCCAAAGAATACCACCGAGCAACATTATTTATTCTATATTTAGACGAAATAGTTTCTAGTCTAAAATATAGTTTTATCTGTCAAGGACCTAGTCCCCATCAACATTATAAACTACTCATGCAATGATTTCGAGGATCTTATAATTTTTTACAAAAATGATTTAAACGATTCACATCAAATTATTTTAGCTGAACTATCTCGTTGGATTGAATTTTGAAAGGATAACGAAGAAAAACTTTCTAACTCATTAGACACCATTGGAATATGAGATGAAAATCTTTTTCCAACTATATTTATTTTGTTAGAAATTCTAATTAGCCTTCCTGTTACAACAGCTTCCGCTGAAAGATGCTTTTCTACGTTGAGAAGGACTAATATCATGTGCGCTAGCATTAATATCAATATATTGGAAGGAAGTAATAATTGATAAAATTATTGAAATATTTTCAGCTTCAGATAGGAAATTAGATTTTTAAGTTGTTCTTATATGTAATATTTTTGAAATTGTTCTCATAAATAAGCAACATGTTTCTGAAAAATTCACAATAAAAAGTAGAGATATCACGAACAATATATTCGGCATTCTATAGAAAAATGAGTATTCGGTATTGGGTTTAAAACGAAAGTCGAATAATTTAAACTAGCAGATTCCAGCCCTCGAAATTCGAGTGCAAATTCCAGGAAATTTTTTTCTTTCATTATTTAAAGACCTTAAAGGTATGCTAATCAATTATAGCCAATTCACAAATCAACACAAAAAACAAACTCATTTTTATTACAAGCACATTAACAAATTTAATAAACAAACACATAGCATTGTAAAATTTTATGTATGTGTCAGTAGCAACTTTAAATGCAATTTACTCAAAACTAAGGGAAAAATTTTTAAAATCTGTAAATCTGCAAACGGCTAAAGAGAAATACCTTTCAAATATAATACGTTTGGTCAAAGTCGGGATAAAATTATATTATAGATACTCATATGGCCACACATAAATCAACGCTGCTTATTATCTTACTCCAATTATTCGAATTGGAGATAATAGCTCCGTTTTGGTGGTTCCCATACAAATGACCCCTATGAAATCGACACAAATTGCCATAAGACCCAAATTATGATATAGATCTAAGTCAAATTGGGTTTGTATGGGCTTATAATATTCATTAATCAGTAGTCCAAAAATAATCCCTATAGCACAATTCTTAGCCATAGGCCCCATATAGACCTGCTTCCCGATCTTCACTTAAATCTATCAAGATTTTTCTCAAATTTGGTCAGGATTGGTCCATTTTTCGACTTAGTCCCGATATGAGCTTTTTCAAAAATTTGGTTTATGCTTATTTTCTATATCCAGTTAGTTGGACCGAAGAGATAGGGTCTCTGGACCATGGTATAGGGTATCGTATATTCGGTCTAGACCGAATTGTTTATGGTTAATTAATGAAAAAAAAAACAAAAATTAAAAAGTAAATTTCCTTTATAAAAGATATTTTAATAAAAAATACCTTTCCTCAAACAAGTACATTTTCTAAAAAAAAATCTTCTCAAAAATCCCTTTCGTAAAAAGTAACATTTCTCAAAAAAGTACATTTTCTTAAAAAAAGTAGCTTTTCTTGAAAAAGTAACTTTTCCTAAAAAAGTACTTTTCCTTAAAGGATAACTCCTTCTTCAATTACGGTGAATTCCACGTGTGACTTACACGACACGAGGCAAAATTTTTGTCATTTTTGATAAACTTTCTGGTACAATCATAATTTTTTTAATTTTTTCGTTTTAAGAAATAACATCTACACGAACATACGTATTAATTCATGCACTTTGATTTTTGATTTGCGATTACATTTTTTAATTTTAATATAATTAATTAGTTGCGACTTACACGACATCAAATCCATTGATTTCAGGGTAATCAATGATATTTTAAAAATTCTGTTAATTGTGTAGTCCGATTTCTTTTAAACTGCACCAAAAGTATTTGAGAAATACAAACAACGACAAAATGGCTTCAACTTAGTGAAATTTTTTTTATTTTTCACAAAATATAGTTTTTTTCGCGTGACTTACACGACATACAAATTGTGACTTACACGACACTAAATAATATGAAGAGTTAAAGTTAAAGTTATGAAGTTAAGATTATACAGTTTTTGATTAATTTAATTTTTGGAATTACAAATAAATTTATTTTAGCGCTTCAACTCTTTTTTGAAGATGTGCAGTTACATTAAAATGAGTTATCCTCGTCATCTTCAATATTCTTTCCAGTTATAAAAGAAAATGTTTTCCGGCTAAATGTTGCTATATCTGAAGTTGTTGAATATTGTAATTTGTACGGTCCTACAGTTTTAAAATAATGCCATTTTCTCGAGTTTGGGATAGGTAAAATTTTTCTTCCATTAGGGCTCCATTTCTCATCAAGTTTTGCAATCTCATTTTTTATAACCTTGAAACCTTTAAAAATTAATATTGATATTTGGACATATTTGACGGGCCACTTCAGCAAAGTCTTCTGCTGTGTTCGGAATATACTGCCTTGCTCTCACAGCTTCCCGAACTCGACGTTTCACTGTCCCCCCTATTCCATCAATAGGGCCTTTTCTATGCGCAGTTGCAGAAAAATGCCATGTTATTGGGATGTGATGTAGAGTTATCAACGAGAAAGAAAACTTTTGTTTAAAATGTTTTGCGGTACCATCAGATTGATAATGTATCTCTGCAATAGGTTTATCTGGATTCTTTGCCGCAAATTCTTTTAAAAATGCTGAATTGAATTCTGCTACTGAATATTTGTCGTGATGTGAATAGTCGTTGATTACGACATAAGGTTGCGAAACAACTTGGTCTTCTACTCTGTAGTATAGCATAGATGTGTATAGTGTGAATGAACTGTTGGACCAATATGCAGATTGAATTTCATCTTGATACACATTAGCATAGTTCTCGCTAAAATCAATTTGCATAAGAAGAGTTTTAGTTGGTAAACCATCTTTTAAATTCTTGAAATGATTAGCCTGGCTCCTTTTTATATAAACATGTTCCAAAAAATATGTCAATTTTGTTTTCAACAATGCCAATACCTCTTTTACTGGTTTTATGAACCTTTCAAGTTTAACATGATTCAGTTCATTTTTTACCCACTGCTTATAGATGACATCAAGCTCTTTATTTTCTTCTATAATAAACTCATATAGAGCATCATACTTCACCAAGTTTTCACACAAGTTACAGGTTTGCATCATGCATTCGAAACTATTATCATCACATACAAGTTTTCTAACAAAATCAGATGTAGAATTCGGTATACCATTTACTGATTCCAAAATCAATTTAATGTTTTCGTGATATATACACAAACACATGTTTGCAGGAGTATCAGCACGTAAAAGTACATTAACAGGTCTTAAGCTACAAAATCTACTAAGTCCAATCTGTACATCTGGATGTTCAGTCAAGAACTGTCGGAATGTTTCACCTAAAGTTAGAAATAAGTATCGCTTTTAAATTTTGGTTTTTACCCCATTCTGTCGAATTATGACGAAATCTTTGATTCCTGGAGCTAAACTGGAGATAGAATCATTGTCATAAAAAGCTGTCACGACTGCTTGAGATTCTTCAGATACAAGTTGACCACGTGGTTTTAATTTTACACGCTCTCCTAGATATTCGGGTGCAAATTGCATGGCTAATTTTCTTATGACAGCTTTCTTTTTGGTGGGACTAATTGGAAGAGAGCGTTTGACTTTATTTACAGCTCTTCCAAGGGAGCGTTGTGATGAGTAAGCTCGGGTGGGCGAGGCATTTGATGTACATTGTTGAACAGAAGCAGCTTGAGTTTGCTTTTTGAGAGCTCTGCAAATTAATCACGATTTATTACTTTAGTTGTTTTTATTTAATTACAAGACGAGTTTAAAGCAAACCCATGAAAGCTTTATGTATTCTTTTAGTATATAAGTACCTGTGTTTCCTTTGTTCTTCTCGGCGCTTTATTTTTAATGCATCTATCTCATTTATGGACATATTCATTTTCTTTTTCATCCTTCTTTCCTTTCGTTTTGCTGAAGCATTCCGCTTAAATAAATCATATTTCCCTTCTTTCTTCAACTTATCTAATTGATCTTTCTTCCTTTCTGCTGCACTTCGTCCCATACCGCTGAGGAAAATTTAACACTATTGTTTAATTTGAGATGAAGAATTTAATTCAAACACACGTTTAATTTAAATATACGTTTATATTTTAATGTTTCAGATTATTTTTATTTATATAGCAGATTAATAAATTTTTGTCTTAACGCATGTACAATTAATGACTGAATGACAAAAACTAAAAGTGTCATGCTTGCGACCTGTCTCTTTATAATACCACAGCAAACTACCGCTATCTGTGGCGCGAGCATTACCACAAACAACAACAGAACATCAAGTGCCACGGAAGCAATTTTATGTCAGCTATCGACGGACCGAAAAGTACCACTAACCACTGCCTATGAGCATTTGCAGCGTTGGCGTGTCACTTCTTATAGCAGAAATGTTTTTATTGATATTCACTACTCTTTTGGCTCCTCTCAATCTTTATGTCTTGGTATTTTCATCGCTCTTTGTCATTTACATTAGGTTAAAATGTGACTTACACGACAAAAGAAAAATAGCCGCAGTTGGTGTAAAATAAAACAAAAATTTTAACTCTATTTTTTATTTGTAACAACTCAATAAGTAGTGAGAAAATAAATAATGACAAATATTTTTTTACATTTGCTTTGTTTACAAAACGAAAATACTTATAAAAATTGTGACATACACGACAGGTATTTATGGATTTTTGAATGCAATTTTTTTCACAAGCTTATTATATAAATGTTTAAATTAGAGTTTTTATAGTTACACAAACTTTATATGTTATGAAAGTTTAAGATTCATAGGAGGCAAACACCCACTTACCATTTTTTTTATGTGAACAAGAATGCATCATCACGAAATTAATGTAGCTTGTTCGCTACTTTGTTAAAATACCGTTATAAACTTTAGAAAACTTAATTTTTTTTTATTTTTTTTTTTTTTCAAAAATAACGAATTCATGATATGAACTTTCAAAAATTGTAACTAGATAATAAAAAATAATAATATGAAAATTTGACTTTGTTGTATACTTTTGTATGGAATTCACCTTACACTTTCTCGAAAAATTCAAATTTCTTTAAAAAGTATCTCTTCTAAATAAGTACATTTTCTTAAAAAAGTTAATTTTCTGAAAAAAGTGAATTTTCTTAAAAAGTAACTTTTCTTAAATAAGTACATTTTCTTAAAAAAGTACCCTTTTTTAAAAGAGTCTTTCCTTAAAAAGTGTCCATTTTAAAAAAGTAAATTTTTTTAAAAGTACCCTTTCTAAAGAAAATACCTTTTTTTTATAAAAGCACCTTCTCTGAGAAGTAAATTTTCTTAACAAAGTACGTTTTTTTTAAAGAGATAACTCTTCCTGAAAATTACCTTTTCTTAAAAAAATAAATTTTATAAAAAAACTAAATTTTCTTGCAAAGTAAAAAGTAAATTTTCCTAAATATTTAAAATTTTCGAAAATTAATTTTTCTTTAAAAAGTACCTTTTCGTAAAAATGTACAATTTCTCAAATAACTTTTCTTAAAAAAGTACTTTTCTTTAAAAAAAAAAAAACTTTTTCTTAAAAAAATACTTTTTCCATAAAAAATTACTTTTTCTTAAAAAATTACTTATTCGTAAAAAAGCAATTTTTAAAAAAAAGCAAGTTATCTTAAAAAATACTTTTTCTTAAGAAGTACCTTTCCTTAAAAGTAACTTTTTCAAAGGTACCTTGTTTTAAAATAGTCTATTTCTTCAAAAAGTAAATTTTCTTAAAAAATAATGTTTTTTTAAAGTAAATTTTCCTCAAAATTAAATTTTTGGAAAAGGTACCTTTTCGTAAAAATGTACTGTTTCTTACAAAATAACTTACCTTAAAAAAGTACTTTTTCATAAAAAAAATAAATTTTTTTAAAAAAGTAATTTTTCTGAAAAAATAAAATTTTCTTAAAAAGAACATTTTCTTAAAAAAAATATATATTATTAAAAAAAAAGTAATTTCTGAAAAATTTGTATATATTTAAAAAACTACTTTTTTAAACAAAAAATTTTTTTTTGTTAATAAAAGTAAATATTCTTAATAAAGTACCTTAAATAAGTAGCATAGTTCCTTTTCCATTTAATAACAAACTTTTCTTTAAAAAGTACATTTTCTTGAAACAGTACCTTTTCTTCAAAAGTACCCTTCCTTAAAAAGTAAATTTTCTTAAAAGCACCTTCTGTTACAAGTACCTTTTCTAAAAAAGGTACATTTTCCTAAAAAGGTACCTTTCTTAAGAAGTATTTATTTTTAAAAAGTTCCTTTTTATTAAAAAAAAAGTACATATTCTAATGAGTTAAATTTTTCTAAAAAGGTAAATATTGTTAGATATTACCGTTTCTTAAAAAGGTACATTTTCTTAAAAAAGTACCTTTTCTTAAAAAAGTAATTTTTAAAAAATTATGTTTTTCTAAAATAGCACAATTTTTCAAATAAGGACTTATAAAAGAAATGTCTTTATCTAAAAGGCAGATTCCCTAAAAAAAATTACAATTTCTTAAAAATGTGCCTTAAAATAATTTAACCCATAAAAACAAAGTTTTTATTAAAACTCTTTCTTTCGTTATGCATATGAGTTTTGATTCTCTCCGGGACTGTGCGTGATTGCGTGAGGGGAAATGGGGTTTAAAGCACTCCGTGACTGTGCGTGACTATGCGTGACTATCTTAAAATTAATCCTTGGCCACAACAAGTCTATGGACCAAGTTTCAGATCGATCGGATGAGGGGAAATGACATTTAGATCACTCCGTGATTGTGCGTGAGTCTGTGTGACTGTGCGTGACTACCCCAAAATTAATCTGTAGTTACAACAAGACTATTGTCCAAGTTTCACATCAATTGGATAAGGGGGAATGGGGTTGCCCCACGACAGACAGACAGAGAGTATGAGTTAAAAGAAATAGTTTAAAAAACTTTTCTTAAAAAATCCCTCTACTTAAAAAAGTACCTTTTCTTAAAAAAAATTCATTTTGTAAAAAAGTACCTGTTTTTAAATAAGAGCCTTTTCTTAAAAAAGTATCTTTTCCTAAAAAAGTACTTTTTCTAAAAATTATTGCCGTTTTCTTTTCTGACAAAAAATGTCACCGTTTTTTGCCCTTTTTTGGAAAAGTGTATTTTTTCATATATTCTGAATTAAGAGCAACCTTATATTATAGTATATATATATTTACGCTGATCCCTGACTCACTGACTGACTGACTGATTCTGTAACGCTGAAATAATACACATAGCACTCCCTACAAAGCTATGCGAAATACACAAACAAAATTTAATCTTTCTCATTTTATACAAACCCACACACAATTTTCTCTCTTCTATGTTACCGACCAGTGCTGCTAATAAAATCTTCTGAAAATCGACAATTTTGGAAACTAAATCGCCAAAATCGTCATTTTTAAAACAAGAAATTGTCAAAAAAATAAAAATAAAGCTCGACAAAATATTACAAAAGGAAACAATAAAATTTATTTATATAATTCATATTACGAATATTATTACAGCATTGGTTATTTCTACATATAAAAATGTATTAGTGGTGAAATTTCAACGGAAAAAATTTAACACAGCAATCGACTAAATAATTTTATTGATATGTATCTATAACTGAAACATATAATATAGGTTTAAAGTATCGCCGTAATTAATACTTAAACCTTAAATGGAGATGCTATTCAAGGTATTTTCCTTTTGAAACGACTTGACCCAGAATTAAATCTATACATATTTCGTAATTTCCATTTACATTGAACAAAAAATTTCAATTTTCGATAAACAACCCATTAATTTTTATACTACTGAAAATTTTAAATCTTCAATCATCATTTTAACAAATTTAACAAATCATTTTAACAAATTGAAAAATCGTCGAAATTACAATAAGTTGTCTAAATTGGCAACACTGCTAACGACAATAGCACTACATATGCAGATTTCGTGTTACATATGGAATAAATTGAGCCCAAAAAATGCATCCAAAAAAACTAATATCTATTCAAATTCTTCTTTAAATTCCCATTGTTGGTCAATGAGAAAATTCTGCAAAAAAAGGAATGAATGAAATTTTAAACATTTTTATTTTTCTCATTTAACGTCGTCCGATATGCATACATACTTCCTTTATTAAACTAAACTTATCCGTTTGTCTGTTTTGTTTTTCATCTCAAAATTGTTTTGTATTGTTAAGAGTGCTTTCGCTCAGGTTCTCTGATGGCCAGCACTTACCAAAGAGTATGCTTTTTTGATAAATATTTGAGAAAAAAGAGATCTTCAATGTGGATTTTGTTGTTGTCCAACGTATGATTTCGTTATAGCTCTATATTGAAAAGCCCTTGAAAAAATAGTGCAACATTGAGTTTAAAATTTAAATTATTGTAACTTTGCATAATTAAATTACATTCTAATTTTAGAGAGAAGTGGAAAAATAATTATTTTTTCACTCATAATATTAATTTTTGCATAATTTGCTTTAAAAAAAATTTAGACAAACATAAATTACGTAAATAGGTATATTTAAGATTTTAATTTGAATAATTTATTGAAATTATCATGGAAGAATTAAAGGCGATTTTTTTAAAGTAAAACTAATACGCGCTTATTTTTTCTTTTTTCTTTTTCGGATTTATAGATAACTTTGCAAAAAATGTAGTTCTCTTTTTATACCCTATACCACTATGTGGTTTGGGTATAATGACTTTGTGCTGCTGTTTGTAACAACCAAAAATATTTGACCTAGACCCATCTTTAATTATACCGATCGAATCACAATCACTTTCTGAGTTGATTTAACAATGTCCGTCCGTCCGTCCGTCCGTCCGTCCGTCCGTCTGTGTGTCCATGTAAAGCTTGTAATCAAACTGCAGGTCGCAAATATGAATATATTTTGACGCAATTTGGTATATAAGCTTTTATCGGCCATGGGATGAACGCTATTGAAATTGGTGAGAATCGGTCCATGTTCAGACCTAGCCCCCATACAAATTACCCATATGAAATCGACATAAATTGCCATAAGATCCAAATTATCATATAGATCTTACTCAAATTGGGTTTGTATGCGTTCATTACATCCACTAATGAGTAGTCCAAAAATGATCCCTTTGACCCCATATAGAGCTGCTTCCCGATCTTCACTTAAATCTATTAAAAAACAAAAATATTGCACTGATTATTCTCATATTTTGTTTGTACATATTTTTGCAAAATACAAGAGACTTTACCAAACATGATCAGGATCGGCCCATTTTTGGACCTAGTCCCTTTATAGATATAGCATCCGATATGAACTTTTTCATATCTGCAGCCAAAAAAATTAATAAAAATCCCAATCAAATTTGGTTTTTGCTTATTTTCAATGTCCAGTTAGTTAGGCCTAAGAGATAGGGTTTCTAAACGCATGGTATAGGGTATCGTATAGTCGGTCTAGACCGACTATAATTTTCTTACTTGTTTCAGTTTACAGTATGATGAAATATGAAATATTTTTTATTTTTTGTGTAGGTGTATTGGTGTTTGCATTTCCTTAATGGGTGGTAGGTTTTTAAACCTTTTTTTTCATTTCTCTTCCTGAATGCACAACATGTCGAGAGTGTTGTGTCAAAATTTTAAGTAAATCAGAGCAAAACTTAAGAAGATACAGCATTTCGAGCGACCGGCCTCATACGGTATATAGTATATAAATCCGTTTTTAAAAACTTTAAACCGATTTTCTCGCAAATAAATGTTCGAAGTCCGTGAACATCATAACTCAAAATCTTCTTGACCGATTCTTTTGAAATTTTCGACACTATATCTACACATAAATCATAAGGTAACCACGAAGGTTTTTTTTAATTCCATTTTCTTCCCCATTTTTTAACAACAAAACCCGAAATTGTATAGCAAAAATCGTTTTTCACTTCAAAATTCTGCAAAAAAAAAAAAAAAAAATGAAAAACTCTTCGTCACTACTTTAGGAAACATGTTACCTTTTGAACGCATTTCGATTTTTTTATTTCACATGGTCCGGTAACGAGTTATGATGGTCACCGCAAAACAACAACACCTCCGGATATTGACTGTGACGGACTTATTTATTAAAATTTTTAGTTGAAAATTTGTTCAAAGATTCTTCAA
This sequence comes from Cordilura impudica, assembly GCA_963682025.1. Taxonomy (NCBI): domain Eukaryota; kingdom Metazoa; phylum Arthropoda; class Insecta; order Diptera; family Scathophagidae; genus Cordilura; species Cordilura impudica. The sequence continues at coordinate 317,925,106 of OY821517.1, read as the reverse complement.
ATGTTATGCTATAACGTGTATTCATGTCTTCAAAAAAGAGTTATGCGAAATACGACTTTTATTAACTTTTAAAACCTTACCCCCCTTACCTTGCTCTAAAACTTTTGTTTTTCTATGCTATTTTATTTTTTCTACAATAAAATGGAGTTCGGTTATAACGAACTCGGCGGGACCGGTCAAATTAGTTCGTTATAGACTAAGTTCGTTATAACCGTAGTATTTTTTTGTTTTATCCGAAAGGTTTAAAAACTTTTTTTAGTTGAATAAGTTTATTTATTTTGATGCATCTTAAAAAGTTATAAAATATAAATTAAATTATTAAAAAGATACATATTAATAGTTTGTCTTAATAAGACTAAAATTTCCGAGTTTCTATCAAAATAAAATATTTTTTAAAATCATATAATATTAAAACCTCCTTATGTATAGAAGCAGAAAGTATAAAGCAAAGGTTGGTTTATATTTTTTACAACTGTTTTCGATTTTTTTTTTTTTTTAAGAAATTTTAAAAACATAAAAATAAATTTTTTTTTAAATACATACATATATAAAATATAAGAAAATTCTGAAATGGAAAAAAATTTTTTGTTAAAGTCAAAATAAACGGGCGCCTAGGCGCCACACAATCTTCTAGTTATAGTATATTAATCGAAAGGTCTCAAAGTGCTGTGTTTATAAATGCAAAAAAGTTTTGATTATTATCCTCTTGGAAGTCATAGGGTGAAAATATTCAAAAAAGGGGAACAATGTGGAAATATTTTCACACTGTGATCTGAAAGAAGTCAATGGCTGGAATTTTTTGTGATTTACGAGGGCTCGACTTTGAGATCTTTTTAAATAAATACACTTTTCGAAAAGAGGGCAAAAAAGTGCGACATTTTTTGTCAGAAAAGAAAACGGCATATCTTTTCTTAAAGAAACAGAAAAGTACCCTTTTCTGAAAAAGTTCCTTTTCCTAAAAAAGTATACTTTTTTAAAAAGGTGCTTTTTTTTAATAGCACCTTTTCTTAAAAGGGTACATTTTCTTTAAAAATTACATTTTCTTAAAGTAATAACTTTACCCTATATAGTACATTTCCAAAAAAAGTACCAATTAAATAGTTTGTTTAGAGTTGTGCTATTTTAGTAGAATTAAATAAAAAAAATTTAAACTAAACTGAGTTTAAGATACAGGTTGAGGGTATTAAGGAATCAGTACAGCCGATTGTTAATAATGAACTTGCTAAACTTGAACACAGATCTATTACTATAGATTTCGTTCAAATAATTTCCTACACACAAATGATAAGGTTTAAAATATTCCTACAAAAATTGAGATTCAGTGATATGGAATTTCAGTTGCAAATAAGTTGCTGATTAGAAATAGGGAAATGTGTTAATGCGAATAATAATAAAATGCAATTTCTAAACATTATATTAGTTTTATTAGTGTGTATATTCAAAAGTATTAAAGCAGATTCCCTAGTTTGCTATAATGTAAGAATTTAAAATAAATATAAACTCGGCTTAAAACAAAAAAATTGTGGAAAATAAATCAAAAAGAAAGTGAAGTTATATTTCATTTCAAGCCAGGATTACCATTTCTGTGAAATTCTTTAGTTTTGGATAAAATTTTAAATCCTTCACAATTTTCTTTTATGCAGAATGAATGTAATGAAGAGAATGGAATTGTTGAAGATGTCGCGTCCACTGATTTGAGTGTTTTAGTTAAACACACAATTCAATATTTAAATGGTTTAAGTCAAAAGTACGTTGAATTTATCTCTCGTATTAATAAAAAAAAAAAAAAATTAAATTAAGAACTTCTTCATTAAAGATATGAAAACAAGCTAGATGCCATTGCAAAAGACATTGGCAATATTAAAAGATCATCACAGGCTGAAAATATCCAACAATGCCACCATGAGCCTGATAAATCTTCAAAAATAGAAAATATTGAAACAGCTGACACGACTCAACCGCTTCATTTGTATGATAATTTATGGATAGTTATACAAAGACGACAAGATGGCTCCATTAATTTCTTTAGAAGTTGGTATGATTATAAACTAGGTTTTGGGAATCCATTTCGTGAATTTTTCATAGGCCTGGATAAGATACATGAGTTAACCAGCAGCAAACCTCATGAACTGCTTCTGCAATTGGAAGATTTTAATGGCACCATAAAATATGCCAGATATGATGCATTTCTGGTGGGTAATGAGACGGAGAAATATCAATTGAAAAATTTGGGAGTGTATAGTGGTGATGCTGGCGATTATTTAAGAGATCATGAGAAAATGTATTTTTCAACAAAAGATAATGACAACGATGCAAATGATAAATTACATTGTGCCAAGCGATTTCAGGGTGGTTGGTGGTATAATAATTGTTTAACAAGGTAAAACATAGAGAAATTTTATGGAATTTTAAAAAATTTATTTACTGTGGAAATTGTTTTATTATTGCAGCCACTTAAATGGTCCTTTTCGAACACGTTATGTGATAAGTAATGTTGGCATCACTTGGGGCAAATATGATGAAATGCAAGTAAAAACTGTTCAAATGATGATACGTTCAAAATGATAATGCAATTAAAATGTAAATTAAGCAAAACCCCAATATTTACAAGAAATAATTAATTTTATTTAATTATAAGATAAAATAATTTAAATTTTTTTCATAACAATCTCTAAAATAAGAACAGCATATTTCTGATGTTTCTTTTCTATTCTCTACATGATGTCGTGTTTTCTGGATGTTTACAAAACTCTAAAGCTTTTTAGTGAATTTGAATGAAATATTGAAATTCGTAAAAAGTTTAAATGTTCGATATACAAATAAAATAGAATTTATGGATTACTTTTAAACAGAGCTGCAGAGTCAGAGCATTATTGGAATGCACCAATTTAAGAAGCAGCTTATAGTACCAGAGAAAAAAAATATGTTTATTTATATCATTTTTGAATAAAATGGACTTCCAATATAAAAAATTTATAAAACTATTTCAAAAATCTTTTGGGCCATAAAACTCAATCTAAGCTATTGGTTCAGGTGACGTTTTGCAAGACGACACCTCTTGAAAGGAAAATTGCAAGCGTACTAGATCGAATCTGGGATATATTGATATATATCGCATAAGATCAGTCAGTTCTAAGTCCAATATCGCTAATTGGTCGTCCAGTATGTGACTGGCTACTGATCTGAACTTAATACCACCCAAAGCTTCACATTCGCAGAAGAGAGATATACTGTCTCCTCTTTTCCAGGTGATCCGCAGTTGCGGCAGTGATAGTTGAGCTGAAGTCCGGGTCTTCATACTCGTCAACACGGCCGTAACCCAAGATATGTCCCTTCTACTCGTTATGAGGAGATATTTAGTCCATCTTGAGTTATTGCCAGGCCATGTCTGCCTTGCAGTCCTGTATGTGTCACAACCCTTTCATCTATTTTCGCTGCTCATGGGAATTGCACGAAGATTCCTCTCTTAATGGTTACCAGTGGAGATGCCACCGATATCTCAGAAGGTATATGAAGATCAGAACCTATTCATACCAGTTCGTCTGCCTGCTCAATACCGTAGAAATCTCTATGACCGGGGATCCTTACAAGAGTAACCACGGAAAGGCGGCTTAGCTTGTACAGTTCCTTCCTGCACTCTCCTACCAGAACAGAAGATGTAATATGATAAATGAGAGAGAGAGAGAGAGAGAAGTGCCGCTTGACTGTCGACAAAGATGCCTACATTTTACTCGAACTTACGGGAACATAAAATCCTACAAGCTTCCCTACCCGCCAGAATTTCCAGCTGAAAGGCACTAGCTTCTTCCGGTAGTCTATAAGAAAGTTGAATATCGAAGATGACTCCACGGATACCATAGCTCACCTTTGAGCCATCTGTGAAGACGTGAGTGTATTTGTATTTGTATTTGTATTTATTTATTAAATGCGATTTTCCATTACAACAGGACACAGTATCTTATAAATTACAGTAACATCAGTAACTCTTAATCTAAATTTAAAATATTATTAATTTCAATTAAAAAACATTAAAAAAAAATCAAATAAAATCAAATAAAGTACTGGTATGGTAATTTTCTAAACCCTATTGCGTTGCTTGTATTTTGCATGGAAGCTGATTCCAGAGACGAATAGTTAGAATAAAAAATTGACATTCAGAGGCATGGTCCCGGTATTTGAATTGAATTATTCGATACCCTCTGGAAGATCTTGCGAACTTTAACCGTTCAAAAAGATATTTTGGAGCCTTTGTTATAATAATTTTATGTAGAAATATAATGTTCTTGAATTTAATATAGTTGTCAAATGACATGTGTAAGACATGACAGGAGTATTGGGATCCATGATCAAATTTTCTTAATCCAAAGATATAGCGAATAATGTTGTTGAAAGTTACAGTTAGTTTTCTGTTATCCCTAGAGTTGCAACCTGTGAGAACCTCAGATGCATATAGTAATGTTGGTAACAGATATGTTTTAGCCAGTAGCAATCTTATTTTCGGTGGAGTAAAGTGCTGTGTTAACTATTAGCTTCTTAACATACTATAAATTCTGCCACAGGATTGATTAATATGATCTGACCAAGTCAGAGTTCCCCAAGGAAGACATTAATTTCATTCTCCAAATGCACCACTTTCTTTTTTATTATAATACACTTAGATTTATTTGGATTACGTCGTAGACCATTTGCCGTTGCCCAATTTAGAATACGTTTGAGATCATAATTCAATTCTTGAGTTTTGGAAATAATTGAATCCGTGGCAGTACTTAAATATAGCTGAATATCAGCAGCGTACATCTGAACCTTAGAGAATTTAATTTGTTGTGGAAGGTCATTGGCATATATCGAATAATGTAGTGGTCCAAAGATTGAACCCTGTGGTACCCCTCTTATAACTTGCAGTGAGTTTGAGATGGAGCTACCATTAGCAACACATGAGTCTAACTGCTAATGTAGAAAAGTTAAAAAACTTCTTCAGTTTGAGGCATAAAATTGAGTGGTGCACCGTGTCAAATGCCTTTGAGTGGTCCAATAAAACCAAAAAAGATATTTTTCCGTCATCCCTGTTCTTGTCTCCTCAACTACATCAGATAAAGCTGTTATACAGCTATGTTGTGGCCTGAAACCAGATTGACGCTCTGTAAGTAAGTTGTTGTCGTTTAAATACCTAAAGATTTGTCTGTGTAAAAGGTGCTCGAAAACTTTTGAGAGATATGGAAGAATTGCAATCGGACGGTATTCGTTACCCGTTTTTGGTATTGGTATAATTTTGGCATGTTTCCACTACATTGGAAAAATGCAAGTAGTGATTATGGAGTTAAAAAATTACATTATGAACATGGACAATCCATGATAAAATCATTTTTATAAATCTGGGGTGTATATTACCAAGGCCCACTGCTTCGATTTTATAGCATTGAAACTTTCAACTACCTCTGTTAGTATTACACACTGAAAGTTAAATTTGGGAATGTTTAAATTGTTACAAGGAAAATCATCATAAAATTCGTTATTTACGGCTGGTAGAGGAATATTTGCAAAAGCTTCATTTACTGCATTAATGTCAACATTCATTGATTGATTAATTGTCTTATTTATTCCAATTTCGCGTATTTGTTTCCAGGTTTTTTTACTTCCAATAGCTGTATTAAATTTGTTAAAATAATAGGAAGATTTAGCCATCTATACAGCCATATTCGTCGTGATATTCTGATATCCTGTAACGTTTCCACTTCTGATACAGATTATCACGGAGTCCTATTAGCATCTTGGTTTTCATTGTAAACCAAGGTCTATCTCTATTTTTAATAGTTTTCGTTTTGTTGTAAATTCCTAAAATATTACCATTAAGAAATGACAGTTGTTCTCCAACAGTCGGTAAATAGAAAATTTGATCCCATGTAGTAGAGCAAAGATCATATCCCAAAGCCAAGATATCAATATTATTAAAATCACGATAAATAAATATTTGGGGCTGGGTTTCAATTGCAAAATCATATGATAAGAAGAGTAGATCGTGCTTCGAGAATGCTGGTGCTGCTAACTGATCATAATGAAGGACATTACTTTCATTACTGGTAAAGAAAAGATCAAGCAAAGTGCTATTTGTTGACGTGATGTGTGTAGGTCTCGTTATGTTGACAGCTGACAATTTAAACATCGACATTATAGTGGTAAGATTTGAGTCATCGAAGAGATTAACGTTCCCTGCCTTTCTATCACCTCTATCCCAGTCCTTTCTAGAAGTGAACTTGAAGTTATACGATCTTTCGAAATCAAGTCTGGGTGTCAAATTCTAGCCGAAATTATGTCGTAGCAGATTTAGGAACCTAGCATGTCTATCCATAGGTTCTGATTTTCCCTGAACCTGTAGCAGCCAATCGCGCAACGCAATAAAAGTTTCAAAAATTAAAAAAAATTGTTTTTGGTGAAAGGAACAGCGTTTATCCCCTGTTATATCTTCATATACTAGTTTCATTAGAATAGAAAATCATGCCATAAAAACCATACAAATATCAAATGGGGCACCAGTTAGTTTATAATCGTATTTCCATATATTCAAACTTCTTCCTAGCACAGCAAAAAAGAATTATAAATAACAAATTAACAATTTTTTTTTTTGCAATTTTCGATTCAAGAGGTCACAATAACACTCTCATCACGTTCTGTGTTTTAACCTTGATTTCCTCTTTTTGTAGTACATAGTATAATCCATTTCAATTTTACTTTGCCTATGCCAAAAAATTAGATTTTTAGGAAATTACCAGACTAGAGCCAGAGCCTGTAATTTTAGTTTGCGATTTGCTATGCCAGTTGAAGGATGCATTTAGTTGTCACATGCAATGCTCGATGGTGTAAATACAAAATGGGTCGTGGTACACCTTTAACTTCAGAGCAAAGAAACAAAAGGGCAGAAAAAATCTCTAAAGGTCAGCCTATTATCAGTCATTTGCTAAGAAATCCATCAGAGTTGGTAGAGCGATGTCCGTCTATCCGTCTGTGAAAATCATGATCACGCCCTCAATTGGTCAGCTGTGCTGCCGAACGGGTTGCTGTTTAAAATCATTAAAATCGGGCGAATAACTCCTGAGATTTCAATTAAAAAGTAAAAAACTCTTGAAAAATATCATTTTTCTATGCTGTTCTTGTTATGGTTGTTATTCAAAATTTTATTTATTGTGTGTGATAGCTGTAATTGTTGTTATTGTTGCTTCATGCGTGTCTAGTATGGCTATACTCGTATGACTCAATCAACTTAAAAGTGTCATGGACTAATATCTGTTTTTTAATTGTAAAGGGGTTTGTCCAATTCCTTTTCTCGTTTACGCATGACCCTGCAAAGTTGTCATAACTGCTTTTCTACAGAAATATTTTTACTATTGAAACTCTTTTTCCATAGAAAAATTCTCAGAATGTGGGATTGATTTTTTATAGAATTATTTCCAGAATCTAAAGTTGTTTCTCTTCTATATAAAAATTCCTTGCATCTAAAGCTCGTTTTTTATAGATATGTTCTGCAATCAGAATCGGAAACAGTTTTTCCACAAACTCAAAATCCGAGACATAAAGAATCACAATTGCGACTGCTTTTCTTTCGTGTGTTTTAGCCATTTGACGTAATCGTACCACATTTTTTTTTTAATTTAGGAAAATCTTGAAATAAGGAATATTTCAAGAAAAATATAATGAAATTAATCTCACTTTTAGTGTATTGGTTTTTAATGGAAAATAAATCATAATTTTAATAAAGAAATAAAGAAATAAAAAAATAAAGTGTTGTTAGAAATTATTTCAACAAAATGTTTCTTATTTCGAACGTATCATCATTTGTGCCGATTTGTATGAATATTGAATTTCCTCATATGATCCCCAAGTAACACCAACACCTCTTTTATTGCCAGTAAGATGACGAGTTTTTGAATAGGGTCCATTTAAATTGCTAAAAATAAATTAAATATTAAATTTCTAAATATCAGAAAAAAAAAATCTGATCCCAATTCACCAAACCTGGTCAAACAATTATAATACCACCAAGCTCCCTTAAACCACTCAGCACAACTTCCCGCATCAGCCATATCATAATCTCGATCTTTCGTAGAAAAGAACATTTTCTTGTGTGGCCTTAAATGATTTCCGGCATTGCCACTATACGATCCCAACTCTTTAAGTTGATATCTCTCTGCTTCATTGCCAATCAAAAACTGATCATAATGGGCATACTTCATGTTGCCATCAAAGTCTTCCAATGTAATAAGTAGTTCATGAGGTCGATCACTTGTAAGCTTATGAATTTTATCGAGACCCACATGAAATTCACCGATTTCATTACCGAATCCATTTTTATATTCAGTCCAATTTCGGTTAAAATCAACTGACCCATCTTGTCGCCGCTGTATAACAATCCATAATTGATCATAGATACTGTAAACATCACTTTCTTCAATATTGTTCGATTGTTCCTTCATTGTATCTTTGATTTGTTCAATTTCCGTTGTTAAGAAATTGATTTTGTTTTCAAATCTAAAAAATAGAAAATATATACAAAATAATTTGACAATCTAAAAAAGTCTTATTAAGAGACCTTAAAATGATCAGATTGAACCTCATACCAGAATATTAATTTTTTAAGAAAAGAAACTTTATAAATAAATGGTACTTTCTAAGAAAAGGAACTTTTAAAAAGGGGCATATTTGAGAAAAGGTAAATTTTTCAGAATATGTACTTTTGAATGAAAATTTAAAATTTTTCAAAAAATGTACTGTTTTAATACGAGGTACTTTTTTAATAAAAGGCATTTTTTAATGAAATGTACTGTATTAGCAACAGGACTTTTTCAATAAAAAGATACTTTTCTTTTTGTAATAAGTACCTTGTAACCTTGATTGATTTCCCCTAAAAACCTTGTCCATATATAGTTAGCTCCCGATAACGAAAAGCGGAGTTTACGTACCTTTCATTCAACTTATAAAGATATTTTGTAGTATTTTCATTTCCCTCTATAATTGTTTTCAATTTTGAAAACAGTGAGTCGGTCGAAACTACAGCAGCTTCCCTACATTCATTCTGAAATGATGAAACAGATTATATTACAGAGTTAGTAATATATCAAAAAAGTTTCATTCAAATTAAATGTACTCCATTTCATATCCAAATATCATCAAGATCTATTATCTATCCAAAATATTCTACATTTTTATTACATTATCACAAATTAATAACTCAGCTTTTGTAAATACGAAAATGTATAAAACTACAAATATTTTTATAAGGAAATGCATTTTTATAGTCTTATAATCTTTTTTTTAGTCCGCATTCACGATTTGTATTATATTTCTCAATGAAAAATTATTGTAAACTGAAATTGCTTGAGTTGAGTCTTATCAATAAGTCGGCAGGAATATTGTAATTTTTAAATGCACCAGCAGAGATATAAATAGAATTCGAATCTTACTAATCTATTTAAAACCAGCCAGCTTTAGGTGTTATGTCAACAGGCTTGCCAGACTTCGGAATTTACAACTTTAACTAGGGGTTGGAGTTGGGATTCTGAGTAAATATTAAGTCTGTAATTAATATAAGATATAATAAAACAAATAAGAAAATTATAGTCGGTCTAGACCGACTATACGATACCCTATACCATGCGTTTAGAGACCCTAGCTCTCAGGCCCAACTAACTGGATATAAAAAAATAAGCATAAACCAAATTTGAGTGGGATTTTTATTATTTTTTTTTGGCTGCAGATATGAAAAAGTTCAGATCGGATGCTATATCTATATGGGGACTAGGCCCAAAAATGGACTTATCCTGACTATGTTTGGTAAAGTCTCTTCAATTTTGCAAAAATATATACAAACCAAATTTGAGAAGAATCAGTGCAATATTTTTGTTTCTTGATAGATTTAAGTGAAGATCGGGAAGCAGCTCTATATGGGGCCTATGACTAAGAGTTGTCCCACAGGGATCATTTTTGGACTACTGATTAATGGATGTAATAAACACATACAAACCCAATTTGACTAAGATATATATGATAATTTGGATCTTATGGCAATTTAAGTCGATTTCATAGGGGTCATTTGTATGGGGGCTAGGTCTGAACATGGACCGATTCTCACCAATTTCAATAGCTTTCATCCTATGGGCGGTAAAAGCTTATATACCAAATTTCGTCAAAATATATTCATATTTGCAACCTGCAGTTTGATTACAAGCTTTACATGGACAGACAGACAGGCGGACATCGTTAAATCGAATCAGATAGTGATTCTGATTCGATCGGTATAATAAAAGATGGGTCTAGGTCAAATATATTTGGTAGTTACAAACAGCAGCACAAAGTCATTATACCCAAACCATATAGTGGTATAGGGTGTAAATAGTTAAAGTGCAAGCCTTTTATATGAATTTTTTGTTACCTAGTGTAAATGATATAATATTACTAAAGAGTATTCCAAAATTAATTTTTTTTTTCATTACATAATCACTTTTTTATTGAGTCATAAAGTACACAGGATAGGGCTGTGTATTGCCTCCACGGCTTTGCTGGCAAAAAAAATGTTACATTTTCCATATATAGCATAACAATCTTACTTGCTACACATATTTAATTAATTTTTTCTGGTAACCCGTTTGCAACATCTAACTGAATCTGCGCGACTGTCACGAAATGCGTTTGGAAACCGACACATTTGACAAGAAAAAAACGCATTTGACAGCTCAAAAGTGATGTAACATGTGTAACACACAATTTGAGACATATTTTGTTTATTTATTTTTAATATAATGGTATAAATAATAATAAATACATAAATTGGCCTGACCCTTCACGCTACTCTCATGATAGGGGTACAATGCTGGGGGAAATATTGCCCAAAAAAACTCACATCTACATATGTTTGTAGTTATTGAATCACCATAAAACAAAAAATTATTTTAATCGAAATTTTCATAACACTTCCATGTTCTGTCTGTCTGTAGATCTGTCCGTCTCTGTGCGTGCCTGTGCGAGTAAATTTGAAAAGTCTCCACTTTAATGTGAATTAAGTAATGATAAATTAACTCAACACCCATAAAATCCATACAAAATATAATTTGGTGAAATTTGTAAACAAATTCAAATTAGAAACAAATTAATGCGTGAAATATTGTAATAAACATCATGATAATCGTTAATTAAGTTCCATTAAAAAATTAGTCGAATTTGAAAAAACACAAAATATAAAAAAAGTATATAAATAAAAGAAAAATACTACTACAACAATATTGTTTGTTGTTACCAAATTAACAATAATACAAAATATTTATAAATATCTCTAATGCACTAAATACCTAATTATTTTATTGTAGTTTTGTTGTTGTTGTTTTTCTTAAATAGCCGTACATATTATTTCTATTATTATTGGTATTCCCAATTATTTATAAGGCCTACAACAATTATATTCCTAGTGTGCATTATTGCAGAATTATATGGAAGAGCTACATAAGATTTCAAAATATTCCCAAATCATTTTATACACCAGCTAGAAATAGAATTCGTACACTAAAAATTAAAACTGTCATACTACAAAAAAATAAACTGGACTTTTTTCCGATATATTATTAAGCAATTTCTTAGTTTTTTTAAATTTACTAAAGGTTTATTTCTTTTAACAAATTTTATTCAGGTAAAAAAAACGTAAAAAAACAGCAAAATATTCAGAAGAACAAGTATTCGTACATTTGAAGTATTTGTATCGGATAGTGCATAAGTAACGTTATGATTTATTTAATGAATAACATTTTTCTTTCTAATATCGCAGAGGGGAGTCATAGTTGGACGTGTTGTGTGAGCTGCGATTCCATTTTGTTGGAAGTTATTCCACAATATACTGTGTATTTAATTGCGCCCATTTGATATTTAATAATTCTTCTTGGATTTCGGGCCACCAATATTTTGCATTTTTGTTTATTCACGTGACCGTTGAAGCGAAAATTGGCCTTATCGCTTATTATGAGTTTGCAAAAAAACTCGTTATTTCCTAGGCACAATTCTTCAAAACGGCGACTATATTGAACTAGAAGATTGTGTGGCGCCTAGGCGCCCGTTTATTTTGACTTTAACAAAAAATTTTTTTTCCATTTCAGAATTTTCTTATATTTTATATATGTATATATTTAAAAAAAATTTATTTTAATGTTTTTAAAATTTCTTTAAAAAAAAAAAAATCGAAAAACAGTTGTAAAAAATACAAACCAACCTTTGCTTTATACTTTCTGCTTCTATACATAAGGAGGTTTTAATATTATATGATTTTAAAAAATATTTTATTTTGATAGAAACTCGGAAATTTTAGTCTTATTAAGACAAAGTATTAATATGTATCTTTTTAATAATTTAATTTATGTTTTATAACTTTTTAAGATGCATCAAAATAAATAAACTTATTCAACTAAAAAAAGTTTTTAAACCTTTCGGATAAAACAAAAAAATACTACGGTTATAACGAACTTAGTCTATAACGAACTAATTTGACCGGTCCCGCCGAGTTCGTTATAACCGAACTCCATTTTATTGTAGAAAAAATAAAATAGCATAGAAAAACAAAAGTTTTAGAGCAAGGTTCCTAAAAGTTTCTTAAGGGGGGTAAGGTTTTAAAAGTTAATAAAAGTCGTATTTCGCATAACTCTTTTTTGAAGACATGAATACACGTTATAGCATAACATTTGAAGAATCTTTGAACAAATTTTCAACTAAAAATTTTAATAAATAAGTCCGTCACAGTCAATATCCGGAGGTGTTGTTGTTTTGCGGTGACCATCATAACTCGTTACCGGACCATGTGAAATAAAAAAATCGAAATGCCTTCAAAAGGTGACATGTTTCCTGAAGAAGTGACGAAGAGTTTTTAATTTTTTTTTTTTTTTTCAGAATTTTGAAGTGAAAAACGATTTTTGCTATATAATTTCGGGTTTTATTGTTAAAAAATGGGGAAGAAAATGGAATTAAAAAAAACCTTCGTGGTTACCTTATGATTTATGTGTAGATATAGTGTCGAAAATTTCAAAAGAATCTGTCAAGAAGATTTTGAGTTATGATGTTCACGGACTTCGAACATTTATTTGCGAGAAAATCGGTTTAGTTTTTAAAAACGGATTTATATACTATATACCGTATGAGGCCGGTCGCTGGAAACGCTGTATCTTCTTAAGTTTTGCTCTGATTTACTTAAAATTTTGACACAACACTCTCGACATGTTGTGCATTCAGGAAGAGAAATGCAAAAAAAGGTTTAAAAACCTACCACCCATTAAGGAAATGCAAACACCAATACACCTACACAAAAAAGAAAAAATATTTCATATTTCATCATACTGTAAACTGAAAAAAGAGAACTACATTTTTTGCAAAGTTATCTATAAATCCAAAAAAGAAAAAAGAAAAAATAAGCGCGTATTAGTTTTACTTAAAAAAAATCGCCTTTAATTCTTCCATGATAATTTCAATAAATTATTCAAATTAAAATCTTAAATATACCTATTTACGTAATTTATGTTTGTCTAAATTTTTTTTAAAGCAAATTATGCAAAAATTAATATTATGAGTGAAAAAAAAATTATTTTTCCACCTCTCTCTAAAATTAGAATGTAATTTAATTATGCAAAGTTACAATAATTTAAATTTTAAACTCAATATTGCACTATTTTTTCAAGGGCTTTTCAATATAGAGCTATAACGAAATCATACGTTGGACAACAACAAAATCCACATTGAAGATCTCTTTTTTCTCAAATATTTATCAAAAAAGCATACTCTTTGGTAAGTGCTGGCCATCAGAGAACCTGAGCGAAAGCACTCTTAACAATACAAAACAATTTTGAGATGAAAAACAAAACAGACAAACGGATAAGTTTAGTTTGATAAAAGAAGTATGTATGCATATCGGACGACTTTAAATGAGAAAAATAAAAATGTTTAAAATTTCATTCATTCCTTTTTTTGCAGAATTTTCTCATTGACCAACAATGGGAATTTAAAGAAGAATTTGAATAGATATTAGTTTTTATACCCTATACCACTATGTGGTTTGGGTATAATGACTTTGTGCTGCTGTTTGTAACAACCAAAAATATTTGACCTAGACCCATCTTTAATTATACCGATCGAATCAGAATCACTTTCTGAGTTGATTTAACAATGTCCGTCCGTCCGTCCGTCCGTCCGTCTGTGTGTCCATGTAAAGCTTGTAATCAAACTGCAGGTCGCAAATATGAATATATTTCGATGAAATTTGGTATATAAGCTTTTATCGGCCATGGGATGAACGCTATTGAAATTGGTGAGAATCGGTCCATGTTCAGACCTAGCCCCCATACAAATTACCCATATGAAATCGACATAAATTGCCATAAGATCCAAATTGTCATATATATCTTACACAAATTGGGTTTGTATGCCTTCATTACATCCACTAATGAGTAGTCGAAAAATGATCCCTTTGACCCCATATAGAGCTGCTTCCCGATCTTCAGTTAAATCTATTAAAAAACAAAAATATTGCACTGATTCTTCTCAAATTTTGTTTGTACATATTTTTGCAAAATACAAGAGACTTTACCAAACATGATCAGGATCGGTCCATTTTTGGACCTAGCCCCTTTATAGATATAGCATCCGATATGAACTTTTTTATATCTGCAGCCAAAAAAATTAATAAAAATCCCACTCAAATTTGGTTTTTGCTTATTTTCAATGTCCAGTTAGTTGGGCCTAAGAGATAGGGTTTCTAAACGCATGGTATAGGGTATCGTATAGTCGGTCTAGACCGACTATAATTTTCTTACTTGTTTTGGATGCATTTTTTGGGCTCAATTTATTCCATATGTAACACGAAATCTGCATATGTAGTGCTATTGTCGTTAGCAGTGTTGCCAATTTAGACAACTTTCGACGATTTTCCAATTTGTTAAAATGATTTGTTAAATTTGTTAAAATGATGATTGAAGATTTAAAATTTTCAGTAGTATAAAAATTTCGATTTCAAGGGTTAACAATTAATGGGTTGTTTATCGAAAATTGATAGTTTTTAAGATTTAAGATTTAAGTTTTAATTACGGCGATACTTTAAACCTATATTATATGTTTCAGTTATAGATACATATCAATAAAATTATTTAGTTGATTACTGTGTTAAATTTTTTCCGTTGAAATTTCACCACTAATACATTTTTATATGTAGAAATAACCAATGCTGTAATAATATTCGTAATATGAATTATATAAATAAATTTTATTGTTTCCTTTTGTAATATTTTGTCGAGTTTTATTTTTATTTTCTTGACAATCTCTTGTTTTAAAAATGACGATTTTGGCGATTTAGTTTCCAAAATTGTCGATTTTCAGAAGATTTTATTAGCAGCACTGGTCGGTAACATAGAAGAGAGAAAATTTTGTGTGGGTTTGTATAAAATGAGAAAGATTAAATTTTGTTTGTGTATTTCGCATAGCGTTGTTGGGAGTGCTATGTGTATTATTTCAGCGTTACAGAATCAGTCAGTCAGTCAGTGAGTCAGGGATCAGCGTAAATATATATTTAATAATTCTTCTTGGATTTCGGGCCACCGATATTTTGCATTTTTGTTTATTCACGTGACCGTTGAAGCGAAAATTGGCCTTATCGCTTATTATGAGTTTGCAAAAAAACTCGTTATTTCCTAGGCACAATTCTTCAAAACGGCGACTATATTGAATACTTGTTTGTGCATAATTTATTTTTAACTCATGAACCAATTGAAATATGGGAAAAGGAGTAACTTATGTAAAATTCTTTGCAAATACCGGCTAGAAAAGGGAAAATTAGAAACTTATGTAAAATTCTTTGCAAATACATCACCAATTTCTGAGAAAGTCGCGTCGTGGTGGATTCGGGATTTTCCACAATACCTGCTTGCACCCGAGCAATGTTCACATTATTTCGAACTGCACGAGGTCTTTAAGCACGCGGATAGCCTCTTGCTGCCGAAAACGGTGAACCAGCCGGTAAAATGTTGAATTTTGAACATGCAAAAATCTTCATTATGATCTTTGTGTTTGAATAATCGAAGGCTGAAAACGAATAAAATACGTAAGCAAATTATACACGAACTAAATCATAACGATTAATTATGCATCACCATGTACATTAAATATTGTTTAAGATAATAACATGTAGGATATCCTTTTCCCTCTAGGATCTCTGTGATACCATTTGGTATAGAGTTACTCAACCTTAAATTAGTAAAGGCTTTTGTTACCTTTGAAGAAAAAAAAGTACCGCTCTGCTCTCTTTATTGACGTTTAGCAAGCTTTCGGTAATGTTTGGCACGAGGGTCTACTCTATAAAATTAAAACGTTGCTGCCCCCAAACGTTCATAAACTAATGGAAAGCTATATAATTAACAGGAAATTCTCAAGGAGAGCAACTTTACAAGCCCCCCTCAGTATATAAATGCTGGTGTTTCACAGGCAGTATTCTGGGTCCGCTGCTATATATCCCTTATACAGCGGACATGCCAACTAATGAAAACACCCTTCAGCTTCTAATATAGAGAAAATACAAAGATGCCAAAATAAGATCCTAAAGTTGATTATTACCTGCGCCCCATAGTATGTGAGAAACTCACAATTGAAAAGAGAATTAAATGTACCCCTAGTTAAAGTCGAAATTATGAAAAACTGTTCAAGCTACTTGAAAAAACTAGAAACTCACCCGAATCTGTTAGCATGTGACCTTTTCAACAATCGCATCCACCAACGCGTAAGAAGGAGAGAGAATGGCAGATCCTATAATAAATGCTTGAGATTATCTAAGCCAATGAATATTTATTTACAGGCCGGATTTAATAATAAGTTAAGTATTAGTTCTAAGATTTGAATAATTATTGTTAGTTCACTATGTGAAGATCCAAAATATATATATGGATGAGGAAAAAAACAAAAAACTTTAAAGTATCCTCTTTACTTATTTTATCCCAATCGTCTAGAATGACGTTACTTAACATTTAATTTGAGGTTATTTTAAGCTGACGGATTTTGCGTTTCAATTAATCACAGAAAAACTCTATAGGATTAAGTTCGGGTGATTGAGCTGGTGATTTCAATTAATTTTTGGTATTGTAGAGCAAACACAAATTGACTTTGTATGTTTTTGATCATTATCCTGTTGGAACCAAAAATCTTTTCCAAAGCCTAGTTGTTGTGCTCTTTGCTTTACGTACTAAAATGTTTATGTATCCAATTTGATCATTTATATACTCAATAAATTCACGTTTACCAACCCCGTTAGCTGCCATCTTCATCGTGTTTAATGAAGAACCACTTTTTCGTCAAACAAACTTTTTTCCTTTAATGGCGAAAATGTAAGACTTGCTTTCATCTGAAAATAAAATATGTTCCCAAATTTATGGAGCTTTGTTTATATACTCATTTGCAAATTCCATACGTTTTTTTATACCCTTCACACCTTTGTCAATACATTTGTACCTCATCGAAATAACTTCCAAATGCCCCACATACTATATATGCTTTTGATCCTTATAAAAAAAAAAATCGATCTAGCGATGTTTGTCTGTCTGTCCGTCAGTCTTTTGAAATCATTCTCAAATTGGTCACACTACTTACGCTTAAAATGTTCGTCATAATCTGCAGCAGTTTGGCAAAGAATTTGAAGTATGTAGACGATTTCGTAATTTGGAAAACCAGCGATTAAGAAGATTTCTACGATGCTTATTTTTCCGATAATGATGAAGAAATGATTTCCGAAGAAACTAAAAATTATAACATAAGCAATGAAAATGATGACAGAGGGGATTGCACAGAAGCTGCTAGTTTTTTCTTTTTTTTATTGCGACATCAAGAACCAGTTGTTCCTCTTCTCTGAGTGCTTTCCTTTTATATATTTTTTAACGTTCTTCTACTTTCAACCTCTTTCTCTAATAACGAGAGACTTCTTTCAAATATCACTTAATGAATTTCAAATGACAGAATTACTCGGTTTTTTTTCTCAATGACGTAACCCGTTTCTTTTCAGTGGATTTAATACTTGCTGCAGAGCGGGCCCTTGTTGAAATAGTGGGTATATCATTATTTTAGAAGAAGTAGTCGCTACATCTACGTTTTCTTCACTTCCCGATGTTACGTTGCGTGTTTCCTCTTCCTAGATTGGCAGCGCCACAACTACTTTCTGTTCACAAGCGCCTTTTTTTTTCTTGAATTTCAAGTTTTCCGTATCTTCAATTTGAAATATATATGTATCAGCAATGTCGTTCCAAAGACCATAAAATATTCGCGCACTGTCGTTATTTTCATTTTCAATTTTTTTTGTTATAGTTGTTTCAAGAGAAAGAATGTTTCGTTATCGTTACTTTCTTCTTTTCAAAAATACTGATATATTTTCGATAAATAAAACGCCAACAGTAATGCAAAATGTCGTTTTGATTTTGTTCTTAAACGACAACGCTAACGGGAATAGGGCCGTATAAAAGTTTAATTTTCAAGTGTACGTATATTTTTTCTAGCAAGTGTACATATTTTAGGAACTCGTACTCGTTTAATTATACTTTAAACAAATTAGATACAAAGATCTCTCAATAAATTACAAGGTCATTTTCAAATTTTATATAGAAATCAAAATGCGTTTCATTACGTTTCATTCCATTGAATTGATTTGGTTTGGTTTTCTGACGTAACACAAATGACGACATGGAGAAATTCAAATAGAAATTCTAATTTATTTAAGAGAGAAATTGCATCAATTGTCCAAATTATTTCTTAATAAATATGTTCATTAATATATATTTAAGGCATAGATATTCTGTAGTGTTATAGTGTACATTTGACTCTCGTTTAACGCGTTAATCAAAAATAGCTTTAATGAGGTGGAGAGGATGATACAAAGTGTTCACAACACTACATATATCTGGGTCTAAAGAGATTCCCCGTGATTGATGTTCTATGTTGTGCATCCATTCGGGCTACATCGTTGCATGAAACCTATAATTGGAATCCCTAATAGCTGGTAGTCTTTCTCAGTTCCACGAGCTCCTGGGAAATATTATAATCAAAATATTTTCCCCGAATGTGGCGGTCTTTGAGTATCTTCCACTTCTCACTAATTTCCACATCATCGACACAAGTCATCCAATATGTAACCCAATTCTCTTAGTGCCAGGGCTACTACTGCTACTACTACTACATGAGAACATTCATATCTGATATTATTTTTTTGGAAACTAGGTCAAAATGGACCGATCATGACCATATTTAGTAAAGTCGCTTACTTTTCTCCAAAACATTTATAAACCAAATTTGAAAAAATCTGTGGAATATTTTTTTTTATACAAATTAATTTCCTGCCCAATTCCGACAAATTATTGAAACAAAGATTTAATGCTGGTACTGAATTTATTTTAATATTTAATATTTTAACTTATTTAATTTTACTATTTTCCAAATTATTCATAAAGTTTATTATTTTACAAATTACTCATAATGTTTATTTAAATGTTTTACAAAATATTTATCTCGCTATGCGAGCTGAGTTGAATGCCGAAATTGAACTGACTATTGTTATCCAAATAAAGAGGTCTACAACTTCATGAAAAGTTTTAGCAAAGATAATTTTGGATTCACATTTCATGTGAACAGAAAGGTAAAAGCAAAAATGCAAGGTAGCGTCTGGGGCAAGTTAAATATTTTAACTTTAACATTTTTTTATTGCGAGTGCAGCGCTCATTTTTAGAGAAATATTTTGGGGTACACATTTCATGTGAACGGAATGTTAAACAAAATGCAAGATGGCGCCTGCTATGAATTTAATATTTTAATTTGTGATGTTTGTTGTTGCACGTTTAGCGCTCATTTTGCAAATATTTTAATTTTGCCTGGAATTTGGCTTGATTGCACTTCCGTACCTTAACTTACATTTAAGTAAGGATTGTGATCATATGGGGATGAAGACTAAAAATGATCCTTCAGGGTTTTTTAGACTATATGGGTATAATAGACACATATACACCAAATTCTGTATATTTATATGATAATCTGGATCTTACGATCATTTTAGTCGTGCTTATAGCGATTATTTTTATGGAGCCTATTTCCACCAATTTCAACAGCCTTTGACCTATGATCGGTAAAAGCTGATGTACTAAAGTTCATCAAAATATATTCACATTTGCAACGTGTAGTTTGAATACAAGGTTTCCAAGGACACACAGATGGACGGACAGACAGACAGACAAAAGGGCAGACAGCCAGATAGACCAACATACAGCTATGTAATGAACCTGACGCGAATACTTGCGATATCGCATACCGTGTGGTAATGTCACGTTTAAAGGGGAATAAATAAGCCCAAATTACATGTCTAGATTCTAGATTTAATAGGCAAAATAGTGAAAACCATATTTCAAGAAGGGGAACGATATACAAAGGATTGCCTAGACAACACGCCTGATTGAGGTGACTGAGGAGGAAATTCTGACCGTCTGCTCATGGATTGGTGATAACAAAGCCCCAAGATTAGACTGCATTCTCAACGGGGCACTAAAGTCCGCGTTCAGAACGAGACCGCGGATATTCGCTAAACTATTCAACAAAAGTCTGGAAGACGTCATATTCGGTAATAGGTGGAAGAAACAATCTCTTATCCTAATCCCAAAACCTGGTAAGACACTAGGAGAACCTCAGTCATATAGACCTCTAAGTCTCTGGGGAGCATTGTGTATAGTAGATTGCTAACCGCGGTAGACGAAATTGGAGGTATATTGCACACACAATATGGTTTTTGACAGACAAAATCTACAATCGATGCGTCAACTTTATGATGAATATAGCCAGGAAGGCAAACGCACTACTAGGAAATATTGTGCCAATATTACTTTGGATATAAAGAGCAGGATCGAAGCATATCGTATCGTCGCTGCGGAACATAAATTTGCTACACAACCTGGTGTGAATGGCCAAGGCCATTCAGATAGGGCACTATGGTACGAAACTCACAGGGATACAGAGTCATTCGTCGTTACGGCAGCAGTTCCTCAAGGCTCAGTTCTAGGACTCTTATTATGGAACATCATATATCGCGGGATGTTCGGCCTTAAAGTACCCGAGGAAGACACAATTCTTGGTTTTTCAGATGTAGTACAAGCGATGCACATTGAAGAAGTCCAACTATATGCGATCGAAGCCATTCGGACGATTAAAATTTTGCTGAAGTCAATTAATCTGGACCTGAAGGAACGCAAGACCTAAGATGTACTTATAAGTGCGAAACGAAGGAGAGAAGGATTCAAGTCGGCAGTCGGAGGCCATTAAGTATCTTGGAACGATGAGCGCCTGAATTTTAAAACTATGGACTATGCGTGCATAATGGCAACTGGTTTCACAAATGCTTTAGCCAGGATGATGCCAAACATAGGAGGATCCCGTAGAGTCCAAGATTATTACTTTCAAGGGTAACGAAATCAACCCTATTCTAAGAATTGTCAGTATGGGAGAGACCTCTCAAAACTACGGCTAGGAAGAACATGGTGTCCATCTTCAGAATAAGTTGTTTAAGAGTGTGTTGCGAATATTGCACAATATCTTCGGAGGCTGTTAGCATCGTAGCGGAAATCATCCAAACAAATATTGCAGCAAAGGAACTATTAGAGATATATGAAGAAAAGAATGGCACTCCGGCCGTTTCGGGATGAATCATACGAATAGCAGAAAGAGATAAGTCGATGACAAAATGTAAAGGAAGATGGAAAATTTACCTATGGGCCGATGGACCTATAAATTGATCCTAAACATTGATCTGTAGTCACGGAGAAGTCAACGACAATCTGACACAACTCCTAACTGGACTCGGGGGGTTACAGCAGCTTCTTATAACGCTTGGGACATGGAAGCTCACCTAGGTACCCACAATATCCCGAATCGGATAAAATGTGGAGCACGTAGTATTATTGTGCCCATGGTTTCATGAGCAACGAGTATAATTAGAAGAGAGCTTGACAGATGTCATATGGGTTTTACGTGCGTGCCTGTCTTGACGACTTAACCACACGGTGGTCTTAGCACATGGAGAGATACTATGCGTCTTGCCTTCGCCCCGCCATAAGACGGTTACAAGCTGGAGTGATGTTGTACGGCATCACTCCACACTTTGTTATTGTGTCGGGCCTATCTAAAACCCTTTTGCCTTGGAGGTAGCAACACCTGGGTGAATGCACCTCCACATCGATCTGTGATCTGCCCGCGTTACGGGCACCACAAGCCACTGCGAAACTCCCCGAGGGGCCGTTCCCAATTAGATCGTGAAAGATTCGTCAAAGACTTCTTCTTTGACCTTGCTTACCATAGTACTGTTTTCTGACCCATTTCTACGCACTCTTGTATCGTCAAAAAGACTTCTACTCATGCTACATCCGACATTCTTGCATCCGATTCATCTTGCGACTCATCTTCCACTCATGCCACCAACCAACGCATATACCAGCATTCCCTTCCAACGCATATACCAGCTCTTCCACTCCAGAACCACCCCTACTAGTCACACACAGCGATCTCCTCTGCACATCAGATTCGAAAGCCTCTAGTGCCACTTTCGTAATGTGGTCCAACAATACCGTCAATTCAACCTGGACTCACATATATTAAAGGGGTGTGACAACCTTTTCATCTGGTTGGATGTTTCACGATCCACCAGTCGGCTATCAGATTACAGTACTATGGCTCGCTTGGTATCCGCAAGAAGTCGAAGAGTCCTCTTTTTGGGCAATTCGATATCCCCGCAGTACCAAATTTAGCGGCTTTTGGTAAGGCTTCGCTACTAATTAGCCAATTTAGTAACTACCAGTTATCCCCCGTGTAGGATTGCACTGGCAGACATTTCTCTTCCTTAACCTTTAGCCGCTAGGAATAATCATCAGAATTAACTGGCTTTGCCTAGCGTTGCCCAGGAGCACCACTTGGAGGTAGGTTATAGGCCATTGTATCACGTCTCTGGCAAGCCAGTTCATAATGAATACAACTTTTGCTCCCAAGAGAGCTTGACAGTCCAGAACATTGTGAACGTTATGCTGCAGTCGAATAAGAACTGGGTTACAGCCCATAAATTCATTATCATAGTACACTGTGATAGCTGATTAGTCCTCGTGACGTAATACCTGAAGGCAGTAATGCGGGGATAGTGGACGGTGGACGGGATTATTGGTTTAGTACGTAGACAGCAAACCTCCAAAAAAAAAAAAGATGGACGGACGGACGGACATTGCTAAATTGACTTATAAAGTGATTAGAGTCGATCGGTATAATTAAAAATTGGGTCTAATTCAAATATTGTTGGTAGTTACTCGAAGTATCACTTGCAACTATTTTCTCCCATCTTTTAGCATACGGATTCCGCATCTAAAGAATACTATTATTGAAAGAAATATGCTAACTTTGATATATTTTGCAGAGTTTGCGATGAGATTAATATGTTATACTTTATTGATTTTAATTGTTGCACTTAAAAGAAGCCATGAAGCTTACCTGGCCACAGCAGCGGGAACGATCAATATTTTTTTTTTATATATATTAGCATTTTATAAACTGTTGTTAATTTTTTTTTTTTTTGGTAATACCATTATTATTTTCAGCATGCTTAACATAATTTAATTAAAAGTTAACATAAATCACTTATATTTTGAAAAAGAACAAACAAACATAATCATATCATTAAATCCCCAATTTAATGGCATCATCTTTTCAATTCTCACACAAAAAATAACAAAATTTCTTTTTTTTTGTCTTAAAAATAAAATTACGAATTCAATAATTTGGCGTGACAAATTAATGATTTTATTGAAATCACAAAACACTACAAAATATTTGAAACTGTCACATGCATTTTTTAGTGATATATTTAGTGTCTCAATTTAAAAATTTTTTTTTAAAAGATATTTTCAAGGCTTCTTTTGCAACCAAGTACACGATACTTTACACTTACTACTGAACTCATAAAAATCATAAATAATGTCATAATTAAAATTTGTATTTCTCAAGTTTACTGGGATAACAGATATACAACACATGTATATTCATATATACAAACATTCAAATGCTTACATACTCATACATTCTTATGAGCTATGTCTGCTGTATTGATTTTGGGTTTGGTTGACGGCAACACCTACATGTACCCGGGCAAGCAGACAGTTAAACAGCCCAACAAAAAAGAGAAATCATTATAGGAATAACAAGAAGTCCATTATAAAATTTGCTTGTTTTATTAGGTTTTAATAATGAATTAATAATTCTGTCATCGTGGTGGGATCAAAGAGACTAAATACACACCATAAGGAATCTACAAACACATTTTGACAACATTAAATATCATTAATGGGTTATGCGATGCGATGAAAACCATTTTTTTGTATAACAATTATGTATTCCCCCCAAAATATTTAGACTCAGGTACTGAACAGTTACTGCTTCTAATGCCTAAGAATTAAGTACTCGTCCACAACGCGTAACGTGGAACGCGAAATATTAGTGGAAGAACGTAGTGAACGACTTTCGGTTGTAGTTTATCATGATATGGTAAACAAACAAAAATTGCGCTTCTGGGGTACTGAAAATCCACGTATCATTTATGCCGGAGCTCTCATCGGATCTTATTTTTCGAGGACGCAGTGGGTAACCGGTTACTGTGACTGGCGACCGATATAGAACCATTTATTTATTTTTTATTTATTTATTTAATTCAGCTACAATATAGCAAAAATTGAGCAAAAAATTTAAATATTTTACAAAAATAATACAAACTTTAAATACAGTTATAAACATAATCGTGAGAGTTCAAGTAAGTCGTTATTTTTCTTTTAATAACATCGGCGAAAATTGTTCGGAATGGATCGAAGTTGATAAAATTTGATCTTTGGAAATTCAGGTAAACAAATTCACAAGATCGAAGTCGTCGGTTCGGAACATTTATACATTTATTCCAAGAAGGCATTCAGAATCAATTTTACTATGAACTAAGTTGAGGATGAATGTTATATCAAAAATGATTATTCTACTTTTAAAATTTGAAAGCTTTCTAAGAGCCAAACTATTGCATTCCACCAACTTTTTATAAAACAAAAAACACTATTTGCCTTATTAACAGTCATGATAACATGAGAATTAGTTTTGTATCATGGATGATATATTCGTTCAAAGATTGCGAATATTTAGAGGAGGTCATATACCGAAAATGTACATTTTGAAGAATGCATTTTCGGGCCGCCCATTATCTTTTTTTTTCTGTCGATTTGACGAGCGCCCAAATTGACGGCTACAAACATATTTTTTGGGGTCTATATGCACATTCTCTAGACTCTGAGAGTTCTCAAAGGGCCAAAACTATTTAAAATGCGCTAAGCAATGATGGCGTCCACTTGACCACATCTTCAAAATATATTAGAAGAAACATAAAGGTCCAAATGCACGAAGATAAGAAAAATATGCTATTCCTGGATTTCGAATTTTAAAAAAATTTGGATATATAACTAAAAACAGTTAGAAAATTATAATCGGGCTAGACGATCTATACGGTGTCCAATGCCATGAGTTTCAAGAAAGGATTTTAATTCCTACTTTGCCGATGTCATAATTTAATATAGTAAATAAGCATAAACCTACTTATAGTACCATTGTTATCAACTTGTGGTCTGTTTCTAGTAACAGGTTCATATCGAATGGTAATTTAATGGGGACTAGGTCAATAATGAATATATCTTGCCAATATTTAATTATAAGGTACACATGGACACACAGACGGGCGGACAGACAGACAGGTAGACTGACGGACAGGCAAACAGACGGAGGGATGCTAAATCCACTCAATAATCCATCGGTATAATAAAATAATATAGATCAAATATTTTTGGTAGTTACAAACTTCAGTACAAACACAATGTACTCTGATCACAAATTGGTATAGGGTATAAATGGAGCGAATATTAATCGATTATTAAAGAAGCTCGATGATACATTCGCAGATTTCATTTCAAAATTCTGCTTCGAAGAACAAACTTATTATCACAGCTGCCAGCTATTATTTTTACGATTTTATATGATGATGATGTCATTCCTTTAAACACTAGGCGTTGAAATACTCATTGGTTCTGTGGGTCATTATATCAAATACTCTCAGTCTCATGGATCAATTAAAAATCTGCGAAATCAACATAGGTAAAAACGTTAGAATTGAATCGGAAAATGCCTTCTGCTCTGAATCCGGATACGATATTTATTGTTGTGATTTCAATATCAAGGACGATAGCGAAGTGATGCAATCCCAAAGTTGCATCGATGTTGTTTTTAATCCACTCTTGGGACTATGTTTGGAATTTAGCCTTCTATGGGCCAAAATGTAGGGTCATCAAGCGGCTGCATTTATCCGATGTACTTGTATATTTTATAAAATGGTCCCTAAATTTGACGAGTTGGCAAGTTTCGTACAAATTCATTACATTTTCTTTCTGGGAAAGATGTATTAATTTCTGCTTACCCCCAAAACCAAAACGCAATCGTGGCTTTTTTAGATTTTTTTCCTTTCCCGCAACTTCTTTAACGACTTCAGTTGGGATATGTAAACAAACTTTAAAATTTCGGCGATGAAATTTTGTTTTCAAAACACTAATTCCAAACACTAATTATCAATTCTTCAAATAACTTTTATATATGAGGGCGGTTTGACGTTTTGAATAAAAGCTTCTTTTTTTTTTTTAAAAAAAGTGTTTTATTTCTCAACATGTTTTCTTTTAGCGCGATACATTTAGTCCAGTTTTTTTTTTTAATTTTTTTATTCCTTCCAAATAATAAATGTTTGTTTTCATGGTAACAGAAAGGGCTAAATCCGGAAAATTTGTTGGATAGCCCGATTTATAGATTTTTGCCATGATGACTACACACGTGTATTCTTCGCCAAATGCGGTCGCTTTTGCTTCAAATCAGTGTCGAATCTTTCCAGCATCTGTGAATAATATTCGCCGGTGAACGCTTTACACTTTTCAAGGTATGTTGAATCACACCGTATGCATCGCAAATAATTGTAGCCATGACCTTATTTGCCGACATATCGACTTTGGATTTCTTGGGTACGTTGACCCAGAAAACTCAACTGCTTTGACTGTTCTTTGGTCTCCAGTATATTATGATGGATAAAAGTTTCGCCAACGATTGCGAAACGGCGCAAAAACTTCTTTGGTTTGCGGGTGAAGTGATCTCATGGTTGCGGCCATGGGTGAGTGTAAGCAATCGTGGCACCCATCGGATCCTTTTTCCATGTCCCGCCTCAGCTGCTTCACGCTCTTCCACTCTCCGATATCCAACACCACTTCAAGAATTTTATCAACGATTTCTGGGCTGACGACCGCTTTTGGGCAAGCTAAGCTTTCGGCGTTACTTGTGCTAAATAGAGTAAACCACTTCCTAACCATTGAAGTTGATGGTGCAGGGCCCATATTATTTATCAAACTTTTCCTTCGTTTCGGTGATGATACTTTTTCGGCAGAGAACAATGTTTTTATTTATTTATTTAAAGGTACTTTACAAACATTTATATAATACATAAAGGAAAATAGTGTGGGCTACTGGGCCATGACACATAATGTTTTTTGAGGACATGAAATTTCCATTTTACCAAAAATTTTCTAGTGGCTGTCAAATACAAAGTAAATGATGCAGCTTGCTCAAAGTCTTGCAATAGTCTATTAGCAGATGAGAGCAGTAGTGAGTTTCAATTAGCTGCAAACGAAGTTGAAAAAGTCAGGCATTCCCTTAAATAAATCAACTTAACTCTTGCATTAAATATACAGTGCGTTCATAATAAATTGCTTTTGTGGATCGAAATGTGATCCACATTTAAATTTTGTGAAGACAAGTCAACTACGAATAGTGAATAAAGATGTCGCAGAAGAATTCACGACACAAATTGGGTAATAAACGTCGCACAGTGGCGCCATTTGAGTTTTTTTTCGTTGCAAAAACCATATCTTTTGAACCGAATAACATAATTGAACAGTTTAAACAGCATATGATAGATAACTGTTCAGCCTATGAAATGAGCGTTTGGAAAGGGTGCTACGCTTTGTAGGAGCCTACTTATGGGTTATCAAAGTTAAAATTTGTAGAAAAATAAATTTTATCGTAACTAAAAAAAATTATTTTTACATTTTTAGATTGTTTTTATTTTTTTTCTTTAGGGTTTTATGTTTTAAATTATTACCCAACAAATTAAAAAAAATTACTTCTTTTTTAAATTTATTTTTTCAATTTTCTGTAAAATATTCATCACAATTCGTAAGAGAAGGTATGTATATCTAAAAGACTAATCATTTCTAAACTATAATTATTTTCTAACTCTATTCGTGACTTCACATGCCGCAGGGAAGAAATAAGTGGATCGGAAGAAGCTGCCAACATGTTGAAGAGGTCCTCATTTTGCCTTACCCTTGATGCTTTGAATGTGTTCTGCAATCTATATTTTTTATAAAATTTGTTAAGAGATTGCTGTGCTTCTTCAGAAAGCTCTCCAATTGGCAAAGACTGGTACTCAATTATATCTTTGCCATGCGCCAATATTTTATGGACGGTCGGGGTCAACTTCTTCTGTGGATACATTTCTGCTAAAAGAGATGCAGTTTTCGATGCATATTCTCCATATTTTGTAGAGTTGACATTTTCTTTGCAGTTTAAAACATTCAAGATCGTTCCCAATCTTTTCACGATTTGATTGTCAATTCAAGTGATTCTAGTTACTGCCTCATCATTTTCAAAAATCTCCTAGAAGTGCTTCCATCGTTTGAGTTACCGTATCCGTGCTTGGGACAGTCTACTTTTAGTCCAACTTGTTTAAAAAAAGCATCCTGTATTTGCTTCTTTCTGATCTTTTCCTTATCCTTTATTGATGTATTTTCATCGAAGTTTTCCTCCTCTTGTGGTAGAGTATACGCCAGTTTTAGCAAGAACTCCATACACCTTATCCTTGCGTGCAATGGTGACATTCCATATTCGTAATTCTCCTCGTTTGTAGAATCGTTTAAATTACCAAAGTTCTTCTGACTCTTTTTGCAAATCGGGCATGATAATGTTGAGGTTGTTCCTGTCAGTTCGTTTACGACTTTTCCGTCAACCATGGTCAGGTGGAACTCGTAATTGCATTCAATATATTTTCCTTCTCCAATTTGCAGCTTTGTAGGCATAATCCTGCTTATTTGTTCTTCAATGTCCTTCACCGTGGTCCTTATGAGTT
This sequence comes from Cordilura impudica, assembly GCA_963682025.1. NCBI lineage: Eukaryota > Metazoa > Arthropoda > Insecta > Diptera > Scathophagidae > Cordilura > Cordilura impudica. The sequence goes on along the minus strand of OY821517.1, from coordinate 317,895,816 downwards.
CTGCCGATTTCCTTGCAAACTGAAACATTATTGGTCGGCAATAATGCACTGATGACGGACGTGGATTTTTCCAGTGTAGGGAAACATCAGATTTTAGCCGCAAAGGAACAACAGATGCCATAAACATATCTCCGTCCGATATTGTAGCGTCATCGGAAGATATCCTTTGCTTATAAACGCTTTGTCCGGATGATCCATCGCAGCCCCATTTGCTGATCAATGTCAGTTTCTCAGGAAGAATTTTCACCTCATTTTCAGGAAGACCGTTTTGCCGTATGGCCCATGAGATCCTGCAGATTGGCTTTCACAGAGACTTCCGTAAACTCCGTATGCAGTGGTCGTGAATTTATTTTGGCTTGCGTAATATGCTTGTATCCTGGTAAAACGTCAGCCCCGTGTCACATCAAGGATGCCCGTAGTATCTCATATTTTTCTTTGGAAAGTTGTAAGTCCATAAACAAGGCCAACGCTTCTTCGGAACCATACTTTTTAATGTGTGCGTTTGTGGGCGTGGGAACGCTTTCCTTAATCCTTTTTAGTCGCAGTGGGCTTGCATAAGCAACAGATTTTGTAATCTGCGACCTAACTCTTTCACTATCCTTTGTATATTTAATAGACAGCGCGTCCGATAAATGCTTCGTGGTCAAGTCATTGGTGGCATCGGCAAGTTTCCTCTTTCTTGTGAAATTGAACACTCAATACTCAATACTTTTTTTTGCCTTCCTTTTGCTCCTCTGGTTGATGTGGTGGGTTTATTTACTGCGAATATATCCGGGATGGTGTCTTCATTAAGCCAGTCCTCGTATTTGGAGTTGAAGTTCTGAATGGTTCGATTAGATTTCACCCATTTTACCTTAATATTTGCATATATCAGATAAAAATTATTTTTTATAATTTTGCTTCTCTCAATATTTCCGTATAAGCTATCAAGTTCTTCTAAAGCAGCTTCCGTGAAAAACTTTGGTGTGGTTGACCTTCTAAACAGTTCAAATAATTTTAAATTGTTTAACGCCATGGTTTCAGTACTTGTTGCGCCAACTTTCAGTCGTAGACTAATCCAGGCATTATGCTTATTTTGCAATATATATGTTCCCTGCATACATATGGATTTAGGCTGAGTTATGCAATTTTGATATTATGCTCGTGTCTAAAGAAGATTTGTGCCTACCTGGAGGGACCATAAGTCAATATTGTTCTTGACCATTTGTACTCCAAAGTAATTTTTAAGTGAGGTGCGTACCTGCGAATTTCAATGAGTAGTTTTTTGTGCATCCTGTGTCTGTAACAGAATATTGGGAGTAAACTTTCGCAGAGGCTCCCAGGTAGACAACCGACTTAAAATGCAATTTTCAAACTATTAGATCAAACTACTGTCAGTCAAAACATGTAAGAATGCCCGCCATACAATTTCTGCAACCATGTCTTTTTAACCTTTTTTACCTCTAGAAGCCAAACGGGCACGCGCGGGCAGATAAAACCTTTTGAATTATGTAAAGAAATAATCAAAGAACATGTTTTGCAAATATGGCAAATATCGAAAAATATAGATTTTTTTTATTTTCCGTCAAAGTTGAAAAATAGTGAAAAAACGGATAGTTTTTAAATAGTGATTTACCAGGAGAAACACAAAGCAGACAGTTAATTTTTTTTACCATTATACATTTATTAAATACATCAATCAATACAAACAAAAAATAAGGCGATTCGTTACCTATTTTTCGTGATATTACACCTGAAATCGCAACAAATTGACTAAAAATTGTGTGTTTTTTTGAAAACCGAAAGTCGGTCAACTTTGAACGGTTATATCTTCTAAACTAATAATGTGATATTATTAAGAGTAGCATATCTGAAATCGTTGAAAAGTTTCCTATAACATGGGTTTATTCAAAACTTCGTCGACGCATATGAAAATTTTGATTTTTGCAACTTCGTTTGCTCTACGGGCGCCACTGTGCGTCGTGCATTCATATGCTGATCCATACTAAGTTTATATGGAGAGCAGATAATGTACATAAGTAGTAAGATTATCTCAAACCTATTCAAAGAATTTTAAAGATAAGATTCTGGAAGACAATAGTTTTTTCTTGCACTCGTAGCTATTAAGTGCTAGCACCTTAAATGCTGTCCAAACATATAGAGATGTACGAGACAGTAAACGGCACCCACCCTGGTTTTTATACCCAGCACTGTGCATAATTTTTAAAAGCACGCTAAATACATAACTCGAATAAGAATATGTTTTGATTCCTGTAGGGTCCCTATTAAATATAAATATCTCACAAATGAAGGAAACCCAAATTAATAATCGTTAATATTTAATAATAATCATTATTTATGTGCCATTTTGCTGACTGCATATGAAAAAAGGCGCCTTCTTGTGCATTCATAAGACAACCTGCTGAAATATTTACGAAGATTTGCGTAAAAACGTCTCTTTATTTATTTTTGTTTGTTTTTTGGTTTTCAAAATGTTAACCAAATACCAAAAGAAATCAAATTGATATTGAAATAACTTTATTAAAAAACCTATGCTCTCTAAATATGCGGAGCGTTGAAATGAAAATTAGAATAAAAACACTAATTAGAATAACAGTATTTAACAGAAACTTTAGCGTAATTATTCAATAGCTTCACAATGGTCACAGTGCTAATGAACATTATTTTTTATATGTGCAAACTGTGGAAAGAGATCGAGCTGAAATCTGTAATAAATATATTCGATATTTCTAGAAAGGTCAAGGTTTTAAATAAGACTAATTTTACAAGGGTTGCGAATAAACCCTTTCAAAAATTGATATTACCTCTAAAATGTACGGTACAGGAGAATTGCAGTTACTCCAGGCCAAAGTCGGAAACTATTATGATTTAATTTTAATGGCAAAAACAATGCAAATATATATTAAGTAATAAAAAGCAGAAAACAATATTAAAACTTATTGACTTTAATTTAACTCTTCAATTTGTGAGAAGGTCCCTGGAGACCTTTTTGATTTTTAAACTCTCATAACTCCTTAATGTTATATTTGTTGAATACCCGAACCGTACATGAATGGATTATAGCTGGTTTTGAAGCGATACAGTTTACATTCTATTGAGGTTTAATGACGTTTATTACGTCAGGTCCCTGTGGACCTTGTTCTACAGTAGTTTTGACTTCATTGCCTTGTTCTTAAGTGCACTTTGCCTATAACTGCGTAAAATGCACTTTTGTACCTTTCTTTAAGTGCACTTTCTGTACCTGCACATTTAAGATAAGCGCCTCATATTTTTGAAAGTTTTAAATTGCCTCTTACGAAAAACAAAATCAAAACAAGTGTAATGAAAAAGCGTTATTAAGTTTGTTTATTTTACAATCCCATTCTTAATGAAAAAAAAAATTAAAAAAAATACACACACAATATAAATGGTGATGTCGAATTTTTTTGATATAGAAAACGGTCAAAAATATCTTAAAAACGCTAAAAGCCAATTTAGTCATTTTAAAATCCCAAAAACACGAAAGAGGGAAAAAATAATCTATACCTGCACATATAGGTAATTAATACTTTACCTAAGTTACTTAATAGACTAATAGGTCTGTAGCTGTTTGGGTTATTTTTTGGCTTATTAGGTTTGATTATGGCTATAACCTTAGCATTTTTGAAATGGTTTGCGAAATAGTTGAGTTTGATGCGGCTGTTAAATATTATAACCAGTAATTTTAGAGGTTTGAGTGGTAGTTTCTTTAAGAGCAGGTTCGGAACATTGTCAAAACCAGGGGATTTTGAGGGTTTTATTGATGAGACAATATTCATTACTTCTTCAAGAGATGTATAAATTGTAGATTCAGAACTGGGATTTTCCTTCTTAAAATTATTTACTGTTGAATTTATTAATGTATCCGCTGAATGGTTGTAGTTCGAGTGAGGTAAATTGCTTGGACAAATGTATTTGCCAAGACTTCAGCGTTGTCCTTATCAGATGTTATTTTCGTATTTCTAACTTTGAAGTGAGAGATTTGAGATTTTTTCTTTTCCTCGCAAGTTCCTGCTTATTTTCCAAAATGATTTATCACCTGTTTTTAAATTGGATAATAATTGACACCATTTCTTATTGCGTTCCGAATTAATACTTTTATCAATATCAAGTGGCTTAGAAAATTGGTACATTGATTATACAAAGTTTGCTCGGCTATATTTGAAGATCGTTGGCTTTTTCTTTTAAAGCTTCTTCTTAGTTTTATATATTTCACAGTACTTTCTGGTAATGTATAATTATTTTGTTCAGTTATTTTAGGTGTAGACACATCCCTTGCTTCGAAAACTACATTTATAAATTTTTGAATTTCCTGATCAAGCCTTGGTATTGTATATATCATCGGAATATAACGTGATTTTAATGTTTAAAAAATTCATATAAGTGTTCCAGTTGGTTGCACTATAATCATAATAATTGAGGTCAACCTGCTAGGCCATTGATCTTTAAAGCGGAGTTGCTTAAAATAATATCGACTGTGGAATTAAAATAATATCGACTTGATTGCTGTAGATTATTTGAACGGCAATTCCAAGAAAAATGTTTGGCATTTAGGTCACCAAAAACTATATATTCTTTGGTGGAAGGTGTAAGGTTCAAGATATCAACACAGAAGTTATGAGTATATCTTGGTGAATATAGCGAAGATACAACAATAGGTCTATTATTTATAATAACTTCAATTGAGATGTTTTCGATTGATGAGGTGTTTGATATAAAGAGGTTTTTATGAGCGACAGATTTATGAATTAACAGAGCTACTCCTCCTCCTCTTGCATTTATTCTGTCACTTCTATATAAATAATAATATGATTTTCTGAAAAAATGTTTCATTCAAAGACGATATTTTAATATTTTCTCGTTCAATTAGTATCTCAAATTGTTTTAATTTAGAAATGTTTGAAGAGCCATTAGCATTCAAGTGAAGCATTTTGAATTCGTTTAAATTATTAGTATAATCCATGGGCGTATTTTACCATTGACATTACAACTTTGATTTGTTGTACTTTTGAAGTGCACCTATGCAAATCATCCATAGCTGTAATGAAAATATCAAAAAGCTCATCAATGCTATATAAATCGTTGTTTGTTTTCAGCTGGTTAGCGTATGTGGCTTTGCTATTATTATTGATGTTATTGTTACAATTTGTGTTGTTGTTACTTAAATTTGGGAAATCAACCTTTGATTGAAATGAAACATTTTGTTGTTGCCTGCTGTTGTTATGACTTTTGGAAGTTACTCTTGTTCTAGTTTCCAAATAGAGAGAACGTAACCGACAGTTGATGTCGTTTGCAGAGTGATCAGTTCTCTATTTTCCATGTTTTTTGCAATTAAAGCATGTAAAAACAGCTGGTCTTTTTTCATTTGTGTTAAATGGACTCACACTTGTATGATGTTGTTCTGCACATATCATACAGGCAGCACTACGATGACAATGTTCACCGCCATGGCCATATATTAAGCAGTTCCAGCATTGAATTGGTTTATTTCTGGATCTAGATTTGTATTTTTTCCAAGAAATTATGATATTGGAAATTGTCCTTACATTTTTTAAGGCAGTTGGGTTAAAATTTTTACGAATAAATTGAACTTTGTAAACAGCATTGTTGTTCGAACTGAATTTGGTGACTATTTCAGCCACCGAAGAAGGGGATAGGTTGTAGTTTTTTAACTCTTCGGTGATGTCCTCAGAGTTTATGCGGGGTAAACCGTGTAGAAAGGTTGTGTATAACCTATTATCTTTGGAGCCATATGAATGAAACTCCATTTTACTCTCTTTAAGAATTTGCTTGTAGCATTCATACAATTCTTTAGTTGGAGCAAAAATTTTGGTACCAATTGAAGTACGTTTGAAAATACAATCTTTACCAAGTAGTTTTCGCATTTCTGCAAATGAGGCGTTGGCTTCTACAACTATAGGTGGAGGTTTGTGTTGTTTAATATCGTTTATATTTGATGCAGGTGTTACGTCCATATCATTTAGGCCAGCAAGCAGGCTAAATCTGTTGCTGGAAGTTGACGCGATGTTCGTGTTAACAAGGAGCAAGGAGCTTTCTTTTAGATGAAGATTTGGCCCCTCGGGCCATCGCTAAATTTTTATTCCTGTTTTAAGCTGAATTGACTACCACGTGAGTCCAAATGAGATCAAGAATAGGCAATGGCAAAAACCAAAATATACACTTGTTGTTAATTTTAAATAGTTGTACTCTAAGCGCTTTAATTATTTACACGACCGTTCGTAAAGAGAATTATATTCGAACTGATTATTATGATTATAAATGCTGTAAAATAAATAAAAATATTACTCCTCCTTTACTCTAACTTAAGAACGTTTTTGGCTTATCTGCACATAAAGTCGTGCATAAATTGGATGTGCAGCTATGTCAAAACTACTGTATTATAAGAAGAATTGATAACGCAAATAAGCGACGGGAGCGATTTATTAACAATAAAACTGCTGCTATTGACGCTTTTTGACAAGTGTTGCAGAGCAAGATGGCGGCAGCTAACATCCCGCACGATTCGCGGTCCGGGGACGAGCAATTATTCCCATATAGAGGCCGGACTCGGTTTACACAGTACATTCCGTACAAGCCAGCCAAGTACGGAATAAATGTATGGTGGCTGTGCAATTCGAAATCATTTTATTCCCTCAATGGAATTCTGGGAAGTTGCCTGATCAAGAGCGTGAGCTAAATAAAGGGCAGAATATTATGTATCAATTAGGCCGCCCAATTTATGCTGAAAACTTTATCTTCACGTGAGTTTCTAAAAAGTCCTGCGCGTTCAGTTTACAGCTTATTGTTTGGTTTCTACGAAGGTGATTTATCACTGTGCTTATATGTTCCGAAGAAGAATAAAGTGGCAATTTTGCTGTCTACAATGCACTATACTTGGGATGTAGACACAACTGGAAAAAGGAAGCCAATATGAATAAATTCGGCGTGGATACAACGGAAACGATCAACAAACCGCTGGCCGCCTGCAATGTTCTACAACATGGTAGATATTGCTGCATTAGCTGCGTTTATCATATATTATGAAATTAAGCCAGTAAATAAATCGATAAGCAACGTTCATTTTTGCAATTGCTCACGACACAATTAGCACTGCGTAATATTGCAGAACGAGCCATCAGTGGACGTATAACGAGCTATTCTAGGATTCGTAAATGTAAAATAAAGCAAAGTAAAGGTAAAATAAAATAAAATAATTTGTCCCTGTAGGTAGTAGCAAGATCGACAGCAGGTGCTACATCTTTTTTTGCGCCTCGATCAAATCGGCCCTAATGTCGATTAAGGACGCCAGCGTAAACTCAGAGCGTATTGTTTTACGTGCAACAAAGCTGTTTATGTCCTGAGCATTCAACATTGTTGCATCGTTGCAACAAATATAATTGGGCAAATATAATTCCTGTAGGAAGACTCCTCGTCATATCATCTGTATAAAGCTGCTTCCTGACCTTTGCTTAAATCTTAAAAAGAACAGAGATATAATACAGATTTATTTCAAATCTTGTTTGTATATATTTTTGCAAATATAAGTGACTTTATTAAATAAGGTCGTGATCGATTCAGTTTTCGACCTAGTCCTCATATAAATATATCATCCGATATGAATTTGTTCTTGTCTGTAGGCAACAAACTCATAACAATACAACTCAAATTTTGTTTATTTTTTTTTTTTTTTCAATATCCAATTATTTGGTGTCGTATATGTAGTTGGTCTAGAACAACTAAAATTTTCTTACTTGGATTTCTTATAACATTGGAGCAGGAGGTATCATTAAACTAATTTGTTTTGCAAGCCATGACTTGCAGCTGCCATATAGGAAGCGCTGGGCCAGAAGGTTTTGAAAGTATCCATAACCAGCAAAACTTGAAAATGACGGTCCTCATATGAATATAAAATGAGTATAAATTGTCATAAAATCGTTTACCTTTTTAAAATGGAAAAAATTTAAATTCTTATCTGATATGTCAATATAATCCGATATTAATTATACCCTCCACTCCAGTGTGCAGAGGGTATATAAAGGGTCCGCCAACTAACTTTTTTTTTTTTTTTGAAATGCTATAAAAAAAAAAAAAAAAAAAAAACTGAATATTATCTCAAATTTCTTTTTTTATTTGAAAGTACAATCCTTCCGGTGGTTAACAATGGAAAATAATTTCATTCGAATGGCTGCCTCGGCTGGCCATGCAGTAGCCTACACGATCGGTCCAATTTTTAAGCACATTATCGATTGTGTGCAGCTGTATTTCACCAATGGCTTCACGAATATTGTCCTTTAAAGCATCAATTGTCTCTGGCTTGTTGGCGTAACACTTATCTTTGAGGGCACCCTACAAATAATAGTCCAACGGTGTCAAATCGCAGCTCCGAGGTGGCCAAACGACATCAGCTCTGCGGCTGATAATGCGATCTTCAAAAACAGGGCGCAAAACATCGAGTGTAGCTTCGGCTGTGTGGCACGTAGCGCCGTCCTGTTGCCAATATCCTCCTCTTAAATTTTTGTGCAAACATTCGTTCAACATGGTCCGATAACGATCGCCATTGACTGTAACGGCCACTCCTTGCTCATTTTCGAAGAAAAATGGCCCAATTATGCCTCTGGACCAAAATCCGCACCAAACAGTGACTCGTTTTGGGTGTATCGGCTTTTCAATGTATGCGTGCAGGTTTTCTGTGCCCCAAATGCGACAATTTTGCTTGTTTACATACCCGCCAAGATCAAAATGAGCTTCATTTGAAAAGATGATTTTTTTTTGGCAAAATAGGCATCTTCTGTAAGTCGATCGCAGGCCCACTTAGCGTAGCGAAAACACATTGGATGGTCAGTTGTCTTCAACTCCTGAACCAATTGGACTTTGTATGGCGTCATACCGAGGTCTTTATGCAAAATTCGTCTCAATGATGCCTCCGAAATGTTAAATACTTGAGAACGACGGTGAATTGATGTTAATGGCGCTTCACGCACACTTTCTGCCACAGCAGCAATATTCTCGGCTGTACACACTGTTTTTGGCTTTTCACGCTTTGGTTTATCGATGAGGATGCCAGTTTCTTTCACTTTTTTCACAAGATAAGGAACATACGGAGCTGACGGTGCTTCTCTTCTTCCAAAATCCGTACGCAATTTTCGCACACATTCTGCAACATTACCATGATTTTCAAAGTAATGTCGCAATATTTCCCAGCGTTGCTCAAGCGTATACACAACCATATTCGTTCAGCGGAAGGATAAAACTAATTATCTGTCAAATCAGACATGAGCTAAGTGTTACCATTCACGAATTAACCACTAGTTGAAAAAAAAACGTTAGATGGCGGACCCTTTATAAGTTTGTCATTCCGTTTGTAGTAATTAGAAAAAAAATTTTGGACCCCATAAAATATATATATTTGTGATCCTTATAACAACCGGAGTTGATATAGCGATGTCCGTCTGTCCGTCTGTCTGTCTGTGGAAATCACAATGGCGGCATCAACCGGGCAGCTAGGGTGCTCGTTGAAGTAAGAAATCATTCACTAACATTCTGAAAAGTTTGCTATTTAAAATCGTCCAAATCGGTCGATTAGGGCCCGAGATTTGAATGAAGAACTAAAAAAAGTCTTGGAAAAATATAATTTTCTATGTTGTTCTTGTCACGATCACGCCCTGAATAGTGCAGCTACAGTAATCCTTTTTAGTAAGAATGATTTACCAAATTCATGGGAAGATTTCTATTTCAAAAATCATTAAAATCGGCGGAACAGGTCTAGGGAAATCTCTGGAAAAGTAAAAAAAAAAAAAAATTAAAAATATGATATTTCTATATTGTTCTTGTTGTTATTCTAAATGTTGTGTTGTTGTCATAGCTGGACGTGTTGTTTTTGTGGTCGTTGTGGTAATAATATAATAAAAACTAACCCTTTGTACATTTTTTATTAACTTTGGTAGAAAAATTTAAAAGTTTCCATTGTTTTGGCATCACCCTAAAAATTTGTTAGATCATTTCTGTTATTACCGCGAGCCTGCCTGAAAAATTTCAGATCAAATGGCTCACGGGAAATTGGTTAAAATCGATCCAAAATTTTTTCGACAAGCAGACACTACGAGTTAATATAAAGGGAGTAAAAATTCACCAACATCTAAAGCAAATAATGCTAAAATACCTAGTTGTTAATAAAAAAAAACCATGTAAATATAGCAAAAAAAGCTTTGCAATATTTATTTCTATTTTAACATGAATGTTAATATTTTCAACTGGATATCATACAGAACAATGTTAAGAGTACGCACGGGCTGGTCTTTTATTTCATACGTAGTTCTACATAGTTGTATAGAATTATTATTCTGCTTTAACTACAAAATATCTGATTGCGATTACATCAAATTTTTAAAAATTGTTTATAATTACTAAAGCATTATTATTCACATAAATACAAAATTGAGATTTTTAAATTTTCCATTCAAATTTAAGAAAATAACAATTCTAAAAACTGGAATTAAAAATTTCCAATTATAAATTACAATTAATTGAATTTCAGAAAATTATATCAAAACGTCGGAAATTATAATTTTAAATTTAGAAGACATCAATTGCATCTTTAATATATAAATTTTATTCGTTAAACACAAATTGAAATTCCAAAAAAAAAAAAACACCAAATATTTATGTTTACATTTAAAAAAAATATTGCCATTCAGGAGAAATTAATAGCTTTTCAGTACCGCTTCTTTTAACGATAGTCGAATCGTTAAATAAAGAAAATTGCAAAATTATCAGTAAAATTTGTAAACGATATTCGCTATTGTTAAAGTTGTTGTTATCTAAACGACAACCATTTTTGTGTTGTTTATTCAATCGATAAAAACTTAAATTTTTAGGTTGAAATGTCGTCATACATAAATAAAAATCATAAAATTGTGAAAATATTTAGCTTTAATTAAAAAACTTTTTTATTCATATTCAATTCATTATTTCATTTTCAAATAAATACACAGAAATATTAGTAAAAAAATAAAGATATTAAACATATACATAAAATCATCCTGTCAAACACGAAGTAATTTGTTTTTTTTCTACTCTTCTTTGTGTTTTTCGCTTATTTTGACAGAGATGCCACTCGTTTACAATTTAAATAAATAGAAAAATAGATTTGTCGACTGTCGTTAAGATGTATGTACTTAGTGGATCACTTAATCCTTAGTGCAAACAACAATAGCTGTCGATATATTTTGCGATTGTCGGATCGCTGAAAGTTACAGAATCGCACTACAGAAAACATTAATTTATATTCAATGAATTTTAGAAAACGTCAAATGATATTTAAGAATTCGAACATAAAAACTGTTACATAAGTAAACGCAATTTGATGAGAATGTTATTTTTTATATATAAATTTTCACAATTTTTTTGGATGAAAATTTGAAGTTTTTCAGAAAATAAAGAGATTAAATTATTTTATTTAAAATGTTTGGGACATCTGGTTTTTTGCGTTTGGCATCCCTAATTTGAATATTTATTATTATAAATTTATTCTCTATGTTTTCCAATTATGGCAATATTATAATAAAAAAATTAAGAGAGTTTTTTTTTGGTTATTATTTTGTTACACCATCCGACCTATATGTCCGCAATGAAGAAATATTTGGCCAGTTAAAAGAAACTATACAGCCATCTCCAATTAGCACGATTTAATGCATATAGCCACCCTACACAACCATTACCTTTGCAATGGAGGTTAGGGTGAGCTATTTAATTAGCAAAAACTAAATTAAACGAGAAGTTTTGTCATATAACCGGAAACGCATGCATATAGGTATATAACCTAAATGCATGCCGATCCGCAACCACGATGACCAAAAAGCAAACACCGAAATAAATCCGAAATAATAGAAAAGACGAAAACCAACCCAAAGAATTTGCTGAAATAATTTGGTATTAAGTTTAACAAATTGTTTACTTTTTCATTTACATTTATTATCAACAGTCAAACCGAGGTGGAGGGTATCAAAGATTCGGCACAGCCGAATTTAACACTCTTACTTGTTTTTTTATAAGAATCATATCCAAATCTTCATCGAAATCGGATTAAATATTTAAGTATTTGGGTGTACTTTCGTAAAGCGCATACCTCCGATCAGTATGAAATTTGGTATTCTAACGTATTTTGACTTGCTAATCACGAATATCATAGTGAAAATTGCCGCAAATGGCGAACTATCCTGACGGATTTATACACTTTAAGCTTTCCCATAGAATGCACCACGTGAAGGTAAAGTCTATAAGCATTCCTTGTGTGTGTGGGTGTGTGTATTTGTTGCTACGGTCGCATTGTGGTTGCATTTGCATTTTCTTTGGCATACGAACTGACCACAGCCCAAACGTGATTCGTACAGTGTCATGTACTTATTATGTATGTCACAATATCTTGTGGTAGGGATCATTTCAATGTCGCATAACAATTGCAAAGTTTTTACGTGATCTTGCAATATCGAGCTTAAATGGACGATGTTATAATTCCGATCCATTATGATTTGACCGGAATTACAGATTATACAATTCAAATACAAATTCATCGCTTAACTTTCAATATTTTCCGCAGTAGTAGCTTCACTCGGAATATTTGCCGCTGTTGTAGTTTCAAACTGCAGATTTTACGCTATAGTAGCTTCGCTCTAAATATTTTCTGCTGCAGTTCATGAACTTTGACTTTTTTCCACTGTAGAAGTTTAAATCTAAATAAATCGGTCAGAATAGTGCTGTAATGAACAGCGGAAAAAACAAGTTTTTTTTTCCGATTTTTATACTGAAAACGGCACTTGCGGCAATTTTCACTATGATATTCGTGATGAGCAGGTCAAAATACGTTAGTATACCAAATTTCAGACCGATCGGAGGGATGCGCTTTTCGGAAGTTTATCCAAATATATGACGAAGTTTAAAACAAGAAAATATATTAAAACTTCAAGGCCTCAAGATCCAGGGCCCAAATTCACGGGTTTTTTGTTTCGCATTTCTCGCTTCCAAATCAACACAAATTCATGTTTAAGTAAGTTTATGAATTCTTAAAACATTCAATTTGAAATCCTTAAACTTTGCGGTCAAAGTGTACGTTGTCTCAAATGCAAAATCAATTTCAAATTGTGTTTTTTATTTATTTTCGTTTTGGTAGCGAGTGGCATGCAATTTGGTGTGTGGCATTTTGTGTTGAAAAACATAGAAATTTATGATCATTACTCCAAAAAAAGAACAACAACAACAAAACAAAATGCTAGAAATGAACACATTATTTTTTGCAAATATTATGTTTTTATTGAAAAATAATATGAATCACGTTATGAAATAATCATTCTAATAATATCTAGTAATTCTTAGAAATTTGATTCTACAGAATATAAATTCCAATAATTGCTTGTTGCATTAGTTTATTGAATGAATTCTGTCCTACATAATTTTGTTTTTTTTTTTATTTTTTTTTGTTATAAACTAACTATAACAGTTTTATTTAATAATTATGCATGTAATTTGCTTGTAAAATTACGTAAAAATAAATAAATGCTCGATATAAATTATGATGTAAATAATTCGATTGTTTATTGCAAAATAGCCTAATTTGCTTATATTGCATAAAAGCATAGTGGAAATCTTGACGTCATTATTATTTTTTTTGAGATCTAGATCATCTTGTTATGAGCTCTTCAGTGCTACACTCAGATAAAGTTAGCAGTAATTTCATGCAATTGCGAGTACACATATCATTAAAATTAACATATTAGAGCCTCTCCACAATCTGTCACCTAAAGTTCATTGGAAGCCTGAAATTAAGTCTAATCCATTTGTAATACATTTGCCTTGATTAAAGGGAGTGATTTGTATCTAAAATAATTTATAACCATAGCAAATTAAAGAACAATAGTTTTCAAGTAGCTACCGGTAATCTTATTTTATAATCTTCACAATGCTTAAGTACGAGTAGTATAGGACTTGAAGCTCACACCCCTTTTTTCTAAGATTGGTACGAGTATAAGAACACCAGGTAGTTTTCCATTGAACATAAACATTCGATATTTGCAAATTAATATTTTTTTTCCAACAAATATTCGATTGTATATGACACATGTTACCATTTCAGATTTACTATTAAATCATAATTAATTGATAAAATTTTGCCAGACTTTCTTTGATTATAGTGTCTGGTGGTATATTTAAAATTTCTGTTTATTAGATAAACTTCAGTTTTCGACCAACAACATTTCTTTATCTGCTAATTAGTGAAGGAATTGTGATAATACATTTAATGCAATATATGGCAAAAAATCTCATTCACTGCATAATAAATTTTAATTTAAAATATATGAGATTCTGATAAAAATCAAAATTAAGTAGGGTGCTCCACACACTGATTATAAACAATAAAATGTGCTAATAAATTTCTAAAATATTGGTTAGATGGGAATACCATATTCGGTTCGATTGTAGTTAAGAATATAGGCTTTCAGAATATTAATTATTGGAACCATATATTGAGTTACAAACGCCAATGTTAACTACCCTGAGATAGAAAAGGCTTTTACAGCTTGTGACTTTTTTAAAAGTGAACCGATTAAAAAAAAATTTTTAACTTAATGCAATTCTTGTCAAAAGGTTAACTAAAAATATGCTTATTTGTATCCATATTTGTATCGTTTATGCTTAGGCGATATTTGAATTTAAAAATCAAAATTTAAATTTTTCGCCAAAACCTATTTGATTTCTAACATGTAAGAGTGTTAAATTCGGCTGTGCCGAATCTTTGATACCCTCCACCTCGGTTTGACTGTTGATAATAAATGTAAATGAAAAAGTAAACAATTTGTTAAACTTAATACCAAATTATTTCAGCAAATTCTTTGGGTTGGTTTTCGTCTTTTCTATTATTTCGGATTTATTTCGGTGTTTGCTTTTTGGTCATCGTGGTTGCTGATCGGCATGCATTTAGGTTATATACCTATATGCGTGCGCTTCCGGTTATGTGACATAACTTCTCGTTTAATTTAGTTTTTGCTAATTAAATAGCTCACCCTAACCTCCATTGCAAAGGTAATGGTTGTGTAGGGTGGCTATATGCATTAAATCGTGCTAATTGGATATGGCTGTATAATTTCTTTTAACTGGCCAAATATTTCTTCATTGCGGCCATGTAGGTCGGATGGAGTAACAAAATAATAACCAAAAAAAAAAACTCTCTCAATTTTTTTATTAAAATATTGCCATATTTGAAAAACATAGAGAATAAATTTATAATAATAAATATTCAAATTAGAGATGTCAAACGCAAAAAACCAAATGACCCCCAACCATTTTAAATAAAATAATTTATTTTCTTTATTTTCTGAAAAACTTCAAATTTTCATCAAAAAAAAATTGTGGAAATTTATATATAAAAAATAACATTCTCATCAAATTGAGTTTATTTATATAACAGTTTTTATGTTCGCAATTCTTAAATATCATTTGACGTTTTCTAAAATTCATTGAATTTAAATTAATGTTTTCTGTAGTGTGATTCTGTAAATTTCAACGATCCGACAATCGCAAAATATATCGACAGTTTGCACTAAGGATTAAGTGATTCACTAAGTACATACATCTTAACGACAGTCGACAAATCTATTTTTCTATTTATTTAAATTGTAAACGAGTGGCATCTCTGTCAAAATAAGCGAAAAACACCAAGAAGAATAGAAAAAAACAAATTACTTCGTGTTTGACAGGATGATTTTATGTTTATGTTTAATATCTTTATTTTTTTTACTAATATTTCTGTGTATTTATTTGAAAATGAAATAATGAATTGCTATTTAATTTTTTTATTTATATAAAAAAGTTTTTTAATTAAAGCAAAATATTTTCACTATTTTATGATTTTTATTTATGTATGACGACATTTCAACGTAAAAATTTAAGTTTTTATCGATTGAATAAACAACACAAAAATGGTTGTCGTTTAGATAACAACAACAGCTGACTTTAACAATAGCGAATATCATTTAAAAATTTTACTGATAATTTTGCAATTTTCTTTTTTTAACGATTCGACTATCGTTAAAAGAAGTTACTGAATCGCGGTACTGAAAAGCTATTAATTTCTCCTGAATGTCAATATTTTTTTTAAATGTAAAAATTTTTTAAATGTAAACATAGGTATTTGGTGTTTTTTTTTTTTTTTGGAATTTCAATTTGTGTTTAACGAATAAAATTTATATATTAAAGATGCAATTGATGTCTTCTAAATTTAAAATTATAATTTCCGACGTTTTGATATAATTTTCTGAAATTCAATTAATTGTAATTTATAATTGGAAATTTTTAATTCCAGTTTTTAGAATTGATATTTTCTTAAATTTGAATGGAAAATTTAAAAAGTGCAGTTTTGTATTTATGTGAATAATAGTGTTTTAGTAATTATAAACAATTTTTAAAAATTAGATGTAATCGCAATCAGATATTTTGTAGGTAAAGCAGAATAATAATTCTATATAACTATGTAGAACTGTTTTGAAAGCAAAAAACTCATTGATGAACTCGGTAACTCTATTTTGTAAAGACAACAAAAAGTTAATATGCCAAACCTATGTTCATATTTGTAAAAGAATAATGAAAATACGTATGAAATAAAAGACCAGCCCGTGTATACTCTTAACATTGTTCTGTATGATATCCAGTTGAAAATATTAACATTCATGTTAAAATAAAAATAACTATTGCAAAGCTAATTAGAACAAACAAAAATTGTGGCGCTATCTACTGTGGCATAGTCACGCTGAGCAAAATGAAGTGACACTCTGTTAATGCAAAAGAAATGTATCCCCACAACAAAATATTGCAGAATTTTATGTAAATAAAATAATATACCGACTTATTTCTAACATGCAGTTGTTATGGATATATGTACATATATAATATATGTATATTATTTGTATCATTTAGTATGTTTATATAAATTTATAAATAAATTTATATATACAATTTTTTTTTGCTATATTTACATTGTTTTTTTTTTATTAACAACTAGGTATTTTAGCCTTATTTTTACTTTAGATGTTGGTGAATTTTTACTCCCTTTATATTAACTCATAGTGTCTGGTTGTCGAAAAAATTTTGGATCGCTTTTAACCAATTTCCCGTGAGCCATTCGATCTGAAATTTTGCAGGCAGGCTCGTGGTAATAACAGAAATGATCTAACAATTTTTTTAGAGTGATGCCAAAACAATGGAAACTTTTAAATTTTTCTACCACAGTCAATAAATAAAAAAATGTACAAAGGGTTAGTTTTTATTATATTATTACTACAACGACCACAAAAACAACAAGTCCAGCTATGACAACAACACAACATTTAGAATAACAACAAGAACAATATAGAAACATCATATTTTTAATTTTTTTTTAAATTTTTTCCTGGACCTGTTCCACCGATTTTAATGATTTTTGAAATAGAAACCTTCCCATGAATTTGGTGGATGAATCATTCTCACTAAAAATGATCACTGTAGCTGTACGATTCAGGGCGTGATCGTGACAAGAACAACATAGAAAATTATATTTTTTTCAAGACTTTTTTTAGTTCTTCATTCAAATCTCGGGCCCTAATCAACCGATTTGGACGATTTGAAATAGCAAACTTTTCAGGATGTTAGTGAATCATTTTTTATGCCAACGAGCGCCCTAGCTGCCCAATTGATGCCGTCATCGTGATTTCCACAGACGGACAGACGGACTGACGGACAGACGGACATCGCTATATCAACTCCGATTGTTATAAGGATCACAAATATATATATTTTATGGGGTCCAAAATTTTTTTTTCTAATTATTACAAACGGAATGACAAACTTATATATACCCTCTGCACACTGGAGTGGAGGGTATAGAAATAATGACTATGAAAAATGTGGAAAATTTTATAAAATATGTCATACAAAATTTTGAAATATCTTGAACCGTTTAGTGAAAAATATGTTTAAAGTAGTAGGTATTTGATTTCAGACACAAGATTATAAACTTTTCAAAAATGTTGAATAATCTTTATTGAAATAGAAAATTTTTTATTAGAAATATTCAGTAATAGCCAATACTTTTCTAAAAGATTCGTTGCAAAATTTTTTGAATTACCTTAAATCGTTTGGTCTAAACATTACACAATTTTTCCAAAAATATTATTCATTCATTCGCTGTTACTAATCCAAAAATCTATTTTAATACCCTCCACACCACGTGCAGTGGATAAATATCAGTTTGTCGTTCCATTTGTAACGCATCGAAAAATTAATTTGTGATCTTGATCCTTATAACCACTCGAGGCGATTAGCGATGTCCGTCTGACCGTGTGTCTGTCTGTCACTGTCTATCTGTCTGAAATCACGCTCATTTTCAATATAAATCAATTACCTGGGTAAGCTTAGTATAATATTGTTCTCATTGAAAATATGGATATACCTCTAAAAAATGCTAAAAATTCAATTTTTTTTTGTGTTAATTCAGTAAGTATCATTAGTATAATTTTTGTTTTTTTAATTTTTTGTTTCCATTTGTTATTATATAGCGCAATAAGTCCAGATATTAATATAAACGTAAAACCTAGGTGGTGGGTATGAAAGATTCGACATAGCCGAATTTAACACTTTTACTTGGCAAAAGTAGTTTTTCTAAAAAAATACTTTTTTTTTTAAACTAACCTTTTTTAAGCACTGATCTATTTCTAAGCACCCTTTTTTTAGACGAGCCTTTTTAAAAAAAGAAGCAAATTTAAAAAAAAGTACTTTTTTTATAAATACATTTTTTAATAAATTACCTTTCTTGAAAAACTTTTTTTTTAAAGGGATCAAACTGCTATAATGCCGACTGCGTTTAGTAACGAATTTCTTTCGTGTTCTACGGAGTACTTACGGAACTTATAGGTTTTCTAGTCCAGTAAAAGAAAAATAAGTCAATTTTGCAAATAGTAATTAATTCTTTCTATAGAAGACACGATCATTGTTTTCTATAATAGAAACTGGCCAAGAAGAAAATTAATTAACTTTAAATTTAATTGGTATTCGTATTTAAACTTTCAGTACCGGCAACAGTTTTAAGGCTGTAGCCGTATCCAACAGTGGTTATAATACTGAGTTTTAGACGAAGGTGGAGGATATCAAAAATTCAGCCGAGTTTAACACTCTTGTTTTTTTTTTCTAAAGTTAAGTTAATTTTTTTTTCTTTTTAAATTCTTTCTTTTAACTCATACTCTATGTCTGTCTGTCTGTCTGTCGTGGCTCATCCCCCTTCCCCCTTAGCCAATTGATCTGAAACTTGGCCCCTAGTCTTGTTGTGAAAAGAATTAATTTTTGGGGTAGTCCCGCATAGTCACGGAGTGATCTAAATATCATTTCCCCTCATACAATCCATCTGAAACTTGGTCCATACACTTGCTGTAAAAAAAAGATTAACTTTGACTTAGTCAAGCACAGTCACGCATGGTCACGCACAGTCACGGAGAGACTTAAAACGGATTTCGCCTATTCCAATCATTCTGAAAATTTGGTCGGTATACTTGCTGTAAAGAAATATTAACTTCGACATAGTCACGCACAGTCACGGAGTGAGTTAAAATACATTTCCCCTTACCTGATCGATTGGAAACTTGGTCGATAGACTTGCTGCAAAAAAAGATTAACTTTGACATAGTCACGCACAGTCACGGAGAAATAAAAACCTCAATTCCCCTCATCCGATCCGTAGACTTTTAACCAAAGATTGATTTTAAAATAGTCACGCAAAGTTACGGAGAGATTCAAAACTCATATGCATAAGGAAAGAAAGAGTTTTAATAAAAACTTTGTTTTTATGGGTTAGATTATTTAAATATATAAAACATAAAAAATTTTTAAATTAATAAAAGAGTTTTTAATATTATGATAAATTTTTTTTTGGTATTAACCGTTCAGGTCGTCAAAAATATATTTTGTTAAAAGTCTCCATTGAATTATCGTTCGTCCTATGGCCAATAAAAGCTTATATACCAAATTTGATCAAACTATATTCATATTTGCGACCTGTAGGTTGATTGCAGACGAACGGACGGCTGGACATAGATAAGTCGACTCAAAAAGTGCTTGGAAGTGAATCAATATAATAAAAAATGGGTATATTTTTCCTAGTTACAAACAGCAGCACAAAGTCAATTTACCCCGACCACATAGTGGTAAATATTATAAAAAAAAAAAATATGAAAAAACTAACTGAATTAGGCAATTATCGACAACTAATCTCAATTACGTAGAGTATCACTAAATAGCGAAATATGTTTTCTTTATCACTCAATGTACTCACTACACATTTAAATTTTGTTTGTATGTAACTACTCACTAAACATACTCATTAATTTTTAAAAAAGACCTGCGAATTATTTGAAAAAGGGCACGTGAATGTTTTTTCATCTGTTATTTATAATAGACTGTGCTGAAACGAACAACGATTATTCCGTTCTTTAGATTTACTCACTATCATCGTAATCTCTAAAAAAAAAAAGAAACAACACAGGTCACAAATATGAGAATATTAACACTAAAAAATAAATACAAATAGACGATAACGCAGTACGAAGAAGTGATCGTAGAATTTCATACTGTGCTGTGTTATCGTAATGAGAGTTTTTGCAAAATAGTCAGACGTACTATTAACACATACATAAGTAGATAGCCGGCATCAGCAGACACAACAACTGGAAAAAACTTGTACATATGTACGCATTTATAGAGGAGTTGATAAATATAGTGGTACCAGGAAATTAATTAGTTATTATTGATGTGTAAACATCTATGTATACGCTCAGGGGGGGGGGGGGTAAATTTAAAAAAACAGCGTAACATGTGAGCCGTAAGACAAAATCGGTGTGACTTATGATTGTATTGGCGAAAAAATTATGATATGTATTAACCTGTTTGAAAATGAAAAATAAAAAATGAAAAATGAAAAATAAAAAACAAAAAATTAAAAATGGAAAATAAAAAATGAAAAAAAATGAAAAATGAAAAATAAAAATGAAAAATGAAAAATAAAAAATGAAAAATAAAAATCAAAATTAAAAATAAAAAATGAAAAATTTCATATAGATTCAATGTATTCAATTACCATAATGTTCAATAAATCGCTGATGAAGTCTGAAATGCCAGAAACCGGTCCGATTAAGAATACAGTGTAGTTATGAATTTTTGAAATATATGCTTTCTTCTTCTTTACCACGCACCATTGAATGAAAAATAAAAATCAAAAATAAAAAATTAAAAATGAAAAATGAAAAACGAAAAAAATAAAAGAAAAATAAAAAATGAAAAATCAAAAATGACAAATGAAAAATGAAAAATAAAAAATGAAAAATGAAAAATTAAAAACGAAAAATTAAAAGTGAAAAATGAAAAGTGAAAAATAAAAAATTAAAAATATAAAATGAAAAATAAAAAATGGAAAATGAAAAATGAAAAATAAAAAACGAAAAATTAAAAATTAACCGGTTGAAATAATAAATGTTTTTATATTAGCAGAGCCCCTACAGTTAATTGCTATAAGTGATACACAGATGACGCTTTCTGTTTGATTTTAAAAAAGTGCCATAAAAAAATCTTTAATTACACATATCCCCTGTGATCGGACTCACATGACTTTTTTTTTAACTAGTAATTGTATTTTTTCATCTTTTCTTGACTTCGTTTCAAAAGTTCACTTTACATTTTTCGGGCCAAGGCCTTTGATATCGAAATTAATTGATTGACTTTTTTATGATTTTGATTGAATTCTAATCTAAATTCTCCTACAGTATTCTGAAGATGCAGACAGGTCTTCCTCAATTTGCACAGAAAAGCTTTAGTACGTCAATGTCCTTCGTCTAGAACCTTTGCCTCAATTTGAGTTTGTGATTTAAAATTTTTCTTTTACTTATACCTTACTCTCGATTAGGTCCTTTCACAAAGTGAAAGTCTTTTCCCTAAGACAAATTCAATGCTTTCCACATGAGAGCTGAACCATTTCATATTGGCAGGCAACAAATTTATAAAGGTGCCACTCAAATTTGGGTTATGCTTATCCAATTAGTTAATCTTAAGACCCTTTCCTTAAATACATTTTCAACTGAGCCTAATTGGATAAGACCAAAGTAAAAAATTTACTTACGATGTTTTCTAGTTATTTTTAATTTTTTGATTTTGTTTCATTGAATTTTACAATATAACAAAATGAAATCAATTGTTCATTAATGGGCTTATTCTATAAGATGCAACGTACAAAATATTTTTAATTTATATGAATAAATTTTTAAATATTTAAAATATTTAAATTTTTCATACAAGTGTTTCTAAATTACACTTCAAAAGACAAAGGTTCAAGCCAGTATTTATGTGATAATCGGGATCTTATTTCAACTTAAGTCGGCCTTATATGGATAAGGTATATGGCAGCTAGGTCTTAACATGGAACAATTTTCACCAATTTTAATAGCGATCGTCCTATGGCCGATAGAAAATATAGTCCTGTACTTTTATTACAACTGTAACATGGACACACAGATGGACGGACAGACAGACGGACGGACGGGCATGGCTAAATCAACTCTGAAACTGAGTCGATTTTTATAATAAAATGTGGGTAAAATATTTTTGGTAGTTACAAACATCAGCAGAAACTGATTATACCCTCCTATCTAACGGTGTAGGGTATAGCGAGTAGTAATCGATACTGTGTGTTCTATATTTAATAATTTACAACAATAACAAAACAGAAAGTGTAGCTATTTACAGAAGAATTAAAATAAAAAATACTGTTCGCTTTGATCAAAGTAGATTGCTGGATCACAAATAAAGACCGTTAACGACCAATGGGACGTATATGTCCCATAATTTTTTTTTTTCTTATTAGGAGTTGTAACAAAATATTTGTGATGACAGTTTTATTTAGAAATATTAGGTCGATGGATAAGAATTAGGCAGAAAACAAACCGAAAAATTTTCCAGCGGTAAAGTCGTTGGTCATTAATGGGTTAGTTCAATAGAAACTACCATGTTAAGTTAATCGTAATTATGTCTTTTTCACATCAAATTCTGATCATCTTTAAATATGCTAAATTACCTAATATTTTCTTCGGTAACTAATCTTAAAAATTTAATGGAATGGCATGGATTGTTACACTGACATAAATTAATTATTTAAAAATACAATATTATTTTCGAGGACGTATATTATATTTTGTTGTACCTCTTCAAGTGATTGGCAGCTGTATCTATTTGACTAGGATGTGATTAGACGACATTTCACATTTTGCCCTCATCTTTATACATTTTAGTCGAATCTAAAATATTCAAACATTGAGTGCTTTTGCTATCTTATCATTAACTTGACAAGCATATGTATGACGTCGATAATTTGTTGTCTAGTCTTCAAAGGTAAGAAGTTCCACATTTAGAAAAAATAAAATGTATAAAAAAAATTATGTATTGTATGTCTTGTGTTTAACGTCCAGCACTTGTTTGAGTAATTTAATTTTTTTTATAATTTTTGCAACATTGTTGTTGAGTCATAAATGATTAGTATTGCTAAATTTCTATGCCGATATGAAAGATAGTGAGTAATTATGTTTGATTGACATAGAAATTGTTTGCTTATCATGTGCGTGGAAGCGCCATATTTTCTAATAAAACTATTTCGAAGATTAAAAAAAATATGTTTTATATAAGTTTGCGTTAGTTAATAATTTATATTTTTCAAAATTATTGATCCGACTAATTTGCAGATTTAATAAAATACTTTTATAGAAGTAGATATTTTGCTACAGATTTTTTAGTTCAGCTGGATGTTTATTAAAATTCATTTGAGACCATATACCACTCTATGATGGGAGTATAATGAGCCTGTGCACAAGTACTGATCTGTCTGACTATTTTGATACATGTACGGGACTAAGACAAGGATGTTCGTTGTCGTTACTGTTGTTTGCATTGTATTTAAATGACATTCATGACCATTTGAAGGGTGGTTTGTTTTTTGATGATATAACATTCGTGTTTTAATGTACGCTGACTAATAATCTAGAGACATACTGTCGAATGCGGGGAATGGAGGTTAACCGCACTAAATCTGAAATTATGATGTTTAGAAAAGATTCGGAGCAAATGAAAGGTGGTCATTTAACAGTGAAACAGTAAGAGTTTTCAATAATTATAAATACCTAGGAATATTATTAACGCCAAATATGTTATATGCCGAATATATAAAAGTTAAAAATGACGCAGTTAAAGTCAGCTTAACCCGAATCAACCCAGCGTTACCATATGGTCATGTACATAGTGGCATAGCAAAATAAATATATTAATTCGTGTGATTCCCCGATTTTAATAAATTGACGCTTATTCGCTTTATAAAATATTTGTGCTGCTGCAAAAAAAAATTTTGTAGTCAGTAAGAGTGTGATTGTTAGAACAATTGGATACTAAACTTAGAGTAAAAAAAAAAATGTCAAAAAACGTGAAAAAGACTTATTACAAAAAGTAAGTATACAAACATTTTTTTTTAAATAAAGATTTAAGGGTTTAAAACAAATATATTTTGTTGGGCAATGATTTAAACTAATGTATGAAAAATATGATTCGTAGGTTTTCAAACTTTTTGCATGTTAGTTTGAACAGTTTTTACCTGTGTGACCGTATGGTCACGCTGGGTAAGATTCCAAAACAATAAATTTTTATTTTTAGGGCGCTAAGTACAGAAGAAGCCATAGATTTCTTAAATGAATTGTGTGATGAAGATGAAAATGAGCATGTTGCTGCATTATATATACTCCTACCTGAAATTGAAAGTGGCGTAGTTAATGGTACGGATGATGCTGATGAGGATGATGTTGGGATACCAATGGACATTTGTGTTGGCCAACTAAAATCATCTTGCGAACTGGTTATGAACAATGGCAGACGTATTGATACAATTGATGGCCTTGAAGTTAGTGATGAGAAGATGATTTAAATTCCCACACTGTTTTGGACTAAATTTTATCCACTGAGCCATCGACATCACAAGCTGCTGCGGTGTCAAATAGTTTGAACAAGATAAAACCAAACTTATAATCATTGGAATTTCCACCAGCAAATAATGTCACTTCATTTATGTGGGTTCAAGATTCTTCAATTGACGTGCCTCCAATATTTCCGTCCCCAAGCTTTGAAGATTGCAAGAACTTGCAACCTTACGAACAGTTTGAAAAGTTTTTTGATCACCAATTGTTGAATCACATTATCAACGAATCCCATAAATACGCAGTCTTTCTTGGAAATAATGTTCCAAATATAACAATTGCAGAAATAAAAACGTACGTATATTGGTATTTTGATAGTGAGTGTTTATGATGGTCGAACAAGTTTTAGATCATATTGGAAAGGAGATGAAGACATGAGAAATGAGTTGGTTCGTCTATGAGTTCGTCTATGCGAAGAAACAGATTTCAGCAGATATCGCAGTTCCTACATTTTGAAGATAGTGGTAAGAAAGTTGATGATGGTGACAAAATGTGGAAGCTTCGGCCCTTAACAGATTACTTGAAAGCCAATATGCTGAAAAATTTCCATCCAGTGCAGAATTTTTCGTATGACGAAAGTATGATATCATACTTTGGGCGCCATGGCTGCAAGTAATTTATTAAAGGAAAACCACTACGCTTTGGATACAAAGTATGGTCATTGTGTACTCCTTCTGGGTACCTGGTAAATTTTGAAATTTACCAAGGACAGAACCCACGGTCCAAGTCTATCTATGAGGAAAGATTTGGTAAATGCACCGCTCCTCTTATAAAGATGATAGACGATTTTTCTCTGGAGGTTCAAAGCATGCCTTTGTCATTTTATTTTGATAATTTATTTACCGGATTTCCAGTACTGTATTATTTGAAACAGGAACAATTCGTGAAAATCGTATACCCGAAAATTGCCCTATTGCAGACAAAAAAATCATTAAAAAGAAAGCTCGAGGCTATGTAGAATCCATTAAAGTGAAGGAGACCGATATTGTGTTAACAAAGTGGAATGACAACGCTGTTGTAAATATTGCATCGAGTGTATATGGAAGAAGTCCTAATTGTTATGTTCAACGGTATTGTAGAAAACAAAAGAAAAAAATTAATGTTGAACAACCATGTGCAGTTAAAGAATACAATAACTTTATGGGTGGTGTAGATCGAATGGATCAGAACGTCAACATGTACAGAATTGGAATCAGAGGAAAGAAGTGGTGGAGCAGCATATTCACATGGCTGGTTGATGTTTCGCTATATAATGCATGGCAATTACACCGCTCGGCTCATCCCGATATGCCACAACTAGAGTTTAGACGACAGGTTGCTTTATATTACTGCAAACATTTTGGAGAAAATCCAAAATCTCTTGGCCCTCGCAAAAGAAATATCCAGGAATCTTCAGAAGAATCTTTGCGCTATGATAGAAAAGATCATCTGGTTCGCCCATGTGCAAAAAGAAGACGTTGTGCTGCCAGCAACTGTACTTCTGTCGGATGCACTGAGTGCTCAAAATGCGATGTTGGAGTCTGCGTCAAATGCTTTGTTAAATAAAAGAAATGTGTAAAAATTTTTGCTTTATTTTTTCTTGTTTGAACGAATACAATTTTTCTTGATCGTACCCAATGTGACCATATGGTCACACCCTATATCTAGAGATCCAAAATAGCGAGGAGCAAAAAAATTGCACATATGTTATCCGTAGGACCTATATAGCCACCCTATAAAATATTTCTGAAACAATCGAAAAAAAAAGTTCTGGGTTGATTCGGGTTAAACGCTATGTGGAAAGGGTTTATAGGTAGAAAAGAAGTTTCACTAAAGGCAAAATGTTTCTCGCAGTGTGCAGATCAATTCAGTGTTATGGTGCACAAATATGGAGCTACTCGTGGTTTGATGAAATCGATAAATTGCAGTGTTTTTCACCAAATGTATTTTGAAACTTCCTGATAATACTCCCAACTAAGTGATATCTTTAGAAACTGAACAAGAAAAAGGCCACTTTTACTCATATAGTTTATATCTTTAGTATATTTTGAAAACTATCTTTGATTACGAAAACCGAAGATTATTGACGTTAATTATAGCTAATAGCATATATTGATATAAATTGCAGGTGTTTAATATAAATTTAATATAAATAAATGTATAAATTTAATAGATTCGATGAAGATAACAATATATCAACAGCATAGAGTAATTGCGAAACTTAGTCAGCAAAGAATTTAGAAGCACTTAGATCAGTCGATAGCTCAAACATATTGTAATGAAAGGTACAATCTAGAAGAAAGTACATAATGAAGGCAGGAGGAGATCTCCTATGGGTAAACGGAAACCAATAAAGAGAAGAAGGGGTCCGAATTTGCTCATTATGTAATCCGAATGAGGTTGAAACTACACATCACTTTATTGGTAAATGCCCTGTACTTAACTTCATAAGGTTAAAATACATATGTTCAGCGTATAATGAAAATAGATTTTGAAATAGTTGAGTGGTGATTATACTTGTTGGCAAAGCCTGTTTAACTATGTAAAAGACGCTTTAAAATAGAGAAATATGTTAGCAAATGAATTTAATTTTTGAATCTAATCTATATATGTGATCCTGCATAAGAAAACCCACCTAGTGTATCAAAACAAGTTTTTGAGTAAAACGCAATAAAAGTTCCTCCCTCTGTGTGTGTGTTTCATATAATTGTATTTTTACATAATTTTCCGATGTTTTTGAGACTTGCGAGCGGTTTCATATGAAAATTTAAGTTCTTTTTTACATACAATTCAAAAAAAAAAAAAAAAAAATGAATTCATAAAATTTAACACACTTGGTGGGGTTTCTTATGCAGGGTCACATGTATAAAAATGAAATAAGTTTGTAAGTTTGTATCGGGAAAGTCCAATATACTAAATTTTTTAAAATATGTTGAATATGAAGTGGGCATGGCACCTCCCATACATAAAAAAATTTTAATATAATATTTTTGGAGCTCTATGATAGAAAGAGTCCTGAAGCTTTGTAGGGGTACATAAGTTAGTAAGGTGAGAAGTCTTTTTAAAAATGGGCGGGATCAAATAAGTGGGAGTGGCATCTCCATGGTGAATGCATATCATCATATATCTAGAGTACTATGATGGCCAGAGTCTTGAAACTTTCTGCACGCTAATTGGTTGTTAATGTAAGTAGTCATATCAAAAATGGGCGGATTGGGTTAGTGGGCGTGGCACCTCCCATAAAAAATGTCTGGAGTACTATAAACCTGACAGACTTTAAATGATAAGAGTGAGAAGTTATGTAATAATGGGCGGGATAAAACCAGTGGGCGTGGCACCTACCATACATGGTAAATATACATCATCATATATCTGGAGTACTATGATGGCCAGCGTCTTGAAACTTTCAATTGCTTGTTAATATAAGTAGTTGTATCAAAAATGTGCGGTATTTGGTTAGTGGGGTCGCTAAGACTTACAGTGAATATAAATTTTTATTCCAATAAATGTTTTAACATTTTTTATTTCAATGTTCTTTACGTTAAAGAAATACATTGTATTGAGAAAATTAATGGTTGATGTTTTTTTGTTTTCATCATCGAACATGGTCTACAGCTCACCATTCCTCTTTGTGTCATAGGATCGCATCCCCATACACTTACAACACATTCGTTATTTTTTAATTAAAAACAAATCTATTCACTAGAAATAAGTCATATGGCAAAACAACGTTTGCCGGGTCATCTAGTTTTTGTATAAACCAATCATCCAGTGGACGGTTTTAAACCATGCTGTACATTCTTTATTGTGTAAATAAGTTGAGCAAATAAGAATATTTGTAACGATATTTGAAAAGAAGAAAATAAAGAATCCTATCTATACATCTATCTATCTATCTATCTATCTATCTATTTATCAATCTATCTGTCTATTTAATGAGTTTGTGCTGAATCAGCACTGCTGATGTTTGTAAATATCAAAAGCATTTGCCTGGAAACACCTTTTATTATATAGATCGACTTAGAATAACTTTCTGGCTTCATGTAGGGACTATGGCTAAGAATTGTCCCACAGGGTTTATTTTTGAAATACTGATTAATGGGTGTAACAAACACATACAAACCAAATTTGACCGGAATATATAAAATTATGTGGATCTTATGGCAATTTAAGTCGATCTCGTATGGGTAATATGTTTCAGGACTGGGTCTGAAAATGCATTGCTAAACATCAATTTCAATAGTGTTCGTCTTATGGCCGATAAAAGTTCGCATAAAAAATTTCATCAAAATATATTCATATATACGACCTGTAGTTTGATTAGACACAAACGGACAGACATACAGACGGATGGATGGACGGACATCGCTAAATCGACTCAGAAAGTGATTCTTAGTAGATCGGTATAAAAAAGTGGGTGTACGCGAAATACTTTTCGTAGTTACAAACATCAGCGCAAACTCATTACAACTTGACCATATAGTGTGGTATAGATTATAATTAATTAAAACAAGTAAGAAAATTATAATTTTTTGCCTTTGGATATAAAAATGTTCACAACGGGTGCTATGTTTATATTTGCTTTGCTATATTTGGCAAAGTCACTTATTTTTTTTGCAAAAAAATATACAAACCAAATTTGATAAAAATCTGTGCATTACTTTTGTTTTTGATAGGTTGAAGTGCTATGACTAAGAATTGTCCTATAGGGTTTATTTTTAGACTACCGATAATTGGATGTAACAACATACACAAACCCAAGTTGACCGAGATCTATATGATAATTTTGAGCTTACAGCAATTTAAGTTGATCTCATAAGGGTTTATTTATTTTTGGACCTGTAGTTTGATTGCAAGGTTTACATGGATATACAGATAGACGGACAGACGGACGGACGGGCGGACATCACTAAATCGACTCAGAAAGTTATTCTGAGACGATCTGTATAATAAAAGATGAGTCAAATATTTTTGGTAGGTACAAACATCAGCACAGATTAATCAAAAAAAAAAAAAGTAAATCTATATTTTTATTTTTTGGTTATGACAAAACAATGGAAACTTTTAAACTTCTATACCGGGGTTGCTTAAACCAGAGCCCCCCCCCCCCCCCAGTACTCGAGCTGCTCGAGTAGTTAACGAGCTACTCACTCAAATGTTGAAAATATCCTCTTCGTATATGTTTGATGCCTATTTACAAAAAATTTTTCAAGAACACTTGGAAAAAGCTCTTAGCATTTTAATCTGAATATATGTTGAGAATATATTTTAAAAAGATGGATCTAGATCAAATGGCGCAGTATCCTTTGCTCTCGCTTCTTCCTAAATTCAGCTCTATTTTTTCTGCCGAAATAATAGCAATATATAAAGCAGAGATCAGAGATCTGGTAAATTTGCTATATGCACAGATTCACTATTTGCAGTTCACGCCATCACCAACATTAATAACAACAATGTTTAAGCAATCAATATTAGAAACTCACTGATTAAACTTTTCCCTAAAATTGTCATAGTTTGGATACCCGGTCACTCTCTAATCACAGCGAACGAACACGCTGATTATGCTGCAAAATTAGCCTACAAATCACCTTTAACTACGACCATTAATATAAATTTTTCTGACATAAGGAAATCTGTTAAGGAACAAATACACAACAAGAATGACAACATCTGGAATTATACAAATAATTGGTATAAATCAGTTAACCCTTATAAAAATAACATTTACTCTTGGTTGCCCGACAACAAT
Source organism: Cordilura impudica (assembly GCA_963682025.1). Classification (NCBI taxonomy): domain Eukaryota; kingdom Metazoa; phylum Arthropoda; class Insecta; order Diptera; family Scathophagidae; genus Cordilura; species Cordilura impudica. Next base: position 317,865,003 of record OY821517.1, on the reverse strand, counting down.
ACTATCAATCGTAAAGATATAATTATATTTGTAAGATTACGACTAGGTCATACCAAATTTACTCATAGTCACATCATATCAGGTTGTGATCCCCCTATTTGTGATTGTGACAACAATAGCCCACTAAATATTGAACACTTCATTTGTGTTTGCCCCAAAAATTTATAAACCAAAGAAATCAAATATTCTCAGGAACAAACCCGCTCACCCTATTATCCTCACCTTCAGCCACCTCCATTAAACAAATTATAAGTTATTTAAAAAGTATTAAATTGTATAATCATATTTGAATTATTCTATTTTATTAATTTCACTATAAATTATGGCCTTCTTTAAAAGTACTACCATTAAAAATTAAATCCAACTAATAACCTTTTTTGTAAATATTAATAAAAATTGTATAACTATAACTACTATATGCTTAGCTTAAGGCCTAGCTGCTATAGCTAATAATAAAAAAAATATATATATATTTAGTATGTACATTTATGTAATAACTAAATTTTTTAATCTATACTAATATTATAAAGAGGTAATGTGTGTTTGTTTGTTTGTTTGTTTGTTTGTTTGTAGAGGGTAATCTCCGTAACTACTCATCTGATCTTCCTGAAATTTTCACAGAGTCTTACTGCGGATATGGGAAGTGCCATAGGCTATAATTTTTTAAATATTTTTTGTGGGCGTGGCAACTCCCACACAAAGTAAATTTTTGATATCACATACATATATTGAGTACTATGATAGGGAGAGCTTTGCAAATTTGTGTGAGGTCACCTATTGGGAAATGGGCGGGATCGGATAAGTGGGTGTGGCAGCTCCCATACAAGTAATAATTCAATATTATATGTCTCGAGAACTGTGATAGGGAGAGCTTTTCAAATTTGTCTGATGTTACCTATTATTAATGTGAGTAGTCGGACAAAAAATGGGCAGTATCGGACCAATAGGCGTGGAATCTACCATACAAATTAAATATAAAATGCCATATATCTGGAGTACTGTTATAGTGAGAGTCTTGGGACTTTGTGTGAGCCCATAAGTTATGCATGCGATTAGTTGGACAAAAAATGGGCGGGTTCACACCAATGGGCGTGGCACTCCCCATGCAAAGTAACTATTTAATGTCATTTATCTGGAGTACTGTAAAAGAGAGAGCTTTCTGGCTTTGAGTGAGCCCTTAGCTTCTTTGTGTGATTAGTCAAACAAAAAAATGGGCGTGATCGAAGCAGTGTAGCACCGACCATGCAAAGTAGATATCTAATATCATATAACTTGTGTACTATATAAGGGAAAGACTCGACATATTGCATGAGTCCATCAGATATTAATGTGGGTAGTCCAATAAAAATTGGGCGGGATGAGATTAGTGGGCATGGCACCTCCTATGTAAAAAATATGAAGCACTACGAAAGAGACAGTATTTTGACAATTTCATTATCAATGTGATTTGTCATGGAAAATATATCGCCAAAATCAAAAATCGCCAAACCCAAAAATCGCGAAAAATAAAAATCGCCCAAAAACAAAAATTTTCAAAATCAAAAATGGGCAAAATCAAAAATCGCTAAAAAGAAAAATTGCCAAATGATATTCTAAGTTCAAGGCCAACAGTTAAGTGTTGCCAAATCTAATATGGATAATCCATCTTCTTCTTATGGGCAGCTACATGTACCGTGCTCCAGGGTAGGAACGCCGAAAAATCTGATAATTGTTGTACCGAATGAAAAAACAAAAAACATTGTATATCAGCATCAGCAAGCATTGAAATAAAAAAATGTATACTAATAATCTATACTAACATAATAAAGAGGTAATATTTGTTTGTTTGTTTGTTTGTAGGAGGTACTCTCCGTAACTACTCATCTGATCTTCCTGAAATATTCACATAGTCTTACTGCAGAATTGGGAGTGCTACAGGCTTTAATTTTTTTTAAATATTTTTAGTGGGCGTGGCACCTCCCATACAAAGTGCATTTTTAATATCATATATATATCAAATTTGTCTCAGGTCATCTATTATTAACGTGAGTAGTCGACAAAAAATGGGCGGGATTAGACAAATGCGCGTGGTACCCCTACACAAACTTAATATTAAATGTGATATATCTGAATTACTGTATTAGTGAGAGCCTTGGGACTTTGCGTGAGCCCTTTCATAACAATTCGGATGGTGGGGGGGGGGTGGGGGAGGGGGAGGGTGTAGCGAAGCACACCGGGTTACATCTAGTAATATTATAAAGAGGTAATGTGTGTTTGTTTGTTTGTTTGTTTGTTTGTAGGAGGTAATCTCCGTAACTACCCAACTGATATTCCTGAAATTTTCACAGAGTCTTCCTGCGGATATGGGAAGTGCCATAGGCTATAATTTTTTAAATATTTTTAGTGGGCACCTCCCACACAAAGTAAATTTTTAATATCATATACATATATTGAGTATTATGATAGGGAGAGCTTTGCAAATTTGTGTGAGGTCACCTATTGTTAATATTAGTAGCTACGCCGGAAATGGGCGGGATCGGACAAGAGGGCGCGGTACCTCCCATACAAGTAATTATTCAATATTATATATCTCGAGTACTGTGATAAATTTTTCTGGTGTCACCTATTATTAATGTGAGTAGTCGGACAAAAAATGGGCAGTATCGGACGAACAGGCGTGGCACCTGCCATACAACTTAAATATAAAATGCCTTATATTTGGAGTACTGTTATAGTGAGAGTCTTGGGACTTTGCGTGAGCCCATAAATTATTCATGTGATTAGTTAGACAAAAAATGGGCGTGATCGGAGCAGTAGGCGTGGCACCACCCGTAAAAAGTAAATATATGATATCATATAACTGGTGTGCTAAAAAATGAAGCTTTGACAATTTGCACGAGCATATCAGATCTTAGTATGAGTAGTCGGACAAAAAATTGGTGGGTTCACACCAATGGGCGTGGCACTCCCCATGCAAAGTAGCTATTTAATGTCATATATCTGGAATACTGTAAAAGAGAGGGCTTTGTGGCTTTACATGAGACCATAGGTTCTTTGTATGATTAGTCGAACAAGAAATGGGCGTGATCGTAGCAGTGGGCGTAGCACCGCCCATGCAAAGTAGATATCTAATATCATATAACTGGTGTTCTATAAAAGGGAAAGGTTCGACATTTTGCACGAGTCCATCAGATATTAATGTGAGTAGTCCAATAAAAATTGGGCGGGATGGGATTATTGGGCGTGGCACCTCCTATATAAATAATATGAAGTACTATGAAAGCAACAGTCTTTTGACAAGTACATTAGTTATCAATGTGATTTATCGTGGAAAATATATCGCTTAAATCAAAAATTCCCCAAAATTCGAAAATATCGAAAAATAAAAATCGCCCAAAAAAATCTTCAAAATCGAAAATGGGCAAAATCAATCAATCAATCGCTAAAAAGAAAAATTCCCAAATGATATTCTAAGTTCAATAGTTAACTGTTGTTAGATCTAATTTTGATAATCCATTTTCTTCTCATGGGCAGCTACATGTACCTTGCTCCTGGGAAGGAACGCTGAAAAATCTGATAATTGTTGTACCGAATGAAAAAACCAAAAAACATTGTATATCAGCAAGTATTCGAATAAAAAAATCTATGCTAATAATCTATACTAACACAAAAAAGAGGTAATATGTGTTTGTTTGTTTGTTTGTTTGTAGGAGGTAATCTCAGTAACTACTCATCTGACCTTCCTGAAATTTTCACAGGGTCTTACAGCGGATATGGGAGTGCTACAGGCTGTAATTTTTTTAAATATTTTTAGCGGGCGTGGCACCTCCCATACAAAGTAAATTTTAAATCTCATATATATTAAGTACTATGATAGAGAAAGCTTTTGTCTCAGATCGTCTATTATTAACGTGAGTAGTCAGACAAAAAAATGGGCGGGATTGGACAAATGCACGTGGCACCCCTAAACAAACTTAATACTAAATGTGATATATCTGAATTACGGTATTAGTGAGAGCCTTGGGACTTTGCGTGAGCCCTCTCATAACGATTCGTGGGGGGAAGGGGGAGGGTGTAGCGAAGCACACCGGGTTACATCTAGTAAATAAATAAATAAATAAATATTTTAAAAATTTCAAAGCATTTCGACAAAAACGTTGGCGTGTGGGAACAACTACTCGAAAAAATCGGAAATTTTGCAAAAAGTGTGAAAAAAATAACAAAAATTTTTTTTTTTAATTTTTCCACTGTCTGTAATTAACTATACTCAGAGATTTCTCATAAAAAATTTTAAACCATTCCCATCAAAATTGTGGCGTCGGTATAGCACTACTCGACTGATATTGGCCACTTTCTATACAAATGTGTGAAAATATGCTCTTATTTGAAGTTAGATGATATTTTCCAGAAAATTTTCCACAAAGACATAATAAAAAATTGTACTCGTTAGAGCTGTGTATATAAAGAGAACACTTCCTTCAAGCATTCTGCCGAAAATTGAAGCTTGGACGAACTTCTACTCGACAAAAAACAGAAACTAAAAAATTTTTTTTATTTTTTTTCACTGCCCGCAATTGACCGTATTCACAAATGACTCATATAAAAAACAAGTAAGAAATTTATAGTCGGTCTAGACTGACTATACGATACCCTATACCATGCGTTTAGAAACCCTATCTCTTAGGCCCAACTAACTGGACATTGAAAATAAGCAAAAACCAAATTTGAGTGGGATTTTTATTATTTTTTTTGGCTGCAGATATGAAAAAGTTCATATCGGATGCTATATCTATAAAGGGATTAGGTCCAATAATGGACCGATCCTGATCATGTTTGGTAAAGTCTCTTGTATTTTGCAAAAATATGTACAAACAAAATTTGAGAAGAATCAGTGCAATATTTTTGTTTTTTAATAGATTTAAGTGAAGATCGGGAAGCAGCTCTATATGGGGTCAAAGGGATCATTTTTGGACTACTCATTAGTGGATGTAATGAACGCATACAAACCCAATTTGAGTAAGATCTATATGACAATTTGGATCTTATGGCAATTTATGTCGATTTGATATGGGTAATTTGTATGGGGGCTAGGTCTGAACATGGACCGATTCTCACCAATTTCAATAGCGTTCATCCCATGGCCGATAAAAGCTTATATACCAAATTTCATCAAAATATATTCATATTTGCGACCTGCAGTTTGATTACAAGCTTTACATGGACACACAGACGGACGGACGGACGGACGGACGGACGGACATTGTTAAATCAACTCAGAAAGTGATTCTGATTCGATCGGTATAATTGAAGATGGGTCTAGGTCAAATATTTTTGGTTGTTACAAACAGCGGCACAAAGTCATTATACCCAAACCACATAGTGGTATAGGGTATAAAAAATTAAGTCATTCCGATTAAAATTGTGCTACTACTCGAAAAAATCAGTAATGAAAAAAAAAATTTTTTTTTTTAAATATTTTTATGTTCTTTTTTTCAACAATTGCAAATGACTCTATCCTTAGGTGACTCATTTAAATTTTTAAGCCATTCAGACAAATAATGTGCTATTGGCAACCTACTATTCGAAAAATATCGGTCAGTTTCCATACAAATATATGAAAAAATGCACTTCATGCAAGTTTGAGATCGATTTACAAAAAATATGTAAGGCACATATGGTACAAATCTATATACTATAATATTGCAACTAATATTGTAACTACGTCCTTGAAATTTCATAGACTTTCAGTTATAATTGTGCTGTTGACGAATTACTACTCGAAAAAGATCAGCCTGTTTCCATACAAATATTTACAAAAAATTTTCTAGGAACATATGGTATATAATTATAAAAATTTCAAAGCATTCTGACAATAATTGAGCTGTTGGCGAAATACTACTTGATAAAGATCAGCCACTTTCTATACAAATGTGTGAAAATTTGCTCTTATTTCAAGTTTGATCTAATTTTGCTCCAAATTTTATTTCACGAATTTTTAAAAATTTATATATTTTTAAGTTACAGATTTCAGAATATTATGTCCTCAAAATTTCAAACTATTCCAGGGAAAATTGTGGAGGCGGCGAACTTATACTCGAAAAAAAAATCAGCTACTTTCATATCTTTTCACCGAAAAAGATCAGTCATTTTCTATACAAATGTACGAAAATATGCACGCTATACATTTTTAGTGTGTCAACGCCATATATAACAATTTTTCTTTTATCAATTAACTTGAATAATCTCTATACAATTTTCTGATTTATATTTAGCTCGTTTTTTGAAATCCCTATGTTGAGCTCACACAACACCTGTACTGTTATAAATTATAAATTCATAAAAGGTTTCTCTATTAATGGCACAATTTTGGCCGGATTACTTGTGTACGAAATGTACTCATATTTCCAACTTTAAACAGCATAAATTTGTACCATGTGTGCCTTAAATATTTTATGCAAATCGATGTCAAACTTGCATGAAGCGAATTTTTCATACATTTGTATGGAATGTGGTCGAGCTTATTCGAGTAGTAGTTCGCCAACACAATTATCGTTGGAATGACTTAATTTTTTATATGAGTCATCTGTGAATAAGGTGAATTGCGGGCAGTGAAAAAAAATTATTTTTTTTTAAGAAAATAATTTTTTTTTTTTTTGAAAATTTTTTTTTTTAGTTTCTTTTTTTTTCGAGTAGTAGTTCCTCCAAGCTTCAATTTTTGGCGGAATGCTTGAAGGAAGTGTTCTCTTTATACACACAGCTCTAAAGGTTCGGTCACATTAGGCAAACGTTTGCTCAAATAAGCGTAACCACTAAATAATGTATAATTTTCCTTGTATAATTTTCATTAAGTTATACAATATATGATATAGAATATAGTTAAATATATTAAATATTACTAATATAATAAAACATAACTTAATTTTATCTTTAATATATCATGTAAGATTGAATAAAACTTTCATAAAATTAGGGGTTACGCTTATTTGGTCAAATATTTGCGTAGTCTGAACGCACCTTAACGAATATAATTTTTTATTACGTCATTGTGGAAAATATCATCAAACTTCAAATAAGAGCATATTTTCACACATTTATATAGAAAGTGGCCAATATCAGTCCAGTAGTGCTATACCGACGCCACAATTTTAGTTTAAGATTTTTTATGAGTAATCTCTGAATATAGTCAATTACAGACAGTAAAAAAATTATAAAAAATTTTTTTTTATTTTTTTACACTTTTTGCAAAATTTCCGATCTTTTTCGGAACACGCCATTTTTTCTCTATATATATTCAGATTAATATACTAAGAGCATTTTCCAATTGTTCTTGAAAAATTTTTTGTAAATAGACATCAAGCATATACATACGTAGATCATATTTCCATACATTTGAGTGGAAAGTGGATAATCTTTTTCGAGTAGTAGTTGGTCCAATCCATAGTTTTTATCAGAATATTTTAATATTTGAGGAGGGTAATCTATCAGTGTAACTGACTTCAAAATATATAAAATCGTACCATATATTTTGGGAAAAAAAAAATTTTTTTTTTTAATGAAGTCAAACATCTATGAAGTGAATATTTTCATACATTTGTATGGAAAAGCCTCGAGCCCACGCCAGCAGGACAGTCCAATTCAATTTGAATTTAAAGATTATATTCTTAGTAGTTTTGTACGATTCCAAAAAGTATACATTTTTTATACTAAATACTTATATTTATCGTTTCACATGGTTTCAAACATGAAGAATGTTAATTTTTACTACTCGAGCTACTTGTTAAGCTCGAGTAGCTCATTTACTACTCGAGTAGCTCGAGCTTCGAATAGCTCAAGTACTCTAGCTTGACCGTAGGCTCTGATAAATAGTACAACAAGACCACCTCTTAATGTAAACATAAAACACAGGTGAAGAGTATTACAAATTCGTCACAGCCGAATATAAAACTCTTGCTTGTTTATAAAATTTTACGACAATTTTTTGGTATTGACCGTTCAAGTTATCAAAAATATATTTTGTTAAAAGTTTCCATTGTATTGTCAAATACTGTATATATTTCAAGGTTCAGAAAATACACACATGAAACACACAATGTTCTGTTCAAAAGCAGCCAATTGTGAGTTCAAATCGAACATTTATCGAAATCACTTATATTGTACTTCCCAGTTACAAATTATAAATATATCAGAGTTCAGAAAAAAACACACACTGAATAAAAAACTCGTACATATATGTAAACAAACATAACTTAGACCAACACACACATATCTTTATTTTCATATCAATTATGTGCGTTTCTAAATTTTCTACGGTGCCCAACACAACCATGACTGTGTTCGTTTTAATATTTCGTTATTTACACGAACATTTTTGTATCACATACTTTTTGTTTCAATCACACATAAAGCACACATTTTTGAGTGTTGCTTTATTTGAAGTTCATGTTCTGGTACGTGTAGTGAAAAAAAACACAGAACATGTACAATAAACAGGTTCGAGTTCAGTTATATTTTAAGTCGTGTTGTGGCTCGTGTAGTAAGAAAAAACACAACATGTACAATAAACAGGTTCGAGTTCAGTTATATTTTAAGTCGTGTTTAAGTCGTGTTTAAAATATAACTGAACTCGAACCTGTTTATTGTACATGTTGTGAACTCGAACCTGTTTATTGTACATGTTCTGTGTTTTTTTTCACTACACGTACCAGAACATGAACTTCAAATAAAGCAACACTCAAAAATGTGTGCTTTATGTGTGATTGAAACAAAAAGTATGTGATACAAAAATGTTCGTGTAAATAACGAAATATTAAAACGAACACAGTCATGGTTGTGTTGGGCACCGTAGAAAATTTAGAAACGCACATAATTGATATGAAAATAAAGATATGTGTGTGTTGGTCTAAGTTATGTTTGTTTACATATATGTACGAGTTTTTTATTCAGTTTGTGTTTTTTTCTGAACTCTGATATATTTATAATTTGTAACTGGGAAGTACAATATAAGTGATTTCGATAAATGTTCGATTTGAACTCACAATTTGGTAGAGATTGGTTCACAAAATTCTTAACATTGATCGTTTATGTATATTTTGCAATAATCAGTTATCAAGATATTCCATGTAAGCTCTCAGCTGTTAATTAACAGATAACGGAAGCGGATATAAAACTTAGGAAAACAACACAACAATGAAAAAATAAACAACCCTATAAAATTGCCGGTGCTTTGTAAAAAAGAAAACACACACACGCACACATCCATACAGTGTGAAAACGGCAACAACATCAAATGAGAGCATATCTTAACACACATCTAAATGCTGTTGATTGTAATGTTAACAGAGAAGAAACGAGTTAACAGCACTTAGCGGCAGCAGAACAATAACTGCAGTCAACAGAGATACTACGGCTGAGATGTAGAGTTTGTGTCGCGTGTGTATGTGTGTGTGTGTGTGTTTGTGCAGATGGCTGGCTGGCTGGCTGTCTAGCTGGATTTAGATGGTTGCTGTTTGTTGAATGAATTAAAATTTTCAGTTTGTGCAGAGCACGCATCCGAATGACAACGTTTAGTGGCATAAAAGCGGATAGCAAACACTTTATTAAATAACACTGGCCTGGCTGGGCTATGTGCTGTGCTGTGCGTCCAATGTTAACAGACAGCAGCATTCTATGTTGGGTTGTGGCAGTGTTAAAAAGAAAATATTTTTTGTAACGAACCCAAAATACAAATTTCTGTTTGAAAGAACATTTTCAATTTCAGTTCTTGCCAAACATTACGACGGGGTTCAACTAAATTTGAGTGTGTCTGTGTGTGTGTGTGTGATTTTTTAATTGTTTTCAGTTGGTCTGTTCGATGCTCTGTTTACTGTGTGCTCGGGTTTGATTTGGTATTTTTATGACGATGACGACGTTGCTCGGTTGGACGACCGCTACAACGACAACGAACGCGCGAGTACTTTTCAGTTTCAATTTAGATACGAAAGCATATGGGAGTATCTCAAACAAGATACGGCCGGTTTCCACATAGTAAAGAAGAAACAAATTTTATTAAATAACAAAATTTTAATTTCACAAAAAAAAAAATACGTTAAATTTGAAATTAAATCGAATAAATCAAACATATTTTTTTTAATAAAAAAAGTTATTTCAGAATAGAAAATTTTTTGAAACGAAGTGGATAAATTTTTATGTAAAAAAATAAATAAATTTTAAAATAATAATAAATTCAAAAAAGAAAAAATAAATTTAAAAAAATAAGGAAGGAAATAAAAAATAATTTTTAAAAACTAAATGTAACGTGGGCGACTCTATATATAATTTGTTTAAAATGAATTTTGAAGAATTTTGTATTCAAAATAAAACCGGCACATGATTTAAGCTGAAATAAAAAAAAACAACAACAACGACAAGTACAGCGAAAAGTAAATTTGTTTCACATTTTATTTTCTTTTTAAAATTTTTTTTTTAAAGAAAAACAAAGTCACAATTACAAAAAAAAAAATAAATAAATGAAAAGAGCATAAAAAAATTTACAAGAAAATAGACCCCAACATGGGTGCTCTAAGCACAATGAAGCTTTTACACACAATTTCCAATTCAGTGAGCAAAACTTATCGCGTCAACGCAAAAAAACTTCAACTACATAAAAATGCTAATTGCAGATAAAAAAACGACACAAGAAAAAAAAAAAAATCGAAAAAAGTGATCTATTTTATAATCTCTAAAGTTTTGTCGTCATTCAACAGCCAACCAACATCTCTTAATGTAGCCAAAAACCTCAAGCATTAGTTTCAAACAAATAATAAAACGTGCCATACTCTCACACCACACACTACAGCCAAAGCAAATCATTTTTATTCACTGTATTCGCGCAACGTACAATTTTACGCGCCTTAACGAAAAAAAAAAAAATTATAAACATAGATAAGCGATAACAAAAAAAAGTATTTTCTAAAAACTTTTACGGCTTTTTCCCTAAACGAAAATTATTGTGTAAGGTAAAAATATTTTTGAAAAAAAAAAAATAAAAAAATAAATCACCTACAAAGTTTACAAAAAATAAATAAATAAAAAATGTTATAAATTTTATTTGTAATCTGTTAACAAAAATAATGATAAAAATCTTTTGTCTACTACGGCCAACATCACACCACCACTGCTGCCACAAAAAATATCAAGTGAAATCATTAATAGTTGTTGCAAAACACCAAAAAATAAAAGAAATGCATATAATTAATTTAAATGAGAAAAAAATTCCAAAAATTTTCCAAAAGGTATTACAAAAAATTATAAAGTGGAAAAAAATTGTGAATTAAAAAAAAATTTTTTTTTATAAGTGTATCAAAAGTGATTGCTCCATAATCAAGCAAAACATTTTTTTTTTCAAAAAAGGTAAGTTTTTTTAGAATTTTAAATTTAAGATCTAAAATAAAATTTTTGTTATTTTTAGTTTTTATTTCTGTTTTTAATATTCTTTAATTTTTATTAGTTCTCTAAATGTTACGACAACAATTTGGTATTGCGTAAGGAATTTGTTTTGTTGCTTTTCTTTAAAAAAATTTTTTTTTTTAAAAATTTTTGTTTGAGTATTTCATTTTTTTTTCTAAAGTCTAATATATTTTGAATAAATTTATAGTCGTTTAACTTAAACGACCGGACGGACGTTTAAAAATTATTACGAAAAAAAATATATTTTTCCGTTCAAAACCAATTTGTTGTTTTTTAATTTTTTAAATTATTTCCAAAATTTTTTTTTGTGTATTTTAATAATTTTTTTTTTACATCCTCATATATTTAAAATATAATTTATAGTCGTTTAACTTAAAGTTATTCCAAAGTTAATTCGTAAAAATATTTCTATATTATTGGTGATTTAAATAATTAACAAATAATTTTTTTGAGCGTTTTTTCTATACAGAAGTATTACAGAGGTACATATTTAATTATTTTTTAACGCAAAAATAATTTGTTATTATTTTTTGAAGCTTATTTTTGATTTAAATAATAAAATTTTTTTGTATAGTTTAATAATTTTTTTTAAATTGTTATATATTTTAAATGAATCTGTAGTCGTTTAACCTAAAGTTACTCCAAAGTAATTTTGTAAAAATATTTATATATTTTTCCGAACAAAACTAATTTGTTTTTTTTTAATTTTTTTTTTTTTTGTGATAAATAATAAAATAATAAATTTCTTTTTTTATGGTTTAATAATTTTTTTCTATATTGTAGTATATTTTATATGTAGGTATTATTGTTCGGTTAAGTTAAAGTTATTCCAATGTTATGTTGTAAAAATGTTTATACATTTTTCCATACAAATATAAGTTATTATTATTTTTTTTTTACATTTTATTTAATAAAAAAATTTTTTTATATCTTTTAATATTTTTTTTTTCCTAAATTCTAATATATATTAAATTAATCTATAGTCGCTTAACTTAACGTTATTCCAAGTTTATTTATATTTTATATTTTTATATGTTTTTCCGAAAAACTATTTATTTTAAATTTTATTCGAAATTTAAATAATTAAAAAAAAAAAAACTTATTTTGTGTATTTATGAATAAAGAATTTATGAATAAACTTTGCATTCAAGATTTTTTTAAATATTTTTTTTCTCTCAAACCTCTATAACTAGAGTTCTAATTAACGTAGGCTGTTGACATAGGTCTAAGAACACTCGGTGGATTAAGCTCCTTCTTTTGAGCTATTAACTGCTTAAATTCGTTGGGTTTGAGGAAAGTTATGCGTGGACAATTAATTTTACTTTTACTATACATTAACTTCTCTTGGCATATTTTGGCATTACTGTACGTTAACTTCTCTTGGCAAATTTTGGTATTATTTTATAAAAATTAATATAATATAGTATAATGCTGCGGAGCAGCAGGGGTCCTCTAGTATATTTGAAATATATTTATTGTCGTTTAACTCAAACGGAAGGACAGACGATAAAGAACTAATTTGCTTTTTTTGAATTTTATTTGTGATTTGAATAATTAAATAATAAAATTTTTTTTTGGTTATTTTACAAAGTTTTTCATAAATTCTAATATATTTTAAATAAATTTATAGTCGTTTAACTAAAACGGCTTTGCGGATGTACATGTAAACACTTTAATTCCTTTCAAAGTTATGTCGTAAAAATCGTTATATATATCGCACCGTTCTTCTAAGGGGAGTCAATTCAAAATTATATAACAAAGAGGGATACGAAAGAGTGGAACGTTGTTAAAACGTTGACCAAAAGTGCAAGTACGAGTGTGTGTGAGATAGACTCAGGTTTAAATCTCACAATCTATTCAATTATAAAATAACAATTATCACAATGTTCAATAAATCGCTGATGAAGGCTGAAATGCCACAATCCGATCCGATTAAGAATAAAGTGTAGTTATGAATTTTTGAAATATATGCTTTTTTCTTCTCTACCACGCACCATTGAAACAAAATTAAAATTTGCAAAATTACGTCAAATCTAGCAAATTTTTATTTTTTTCTATTTTGTCTGTGATTTTTTAAATTAAAAAAAATTTTTTTTCTGTGTTTCAATAATTTTTTTTTTAATTCTAATATAATTTAAATGAAATTATAGTCGCTTAATTTAAAGTTAATTCAATGTTTTTTCGAAAAATATTTATATATTTTTCCGTGCAAAACTAATTTAATTATTTTTTTTAAATTTTATTTGTAATTGAAAAATTATCTAAAAAGCCTTTCGTGTTCAGTGAAATTTTGCAGCTAAGGCGGATTTCTAACATTAAAACTTTATGCAATTAAACGAAAAAATTAATATTTTTTAATTATTATTAATGGTTGCCGATACTTTTATTTATTCATTCTTTTGTTTTGTTTTTTTGTTTGTGCTAATGTGAATTAGAAATTAATTTAATTTACTCAGTGATATTTTTGCGGAAGAACGGATGAAATCTTAAATATCATTGCAATTTTTTTTCAAAATAAAAAGTTCTATAATATTAATATGCAAGGCGATTTCTGGTGACCGATATACAAATTGTAGTTAATAACCGATTTTGACCAAACTTACCTCATTGAAAGGCTATTTATTTTTAGCTGTCCACCAAGATATTTTGGAGTAATGCTCATTTAAAGTTGCTTCTAACACATACATAGAACACATAATCTGTGCGTGTTTATTATAAATGTTAGAAGCCCTATGTTGAATTATAAGTTGGCTAAAATTGCTTAGCATACCTTTAGGCTCTTTTAAAATTATTTATTAACAAACCCATTTATATAGCTTCTGTGTGTTTAACGAATATTTATAATGAAATTTAATGAATTTTATTTAAAAAGTGTTGAATTGTGAATTGGCTAAAATTAGTTATCATACCTTTAGGCTCTTAAAAAGTTATTTATTAAATTGAAAAATAACAAAATTTCCTAGAATTTGCACTCGAATTTTGAGGGCTGGGCTCTGCTGCTATTAATAATTGTGGATAATTATATATTTTTTTACCCTTCACACCACTGCGAAGAGGGTATGTTTGTCATTCATAAATTATATATCTAGTCGCATAAAGTATATATATTCCAAATCCTTATAACAACTCAAGTTTTTATAGCGATATCCATATGACCTTCCGTCCGTCCGTCTGCCCTTCTGCCTGTTGAAATCACGCTCATTCACAAAGTAAACCATTTTCTTGGGTACGGTTATGATAATATTGTTTGTCGTAATGTTGGACAGGCTGCTTTTGAAAATTAGTTAAATCGGGAATCATTGCGGCAATACATAGCTAAAAATTTGGACCCACCTCTAAAAAAATAAAAAATTTAATGTGTTTGTCGTAATAATTCACTATTAAGTTTACCAAATTGTTTACATTTTCAAATATTTTGTTTACATTTGTTATATAAAGGGTCCGCCAAATAACTTTCTATTTTTGAAAATGCTATAAGAAAAAACTACTGAATATTATCTCAAATTTCTTTTTATACCCTCCACTCCAGTGTGCAGAGGGTATATATAAGTTTGTCATTCCGTTTGTAATAATTAAAAAAAAAATTTTGGACCCCATAAAATTTATATATTTGTGATCCTTATAACAACCGGAGTTGATATAGCGATGTCCGTCTGTCCGTCTGTGGAAATCACGATGACGGCATCAATCGGGCAGCTAGGGTGCTCGTTGGCATAAAAAATGATTCATTAACATCCTGAAAAGTTTGCTATTTAAAATCGTCCAAATCGGTCGATTAGGGCAAGAGATTTGAATGAAGAACTAAAAAAAGTCTTGAAAAAAAATAATTTTCTATGTTGTTCTTGTCACGATCACGCCCTCAATAGTGCAGCTACAGTGATCATTTTTAGTGAGAATGATTCACCAAATTCATGGAAAGATTCCTACTTCAAAAATCATTAAAATCGGTGGAACAGGTCCAGGGAAATCTCTGAAAAAGTAAAAAAAAAATGAAAAACATGATATTTCTATATTGTTCTTGTTGTTATTCTAAATGTTGCATTGTTTTCATAGCTGGACTTGTTGTTTTTGTGGTCGTTATGGTAATAATATAACAAAAACAAACCCTTTGTACATTTTTTTATCAACTCTGGTAGAAAAATTTAAAAGTTTCCATTGTTTTGGCATCACTAAAAAAATATGTTAGATCATTTCTGTCATTGCCGCAAGCAAAATTTCAGATCGATTGGGTCACGGGAAAGTGGTTAAAATCGATCCAAAATTTTTTCGACAAGCAGACACGAGTTAATATAAAGGGAGTAAAAATTCACCAACATCTAAAGCAAATAATGCTAAAATACCTAGTTGTTAATAAAAAAAAACAATTGGGCCATTCACAATGGGTAATGTATCGTTGTATCTGTTGTATCGTGTATCACTTTACAATAGTGTAAAATTGTTGTTGGTAATTTTCACTGAAAAATCTCATACACGATCCAACTTCATTTGCTATGTTTAGTAAATGTTGTATATTGTATCATAACATATCAGTTCCAAGTGAATGCCAGTTTTTATGAAAAAGAAAAAACAAATACATAGAATTTTATCAGCATAAATAATTATAAAATAAAATATGGCAAATAATGCAAATAACGTAAATACATCGATAAGTTTATTTATATAAAAATTAATGTTTATATTTTTTTAGTATGTATTTTCTCTTTCAGTACCAACCAAAACATTTATCATTTTTTTTTTCATTATAAATTAAAATGCAAGAGGTACGTAACTAAAACTCCAGGGTATATCTCACGACCAAAAAGCAAACACTGACAAGTGTTTTCTCTTATACAAAATAGCAGAAGCGACGAAGCGATCTTTCCTCGTTGGATCGAAAATTACTAAAGAAAGCGTTTTACAATATGAAAATACAACTGAGTGTTCACAACAAATGATTGTATTGTGTATTTCAATACAACATACAATATACAACACCTGTTGTGAATTGCCCAAATGTAAATTTAGCAAAAAAATTTATGTATTAATTTATTTAAAGAGAAAAACACAAAAATAACGTTTGATGTTGTATTTTTTGTGTGTAATATTTAAATATACATACATACACATATTAAATAATACAAATAATATACATATATTATATATATGTATGTATGTATGTATATTCATAGTAACTGCATGTTAGAAATAAATCGCTTATTTTATTTACATAAAATTCTGCAGTATTTTGTTGTGGGGAAAATACATTTCTTTTGCATTAACAGAGTGTCATTTCATTTTGCTCAGCGTGACTATGCCACAGTAGATGGCGCCATAATTTTTGTTTGTTCTAATTAGCTTTGCAATAGTTATTTCTATTTTAACATGAATGTTAATATTTTCAACTAGATATCATACAGAACAATGTTAAGAGTATACACGGGCTGGTCTTTCATTTCATACGTTTTTTCATAATTCTTTTACAAATATGAACATAAGTTTGGCATATTAACTTTTTGTTGTCTTTACAAAATAGAGTTACCGAGTTCGTCAATGAGTTTTTTGCTTACAAAATAGTTCTACATAGTTATATGAAATTATTATTCTGCTTTACCTATAAAATATCTGATTGCGATTACATCTAATTATAATCAATTATAATAAAAAGTGAAAATAAAATTTCCAATTATAAATTAGAAAATATAAATTGAATTTCAGAAAATCATATCAAAACCTCGGAAATAATAATTTTAAATTTAGAAATATGTTTACATTTAAAAATGTTTACATTTAAAAAAAATATTGCCATTCAGGAGATATTAATAACTTTTCAGTACCGCGATTCAGTAACTTCTTTTAACGATGGTCGAATCGTAAAAAAAAGAAGATTGCAAAATTATCAGTAAAATTTTTAAACGATATTCGCTATTGTTAAAGTCAGCTGTTGTTGTTATCTAAACGACAACCATTTTTGTGTTGTTTATTCAATCGATAAAAACTTAAATTTTTAGGTTGAAATGTCGTCATACATAAATAAAAATCATCAAATAGTGAAAATATTTTGCTTTAATTAAAAAACTTTTTTATATAAATAAAAAAATTAAATAGCATATTCAATTCATTATTTCATTTTCAAATAAATACACAGAAATATTAGTAAAAAAAAAATAAAGATATTAAACATAAACATAAAATCATCCTGTCAAACACGAAGTAATTTGTTTTTTCTATTCTTTGTGTTTTTCGCTTATTTTGACAGAGATGCCACTCCTTTACAATTTAAATAAATAGAAAAACAGATTTGTCGATATTAATTTAAATTCAATGAATTTAAGAAAACCTCAAATGATATTTAAGAATTGCTAACATAAAAATTGTTACATAAGTAAACGTAATTTTATGAGAATGTTATTTTTATATATAAATTTTCACAATTTTTTTTGGATGAAAATTTGAAGTTTTTCAGAAAATAAAGATAACATTAAATTATGTTATTTAAAATGTTTGGGACTTTTCGTTTTTTGCGTTTTTCATCCCCAATTTGATTATTTATTATTATAAATTTATTCTCTATGTTTTCAAAATATGGCAATATTTTAAAAAAAGTTGAGAGAGCTTTTTTTTTGGTTATTATTTTGTTACTCCATCCGACCTATATGGCCACAATGAAGAAATATTTGGCCAGTTAAAAGAAGCTATACAGCCATCTCCAATTAGCACGATTTAATGCATATAGCCACTCTACACAACCATTACCTTTGCAATGGAGGTTAGGGCGAGCTATTTAATTAGCAAAAACTAAATTAAACGAGAAGTTATGTCATATAACCGGAAACGCATGCATATAGGTATATAACCTAAATGCATGCCGATCAGCAACTACGATGACCAAAAAGCAAACACCGAAATAAATCCGAAATAATAGAAAAGACGAAAACCAACCCAAAGAATTTTCTGAAATAATTTGGTATTAAGTTTAACAAATTGTTTACTTTTTCCAATATTTTGTTTACATTTATTATCAATACTCAAACCGAAGTGGAGGGTATCGAAGATTCGGCACAGCCGAATTTAACACTCTTACTTGTTTTATTTGAAAGTACAATGCTTCCGGTTAATAATGGAAAATAATTTCATTCAGATGGGTGCCTCGGCTGGCCATGCAGTAGCCTACACGATCGGTCCAATTTTTAAGCACATTATCGATTGTGTGCAGCTGTATTTCACCAATGGCTTCACGAATATTCTCCTTTAAAGCGTCAATTGTCTCTGGCTTGTTGGCGTAACACTTACCTTTGAGGGCACCCCACAAATAATAGTCCAACGGTGTCAAATCGCAGCTCCGAGGTGGCCAAACGACATCAGCTTTGCGGCTGATAAGGCGATCTTCAAAAACAGGGCGCAAAACATCGAGTGTAGCTTCGGCTGTGGGGCACGTAGCGCCGTCCTGTTGAAACCAAATGTTGCCAATATCCTCATCTTCAATTTTTGTGAACAAAAATTCGTTCAACATGGCCCGATAACGATCGCCATTGACTGTAATGGCCACTCCTTGCTCATTTTCAAAGAAAAATGGCCCAATTATGCCTCTGGACCAAAATCCGCACCAAACAGTGGCTCGTTTTGGGTGTATCGGCTTTTCAATGTATGCGTGCGGGTTTTCTGCGCCCCAAATGCGACAATTTTTACATACCCGCCAAGATAAAAATATGCTTCATCTGAAAAGATGATTTTTTTTTTGGCAAAATCGGCATCTTCTGTAAGTCGATCGCAGGCCCACTTAGCGAAGCGAAAACGCATTGGATGGTCAGTAGGCTTCAACTCCTGGACCAATTGGACTTTGTATGGCGTCATACCAAGGTCTTTATGCAAAATTCGCTCAATGATGCCACCGAAATGTTCAATTCTTGAGAACGACGGTGAATTGATGTTGATGGCGCTTCACGCACACTTTCTGCCACAGCAGCAATATTCTCGGGTGTACGCACTGTTTTTGGTTTTTTACGCTATGGTTTATCGATGAGGATGCCAGTTTCATTCACTTTTTTCACAAGGTAACGAGCATACGGAGCTGACGGTGCTTCTCTTCTTCCAAAATCCGTACGCAATTTTCGCACACATTCTGTAACATTACCATGATTTTCAAAGTAATGTCGCAATATTTCCCACCGTTGTTCAAGCGTATACACAACCATATACGTTCAGCGGAAGGACAAAACTAATTATCTGTCAAATCAGACATGAGCTAAGTGTTACCATTCACGAAATAAGCACTAGTTGCAAAAAAAAACGTTAGATGGCGAACCCTTTATATTGCAATAAGTCCAGATATTAATGTAAACGTTAAGTCCATGTGGAAGGTATGAAAGATTCGGCACAGCCAAATTTAACACTTTTACTTGTTTTAGTATAAAACATATTTTCTTTGTAAGTCCTTTGACAAAAGGACAGACAAACGGCTCATTTTAAATAATGTTGAATTTTTAAAGACGGAGGTTTAAACAAAAATATTAATAAACACTTATATATTTTTCATACACAAATAAATTATTATCTTTTTTCAAATTGAGTTAGAAATTATTCCCAAATTAAGCCTCATTAATTTTAATTTTATTCAATTTATTCAAATTAAAAAAATATTTTGTCATTATTTTAATAGTTATTTTAAATTTTGTTTTTAATTCCTTAAAAATAAACAATTTTCAATACAAATTAAGGTCCAGTAGGCTGTCATGATGGTTTGTAATGTTTTCGAAGTCGTTCAATCCGAATCCGAAGTCAGTTTTTCACGCATCGGTGCCAACTTGGCGCTTTGCATGCTAAATTTAGCGCTTTTTAACTATCCAGAAAGCGATTTTTTTTCCTTTTAATGTTTTTTTTTTAAAAAGCGCTTTATTGGCGTTTTTCCATTTTCTTTTCTGGGGCCTAGCGCCTTTTATTTAGAACACTTCATTTTTAAAAAAATTTTACATTTAAATAACTTCCCTCCAAATTTAAACTTCTTGGTCAAAAACACTCATAATTCGTTCTCTTATTCGTCAGTAAGAAAAAAATTATATATTCAGACATGTACATTAATTAACAAAGATTCCGATATGCAAAACATTTTGATTACTTGTATAGGTTATTAAAAAGTTTTATAAACAGGATAATTGTACCTACGCGTAAATTTAATCATATGGAGGACGAGATCGATCCCGTAGTTAATGAAATTTTTTCTTTAAGTTTAAGTTATGGAGAAAGAACTAATAAAAAAAAGTTAATTAAGTTCAGAACACTCTTATTTCCGATTAAAAACTAAATAACCATCAAATTTTACAACAAAAAATTTCTTAAATCAAATTTTTCTACATTGATTTAAAAATTATTTTTTGTTTCAAAAAATTCTGAAGAATTTATAATTTGACAAAAAAACTTTTAAAACTTTTAAGAAGTTTTTAACTTCAAAAACTCAGTCAACGAATTCCAATTTTTTAATTTCTGAAAACTAATAGAAAGAATTTTATTTTTTTTTACGAACATATAATTTGCACTTTTTAGCGCTTTTATTTTCATTCAATTTGAGTGTTTTTTTTAGTGTTTTTTAGGGTATTGTTTTGCGCTTTTTGCTGTGAAAAAAGTTCTCATCGCTGTTTTCACGCTCCATAGAATAATTTTATTTTATTTTACAGATATTTTAACTGCTCCAAATATTCGCAATTTAGTGATGGCTGTTACCTTCGAACAGAAACTGACAGAAAAGGAAATAAAACCAGAAATATAATGGAAATATAAAAAACAAGTTCTATTTAATTAAAGTTAACAAAAATATTTCTTCTACAAAGTTGTACAAAAATCAAAACTAAAGCGAAAACTAACTTCAGATCCGCATTCAGTGATTTCAAAACTTATGGTATTTTCGGACAGTATCATTAGTGAAAATTTTCTATTTCAAAAACACAAAATATTTTTCCATTTTTACTTTGTTAATATAATTTAAGAACTAACATAATTTAAACAAGGAGAGACGAATGGCTCAACTTAAAAAAAAAAAAAATAATGGAAAATTATGATAGATATTTTATGAACTGGCAATAATTTTCTTGTGCTTAATTCGTAAAGCATATTTATTTTAATTTGTTAATATAAAGTAAGCATGTTTTATATATTCCGCCTAAACATTCAGTAAAGTGTTGACGGTAGGACGAATAAAAAAATAATTAAATTATTTTCATTCTAAGTGCTAGCACTTTTGAATATTCAAGTGAACTGTTTTCGTTTTGTTAATTAAATTAGTTTGTGAGTAATATCGAAGCTCAGCTATTTGATAGTAAGTGAAATTTTGAGGGAAGGAAGGACATACAACTCATCTGAAATGTAGTTAAATTTATTTAAATTTATTAATTGGAAACTATTTTCTTTTTAGAAATAACAAATTCATATTTATTTTAATTTGCCAATGTGAATGAAAATTTTTTAAAATTTACCCCCTAAAGATTCAGTTAAGTGTTGATGGAAGGACGGGCCAGCTGGTAATAAAAAAATACAAATTATAATAATACTGTGTTGGTATTCTTTTAATTTATTAGAGGATATAAATAACATTTTTAAGTGATTCGTTTTCATTTTATAGATTAAATGAGTTTCTTCGAATATCTATTTATACCCTATACCACTATGTGGTTTGGGTATAATGACTTTGTGCTGCTGTTTGTAACAACCAAAAATATTTGACCTAGACCCATCTTTAATTATACCGTTCGAATCAGAATCACTTTTTGAGTTGATTTAACAATGTCCGTCCGTCCGTCCGTCCGTCCGTCCGTCTGTGTGTCCATGTAAACCTTGTAATCAAACTACAGGTCGCAAATATGAATATATTTTGACATTTGGTATATAAGCTTTTATCGGCCATGGGATGAACGCTATTGAAATTGGTGAGAATCGGTCCATGTTCAGACCTAGCCCAGATAAAAATTACCCCTATGAAATCGACATAAATTGCCATAAGATCCAAATTGTCATATAGATCTTACTCAAATTGGGTTTGTATGCGTTCATTACATCTATTAATGAGTAGTCCAAAAATGATCCCTTTGGCTCCATATAGAGCTGCTTTCCGATCTTCACTTAAATCTATTAAAAAACAAAAATATTGCACTGATTCTTCTCAAATTTGGTTTGTATATATTTTTGCAAAATACAAGAGACTTTACCAAACATGATCAGGGTCGGTCCATTTTTGGACCTAGTCCCCATATAGATATAGCATCCGATATGAACTTTTTCATGTCTGAAGCCAAAAAAATTAATAAAAATCCCACTCAAATTTGGTTTTTGCTTATTTTATATGTCCAGTTAGTTGGGCCTAAGAGATAGGGTTTCTAAACGCATGGTATAGGGTATCGTATAGTCGGTCTAGACTGACTATAATTTTCTTACTAGTTTTTTTTTTACTATATTCAGTGAAATATTGATGGATGAACGCACACACGGCTCATTTTAAATGTTTGGTGAATTTGTTAAAATAAAAGAAAGTATTAAAAATTATGACTTATTTAAAACTTGTTGCTAATTGGTGATAATTGGTGTTTTTTTCTATTTTAATTTGTTTAATATGAATAAAAAACTATGTAAATTAAAGGTTAAAAAATAAATATAACAAAATCCCTTTTCTGGTACATTTATGCTGGCAATATATGTATACATATGTATATGTATGTAAGGGTACGTCAAACTGTCCATGGGTTCATCGCGATTCTGGGTGCTATGAGCCATAACAAGTATATTTTCCCAAGGAACCACACCTCTAAAATCATTTTCGAGCCTGCCAAAATTTCGATGAAGATATTTTCATGATATTTTCCATAATACTCATTCAAATGTAAACAAATTATTGAAAATACCGGAGGTTTTTGGGTCGGGAAATCAATTTTTCATATTTATTTTTATTTTTAACAGCCAAAAAATTCTTTTTTTATTCACTCTTTGAATGAACAAATATAAAAAATGTATTTTTTGACTTAAATTGAATGAAATCGATATATGTATGTCGTATATGGGTACCCCACATAATTTTCAGCGCTGAATATTTTGAGCTATTTTATATATGGGAAAGTCAAAGATTTTCCCACTTTTCCACAAAAAGGTGAAAAATCCACAAAAATGTACTAAAATGCCCCCTGGCGGCTATTAAAAATAAAAATAAATATGAAAAATGGATTTCCCGACCCAAAAACCCCCGGTATACACAATAATTTTTTTTACATTTGAATGAGTATTATGGAAAATATCATGAAAATATCTTCAACGAAATTTTGGCAGACTCGAAAATGATTTTAGAGGTATGGTTCCTTGGGCAAATATACTTGTTATGGCCCATAGTATAAGAAACGATATGAGCCCATGGATATTTTTTCGGCCCCCTACAATTTGACCCACTCTAATATATATATATGTATACATATTACAGAAAAAAGGTTTGATAATATTCAGTTATTATTCTTCAGTAATTCCTCATGTTCTTCTATCTAGCGTTCAGCGCAATTTAGACGAATAGACGGATGAACGGCTCATTTAAATAATACTGAATTTATACAGATTAAAAATTATTTTGAATAATGATTGAGTTAATCAAGTTCAAGATCAAATGGCAAAAAATGGCGCCTTTGTTTCAAAAATTGCAGGATTAATTTCAAACTCAATCATTAAAATGATAAAGATCAAAAATAAGATTTTTAATTTTTAAATTTGTAAAAATAGAAAATAAATTTTTATGAAGTAATATTTTTCACAAAAATAATATTGTTTTTTTAATTGAATAAAAAACAATAATAACAAATAATAATAATAACAAATTGAAAAATATATTTTTTAGTGGTGTCATATTTAAAATTTTTATTATTGCATTAAAACTAAATTTAATTAAATGTATTTTAAGTTTTTAACTTTAATTGATTGGTTAGTAATTTTTTTAATTTATGAATGCATCTCTTTTAATTAGTTAATATGAATCATAAATGAAATTAAGCCCTTTCCATTTAGTGAAAATTTGCCGGAAGGACGGACTCATCTTCTTGAAATTTTATGAGACATTTTTCTTAATTTGAAATAGTTGTCTATTTTTTAATAGGAAATGCATATTTTTTAAATATTATTAATGTGAAGGAATAATATTTTATAATTTCCCTTTAAAAATTCTATAAAATGTCCATGGAAGACGAAATAATAATTAAAATAAAATCATTGGATTTCAATCATTTCAAGTATTATCATTTTCTTAAATTATTAAAGGATTTGAATTATATTTCTAAGCGAATTCTTTTCGTTTTGTAAATTCATTTAGTTTTAATTATTTATTATATTCAGTGAAATCTTAACGTATGGACGGATGAACGGCTCATGTTAAATGTTGCTGAATTTTTTTAAAATAAAACAAAGTATTAAAATTATGCCATATTTAAAACTTATTATTAATTGGTAATAATTTTCTTTTTTGAAATACGAAATGGTTTTTTCTTTTTTTTAATATGTTTAAAAAAAACTAGATAGTGTTAAAAAATAAATAAAATTGGCACAATTAGATTCCTAGCACCTTTTTGCTAACAATGTATTTTTTCTCGATTTAGGACAGCAATAAAGCTTGTCTTCAGAGAAAGTTGTACCGAAATTTTGTATTTATACAAACAGACGCACAATATAAAAAATTCTTCATTCAAATATAAATTGTTATTTTTTTTTTCAAATTCAATAAAAAAACAATAATAATAACATATTCAATTTTTTTTAACATTGTAATATTTTATATTTATTAACAATCTAAGATATTTTTTTTGTTTTAAAATACAAAATGTTAATTTTTTTGATGATGTTTATTAAACGGATGGTCGGCTTCTTTTAGATGTTGTTGAATTTATTTTTATTAAAACTTAATTAATATAAAAGTTATGCTGAATTTTTATTACTTTATTAATTGTTAATAATTTGTCTTTTTAAATTACGGCATGTTCCTTTCTGTAATTTGTTAATATTAATCAAAATTTGAAAATTTGACGGAAGGATGGACTTATTTTAGAAGTTGTTTATTTTTGACAAATAAAAATATATTTTTTGAGATTTTATAAGACTTTTTTTTATAGTTGAAAATAATATTTGTTTTTTCAATCGAAATTGTATATCTATAATAGCAATAATAGTTTCACAATTTTACCCTGATTATGACAAAAAATTTATCGTTTAAAAGGAATTTCTTTTTAGTTGTTACCCAGATTTACAGAGTTTCATCGTCTGGAATATTTTTCTGGAGTTATGATCCGTTATAGTTGCTAGTAAAAAACTATACAATGCTATGTGTGTGTTTATTAAATTTGTTAATGTGTTGAGTTTGTTTTCTTCATTTAAAATGAGTTGTATTGTGAAGCATACCTTTAGGGTCTTTATTAAATGAAAAATAAAATTTCCTAGAATTTGCACTCGAATTTCAAGTGCTGGAATCTGCTAGTTTATTTTAAGATGTTAATGTCAATATGAGAAATATGCACGAAGCACATTTATTTTATAGTCAGTGATCTTTTCAGGGAAGGAAGGACATACAACTTATTATAAATGTAATTAAATTTATATAAAAAAAAGCAAAAACGCAAAGTTATTAAATATTTTTATTAAGTGGAAATGATTTTCTTTTTTGAAATAGGAAATTAATATTTATTTTAATTTTTTTTAAATTTCATAAGGAAGGACGTACGAACTAATAACAAGAATATAAAGTTTTCAATCATTTCAAGTATTAGCAATTTCTTAAATTATTAAACGATTTGAACTACATTTTTATCCAATTTTTTTTTCATTTTGTTTGTCCGAATTTTTAATTATTTTCTATATTCAGTGATATTTTTACGCATGGATGGATGGACAAACGACCAAGTTTAAATGGTGTTGAATTTTTTATTAAATAAAACAAAGCACTAAAATTTACGTCATATTTAAGATTTATTATTAATTGGTGATAATTTTCTTTTTCTGATATAGGAAATGTTTTTTCTTTTTTAATATAAACAAAAAAACTAGATTAAAGGTGAAAAAATAAATAAAATTAGCAGAATTAGTTTTCTGTCACATATTTTTGACAACAAAAAACTTTTTTTTTGATTTAGTATAACAATTAAGTTTACTAATATTTATTTTTATTATTATTACATTTTTCTTTTAATATATTGCTCACGTGTCTCTATCTAGCATTCAGTGGAATTTTGAGGGAAGGCGGATGAAGAATAATGTTGTTGAATTTATACAGACAGACGGACAGTTCAGAAATGTTCTAAATTTTTACACATAAAAATAATTTTTTATTTTTTTTTTAAATTGATTTAAAAACAAGTAAAGTGTTAAATTTTTTCATACCCTCCACATGCGTTTCATTTATAACAATTTGGTAAACTTAATACTAAATCGTTACAAAATACATAGTTAGTAAGACTATTTCTTAGAGGTGTCTTTATATTTTTGGACATATCTTGGCACACTTAAATTTTGACCGGAAGCGGATCTACGGCTCATTTTAAAAATTGTGAAATTTGAAATGACTGATGGACAACTTTAATTATATAAATATTTTTGCATACAAAACCAAAATGTTTTTTTTTTATTTAAAGCTAAAATTAACTAAAATAAATTCAACTGTTTAATTTATATAAATTTCAGTTATTTTTTGTTATGTTTTCAATTTATTTATTATTGGTGATTATAATTATTTTCTTTTGTTACTTTGTTAATGTGATTTAAAAACGAAAAAAGGATAAATAAGTTTTATATTTTATTTATTATTTATTAATATTATTTATTAATGTTAATATTCTTGTATAATATTATAATGTTCCTTTGTTTTACTTTGTAATGTGAATTAAATATTAGAAAATTTGTATAAAAATTAATATAATATAATATAAACCAGCAGATCCCAGCGCTCGAAATTCGAGTGCAAATTCTAGGAAATTTTATTTTTTCATTTAATAATAACCCTAAAGGTATGCTAATCAATTTTAGCCAATTCACAATTCAACACATCTTAAATATTGATTATTGTCGTTATTGGTTTATGTCCAATTATTGGTATATGTCTGAAATTATTTTTCAGTTCAACAATTCTTATTGTAAATGAAGAAAACAAACTCACAAACACACTAACAAATTTAATAAACACACATATAGCATTCTATAATTTTATGTATGTGTAAGTAGCAACTTGAAATGCATTTCACTCCAAAAAAATTTAGAGACTTAAAAATCTGTAAATCTGATGGACAGCTAAAATGAAATACCTTTCAAATAAGATGCGTTTGGTCAAAATCGGGAGGAAACTTTTAACAAATCATCGGTCATAGAAATCGCCTTATCTATTAATATTATAGATATAAATTAAAATTTAAATAGGCGAAATTAATTTTAAAGGCGAAAAAATGCGTAATTTCATGATTTTTTTTTACGATATGAATATTGTTGGATTATCTATTTCATATACACGTTACAGTATAGCATTTGAAGTATCTTTGAAAAAATTTCAATTAAAAATATCAATAAATAAGTCGGTGACAGCGAATATCCGGATTCGCCTTAAAAAAGGTTGTTATGTGGTTAACTTCATAACTCGTTGCCGGATCATCTGAAACAAAAAAATCTAAATGCGTTTAAAAGGTGATATGTTTGCCTAGGCAGTCAGCGGGTGTTTTTTTGGGATTTTTTTAATGCTGCCAGCATTTTGAAGTGAAAAATTAGATTTTCGCTAAAAAGAACTTCGGCGAATTTGTTATTAAAAAATGAAAAAAAAAAGTGGTAAAAGCTCCCCCTGACTACCTGTTGATTTATGTGTAGAATTAGCTTATAAAATTTCAAAAGAATCGGTCAAATAGATTATGAGTTATGATGTTTAAGAATTTAAAAAATGTTGTTTGCGAGAAAATCGATTTAAAGTTTTTTAAACTCGAAAATCCAAAATTAAGCATCAATAAAAGCCGATAGCTTAAATTGCTAGTACTTTAGCTTTAAGATTTATTATAATTTTAATTGTAATAAATATCAAATAAATAAAATAAATTAATAATATATATATTTGAAATGCATTTTACTGCAAAAAAAGTTAAAATCTAAGAATCTGTAAATCTGGTGGACAGCT
This sequence comes from Cordilura impudica, assembly GCA_963682025.1. Classification (NCBI taxonomy): domain Eukaryota; kingdom Metazoa; phylum Arthropoda; class Insecta; order Diptera; family Scathophagidae; genus Cordilura; species Cordilura impudica. Next base: position 317,836,457 of record OY821517.1, on the reverse strand, counting down.
AAACAGAAATACCTTTTAAATAAGCTACGTTTGGTCAAAATCGGGGACAGTCTCTGGAACAAATCATCGGTCACAAGAAATTGCTTAACCTATTAATATTATATATTTTGTAATATTTAATTCATTGAAATTTTGACGGATGAAGGGATCGGCCCATTTTAAGTAATGTGGTATTCACACTAATTTAACTAAATTTATTGTTAATTATAATAATTTAAACAATAATTTTCTTTTTTTTTTTAATTTTCCTCCTAAACATTCAGTGAAGTGTTGACGGAAGGACGGACAAATGAATGAAAAATTAATTGAATTATTCTTATTCTAAGTGCTAGCATTTTTTAAATTTATTGCATCGTTTTAAATTCAATTTAGTTTTTAAATTTAATATTTTATTTTTGTTCAGTGCAATATTTACGGAAGGACGGACGAATAGATCTTATAGTTTGTTCAATTTTTTTATAAAATAAAATAATAGAAAATTGTGTAATTTTTATGGATTTTTTAAATTTTGTTGCAGGACATAAATTTTATTTCTAAATGATTTTTTTTTCGTTTTAAACTTCAATTATTTAGTCAAAAATATCTAATTTATTATTTCTATTTAGTGAAGTATTAACGGAAGGACAGACAACACATTTAAAATGTTGTTGAATTTTCTAAAATAAAAAACCGATAGAAAATTATGTCATATTTTAAATTAAATTAAGGGTGATAATTAGTTTTTTTTTTAAATGAAAAATTTTTTTTTATTATTTTTAACGAATAAAAAAATATGTTTAATAGTTAAAAAATAAACTAGTAAAAAATGCTTTAAAAAAAAAATTAGTTTTGTGGCAAATTTTTTGCAAATTTTGTTTTTGTTTTTTTTTTTTTTTGATTTACGGCAACAATAAAACTTAATAATAATCTAAAATTTCTCATCTTGTTTTAGTAAAATTTTATGGGCGGGACGAATGATGTCATATTTTAAACTTCTTAATAACACGGTATTAAATACAAAACTCACAACATTTCAAAATACTTTTAAAATGGCATAGTGTTAGTTGCAGCGCTGATTGAGTAAATCTTTTTTCAGTTTTCAGAATTTCGAATATGCCCTCAAAATCTGAACTTGTCAACACTTAACGGACTAAAAATCTTTTCAACTAAATCATTTTTTTTTTTCAATAAAATTTTAACTTTAACAATTTTTAATCGATTCTAATAAACAAGAACTTATTTTACTCGCTAATAAACGAAATTTCAAAAAATAAGAAAAATCGGTCTTAAATAGTCTTGAATAAAATTTAAAAAAAATTAATTTTAAATATTTTGGATATTTTGGGTATTTTCACATGGCTTGGTTTCACATGTAAACATGGTTTTAAGTAAAACTGATTTATTTAACAATATTTTAGTTTTTAAAGTACATAAAAACGTTTTTTGGGTGATAACATCAGATTGTGAGGGTGTATTCAAAATTCTGCAAATTGAAAAGTGGCCTACAACTTACACTAGGTCCTTTTAAAAGTATATAGTCACTGTAACTCCGTGTAAATTGATGTAACAAATTTTCGTTAAAAAAAAAATTAATTATAGCTAAATTTTGGATATTTCATAATTTTAACGGTTTTTTGTTTTCACTCAATCAATTATTTAATTACATGATGGTAAACTTAATTTACTAAGAAAGGGAATATAATAAAAACTTATTTTTTTTTCTTTTTTTGAATTACGCCAACAATAAAGTTTAATAATATTTATTATGATTACTGTTTTAAACATGTTTCTCACGTTCGTGAAATTTTGACAGAGGGAGGGTCACAAGAAAAATAAAAAAATAGAAATTTTATTTTTATTCAATGATTTAGCGCTTCTAAAATTTATTGCCTGAATATAAATTATTTTTTGTTTTAAGTTAATTGCTTTCTTCTTTTAGTTTAATGTTTTTTTTTTTTTTTTTGCAGAAATATTTTAATTTAACTAATTTATATACAAAGAAATGTCCATTAATAAATTTCTAACAAATATTTTTCGTTTAATTTTTTCAATGTGAATTTAAAATCACTAAATACGAATTATTAAAAAATTGAGTAAAAAATAATAAATTACAGCTGTTATATATAAAAAAATATATATATAAAATTTTGGTGGAATAAAAAATAAAAAATTACAGTTGTTGAATAAATACTTGTATTGCTGTTTTAAATTCAATCGGGTTCATATATGTACATATGTATCTTTGAACTAAATCTTTGCAATTGACATGGCAAAAAATGTATGCGATAAATCACCTGGAACTCTTTTAAATAAAACTGAATTTATTTAGTTTTGTTTTTGAGTTAGAAAAATGGTGTAGACTTATTCCTAAGAAACAAGTAATAATGTTAAATTCAGTTATGCCGAATCTTTGGTACCCTACACCAGGGTTTTACGCTTACATTTATATCTGGACTTATTGAGCTTTCTTTTTACAAATGTAAATAAAATACATATTTGAAAAATTTAATAATTTGATGAACTTTATATTAAATTATTAAAACTACACAACATTTTTTGTAGGTGTCTGCATGTTTTTCAACATATCTTGGCACATTGCTGCCCGATTTACCCCATTGTCAATAGCAACCTGCTCGAAATAATGGCAAACAATATTATCACAATTATAACCAGGTATTGCAACAGACAGGCAGACGGACGGACGAGTTGTTATAATGATCAAGAATATATATACTTTATTTGAAAATGCATTTTCCGATGCGTTACAAATGGAATGACAAATTGAAATATACCCTCTGCGCAGTAGTGTGGAGGGCACAAAACCATTTGAATTATTACTTTTTCAAATTTGTTAACAAATACTTTTTATTTCCATAAAAAAAATCTTTTTTAAAGAGTTGTTTCCGTCATTCCTCTATGAAGCATGGGGCTTTAACATATCTGTCCCATTCAATTCTTTCCAATGGTACTGCTTTAAGCTCGTTCCAGCTATTGTTCATTCTGGCGACGCTATTTATGTGATGGTGTATCTCTTCTTTGGTTACCTTGGGAATTCCATTCAATAGAATTTCTTGTTGTATCTTTAAGAAGTCTCTCCAAAGCGTTTCCAAAGTCATTTTATTCTCAAGATTTCTCTATTTAGGACTCCCCAAAGCAATCGGTTTATTATTAATACTTGCACCGAGTTTATATCTGCTTAATTTTGGTTCTTCTTGATATTAAAAGGACCCCGTTAGATTAATGCGTTTCTGTAAGTAGCTGAATTTGGAAACATCTTCTAATTCCTCACCATTTATGCTGAACGTACTCTTGTTTAAAGACTTTATACGCATTATTTTGGTCTTTGCTATGTTTATCTTCATGCCAGATTTTTCTGCTTCTTTCTGTACTGCTTTGGTTGCGTGGTGGTTGCGACGTGGTGTTGCAGTCAACCGGGTGTTGCGACCCAGAGAGCAATGGGGTTTTAGGTCGACCCGACCCTTTAACAAAGGTTGGAGAGTATGCCCATAATGTCTCTCCCAGATTGCAATCCGTCTTATGACGGGGCGACAGTGGACGCTTAGTATACCACCCGGTGTTAAGAGCACCGTGAGGTTATGTCAACACGGTAGGTAATCACGTTAAAAACAGGAGACTTTGTACTGCTTTAGTCTTTACCGTCATATCGTTATAGTTACGTAGGAGCAGACATTCTTTTGTGAAACTCTCTCGAAATTCATATTTCCTATCGGGTTGCTATATTCATAATGTTGTCTAAGACTATGTTTAAAAGCAGGGGTGGTAGAATGGAGTCTTGCCAGTATTTACGGGAAATCTATCACTAACGCAACTTTAATTGAATTGAATTAATCTCAGTTCAATGCACAGTTCTATAATCCGGAGGCTGTTCAGATGGTCTATCTACGATTTTTTCGGGTCGAAAACCAGCTTGCTCATTATGAAGAAGATTGTGGTCACAAGAGTAATCGGCGCACAATTATTGTGAACAGCAACGATATTCTCCATATGCTGCTGATAGCTACGTGATCTATTTGGTGGTTCTATATTCCCGTTTTGTGAGGAAAAAGAGTATACCGATTAACAGGTTGTTGTTGAAGCACAGTTCGATAAATGACTCACCATTTTCTGTCATTTTGCCAAGATCGTGACAACACATCATGCTCTCAAGGCCTTTTTTGTCAGATCCAACTTGAGCGTTGCAATCCCCCGTTACCAACATAATATTATTAAGAATTTATTTTATTTTAATTTATTAACGTCCTCAAGCTTGATTATTTTATGTTTGAATTTATTCAGTCACTACATAAAATTATTGGACTTAAATTATATTCGTATAAAGAAAGTTTTATTAAGCCCGATAGAACTTGAAATTGTAAAAACTTACGTACACCAAAAATTAAATCTTAATCAAAAACACGAATAATGATGGCCTTCTTGAAAAACACGAATAATGATGGCCTTCAAAGCTTCAGCATAAACCACTGCTTTCACATAGCCCCACATAAAATAATGCGAGGGGTCCAATCGCACGACCTTGGAGGCCAATTTGACAGGTTCATTTCTCGAAATTAACTAATCGCCAAATTTTGATTTCATTAAGTCGATGGTTTTGGTTGTCGTATGGCACGTAGCGCCATCCTGTTGAAACCACTTCTCGCTCGAATCATTGGAATACATATTTTCAAACAAAAAGTCATTGATCATGGTGCCGCAACGATCTGCATTGACCGTAACGAGAGCTTCGGCTTCAATTTTAAAGAAATAACACTAGCCAACAAGGTTTTGGAATGGAGCAACCAAATATCTTTCCTAGGGTAATTTGGTGGGCCGAATTCGAATCTGTAATAGGTTTTTCTCTATCAGGTCAGGTTTTTGAGATACAAAAAAAAAAATGTCTATATTCGTTTATTATATAAAAAATCATTAGTTTATTTAATCATCAATGAATTTTCAAAAGTGAATGGCGTTATATGAACGTCGTTTGTATTTTCTTGGTTCGGTTTCACGTATTAGAGTCCAGCAATAGTCTTCCAGCATGCTTTTGTCCCAAAATCCTTGATAATTTCTTTCAATTTTCATTAAATCTTGGTGAGCACGCTCCCTTTGTTCGTCGCTCACCGCACCTACGTTTTGTGGAAAAAATTTAAATGCGAATGAAGATAGTTTTTCAAGAATTCAGCAACAATTTGTCTGTAGTTTTCACTCTTATTGTTTCCAAGAAAACTGTCCACGATACCCTTGAAAGATTTCCAGGCTGCATAATCTTTTTCCAATAAACATTGTGAAAAATTGTCATCATTCAATAGCTTCCTGATCTGAGGACCAACAAATATGCTTTCTTTGATCTTAGCATATGAAATTTTAGGAAAAACCGCTAACAAATACTTAAATGATACACTATCTTTGTCCAAAGCCTTGACAAAGTTCTTAAAAAGGCCCAATTTTATGTGCAGCAGCGGAAGAAGAACGTCATTTGGATCAATTAATGGTTTGTTTGAAATGTTTTGTTTTCCTGGTGAATGCTCACTTCTTTTCGGCCACTCTGTTGTGACGTAATGATGACATGTAGCGCGACTATCCCATAGATAAAGGAAACTGATTAATTTACAGTTATTTACGATTGTCTATACTATATATATACAAAGAAATTTAAATCACACATCTTAAGGTTATCACAGATCTTCCATTTATGATCGTTGTATTTGAGTAATGTAAAAATTTCAATCATTGATTCGTAACTTTCTTTGTAGTAATGGCATGAGCAATTGGTATGGATGGTTTTTCAGTCCCATTATGCAAAAGAAGAGCCTTTAAACTGACTTAGAGCCATCAATAAATAACCTCCATTCAGTTTTGTCATATGGATGGTTCATTTTTTGAAATAAACCATCAACATCAGTACAGTATAGAATAGAGTGTTTCTTTTCAAAATATGCAGCCAATTCAAAGCTTTTATCTCTATAGATTGCTACTTTTTTCCCAACTGAAATAATGGATATTTCCATTGCTGCATGTGTGAAGCTAGCAATTCTGTGTCTTGCTTGATCATCATCAGCCTCATAGAAACTACCACTGTTGGTGAAAGATGTTTTGGACTCACTGTTCGTAGTACTGGGAATGACTGGTAATAGATCATTTGGTGGACGTTGAGCTGGTTTGGAAACCGATGGGACATTTGCGTAAGTAATATATTTTCGATTTTTCATATTGAATCCAGCAACTTTTGTTAAACAGAAATAACAATCGGTTTGGTGATTACTTGACTCTCTCCAAAGTACTGGAATTGAAAAATCGAAATAGACCTTTTTTCCATTTGACCAGTTGTAAAAAAAAGTTCTGCAATTATTGCAATACATTGTCAGTGTCCACGATTTGTCCAAGTTTCTGACAGCAAAACCGAACTAATGTAAATATGCATATTTTAATGATTCTGATATTGCATATCGTTTTTTTTCTAACCAAATATTCTCCACACACAAAGCAAAAATAGCTTGAATCAGTAACACATGATCTTCCTGACGTGTTTAAACGTTCCTATTATGAAGATTTAGAATGAATGTGAGCTTCTGTCAAATTAATAATTGTGATATTGTAGTGTCAGTTTTGACTGTTTTACAGTATTGCCAGCATACGATAAAAAATGAAGAAGACGTGATATCTCAATTTTTATGCCCGATTCGAATTCAGCGCACCCAGATTAGTTAAACAATATGCTTCGTTTCTGCAGTCAATTTTTTTTTTAATTTGTAGTTCGCTGGAGGCACCCAGCGTGTAAACCGAATCGAACAGTGCATTTTTCTGGATGTAATGGAGTCTGTAGGGTCTGTTGGGGATTGGTCTCCACTCCATATGTGAAAATTTTGTTTGTTAACAAAACCCAAAAAATAAGCCTCATCGCTGAACACAATTTTGCGATAAAACATCGTGTTGATGTTATTTGATCATTTAGAGAGTAACTTATATATTAAAAAAATTTATGAAAACTAAAGTCAGTCCGTCTGGCCGTTCTATCCGGCCGATTTTCTTCACTTTTTTTAATTAAAGGTATTTAGACACAGATATGTCATCAATCATTCAAATTTACGCATTTCCTACCTTACTCAATTTACACTCAAACGCGATTCTTCCCTGTACATTTCTTATGGGACACATTCACTCAAGTAATTAGAATTCTCATAGCTCCTCTTCACTCTCAGAACACTCAGTGGATCAAACACTTTTTTTTTTAGCTATTAACTGCTTAAATTCGTTGAGTTTGAGGAAAGTTATGCGTGCACAATCAACTTTACATTCAATTTTTTCAAGATTTTTAAAGTTCTAATTAACGTAAGCTGTTGGCACAAGTCTAAGAACACTCAATGGATCAAGCTCTTTTTTTTTGAGCTATTAACTGTTTAAATTCGTTGAGTCTGAGGAAAGTTATGCGTGCACAATCAACTTTACTTTATGCAACACGAAAGTTAACATACAGATTTTATTACAGTAATTGCATAACATATACCCTGTGTTGAATTGTGAATTGCCAAAAATTTGAATACCTTTAGGTGGCATACAAGGTGGCCTTTATTTCTGTGTATTCAACAAATATTTATAATGAAATAAACTTAATGAATTAAATAGATTAAAAAACATTGAAAGAAATAAATTGAATGAGAAAATAATAGAATTTTCACTCGAATTTCGAGTGCTGGGCTCTACTAGTGTGATATGAAATTTATCTACAGTTCGACGGATAATCTGCCCAAATGGAGGATTATGTGCGGCATAAAAATCACGAAACCTTCTATAAGCTGCGTGAATCGGTGACTGATGTTTAAAGTGAATTCGTTTAATTTGTTATCATTGTTCAAGTGTGAAATTTTGATCAAAAATGTCAAAAAGCGAGCGCAGCTAAACCCTTTACATACCAAATTTCATTGAAGTATATTTATATATGAGACCTGTATTGTGATTACAAGGTTTACATGGACACACAGACAGACAGCCAAACATACAGAAAAATATATAGGCAGACGGATGAATGGAAAGACAAACAGACAGACAGACAGATGGAATGACGAACGGACGGACAGACGCACGGACGGACATAGCTAAACCGATTCGAAATCTGATTCGGTCGATTAAGTTGATTCTATTTTCCCTTGTTTTTTGCCCAAAGGTTGTCAAATTTTCTATTTGATATTGCTACAAAATAACTCTATATATTTAAGTTCTATTTAATTGAAGACAAACAATTTGTTCACCTCGCATTTTAAATTCAAACACATGCAAAGCACTTTCGCTTTCTTAAAAGAAATAAAAACATACAACAGCAAAAAATAAAGCAAAAATACAATAAAAATAATAATAAAAATTATTTGCACACTAACCGACTGACTGACTAACTGACTGGCCATGCTGTAATAATTCTTTTTGCACAAAAACAAAAAAATAAATAGAATAGGAAAAAAAACCGCTTAACTACAAATGGAAGCAACAAAACTAACGAGAAAAGTTGTGTTATCTTTCGTTTCGACTAATAAAAAAAATAATAATAATAATAGTAATAGTAATAATGTGAGTGTCATGAGTTGTGTAAAAAAGAACTTAAGAACTTAAGATAGGAAAAGCCTAATGTTTTGGTTTTGTTTTTATTATTTTGTTTTAGTGTTGTAATATTTGAACTGTTATTACATAACATAATCCCCTCTCCCCAACTTCTTCGGAAGACTTTAACGTTTAGAAACATCTCGTTTAATGTTTAATTTTCTAAGTAATAATGTTAACAACAGTGAAAAATAAAGTGAATGAATGATAATATTAAGGGGTTTCACGATATATTAACAACAAAAACAAAATTAATAATAATGAAAATAAAATTTGTTTGACTTTTCCAGAAGATTCCAGAAGTGATTGAACATCCGCCAAATCCTTGTTTAACTTGAATATCTTTTTTTTTTCTTTAATTTTATTCTCCATATCTTTTATAAAAATGTTTGCTGATTTTCTGAATGTTTGTCTGTCTGTCTGTCTTTATTATCTACAAGTTTAAACATTTGCGTAAAGCTGTTGTGTGTGCGATTTTGTTGTTGTTGTAAATTTATTATTTGTTTTTCAATTAGTTTAGTTTTTTTTGCTTTTTTTGCTATAATTTGTCTAAGTTCAACAACATGATGATGGCAATAAAAGTGTGTTAGTAGATAAAAAAAAAATTACCAAAAAATATATTTAATACTTGTAAACAATAACTGATAAAGGTAGATTTCAAGTGGAATATTTAGATTAATTTAGATTCATTTAATATCCATATTTTTTTGATTTCTTAAATATTTAGATTTGCTTTAAAACATCTGTAAGTTTTATTACTTTTAAATATTTTTTTAATTAGGTTTTTCAATAACTTAAGCGATGTGAGTGGTTTTGATTTTAATGTTCTATTTAGTTTTTATTAAACTCATAAAATGTAATAATAATAAAAATCCAACTAGTTTGTATTAGAAATAACATGTTCAAATTTATGTTACACATTTGCTAACAGTATTGTGCACAACAAAAGCAGCAAATTGCAGCATACCAAAATTTTAAATTAGATTATAAAAAACAATTAAATTGTGTTAGAGTTAGTCAATAATGATAGAAATAAAACAACAAAGAAATCAACAACAAGAATAAATCCTGAACTGAAGAACACTCAAAATCAGACCTTCCCATTACTCCTGTAGTAAATGAGCTACTTGAACCGATCGTGTAGTAAAAACCATTATTTTTAATTTGAGAGCATGTAAAAAGATAAATATAACTATTAACTATGACTTTGTTAAATTCTACTTAAAGCGGACTATCCTGCTGGCGTGGCCAAAATACTACTCGAAAAGCTATTGAAGCATTCTGCTAAAAGGTTTGAATTTGACTAAGTACTAATCGAAAAAGGTCAGACACTTTTCACTCATATGTATTTTAGGGTGGCCCTTCATTATATGGAGGGGAAAAAAGTGTTTGAATTTAAAGTCTCACCCCCTAAAAATATGCGAACAGCAAAAAAACTGAGAAATAAAAGGTTTTGGGTCAATCAAAAAAATTTAGAGGTGCCTCAACGCGACTGAAAATTTGAAATGTGTTTGTATGGGGAAAATATGACTTTTTTTTAGATTTTACGAAAATTTCGTTCTGTAGTTTATTTTTTTTCCACAAGTTGTTATATGAGTCGATAGCACTGCTAAATTATCTTTTCAAAAAGCAATATAGCTTCAAAATCGAATAAAATCTCGCCAAGGTATAAAAAATGCGCCAGACCACTTTTGTGCCAAAAAAAACTCTAGGATGAAAATTTTTTTAACTTTAACAAATTGATTAAAGCCATAATTTTTTTTGTCTCTATACCTATAAATACTCAGATATGAAGTATGGTTTTATTATCACGTTGTTAACCTATTGCGAAATGAGACCAAATTTGAAAAATGTTTTGATAAAAGTTTGAAAACTTCTTTTTGAAGTTTTAAAAAATTTTCTTCAACAAAATTTCAAAAACTGGAGCTGGCACTTTAAAGTTTTGTTAAATATATATTAGAGATTAACTGTGTGAAGTTATAAGTAAATTTCTTTACCAGAATTTTTTTTTACAAATAATTTTTTTTTGCGGATTTCGAGAAAAATGTGTTTTTTGTGAAATATTCAGTAAATGTACCCTTTCTAAATGATTTGTATCAAAAATTTATCAGTTTTCTACTTTTAAATGTTATATTTTATCTTATATAAAAAATAATATGACCCCATTAACCCTTTTGGACTTGAAAAATTATTGAACAAAAAAAAAAAAAACAAAAAAAACCAGTAAGAGTTATCCATTTTTCATATCTCACTTTTTAATTTTCATCTCTCGTTTTTCATTTTCCATTTTCCACTTTTCATTTTGCATTTTCCATTTTCGATTTTTCATTTTTCATTTTCCATTTTCCATTTTCCATTTTCCATTTTTCATTTTTCATTTTTCATTTTCCATTTTTCACTTTCCATTTTCCACTTTTAATTTTGCTATTCCATATATCATTTTTCAATTTCCATTTTTCAATTTTAATTTTTCATTTTTAATTTTCCATTTTCCATTTTCCATTTTGAAACTTTCATTTTCCTTTTTCCATTTTTCATTTTCCATTTTTCATTTTTCATTTTTCATTTTTCATTTTGCAATTTCAATTTTTCATTTTTCATTTTTAATTTTTCACTTTTCATTTTTCATTTTTCATTTTTCATATTCCATTTTCCATTTTTCATTTTTCATTTTTCATTTTTCATTTTTCATTTTGCATTTTCCATATATCATTTTTCAATTTCCATTTTTCAATTTTAATTTTTCATTTTCCATTTTGATATTTTCGTTTTCCGTTTTCCTTTTTCCATTTTCCATTTTTCATTTTCCATTTTTCAATTTTAATTTTTCATTTTCCATTTTTCATTTTCCATTTTCCATTTTCCATTTTTCATTTTTCATTTTTCATTTAAAATTTTTCATTTTCCATTTTCCATTTTCCATTTTGCATTTTTCATTTTTAATTTTTCATTTTTCATTTTTCATTTTTCACTTTTCAGTTTTCATTTTCCAATTTCCAATTTCCAATTTCCATTTTCGATTTTCAATTTTTCATTTTTAATTTTTCAATTTCCATTTTTCATTTTTCATTTTCCATTTTTCATTTTTCAAATTCCATTTTTCATTTTTCATTTTCCATTTTCTATTTTTCTTTTTCATTTTGAAATTTTCGTTTTCCGTTTTCCTTTTTCCATTTTTCATTTTCCATTTTTCAATTTTAATTTTTCATTTTCCATTTTTCATTTTTCATTTTTCATTTTTCATTTTTATTTTTTCATATTCCATTTTCCATTTTTCATTTTTCATTTTATATTTTCCATTTTCCATTTTCCATTTTTCATTTTTCATTTTTCATTTTTCATTTTTCATTTTCCATTTTGCATTTTTAATTTTCCCTTTTCCATTTTGCATTTTTAATTTTTAATTTTTCATTTTCCATTTCCCATTTCCCATTTTTCAGTTTTCATTTTCCATTCTCCATTTTTCATTTCCATTTTTCATTTTTCATGTTGCATTTTCCATTTTTAATTTTCCATTTTTACTTTTTCATTTTCCATTTTCATTTTCCACTTTTCATTTTTCAGTTTCATTTTCATATTCATTTTTCATGTTTCCTTTTTCATTTTTCAATTTGAATTTTTCATTTTTCACTTTCCAGTTTTCATTTTCCAATTTCCATTTTCGATTTTAAATTTTTCATTTTTAATTTTTCAATTTCCATTTTTCATTTTTCATTTTCCATTTTTCATATTCCATTTTTCATTTTTCATTTTCCATTTTCCATTTTCCATTTTCCATTTTTCATTTTTCATTTTTCATTTTTCATTTTTCATTTTTCATTTTTCATTTTTCATTTTTCATTTTTCATTTTTCACTTTTCAGTTTTCATTTTCCAATTTCCAATTTCCATTTTCGATTTTCAGTTTTTCATTTTTCATTTTTCATTTTTCATTTTTCATTTTCCATTTTCCATTTTTCATTTTTCATTTTTCATTTTTCATTTTTCATTTTTCATTTTTCATTTTTCATTTTTCATTTTTCATTTTTCATTTTTCATTTTTATACCCTATACCACTATGTGGTTTGGGTATAATGACTTTGTGCTGCTGTTTGTAACAACCAAAAATATTTGACCTACACCCATCTTTAATTATACCGATCGAATCAGAATCACTATCTGATTCGATTTAACGATGTCCGTCCGTCCGTCCGTCCGTCCGTCTGTCCGTCCGTCTGTGTGTCCATGTAAAGCTTGTAATCAAACTGCAGGTCGCGAATATGAATATATTTTGACGAAATTTGGTGTTTGATCTTTTGTCAGCCATGGGATGAACGCTATTGAAATTGGTGAGAAGCGGTCCATGTTCAGACCTAGCACCCATACAAATGACCCCTATGAAATCAACATATATTGCCATAAGATCCAAATTATCATACAAATCTTAGTCAAATTGGGTTTGTATGTATATATTACATCCATTAATCAGTAGTCCAAAAATGAACCCTGTTGGACAACTCTTAGTCATAGGCCCCATATAGAGCTGCTTCCCGATCTTCACTTAAATCTATCAAAAAACAAAAATATTTCACTGATTCTTCTCAAATTTTCTTTGAATATATTTTTGCAATATACAAGAGACTTTACCATACATGGTCAGGATCGGTCCATTTTTGGGCCTAGTCCCCATGCAGATATAGCATCCGATATGAACTTTTTCATGTCTGCAGCCGAAAAAATTAATAAAAATCCCACTCAAATTTGGTTTATGCTTATTTTCTATATCCAGTTAGTTGGGCCTGAGAGATAGGGTCTCTAAACGCATGGTATAGGGTATCGAATAGTCGGTCTAGACCGACTATAATTTTCTTACTTGTTCATTTTCCATTTTTTATTTTTTATTCATTTTTAATTTTTAATATTTAATATTAATGATAAAAAAATATGTGGTAAAACTTGCTTAGGCAAATGTGACACGTGCAGTATTAATATACACACAACTGTAATGACTTCAACAATACGAAGAATTACAACATATCTTAAGAAAAACAACAAACACACTGAAAAATATTATTTTTCAAGAGTTTTTTCAAAGTTTCATTCATAGCTCGTGAACCCTTTGACCGATTTTGACGATTTTAAATAGAATAGCAACTCCTTTGGGATGTTAATAAACGATTTTATACAAAAACGAACGGTCTAGCTTAGATATTGACGGCGTGATCATGATTTCCATAGACAGACGGACAGACGGTCATCGGTAAATCAACTTCCCTTGTTATAAGAATCAAGAAAATATATTTTTTTGGGGGTCCCAGGAATTTATTTCGATGCGTTACAAACGAAATGACAAACCTATATATACCCTCTGCCACTGAGGTGTGGAGGGTATAAAAATATTTTTGAACAAAGTTCATCCTCCCCCAAAAAAAATTTTTTTCTTTCATAAAGTTTTTTCAATCTACCAACTTTCGATTAAGGGAGGAAATTATGTAAAATTTTATTATTTTATAATTTTAGTGGAGAACTACCAAACCTATAATATAACGTGAAGGATAAATAAAATAAATGGTATTAAATAATAAATATCTAGATTTACGAAATATCCCACAAACATACTTATGTAAAACAAATATTTATATACAGAAGAGATTTAGAAACGAAAAAAAAACAGAAACAACGGAAAAACTGTCGCCAACATTTAAAACAAATAAAAACACTTGCCAAAAACTTAACAAAAATATCTAAAATAGAAAAATTTGAAAATGTAAAATCGAACGCACAACGAACTTTATGTAGTAGACAACAAAAAAAAAAAAAAGAAAAAACAACAAATTAATACCGAAATAAAGCCATAAACTGAATAGATGTAGACAATATCTTTTTTCGTAAAAAAAATTTATAATTCTTATAAATAAATTTATTTACAATAATAATTAGTTATTTATAGTTCGGTTCGAGATCATGTATACATTTTCTAATACTAGAAAAGATAATACTTTATGCAATGTAAGAGAAATTTGGAAAAAATTGAAGACAGCGCTAGATGGAGTAGCTACTTTCGAACAAAGCGACTTGTTCATCGTCAGCATCCTTCTGCCTATTACTTCAACTCATGCTTAATCAACTATTTAACTCAACATTTGAAAGAAAAGAACATGAGAAATGTTTTTCTTTTTATATACGAGAGTTTGTATGAACAAGCTGAGCTTTTCCAATTTATAGCTTTCTCTACATTAACATCGCTTTGATCAATTACAAATCTCGTAATGTGAAAAAAGCTCTTTTTGTTTTGCCAAACGTCCCATAGATGGGAACTGTAATGACATGTGAAATCTTAACAGATTTATCACAATTGCATTGGACCGTATGTTTTGTATGTTAGTTTTTCACATTACGAGATTTGTAATTGATCAAAGCGATGTTAATGTAGAGAAAGCTATAAATTGGAAAAGCTCAGCTTGTTCATACAAACTCTCGTATATAAAAAGAAAAACATTTCTCATGTTCTTTTCTTTCAAATGTTGAGTTAAATAGTTGATTAAGCATGAGTTGAAGTAATAGGCAGAAGGATGCTGACGATGAACAAGTCGCTTTGTTCGAAAGTAGCTACTCCATCTAGCGCTGTCTTCAATTTTTTCCA
This sequence comes from Cordilura impudica, assembly GCA_963682025.1. NCBI lineage: Eukaryota > Metazoa > Arthropoda > Insecta > Diptera > Scathophagidae > Cordilura > Cordilura impudica. The sequence continues at coordinate 317,821,271 of OY821517.1, read as the reverse complement.
AATTTCTCTTACATTGCATAAAGTATTATCTTTTCTAGTATTAGAAAATGTATACATGATCTCGAACCGAACTATAAATAACTAATTATTATTACAACACAAGATCGACAATACATAAAAACTAACATACAAATTTATTTACTTTTAAGTATGTGTTTACATTTTCATAAAAAAATTAAAAAAATCTTTCCTTGTTTTGAATCAATCATTTATCATTTAGCAGTGAGGCAATTTTTCTCAATTACGTATTTTTTTTTATAAATCATTGAAAAAAAGATTGCTAAATTTTATTTAGTATCCTATCAACACCTGCAACTATCTAAACATTTAAGTTTAGATTTGAGTTTTCTTTTTTTCTTAAGCTAATTCTAAATATTTGTAAATCTAACCAATATTTTGTTGATTTTTCTGTTTTATTTTCTAAACAAAAAAAAAAAAAAAAAAAAAAAAAACAAAAACAAAAATGCGAATGCATCAGTTTTCAAAAAGAATTTAAATTGATTTGAAATTGTACGACCTTATCCATAAAAATTTTTATTAAAGTTTTTTTTTACAATAACTCAAAATATTTTTTATTAATAGAAGAGTTATTAAGTTATTGGTCATTAGTTTTGTTATTTTTTATATATATTTTTAAAAACTTTTAAGTGGCTTAGCTTAGGCCCATATTTTGTAAAAAGTTACATATTTGCTTAATTTTTTATTTATTTTTTTTATTAAACATCAAACGTTTCATTTTATAAAATGGGCCCATCAAGCTTTTCATAATATTAATGATGCTGACAAAAGGTATTTTTGGCAGCACGTATTGGAAACTGTGACAAGAGCTGCTGACACTTCTCAATAACATCTAAGTAAAAGTGTCACAACCTGCTGGTTTCAACATATGAATTCATATTTGACATTGCTGTTAGAACAAAAGTTCCATTAACACATTTTAGATAAAATCATTTTTATTCTAGACACTTTTAAATATTTTTGTAAAAATACCACGGAAATATGTATGTGCCAAAATCCCCCTAAAAATTATATTTTTAACTAAGGGTCTTTAAAAAATGATTCCTGTTATTTTTAAATATTGAGTGTAAAAAAAAATCATTTGATGGTATCAAATGTTATGAGTGAATTTGTAAAGAACACATTAAAATTTTCAAACTAAATGGTGAAGTATAATTTTTCTTTCATATGTAGCAATAATAGTGAATGTATTTTTTTTTTAAATATAATTTTCACGGGCTAAAATTTGTAGTCACAGCAATTTATTTTGTTCATAACGAAATTTTTATTTCACCCCAAAAATATTTTTTTTTTCTCTGAATAAGTTTTCAGCCTCTCAAAAATGTTTCACCTTTAAATACCTTAAAAATGTTACATATTCACCAAACTATTTTGCAGTAAAAATTTAATTTTTTTTCATCTTCTTCTCGAATTTTTCCATATGTAGATAGATTTTCTTCAAAACATTTTACACCAAATATTATATTCAACTAAAATAAATTTTTCACCTCTTAATATACTAGCTCTGTTCTGCCAACACAATATCTTTTAAAAGTCTAGCAAAACTCAAGCATTGAGTAATTTCATATTTACGCTCTTCGCTCTCATTTTCTATTTTTCTGGTGAAACGACTTGAAGCAAAAACCATGATTCATAATTAATTCATCTTCTGAATCACTGCTTGATTCCAATACATTTTCATATAAAACTAATTTTTTCATTTTATTTATTTTTTACCAAAAATCAAAGAACCAAAACAACGAATGAAAACGACTGCTTCCGTCACTTTTCGTAAATGGTTCAAACTTACTCACACAAATTTGTTCTAGCAAAGTTCAAGCTGTTCAAGCATGGTGAGTTGTGGTGAGAAACTTCAAATGTCTCTCTCTTTAGCTTGTCATTTTTCTGGTGGAACGCACTCGACTAATGTTCAACATACTTGAACATGCTTCAACATCGTGGGGGAACAGAACTATTATATCTGAACAATTTTTTCACCTCTTACTCAATTATTTACCAAACTATTCTACAGTATAAGTAAACACCTCAAAACCTTGATATACTCACCAAATTATTTTGCAGGAGAAAGTGAATTTTTGTTCACCTTTTTCTAAAATGTTACACTTCTTAAAATAGATTTATTTCCCCAATTTTTTTCACCAAAAATAAATTTTTTACCTCTTAATATATAATCTAAATTTTTTTCACCTTCGAGTTGTTTTTCGCCGTATAAAAGATGTTTCGCTTAAATTATTTTGATTCAATATTTTTTTGTCTTTACCAATTGTTTATCTCAAAAGTACTCACCACACTTTATGATATAAATTAAGCTGCACATGAAAACATATTTTTACCACTAAATAAGTTTGCAGCTCACAATAAATATTTTATTTCAATTTGAACGACATAAAAACTTGCCACATTTAAACAACGCAAAAAATTTTTTCGTTATAAAAAAATTTCATTAAAAAGTTTTTTTTTTAATTTAAAAAAACATTAAGTTTCATTCACTTTCATTTTGAAAAAAAATTAAAACAAATTTTTAATTCAAAAATTTTTTCCTAATTTTTCAGTAAAAATTGAATTTATTTTTACCCTAAAAATTATAATTTTCCTTCTCGAATTTGCTCTCATTTCATAATATAAATTTTCTATAATAAAATTTTTCACCAAATTTTTTTTTACTAAAAAATATTGTTCACCTCTTAATATAATGGACTTGAATTATTTTTTAAGTTCTCAAATTATTGGGCATGATCTAAAACATATTTCGACTAATACACATTATTCGGCTTTAAATTTTTTATGTCAAAAATTATCACCTTACTGTTGTATATGTAGTGAATAAGTTTCCAACTAAAAAATTATTTTCCAAAAACTAGTTTCAACTTTGGTTAAATTATCAGTTTTCAAAATATCTTTTTTTTATAAGTAATTTTCAACTAAATCAAATATTTTTATCTCTTAACTATCTCAACACCACCACAAATTTTGCCGGGAAATTTAAGTCATTTTTATATTAAAAATAATTTTTTTTGCTTCCTAAATTGTTTTTCAGATCATTATATTCAGTTTTTAGCAAAAGTGTTTCACTAACAAAATTATTTTCTACTAAAAAAATTGTTCACCTCTAAATCTATAACACTTCAAAAAATTCTCTAACCTCATAATAATTTTTTACCACCCACAAAACGTTTTGCTTCCCAGCAAAACCTTGGTAATGATTAGTTATTACCATTTGCATTACATGGTAATGTTAAACCCATACCTTTTGAATTATTTAAAGCTAAATGTAGGGACTTCGTGATAATGATTTATGTAAATACTTACTGGTATAAAAAACTGTATATAATGAGTTAAATTTAATGAAAAATACTATTTCGCGGCGATAGTCATCATTGGACAAAAACGCAGCGATAGCTGTTAAAATTTACATTACATTATTTATAACATAATGTTCGGTGCCAATGTGTTGTTATTACAGAAATTTACTTTATTACCTACATGTAACAAATTACTCAAAACTCTTGTTATCTATAAAGTAACTAATTATTTGCATCAGTATCTAGTAAGGTGCCGGCAAGGCCTTTCTTCCAATGACACCCCCATATTAAAATAATGGGTTTCGTAATGGAAAGGTAACTACTGAACACTTCTGATTTCTTAATCTGGATTAAAATATTTCGACAAAAACAAAAATTTTTTTAACCCAACTTTTTCATCTCAAGTATCAAACATTCTTTTTGAAAACCCTAAATTGTAACTACTTTTCTTTTGTAAATAACTACATTAAAACGTTTCACTTATACATATTAATCTTGTAAATAATAGCCAACATTTTGTTGTATATTCTTATGGTATGTACCTCATTGGAGCTACATATCCCCTGTGATTTAAATTAAGTTTAACAAATTTGCTTATTATCTTCCGATAGATTGTAAATAAAGAATATATTAAAAAAAAAATGTTTTTCTCAATTATGAATTTGTTGTTATTATTCTTTTTTTTATAAATTGTTGAAAAAAATTGAAAAATTTTATTTATTACTAAAAAAAACTTTTCACCTTGGAAAAATATCATTTACTTCTTAATAATTTTCACCACCCAAAAACGTTCTCTTTAAATTATTTCGATTAAAAATTTTTTTTTGCGCCTACATAATTTTTTCACCACAAATATATTCTCCACACTATTGAACAAAGTTTACATCTTTAATACTATTTCACCTCTTAAAAAATTTATCAGCTACCAAAAAATGTTTAACCATAAAAATTATTTAAATAGATTTGTATATCACCTTTGTGCATTAAAAAACAAATATATTCAGCACGAAATTTTTCAGGAAAAAGTTAATGTATTTGCTTTTAATGTTCTTCATTTTATTAGAATTGATTTTCCTCCAATAATGGTTCACCAAAAAAATATGTTTAACTAACAATAATTGTTCACCTCTTAATATATTAAATTTTTTTTCACCATCCAACAATTCTTCAGAAATGTTTCGATTAAATTATATAGACTAAAATAATTTTTTCATTTTTAAAATTTTCTTTAACCTCAAAAATATTACCCACATTATGGCGCAGGTTGCAATAATGCTGCACTTAAATGATAAATTTTTAACTTTTAAAGTTTAAATACCTAAAAACTTATATATTCACCACTCTATGCTGCGGGGAAAATTTAGTTTATTTTTTTAGCTTAAAACTTAATAATCTGCTTTCCAATTTTTTTCATCTCATGATATTGATGTTCATCGGCAATTTTTAACCAAAAAAATAAAAAAAGGAACACAACTTGTTCGTACTAACTCTCACCTAAGAAAAAACAAAAACAGTTTTTATTTTATTCTCTTTCTAATGTTTGAGTTAAATAGTTGATTAAGGTTAAATAATAGGCTGAAGGATGCTGATGATGAACAAGTCGTCTTGTTTCATCTCGAGCTGTCGTAAAGGTTTCCGATATGTTTCTTATATTGCAAAAAATTATCTTTTCTATTATTATACATGATCTCAAACCGAACAAAAAACTAATTATGCATTTAGAAAAAAAATAATGATTTCAAGTAAATTGAGGTTTCATTTCTTAATAAATTACGCTTCAAAAAGGTTTTTTTTACCACTCAATAATTTTTCACCACCGAAAAAATGTTTACTAATTAATTTCGACTTATACGATTTTTTTCACAATTTTTTTTCATCTTAAAAAATTATTTTAGGGAAGTTAATGGTGTTTTCTTTTTTGAAAAAATTGTTGGACTTTATAATGTTACATTTTTATAATGTTTGCCTCACCCATATAAGATATTACATTTTAATGATCAGAATATGTAGAACATGAAATTACAACTTTGCAACATTTTTTTAATGATCAGCTGATTTTGTTGATGTTTTCATTCTTGGGCTCCAAAAAAGAAAAAATAAATATAAAAGGACATAGATATTTTCCATATTAGTAATTTATTTAAAACAAAACAATAAAAATTACGCTTTTCCATATTTTTTGTTTTTTTCACACAAATACACATTTATAAACAACACAAATGTCAGCTGCTTTATCGTGCGATTCTCCCCCCTCAGATTTTTTAGAAAAAAAAAAAAAAAAAATGCGAAACGGGAAAAACGTGTAACATTTTTGTCAGAAAATGTGAAAATGAGCACGCCATAAAAATTATATAGAGTTGAAAAAAATATTTCGAGGCGAAGGGAAGTTTCTTAGATGAAAAAGTTCACCACATAACCGAATTTTTTTTCAACTCTAAAAAGTTTTTGGTTGCCCATATTCATAAAGACCAGTTTACATATCACACTTGTAATACGACAAAAAAAAGTCGTATTATAAAAGTCGTTAGAATTTGTTTGCTATTCTAAACAGCTGTTTTCATAAGACTTGAGTGTGATGGTTTAAATGGCCTAGGTATGCAGAAATAATGTCGGTACGACATTAAGAGAGTTCGATATATTTTATTGGATTTATATTTCGAAAAATAATACGACTGCATTATATCATGTAAATGGGCCTTAATATAACATCAAAAAATTATTTAGAGTTGAAAAACAAATCGAGGTGAAAAGTGTTTTTGATGTGTAAACATCTATACGCGCCGGGGGATACATTTCTATTTCACAATACACTCACAAAAACACCGTTACTGTAAGCCGTAAGACAAAATCGGTGTGACTTATGATTGTATTGGTGAAAAAATTATGATATGTAATAACCTTTTTGAAAATGAAAAATAGAAAATGAAATATGAAATATAAAATTTGAGAAATGAAAAATGAGAATTAAAAAATGAAAAATGAAAAAAAAGTACAAAAATTAAAAATAAAAATAAAAACCAAAAATTAAAAATTAAAAATAAAGAATAAAAAATAAAAGTGAAAAATAAAAATGAAAAATTAAAAATGAAAAATGAAAAACGAAAAATTAAATATGAAACATGAAAAATAAAAAATGAAAAACAAAAAATGAAAAATAAAAAATGAAACATAAAAAATGAAAAATGGAAAACGAAAAATTAAAAATACAAAATGAAAAACGAAAAATTAAAAATGAAAAATGAATAATAAAAAATTAAAAATAAAAAATGAAAACTGAAAAGTGAATAATAAAAAATGAAAAATAAAAAATGAAAAATTTAAGTGAAAAATGAAAAATGAAAAATAAAAAATTAAAAATGAAACATGAAAATTAATAAATGAAAAATAAAAAATGAAATATTAAAAAAAAAAAAAAATGAAAAATATAAAATGAAAAATAAAAATGAAAAATAAAAAGTGAAAAACGAAAAACGAAAAATGAAAACTGAAAAATAAAAAATTAAAAATGAACAAATAAGAAATTTATAGTCGGTCTTGACTGACTATACGATACCCTATACCATGCGTTTAGAGACCCTATCTCTCATGTCCAACTAACTGGATGTAGAAAATAAGCATAAACCAAATTTGAGTGCGATTTTTATTAACTCTTTTGAAAAAGTTCATATCGGATGCTATATCTATATGGGGACTAGGCCCAAAAATGGACCGATCCTGACTATGTTTGGTAAAGTCTCTTGTATTTTGCAAAAATATATACAAACCAAATTTTAAAAGAATCAGTGCAATATTTTTGTTTTTTTGATATATATAAGTGAAGATCGAGCATAGGGATCATTTTTGGACTTGTGATTAATGGATGTAATAAACACATACACACCCAATTTGACTAAGATTTATATGATAATTTGGATCTTATGGCAATTTATGTTGATTTAATAGGGGTTATTTGTATGGGGGCTACGTCTGAACATAGAGACGGTAGGACGGACATCGTTAAATCGAATCAAAAAGTGATTCTGATTCGATCGGTATAATAAAAGATGGGTCTAGGTCAAATCTTTTTGGTAGTTACAAACAGCAGCACAAATTCATTATAACCATTATAATAAAGTGGTATAGGGTATAAAAAAGAAAAAATGAAAGATGAAAAATAAAAAATGAAAAATTAAAAATTAAACATAAAAAATAATAAATGAAAAATAAAAAATGAAAAATAAAAAATTAAGTATTAAAAATTAAAAATTAAAAATAAAAAATTAAAAAAAAAATTAAAAATAAAAAATTAATAATGAAAAATGAGAAATAAAAAATGAAAAATAAAATATGAAAAAGGAAAATGAAAAATAAAATATTAAAAATGCAAAACAAAAAACAAAAAATGAAATATGAAAAATGAAAAATTTTAAAATGAAACATCAAAAATAATAAATGAAAAATAAAAAATGAAAAATGAATTATTAAAAATAAAAACTGAAAAATAAAAAATGAAAAATAAAGAATTAAAAATAAAAAATTAAAAATGAAAAATGAAACATGAGAAATAAAAAATGAAAAATAAAAAATGAAAAAGGAAAATAAAAAATAAAATATTAAAAATGAAAAACAAAAAAGGAAATATGAAAAATAAAAAATTAAAAATAAAATATTGGTGAATATAATTAGATTTTTTGGATTCTGCCCTAATAAAGTTTAATCTAAAAAATAATTTTGAACTCAAAAAAGAAAAAACTTTCTTCCTTCAAAATTACTTTTCCCACAGAAATGTTCACCGCCTAAATAAGGGGAATACTTAACACACTTTTGTCCAGAAAAAAGTAAATTTGTATTCGTCACAATTATTTCTACATTAAATATTTAATTTAATTTTCACCTCAAAATTATTCAGCTAAAAAGTGTTCTTATGATAAATACAAAGTCACCATGGGGTTTAAAAATTGAATAATTTTTCGTTTGTATATATAAATATATATATTTTTTTCTCAGATTATAAAATATACTAAATTTGTGGCTGTAGCGTCTATATTCCTGCAATTGTCTCGGGCTTGTTCACATATACTCGCTCCCACAAATAGCCACAAAGAAAATAGTCGGATGCTCACAAATCAGGCGAACGCCCTGGCTAATTAATTTCTGAATTTCTGGAAATTATTCGTTCTCCAAAAATTTGCCTTATAAGTGCCACTGTGTCTCGGGCTAGTGTTTCTATCCTGCTGGAACCACATCTCAGGTCTGTTTCAAGAGCATAAACCGATACTGCTCTCCATTGATGGTTGCAGCACTTCCATCTTCATTTTCGGAAAAGTAAGGCCACACCATACTGTATACCTAATGGGGTGCAATTTGTGTAGATGAATGGCTCTGCTTATTAACAAAGTCATTCATATGAAAATGAGCTTCATCACTCATAATCAAAATTTCCATAAAGTTGATCACATTTCTGGTCTAACTGAAAAATTTAGACTTTTCCGATGATCTACGGGCTTTAATTCTTGCACCAATTCCTTCTGACATTGAACTCCTTCTGGTAGATGTTTCTCATGTTTCGTTAACAATTTGCTCTAAACGTTTTAACCAAATTTGTTTATTAATGAAAATGATTTTTATTTAAATATATTTTCACCTCTTAAAAAATTTTTTTCTCCTTAAAAAATATATATAACTCAGGAGCAGAAAATGAAGCTTATGGAAGGTTATGGGCACAGCTGAATTCAGTATACGTATTTTAAAAATTTATTTTGTTTTATGGGCACAGCTGAATTCAGTATACGTATTTTAAAAATTTATTTTGTTTTTAAAATATTCTATTCTGTGAGAGAACGCGAACTCGTTTTTATCTTAATAGATTTTACAAAAAAAGAAAAGAAAATTTAATTAGGAAAGAAAAATTAATTAAACTTTTTTCACCTCATAAAAACCAATGGTAAATTGATTTCAATTGTTTCTGGAGCTTTCTAAAGTGCTTTTAGAAATTCTTTTTTGTTCTAATTTAATTTTTTGTAAATTTTTTTTGTGATCAATGAGAAAATGGGTCAATATATCACATCGTCAATATAAAAAGTGCAGCACTTAAGAAAATTTCCTTTTGGGCGTTTATTTGGTCAATTAAGTACAGCTTTCCGTTTATCGTAAATCTTTGAAGAATAATAATAAACAATAAAAAAAAAAAAAAAAAACAGTGAAATGGACTTTATTGTAAAAAAAAGAACAAAAGTTACAAACTAAATCCAATTGAACCCCCAAATGAATCTTATGAAATTAAATAAAAATGTTCATTAAGGTGGTGATTAAATGAATTGTTTATGTTTGCGGCTTTAAAATTACAATCAAACAATTATTGTTTGGATTCTGTTTCCAGAATTTGTTAAGGTATGAAGGAAAAAGTGCTATCCCAGCAAAGAATTGTATAACAATGCAAACATTAGTCCAGAAAAAGATACAGATGTTTATGTCATTTGTTTAGATTTTATTGTATATTTTACAGAAATTAAAAATAGTTTTTTTTTTGTAATTTTAATACATACCCTTTTTTTTCGAGATTATATGTTGAGGTTGGTTTGATTGTTATTTTGAATACATCAATATTAGTCAATATTACCACAAATTATTCGTAATGAGTTTTTTTCTTTTTCGAACGCTACAATTTAAAAATAAAAAAAATGCAATAAGAAACATATTCAAGACCTAAGTAAATGATCTTTAAACTCAGAAAATAATTATAAACGAATTAAGTTTCATTTTAATAGAAATTAAGGCAGGCAGGAATGTAAAACCAACAGCCTAACTGACGGACAGACCGACATCTATGGTTTTTTAATCATTTCTCGAGACTATTCCAAAAATTTTTGTTGTTGTTAAATAATTCTTTTCATTCTTTCTCTCACTACCGGAAACAATTGTTAAAATTATTTGAAGTATTTGGTTCACTTGCAAACTTTTTGTTTGTTGTTTAAAAATATTTTATTTTTATTTTATAAATAATGAAAATCCCATGTAAACGACAAACCAATTTATCTCTTAATGCCGAGGCACTAGTACATTGTAAATTAATGTCAACAAATAAACAAATAAACAACCGAACAAAAAAAAAAAAAAAATAACATCAACACGATCAGCAGCAACAACAATAACAATGACATAAACCAAATTATGAAAATAAACTTTGTTTTGATTTAACAATAAACAAATTTTATTTATCAAACTATGGACAAAACAAAAATACAGTTTTTATTTCTTATTTTTTATTCAAAACCTGATTAAATTTCAAAAAAAATTTCCAGACGAACGATCTGAATGTTTTATGGCAATTGATGCTTGAAATGTGTTCGGTGCTCAGACATTCAGACTTCAAAATTAAAAAAAAATTGTTTTTTTTAAATTTTTTTTTAACAAATTAAATAAATATGAACAAGGAAATTATAATTGGTCTAGACCAACTCTACGATACCCTATAGCATGAGTTTAGATAAATGGTTTCAGTTCCTACTAATTGGATATAGAAAATAAGCTTAAACGACATTTGAGTGGCATTTCTGTTAATGTTTTTGCCCCCAGATATGAAAAAGTTCATAACTAATGCTAGATCGAAAAATAGACCGATCCTGACCATCTTTAATAAAGTCACTTATTTTTCATAAAATATATACAAACCAACTCTAAGAGAAAGCCATGCAATTTTTTTGTTCTTTGATAGATTAATTGAAGCTCGGGAAGCAGCTTTGTATCGGGGCTATGAGTATAAATGGTCCTCCAGGCTTTATTTGGCTATTGAACTATTTATTAGTGGGTATAATAGGCGCACATGTACCAAATTTTATCGATATATATGTATGATAATCTGGACTTTATGACCACTTAAATCGGTCTGATTGAGGTAATTTGTACGGGGGCTAGGTCTGCACATGCACCGATATCCACAAATTTTAATAGCAATTGGTCTCTGGCCGATAAAAGCTTGTGTACAAGATTTATTCAAAATATATTCATTTTTGCTAGCTGTAGTTTGATTACAAGGTTGACAATGACATACAGACGGACGGACCTAGCTAAATCAATAATAATCCTAGTATGAATGGGCCAAAGTACTAAGACGCGAAAGTTTCTTTACGATCAGCATCTTCATGCTGAAGTTCTTTCTACTTTTCCACAAGAAGACTTTTTGATCATTTGTTAAAAGAGTAAAAAATAATGCTAGTTCTGCTATCCCAACTCTTATAATGAATGACAAAATATTCACTAGCGATCAACCACTGCCCGAACTTGAAATGGTATTATGTACTATGCCTAAAATATTCTTCTGAGCTCGTGCATTTTAAAAAGGTCTTCCGGGCTGGATGGTATACCAGTAGCTTCTCAGCTCTTCGTACCTTGTGGCAGTTTTTCTCTATTGTTGGAAAGTTGCCAATATCCAACTCATCCCTAAAAGTGCTGAAGTTAATAACACTGAAATTTTCCGTCCAATGCAATCTGTTCTGAGCTCCCAAAGGTGATGGAAAGCATGATCAATTAACATCTTGTCAATTGTTTGGAGGCCAACCAACTTCTTAATGATCGCCACAATGGCTTTCATAGAAATCGTTCTACCGGAAACCGGAAGAACTAACTTCTTTCTGAGTGCTGGAATCGATCCATTTACAAATTTGATTGCGTTCGATCGCGTGTGGCATGATGCTTTAATATCAAAACTTATTACATTTGGGATCGGCATTGACTTCTGTCCATTTATCTCGAGTTTTATTAGAGACCACACAATACGTGTTGTTATTGATGGGATCTCATCCAAAGAGTTTCAGCTTAATTCAGCGGTACCCTAAGGTTCTGTTCTTTCTCCTTCTCTTTTCCTTATCTTTCTGAAGACTTTCTTAGTCAAACCTTCAATCCTATCTACACTTTTGCAGATGACAGCAACATTTCTCATTCATTTCCCTGAAAGTGTAGGCTAAGCCTTTTTGAGGTTGGAGACAAAAGGCAGACTGTGAATGCCACACACAATCGAGACCTGTTAATAATCTCCAAGTTAGGTAACGCGAATAGGGTTCATTTTAATGCTCAAAAGATTTGATGTTGTTTGTTGATCTAAGGCCTTAGGTTCAACAATCTCTTCTGTATGTATGGGTGGTTCTAGTCATGAGAATTCAATGCAATGGCAAACATGTTTTTCATATGTCGAAAAAAGCATTCAAGTGTCACTCCTCCTTATGTTTTTTAAATCGATACCACTTACATCCGACAGAAAATGAAATACAACTTCCACATATGGACTGGAGCTTCAAAGTCTACTTTGGAGCTATTGGGCCGTGTACAAAGGAGGATATCCAATTCTATCGACTTGTTAGAACATCGTCGGAATATAGGTTGTCTAACACTGTTCTATAGATTTTACCATGGGAATTAATCTTCCGAGATTAGAAAACTTATTCCAAGTGCCCAAGTTTCAGTTCGCTCCACCCGCTACTCAAGTGGATCACATCCGTTTGTAGTCTATTATCCAGTTGAACGCACAACGCGTTACAGAGATAATTCGTTTATCAGTCGAACTAGCCGTATATGGAATAAATCCAACTCAAGTCTTTCCTGACAGTTACAATCTAATAAAATTTAAGGCAAATATCCACAACCCCTATTTGCTCTTTCCCATAGTAAGACGGTTGCTGCAACTGAACTGTTTGATTATCACAATCAAATGTCTATTGTCAACACCAAATTCCTGTTCCCTCAAAGGAATTGATGTTGTGTAGCCTACTGAGTAAAATGGTTGCAGCAACTGAATTATTGTTTATTTCTATAACCACTAGATTTTGTGGATATTTCTACTTTAAATAACTCTTAGATTCTGGGATTTTCTGGTATCCTATTTTCTAATTTTAAATTTGAGACTCCAGATGGTCTTCTTTGGAGATTTTAATATATTTTTTCCAAAATATATATTTTTCCAAAGTTTCGAATTGGTTGGTTTTTCTAAAAACTATAAAACATTTAAATTAATTTAATTTGTTACTAAAAACCTCCGAAATTTGTAAGATTGTTTGATATTGGTATTTTTATACCCTATACCACTATGTGGTTTGGGTATAATGACTTTGTGCTGCTGTTTGTAACAACCAAAAATATTTGACCTATACCCATCTTTAATTATACCGATCGAATCAGAATCACTATCTGATTCGATTTAACGATGTCCGTCCGTCCGTCCGTCTGTGTGTCCATGTAAAGCTTGTAATCAAACTGCAGGTTGCAAATATGAATATATTTTGATGAAATTTGGTATATAAGCTTCCATCGGCCATGGGATGAACGCTATTGAAATTGGTGAGAATCGGTCCATGTTCAGACGTAGTCCCCATACAATTGACCCCTATGAAATCGACATAAATTGCCAGAAGATCCAAATTATTATATAAATATTATTCAAATTGGGTTTGTATGTGTTTATTACATCCATTAATCAGTAGTTCAAAAATAATGCCTATAAGAAAATTCTTAGTCATAGGCCCCATATAGAGCTGCTTCCCGATCTTCATTTAAATCTATCAAAAAACAAAAATATTGCACAGATTTTTCTCAAATTTGGTTTGTATATATTTTTTCAAAGTATAAGTGACTTTACCAAATATGGTCAGGATCGGTCCATTTAAATATAGTATCCGATATGAACTTTTTCATATCTGCAGCGAAAAAAAAATTAATAAAAATGTCACTCAAATTTGGTTTATGCATATTTGCTATATCCAATTAGTTGGACTGAAGAGATAGGGTCTCTTAACCATGGTATAGGGTATCGTATAGTCGGGCTAGACCGACTATAATTTTCTTACTTGTTTTTTTTTTAAATTATAAAACGCCTGCATGAAGGGCTAGACTTTGCTACTAAAAACCTTTCAACTCTAGGGATATTTTTTGTTTTCTTTCAAGTTTTACTTTTTCGAAAGTATATAGAAACTATTATTTAAGTTTTTAGTTCACATAAACAACTAGTATGTTTCTAGGAAATACATATTGAATTTCATATATGTAATTTTTTTTAACTGTCACAAAATAAATAAATAGTTCGTTTATAATCATTTGCTAAACATGCTTTTATTAAGTAATTTGTATTGACGACTACTATATGTGAGGGCTCTAAAACTAGATTATTAAAGAAATATAAAAAAGGTCTTAATATTCAAATTGTGGCTTTGAAAACAAATAAGCGTAATAGTTAACATAAAAACCAATAAAACCGTATTTAGAAAAAATCAAAAAAAAAAACTTAGTCTAGTCTTTTCAACAGAGAAATTTAATATATTGATATTATCTATGCAAATTTGTCTGTGGTTTAATGAAATTCAAAACAACAAAAACAGAAACCAAAACAACAAAATAAAAATCGTGATATATTCGAATATTAAAAGTTAAAACAGGTGGTTTTTATATAAATATTAATAAAATCTGAAATTTAGACATAACAAATTAAAAGAAACAAGTAAGACAGTTAAATTCGGCTGTGCCGAAACTTTGATGCCCTCCACTTCTGTCTTAAACTCAATATTATAACCAATGTTGGATACGGTTACGATTTGAATACAGTTACTTAACCTTTAAGTTCTAATACAATTTAAATTTATAGTTAAATTTTATTCTTTCACCAGTATTTATTATAACTAGCAGATCCCAGCCCTCGACATTGGAGTGCAAATTTTAGGAAATTTAATTTTTTCATTTAATAAATTATTTTATGGAACCCTAAAGGTATGCTAATAAATTTTAGCCAATTCACAATTCAACACTTTTTAAATATCGATTGCGTTAATATTTTTCAATTCAACACAATTATTATTGTGAATGAAACAAATTTAATAAACACACACATAGCATTGTATCATTTTATGTATGTGTTAGTAGCAACTTTAAATAAGCATAACTCCAAAAAATGTAAAAATGTTAAAATCTGTAACTCTGGTGAACAGCTAAAAAGAAATACCTTTCAAATGAGTGATGTTTGGTCAAAATAGGATTAAAACTGGTACACTAACATCGGTTACAAGAAAGCGCCTTGCCTATTAATATTATAGATTTCTTCTTGTTTTTTAGTTTCGCTTCTATCTGAAAATTGCCTTATGTTTTTATTAGGGTATTGCTGAGTCATGCGTAAACAAGCCAAGAAGTCGGCTAAGCCCAATTACACTTATTTTTTTTTTTTTTTTTTTTAAGTATTTTCATTTATTCATAGATATTTTAAAAATTTACAATTTGGTGCCCCACCGCCTTAAAGGCTTTATAGGGGCAAAAGGCAACTTTAGATATTACATTAAAAGAGAAAAAAAAAAAGAAAATATAAACAAATATACAGTATTATTTTAAAGATATGTAAAGAAAAAAAATATTCAGATACATTAGATTTCATAATTACATTAAAAGTGTTTCTATATTTTTAAGTAAGTGGTCTTTTATCTGATTTTTAAACGTTGAAATAACATTAATGTTTCGATAATTTACAGGCAATTTATTATATTCAATAGGCCCAGAAAATGAAATTCTTTGCTTGGTCAAATCAAGGCGACATCTTGCAAAACTTAAATTTTGTGCTTGTCTGGTATTTCTTTGCGTTCGAGCGAAATTATTAGAAAATTGTACAGATCGATGTTCATTGTCGCTTAGAGTCTTAAACACGTACATCAAAACTTTTTGTTTATACAAGCCTCGTATTGGCAAAATATTTTTTGCATATCTTTTAAACAAATTTAACGTTGAATATCTCATAGGTAGATTAAATACAAGTTTTAACGCTTTATTCTGGGCAGATTGAAGTGACTTCAAGGAATTATTTATTCTACAACCATATACAGCAGGAAGATAAGTAAAATGTGAATGTACAAGAGACTGATAAATAAGTAACTTTGTATCACAGTTAAGCTTATTTCTAAACTTATATAGTATTCCAATGCCTGGGGAAACTTTAGCTTTTAGTGAAAGTATGTGCTCATCCCATAACAAATTTTGATTTAAGACAACTCCTAAGTATGTTACCATCTCAGATTCATTATAATAACAAGTCTGTTGCGTTGCGAAAATTCCGTTAGAATAGCCGCATCATATTCAATCTGTGTTTTTAGAACTTGTGAGTATCTATAAGGATAAAACAAGCATACATCATCAGCATACATAAATAACTTGCCGTTAAAGCCAATATTTTTCAGATCATTAATAAAAATCTTGAACAGTAAAGGACCAAGGACACTTCCTTGCGGAACTCCACAGGTTACTGGTAGCATTGTACTTTTAGACTCACCAACTTGAACGAACTGCTTCCTGTTTGATAAATAACTTCGGAAAATGTCCAGAGTT
This sequence comes from Cordilura impudica, assembly GCA_963682025.1. Taxonomy (NCBI): domain Eukaryota; kingdom Metazoa; phylum Arthropoda; class Insecta; order Diptera; family Scathophagidae; genus Cordilura; species Cordilura impudica. The sequence goes on along the minus strand of OY821517.1, from coordinate 317,804,628 downwards.
TTGTTCGCAACTCCTATAATAGTAAGTTTTTTTTATTAAAATATCATGGTTAATCAGATCAAAGGCTTTAGAATAATCAAAGAACACTCCTGCTACACCGCTGCTGCCACCATCAAGCTCTCCACAAATGTAATCAACCACAGTAACAACGGCTTCCTCAGTTCCTGAACCTTTTTTGAATCCGGATTGCCTTTCGAATAAAATGTTATTTATATCTAGATAGTTTGAGATCTGTTCAAAGATAAGTTTCTCAAAGACCTTGTCCACAATCGATAAAATAGATATTGGTCGAAAATTTTGTATTTTATTTGATCCAACAAGTTTAGGTATGGGAATTATCTTATGTATTTTAAGAACATCTGGATATTTTCCTTCATCAATCATTTTACTAAACACGTCAGTTAATATATTAACAATTAAATGTTTCCTTGTTAGTAACATTTTTGGAGTAACACTATCATATCCAGGAGACGAATTGCACTTTAGATTGTCTACTATACTTCCAACTTTAGCATTATCGACTTTTTTTAAAATAAAAGTTGTTCTCTGGGGTATTAATGTTCGAAATATGTTAATGTCGTCATTATAATTACTTGCATTGATAGATTGCATATTTTGTACTGCACTAAAGAAGAAATCGTTAAATTTTAAAGCTTTATCCTTTTCCTGACTTAAAACAGTTCCATCTTCAGTTACAATATTTTTTATACCACGACTATTACGGCCTAACTCCTTGTTTAAAAACTGCCACGTTTTCTTAGTATCACCACAAAAGCTCTTTAGTTTATTTATGTAATACTCATTCATTAATTGGTTGTTACATATTTTAATGACTTTACTTATTCTTTTAAGCCGCTGAGATATTAACTTATTTTCGGTATTTTTCCTTCGAGCTCGAAGTAAGGTTTCTTTAAAACAAATTAATGAAAGAAGGTTATCTGTCATCCAAGGAGTCAGTTTCTTACGTGCACACATTTGCCTATTTGACGTTGTTGTATGAAGTAATGCAGCTTCTGATAAAGTATTTATTAAGTTCTCACAAATGTTTGATGAACTGCTAGTCAAATTTTCATTCTGTAGATTGTCATCTAAATAATGTCCCAGTTGTTCATAATCAACTTTGAAGCTCTTTTCAGATAAGACGTTCTGCCTCACTAATTCAGTTCCAAACCCACAATATATTAAATTATGGTCACTTAGTCCATTTTCAATAGAGTGTACAAAAACATCACGATTTATATTAGTAAAAACAAGGTCAATAGACGTTTTACTTTGAGGTCGTGTTACTGTATTATGACATGAAAACATATCAAACTCCGAAAAAAGATTAAGCAATGAAATACTGCTACAGTCGTTAGATAACAAATCCACGTTAAAGTCTCCCACAAAAAGGTAAGGAGCACCATTAGACAAAATTAGTAAATCTTCAAGTTTCCTTAAGAAATCTGCAAAAATACATTTTTGCGATCTATAAATGGATATAATTACTAAAGGTTTATTCATAATTTTAAGATCTGGTAACTCTATCGATACAGCATCCAAAAAACCTTCACTGCAATTTGCTTTAACATTGAATTTTAAAGATGACTGAATAAAAACCGAAGTTCCGCCGTATCCATCCTTTCTACAACAATGGACTGATCTGATATGTACCCTTTGCACGCTGGCGTTTAGGGTATAAAAATATCGATAAGAATTTGAAACTAATTCGATTAATGAAATTATGTCGCTACAAATAATCTGGTTATTAGGTTTTTGTTTATAAGAATTCATGGAAGGAAAGAAACATTTACGATTAAACTGTTGAATTTCGATATACCAACTTTATATAAATACTTTCTAATTTTTATAGTTCAGGTTATTATTCAGCAAACTCTAAAGGCAGATGTTTGATTGATAAAATCTTTTTCAAAAAAATTTTGAAAAACTTTTATAAAGCACGAAAAAAATTATTTTCAAAACAAAAAAACAAAAAACAAATTGAGTCTTATTACTATATTACAAGATATATAACACCGATATATAACAATATACAGTAAAATCTCGGAAAAGTTAAGTCTCGAAAAAGTTAATCTCGCGGAAAAGTTAATCGAGCGGCTGTCTTCACGTGTGCATAAAAAAAAACCGAAAAATTCTGAGTGAAGAGAAATATTTTCAGTTACGGTACTCACGAATACATATTTTGTTTTTACTACGTATTGCACATTTGTTTTATGTAAAAATGCAATTCTTGTCTCACAATATTTTAAGCCTTTGTTGTGAAAAGAACGCGGTCACAAAAATTATTTAAAGTGCGTAGTAAAGTGTGTGAATAGAATGTCAACAAAAAATAAAAAGCAGCAAAGACTGACTGTTCTACAAAAATCAGAAATTTTGAAAAAGACTGTCCAAGGTGTTAGTGGTAAAAGATTGGCATTAGATTATGGAGTAACAAAAGCAGCTATCTCAAAAATTTAAAAAAAGAAAAATGAAATATTGGAAGCTTTGAGTAACTCATATGAACAGGTACCAAGGAAAACTCTACATAAAGCAGAATATGTTGAGTTGGATAAAAGTGTTTATGAATGGTTTTTAAAACAAAGAGACCGTAATTGTGCAGTAACTGGACCATTGATAAAAGCAAGAGCTAGAGTCGATTTCCAAAAGCTTTATCCAAATAAACAATTTAATGCGAGTGATGGGTGGCTAGCAAATTTTAAGAAAAGGCACGGTATTCGCTTTCTTAAAGTGTGTGGTGAAATTCTATCTAGCGATACCGCAGAAATAACACCTTTTATTCATAATTTACGGGTAAAATGTGCCCAAATGAAGATCACTGAATCACAAATATACAACGCTGACGAGTCTGGACTTTTCTACCGTTTATTACCCGATAAAACTTTCGTCGCAGCTACGGAAAAAACCGCACCAGGGAGGAAAATAGCCAAGGAGAGAATAACCTTTTTGTTGTGCGCAAATGCGGATGGTTCGCACAAATTGACTCCGTTGGTGATAGGAAAAGCAGCTAATCCTCGTTGTTTTAAGGGATTTGAAAACCCATTGGAGTACGTTAGTTCACAAAAGGCATGGATGAATGCAAAACTTTTTTACAACTGGTTTCAGAACTCATTTGTCAAACAGGTAAATTCAGCAATTCATTAAATACATGTGCATTTCTATAAGAGCTAATAACTTTAAAATTTTACAGGTCCGCAAATTTTCTCATGAAAATAATTTGTCACCAAAGGCTTTGTTGCTCATAGACAACTGCACGGCACACAAGCCTATTGATTTACTGAAAACTGAGGACGGCAATATTATAGCAATGCTTTTTCCGCCCAACGTCACACCTGTTTTACAGCCAATGGATCAAAATCCAATAAGATTGGTCAAATTGGGTTATCGAAATAAACTTTTATGCAACATGCTTGCAGAGGAAAACATTTCAATTGACCGTATGTTGAAGTTACATACAATTCGACAAGCCATATTGATGCTTAAGGCAGCTTGGGATGAATTGTTGCCAAGTATTCTCAGCAACTCATGGAATAAAATAAACAAGTGGGATGATGATGAATACCAAGACGAAGACAACATTCCACTGTCTGCGCTTATTGCACTGAACAGCGAATACAACAATTCAATTAACGAAGTTCAAGTTTTACTTTCGAAGGTGGCCGATAATGTGGAGATCAACATAGATGACGTAGAAGGCTGGAATGAAGATCAAGCAACAGAGGATGTAGAATGCGAATTGTCTTCTGATAGCTCTGACTCAGATATCGAGCAAAGTAGCCCACAAGAGGAAGTTAGTTATAATTTAGCACTCCAAAGCATAAATAATTTAATAAAATACTTCAAAAATGATGTAAAAGAGGTGGAAGACTTGATTCTCAAACGCACTAAATTAGTAGCAGCCTACCACAACAAAAGCAAGAAACAAACAACTTTAAAAAGTTATTTCACAACACCTAATACATAACTGAAATTTTTTAATTAATCATAAGTATGTACATATAATATTAAAAATAAATGAAATAAAAATATTATTTACAGAAATATATGCTTTAAGCTTTATTTCGATAAATTTAAAAAACCTTCGGAAAAGTTAATAATTCGAAAAAGTTAATTACCCTTGGGACATTTTGATTAACTTTTCCGAGATTTTACTGTATATATATTAATATCATGCATCATATTTGATTATGGGTAATATCAGCATGACTTTAAAATTTTTAGGTATATATGTCGCATTTTTTTAAAATCCTATTCCTAATAACTAATGACAATATGAATGTGAGATGGAAGTCCCTGCTGATTAATAAAAACTTTTGTTTTGTTTGATAAGTATAAGCAAGAGTCATATATAGATGATCGAATGATCTTGCTTATTAGCAATGTGTGTGTGTGTTGTGCAAAGTAAAAACTTGGATCTTAACATTCTTTATACATAAAAATTTTTATATCGTACATGCATGATCATAAATTTTTTAATATTCTGAAATCTGCCACTCTTGCTTTCATGATCCAATTGCAGTTTGCACATCCTCATCTATATATGATTCTTGTATATATGATTCTTGTTGGAACATTAAGGTACGATTTTGTAGGTTTGTCGTAACGTTTAACTTCGTCAACAACAGCTTTGCCGAGGAAATTCGAAGCCATATTCACTGGCTTATTCTCGAACCATTTTGTGACGACAACACTGCCAGCTTTGCTAATTAATTGATGTGATTAGCCACGCCCGTCTTTCTTAAAATCTTTGTTGCTTGGTAATGGTGGTGCGTTGAATTTGTTTATCCGAGCAGTTCTGGCAGCTTGTATACTCTTTGTCTTTAGGAAATGAAGGATATGATACAAATTGAAAAAAATGTCAAAGTATAACTTGTGACCAATAGAATTTCTAGGGATTCTGTTTATAAGATTTATTACAAGAGCTGCGCCAAATCCCATGGCCCTCACAACATCATTACTGATATCCGTAGATGACCCCTGGTAAGCAATAAAATCAAATAGCATACCAATTTTTCCACATAGGAAGAAATATTTTATTCCTCATGGGTAAGGCTTATTTTTGATGTATTGTTTTATTGAGAATTGACCCTTAAATGGGTCTATGCGAGGAAGTTTTAAGAATTCTGGTGGTAAATATTGTTGAAAGTATGAATATGGGGGTTTGCCATCGTTACCGCTTGGAATTTCATTGTATTCAATGGGTTCAGGCAAAGTGATCCGGATATGTCTCCACTTAATACTCTTCTTATTAAAAGATTCATAATCCTCAAGAGGAGATGATAATATGCACTCAACTGATTCGGCCGTTGCCTTGTTTCTGCCTGAAGTTATTTTCGCTGTTGTTACATTTTCGTCCATCAAAAAATCATCTAAAGTATCATGAGAAGTTCCGACACTAGTTGTGGGCACAAAATTTTCTTCATTTGGCCCTTGACCAACTGCTTCTGTTACTTTTTAGCTGAAGAAAGCTGTCTTTGGAACATATTTATTATCGTTACCCAGCGCAGCAAAATTATAAACCTCCTCAGCATCAGTATCAGCGAGATCCTCGTCACTATAATCCTGGTTGTTTTCAATATCCTTAACTATAACAGCTTCTTCGTAAGAAAAATTAGCATCATTTACGTCTGAAAAATATTCATAACAAGCCAAAATTTGCTCGTTTGTGATAAATCCAGGTTTTGTACGATTAATTTTTACTTAGAAGCTAAAACCACGATTACAGTTTGAAAAAAATTAAAAACTAAAACCTACCGAATGTAAAGGGTCCGCCATCTAACGTTTTTTTTCAACTAGTGCTTATTTCGTGAATGGTAACACTTAGCTCATGTCTGATTTGACAGATAATTAGTTTTATCCTTGCGCTGAACGAATATGGTTGTGTATACGGTTGAACAACGCTGGGAAATATTGCGACATTACTTTGAAAATCATGGTAATGTTGCAGAATGTGTGCGAAAATTGCGTACGGATTTTGGAAGAAGAGAAGCACCGTCAGCTCCGTATGTTCATTATCTTGTGAAAAAAGTGAAAGAAACTGGCATCCTTATCGATAAACCAAAGCGTGAAAAGCCAAAAACAGTGCGTACACTCGAGAATATTGCTGCTGTGGCAGAAAGTGTGCGTGAAGCGCCATCAACATCAATTCACCGTCGTTCTCAAGAATTGAACATTTCGGAGGCATCATTGAGACAAATTTTGCATATAGACCTTGGTATGACACCATACAAAGTCCAATTGGTTCAGGAGTTGAAGCAAACTGACCATCCAATGCGTTTTCGCTGCGCTAAGTGGGCCTGCGATCGACTTACAGAAGATGCCGATTTTGCCAAAAAAAATCATCTTTTCAGATGAAGCTCATTTTGATCTTGGCGGGTATGTAAACAAGCAAAATTCTCGCACTTGAGGCCGCTACACCCAAAACGAGTCACTGTTTGGTGCGGATTTTGGTCCAGAGGCATAATTGGGCCATTTTTCTTCGAAAATGAGCAAGCAGTGGCCGTTACAGTCAATGGCGATCGTTATCGGGCCATGGTGAACGAATTTTTGTTCACAAAAATTGAAGAGGAGGATATTGGCAACATTTGGTTTCAACAGGACGGCGCTACATGCCACACAGCCGAAGCTACACTCGATGTTTTGCGCCCTGTTTTTGAAGATCGCATTATCAGCCGCAGAGCTGATGCCGTTTGGCCACCTCGGAGCTGCGATTTGACACCGTTGGACTATTATTTGTGGGGTGCCCTCAAAGATAAGTGTTACGCTAACAAGCCAGAGACAATTGACGCTCTAAAGGACAATATTCGTGAAGCCATTGGTGAAATACAGCTGCACTCAAACGATAATGTGCTTAAAAATTGGACCGATCGTGTAGGCTACTGCATGGCCAGCCGAGGCAGCCGTTTGAATGAAATTATTTTCCATTATTAACCGGAAGGATTGTACTTCCAAATAAAAAAAGAAATTTGCGATAATATTCAGTAGTTTTTTCTTATAACATTTTCAAAAAAAAAAAGTTATTTGGCGGACCCTTTATTTAAGGATATAAATATGATAACTGCAACTCTACGTTCACTTTTGAATTGATTTTTATAAGGATATAGAAATATATCTATACACAAAATTACAGAGAAAAATTTTTGCTTCGCAACCTTTCACTCTTCTTGCAGCGCACTACAGTGTACTTTGCTTTAGATGAATTCCCAAGCCTCACCGTTGGTCCAATTTTATTTTTTTAACACAAAACTAATCCTTAAATTCGCAGTAACTAGAAAGAAATTATTTGAGAGAAATAAATTTCACTTTTGAACCCGTATTTAAAACTTAAAGTTGACAATCGCAGCAAATGCAAAAAACACGACTACAGTCAACAAAAATTGCAACTAAAATGAACAAATGATCAAATTTTTATTTTAAAGTATCACTATGTCATGTTCAACGCTGCAGCAATTATATATGTGCAAAAAAAATTAAAAAATTGCAATCGGTCATATATAAACATTTTTTTGAAAAATGTTTACACTGTAGTGTACCATGGGAGCGAAAGGGTTAAATAAAATTATTTAAAAAAAAAAAAGTTAATATTTCGCATACTTACTCTTAAATTTTGACTTTTTTATTATTAAATCTAAAACAAAACTTTTATTTCGTTCTTTAAATCTAAAGGCAGAATCAAACAGACAAAATAACAAATACATTTTCTTGTGCACAACAATAAAAAACTTTATGAAATTCGAACCATTTCTAGATAATAAATGTAGCAAAGTTTTAATTTATTTAAAAAATTCAAATTAATATTATAATAATACTACGCCCCAGGTTCGTATTCACCGCAAAATTTTTATACTTTATAACTGAAAGACAAAATTTGCAAAAAAAAAAAAAAATAAATTCTCCGTCATTTGTCATTATACCTCTGATATTTGAATTTTCTCTAAAATTTCGTTTCGCGACAATTCTTTCACCGTCTTTATTATCCGTTGAATTGCTTTTTTTCTCCAAATACATAAATGCTATTGATTTTATAATTTTCGATATAATCAGTTCCATACTACAAAATAAGACTTTTAGTCTTGTGTATGGAGCAATTCTAATAAATAAATAAATAAATAAATAAAATAAATATTTAGGAGGAACTGTTTTTTTTTGATTTTTTTTTTCGTCATAAAACTTCTGGCCTTAATATAAATTTTTTGTCAATACATTAGCTTCGTTTTTATTTACTTTCCTTCTTTATTATCTAAAAATAGAATCAGACAGTCAAAATAACAAAAACGCTCTTTTGCAGCTCTATTTATCGATTTAATATACTGCACAACAACAAAAAAATCATCATTGAACCTCTTCTAAAAAATATTTGTAGAATATAGAATCAGTCAAAATTACAAATAAATTCTTTTGCAGCTCTATTTATTGCTTTAATTCACAGCACTACAACAAAAAAATTATGAAAAACTCGAACCACTTCTATTAAATAATTGTAATAAATTTTTAATTTGCTAATATAGAACAAAACAGATATTTATTTTTAAACAAAAATGAAATAAAAAAAACTTCAAATTTAAATTAACATTATAATAACATTTTTTACAAACAGACTGTTTGACGTGCCCAAAAATAAAATAAAAAAAAAAATGGGTTAAACTGGTTTGAAGTCAGAAAGACAAACAAAAAGCGAAAAAGCACTTGTTACAATTTTAGTATTGTTTTAAATAACAAAAACAAAAAAGAAAAAAGATTTTAAGGCCTTAATATCAATTTAAACTTACTTTTTAAACATGCAACCAAATTACGAGTTAATGTAATTTCAATTTCATATTTGACTTTTTCGGTTTCTCTCCGCTCTAATTATTAGTTATCAATTGTGTTTAATCAAAAAAATGAAACAAAAAAAAAAAAAAAATAATAAATCACATTTCGACCTTACCATTAATAATTTTTTTTCATAAAAATATTTCCCCCTTTGCTGCCTATAATTAGCTTGCAACATGTGCTTTTTTTCATCGGTTGTGATTCGTTACTGATAATTAAGGTTTGTTCAGAGCATTCCGTCGACATTGCCCATTAAACATGAGCTAATTTGATAATATACGTTTATCAAAGTCAATGTTAATATATTTTGGAATTTTTTTTTTACAATATTTTGGCCCTTTTGTTAAAAACTGGTACATTGTGTAGTCCCAATAAATAACATTGCGGTAGGTTTACTTAAATATTTGTTGTGTTTGTGATCTTGTTTTTTTTTTTTTTTTGGCTAAATTTTGTGTTTATCGAAAATAAGTTGTAAAATGTTTATGTGATTTGAAATGAAAAAAAAAAACAAGTAAGAAAATGATAGTCGGTCAAGACCGACTATACGATACCCTATACCATGCGTTCAGAGACCCTATCTCTTAGGCCCAACTAACTGGACATAGAAAATAAGCAAAAACCAAATTTGAGTGGGATTTTTATTCATTTTTTTTGGCTGCAGATATGAAAAAGTTCATATCGGATGCTATATCTATATGGGGACTAGCTCCAAAAATGGACCGATCCTGATCATGTTTGGTAAAGTCTCTTGTATTTTGCAAAAATATATACAAACAAAATCTGAGAAGAATCAGTGCAATATTTTTGTTTTTTAATAGATTTAAGTGAAGATCGGGAAGCAGCTCTATATGGGGCCAAAGGGATCATTTTTGGACTACTCATTAATGGACGTAATGAACGCATACAAAACCCAATTTGAGTAAGATCTATATGACAATTTAGATCTTATGGCAATTTATGTCGATTTCATAGGGGTAATTTGTATGGGGGCTAGGTCTGAACATGGACCGATTCTCACCAATTTCAATAGCATTCATTCCATGGCCGATAAAAGCTTATACACTAATTTTCATCAAAATATATTCATATTTGCGACCTGCAGTTTGATTACAAGCTTTACATGGACACACAGACGGACGGACGGACGGACGGACGGACGGACGGACATCGTTAAATCGAATCAGATAGTGATTCTGATTCGATCGGTATACTTAAAGATGGGTCTAGGTCAGATATTTTTGGTAGTTACAAACAGCAGCACAAAGTCATTATACCCAAACCACATATTGGTATAGGGTATAAAAACAATTTTAATATTTTACAAGGGGTAATTTTTAAATTGTATGCTTAAGAAAAAGCGGGGAGAAATCGCAGATATAAAATTTTGATATTTTGTAAAGAATTTTTGGAAGTCTTTTAGTCATTTATATTTTTATGTTTTGAATATTTTATAAATAATATTTTAACATAAAGTTTTGTTTATATTTTATAAATTAACTTTGTTGAATAAATTTGAAATAAATAAATAAATAAAACTAGTTTTTTACATATGGCAACCCTATTAAATTTTTATATTCATTTAATTAATATAATATACATTCTAAATTAGTTTAAGAAAAATATTGTTATGCATTAACTTCAAGGCTTTACGCTATTAAAAGCTCGTATGTGGCAAATTACTTTTGTTGCCCACTGTATTCTCTTATTATGATGTATGTGTCTATTAATTTATTTTATAAGCTATTATATCAAAAATCATATTTTTATAATTAATATAATTTATTAGGTTATTAGCTGGTTTTTTTTTAATTGGTATATCTCAAAAATATATTTGTTGTTAAATATGTAAATTGCTTTAAAAAGACGAATTGTCACCTGAAATAATGATTCATCGTTTACTTTTTTAAAATAGATTTCCCATGCAAAATTATTTAAGACAAACCAAAAATGAATTTGATTATGCAAATAAGTGTTTTGAAGAAGATATAAAGAAAAACGAGTAAGAGTTGTTCAGCAACGGGTAATCTGGGGCCAAATCACCGCATTCGTTATCGAAATTTTTCGATCGAAATTATTTTTTTATTTTCCAATATAAAATACTAAAAATAATTGTACTATGTCACAGCTAACGAATTATGGCTCCTAATTAAGAGTTAAAGTGGAACAAGGTCTGATGTCTGTTCGTCTTCTTTAAATAATAAACCAAAATATGGAATTTCGATCAATTTTACTCGATATCGAATGCGGTGATTTGGCCCCTGGTCAAATTTTGAACTTAAAAGTTCAAAAGTACATATTTAGATTAACAACAAAAAATAATTTTTTTGTAGGAATAATTCGACTATACCATACCCTATACATTGAAATTCCCGAAATGGTCTTACATAAAATTTTGCTGATGTTATAATTGAATATATAGCTATGAAAATGTTAATATCGCATTATATATCTCTATGGGGACAAAGTCAAAAATAGGACCGCATACTTAATTTACTCAGAAATATATTCTAACCAAATTTGAGAAAAATTTATGCAATATGTTTGTATCTTTAATAGATTTATGTGGATATCGGGAAGCAGCTTAATATGGGAACTATGATTAAAAATTGTCTTTTCGATTTTAGTTTTAAGCTACTTCTGTATATGTGTAATAAGAACACATAAACCAAATTCGACCGATATCTATATGATAGTCTGGGTTTTACGGCAATTTAAATTGATCTCATAGGGGTTACTTATATGGGGGCTATGTCTGAATATGTAGCAATTTTCACTAATTTCAATAGCGCTCGTCCTATATCCGATAAAAGCTTATATACCGGCAGTTTGATTACAATGTTTATATGGACACACAGAAAAGCGGACATCGCTAAATCAACTCAGTAGGTGATTTTCAGTCTCGGTATAAAAAAAGCTAGTTTTAAATCAGAGGTCCACCTCATAGTGGTATAGGATATTAAAAACTACTAGCAGATTCCAGCTCTCGAAATTCGAGTTCAATTTCTAAGCAGCTTTATTTTTTAACTTAGCCAATTCACAAACCAAAAATTTTATGATTTATTATTATTGTGAATGAAATTAGCAAACTCATTAACAAACATATTGTCAAATTTAAAAAAAACAAGTAAGAAAATTATAGTCGGTCTAGACCGACTATACGATACCCTATACCATGCGTTTAGAAACCCTATCTCTTAGGCCCAACTAACTGGACATTGAAAATAAGCAAAAACCAAATTTGAGTGGGATTTTTATTAATTTTTTTGGCTGCAGATATGAAAAAGTTCATATCGGATGCTATATCTATAAAGGGACTAGGTCCAAAAATGGACCGATCCTAATCATGTTTGGTAAAGTCTCTTGTATTTTGCAAAAATATGTACAAACAAAATTTGAGAAGAATCAGTGCAATATTTTTGGTTTTTAATAGATTTAAGTGAAGATCGGGAAGCAGTTCTATATGGGGTCAAAGGGATCATTTTTGGAATATTCATTAATGGATGTAATGAACGGATACAAACCCAATTTGAGTAAGATCTATATGACAATTTGGATCTTATGGCAATTTATGTCGATTTCATATGGGTAATTTGTATGGGGGCTAGGTCTGAACATGGACCGATTCTCACCAATTTCAATAGCGTTCATCCCATGGCCGATAAAAGCTTATATACCAAATTTCATCAAAACATGTTCATATTTGCGACCTGCAGTTTGATTACAAGCTTTACATGGACACACAGACGGACGGACGGACATTGTTAAATCAACTCAGAAAGTGATTCTGATTCGATCGGTATAATTAAAGATGGGTCTAGGTCAAATATTTTTGGTTGTTACAAACAGCAGCACAAAGTTATTATACCCAAACCACATAGTGGTATAGGGTATAAACACACATGGCATATGTATAATTTTATGTATATGTTAGTAGCATATTTAAATGCAATTTATTCAAAATAAAGGAACAAATTTTAAAATCTGTAAATCTGCAAAACGGCGAAAAAGAAATATCTTTCAAATAATATACGTTTGGTCAAAATCGGGATAAAACGGTGGAACAAAACATCAGTCACCAGAAATTGCCTAGCCTATTAATATTATAGATTTAATATTTTTGCACAATTATGACTTAAATGTTACCGAAAAGGCATTGAAAAAAGTTTTTTCGAATTTTTTTAAAAATTTTATATCTAAGAAAATTTGCAAAATCTAAATTTGCAAAAACTGTTAACCCATTGCTAAGATAAGTCTGGTAAAAGTTCGAACTTTAACTATAAATTCTACCATTAGCAGGCACTAAATCAGAATGAAAAAAATTAAAATGTTTTACCCAACTCTTGTATAGTTTTTACCATGATTCTCAGGAAATTCTCTGAAGAAAAATAATGGTTTTCCAAAGGTATACGTTAATAATAATAATTTGCATAGAAAAATTATCCTTAACTCCACAAAATCAAATTTTATCAAGAACGGCACGATATGAATAGAAACCCATATTTTTAATCAAAGCTAATGCATCAATTTGCACACAGACGGACGGACAGAAAGTGATTCTATAGCGATCAATATTTTTGATAGTGATAAATATTAAAACAAATTCATACTTAATACCCTGATTCCAGGTTCTCAATATTTTATCCGTCTGTGAGCTAAACGATTTTGAAAAGCCTTGCAAAAATTTTATTTCTTACTGTCTCTTCATGTGATCCAAGCAATTTGCAATCTTGCAACAAAAACTTATGAGATTCTGGTTTGGGGATCACCAGCAAATAGGTTTAATTTCAGGGGCGTATATCAGTTTTTCTTATACCACAGTCCAAAGGCTATATATCATTCCATTTGTAATAATTGGAAAACCAAGTCTGCTAATATAGCCAAGGACGTCTGTTTGGAAGTCAATCTATGAAAATCACGATAACATATAGCTAAGCTGAATTGCTAATTTTTGATAAAACTCTTTGACATTTAACTGAGCTATTTGAGCTATCGTCAGAATCGGTTGATTTTGTAACAAGATATGGATAAAAATCTAAAAAAAGCTTCTGTAAAATATTAATTTTCTATGTGGTTGTTGTAATTCTGACTGATTTGTTGTTGTAATTTTTGTTGTTGCTATTTTGGTCAATGTAAATGTAGCATTTCACTCATCACTTTCAAAATGACTGACTCGGTAACGCTGTATACGAATTACCTTATCTTAGAGTAAATTTTAAAAAAGTACTTTTTCTTAAAAGTTCCTTTTCTTAAAAAAGTCTAAGAATAAAGAATTAAGAATTACCTTTTTCTAAAAAAATTTTTATAAAAAGTTTATTTTGTTAAAAAAATACCATTTCTTAAAAAGTACTTTTTTCTAAAAAAAAATTTCTTAACACTGAGCCTTTTGTTAAAAAGTGCCTATTCGTAAAAAGTAATTTTCTTGAAGCAAAAAAAATTTTTTTTAAAACTACTTTTCCTTAAAAAGTTTAATTTTGTAAAAATTACCTTTTCATGATATGGTAAATTTTCTTAAAAAGCACCGTTTCTTAAAAAAGTACCATTTCTACAAAAATATATTTTCTAACAAAATTCATTTCTGAAAAAGTAACTGTTCTTAAAAAATAAATTTTCCTAAAAAGTGCCTTTTATTAAAAAAGTACCTTTGCTCAAAAAGGAGATTTTCTTCAAAATGTATCTTCACTTAAGAAAAACTAATTTTTATTAAAAAAGTACCTTTTAATAAAAGATTATATTATTTTAAAAAAATAATATTTCCTCAAAAATACGTTTTCTTAAAAAAGTGGCTTTTCTTAAAAAGCACCATTTCTCGAAAAAGTAAATTTTCTTCCAAAAGTACATTTTCCTCAAAATGTTCCTTTTCTTAAAACAGAAGTAAATTTTCTTAAAAAAATACTTTATTTTAAAAGTAACCTTTCATAAAAAGTACCTTTTCATAAAAAGTACCTTTTCATAAAAATTACCTTTTCATAAAAAGTACCTTTTCATAAAAAGTACCTTTTCATAAAAAGTACCTTTTCAAAAAAAGTACCTTTTGTTCAAAAGGACCTTTTCTAAAAAAATACATTTTTTAAAAAAAGTAACTTCTTCTCAAACAGTACCTTTTCTTCAAAAAGTAGTTCTTCTTAAACAAGTACATTTTCTTAAAGAAGTGCCTTTTCTTAGAAACTACATTTTCTTAAAAAGTACCTTCTCTTTAACAAGTACCTTTTATTAAAAAAGAACATTTTCATAGAAAATTATATTTTCTTCAAAAATTATAAAAAAGTATTTTTTCTTCAAAAAATACCTCTCTACAAAAAGTACATTTTGTTTTCTTTTCATAAAGATATACATTTTCTTTAACAATAAGTGCTTTTTAAGTACCATTTCTAAAAAGGACTCTTGAAAAGTACATTTCCTTCAAAAGTAAATTTTCTTCAAAAAAGGTTCTATTTCTTCAAAAGGTTCTATTTCTTCAAAAAGTAACTTGTCTTTGAACAGTACATTTTCTTCAAAACAGTAAACTATCTTAAAATAGTACGTTTTCTTGAAAAAGGAAATTTTCTTAAAAAAGTAAATATTATTTTAAAAGTATACTTTCTTGGGAAAGCCCATTTCTTACAAAAGTACTAATTCTTAAAAAAGTACATTTCTTTAAAAAGATCCGTTTTTTCCAAGAGTACCTTTTATTAAAAAGTGACTTTTATCAAAAATTATCTTTTCTGCAAAATATACCTTTTATTAAAAAAGCACATTTTATTAAAAAGTACCTTTTATTAAAAAAACACCTTTCGTTAAAAAAAGTGCCTCTTATTTATAAAGTATATTTTCTTCAAAAGTACATCTCCTCAAAAAAGTAATTTTTCTTAAAAACGTACATTTTCTTAAAAAAGTACCTTTTCCTGAGATAGTAACTTTCCTTCAAAAATTACCTCATCTTCAAAAATTACTTTTTTGTAACAAAGTTCCTTTTCTTAAAAAAGTAACTATTCTTACCGCAGTACCTTTTCTTAAAAAGTATATCTTTTAAAAAAAGTAAGTTTTCTTAAAATAATACAACTTTCTTCAAAAAGTACTTATTCTTTAAAAATATGATTTGTTGAAAAAGTACCCTTTCTTACAAAAAGTACGTCTTCTTCAAAGATTGTTTTTTCTTTAAAGAGTACATTTTCTTAAGAAAATACATTTTATTAAAAAAAAGTACCTTCTCTATGAAAATTATATTTTCTTAATAAGTACGTTTTATACAAAAGTACCGTTTCTTAACTTACCTTTTCTTTCAAAAGTATCTTTGCTTAAAAACTTAGGTTTTCTAAAAAAATTTTTTTTTTCTTAAAAAAAAAAGTTTCTAAAAAACCCTCTTCTTATAAAAGTATGTTCTCTTAAAAAAGTACCTTTTCTTAAAAAATAACTTTTCTTAAAAAAGTACCCTTATTTGAAAAAGTACATTTTCTTGAAAAAGTACTTTTCTTAAAAAATATCTTATCTTAAAAAAAGTATCTCTTACAAAAAAAATTTTTTTTACAAAAGTAACTTTTCTTAAAGTAAATCAAAAGTTTTTTTTAATAATAGTACTATTTCTTAAAATAGTACCATTTTTAAAAAAGTACTTTATCTTGGAAAATTTTATGTTCGTAAAAAAGTACATTTTCTTCAAAAAACTTTTTCTTCAAAAAGTAAATTTTCTTTACAAATATTTTTTTTAATAGTACCACTTAAAAAAGGACACTCAAAAAAGTACATTTTATAAAAAAAGTACTTTTTAAAAAAGGTATCTTCTCTCAAAAAGTTAATATTCTGAAAAAGCACTCTTTCCTTAACAAGTAGCTTCTCTTAGAAAAGTACCTTCTCTGAAAAATTGCAGTTTCTTCTCATGTAATGGAAGTTGTGTCTTATCGATCCTGTCCTGATAAATAACTTCTTTTCAACAGATGAAGGGATAACTTATGGTAGCGACTTTATTTAGAACCATTATTCTCAAGTACTTTTAAATATAATTGTCTTTTTTCCAATTTCAATATAAATTGAAAACATTGTTAGCTTAAACCATTTCTACACTGACTGTTACTTTGGAAGGCAATGAAAATGTGGTTATTTCTTTAAATTTTGTAAAAAATATAACTGTTTTTTTTTTCAATTTAATTATCAAGATGATGTTTAAAGTCTTATGATTTTTACTTTTAGTTGTTTTTTTGCATTTCTCTATTCGGCTTAGCAACAATAATACGTTTCTTTATTTTCAGACATGTGTTTAAAAATTATTAACACTTAAAATTGTAGGGCATTAAAAACATAAATAATTTAAGAAAGAAAAAAAAAAACATTTTTTCGCTATAAAACACAAACAACGATCATTTAATAGAATCTATTCAAATTTAAGAAAAATAAAATAAAGCAAGTCAGCTGACTTATATGAGAATGAGAAATAAATTAAAAGAAAAAAAAAATAAAACAAAACTTAGTCATTCTGTATTTGTAATTAAAAATATGAAAAATTTAAAAATTGTGTCTGCACAAATAAATTTCATTATTATTAATTAGTAAGTAATATTTTTGTCTGCTTTATAAAAAAAAATATACTAACAATAAATAAATGGAAATAGTTCTAATGATTTTTATTCCCTTTATGTTGTATGCATAAAAACAATTAATGAAAATTTATCAATTTATTATTTTGAAATGAAAAAAAATGTGCTAATTTTTTTCCAAAGACATGAAACTATAAAAAAGAAGAAAAAAGAATCAAAAGCAATAAATTAATAGACGATATTAATAAAAAAAAGTTTTTTTACATAAATTCATTTAGTACTTGGCGTCAAAAAATATATAAATAATAATATTTTATACGCACATTAATATTTAACAAAAAAATTCCATAAAAAAAAATTAATTTACAAATTTTGCAGAAGAATGCGTATCATTCATTAAATAAAGAGATCACAACAAGATAAACAGCAACAAAAACAAAAAATTATTTATTATAAAAAACCACAAAAAAAAAAAAAAATAAAACCACAATATATTTAAATCCGAAAGTAATGCCAAAAAATTGCACATATTTGTCGAGTCTATATAAAAAGGTAATTGCGAAAAATTTTCGTTTTTTATGTAATACAGTCAAGATAATAATAATTTTCTTAAAATACAGACTCGCAAACGGAAATTAATGCTTAAAATAGGATTTGATTTTTTTTTAATTTTTTTTAAAGAAAAAATTTTAATTAAAAAATTTGTTCATCTATAACAAGTGGCAAATGACAAACATTTCTATTTGGCCACAGACAACACATTGTACAATTTTAAATAAATAAAATTAAACTCATAAAATTATTATCATTGAGGAAAAACAGCGGTATTAAAGCCAAATGAAATGTGTTCCTATGTTTATATTTTCTTCTTCTATTTTCTTTCTTATGGTTTAGTTGAGTTTTTGCCAATATTTATAAAAAGAATTACATGAAATTAAGTGGCAAAATATATGTAATAGTATATAAACAAAAAAAAAAATACTTACAATTAGATAAATTTTAATATATATGCTAACAACAATTTCCTGAGACGAACACATATCGAAATAAATAGATAATAAAAAAAAAAAAAAAAACAGACCATACAATGAAAGGGATATCCAACACCACCATCAACGCATACGAGAGACGAACATGTGTACTTCATCTTCCTGCTCTACACATTATTCAAATTGTAGAAAACCTACGCTTTTAAATCATTGATACACATGAAATGTACCTACATACATACATACATATGTACATACTCGTATAAACGACACAGATTTGTTGATTTTTGTTAATATATATTTTTTTCTTTTGTAAATAAGTAAATTTTCACTTTTTTTTCTTTTTTTTTGTGTTGGTCTGTCTGCCACTAGAAATAATTTCACTTTTTAATTTTCTTCCTATTGCATCAAATGATGTGATGTAAATCTGTTTTCAGTGATGTTTTTGTTAGTATTCATTTCAACAATTCTTATTATCAGGGAAACTCGACACACTTGTTCCATTCAAAAAAAAAAAAGTGTTTCTCTAATAATTATTAATTAATTAGTTATTATAACCAGATAATTAATTAACGAACCGGTTAAAAAAAAGCGAAGTTTAACTGCCGATATCCGTCTAAACAGAACGACCACAACAGTCCCGTGAGTATTGCTGATTTTTAACGAAAATATTTGAAATTTTTTAATGTTGAAATGAACACAATTGATCACAGGCTTAAACTTTTCTGACATGAATCCCTATTGGCTTCCTTAAAAATTAATTTTTTGTGGTATAAATTTGTTGTGATTTTTACACAATTTTTGTTATGTTCGATTTATTTTTCATGGAATATAAAATTTTATCAGGTTCAGCTTGATTTTTTTTATGTTAAGAAAAGTTGCAATCTAATTTTTACAGAAAACTGTTTTTTGAAAAAAATTTTACATAATAATTTTTTTTAATAAAAATGAAAATATATAAAAAAAATTTTTTTTTTCTTTTTAAGAAAAAAATTACGTTTTGAGTGAAAATATTTTTAGAAAACAAATTTTTTTTCAGTGAAAAAAATTTTTAAGTAAACAAAATTTTTAAGTAAAATAAATTTTTAAGTAAAAATAAATTTTAAGTAAAAATTTTTTAAGTAAAAAAATTTTTTTTAAATAATTGAATTTAAGTAAAAATTTTGATATATGTAGGTTAAAAATTTTTTAAGTAAAAAAAATTGTTAAGTGAACAAATTTTTAAGAAAAAAAATTTTTTTAATTAAAAAATTTTAAGCGAGTTTTTTCAGTGAAAAAAATTTTTAAGTAAAAATAAATTTTAAGTAAAAAATTTTTCAAGTAAAAAATTTTTTTTTTAAATAAAAAAAATTTTTTTTTTAAATAAAAAATTTTTTTCAAGTAAAAAATTTGATAAAGATTAAAAATTTTTTAAGTTAGAAAAATGTTTAAGTAAAAAAGATTTTTAAGTAAAAATAAATTTTAAGTAAAAAAATTTTTTTTTAGTAAAAATTTTTTTTTTAATTGAATTTAAGTGAAAAATTTGATAAAGGTTAAAAATTTTCTAAGTGAAAAAATTTTTAAGTGAACAAATTTTTAAGAGAAGAGGATCGTCCCATTTTTCGACCTGGTCCCCATATAATTATGCATCCGTTAAGAACTATTTCATATCTGAATACAAAAAAATTTATAACAATGCCACTCAAATTTGGTTTATGCTTATTTTCTATATCCAACTAGTTGAGCGTGAGACCCTATCTCTAAACGCATGGTATCGTATAGTTAGTAGAGATCGACTATAATTGTCTTACTTGTTCTTTTTTAATTTCATAATACTTTTGAGTTATTCAATCACAAAATTTTGATCGCATTATAATGACCTTTTGCAAATAAAATTTTGATTACTATAGACCACTTCAATGAGGTTTTTAATGGTTTTTCGCCATTCGCGGCGAAAATATTAAATATTAATATAAAATATTTTGTAGTTTATTAATAACGAGCAGTTATGCTAAATTTTATTGTTTAAAAAATGCGGCGGGGTCGAAAAAGTTTATTTTCTTAGTTGATTTAAAATTGAAGTTCCTGAGAGAAAAACCTTTTAGAAATCAAGTGAGACCAGTTTCCCTCTATTTATGTCCGCAAGTACATGTACTGTCTGTTGAGTGTTCTAGCTGTCATTATCTACGCGTCACCCACTGTGGAGAATAGCACATATTTGCTTTGAGACACTCGTTAGCCTACAAATTACTCTCGAAATTGTAATATTTGTTTGTTTGTTTTTTTATTACTAAATTGAAATTATACTTTTACTTGTAGTCAATCACTTTTTCTATTACAGATACTTTTCTTTCGAAGTAATTTACATAAACTACAAGACACTTTCGTCTGATTATATGGGATGTTATTTTTAAATATTTAAAGTTCTTACAAAGAGACGAAAAAAGTGAAATGTTTTTATTTTTGTACAAATTTAGTATTTATTTTTGTTCTACAAGTATTTTAACCTACAAAAATAAAAGTATGTGTATCAGTACTATATTTGAAAAGTTTTAAGGAAAATTAAGTTTATATTTTAAAATTAATTTGGTCACTACTAAATTAAAAAATTTAATCCATGATGATTAATTTGTAGTAATTTTACCTTAAAGACTTTACTGTTATAAGAACTAGGACGTAAAGAATTATTAATGTTGAATTAAAATACATTTTTAACGATATACATTACGGTTTGAAATGGTCTATTTATAAGATTTAAAAAAATACGTATACTAATAAATTTTCCTTAAAAGAAAAACCAAACAAATGGCTTCAGTTATTGTTTTTTTTCATTCTAAATCATAAAAATTTTTCTAACGCAAAACGTCAATTGAATAAAACAATTTTAACGTTTTATGGTAACACTTACTTCCGCTCGTTTCTCATAAACTCTGTGGCAATGACCTCTAACACACCTTGCCTAAATAACATATAATAGAAATGATACCTTTTAAATGTGACCCGTGTTGCTAGCAGACACTAGAACCCATTTGAAATTAGTTGAAATTGTAACATTTACACGCGCGTGTCTTTTAGTTATGGCGTTGAAGGGAAATGACAAACAGGGAGGAAGGTGAGACATAAAAAGTTATTTTGTGTTTCTAAAATCCAAAATTTTATGGGTTGCGTATGTTTTTATACTTTTTGTTTTGCAAAAAAAAAAAAAAAAAATTATGTACTTATACTACTTGCAGACAGGACATTAAATGTATAATTTCTATAGCTTACACTTTGTACTAATATGTATACCATATTATAGGTATTGAATTCAATAAGAACAGGTTTCATAAAAGTTAGGTCAGTTTTCAGGGTCGACGCTATTATATGTGTACCTTATTCTTTTTATAAAAGTTCTCTAAAATACAACACCAATCGTCTTTCAGTTCTGTTGGTGAAGGAAAATGAAGGTGAGACAGAGCATTAAGTGTATGATTTCTAGAACTTAAAAGGTTTACAATATTATAAATAATGAATTCTGTACAAAAAAATCAAAAAATAATAATAATAATAACTAGCAGATTTCAGCGCTAGAATTTCGAGTGCAAACTACAACACTTTTATGGTTTATTATTATTGTGAATGAAGATAACAAACTCATTAACAAACACCTTAACAAATTTAATAAAACACACATGGCATATGTATGTGTTAGTAGCAACTTTAAATGCAATTTATTCAAAATAAAGGAAAAATTAAAAAATCTGTAAATCTGCAAAACGGCTAAAAAGAAATAGCTTTCAAATAATATACGTTTGGCCAAATTGGGATAAAACCGTAGAACAAAACATCGGTCACAAGAAATCGCCTAGCCTATTGATATTATAGATTAATAATTTTTAACAGAGATACCATGTTATTCACTTTAGAAAAAAAAAATGTATTTCGTTATCCATTTTTTTTTTTTTTCAATTTGAAAGATTTCTCAGTTAAACTTTCTTATTTATCTTAAAATATTATAATTCATATTTAATGATTTTTGGTAAAGCTTACTTGGTCACCTTTTTAAATAATTAAAACATATTCTTTTTGTTGTTTTCGATTTGTTTTTTTTTAATTAAAAAAGTCACCCGAAGAGGACACAAATCCGGTGTCGAAACGTTCCGCAACAAAAAGAGGAAAAAACAAATATAATTTGTTTTAATTACTTTAAAAGGTGACCAAGTAAGCTTTACCAAAAATCATTAAATATAATACACCACTGGTCTTTAGGCAACATAATATTATAATTCATTCAAAAATGTTTATGCTTACTATTTTTTTTGTCCCAAAAACTTTTTGCTTAAAAATTTTTTTTTTTACTTTAAACATACATTCCACTTCAACAATTTATTTCACTACAAAAACCTATTTGTTTACTTTAAGGTTATTTATTTACCTCCATAATTTGTTACAAATGATGGCAAAACTCTTTCCAATAAGAATTGCTTATTAAAAATCCATTATACAAACAAATTGCTTCAAACTTCTGACTCCCACTTCAGGTTATTAGAGCTGACGTTAGTCTGTTGATGCTGTTTTTAGAATATTAAATAAAAAAAGTGATGACAGGTTGACTTAACATTAAAATGTATATTAATATTTATGTATGTATGCATTTGTTGAAAAAAAAAAAAAAAAAAATAAAAACATTATATTCAGTTTAAGTATTCATTATTTACCTACATTTTGTTAGCAAAATTACATATTTTATGGGTTTTTAAGCTGGGGTTCCATTAAAAAAATAATGACACAACATTTGTGTATTTTTTTTAAAATATTTTGCAAATTTTTATGTTCTCCATTTTAAATGAAAGAAAGTGTATTTGTTAGAATGGAGCGACATAGCAATTGCTTGAATTTTACTACGGCTCCAACTGAAATCTCTCTATTCAAATAGAATAATGAATATTAATTTTGTAAAAGTTTAGGCCGATCTAAATCAACTTCTTAAATCAGCCATTAAAAAATTTTAAAAATGCTATAATTAAAAAAGAAAAAGCTTTTTGAATTATTTTATATCAATACTCTTTTAAACTGCTTTCATTCTACAGATAAACTATCTATATAAATAAAAGCGAAATCGTGTTTTGTTTGTTTGTAGCTTATAGTCATTGGACTGATCTTCCTGAATTTTTATAGATTCTTACTGTGTATCTAGAAGCAACTAAAAGCTATGAATTGTTTTTCATATTTTTAGTGGGCGTGACGCCTCCCACACAAAGGGAGGTTACCTATTATTAATGTTAGTAGCCATGCCGAAAATGAGCGGGATCGGATAAGTGGGCGTGGCGCCTCCCATACTAAGTAATTATTAAATATCATGTATCTCGAGTCGGAGACAGCTTTTCAAATTTGTCTAAGGTCATCCATTACTAATGCGAGTAGTCGCATACATAATGGACAGTATCGGACAAATGGGTATGGCACCGCCTATAAAAATCAAATATAGAATATTATATAACTGGAGTACTATAAAAGGGAAAGCCTTGACACTTTGTATGAGTCCATCAGATAGTAATGTGAGTAGTCCGATAAAAAATGGGCGGGATACGATTAGTGAATGAGGCATCTGTTATACAAAAAATATATGAAGTACTTTAAAAGCGAAAGCCTTGAAACTTTTGTCAACTTAATTATTTACCAATGTGAGTAGTAGTGGAAAATATGGGCGGAATTGCCAAATCCAAAAATCGCTCAATTCAGAAATCCCGAAAACCCGAAAATCGGCCAAGTCCGAAAATCGCGAAAAACAAATATCTCCTAAATTAAAAATCGCTAAAATAAAAAATTCCCAAATGATATCCTAAATTCAAGGCCAATCGTTAAGTGTTGTCGGATTTGTAGGAACGCCAATAATTTTATAATTTTTGCAGCGAATGAAAAAACAATTGAAATAAAACAACATAAAATAAATAAAATAAAATATTTTAATTGTACAATACAAACTTCGTAGGAAAAATTGATTATGTAAACATAAATGTCAATAAGTCTCGGTAAATCTTGGCGGAGAACAACAGGGCATACTAGCGAAGCACAACAGGGCATACTAGAAATTATACAAACATGAAATATTTATTTGTTAGGATATCACTAACACCATTTTATATGAGAGGACCCACATATTTGTATAATATCAAATTTGTAATTATTGAGAGTCGATCTAGAGATGCCTGTTATTTAATTTCGGCTCTAAATGGATCGCAGTAAAATTTTAAATGCAATTGCAATACCATCAATATGAACACCGGAATAGTATTTGCTCTGCTGTTTGGTATTGAAAATGATCAAATTTGGTGAATTAGATATAAATGTATGACTGAAAGTATGAAGTTGCCGTTAAAATTTTCAATCAATAGTTGAACTGAATTAGATGTAACAGACAACTACAGCGACAAGCGATGAAAATCATATACTTTTCGAAGTATGACATTATAAAGTTAGAGGGGACACCCCTTGTTTGTTAAAGATGTACACAGTAAGTGATTTTTATTTAAAATTTAACCAAAACACGAAAAACAATAACAATCCCTTTTTTATAATATTTACAAGAATTTTATTAATTATTATCTTAATCTCTTAACACAAATTACATTTAAATTTATTAACTCTCTATGACAAATATTTATTTTTATAGGAAAGGAATTTTTGTATTACATTTATAATTGCATCTTCCTTCAGTTAGGCGCATAATGAAAAAACAATTGGGTTAACATTTTTTTTATTAAAGTGTAGGAAATGTTTGTTATGGCAAATAATAAAAAACACATTACAATGTGATTTGCTTAGTTTTAAATTTTTCTTTTAATTAATTTATTTATTTTTTGTTGTTCTGCATTTCTGTTGTCATTTCTTGGGAGGTCAATTAATGTCAGGCTATAATAATAAAGCTGTTAAAACTTATTAAATATTAAAACAAGTAAGAAAATTATAGTCGGTCTAGACCGACTATACGATACCCTATACCGTGTGTTTAGGGACCCTATCTCTTACGCCCAATTAATTGGATATGGAAAATAAGCATATACCAAATTTGAGTGGGATTTTTATTATTATTTTTGGCTGCAGATATGAAAAAGTTCATATCGGATGCTATATCTAATGGACCGATCCTGACCATGTTTGGTAAGGTATCTTGTATTTTGCAAAAATATATAGAAACAAAATTTGAAAAGAATCCGTGCAATATTTTTGTGTTTTGATAGATTTAAGTGAAGATCGGGAAGCAGCTCTATATTGGGCCTATGACTAAGAGTTGTCAAACAGGGACCATTTTTGGACTACTGATTAATGGATGTAATAAATACATACAAACCCAATTTGACTAAGATTTATATGATAATTTCGATCTTATGGCAACTTAAGTCGCTTTCATAGGGGTCATTTGTATGGGGGCTAGGTCTGAACATGAACCGATTCTAACCAATAGCGTTCACCTCATGGCCGATAAAAGCTTATATACCAAATTTCATCAAAATATATTCATATTTGCGACCTGCAGTTTGATTACAAGCTTTACATGGACACACAGACGGACGGACGGACGGACGGACGGACATCGTTACATCGAATCAGATAGTGATTCTGATTCGATCGGTATAATAAAAGATGGGTCTAGGTCAATTATGTTTGGTAGTAACAAACAGCAGCACAAAGTCATTATACCCAAACCACATAGTGGTATAGGGTATAAAAAATTAAATATATGTATATATGTGAACTATAATTGCAACACATCAAAATAGAGTTATTATTTTACTTGAATTTCGGTCATGTTAGATAAATTTGTAGCTTTTATTGATATTATAATAAAAGAAATACAAAATATGATATAGAGTTTTCAAAATAAAAATGTATATAATGAATGGCCTAACTCAGATTAGAATGTTAACACAATCACAGCAGTGCGATGCGTTTTTCGCAGCAAAACAGCAATGGATATGCCAGACAGCAGTTATTCTTAGTTTTTGATTTAGATCTGGTCCATATTTTCGATGACACTGAGGCATAAAATCAATGTGGCCCGGACTAATTTAACACTCATACATGTTTTCGGTAATTTCTATGTTATATTAGTGTTTTATCAATAATTTACCAAAAACATATGCTTTTGTTTACAAAATAAGAATTCACCGCAACAAGTTTGTTTGAAATATGGCAACATTGGACAGAGAATGAATGTTGAAAAAATAATTTAAAATAATCTAAACAGTATTAGTGCAATTATCAGTTTTATATACAAAATTGAATGTCAAAAATGTGGGCCGGGCACATTTCTTACAAAATATATATGTATATAATATCATACCTCTGGAATTGTAAGATAGCAAGATTCTTGAAAGTTAGTGTATGTTAATGAATTATGAATATTATAGGTTGATTCCTGAGTTTGTATAAAATTAAATATATTTTATTTGCAGAAAAAAAAAATAAGGATTTAATTTGAAATTTTTTGGTCTCGAGATCAAATGTTTTTACTTTAAATACAGCAAAAAAAAAAAAAAGAAGATGGGTACATTGTTTTCAGAATAAAGATCAATTTTAAAACAAATGTGCCAATGTTTTTGCTTTATTTAAAGTAAAAACATTAGATCTTTAGCCTGATTCATTTTAAACTCAATAATTAAAATGATAAGGATCGAAAATAAGATTTTTTATTTTTATAGCAAATAATAAAATAAAAAAAAAAATTTTAAAAAAATAGTTAAATTCAAATATTGGGGGTGTGATGAATTCCAAGTCACTGTACAAGTACCAGGTCAGTATAAGAAAACTTCCAAAAAGGTTTGACGTTATCAGGCTAAACTTTTTTTTATAACCTTTTATATTTTTTCCTTATCTTGATGTTTGTTGGCGTTTCAGCTGTATCCCAAGTACCATTGATGATTTCTCAATTCATTCTTTATCTAAATTGTGGATAAAACTTAAATAAATATTTTTTATTATTATATCCATGTCATATATATATGGGGGGTTTCATGTCAAGTGCACCAACTTTTGAAACCGATGTCTTCCGATCGGGATGAAATTTCACCAAGGTTAATTCTATTGGATAGTAGTTTAGACACAATTTTTCAATAAGATCGGTCCAGATCTCTCTGAGTTAGAGGGGATCAAAATTTGACATTTTGGCCAAACAGGTGTTTCTTCTCATTTATGTAACTTATTACCTATTGTTCTCAGAAAATTTTCTCCCAAATAGTTTAGATAGATATTTCTTCAATATTTCGGAAAACAATACTTAGAAAAAAGAAAAATTTTTAGACTTTTTTTTGCTAAATTAAAGCATTTTTTGCATTTTTTTTCAAAAAGTGCATTTTTTTTTTTTTTTTTTTCATAAGAAAGCTCAGGATTTTTCCTTTAAGAGCTTTTTGGTCGCTTAGTGGGATGGGAGTGGGATATCTATCAAAATAAATGTTTTGTAACTCAAGACAACGGTTTTTCAATTTTTCACAAATGCACTATTTTGAATTTTTTCCTATTTGTGTGTAAAACCTTACAAATAAAACTATACTGAGAAACTAGACAAATTAACCTTTCCGAAGGTATGTAACATAACTTCATAACATAAGAGAAGAGAATGGTTATCTGTAACCTGAAACAGTTATTTGCAACATTTCAATCTGGCTTCACGAAATTAACCCAAATTTACCATGAAAATGTTAAACTGATGTGGAAGGAAATCAACTTAAAGTATTTAACAGATGATTCGGCAGAAGATTTACACGATTACCGCGATTGCCTTAAATTGGATATGTGTCCTAATGCAACAACTTCTTGCCACTTAAGTGAATGTACCAATTGCCCGAAAAACACATTCATCAAAGAAAATTTAATCAACTCTTTAGATCGAGAATATATAGAGGAGGTCAAATTTGATTCTTGGATTCAGACTGACAGATGCACATTGAAAACAATCATTTTAAATGTGGATGATTTTGTGGAAGAAATGTGTACAGGATTGCTAAACTTGAGAAACCATGACTTTTTAGGCAAAGAGCAATGGTCATTCTTCAAGGATTTGAAGATACATTTGAAGTCTGGTGAATTCGTTATTTCATATGATTTCGCAGAAAACTATAAATATGTTCTTCAGGATGCCATACAAGCATTCGACTTCAATAACGACCAAGCAACTATATTCACAGTAGTTATTTACTACATGAAAGATGAAAAACTGGAACACAAAAGTATGGCAATCATATCCGACGATTTAAAACATGATACCGTTGCAGTTTATGAGTACCAGAAGAGAATACTAAAATTTCTAAAATCTAAATTTACAGTAAAGAAGGTATACTACGTTTCGGACGGAGCTCGTCAACATTTTAAAAACAAAAGTAGCTTGGAAAATCTTATGGCCCATGAAAAAGATTTTGGAATGCCAGCTGAGTGGCATTTTCATCCTACTGCTCATGGTAAAGGAGCATGTGATGGTATTGGAGCAAACCTTAAAAGAAATGCAGCGAAGTATAGCCTCCAGTGCTCTCATCAAGATCGCATCTTAAATGCGACTGCTTTATTCCATTGGGCAAAGAGTTATTGTAAAGAAACTAAAATAGCTTTTAGTAGCAAAGAGGATCATCAGGAAACATTAAAACACTGAAGAGCAGATTCGATGCTGCGGTAGCAATCGATGGCACCGCTCAATACCATGCTTTTATACCGCTTGTCGATGGAAGACTCAAGTTGAAAAAGTTTTCTGCCTCTATTCAATGCGATTTCTTTCCAAAGGCAACAAATAAACCAGCAGCGAAATCAACAGCTGAACCTAGTAACGCCAAGAAAGGATTGACAAAAAAACGCAGTAAATAAAGGTGACAAAAAAGCTGGATGAAAGACTGGGTATTTAAAAATTTACAAGACTGAAATACTTCATCAGCTACAATAAATTAAGTATAAAAATAGTTATGATATAAATGGATCTAAAGCAATTAAGATTAAATTTTAATAAATTATTTATCTTTTTATTTTTAATATTATTATTATTATACATTAATAATTATTAATTAATTAAAAATAAATAAAAAATAATAATTTTTCAACATTTCTATAGAAAAAAAGCGATTTTTTTCCTGAGGTTAACGTATTCTGGGTATTACAGTATCGAGGGTATAAAATTTTAGTTAGGTACGTTATATACCTTCGGAAAGTTTAGTTTGTCTAGTTTCTAAGTATAAGTTTTATTTCTAAGATTTTAGACACAAATAGGAAAAAATTCAAAATAGTGCATTTGTGAAAAATTGAAAAACCGTTGTCTTGAGTTACAAAACATTTATTTTGATAGATATCCCACTCCCATCCCACTAAGCGACCAAAAGGCTCTTAAAGGAAAAATCCTAAGCTTTCTCATGAAAAAAAAAAATGCCCTTTTTGAAGAAAGAGGCAAAAAATGCTTTAATTTAGCAAAAAAAAAGTCTACAATTTTTTTTTTTTTTTTTTAAGTATTTTTTCCGAAATATTGAAGAAATGGCTACCTAAACTTTCTGGGAGAAAATTTTCTAAGAACAATAGGTAATAAGTTACATGGTTGAGAAGAAACACCTGTTTGGCCAAAATGTCAAATTTTGATCCCCTCTAACTCAGAGAGATCTGGACCGGTCTTGTTGAAAAATTGTGTCTAAACTACTATCCAATAGAACTAACCTTGGTGCAAATTTCATCCCGATCGGAAGACATCGGTTTCAAAAGTTGGTGCACTTGACATGAAATCCCCCATATATATAAAATATACTGGTGTATGTTTGATTTAATATTAAAAATATCACTCATACGTGTACATCTCTGCTAAAAAAATAATAATCATACGCCCTGCATATGTTAAGTTATTCAAAAAATTTAATTAAAACAAAGGGAAAATATTTTTCATTCGATAAAATTAGTCCAAATTGATTTGCTAAAGCTGATTTGCTGAAGAATGAAATGAAGAATAAAAAACTAAGTGGATGAACATTAAAATAAAAAAAATATATAAAAGCTCATAATAGTGTTCTTCATCGTTAAACAAGCGAAGTTGATATAGCGATGTCCATCTGTTCATCTGTTGGGAAACTGGGTTGCTCATTTTCATTCCAGAGCAGGTTTCTATTTAAAATCAAACTTTTTTTGCTTTCTAAATAGTAGCAATTATGAAATTTTTATGATGTTTGAAATTCAACTATCCATTTTTATACGTATTTACGTATGTAATTTTTAAAAAGTAAAATTTTTAAAAATCACAGAAAAGAGTTTTTATATTAATTTTAAAATAAAATTTACTTCATTTGAATATAAGTATATGATGTAAAGGAAATAGTATGTTAGCAATTTAAAATAAAAAAAAATTATTAATTAATTTAATAATTTATATGCAACTTACAAATGTTTTCAATATCAGTAGTATGGTAGTGAAAAAACTATAAAAATATTATAAAATATATATATATATATATATATTTTTTTTTTGATATTTAATCATACCAGTTTCTAGCATTATGCCTTAATCTATGAATATAATATACTTTGTAATAATTGTTATGTTACAACAAGTTAGTTGTAAGGCGTTAAAAATTTATGAAAATATTTTTTTTAAGAAAAATAACTTTTTTTAAACAAAACCTTACATTCCATTTCATTTTGCTCTGTGAAGCTATCTTTTAGAGATATATAACGATTTTTTTTACTCCCGTCATAAATTTAAGTTGTTTCCATCTGGCCACCCTTAAATTAAAAACCAGTCAATTGATATGGGGTGTTGCAGCGAGGAAGCAAAATCTGTGGTTTTCTAGAATAACTGCGTATGTCATAAAATAAAAACGTTCAGGGGAGCCAAAAAACGTTGTATTTGAAATTATGGGCTCGATATAAAGATTTTAGAGCTTTTTATTTAACAGTCCTGTATATATGGGCAATAAATACTTTATATAAAATGTTGAGTCAAAAATATTCAGAGGAATAGATCCTAGAGAAGGACGAAGAAAACAATACGTAAATTACACTTAAAGTGTGTGCAGATAAAACCACTTATGTCGACAAACGTCGTTTTCTTTGGAAAAGAAAACTACATATGCAACCACCCATGTAGACATAAGTTGTTGTTCTTGAAAAATTAATTTTTTTGTTCGTCAACAAAAAGTTAACGGGACTTAGGATGAGAATATAACAACGTATCAAGAATAATAGTGACAAAAAATAACAGAAATAAACACACAAGTTGTTACAAGTGGTTATAAACTGAAAACTAATCCAAAATTATTTTGCATTTTTTTTTTCATTAATAACAACGTATGTCACTATGTGTCGTTTTCTGAGAAAATAATTTGTCAGCGAACACACGTAGGTTGACATACGTCGTTAGTGGTGCAAATTAATTTCATAAACATATAAGTTACGTCGTTATTTAAAGAAAAACTCAGAAATGGTAATATTAAAAAAAAAAAATCTAACACATGTAAAGAGCGTTAAAAATTAATATATTTGGCATCGTTAACTCAAAACTGACAAAAATGGACATAAGCGGTTATTCCAGAAATCCACAGAAATGTCATCAATTTTCTTGTACAATACCAACACAATCGGTTTACGTTCCCCGCCAAAACTTTTCGTATTATGATCTGGCAACTCTAAAAATTTTTAGTCCACAATTCGGATGTGGAATTTTATAGAAGGGGCACAATTTCAGCCATTTTGCATAGTTTTCGAGATATGAACTTTATTTTCCTTGCCGAAATTTTACGTTTTTGATCTGGTAATCCCAAAAATATATACTCCACAATTCGGATGAGGTGCTTCCAAGAGAGGGCTAGGTTGTAACCATTTTGGTCTACGATGCTTAGTTTTCGAGATATAAGCGATTTACAATTCGTTTAAGGCGCTCCAAAGGGGGGCGCTAAATTTCAAGAGTTTTGCTGTTTTTTGACACTTAGTTTTCGATTTTATTAAAATAGCAAAAATAATATGTAGAATTATGAGTGATAGTTAATCATACGTATACTAGGGCTGGTCGATTTGTAGGGAGGCAAAAAAATTGCTCAAGTGACAAGGAAAATCATATTCTAGGGATCAAAATAAGAAACTTTGCCCGTGGAAACATATCTCTAAAACGAATTCTGATGTCCCGACTTTTGACCTGTCTGTCTGTCTGCCATTTGGCAACCCCATTCCCCCACATGCAATTGATCTGAAACCTGGCCCATAGTCTTGTTGTGACTACAGATTAATTTTGGGTTAGTCACGCAGAGTCACGCATAGTCAAGGAGTGATCTTAAAGTTATTTACGTTTACGTATGAGTGTTAATTTTAATATTAAATCAAACATAGTCAGCCCAATTCTAAACAAAAAATGGTAATTTTTTGAAATGTTTGTATGGGGAACCCTCTAGGGGTTCCAGGGCGTGTGCCACTGGCATGGCATGGGTCAGTCCACCAAAGTTAGGGGGTCGATCATTCATTTGGACTCGATTGGGGACCTCTAAATGGGCCAAAGTGAGACAGACAGACAGACAGTTCAAAAGTCGTATTTTAAATTGTATTGTAAATTCATCGAAGCAGCGAGTCAGTGATGAGCGTAACTTTATATTAAGATGAACTAGATGTTGGAATTTTTCTTAAATCTACTTTAAGAGATATATTCGTGACTTTACTAAATTTGGACATAATAGATTTTTGAAATGGTCCCCTTATAAATAAACATCATAACCGATACAAACTAAAATATATTTTTAGGCAGTAAAGAACTTGACACACTCTCTAAAATTTGGTTTGCTATTATGCTCTATGTCTCCTTGATAAGGGTCTAACAATTTTGAAAACTGAAACACTGTTCCAAAACTCGATTGTCAACCTTTTAAGAATTATTCGATTTATTGTAATAAAAAAATTAGATCAAATAACTTAAAATTTTGATTTTCACGAAAAAAATAATCCCATAAATTTGTGTTGAATAATCGGAGAATAATTAAAGAAAGAATTAAAATGTTTTATGTTGAAAAATTAGTAATTCAAATTTATTTAAAAAAAAGATGGCAACACTTATTACATAAGTTATTTAAATGTATAATTAAAATCCGAAGACTTGGCATGCTCAGAAAAATTTAAAAACTATTTTCTCTAAATCAAACATTATTAAAACAAAAACCGAAAAGCACTCAAAATAAAAAAAAAGAATAAATTACATTTTATATTTAAAAGATTATATTACAAAATTCAAACTAATTGGAATGTTTATTTAATCAAAAATTGTATTTCTTTTTAATTTTTATGAATGTCATTTAAATGAGAAATAAATACCAAATGATGTCATTTATTTTAAGTTATGCTTATTTAATATAATATAATATAAATAAGGAAGTTTAATTAAGTATTTTCAAATATGTAAAAACAAGTTAAATTCGGCTGTAAAAACTTCCACCTGTGTCTTAAACTAATGGGTGGTTTCTTAAGCCCAATAGCACTTGATATTGTAAAAAAATTCATAAATATTTAATTTTAATAAAAATTGTTTTTTTTTTATCCGAAAGATCAATACGTGACATTAGCACTTGAAAATTACTTCGGGCATATGACCACCATGGCTTTTTTGATGAAATTCATCCTGCACGTCCAATTTTGGGCCACTTTAGCGAGCATTACTGACCGTATGTCACCAATAACAGAAACAATGTTGGCCTCCAAGGCGTCAATTGTTACTGGTTTTTCAGCATAAGCAAGTAACTTCACGGAGCCCCACAGGAAATAATCGAGAGGTGTCAAGTCACACGGCCATGGAGGCCAATTGACAGGTCTATTTCTTGAAATCAATTTATTGCCAAATGTTAATTTTTATAAGTCGATGGTTTCAGTCGCCATATGCCACGTAGGGCCATGGTGTTAAAATCACATCGCGTCTGAATAATATCATCCATATTTTCAAATAAGGAGTCATTGATCATGGTGCGGTTGTGATCTCCATTCACCGTAACGAGAGCTTCGACTCCAATGTTAAAGAAATAAAGTAAATTTTTCTGGATGTAATGAAGTCTGTATGATCTTCTGTGCATTGGTCTCATTCTATTTGAGGAAATTTTGTTATTAACAAACCCGTTTAGCAAAAGTGAACTTCATTGTTGAACACAATTTTATGATAAAACATTGGGCAGTTTGCAACTGCTCTCCAGCCCAGTCGGCGAAAGAACGACGCATTTGGTGGGCTTATGCGTTTAATTCCTGCACCAGACAGATTTTGTGCAGGTGTAGGTCAAGATCTTTGAGAAAAATTTTCCTGTTAGTGGACGGACAGAGACTCAATTCCTGTGACCGACGACGAATCGATAAATTTGGATCTTCTTCCACACTTTCGTTTACAACGACGATATTATCTTCAGTGCGCACATTCCTTCGACGTGTTGATATTATTGCATTATTTAGAGAGTATGTGGTAGCAAATCTATCCACAGTTCGACGGATGGCTTGCTCAGATGGACAATTATGTGAGCCATAAAAAATCTCGAAATCGTCAGTAAGTTGCGCGTATCGATGATTGATTTGCAAAGTTAAAATTGTATAATTTGGTAGCGTTGATCAAGTGCGAATCTGTTTGTGATGATCTACCAGAGTATACTGATCGCAAATGTCAAAAAAGGAATTTACCAGCTAACCCTTTCGTGGGTTCAATCTGAGCCAAAAAACCCTTATATCCTTGAACTCGAGCCGACATAGCGATGTCCGTCTGTCCGTCCATCTGTTGAAATCATGCTCGTTCACAAAATTAGTCATTTAATTCTGTAGGCTTCGAATAATATTGTTTATCGTTTTTTCGAGCAACATCTGAACTGTAATGATAAAGAATTTAACTCACTTTGGGTTAAGTTCAAATTCAGGTCGCACATTTTGCACTTCGGGTTTCTATATAGAAGCCCAAATACAGAAAGGGAGCATACTAATAATGGCTTCGACGCCCCTTCTGAATCCATATCTAGAAACCTAGAGAGTTGTTGCCGGCGATTTTAATATCCATAACCCTACTTGGTTTCACCATTCGACTCAAACAACTCCTGAGCTTTTCGCGGCGCATAACCATCTAGCGCAACTAGTGAATCAACCAACGCACATTCCGTGCATTGAAGGGCAACTACAAAATACTCTCGACCTTTTTTTCACTTCACACCCTGATAAGTATGAAGTGAAAATATTTGCACCTCTCGGAAATTCGGATCACTGCACCATTTCCGCATCCTTTTGTACTCTGTACTTCCAAGTATTTTCGCCACTAGCTATGAAGCGCTTAGTTTTTATTTACGAGAAGGCTCGTTGGGCTGAGCTCAACGACTTTTTTAAGCATTTCAACTGGACTCTTTGTTTCCTGGATCAAAATGTTGATGCTGCCGCGAGAATGGTGGAGAATTATAATATTCCATCAAAGTGCATTTCGGCTAAACCTAATCAAATATCATGGTTTAACCAGACTTGCAGAGATGCAGTCAGATCCAGAGAGGAAGCATTCAGATATTGGCGTGAAAATAAACTGCAACGCAAACAGGCGAGATCTGAATGTGCTAAAACACAGCGTATTCGTGCTTAAGTTCTCTCTGTTCCTCGGAGCAGTAAGAGCTTTTGGTCATTTGTTAAAAAGGTAAAGAATAATGCTAGTTCGGCTATCCCAACTCTTTTAATGAATGACCAAATATTCCCTGAACCGGTTGATAAGGCTAAACTTTTAGCTGAACTTTTTGCAAAAAACTCGTTTTTGCCGGATAGCGATCAACTTCTGCCCGAACTTGAAAGTGTATCTTGTACTATGCCTAAAATATTCTTTCGAGCACATGCAGTTAAAAAGGTTCTTTCGGATCTTAGCATTAATAAGTATTCGGGACCGGATGGTATACCAGCCCTGGTACTGAAACAGTGCTCTTCGACGCTAGCCAGTCCATTGGTCAACCTTTTCAGCCTTTCGTACCGTGCGGGAGTCTTTCCCTAAAAACGGTGCGGCTAATAACCCTGAAAATTACCGTCCAATTAAAATCTGCTCTGCGCTCTCAGAGGTGATGGAGAGCATGATAAATTTCCATCTTGTGAACTACCTAGAGGCCAACTCACTGAGTGTTGGTTAATTTAAAAAAAATGGGGCAAATTGGGCATCATTATGCCAAGACCTAAGGTATGGAGATATTTCTAAAAAATATTTTTTTAATATTTAAAAATTTATTATTAATTCTAATTTTTTTACTTTTTCAAATATTTTGTTTACATTTGTTATAAATAGTGCAAGAAGTCCAAATAATAATATAAAGGTAAAACCCAGCTGGAAGTTATCAAAGATTCGGCATAACCGCATTTAACACTCTTACATGTTTGACTTAGGTTCTTATGTTTATTTGTTAGAACTATTTTTTAAAATTTTGTTTTTATACCCTCCATACCACTGGGCAGAGAAAAATGAATGTGACCCCATAAAGTATATATATCCCTGATCCTTATAATAACTCGGGTCGGTATAGCGATGTCCAACTGTCCTTCCCTCTGTCCATCCGTCCGTTCGATCTTCCCTCCGTCTGTCTCTTGAAGTCACGCTCATTCACGTAAACAACAATGCACCTGCATAAGCTTAAGATAATATTGTTTGATATTATAGCGAGCAGGTTGATATTTAAAACGGGTTAAATCAAGCATTACTGTGCGAAGATATGACCTACAATATTGAGATACCTCTAAAAAAAAATGCCAAAGTCTAATTTTTTGCGTTAATAAATATTTTGTTTACATTTGTTACACATAGTGCAATAGGTCCAGATATTAATGTAAACTTAAAACCAAGGGGGAGGGTATCAAACATTCGGCATAACCGAATTTAACAGTCTTACTTGCGTTTTTTTAAATTAAATTTTTATATATACTTTTTTATATACATATGTATTTTATTTTTATTTTTATATTTATATTCCTTAATTGATCACTTAATCGAATAATTTTTAAAATTTTAACTTTTAGTCGATCAATAAAAATATTTTTTGAATTCTATATATCATATATAATTTTTCTATTTTTCTTTTATTAATTTTTTAAATAAAACTTTTAATCGATCAATAAAAATATTTTTTGAATTCTTATAACATTTTTATTTATCATTTTTATTATTTTTTTTTTTTTTATTAATTTTTTAAATGTTTCAAATTTTTTTGAATTTTTTGGAATCTGCTAAATTTTTATTTATTCCTCATTAGATCGATTAATCGAATAATTTTTAAAACTTTAACTTTTAATCGATGAATAAAAATAATTTTTAATTTATAATTAAATATTAATATTGGTCTTTTGGAATTTTTTAAAATTTTTTAAATTAATCAGATTTTTAAAATTTTCTGGAATCTGCAGATTTTTTTTTTTATTTCTAATTAAATTTTTATATATAGTTTTGAGGGGTTTTAACAAAATTTTTTCAAATTAATCAAATTTTCTTGAAATTCTGTAATCTTCTGAATTTTTATTTAATTTTTAAAACTAACTTTTAACCGATCAATAAAAAATATTTTAAGATTACCAATCGATCAAAAATAAAACCCGATTAACTGAATACCCTAAGTATACCTAGCATTCAGCTTCATTCAAATAAAACTTTCTTATTTGTTTTCTTCTTTGAAGTTGTGTTTTAATTAAAGATTTTCTGAGAAATAAAAATATTTTACATTTAGCCAGGCAGGCTTTTAAACAGTCGTGGGCTATTAACTGGACATATACGTCTAGTTAACAGTGACAATAAAAGCTGCTCCATTTTTTAATTTATTTATAAATTTTGTAAGGTGATTGACATTATTACTTAAATGTATCATTATTTACGTAAATACTATGTAATTTTTAAGATATTTTACACATTAATTAACCTGACAAGTGGCATTTGCCATGTCCACTTGATATAACAAGCTCCATAATTATGCTGTAGGTCAGTCTTTATCTCTTAATCCTTTTAACATTTTTTTTTGCTTAAGTCGTACAACATAAAAAACAACCTTTTTAAATGTAATTTTCATTTTTACAACAATATGATTAATTTGTTACCGGTTTTTTCAATTCTTCTCATTACAGCCAGCGACCTTCACAGTGGCAACAACTTCGCCACGATGCATGCGATTACAATACAACAAAATGTTTCGACTAAATATCATCTGCAACAATATAAAACAAATTTAAATAAATAATAATATTGAAATCACTTTCTAAAATTTTAACGAGCATTAACAGCAATAAAATTGTGCAGTGAAAATGAAAACGTCAGTTAAATTTGAAAAATGCAATATCAACGAGGAAGACGAAGATGAAAATCATAAACGATATCATACAAATCTCGTTAATAATGCCATGATAATATTCAAGTGCAAAAGATATGCTTACGATATGGTAACCTAAATTAAAATCTGTGAACTACAACAAAACGAAACAAAAGAAAGAGAAAAACACACACGAAAATTTTATGATTTATTTCAAAAAAAAAAGGTGTTATATTATGAAATAAATAATTTATAGATGAATTGTTTTTTTTTTATTGGAAATTCAAAAAAGAAAACAAGTTTAAAAATTAATTTATTTAAAAATTTGCCCATGCAATTTAATCATTTTACCACCTTAACAATAAGAAGACGAGTAAAATTAAGCAACAGTGGCAACTTTGTCGACATCCTTAGTGGAGTGGATTATTTATTAATACAGCAGTGTTGTATTTCTCATTTATAATATTTTAACGAACCATTAAGTTTTTAAGGGCGTTTTGTATTTTTTTTGTGTGTGTGAGTGTATGTGTGTGTGTACGCGTATGTGTGTTTGTGCCCATAAAACGAAAGTAATCAAGTAATCAACATTTTTGCTCAATTATGCGAAGAAATCTGCGTTTAGATTGGAGGGCTTTGGCGCTGTTGGGTGCCCTCCTCTCAATTATTATCGATTGGCCGGTTTTGGTATACGCCATGCCTACGATATTGCCAACAGTGACAGCTACAGCTACAACAGCATCATCAGCATCGGTCATAAATGTAATTAAAAACGATAAAATTATGAGCTTTAGAGTGGCCGATCATGAATATGACGATCATGCCAAGATAAACGAATTTACAACAGAACATAAAGCGGCAAATTCGAAAAGTGTTTTAACCCAGCGACCCATTAGTTATGTAACTGAAGAACGAACGAATAACGGTAAAGAAATTAAGCCACCACCAGTAACCACAGAAGAACAACAGCCACAGCAGCAGCCTCAGCAAACGGTGAACGAAAACTATAATAGTATTAGTCATAATCATACAAACAATTCAAATTTAAGTAAAACAAAAACAACCGTCATACACAAACCACCACAAAACTCACACGAAGTGCCAGCAACGACGGCCAAAGAGTCCTCAACTAATACTCATATTAAGAACTCAATGCTTGTCAATAGCATAGACTCCATTACCACCGAATCTTCAGCCAAAATACAATCTACCTTAATGCCCCCGACATTAGCAGAAAATGAAGATGAGGAAGATTTGATATCATCATTTAAATTCTCGTCATCACATCATTTGGCCATATTATCAAGAACAGAACGTAGCATAAGATCATCATCATCATCAGCCACGACATTTAATAAATCATTAGCATTGAACAGAAATGGTGGTGGTGGTGGTGGTGGCATGGTGAGACGTTCTTCCGATGTTACAGGTGTTATGAAATCAAAAAGACTGAATAATTCTAGAAATTTACATCATAAAAGTAATTTGGATCGCAATGAACGTTCAACCGTATCTCATCTATCGGGTCCATCGCGAAAAATACAATTGTACATCAAAAATCGTTTCATACAACTTATGCCGGATGGCACCGTCAATGGCACGCAGGACGAACAATGTGAATACAGTAAGTACTAAATATAGAAAAACATCTAGCTTTTTGAAATTCTTTTTGAAAAAAAGTATAGAATTTTTTAAACAATATTTTTAATTTAAAGGTCTTAAAAACACAAAAAATTATTTTTTATGCGGTGAATAAGGATGTTTGATGTTTTCTGAAATGCAATTGATGTTTTCTGAAATTCAATTAATGTCTTTTGAAATTCAATTGAGTTTTCTGAAATTCTATT
The DNA here is from genome assembly GCA_963682025.1 of Cordilura impudica. Lineage (NCBI taxonomy): Eukaryota > Metazoa > Arthropoda > Insecta > Diptera > Scathophagidae > Cordilura > Cordilura impudica. The sequence continues at coordinate 317,764,270 of OY821517.1, read as the reverse complement.
GATATTTTGTGAAATTCTATTGATGTTTTCTGAAATTTTATTGATGTTTTCTGATTTTCAATTTCCGTTTTCTGAAATTCAATTGATGTTTTCTGATATTCAATTTTTGTTTTCTGAAATTCAATTGATGCTTTCTGAAATTCACTTGATGTTTTCTGAAATTCTATTGATGTTTTCTGAAATCCAATTGATGTTTTCTGAAATGCAATTGATGATTTCTGAAATACAATTGATGTAATCTGAAATTCAATTGATGTTTTCTTAATTTCTATTGATGTTTTCTGAAATTCTATTGATGTTTTCTGAAATTCAATTGATGTTTTCTGAAATTCAATTGATGTTTTCTGAAATTAAATTTATGTTTTCTGAAATTCTATTGATGTTTTCTGAAATTCCATTGATGTTTTCTGAAATTCAATTGATGTTTTCTGATATTCAATTTTTGTTTTCTGAAATTCAATTGATGCTTTCTGAAATTCAATTGATGTTTTCTGAAATTCTATTGATGTTTTCTGAAATCCAATTGATGTTTTCTGAAATGCAATTGATGATTTCTGAAATACAATTGATGTTTTCTGAAATTCAATTTATGCTTTCTGAAATTAAATTGATGTTTTCTGAAATTCTATTGATGTTTTCTGAAATCCGATTGATGTTTTCTGAAACTCCATTAATGTTTTCTGAAATTCAATTGATGTTTTCTGAAATTAAATTTATGTTTTCTGAAATTCTATTGATGTTTTCTGAAATTCCATTGATGTTTTCTGAAATTCAATTGATGTTTTCTGATATTCCATTTTTGTTTTCTGAAATTCAATTGATGCTTTCTGAAATTCAATTGATGTTTTCTGAAATTCTATTGATGTTTTCTGAAATCCAATTGATGTTTTCTGAAATGCAATTGATGATTTCTGAAATACAATTGATGTCTTCTGAAATTCTATTGATGTTTTCTGAAATTTAATTGATGTTTTCTGCAATTCAATTGAGCCTTTCTGAAATTCAGTTGATGTTTTCTGAAATTCTATTGATGTTTTCTGAAATTCCATTGATGTTTTCTGAAATTCCATTGATGTTTTCTGAAATTCAATTGATGTTTTCTGAAATTAAATTTATGTTTTCTGAAATTCTATTGATGTTTTTTGAAATTCAATAGAGGTTTTCTGAAATTCTATTGATATTTTCTGAATTAATTGATACTTTCTGAAATTCAATTGATGTTTTCTGAAATTCTATTGATGTTTTCTGAAATTCAATTGATACTTTCTGAAATTCAATTGATGTTTTCTGAATTTCAATTGATACTTTCTGAAATTCGGTTGATGTTAAATGAAATTCTATTGATGTTTTCTGAAATTCCATTGATGTTTTCTGAAATACAATTTTTGTTTTCTGAAATTCAATTGATGTTTTTTGAATTTCAATTGATGTTGTCTGAAACCATCAACTTTCTCATTAGCAAAAAATGATTAAATTTGTTAAATTTTCATATACCGCAAAAAAAAACGCACAAAACAAATCGCACAAAAATAAAAATTCACATAAAAACAGGTTTGAGTGTACAATATTTTACGTTTTTCAGTCGGTGCAAAAGTTATAAAATTTTTCGGCTATATGTGAGAAGAACATTGATTTTCCAAATTAAAACCCACAACACTTAACGATTGGCCTTGATTTTAGAATATCATTTTCAATTATTTATTTTAGCGATTTTTGATTTTTGGCGATTTTTGATGTTGGCGATTGTATGTGATTTTGCCGATGTTTTATATTGATGATTTTTGTTTTCACGATTTTCGGTTTTGGCGATTTTTGATTGTGTCTATTTTTGAATTTGGCGATTTTTGGATTTGGCAATTCCCCCATATATTCCACCACTACTCACACCGATAATTAATGAATTTGCCAAAAGTTCCAAGACTGTTGCTTTCATAGTACGTTATATTTTTAAACTCTTTCCTTTAACTCAAACTCTGTCTGTCTGCCATGGGGCAACACCATTCACCCTCATCCAATTGAACTGAAGCTTGGGCCATACTCTTCTTGTGATTATAGATTAATTTTGGGATAGTCACTGCCAGTCACGCATAGTCGCTCACGGTCACTGAGTGATTTAAACCCCAAATCCCCTTATCCAATCGATCTGAAACTTGGTCCATAGAACTGTTGTGACGAAAGATTAATTTTAAAATAGTCACGCATGGTCTCGTACAGTCACGGAGAGATTCAAAACTCATATGCATAAAGAAAGCAAGAGTTTTAATAAAAACTTGGTTTTTGTGGGTTAGATTATATTAGTATATGAGGTGACACGCCCACTAACCCAATCTCACCCATTTTTATCTGACATTACTATCTAATGGACTCGTATAAAATGTCAAGGCTTTCCCTTTTATAGTACTCCAGTTATAAGACATTATTTATTTACTATGTATGGGCGGTGCCAAGCCCATTTTCTGTTTGACTAATCACATGAATAACATATGCGCTCACCCAAAGTCCCAGGGCTTTCACTATTACAGAACAGCAGATATATGACATTCAATATTTACCTTGTATTATTGTCCCATCCCTATTCCCACGTCTATTTATCCCATCCCTTCTATTTTTTGTCCAAATACTCACATCAATAATGGATGACCTCAGACAAATTGACAAAACTGTCCCTATCGTAATACTCACAATATGATGAATTTCATGTAAAAATCGAGATGCATTGAACCCGACCCCCTCAGATATCGATGAAATTTTGTTCATAGCTAAATTTGATCAATAGAAACAAACCCTCATTTTTAGAAATGACTGTTTTGCGATTTCTTGGGCGTGGCACAGTGGGAAAGTTTTCGAAAAACGCGAAAATGGTCGAAAAGTGCTCCATTTAAAATGCAATAACTCAGAATCGGCTGAACCGATTTCCATGGTCTTGGTATCATTAAAAAGGTATTTTAACAGGCTTTATGACACGTTTGAAAAAAAAAATAAAAATACACTGTAAAAAATTTTATAACAAAAAGAAAATTTTAAATAACGAAAAAACCAAAAAGATCAAGGGTTTTTTTACAGTGTATTATTTTTTTAGAAAGGTTTATCCTTCACCTATACCATATCCAAAAAGTAAAATGGGTTCTTTTTTAGTTTTTTTTATATAATTTTTTAAGTAGTGTCACTTCTAGTAATACGTACCGAAAGTTTTTGAAATAATTCGAATAACAGCGAAAATATCAGCTCACATTCTTACACATTTACAAAATAGTTCAACATTTTTTAAATGTTTACAAATAAAAAACCATCAACAATTGTTTATATTATTTGCCAAATGATTCTCGGTTGGTGGTTAACGTTTCCAGAACACATCTAATCGTTGTATTCCACTTTTTGTATATTATTTCTTCAGTTTGGTTATTTTCAAAATGTTTTAGCATATGCGTTTTTAGATTATTTAAATTTTTGAAGCAGTGACCACACATTGAAACGCAACACTCGCTTTTTTGTATGTCACCATTACAAACAACGAAATTGAGAACATCTTTGTAGTCGGTAAATGTGCATTCTCCTTCAAAACAAAATGATTTTAAGCGACTTTTTTCAAACATCAATTTCATATTCTGATGCAATGTGCATACACAGATATTTTGCTGCTTTCCAACTCCAAGTTTCATACAATTTTTTGGCCTTAACATTGTAAATTTTGTAAAACCAACTTTGGACAAGGTATGTTTTTTTTTAAATTCGTAGTAAGATTCGCGTAGTGAAGATAACATCAGTCTTTTTTGAACTTTTTCACGTAAGTTTCCTTGTTTAATAGTAATTGAAACTTGCGATCCTGGCATCATTCGGCTAATTTCATCATCTTCATAAAATAATTTGACTGTGCTTAGAGTTTCGGTTGGTAAACTACGTCTGCTCATTTTTAAAAGATTGATATCTGCAAACTTCGTTTTATTCCTTTGGATATCTTTACTTTTTTTGATACAATCGTGAGATATATTATCCCCAAAACGATCTTTAATTTCTGCGTGACTCATATTGATTGGTAAGAGAGATAAAAGTTTTTGCTTTTCCAAAAGATTTGAGCTGTTCTCTATTTGATATTTGATGTTTTGCAAAATTTCTTCGGAAATGGCTTTGACGTTTTCAAGTTGCGCTGACAAATCAGATAATGGATCAGCTCCAAGTGAATCTGCTATATTTTCCAAAATTTGCACTGATTTTCTATTTCTGTATGCATCTCGTTTGATATATTTCCTTTTAAGAGGCGTCATTTGGTTTCGTAGATGAGGAATAATGTGATCATTTATATTTTCAATGAGTTCGTTGCTTTCGATGTTTGCATTACGGCTGGTACAAGTTGGAAGTTCATTCAATTCTTCGCTAATTTCATCGCTGGGCGTTCTTGGTAAATAATTTGAGACTTCAATCTGCTCCATGTTGGATTCATTACGACTGCGCGCTTTTCTCAGTGTATTCCGGCAAGTTTTCGCAAATACGGCTACAATGAATGTTGGCGACAGCTGGAAAATACTCAATTATATTTGCAGCCTCGTTCTCACTTATTTTACGAAGCGAAGCGCAACACTTATTAGATACTTTTATGCATCTGTACTTATTGTTTGAATTCATATTCACTCAAATTTTTAAAATATATGCGTAAAAATTGTAATGGGATATCTTGGCTTCTCGAAACTGTTTATAATTATGAATTTCGGTACGTTGCACTTTTAAAATATGGACTTGTAATTTTCGCGTTCGTCGACACTTGTTGAATGAGTAAAATCGATCAATGCACTCCTATTTATACTGTGTATTGTTCACTAGTTTACTGACAGGTACTTATAAATGGGTGCATATTTTTTTACGGTGGTTATATACCTGTTTCACCATGTGTGAGTTTTAAATTTTCGAATAATGACCACCCTCAAATGTGGGTTGAATTTCTGTAAAAAAGTCATACAGGTAGAAAACTGAAAAACCCAAATAATTAAAAATTACTTTGCTTACGCAATCATAAAAATTAAATAACCCTTTGTTTATTCCCTTTTGTTAATTCTGAGAATCATAAAAAATATGATCGAGGGTTTTTCCGAAGAATGTTGTGAAATGTAGAGTAAATTTTTGAAATTCATACCTTTACTCAATTGCGAATAAAAGCGACTTGAGTTGGCAAATCATGTGCTGTACTGTGTTATTTTACCTGTAAATATAAAATATAAGGGCAATTACTAGAAGTGACACTACTTAAAAAATTATATAAAAAAAACTAAAAAAGAACCCATTTTACTTTTTGGATATGGTATAGGTGAAGGATAAACCTTTCTAAAAAAATAATACAAATTTAAAAATTTACGAAAAAATGTCATAAAGGGTACCCAAATGATCAAAACAAATTACCAAAATTTATGACTTCTACACAGAAAAGTGAAGTTTGAACAGTTTCTTTAAAAAATTGAATAATAAAAAAATCGTGCCGAGTAATGATCATAATTCAAAACATTTTCGGAAACCCGATTTTTTTTTATAAAATTCGACTTAAGCGACCTCTAAACCTCTTCCGAAAAATCTGAAAAAATTACAAAAATACCTTACCCTATAAGCTTTCCAAACGTGCTGGGGTACCCATGAAAATCGAAAAAAAATTAGTTTGGTATACACTAATGTACATATGTAGATAATTCTCATATATAGACAAAAAAAAAGTAAAAATGTGAAGTCATTCCAAAAGAATCCCTTTTTCACAAAATACTAATTCAGAATTGTTTTTGAATACATTTTGATTTTGTGTAGGTTGGAAAAAGTTGATAGAATAAATTGAAACCAAAAATTCAAAAATAAGTGTATATTAGATGGACTCAAGTACAAACATCGAGGCCGCCCTTTGTAGAGAATTTGCATATAGAAACCATCTTATAAATTATAACATAACAATTATTACAATGTTTAATATAATCACTGATGAGCGCTTAATGTCAAAAACTGGTCTGTTTAAAAATATTTACATAAATAGTTGGGATATTTAGATAAATATATGTTTTTTCTTCTCTACTACGCATTATTGTAAATAAAAGTAGTTCCAGTTATTTTTTTTGTCACAATTTCAACATTTTTATACATTTACATAATTTTAATTATGTTCATACATACGTATTTGAAAACATGTTTCAAATTATGTCAAAACATTTTTTTTAAAACTATTTATAGTAAAAATCAACGATACCAACTTTTTAGAAGCAAAAAGCACCTAACTGACTTCTCAAAAAGTGTTAAAACCAAAAGAAAAAAAAAATATTACACTTTTTTTACTAATTAATGAAATCGTGAGCTAAATAGGTTAAATGGGACTGCGCGGTATTACTGTATTTTTTTTTTGGCACAAGAAGCATAAGTCGAACACTTACAAAGAGCACTATTTCAATAAAGTTCCTTTTATTTGTATTTCGATACTTATTCCAACACCTTAAAATTTATAAAATTCATATTATATAAATAAACAAATAGGAAGATTATAGTCGATCTAGACCGACGATATGATACCAAATACTAAGAGTTTAATTAAAGGGTCGTGGCTCCAACCAAATTGAATATCGAAAATAAGCATAAAATTTGAATGGAATTGTTAAAATTTTATTGCGTGCCGATAATAAGATTTATATCTCACGATATTTTTATATGGGTTATAGTTTTATAGTTTTAATCGAAAGGAAATTGCAGGAATCAAATTTTGTGTTTAAGTACCAAAAAAGATAATGAAATTAAAAGACCAAGCGAATGATTTAATTTATTTTAAAATCACTTTCTGAGCCGATTTAATTATGTCCGTTCGGCTGTGTGTCCACGTAAACCTTGTAATCAAACTACAGGGGCCTGAATTTCGCAGTCGCGATCGAAATAATTCCGTATCAAAATTTATCTCGATAGTGTAGATATTTCTAATTTCGATAGTGTAGATATTTCTAATTTCCGAAACGAAACGATTTATTGTTGTTGTATTGTAAAAGATGGAAATAAATATGTTTTACAACACTGCATACATGTGACAGATTAAACAGAAAATGTTAACAAAAAATATGTTTTTTTTTTATAAAATTTAAAAAGAAATAAAATACGAGGGCGAATCAATATGTCCGTGACTTTTAGAATGAAACACAGTTTTTTTCGCAAAAAAAAAAATTTTTTTTTCAACATAATCTCCTTTAAGCTCAAAACACTTAGTCCAACATTTCTCCAATTTTTGTATTCCTTTCAAAAAAATAGGATTTTTCAAGGTCCATAAAATAAGCATTTATGATCAATATTTTCATCGTTGGAGCTAAATCTCTTTCGACCGAATGGTCAAATTTAATAAAACGTTTGAAAATCTATATAAAAAAATTTGATATTTTCGAAATTTGTCTAAAATTTTTAATTTTTAAAATTTGACCATTCCTGTCAAAATTTCGTTTGTCTGAAATGAAATCAATCGATTGTGACAAATACATATATACAACCAAATGATTCATAATTGCTGGACATCGAATTGGGATCCGACTTTAAGCCCTGTGGCCGATGATCCCCATTTACTGGCCTATGATATTTTGGAACAAAAGTGCCATAATCGTTAGTTGCAAAGTAAGAAATATTGCACGATCAGTTAACAGTTACCTATAAAACCCTGGGACATAACATTCGGTAGAGGATAGATTCTTATGTATATCGGATGGCGATGGAAAATTGTACACAGCTCCAAATAATTGTGCTTTGTTTAATGTGGTCAATATCTGACAAATGATTAAAGCCGTAAGATCAATATTTTTTGGGGCATTAATTTCACTTCATTGGCTCTGATTGCAAATTTATATAAATTTAGAAATTTTATTATTTATTTATTTATTTTTGATCCCAATCTACTAAAATTGATATTTTTCAAATATATTATATACTAGATGTAACCTGGTGTGCTTCGCTACACCCTTTCCTCCCCCCCCCCCCCACGTACCGTTATGAGAGGGCTCACGCAAAGTCCCAAGACTCTCACTAAAACAGTAATTCAGATATATCACATTTAATATTAAGTTTGTGCATTTGTCAAATCCCGTCCATTTTTTTGTCTGACTACTCACGTTAATAATAGATGACCTGAGACAAATTTGAAACGCTTTCTCTATCATATTGATATATATGATAAATAAAATTTACTTTGTATGCGGGGTGCCACGCCCGCAAAAAATATTTAAAAAATTACAGCCTGTAGCACTCCCATATCCGCAGTAAGACTTTGTGAAAATTTCAGGAAGGTCAGATGAGTAGTTACGGAGATTACCTTCTACAAACAAACAAACAAACAAACAAACAAACAAACAAACACATATTACCTCTTTATTATGTTAGTATAGATTATTAGCATAGATTTTTTTATTCGAATACTTGCTGATATACAATGTTTTTTGTTTTTTTATTCGGTACAACAATTATCAGATTTTTCGGTGTTCCTACTCTGGAGCAAGGTACATGTAGCTGCCCATGAGAAGAATATGGATTATCAAAATTAGATCTGGCAACACTTAACTATTGGTCTTGAACTTAGAATATCATTTGGCAATTTTTTTTTTAGCGATTTTTGGTTTTGCCCATTTTTGATTTTGAATTTTTTTTGGGCGATTTTTATTTTTCGCAATTTTCGGTTTTTGATTTTGGCGATATATTTTCCACGACAAATCACATTGATAACTAATGTACTTCTCAAAAGACTGTTGCTTTCGTGGTACTTCATATTATTTATATAGGAGGTGCGACGGCCACTAATCCTATCCCGCCCAATTTTTATTGGACTACTCACATAAATATCTGATGGACTCGTGCAAAATGTCGAGTCTTTTCCTTTTATAGAACACCAGTTATATTATATTAGATATCTACTTTGCATGGGCGGTGCTACGCCCACTGCTACGGTCACGCCCATTTTTTTGTTTGACTAATCATACAAAGAACCTATGGGCTCATGCAAAGCCACAAAGCCCTCTCTGTTTTATAGTACTCCAGATATATGATATTAAATAGTTACTTTGCATGTCCGACTACTCATACTAAGATCTGATGGTGTCGTGCAAAGTGTCAAAGCTTCCCTTTTTTAGTATACCAGTAATATGATATCATATATTTACTTTGTACGGGTGGTGCCATGCCCACTGCTCCGATCACGCCCATTTTTGCCTCACTAATCACATGAATAACTTATGGGCTCACACAAAGTCCCAAGACTTTCACTATAACAGTACTCCAGACATATGGCATTTCATATTTAATTTGTACGGCAGGGGCCACGCCTATTGGTCCGATACTGCCCATTTTTTGTCCGACTACTCACATTAATAATAGGTGACATCGGACAAATTTGAAAAGCTGTCTCTACCACAGTACTCGAGATATATAATATTAATTTATTACTTGTATGGGGAGTACCAAGCCCACTTGTCCGATCCCGCCCATTTCCGACGTAGCTACTAATATTAACAATAGGTGACCTCACACAAATTTGCAATGCTCTCCTCATAATACTCAATATATATGATATTAAAAATTTACTTTGTGTGGAGGTGCCACGCCCACTAAAAATATTTAAAAAATATAGCCTATGGCACTTCCCATATCCGCGGTAAGAATCTGTGAAAATTTCAGGAATATCAGATGGGTAGTTACAGAGATTACCTCTTACAAACAAACAAACAAACACACATTACCTCTTTATAATATTAGTATAGATATATATATATATATATTGTACTAACATTTTCTTTTGTTTTTTGTCTTTATTGGAGAAAAATGTCTTTTTGCACTATATATTGCTAACCATTAAAATTTCACAAGGTTGCATTCGAATGATCACTCGTTATCATATCCCATAATCAGAAATTTCGTTACATATTATTCGTTATCGTATAAGAAAATCCCAAAAGTACAAAAATTCGCACGTTCGAATAAAAATACTTTCGCTTACGACAGCGAAATTTAGACCCCGGATCCCTAATATGAACATATTTTGATGAAATTTGAAATTTTATCGACCACAGGACGAACGGTATTGATATCGGTGAAGATCAGATATAGTTCCCATACAAATGACTCCTCTGACATCGACTTAAGTTGAAACATGACCCAAGTTATCACAAAGATCTTGGTCATATTTGGTTTGTGTGTGTTTATTGTAGGGAAATTCTTAGTCATAGCCCCCTGCTCCCGGATCTTCACTTAAATGTATAAAAAACAAAGGTATTGCACAGATTTTCCTCAAATTTTTTTGTATAAGTTTTTGCAAAAAATAACAGCCTTTACCAAATATGTTCAAGATCGGTCTGTTTTTCGACCTGGTCCCCATATAAATATAGCATCCGATATGAACTTTTTCATATCTTACAAGCAAAAAAAAAAAAAAAATAATGGCAATGATACCCCTTTCTCTAAACGTCTGGTATAGGTCATGGTCGGTCTAGAGCGAATACAATTTTCTTAATTGTTACTTTATTTATTTTTAGTTTATAACTTTAAAATAAATTAATTAAATATACAATTATTTAGAAGTGTAGTTAAAATTACTGCAGTTATTCATTGGACTACCCCAATAATTGGTTATAACCATTAATAAAACATCAGTTGCCTTAAACTTCGTACGTCCATTTCGAAAATGGAATAATTTAATAGTACATGAGGCTATCAAAATACGGTTGGCAATTAATTCGGTTGTCATAAGGAATCCATTTTTTTTGTGTAAAAAGATCCCGGGAAAATAATATTTAAAAAAAAAAGAATACAGTGACAACATAAGTAACACTTATAACATAATTTTAAAAAACAAACCAAAAAGATGATGAGGAGAAAACACTGACTGTTAGAAACGTAAATAATATAAGTCGCCCGAAGAGGACACAAACCAAGTGTCGAAACGTAGCGCAACAAAAATAACAAGTAAGAAAATTATAGTCGGTCTAGACCGACTATACGATACCCTATACCATGCGTTTAGAAACCCTATCTCTTAGGCCCAACTAACTGGATATTGAAAATAAGCAACAACCAAATTTGAGTGGGATTTTTATTTATTTTTTTTGGCTGCAGATATGAAAAAGTTCATATCGGATGCTATATCTACATAGGGACTAGGTCCAAAAATGGACCGATCCTGATCATGTTTTGTAAAGTCTCTTGTATTTTGCAAAAATATGTACAAACAAAATTTGAGAAGAATCAGTGCAATATTTTTGTTTTTTAATACATTTAAGTGAAGATCGGGAAGCAGCTCTATATGGTGTCAAAGGGATCATTTTCGGACTACTCATTAGTGGATGTAATGAACGCATACAAACCCAATTTGAGTAAGATCTATATGACAATTTGGATCCTATGGCAATTTATGTCGATTTCATATGGGTAATTTGTATGGGGGCTAAGTCTGAACATGGACTGATTCTCACCAATTTCAATAGCGTTCATCCCATGGCCGATAAAAGCTTATATACCGAATTTCATCAAAATATATTCATATTTGCGACCTGCAGTTTGATTACAAGCTTTACATGGACACACAGACGGACGGACGGACGGACGGACGGACGGACATTGTTAAATCAACTCAGAAAGTGATTCTGATTCGATCGGTATAATTAAAGATGGGTCTAGGTCAAATATTTTTGGTTGTTACAAACAGCAGCACAAAGTCATTACACCCAAACCACATAGTGGTATAGGGTATAAAAACAAAAAGAAATTGTTTTAATGTTTTAATAATAAGGTGACCAGAAAGCTTACACCAAAAATAAAAAAATAGAATACACCACTGGTCTGTTGGATAAATAATAATATTTAAAAAGTTATGCAAAAATGCCCGCAAAACATTTATTCCAACAGGACTCAATTACGTCTGCAGGTCCATTATATCGTTTATTTTATTCGCAGTATTTGATTCTCCATTTTTATACCCTATACCACTATGTGGTTTGGGTATAATGACTTTGTGCTGCTGTTTGTAACAACCAAAAATATTTGATCTAGACCAATCTTTAATTATACCGATCGAATCAGAATCACTTTCTGAGTTGATTTAACAATGTCCATCCGTCCGTCCGTCCGTCTGTGTGTCCATGTAAACCTTGTAATCAAACTGCAGGTCGCAAATATGAAATAAATTTGGTATGTAAGCTTTTGTCGGCCATGGGATGAACACTATTGAAATTGGTGAGAATCGGTCCATGTTCAGACCTAGCCCCCATACAAATTACCCCTATGAAATCGACATAAATTGCCATAAGATCCAAATTGTCATATAGATCTTAATCAAATTGGGTTTCTATGCGTTCATTACATCCATTAATGAGTAGTCCAAAAATGATCCATTTGGCCCCATATAGAGCTGCTTCCCGATCTTCACTTAAATCTATTAAAAACAAAAATATTGCACTGATTCTTCTCAAATTTTGTTAGTATATATTTTTGCAAAATAAAAGAGACTTTATCAAACATGATCAGGATCGGTCCATTTTTGGACCTAGTCCCCATATAGATATATCATCCGATATGAACTTTTTCATATCTGCAGCCAAAAAAAATTAATAAAAATCCCACTCAAATTTGGTTTTTGCTTATTTTCTATGTCCAGTTAGTTGGGCCTAAGAGATAGAGTTTCTAAACGCATGGTATAGGGTATCGTATAGTCGGTCTAGACCGATTATAATTTTCTTACTTGTTTTTTTTTTAATTTGGAAATATTTTACGTGCTGTAGTTTTGATTTACATATAATTTTTACACAATATTCAGATTCAATATTCTTTCTTTTATTTTTTTATTTGAGAAAGTGATATAATAAATAGAAATTTAGTCGGAATAACCACTTTTTTCTTTTATTGAAATATACAGGACTGTTTTTAATAATTTTTTTCCCTTCGATTCCAAATACAGGTTAAAACTTTGGCTTTCTGTTACAGTAACCGAAAAATAATTCATAATATAAATTTAATTTATAGTATTATAACCAATACTTTGTTTCAATATCTGTCAACATATTTTCGGTTTAAAAAATTTTATAATATTCCCAATCACTAATATTTTGAATTGTTATTGTTGCTTCAATTAAGTTACCTCAATTAAATCAGTTTCATAATTTGCTTAAATGCAATGATTGGTAAACGGAACTAATTTTATTTTTATAGATTGGCTATGTTTATATGATTGTTATTTATGAAAATCTATTGTATTTTAAAATCTTAGAGAATTACAATAAAAATTCTTATTACCCTAGTAAATTTTTCTGGTGGTAAACGACCTTCAACCAATAATTTTTCTGTGTTTGGCTCTGTTTTAGATATACTTTTTAGAAGCCATAAGTTCATGTTAAGTTCATTTAACCTTTCACCACATCTTTATTAGTAGTTTTATCAAATATATCAGTGTTGGTTCAATTTTGCTAACAACTGTTTAATAAACACAAAACTAACATTAGGTTAAAAAAACGGGGTTTTCTTTTTTTAAAAACCAGTTGGAATGTTTGCTAAACACTTATTTTATTTGTTGTTAAATCAATTATGTTAAAAACGTTCGATTAACTTGAATTGTTTAAACAAAAGAATCCAACAGGTTTCTATATTTGTACAAACGTTTTGAAAACAACAACAGCAATTACGGTCGGTCTAGACCGACTATACGATAACCTATACCATGCGTTTAAGGACCCTATATCTTAGGTTCAACAATTGGATATAGAAAATAAGCATAAAACAAATTTGAGTGGCATTGTTTTTATAAATTTTGTTTGCCTTCGTACCGGATGCTATATTTATATGGGGCCTAAGACGAAAAATGAGCCGATGCTGACCATATTTGGTAAGGGTACTTATCTTTTGCAAAAACATATACAAACCAAATTTCAAAGATTTAAGTGAAAATCGGGAATCAGCTTCATATGGGGGCTATGACTAAGAATGGTCATATAGGGTTTATTTAAAGACCACCGATAAATGGATATAATAAACATAGACAAACCTAAGTTGACCGAGATCTATATGATAATTTGGATATTATGTCATTTAAGTCGATCTCATAGGGGTCAGTTGTATAGGGACTAGGTCTGAACATGAACCGCTTCTCACCAATTTTAATAGCGTTCATTCTATAGCCGATGAAAGCTTATATACTAAATTTCATCAAATTATATTCATCCTGTAGTTTGATTACAAGGTTTACATGGACACACAGACGGACGGACAGACGGACAGACGGACGGACGGACATAGCTAAATCGACCTGCTCTGAGTCAATCGGTATAATAAAAGATGGGTCTGGGTCAAATATTTTTGGTAGTTACAAACATCAGCACATAGTGGTGTAGGGTATAAAAAAAAGACACTATGTACATAATGGCGTCAGTTTTATAACTTTTCCTGTTACAAAATTTGAAATGAAATGTTTAAAAATTTACATAGAGACATATGTATGTAAATAAAAAATTGGAATATATTTAATTTGGATTTTTTTTTTAACAGACATTTTTGAAGAGAAAATCACATGTAACAAAAGACCATGACAAGTTTGAACTATAAAAAAAAAAAACGAAAATAAAATTTTATAGTTTAATTTAAATTTTCATAACATTAATATTAACTAGACAACAGTCACAAAGTCTATGATTTCAGTAATCAAAAATTAAATAAAGATTTCCAAACACTATATGTGATTTTTTTTTATTTAACGAATTGCTTTAAGTATTTCCAACAGTTTTTTTCTTATTCTTTTAAGTGGGTGGTTCAATGATGACGGAAAATAGCCTCCATTAAAAAAAAACTGTGGGAGAGAAATTTCTTAAAATTCTTTAAAACTATATAAAATTATTAAAGATTATATTAATTGTCATGTTAAGTTTTTTTTCTTTTTTTTGCTAAAACGAAAATTAATATTTATTTCAGATTAAATGCTTATGTGTTTTTCAAAGAGAACGAAAATATTTGACAAGTTGATGTTTTTTTTTTAAAAAGAAATATAAAAAAAGTTCTTCAAAATTATATTAATGAGTTTTGAGCAGCAAATAAATTATATTGATTATGATTTTCTAAATTGGAAAGAGTTATGATAATGTTCAATTCTTTCGTCATCTGACGTTGAATTTTAAGAACATATAATATAACATATAATTTCGCTAAATTTATGTATTTTGTAAAGAATTTTTTTAAATCTTAATTAATTTTAAATGGTGTTTGATACCGCCCAGCAACAAAAAAATTGAAACGTTACTTTCTATTGCTTCAAAAGTAACAACTTCCTTGTTTGAAGCTTTAAACCTTCCAAAGAAGTCAATAGAATGATAATCAAATCATCACAATATCAAATATCAAGAACAACTGCCATTTAAACTCTTTCTTTCCTTATGAATATGAATCCTGAATCTCTCCGTGACTTTGCGTGACTATTTTAAAATTAATCTTTAGTCACAACAAGTCTATGGACAAAGTTTCAGATCGATCGGATGAGGGGAAGTGAGGTTTTAATCTCTCCGTGACTGGCGTGACTATACCAAAGTTAATCCTTATTCACAGCAAGTCTATCGACCAAGTTTCAGATCGATCGGATAAGGGGATATGGGTTTTAAATCACTCCATGACTGTGAGTTACTACGCGTGACTGAGCATGACTATGTCGAAGATAATCTCTCTTTACAGCAAGTATATCGACCAAGTTTCAGGTTGATGAGGGGAAATCCGTTAATCAAAGTTAATCTTTTTTTCACAGTATGAGTATAGACCAAGTATCAGATCGTTGGGATGAAGGTAAATGACATTTAGACCACACCGTGACTGCGTGACTACCCCAAAATTAATCTGTAGTCACAACAAGATCAATTGCATAAGGGGGAATGGGGTTGTCCCACAACAGACCGAGAAACAGACAGACAGAGAATATGAGTTAAAAGAAAGAGCTTAAAAATGCAAATAAAAGTTCTTAACGAACTAGTTTTAAAAAATATTTGGAAATTACTTAAATAGACATCATAAATATCATTAAAATGTACTTTATAGGATCCGTTAGAAAAATTTCCATCCATGTCCAAGTCCATGTTAATATCACTGGTGATGAGTTAACATTTCACCATATCCAAATCCAAAATATAACATCTGTTGGACTTGTATTATGGTATATGGTCATATGTTTATGTGGTCAAAAGCGATGACCGCCTAAGTCGACTTAAGAACGACTTAAGTTATATATGCTATCAGATTATACTCTTTATATATACGTAAAATCCCCATTTCTCTAACACTGTTTATTAAAGAGTTATTAATGAAAACACACTGACCTAAGTCGTAATGAGACCCCATTTCATTTATATAAAAAGTTATTGTTCTCAAAAGCATGATTTTCGACTTAGACGGTTAATGCTTGTGACCACAGATTTATCAATATGTGGATATATATATTGTGTCCTGTAGTTCCCAAAAGGAGCAAAGGGCCACAACGAATTCTCTCCAATCGGGCCTTCTCGATGCAAAGTTTTTTATTTCACTATAACTTTAGCCGCTTTGAGTAATTTCAGCTTAAAGTTGTCGTCTCCAGGTGTGCGACGCACAGTGGCGCCATTTGAGTTTTTTCGTTGCAAAAATCATATCTTTTGCGCCGAATAACATAATTGAACAGTTTAAACAGCATATGATAGATAACTGTTCCGCCTATGAAATGAGTATTTGGAAAGGGTGCTGCGCTTTGTAGGGGCCTACTTATGGGTTGTCAAAGCTAAAATTTGTAGAAAATTCAATTTTATGGTAACTAAAAAAAATTATTTTTACATTTTTAGATTGTTTTTATT
Source organism: Cordilura impudica (assembly GCA_963682025.1). Taxonomy (NCBI): domain Eukaryota; kingdom Metazoa; phylum Arthropoda; class Insecta; order Diptera; family Scathophagidae; genus Cordilura; species Cordilura impudica. The sequence goes on along the minus strand of OY821517.1, from coordinate 317,747,459 downwards.
TTTTTTCTTTAGGGTTTTATGTTTTAAATTATTACCCAACAAATTAAAAAAAAATTACTTCTTTTTTAAATTTATTTTTTCAATTTTCTGTAAAATATTCATCACAATTCGTAAGAGAAGGTATGTATATCTAAAAGACTAATCATTTCTAAACTATAATTATTTTCTAACTCTATTCGTGACTTCACATGCCGCAGGGAAGAAATAAGTGGATCGGAAGATGCTGCCAACATGTTGAAGAGGTCGTCATTTTGCCTTACCCTTGATGCTTTGAATGTATTCTGCAATCTATATTTTTTATAAAATTTGTTAAGAGACTCCTGTGCTTCTTCAGAAAGCTCTCCAATTGGCAAAGACTGGTAGTCAATTATATCTTTGCCATGCGCCAATATTTTATGGATGGTCGGGGTCAACTTCTTCTGTGGATACATTTCTGCTAAAAGAGATGCAGTTTTCGATGCATATTCTCCATATTTTGTAGAATTGACATTTTCTTTACAGTTTAAAACATTCAAGATCGTTCCCAATCTTTTCACGATTTGATTGTGAATTCCAGTGATTCTAGTTACTGCCTCATCATTTTCAAAAAATCTCCTAGAAGTGTTTCCATCGTTTGAGTTACCGTATCCGTGCTTGGGACAGTCTACTTTTAGTCCAACTTGTTTAAAAAAAGCATCCTGTATTTGCTTCTTTCTGATCTTTTCTTTATCCTTTATTGATGTATTTTCATCGAAGTTTTCCTCCTCTTGTGGTAGGGTATACGCCAGTTTTAGCAAGAACTCCATACACCTTATCCTTGCGTGCAATGGTGACATTCCACATTCGTAATTCTCCTCGTTTGTAGAATCGTTTAAATTACCAAAGTTCTTCTGACTCTTTTTGCAAATCGGGCATGACAATGTTGAAGTTGTTCCTGTCAGTTCGTTTACGACTTTTCCGTCAACCATGGTCAGGTGGAACTCGTAATTGCATTCAATATATTTTCCTTCTCCAATTTGCAGCTTTGTAGGCTTAATCTTGCTTATTTGTTCTTCAATGTCCTTCACCGTGGTCCTTATGAGTTCTGCCGATTCCCTTGCAAACTGAAACATTATTGGTCGTCAATAATGCACTGATGACGGACGTGGATTTTTCCAGTGTAGGGAAATATCAGATTTTAGCCGCAAAGGAACAACAGATGCCATAAACATATTTCCGTCCGATATTGTAGCGTCATCGGAAGATAACCTTTGCTTATAAACGCTTTGTCCGGATAATCCATCGCAGCCCCATTTGCTGATCAATGTCAGTTTCTCAGGAAGAATTTTCACCTCATTTTCAGGAAGACTCTCCAACAACCGTTTTGCTGTATGGCCCACGAGATCCTGCATATTGGCTTTCACAGAGACTATCGTAAACTCCGTATGCAGTGGTCGTGAATTTATTTTGGCTTGCGTAACATGCTTGTATCCTGGGAAAACGTCAGCCCCGTGTCGCATCAAGGATGCCCGTAGTATCTCATATTATTCTTTGGAAAGTTGTAAGTCCATAAACAAGGCCAAGGCTTCTTCGGGACCATACTTTTTAATGTGTGCGTGGGAATGCTTTCCTTAATCCTTTTTAGTCGCAGTGGGCTTGAATCAGCAACAGATTTTTTAATCTGCGTCCTAACTCTTTCACTATCCTTTGTATATTTAATAGACAGCGTGTCCGATAAATGCTTCGTGGTCAAGTCATTGGTGGCATCGGCAAGTTTCCTCTTTTTTGTGAAAATTGAGCACTCCTCAATACTTTTTTTTGGCCTTCCTTTTGCTCCTCTGGTTGATGTGGTGGGTTTATCTACTGCCAATATATCCGGGATGGTGTCTTCATTAAGCCAGTCCTCGTATTTGGAGTTGAGGTTCTGAATGGTTTGATTAGATTTCACCCATTTTGCCTTAATATTTGCATATAACGGATAAAGATTATTTTTTATAGTTTCGCTTCTCTCAATATTTCCGTATAAGCTATCAAGTTCTTCTAAAGCAGCTTCCGTGAAAAACTTTGGTGTGGTTGACCTTCTAAACAGTTCAAATAATTTGAAATTGTTTAACGCCATAGTTTCAGTACTTGTTGCGCCAATTTTCAGTCGTAGACTAATCCAGGCATTATGCTTATTTTGCAATATATATGTTCCCTGCATACATATGGATTTAGGCTGAATTAAGCAATTTTGATATTATGCTCGTGTCTAAATAAGATTTGTGCCTACCTGGAGGGACCATAAGTCAATATTGTTCTTGACCATTTGTACTCCAAAGTAATTTTTAAGTGAGGTGCGTACCTGCGAATTTCAATGAGTAGTTTTTTGTGCATCCTGTGTCTGTAACAGAATATTGGGAGTAGACTTTGGCAGAGGCTCACAGGTAGACAACCGACTTAAAATGCAATTTTCAAACTATTAGATCAAACTACTGTCAGTCAAAACATGTATGGGATGGGCGTTGGTATGTTTACTCCCATAATTCGATATTGGGAATCATGTTAGCCAAAAGATTTTTAAGACTCTTCACAGACAGCGGTTGATGAATACCTGTATCCTGTTAATATCGTGCGATATCGTGTTCCAGGATCCGCAGGCGTAAAGGAGAACTGCTTTCACACAGGAATTAAATATGCTGATCTAAGTTCGTTTCGAGATAGCAGTAGACTTCCATACAGGTCGTAAGACACCGAATTTCTGGTTCGTTCTCAGGGGATTTGAGTTTAGCTGACGCGTGTCGATAACTGTGCGATAAGAGGCATATATCACCAGCATATTCCAGGCTCTCCAGATGCTAGTTTATTCCCCATCTTATACCTCTATTTTCTACTGTAGCATTACGTACAATGATGTCTAGTACGATGTTACATAGAAGAGAAGATAGTATACATCCTTGTCGAACACCATTTAACACATTAAAACTGTTGCTCAGTGCGTTGTCGTGGATAACTCGGCATTTCACATTCTCATATAAGGATTGGATTAGCCTAAAAATTTTTTGTGGCAAAGGCAAGTGCGTTCCATATACCATCAGGGTGTCGAACGCCTTTTCGAAATCTATAAATATCATTTAGAGGGGAGATTGTCCTTCGGCTGACTGCTCCATGATTATACGAAGACTGTTGATGTGGTCGACGCAAAATTTGCATGGGCGGAAGCCATCCTGTTCTTGCTTGAGATATGAGAGAACAGCATCAGCTACCCTTTTGTTTATAATGTGCGCAATTTATGTAATTGTGTAATAACTTCAAACATATTTTTACCTTTATTTTTCTGCTAAAAAACTTATTATTTTTTAGGATTATGATTTAATCACTTCAATATTTTTTTTCGTATCAAGATTTTTAAATACTTTTTTTTCCTACAAAATTTATTATTTTTTAAGATTGTGATTTAATCAGTTCAATATCTTTTTCATATCAATATTTGTAAAATACTTATGATTTAACATTACAATATTTTTTTTAATCTCAATACAAGTAAAAACTTTAAAAATATTTTCATCGTTTTTTCTCGTAGAAAATTTATTATTTTTTAGGATTATGATTTAATCACTTCAATATTTTTTTTTCATATCAATATTTTTAAATACTTTAAAAATATTTTCATCCTCTTTTTTTCCTACAAAATTTATTATTTTCTAGGATTGTGATTTAATCAATTCAATATTTTTTTTCATATCAATTCTTATGATTTAATCATTACAATATTTTTTTTTTAATCTCAATATAAGTAAAAACTTTAAAAATATTTTCATCCTTTTTTCTCGTAGAAACTTTAGTTTTTTTTATGATTTAATCACTTCAATATTTTTTTTTTCATATCAATATTTTTAAATACTTTAAAAATATTTTCATCCTTCTTTCTCCAAGAAAATATATTATTTTTTTGGATTATGATTTAATCATTAAAATATTTTTTTTTCATCTCAATATAAGTAAAAACTTTAAAAATATTTTCATTCTTTTTTGGATTATGATTGAATCACTTCAATATTTTTTTTTTTTAATATCAATATCTTGAAAATATTTTAAAAATATCTTCATCCTTTTTTCTCCTAGAAAATTTAAGTTTAGAAATTTTTTTGCATCTTTCAAAAATAATTTTCCTTACAGAATATAAAGTTTGGAAATTTATTATCTCATCAAGATGACTTTTCGTCATTGATGAATTACAACTTTGTTTCTTAGTTTATTAACAATATTGAAATCCAATAATTCAAAATAAATATTTAAAATTATTATATTTTAGTGGTCTAAAGTTTTGGTATGAAGTTTCCAAATAGTAGCTTTTGCTTAGCCAATAATTGTCCTCCTAGCGCCTTTAAGTGTTAACATTTGCGTGTGTTCTATATAATTTATTTTAATTTTTGGAATATAAATTTCCAAACTACTCATTTTTTTTTTTAAGTTATTATCGAATGTAAACTAAAGGCCTTTAACCTTATTAATAATGCTATAAAATTTTTAAAACAATTTAACAAAATTTTTACATAAATTTTAAATTTAATATATAAGGTGTTATAAAATCTTTACAAAAAAAAATTAAAAAAAATAAGAAAATGATTAATGACATTTTGCTGGTAAAGCCATAATTTCCAACACCAAAATAACACATAAAAATATTTGGAAGATTATATGAAAAAAAACCACCACACTTGTGCTTTAAAATTATGCCTCAATATATGTATCTTAGAGATACTTTTTTACGATTCTGTGAAATTTGTGTGTTAAAGAAAATATTGAAAGGAAGAAATTAACAGCCATTGACACACATATTGTATTGAATTGTGTCTCTTTATTGGAAAACACAGTATGTAACACTTTTTTGTGGTCGATTAATTTTTCATACAATAATTCATATGTTTGCAATTTTTTTTTTTTTAATTCTTTATCAATATTTGAAAGTTTGTAATAAAAACGTTTTATTAAATTTATTATCTTATTGTGATATGAAAATGGAAAAAAAGCCTAAAACAAATGTGTGCAGCGAAATGTTTGTTTAAAGAGTGAAAAAAAAGGAGATTGTATATATCGGGCATTAGGCTACTGGGTCTTAAATGTATGAATGGCGTGTTGGGCATAAATAAAAAATAAAATAAAAATTAAAAAAAAAAATATAAATAAAAAGATTTAAAAAAAATACTTGTCTTGCTGCTGTTGCTAAAACGTGTAATCTTTTTTAACGGGATGGGATGTCTGTCGCAGAGTGGTAAGCTGCCTTTATGCGTGTTTACACGTTTTAAATTAGATTAGGTCAATATAAGATTTATGATATAAAAATCATAAAATTTATGTTTCTTTTTAAGCAAGTTTTGCAAACAAAGCAAACAATACTCAATACAATGGAAAGTAAAATATTGTAATAATATACATATTTAAAATTTTTTATATTATGAAATGCATACTCTATCACGAGTTTCCCCCAAAATAACCATTTAATGTTTTTCCATCAAAAGTTCCGATAATAAAGCAATGTTTCTTTTATGATATACATAGAAAGAAAAAAATTAACAAAAGATTGTATGAGATATTTTTCGGTTTAAATATATTTTCTTTCTTTTTTGTTATTTTTTCGGTGGCTCATCACCTGTTTTGAATGTCAATCATGCAAAAGCCTACAAAAGCTTAATGAACATTGACGCTGATGGTGATGGCCAACCAGATCGTGGATATGATGATCTTGTTGATGGCCAGACACATTTTTTTTGTTTAGCTGATTTCGAAACTACTTTGTATCTTTACTAAGTCTTTTTTTTTTTAACACAAAACAAATTTTTAAAATAAAGAAAAATATTTTTGGTATTGATCATCCAAAATTATTGGCTTTTTTCTTCTTCTTCTTTTTCATTTTCTCAGTAACGGTAACCACGTGTGTTTGTTTCATGTGCTTGTTACAGAGTATTGTTTTATGGTCGGGGAGTTCTTCTTGCAAACGGCGTTTTATTGTTGTTATAAAATTTATATTTGTATTGTCTTCTTTTGAGATATCTTTTACATGAGATCATATTTGGTGGTAGTGTAGTTGGTTTTTGTTTTTCTGCGCCATATCATGTAACTTGAGCCAATTGACTTCTGTTACTTTGATTGAATTATTACTCAAGATCATTAAATATCGATATGAATTCGGTTTGCTGAATTTTTTGTGTGGCTTTATTAAAAAATACACTTTGGTTAGTTAGTGATTCATTTAAAGGTTAAAAGGTTTTTGAATTTTGCCTTTGAGCTCAAGAGCATAATTATAGGCCGTTATAATACGAAATTTCCGAAAAATTAATGATGGCATAATTAAGCGTTTCTTCTCCTAAATCTTAGATTGGCTAGCTGTAATTTAAGTTTTTGAAATCATTCATACACAAGATGCAAAACTATAAAGCTGAGCCAGAGTTTAAACACTGATGTTTAAGCAAAAAATTGTTTTAAATTTTAAATTTTTTAAGTCAAATTAACATAAAACCAAAAAATTACAAATATTAACTTTGCCAAATCCATTTTTATATAAAAAAAAAACAACAAAAGGAATTAAATTTGGCTATGCCGAATTTTTTGATACCCTCCACCTGCTTCTTAAAATCAATATTACTCACAATCTTGGGTACGGCTACCACTTTAAAACTGTTGCCTATACTGAAACATAAATTCCGAATACCAATTAAATTTAATGTTAATTGATTTTCTTTTTGGCCAGTTTCTATTATAATTTCTTTTTATAAAAATAATGATCATGTCTTCTATGGAAAGAATTACTTACTATTTGATTATTAGAGCAAAAATCCAATATGTTCCCTAATTAATTCACAGAACACTAATTAAATTCATTATTTAACGAAATTTATTATTTAGTTAATAATAGCTAAAAATTATCAATATTTAAAATAAGCAAATTTTAGAATATTTTTATCTGAATTAGCTAGTAATATGTAAATTTAAGGATACATTTAAAAAAAAAAATAAATAAATAATAAAAACAGGTATGAAACTAAAGATAAAAATTTAAATTTTTACTTTTTCATTCTCCATTTTTAATTTTTAATTTTTAATTTTTCATTTGTCATTTGTCATTTTTCACTTTTAATTTTTCATTTTTTGTTTTCAATTTTTCATTTTTCTGTTTTCATTTTTCAATTTTCAATTTTCATTTCTCTTTTTTCATTTTTCATTTTTCATTTTTAATTTTTCATTTTTCGTTTTTAATTTTTCATTTTTAATTTTTAATTTTTAATTTTTAATTTTTAATTTTTAATTTTTAATTTTTAATTTTTAATTTTTAATTTTTAATTTTTAATTTTTAATTTTTAATTTTTAATTTTTAATTTTTAATTTTTAATTTTTAATTTTTAATTTTTAATTTTTAATTTTTAATTTTTAATTTTTAATTTTTAATTTTTAATTTTTAATTTTTAATTTTTAATTTTTAATTTTTAATTTTTAATTTTTAATTTTTAATTTTTAATTTTTAATTTTTAATTTTTAATTTTTAATTTTTAATTTTTAATTTTTAATTTTTAATTTTTAATTTTTAATTTTTAATTTTTAATTTTTAATTTTTAATTTTTAATTTTTAATTTTTAATTTTTAATTTTTAATTTTTAATTTTTAATTTTTAATTTTTAATTTTTAATTTTTAATTTTTAATTTTTAATTTTTAATTTTTAATTTTTAATTTTTAATTTTTAATTTTTAATTTTTAATTTTTAATTTTTAATTTTTAATTTTTAATTTTTAATTTTTAATTTTTAATTTTTAATTTTTAATTTTTAATTTTTAATTTTTAATTTTTAATTTTTAATTTTTAATTTTTAATTTTTAATTTTTAATTTTTAATTTTTAATTTTTAATTTTTAATTTTTAATTTTTAATTTTTAATTTTTAATTTTTAATTTTTAATTTTTAATTTTTAATTTTTAATTTTTAATTTTTAATTTTTAATCTTTAATTTTTTATTTTTCGTTTTTATATTATCAATTTTCATATTTCATTTTCCATTTTTCAATTTTCGTGTTTATTTTTCCTTTTTCATTTTTCATTTTACATTTTTCATTTTTCGTTTTTAAATTTTAAATTTTCATATTTCAATTTCCATTTTTAATATTTTATTTTTAATTTTCCATTTTTCATTTTTCGTTTTTCATTTTTCATTTTTCGTTTTCCATTTTCCATTATTCAATTTTCAATTTTCATTTTTTCATTTTCTGTTTTACATTTTTCATTTTTCATTAGGAATTCAATTTTTTCTTTCATATTGGCGATTTTTTTTATTATATCGTGATAACGATAAAAAAATATGTGGCAATACTACTAACATAGCTTATTGTAGTTGTGTTTGTTGGTATGATTGCATAATTTTTTTTTGGCTGTTTTTGAGCTGTGAATGTTGTTGTACAACTATTATGTTCAACCACTAAAATATTACGACAAACACACTAGGTTTTCTGTTTTTTTAGAAGGGTCTACATATTTTTGCTCATATCTAAGCACAATGATGCCCGATTTAGCCCATTTTCCATACCAACCCGGTGGGAATAATGGCAAATGATATTATCGTAACCCTACCCTATGAATGAGCGTGTTTTTAACAGACAGATGGACAGACGGACATCGCTATATCGACTCGAGTTGTGATAAGGATCAAGAGATTTTTTTTTTTAAGATACATATATATAAATATTTCTAAGCTTTGACGAATTTTTGTAAAGGAATTAATGCATTTTTAAGGAGAAAAAGGGGTGAAAATATTTTATTACAAATATTGATTTTAAAAAAATCATACTGATATATTTTACATGTGCAATAAAATTTTGAGGTGACACATTTTTGTGTTGAATAATATTTCGGTGCAGAAATGATCGACACAAAAATTTCAGGTAAAAAGTAAAAAAATTATAGTGGGTCTAGACCGACTATACATACGCTATACCATGCGTTTAGAGAAAGAGTTTAAGGTCCAACTAATTGAATATTATGTGAATGTATATGTATGTGAAAACGTTCATATCGTATGCATATTTATAAGGGGACCAGGTCCAAAAATAAACCTATCCTGACCATATTTGATAAAATTAGTAATTTTTTGCGAATGTGCATTATTTCAACAGACAGACAGACCGACAGACGGACATCGCTATATCGATTCGTTACAAACGAAATGGCAAATTGTTATATTTGCTCTGCACAGTAGTGTGGAGGATATAAAAAGTCGTATTAAATATACATCTTCTTAACTTTTGTAAAAATTGCTTCACTATGTTCGGGGGAATTATAATCAAGGAAATAAGCTTTCGCCGGAAGATAAATTAGACCACCTAGAATTTGAAAAGGCTTTCAGATCCGTACTTTTGAAATGTCAACCGATTTTTTCTCTCATCATCTTGACATCAACATAAAGCTTTGAACAAATAAAAAAATAAATAATGCCTGGTTTTCATTATGTCATTTTCAATGTCAATTGTTGTCTTGTCATTTGCAACCTCTGGCAACATTTGACATCTAAAATGAAATTGCCAACATGTTGGTATTTTTTTTTTTGTTTAATAGCCGAATTTTTTGTTAGTTTATCAGATGTAATGCAAACGTAATTAATAGAAAACAAGTAAGAAAATTATAGTCGGTGTAGACCGACTATACGATACCCTATACCATGCGTTTAGAAACCCTATCTCTTAGGCCCAACTAACTGGACATAGAAAATAAGCAAAAACCAAATTTGAGTGGGATTTTTATTATTTTTTTTGGCTGCAGATATGAAAAAGTTCTTATCGGATGCTATATTTATATAGGGACTTGGTCCAAAAATGGACGGAACCTGATCATGTTTGGTAAAGTCTCTTGTATTTTGCAAAAATATATACAAACAAAATTTGAGAAGAATCAGTGCAATATTTTTGTTTTTTAATAGATTTAAGTGAAGATCGGGAAGCAGCTCTATATGGGGTCAAAGGGATCATTTTTGGACTACTCATTAATGGATGTAATGAACGCATACAAACCCAATTTGAGTAAGATCTATATGACAATTTGGATCTTATGGCAATTTATGTCGATTTCATATGGGTAATTTGTATGGGGGCTAGGTCTGAACATGGACCGATTCTCACCAGTTTCAATAGCGTTCATCCCATGGCCGATAAAAGCTTATGTACCAAATTTCATCAAAATACATTTATATTTGCGACCTGCAGTTTGATTACAAGCTTTACATGGACACACAGACGGACGGACGGACGGACGGACGGACGGACGGACGGACATTGTTAAATCAACTCAGAAAGTGATTCTGATTCGATCGGTATAATTAAAGATGGGTCTAGGTCAAATATTTTTAGTTGTTACAAACAGCAGCACAAAGTCATTATACCCAAACCACATAGTGGTATAGGGTATAATTACGAGATGTCAGTTGAGGCAATTGCTTGTTGTCAGTTTATATGACATAGTGAAAACCAGGCTTACGATGTTTGCTGTAGCTTACTGTTTAGAAGATATTTGAAATAATTTGTCTTTGTTGGGTTCATTTTAAGATCATGTATATATATTCCAATAATAAAAGATAAGATAAAATTTTGTAATATAACAAAAACATGGAAAAATGGAAGACAGCGCTACATATTTAAAATATTTAAAATTTGTCACCATTGTTTTTTTTTTGCTGAAAATAAGGAACTTTTAACAAAATTTAAAATTTTGTGGCAATGTCAATATTTTTAAAAAAATGCGCTGAGGAATTGTTTTAATTATTACAAGTCGTTTAGTGGCATCACCGCCATTTTGAAGCTAGTTCCAAAACTTTGGTATATAAAGCGTATATCTTTTACATACTTGATGGATAGTTGTTAGTGAAATTCTGAATATTAGTGAACATGCACCTGGACGTAGGGTTCGTTTAACCATTTTGTTCAATTAATTCACGTTAAAGTACTGTATTAAAGACCAAAGTATTATAATTTATTTGCCGCTATCAAATTCTCACCATCCCATAAACGTGTTTATGTTGTCAAATAGAAAAATTGCGTATAATTTTTTTTTTTTTTGGTTGTATAAAAATAATTTTTTTATTATTATAATTTTTAATAATTATACTATACGTTTATTGTTTAATAATAGCACTAAAATGATCTTATACAATTTCATATATTATTAAGATAACTTTTATTGTTTTTGAGACATAAAGATAGAAAAAAAATATTAAAAATTATGAAATATATGCTTTTTCCCCGTTTTGTTTTGTTTTTTGTTCGAAAAATTATCGTATTTTCTTTAGTGTTGTATATATTCCTAAATAAGGCATATTTATCTATTCAAAGATACGTAACATGCGTACTAAGTGTCTTAATAATTACACTAACCTCACTTATTACTTCATAGAATTTTATATATATGTATGTATTTTTATGGAGGGTTTAATGGTACATAACACATATTACTGATGAATTTCAGTAGGCCCGAAAATCTGATATCTTTTAAACAATTTACATAAGTGGCACTACTTTTTTGTGTAAAAAACAGAAAAATCTTAAAATGTGTCGTTTAATAACAAATAAAAGTTAAATAATATTTTTTGATGTGTAAACTTATTATTGTATTGGTGAAAAAATTATGATATATAATAACTTGGTTGAAAATGAAAAATGAAAAATAAAAAATGAGAAATAGAAAATGAAAAATGAAAAATTAAAAATAAAAATGAAAAATGAAAAGTAAAAAATGAAAAATAAAAAATAAAAAATGAGAAACAAAAAATGAAAAATAAAAATGAAAAATTAAAAATAAAAAATGAAAAATAAAAAATTAAAAATAAAAAATGAAAAAATAAAGAACAAAAAAATTAAAAATGAAAAACGAAGAACGAAAAATGAAAAATAAAAAACGAAAAATTAAAAATTAACTGATTGAAATAATAAATAATAATAAATATTTTTATATTAGCAGAGCCTCTATAAGGCTATAAGTAATAAATAGATGACGCTTTCTGTTTAATTTTAAAAAAGTGCCACAAAAAAAAAACTTTAATTACTAGATGTTTACACATCTCCCCTGTGATCGGACTCACATGATTTTTATTTTATTTATTTTTTTAATATCATTAGGAAGGCTATGTCGTTTCCGAATAATTTTGAATTTAAAAAAATGTAAAGATGAAAAAATAGTGTACCGCTATATATAGAGTCTGTAAAAAAATTTCGAGTTGAAAAATAATATTCGTCAGCTGAAAATATAATTTGATTTGAATGTAATTATCACCTGGTGTCTGTCTGCCAATGCCAAAAATATAAACTTGAGCTGAATAAACATTTTGTGATGAAATCATAAAATAATAGTTACAAACAAGTGTATGAGTATTAGAAAAGTTTCCCGAAACGATTTTTGACAATTTCTCAGATGTTTCAGAGGTCACTTAAAAAATTATTTTTTATTTTCATAAACACAGATAAAGAACTTCTGAATAGCTCTACCCTACTGAGAAAAAATTTTGATGATCTTATAGTTGAAAATATAGTATTTTGAAGGTTTTAATCTCAATTACTCGCGAAATATGCAATATAAAATTAGATTAATTAGATTGGCCTTAAAAATACCTTCCATTGAAATCAATATGTACTTTCTCACTTAAAGAGAAATTTTACAAAAAAAAAAAAAAAAAAAAAATTAAAAACAAATAAAATAAAAATTAAAACAAGTAAGAAAATTACAGTCGGTCTAGACCGACTATACGATACCCTATACCATGCGTTTAGAGACCCTATCTGTTAGGCCCAACTAATTGGATATAGAAAATAAGCATAAACCAAATTTGAGTGGCATTTTTATTCATTTTTTTGGCTGCAGATATGAAAAAGTTCATATCGGACGCTATGCTGTATGGGGACTAGGTCCAAAAATGAACCGATCCTGACCATGGTTAGTAAAGTCTCTTGTATTTTGCGCAAATATATACAAACAAAATTTGAGAGAATCAGTGCCATATTTTTGTTTTTTGATAGATTTAAGTGAAGATCGGGAAGCAGCTCTGTATGGGGTCAAAGGGATCATTTTTGGACTACTCATTAGTGGATGTAATGAACGCATACAAACCCAATTTGAGTAAGATCTATATGACAATTTGGATCTTATGGCAATTTATGTCGATTTCATAGGGGTCATTTGTATGGGGGCTAGGTCTGAACATGGACCGATTTTCACCAATTTCAATAGCGTTCATTGTCGATAAAAGCTTACATACCAAATTTTATCAAAATATGTTCATATTTGCGACCTGCAGTTTGATTACAAGGTTTACATGGACACACAGACGGACGGACGGACGGACACACGGACGGACATCGTTAAATCGAATCAGTTAGTGATTCTGATTCGATCGGTATAATAAAAGATGGGTCTAGGTCAAATATTTTTGGTAGTTTCAACCAGCAGCACAAAGTCATTATACCCAAGCCACATAGTGGTATAGGGTATAAAAACAAACCAAAATCATTTTTTTTATCCCATTGAATTCCCCCTAAATCTGAGATTTGTGCCAAATATGCAAATTTCATTATGGGCTTCAAAGGAAAGATACTTCGGAGATCTGTCTAACTCGCTTAATTTTACTCATAAATAACTTTTACTTTTAAGGTCCTTAAAGTGCCCCTCAAACTAATAATTTTTATCGTGCATAATTCTTTTCAGTAACCTGGTACTCTTCAGAAGTGATTTATGTGATTTCGTGAAAATAAACCTCCAGAAAATAATAAACAAAAAATTAAAGTTTCCAACCTAGTTTTTTGGATAAAATCGATTTCAGTGACCCCGCACTGACGTCCCAAAAAAATTGTGAAAAGCAAATCTACAAAAATCTTCTGAGCAATAAAAATTAATATTCCGCTTTAAGTGTTGCAAAAAAAAAAAAAAAAAATAAATAAAAAACTTTTTGGAAAACCCTAAAAAATACATACTTTGAGTTGAGAATACATTTTTATGGTATTTTATAACCTTATGGTCAATGGTTTGTCCCAATACCAAACTTTTCCATCTGATTGGTTTCGGTTGATTTTGGTCTTGGGCTGGGTTTAGTCCCTTCTGACTGAAATAAACCGAGGTGGTTCTCTTTTGGTTTGGTGATGTAACACCAGATGGTGTGGGCCCACTTATACGGATCGCTAGTAGAATGAGAAGGGAAAACTATATTCGCATTTTGCAATTTGCCTTTAGCTATCCCCCAAATTTCAGATGGACCTGAATATGTCATCTTCCATCATGACAATGACCCCAAACATTCAGCAAAAATCGTCAAGGAATGGCTTAGTTCACAATTGGTTGGAGTCATGGAGTAGCCGGCGCAGAGCCCTGATCTCAACCCGATCGAAAATATGTCGGCTTATTTAAAACGTCGGCTGGTAGAATACGAAGAGGCCCCGAAGAGCTTTAATGAGCTGTGGGACAGGGTACAGGCTGAATGGAAACAAATTACTGTGAGTTATGTATCAAATCTATACAAATCCATTCCAAATTGAATGACTCAGTTGAAAAAAGTAAAGATATATTGGATAAGCTATTAAATTTAAATCAACAGAACCTTCGTGAAAAAGTGAGGCAATGCCCCGAATTAGACAATTGTTAATTTATTAGATACTTAAGTTATGAATTAATTTTTTTTTATTGTTTTTTATTTTTTAATGATTGATATTTTTATTTATGACAATAATTTTTAATTTGTTTAATAAATACCATGCAAAAAATATATTTGATCTTTTTATTTTAAACATTGCCTCACTTTTGCACCAAATTGTATATGTGACCCTAGTGTTGCATTTTCTTAGTGTGCGCATACTCAATTAATTGCTGAATGTTTGTTTTTATTTGTTTGTTTTGATTGATTTCAATGTTGGTGTTATCATTTAGTTGTAGAACTCCAAATTTTGTTTTAATTATTGTGAAAATGTCTCGCGAGTGTGATGAATTTGATCAACTGTTTTTACTGTTTTGTATAATTGTTTTATATTACTTTCCGATGTTTTTGAGACTTACATGCGGTTCCGTATGATAATTAAAGGTTTTTACATACAAATCCAGAAACAAGTGAATTCATGAAATTTGACACGCTAGGTGGGTTTTTTTAAGCAGAGCCACATATATATTTTAATTATAAGAATATTTTGATGACAGATACAAGTTACTGAAATGACAAAAATGAAAAAAAAAATTTTTTTTAAATCATTTAAAGTGAATCAAATTGTAATAATTTAATTAATGTAGACTCTTAAAAACAGTGACCTTGATAATTGAAAAAAGAGGTAAAAAAAAGAGGTAAAAACATTTTCAAGGTGAAAAAAAATTCGAACCAATAACTCCATTTTGTTGGGATAGCAACAAAGATTTTGTTAATCATATAGCAGGAACCGCGGGATATGTAGGATAATTTTTGGTTCACTGTTAAAAATTTAATACTTTTTTTTTAATTATGGCCGTTTAATCCTTTTTTAATGAGGTGAAAACGATTTTGAGATGACAAACAATTTGGTTAATCAAAACTTTCAGAAATTGATTAAATCCATAATTTTTTTTTGGTCTCTATACTTATAAGTACTCAGATATGAAGTATTGTTTTATTACCACGTAGCTAACCTATTGCGTATTCAGACCGAAAATTGGAAATTTTTTTATAACATTTTTACAGCTCCTTTTTCAAGTTTGAAAAAACTTTCTTAAACAAAATTTAAAAAAATGAATATATCACTTCAAGGTTTTATTAAATACATATTGCGGATTAACTGTGTGAATTTATAAGTAAATCCGTCTTCCAGAATTTTTTTTGACAAGGATTTCATTTTTGCGGATTTCGAGAAAAACTGGATTTTTGTGAAATATTCTGTAAATGTACTCTTTCTAAATACTTGGTATCAAAAATTCATCACTTTTCTACTTTTAAATATTACATTTTATCTTAATAGCCTAGGGTTTCGGCAAAAAATAATATGACTCCATTAACCCTTTTGGAATTGGGGTCACATATGACCCCAAGCTAATAAAAGACAATTTATTCAAAAAATTCAAATATTTTGTAAGTGCTATCCAATTTTTAGATGCGACGCTTTAAATATAATAACCAAATGTGTAGAAGTTTCGTACCAAAAATTTGGGATAAATCCGGGAACGTTAACCCATTATTTGCCAAGGCTAGCTTTGGATTTTAAGATATTTTTAAATAAAAATGATCATTTATGTTTACTGTTCTAAATGTAATACTTTCTATATATTTTTTTTAATGGCTGTTTATACTTTTTTTAATATGAAAAATTTAAACGATTTTTTTCAATGCAAGTTATATTGTTTTAATTAAATAATATTTAAGACATATTGATGGTAGCCATTAGAAATAAAAATAAATTGAAGGTTATCAAGCACAAATAATGTTTGTATAAAACAATATTTAAGCTGGCATTATAAATAACAGTGCTTGCATTAAAATATCAGTAGTAAAATAGACAGTATAAATAAAAATACTTGACTTAAACCACACTTTTAATAACAACTACAACTGCATCAATACTCTCGACAACTACTGCAGCTCATTTTAAATCACAATATTTAACAAAATGTTAACAATTTCCTAAAGCATCCTTTGAAATTTATAATGGTTAACTGCTACAATTGAAAATTTCTCCAATTAATAATGAAAAATTTTTAAAATAGCGGCGGTGGTGAAATAAACTTAGCAACTCTTGCAAAAACAGCCCAGCTGGCAAGACTGACATATGTATGTAAACCCACGCACACAACAAGACAGAAAATGAGTGTCAAAATGACAACGATTTTGTGAATACTTAACAAACAATAATAAAAAAATCGGCTTTAATGAACAAACAAAATATAAACACGAAATACAATAATTTATGTTTGAAACTAATGAAGATGTAGATTGAAAAAAAAATTCGACTGACAAAACATATTACAAATTTGTAAAACATATGAAAAAATAAACATAAAAATAAATTTTACTTTTTTTTATTGCTTTTGGGGGAACAATAAACAGTGATTATTTGGTAAACTTCTTTTAAACAGTGTAATAAAAAAGAACCTTTATAATAAGGTCATCAGGCCTAACAAAAAAAGACATCAGTACAAAAGAAAGAAAGATGTAAATTGTCTGTTAACGTGGGTCTTTTAAATTTCTAAAAAGCCTATAGGGTTTTCATTTTTTTTTATATTTACTAACAAATTTATGACTACCTTTTGCTATAAGTATATACAATATATTTTTTTTATTTTGATTTTGGAAAATGACAGTTTAAACGGCTTAAAACTTTATTAAAATGTACAGAAAACTTTTATATCATTGTTAAACGTGCATTTATGCATAAAGGTGTGAAAACTTATAAACACTTTCCAGGCCAGCCAAATTACTCAGTCTTTCTGTCTGTCCGTCATTTTATTGTAAACCAAATTAAAAATTGTTCGCACCTTCTTGATGATCACGCAGTTTAACGAAGAAGAGAGGAAGAAAATGAGGAAGAAAAAACAACTGTAATTTTATGTTAACTATTAATTTTAAATGATTTTTAGTTAATATAGGCAGCAGCAACAAGAAGAAGAGATAAAAACACAAAATTCATTTTTAATAGAGTTACCACAAAATCCACGCCTCTTTGTTATAAGTACTCGCAAGAGTACGTGTAAGAGACAAACAGCAGCAGCAGCAGCCGCTAAAGAAACAAACGACAATATGATTAACCGTTGCAATGAAATTTCCCCAAGCAGGGAAGCTGATATTATTATGATGTTACACAAAAGTCACGTTTTGGTCATAAAGTAATTTGTCAGTTATCAATTTCTGACAAGATCAATCAAAAATTTTATATACATATATAACATAAACACACATCTAAACTAAAGACACATTTTTAAACTGTAATGCGAGGAGAGCCCGGCCATTTATCATATTGTAAATTACTTTCACTATGAACATTGGAATTTTTTTTTTGGTTTATAAAAAAATACTTAAACAGTCTAAAGTGCGCATCCTTAGCAAAATTATAATATCTTTAAATTGTCTTTAAGACTCTGTAATTAAACATATTCTTGACTTAAAGCCTAAAAGTCTTCAAAAAAAAAAAAAAAAAAAAAAAAACTAACAGTTTAATAAACTCTTTTTTTATATTTTTTTATATTTTGTTTATTAAGTATTCAGAAAATATGATTATAGCTTTAGACACCGACACTTAAAACGTCCAAAAGTCTTAAATCATGGTTGCGTAACGGTGATGGACTTTATGTTTTTTTTTTATTAACACAGACATTTTTAAGGTGTAACAACTAGCAGAAAACTGAAACTCAATTATTATTATAAAATAAAAAAAAAATAAAGAAATTAATACAAAATTCAAAGAATTTAAACTTTTCGAAAAAAAGCTATATTTTCAAATTACAGAAAACAAATTTTCCTAACTGAAAATACTTACATACAAATATAGGCTAATTGCTGCTAGTTGCCGGTAAAGACGTTGCTATGTTTATTAATTCCATATAAACCAAATAATCGTTAACATCGCAGTGGGTGTCTGTTGTGTTAAATTGTTTTTGTTTTTGTTTCATTCCGTTTTTGCTCTATTTGTTTCTTTTTAGTTGTTGTTTTCACTAAGCCAGTGCTGGCTAAATGTTGTGAAATCAAATTGTCTATTTGACGTACCAACATGTGCTCTTGTTTTACATTAATGTTAAACTTATGTAGTGACCGTTATTTCTCTTCTTTTTTCTTTCTATTTTGTTGTTGTTGTTGTTGATGTCTCATATTACTTGTAATTTGTTTTTGCTTTAATATACATATATTTTTTTATTGTTGTTTGACTTAACCTGTCGCTTTATAGTCACGTTTGTTACTCGACCATACAATGTAAGTAGCTTTAAATTGGAGCATTTATTTTAAGATCTTCGCCAAGGATTTGAGGATGCTTTTTTGTTTGCTTTTTCTAATGTTTTTTCAATTGTGATTGATGATGGTTTACTTTCAAATTAATTAAGAAAATAAAAAATATTGTACAATTTCTTTTAGTTTTATTTTGTTGTATGAATTTATTTGCTAACAGAAACTTAAATGATCAAGTCACGATAGTTTTTTTTTTTTGTTGTTTTCTATCACATTAGCTTTTGCTTTTAACAATTGAGGCCAATTAAAATATAGCAAAAAACAAATACTTAATTAAACATAGACACATTATCAAATATTAATAAAGTCGACTGAAATTATACTATTTATTTAAAAAAAATCAATTTAAAAAAATTAAACCTCATATGTCGAAGTATCATATAATAACTTAAATCGCATAAAATTGATTGTCTTTAATTTTACATTTTCTTAAAAAAGTATCCTTTCTTATAAAATTATATGTTCCTAAAACAATTATGTACCTTTTAAAAATATAGCTTTTCTAAAAAAAGTTCCCTTTATTAAGAAGTTGCTTTCTCAAAAAGTAGTTTTTTAAAGTAGCTTTTCTTAAAGAAGTACATTTTCTGAAAAAAGTACCTCTTCTTAGATTAGATTAGATTAAGAAGGCTCTACGCACTGCGTCCAATTTCATATTTTCTGCAGCCCATGGTTGACCTAAAGATTAAGGCTCCTTATAAGGCTAATTACCCTATTTAGCATGAGATACCATATGTCCCTGGGTGATACAGTGTATCATCCATGTACAACGGTTTTTTTACCACTTAGTTTTGGACATTCACAGAGAATGTATTCTGCTGTTTCCACACCCTCTTCGCAGAAACTACTTGTGTCTGTAACAGGCTGACCTTTCATTCGTAGTTGATGTCTAGTAAAGAATCCCTAAGTCCTTAAGTCCTTTTTATTAAGGGAAATTTATCTTTCAGATTGAACACAGGATGGAGTTATAAATCTCTTAGCTTTCCGTTGGCCGGGACTTTTTTTATATTGTTCGGCAATTTGTGATTCCCTCCACTCCTTAATTTTTTTCTTGAGATATCCTACCGGAACACCACAGAATGGTTCCGGACCGATGAAAGGACGATGGACCCCTCGATTGGCTAGACAATCTGTTTGTTGCATCTTTGATGCAATCCAAAATGAGTTTAGACGTCACGTTGTAGGATATAATTGCCCTCAGTGTAGCCTGACTGTCGGATAGTATGTAAATGAGTGCCCTCTTTGTCTTTCTTCTAAGACATTCAGTCACGCATACATAAATAGCGAAAGCCTCCGCTTGAAAAAAGGACATGTATTTTCCATTGGGTAAGGCACGTTGAAAATTTGGACCGAATATGCCCGCGCCCGTGTCCCCATTTAATTATTTTGAGGCATCTGTGAACTACAGATGAGAACCCTACTCTGGTTCCCAGCCTCGTTCCAATATGATTGTTTTAAATTCTCTGATAAATATTTTTCTTGGTAGCATTCTGTCTGTAACCCTCGCTACCGGGTCATTGGCGAAGAGTCTTGTGACTCTCAAGTGACTCTTCAGGTCACCGTTCTTCTTGTTACCAAAATCCTGAATTCGTACGGCACTCATGCCCGCGTCTTTGATGATCGAAATATGCAGTGGTGTGATGTTAAGCACAACACTTATAGCTTCGGTTTGGCAAGTTCTGTTCGCACCGGTGATAGCAGTACAGGCAAAGCGGTACACCCTTTTTAGGATTGCCTTAGCATTCGATTCTTCAACCCTTGGCCACCATGCAAGAGCAGCACAAGTAACATTAGTGGTGTTTTAAACCCCACGTTAAAGCACATAGCCTTTGACAGACGTATAATGCCCTGGTGTCCTTTTTGATAATTTGATCTAAGTGGATGTTCCATGTGAGGGTAATCCCAAGATACTTAACTTTGTTCAAGAATCCTATTGTCAAGCCGTTCAGTCTTGGTTTCTTAAAAGCCCTCAGTTTCTAAATAGAATGAATATTCCTAAAAAAAATACCTTTTCTTGAAAAGGAATATTTTCTTAAAACAGTTTTTATTTAAAAAAATATTTTTTCTTAAGGAGTACATTTTCCTAAAAAATCACATTTTCTTAAAAAAGTATATTTTCTTAAAAAGTGAATTTTCTTGGAACGGTATCTTTTCCTTAAAAGGTATATTTTCTTAAAAAAGTGCATTTTCTTTGAAGAGTATCTTTTCTTAAAAAGTACCTTTTTAAAAAAGTAGTTTTTCTTAAAAAAGTACCTTTACTTAAAAAAATTCCCTTTTCTTATAGAAAATATTTTCTTAAAAAAATACTTTTTCTTAATTAAGTACATTTTCTTAAAAAAGTACATTTTCTTGAAAAAGTATCGTTTCTTAAAAAATACCTTTTCTTAAAAAGTACAGTTTATAAAAAATTTGCTTTTCTTAAAAAAATTACATATTAGTACCTTTTCTTAAAAAGGTATATTTTTTTAAAAAGAGCACCTTTCTCAAAAAATTAAATTTTTTTAAAAAGTACCTTTTCTAAAAAGTACCGTTTTTAAAAAAAAAAATTTTTAAAAAAGTATCTTTTCTTAAAAAATACCTATTCTTAAAAAAGTACCTTTTCTTAAAAATGTACATTTTCTGAAAAACTACTTTTTCTTAAAGAAGTTACCTTTTCTGAAAAAATTAAATTTTCGAAAATAGTATCCTTTCTTAAAAAGTACCTTTTATTATAAAAAGTAATTATTCTGAAATATTACTTTTTTGTAAGTACTTCTTATTAAATAAGTAATTTTTTTTTTAAAGTAAGTTTTCTTACATATGTACGTATATTTTCTTAAAAAAGTACAATTTCTTTAAAAATTGCTTTTTAACGTACCTTGTTTTAAAAAATGCCTTTTCTAAAAAGCACTTTTTCTTAAGAAAGTACTTTTCATTTTCGTAATAAAGTAAATTTTTTAATAAACTGTACGATATGGTTGTAAATTCTATGGCTTTTCAGATTTAATTATTTCATAGGCCTTTAAATGATAAATGCTCAAAATGTACAAGCCCCTTACTCGAACTCTTAAGGGCTGTGCCCTTAACCTATTTCACACATTTTTAACAATTCAATTAATTATAAATATATTCGGTTATTCACACTTATTATAAATATAAAACAAACTTTGAAAATTTGAAATAAAAATAATATGATTCGTCTCAATACTGCTAGCCGCATGTCTACGAAAAACTTCTCTAACAAAATTCCAAGCTATTAGAGATTCATATGAATGTACTCATACAAGCCATAGTGGCTGGTTGCCTTACTGGCAACCTTCAAGTGCATTCAGAGCAATACGTGTACAATTCATTTGAGAGTCAAAGCAATTGACACTTTTTTTTGTGTACAAAATTATTAAAACAACATTGTATGAACCGAACACAAATGAAAACTATGGTTATTGAATGTTTAAACAACATCGACACCAGCGCAGCACTGGCTGGGTGTAAAAAAAAAAAATACAAAACTGTAGCACGTTTATTAGTTTAAATGAGGTGCAATCAAAAATTTACTATACCAACTAAAGGCAGAAAGACATAACAATAAAAGTTTAGGTGGAATACAAAAGACCACTGCTTATGAATACATATGAATGCAACTTACTACTGCTGGATGTACATCCAGCCCTCGTTTAAACAAGAACTTTACAATTCAGAAACCAATAATGTTATCTAATAGAAATGCGTATAGTACAATATTAGAGTTTCTAGGAAACTCATACTCTTATTCTACTTTGAACTCTCTCTTAACATTGAATGAATGCATTTTCTGTAATTTATTATTAAATTATCACAAATGTTTCTGATTAAAAAAAATCATTATTAGTTGTCAGAATGAGAAAAATGTTTTTTCGAGCAACACTTTCGCAAGAGGTATCAAAGTTTGCGTAATTTTACACAGATTACGGTAAAAGTAATAAAAAAACGAATTACGTGCCATCTTGAGAGCTTTACTTTTGAAAACGTTTTTACAAATATAAACCGTATGCTTAAAATAATAAAAAAATGAACGAGATTCACATATATTTTATTAATATATTTTATAATTGCAATTAATGTACAAGATAATAAAACTTATAATAAATGACTAAAACTTAAAATTTTTGTGACCAAAATTTGACATTTGTGCTCGTGATTTCAACCTGGTTCAACCTGGTCATCTCTGGAAACAGCGTTAGTTACACTTTGAGTGGCCTCTGTTACCAGTTTAACACATTTTTCCACAGCTTGTGTGTGACAAGGATAGTCAACAATTTCCAAGCTGTTATCTTTTGCCATGATTTGGAAATATGCCGAATATGCCTCATTAGAAATATGCCGAAGAACCGGCGGTAATCCTACACTCGTGCCATATAATAATTTCGGTGTAATCTCCAACAGAGAAGTTAATTTTTGGTGGTTTAAATATTCTGTGTTTAGTGGTATTTTCAGCTTCTCTAGCCTTGATTATTCTTTGCAATGCCAGCTACTGAATGTGTCCCTATCATCAAACAGCATGACAAGTAGATTTTCCGGGAGTGCATTTCTTTCCATAAGCCATCTCGAGTGCGCAATTTTCCAGGTTATTACCAGCCAACGGTGAAAAAGACACCATAATTTCATTATCGGAAGTAGCTAGCTGTTTTCCAATAAGTCCAGAATATTCTTTAGGTCCCGAAGTGCAACCATTAAGAATAAATGACGAAGGGGTAACTCATTGGCATGGAGCATACAAACACACCATTGTAGCGGTATCTTTAAATACTCCCCCAAATATTGAATAACGCCACCCTTCCAACCGCTAAGAGTTGCAGTACCGTCACATCCAATGCAAATCACGTCATCTAAATTCCAACCTTAATTTTCTAATAAAGTTGTGATCGAAGTTAGAATGCCCTTTGCAGTGCCTCGACTTGGCGTTGTGTGACCTAATAAATTGAGTCATGTTCTGCTAAAATTTAGATGTGTTCTTCTAAAATATTTAGTTTAGGTGTCGAAATTAAGGATAGCGAAATATAAGCATGAAAATAACTACTTTTCAAAACTTTGAAGATCGGTAGAACCCTAAAAATATAGTTTCGTTTTATTTTTAAAATCATTTTGGTAATCTGCGATCAATTACGCAAATTTTAGGAGGTCTTGCGTTAGGGAAATCTAAAAAAAAAAAAAAATTTCGGGACAGCCTATTGTACATTTACGGGTGAAAGTTTTTATTTTGTTTTTTTTTTTTAGGAAGTGAACATTTTAGGTAACATCTATTATTTTTTTGGAGACCCCCAGTAAAAGTAAGAGGTGAACATATTTACGGAACATTTTAACCCAAGGAACTCTCGATTTAGTGGATTTAAAAATTTTTTTTTTTTTTAAATAGGTCATTTATAACTATAAAATTAGCTCAAAGCCACATTTGGTTTTTACGTCAGTCTAGGGGAAAAAAGTAAAAACTTTAAATGGCCATAAAATTGGATTGGTAAATCCAGTCAGCGGCAAATCCTTTAAGGGCTGTAATATACTAACTTAATACAATCGTTCTGCATATGACCCAAAAATACTTAACTTTTCATCTACAAAACCTAATTCTACTCCTATGTCCCTAAGAGACTTGAGTTTTCACCTTTATTTAACTTTTCATATAATTACTTTAATGATTGAAATCATTTTCTTTTAAGTTTTTGGAAGATTTAGTATTTTAAATAAGTCCCCCAAAACAGCTAACATTTCGATTAAGCGAGGTCTATAATTTATAAATAAGAAATGATTTTAAAATTTGTAAATAATCCGTATTGAATAAAATTGAATAGTTCGTTCGATTTAACGTCGTCAGAAGCATCCATCTGTATATGAATCAGTGTTAAGTGGCATAGAAGTGCAGTCATTGAATTTATAAATTGAATGATATTTCAAAAGTATTTCAGTCTTTTGAGCTCTATTTGAAACATAAACAAACTTATGACATTTTGATAAATTCAAATTAAGAGCCCCGCCATTTAGTTTTAGAGAAAATTCAAGTTTGTTAACCGTGTAACACGAGACATGGGTGCAATTGCAGTAGCACGAGTATGTCAACGGCCCAGACACTGTCTCGCCACAATTGTTTCTTTTTTCTCGCTCATATTTATATACAAATATATGAGCAGCTGACGAAATAAAGAGTGACGTTGAAATTTTTTGCGATAATGGTAAAATTATAAAAATTTAATTTTCTTACTAAACAACAAATATTAAGGCATTCACACTATATAACCCAGTAAAAAAATAAACGAATTTTTTTTATAACGAGATTTTCTAAATAAATGTTATTAAATATTCCTACAGAGCAATCCCCGCTCGAAACAATACCCTTATGTCAACAATTTTTCTTATCGTCGAGATAGTTGTAAAAACGATTTTCGGAACAGTCTTCAAGCGCACTGCGATTCGACTTTTATCTCCTCAATTGATTCGGTACTATTTCCTTGGTGTAGTCCTTTAAATTTATTGAATAGCCAGAAGTCACGCAGAGCTAAATCAAGCGAATACTGGAACAATATGAGCGGTATCGTGTAGTTGTCTGCCATATTTCTGGCCTCTGTTTTGGAGAATAGATCCATGCAAATGACGCCTAAAGCTAAAAAAATATTCCTTGTTTAAATTTTGACCCGGCGCAAGGAGTTCATGATGCACCAAATTACGATAAAACAAGTAAGGAGATTATAGTCGGTCTAGACCGACTATATGATACCCTATACCATGCGTTTAGAAACCCTATCTCTTAGGCCCAACTAACTGGACATAGAAAATAAGCAAAAACAAATTTGAGTGGGATTTTTATTAATTTTTTTGGCTGCAGATATGAAAAAGTTCATATCGAATGCTATATCTATATGGGGACTAGGTCCAAAAATGGACCAATCCTGATCATGTTTGGTAAAGTCTCTTGTATTTTGCAAAAATATATACAAACAAAATTTGAGAAGAATCAGTGCATTATTTTTGTTTTTAATAGATTTAAGTGAAGATCGGGAAGCAGTCTATATGGGTGTAATGAACGCATACAAACCCAATTTGAGTAAGATCGATATGACAATTTGGATCTTATGACAATTTATGTCGATTTCATAGGGGTAATTTGTATGGGGGCTAGGTCTGAACATGGACCGATTCTCACCAATTTCAATACCGTTCATCCCATGTTCGATAAAAGCTTATATACCAAATTTCATCAAAATATATTCATATTTGCGACCTGCAGTTTGATTACAAGGTTTACATGGACACACAGACGGACGGACGGACATTGTTAAATCAACTCAAAAAGTGATTCTTATTCGATCGGTATAATTAAAGATGGGTCTAGGTCAAATATTTTTGGTTGTTACAAACAGCAGCACAAAGTCATTATACCCAAACCACATAGTGGTATAGGGTATAAAAACTAATTTTTCAATGACTTTGGCCTATTCGATCTTGCTTCACCTTTCGAACGGGTCGCATGCATAGATCCAAGACCCATTACATCATACAACACATTTTTTTGGGGGATGAATAATTCCTATAAAAATTCCCAGGAAAAATACAAGATAAGGGGTTAAAATATTAAATAAAAAACCCCATTAAAATATTAAATTAGGTGTAAAATCACAATTTTACCTAACATTGATAAGGGACGGGGCTGCACGTGTTAAATAAATATTCATCTTTTCAGTGATATAGCATGACCAGATGACGTTCTCGTCTTTGGTAGTTCCCAGTCAAATTTGCTACAGAACACATTTAGAGAACATTTTAACCCATTAAACGCATGTTTCAGGATAGTTTTTGGTATTTATTGAAGAAGGTACTTAAATGACCCATGAAAATTGTATATGTAGGGTTCAAATATTCTATGAAAAAATTCCCCCTAAAATTCAGGGACATTCGAACTCAGAATTTATGTCGGTAGAACTTTTTTTTACGTCTTATTCCAAACGGTGTTGCCCAAAACAATTAGAACTTAAAATGCGCCTAAAATTTTACTGTGTTCACACAGGACCAAACGCTTTGGAAGTTTTACTATAATAACCTAATACTATCGTTCGATAGAAGAATCTTCCACCCCCAAGACCATAACCATCATTTTATTCCACATTGCTATTCGTAATGATGCGTGTCATTTCATTCTGCTAGTCACGAAGCATTGTTTCAGAGATATTAAGGCGACGCTCTCTTTCAAACAAAAATTTTGTGTTTGTAGAACCTATCGAGATTTGATATGTTTGCGGCACACAAAACATATTATAAATCGTGCTGACTGTTCCTTTTGAAATGTCAACATTATTAGGAAGATCTGTACTTCACAATCGCTGATTTATCAGCACCAAATCTTTGATTGCCCTTACGGAGTACTCATCAGTTGATTTTTTTCTCGTCCGGGCATTTTATGTATTCAACTATTCCTTTGCGGTCTTGGAACTGTTTGTACCATTTTTAAAATTTTTTTTGTTCATATAAACTAGTCACGATTGCCGTCTGCAACATTCTCAAAGTTTCAATAGCAGAAGTTTGTTTCTGCAAACAATACAAGGGCGGGCCAATAAGTCCGTGACATTTCGAACTTCCCTCGTAGTTATATGAAATGCAACACTGCCCCCATCAAATACTACCTGTTAGTAGACTACAGTAAAATTTTCAGCAAGTTCCGTCATTTACTTTGCGTTTAACAGCTGTTCAAAACATGCAACCTCTTGGTTTTTTTAAATAGAAAAAAGTGAATTTCGAGAGTAAAAGTGCGTGAGATTGTTGATGCCATAATCATTTCATATGGCAGTGTGGTTTCGATTTTAAATGATCAGTTGGGTTTAAGAAAGCTATCTGCAAGATGGGTGCCGCGTTTCCTCTCAATTGACCATAAACGTAATCGTGTGACAACTTCAAAATTCCATGAATTGGGCTACGAATTGGTACCTCATCCACCATATTCTCCGGATTTAGCCCCCAGTGACTATCTCCTATTTCAAAACCTAAAGAAATGGCTCGGTGGAAAGAGCCAACGATGAAATTATAGATAAAAAATGCCTATTTTATGGACCTCAAAAAATCCTTTTTTTGGAAGGGATACAAAAATTGGAGAAACGTTGGACCAAGTTATTGAGCTAAAAGGAGATTATGTTGAAAAATAATTTTTTTTAGCAGAAAAAACTGTGTTTCAATCTAAAAGTCACGGACTTATTGACCCGCCCTCGTATATATAGGAATAAATTGGTTCACTATTGAACCAATGAAGATATTGCCATGAAATTTGTCACAAACGTCAAAACCAGTGCTGTCAACCTAAGTTTAAATTGAAAAGTTACCTTTTCATTTAAACACAGTATTACATCGAGCGCTCAGGTTGTGGTGATTCATCGACATATTGGACATAACTTTTTTGCTGGGACTTAAAATCATGTGAACATTTTCTTTTTTCTATATAAATGTAGGCTGTAGTTGTACAATCATGAATGAAATAATTAAACTCGTATTTACATATACATAACTAAATGTACAATGATATTAAGTTGATCAGCATCGGTAGCACCCATCATTAATTTAGTTAAACGCATACGCAACACATTAAATACACACTCACTAACTACACAACAACTACAACTATATGTGATGATCAGGGACACATATTTTTGTTGTTGTATTGTTATTGTAGAACTACAGCATGTACTTGTTGTCATCATTACATGTTCAATTGGGTTCACTTCCTACTTTGAAATGTCTAACAGAGAGAAAAAAAAAAAGAATACAAATTCAAATTTGTTTTCTATCTACAACCTCTGTATTTGATGAGTGTTAGAAAACAGATACATTGTTGTTTAGATAACTCTCTTGTTTGTGTGGAATTTTACAATCTTATGGTATAAAAAAAGCTTCATCAACGGAAGTCATCTTGTTTTGTAAGCTATTTATTAGTTTATGTTATTTTTTTAAACAGACAAAAAAATTCAAATTATGTTTCTTATCAGTGAAATTGCATCACAAAAAGAAGAAGAAAAAAAGAATAATGTAAAGTACTCTTCTTCAACCCATTTCATCAAAAATAACTGAAGGCTGTTTGTTGTTGTTATGTACAGGGTGTTGCTAAATGAATGTAAAGATTGTAAAAAGAACGACTTTACGTTACCCTAGACTAAAAGTCGTAAATCCACTAATTGGATATAGAAAATAGGCACAAACCAAATTGAATATTATTTTTATATGGCGACTAGGTGGAAAAATTGACCGATTAAATTTAAGCGAAATCGATGCAATATTTTTGTTCTTTGATTGATTTTATTGTTGTGATTTCCTCATAAACAACTTATCATTTAATGTGGCACAGTGCTCAACTAGAAATTTCATTCTTTTGCACTTGAAATTTTTTCGCCAAAACTATTCTAATAATGATCCATTTAGAAGAATTCGCTGTGTTTCAATAAACTTTACAATTTGGTTGATTGTTCTTCTAATGTCGCAAGATATTGTATATAAAATCCTTAATTTAATATATTTTTATTATAGTCTGTAAGGAATACTCCCAAAGTTTTAAGATAAGATATATATAGCAAACAGCTATATATTGTGGCTATGACTAAGAATGGTCCTACAGCGTTTATTTTTAGGCTACTGCTTATCGGATGTAATAAGCATACACAAACCAAATTTGACCATGATCTATATGATAATTTGGATCTTATGGCAATTTAGGTCGATCTCTGAACATGAACATGCACCGATTGTCACCAATTTCAATAGCGTTCCCGATAGAAGCTTTGTAACAAATTTCGTTAAAATATATTTATATTTCCAAACTGTAGTTTGACTACAAAGTCTACAAGAACACAGGCCGACCGACAGACAGAACAACAGAAGGCAGAAAGACGAACGGACATCACTAAATCGTCTCAGAAAGAGATTATAAAGTATGACTATTTTAATCAAGGAAGTCTGCAAAAGACTTGAAATCAATTTACACAGGAAGGCAGTATAAAACAATTCTGTCTAGACCGTCTATGCGATACCCTATACTAGAGGTCTGAAACTATCGATAGGCGGCATCATCGATAGTATGCAATAGTTTTTAGTGAACCATCGATAATAATCGATAGTTTTCGATAGGTTTCGATAGTTTAAAGTGAAAAGGCCGGGTGAAATATTTTATTATATAGTTGATTTGAAATAAAAATCTTTTAAAACTGATTTTTAGTTTGAATTTTAATATGTATAAATATAATTTTACACACACACACACACACACACACACACACACACACACACACACACACACACACACTTATATATATATCGGATCCGATATTTGATGGATTGTCTACTACTATTTGTAGTGCCGGAAGTGGAAGCAGTTAATTTAGAATTTATTGCTTGGCTTGCCGTTTGTTACCAAAACACATTCCTCCGAAGCAGCACTATCACATTCAGCTTCTTCATATGTTTCTGTTTCTAAAAGATGTAAAAAACAATTTGCAATTATAAATATCTAAAGTTTTGTAAATGTACTTACCATTTCTTGCTATCTATCCATTTAAAATATAAAAAAGTGAAAGTTTTCTCTTGATTTTAAAGCGTCGCGTCTTTGTTACCATTCAATATAAAATTGGCGTAACATAGTTGCCATCAACGGCCTTATTCTACCTTTTGCACTATAGCGTTGCCATACACAAAAATATCGAAAACTATCGATAGTCATTTTAGAACCATCGATGGGCGCGATAGTTACAATTCATCGATAGTCACGATAGTACCATCGATAATTTCACTCCACTACACTATACAATTCACTTAGACCAGGTCTCCAACTAATTGGATATAGAACATAAGCATAAACTAAATCTGAGTGATATTGTGAGTAATTTTTTGGACGGCAGATATGACAAAAAATCATATCGGATTCTATATTTATATCATGACCATATTTTTAAAAGCCACTTATTTTCCAAAGTCACTTATTCTTCAAAAATTTTATGTAATTTTTTATGTTTTTTTGATAGATCGGGAATCAGTCTTATAAGGGGGCTACGACTAAGAATTGTCCTGCAGGGTTTGTTTCTGGACTACTTATTAGTGAGTGTAATAAGCTCACACAAGCCAAATGTGACTAAGATATATACGACAAGGCAATTTAGGTGGATTTCATAGGGGTCATTTGTACGGGGTCTAGATTTTCACCAATTTCAACAACAGTCGCCCTTTGGTCATCAAAAGCTTATATACCAAATTTTGTCAATACATATTTACATACCTGACCTGTAGTTTGCTTTTAAAGTTTAAATGGAGGCACAGACAGACGGGCGGACATCGCTCAGAAAGGGATCTAAAGTGATCGGTAGTTTTTGGTAGTGATTGGTAGTTACATCAGCACAACCTCATTGTACCCTGATCACAGAGTGGTATGGAGTATAAAAATTTAAACATAAATTTGAGAATTTTTTTATAACAAAATTTAAAAAAAAATGTTTCAAGACTGTGAATCTGGCTTTAAAACTAAATTTGTAAAAGTTGCAAACTAAATTTTACTGTAGACTCCTCTGCAGTACAGGATCTTAAGATTTTGTTCTAATTTTTATAACTGCAGAGACAACTTGAACTTTATCAGCCTTCTTTTATGAAGATCATCTCTCATAAACTACGCAGTTGGAAATTTCCGATGTTAGAAACACTTCTAATCCTCTAATATCCAAAGAGCATTATGAGACCTTCTGACTTCTGAAAAAACTTAGGATATGTTAGGTTAATAAGAGAGTCATCTACAATATATATATAACAGAGGCACTCCTAGAGGGGTAAAATGTACGACCGATCCTACTTTTTTTTTCCTCCCCATTATTTTTTTCTAATAAACCTACCCGGTATCTCAAATCATTAATAGTGTTTCAATACAAAATGTACATTTTTTATAAATTTTTTTATGCGATTGATGACCTTCCAAAGAAAACAGTAAAACAGAGAGCGACTTGAATGATATTGATGATGATAAAGAGGAAGAAAGCGAACATGATTTAAAGGACAACAGCGACGGGGGAAATTAAGGTCATGCTCATCGAGTACATGTTGTTGGCTTCGAATATGTAAAGAATTACCTTGACATTAAAACAAGTGAATACAGATTTCTTGAAGAAAGATTTTAGGCATTACGTCGCATCTCAGGTAACAACATTTTCCGCATGCTTCGGCTTAACAGATTTTATTGCTACCGATTCTGAAACATGAGAACAGCATGAAGACTATCAGCAAGCACTAGAAATATTGCGTAAATTACATGTTATTCTCGATGTTATCGAAAGAGGCGTAAAACTAATAGAAGACTGTAGCAACGTTTCATGCCGGTAAGAGGAGGAAAAAATATTTTTGTTTCAGGTTGTAGCTAAAAATCTGAAAAATTTTCCAACTAATGATAAAAACAAATACTTTATTGTATATAAAAATATTTATTTTTACGCTTAATAATAGTTCGAATACATTATAAATTGAAAACAGAATCAAACTTTTCGATTGAATAAAAAAATTTCAATTTTGTATGGGAGCCCCCTTAAGGAATGGATATAATGGCTAAGTCTGTTGGAAAAAAATGTTGGAGAGGAAAAATTAAGTGGAATAGGTGATACAATTGACCCATCTAGGGGCATCTCAAGCGTTGTAGGAGACAATTTTAATAAATTAAGGGGTAAAGATAAGGTGCAGTTATGTTTTGAGGAATTGTTGTGGATAAAAAACTAATGGAGGTTGGTCTTACATTTTGCCTCGCTAAGAGGAGTGCTAGGCAGTTATGGGACTTCTTCTTCTATATATTTGTAAATTTTGTATGGGAGCCGTCTTAATGATGGGGGGAGGGAGAGGGTATACATGTTCAAAAAATGTCGGGGGGTGGAAAACTAATGAGAGCCATTCATACGTTTGACCCTTCCAGTGGTATCAGGAGCTGTGGGCCAATTTTGTACAATTTCATAAAATTTTAAGCTTTGTGCGGGAGTCCCCTTTAGGAATGCGAATAGGTGGTAGGAGTAAAACAGTGGCATGTCTTTTGTCAATGTTTTCCTTTTTGCTCCCCCTTAAGCTCGATGAGGAGTTACTTGTCCTCGTCCTACCCGATGCATTTTTTCCCGAACCCACAAAATTAAAGGGTTAAGGAGAAATTCCATGCAGCACTATCGCATATCTAATATGCATAAAAGAAAATTAATTTTAATTTATTTGTTTAACAATATAGTTTAATAATTTAGTCCCCGAGTCATATAATCCACCAGGTTTCTTAAAGTAACAATGTCAATTTTTTCCCAATCTGTCAATATTGCTAGTTTAAGTTCTTTTAGCATCATGTATTATTTTTACTTTGCTGAAGACATTGGCATAAAGGATCCCCCAGAGGTATTCAATTGGATTTAGGTTGGGACTTATGGCTGGTCATTCCAATACCGGTATGTTGTGTGCATTAAAAAGACTTTTGTCAATTGATTGACATGGATCAGAGACATCAGAGACATCCGCAACCTTGGATTGGCTTGTAGCGCGTTTGGCGAGTATATCTTAGATTTCTCCAAAATGTGTGGTAAACAAATAAAACTTTTTCTCGTCACTAAATATGACAGTTTTAAATTCTTCCTTCCAAAATTTGAACTTATCTGCAAATGCGAAGCGGGGGCACCGTTTTGAATTGATTCAGGAGATAAAAGCCGGAAATCGACTTTAACAACTGTTTCGAGGATTTTAAACAACGTTATCTTAAGGGAATTGTATTACAAGGGGATCGCTTTGAAGGCGATATAATTGATTTGTAAGGATAAATAAGATTTTTTCATTTTATAAGAAAAGCCACATTTTCCGCTGAATATAGAATAAATTCGTTTTTGCGTTTTGATGCGATTCAGCAAATCTGTCCTTGTACGTTAGATATTATCTTCCGAATGACTTATACCAGATTATGTTGTTTATTCATAAGATTTTGATTTGTGATTTGACAGACTATAAACTCACAAACCCACGACTCGAAATAATGAAGAGTTTCTCCAATGTTACCTCCAAATTTCTTTAATTCCAACATGCCATCAGCATCGTTGGCCATCGTTTGTTGATTTTTGCAGTGTTGCCAAATTAAAATTATTGTTTCTTCTTCTTCATTACTTACTTTCGAATGCTTAAAATGAAACACCATATAACTTTGACACAACAAATTTGTGGCTTATGTTGTATACTACCGATTTAACAGCAACATGTTGTTATTTATTAAAAATCAATTGCCCTTAGGGGGTGTACTCGTATAACCATCTACACTTATTGTTTTTGTTTTAATATAGAAAAAAACTCATTCTCTTAAATTGACTTGATGATGGTTTGCTTCTACTTCAAGCAACCATTAAATTATGGGTTTTTGCTAATATCTTTCCTCAAAACACGTATCATCAATTTGTAGCCTACGCAAAAAACAATTTTTCGCCTCTATCTAAACCCATTCATAAAACAAAATATAATCTTTGAAAATTGTCATATGAAATAAATACTTGGCTGCTACTGAACGTGCCTCGGCTAATATTTGAGACAGCAGCCCAGCTCTGCTGCTGCTGGTGCTGCTGAAAAACTGTAAAGCTGTGGTGTACACATTAACACTTCAGTTGTTTGTTGCACGTTCGATTTGCTCGTGTGATGATGTTTAGGTGATTTGTACAAGTTTTGTTTTGTTTTTTGTCTCTCCAGTGGCTGTTAGAAATATAGATTATGATGAATTTTGAACTAGTTTCTTTTTTTAAGTCATTATCAATTTGGAACTTTTTTGTTGTGCCGGATGCTGGTAGCAAAAACTATTAAACTTTTTTTTCGTGTATTTCTTATAAATTATGATATTTTAAATTGGGTTTGTTTGTGCACAAATAAAATGTTTAATGGCTTTTAATTTAATGGTTTTAAAATGTACATTTATGCATGTCACTTTGGAAATAAGTACAATATTCATAAATCAGTGAGAACATGGGATTTTAAAAATTAATATTTTGACATACTTATTGTACGTGTTAACTAATTCAGATTGATTAATAATTGATTTTGTAGTTTGCTTCTAAAATTGTAATGGTTTTCATATTGTTTAATTTTACACACAATTTGCTGAATCAGCTGTATAACTTGTAATGCAGAATATAGATCAATTTTTGAAACAAATGTGCCAAGGTTTTTGCTATATTTAAGGTAAAAACATTTGACCTAGAGCCTGGATAATTTCAAACTCAATCATCTTATATATTAAAAGAATTTATGAATAAACTTTGCATTCAAGATTTTTTTCAATATTTTTCTTCTCTCAAACCTCTATAACTAGAGTTCTTGACATAGGTCTAAGAACACTCAGTGGATCAAGCTCCTTCTTTTGAGCTATTAACTGCTTAAATTCGTTGGGTTTGAGGAAAGTTATGCGTGGAGAATCAACTTTACTTTTACTGTACGTTAATTTCTCTTGGCAAATTTTGGTATTATATTATAAAAATTAGTTAAAAACTAGTTAAAATAATAAAGATCGAAAATAAGATTTTTTTAATTTTATAGAAAATAATTAAATGACATAATATTTTTAATACATATTCTATTTTTAAAAATAATTAAATTTGGTCATATTGCTTTATATTACATATATACTACTTCATAACTGAGTGAAGTTTTGAATTTATTTTTTACTTTAGTTCAAAAGTTTAAATTTTTTTATATTGTTTAATTTTACACATAATTTTACAGAATTTTATAAAAAATATCAACATATTTTAAGTAAAATTAAACAAAATAATGATAAAAAAATATGTTTATTTTTGCTAGTGCAACGCGAAATTTTTTATTTCTAAAAAAATTTGTTGAATTTTACAGAAATGAATTTTTTTTTAATTAAAAAAATTGACAAAATTATAGT
Source organism: Cordilura impudica (assembly GCA_963682025.1). Taxonomy (NCBI): domain Eukaryota; kingdom Metazoa; phylum Arthropoda; class Insecta; order Diptera; family Scathophagidae; genus Cordilura; species Cordilura impudica. The sequence goes on along the minus strand of OY821517.1, from coordinate 317,711,682 downwards.
TAGAAAAAGAAGTTTACATATATATTTTCCAGTGCAGACCTAAACAAAGCTTTAGTGGTGATTTGCTTAAAAAAAAAAAAATTCTAGGGAGACTGACCAAATTTTTTTTAGTTTTAAAATTTTAAAATTTTACATTTTTTAAATTCACATTAATGTATGTATCAACAGATACAGTGAGAGAATGCAATTAAAAAAAGTAAGAAAATTATAGTCGGTCTAGACCGACTATACGATACCCTATACCATGCGTTTAGAGACCCTATCTCTTAGGCCAAACCAACTGGACATAGAAAATAAGTTAAACCAAATTTGAGTGGGATTTTTATTAATTTTTTTGGCTGCAGATATGAAAAAGTTCATATCGGATGCTATATCTATATGGGCACTAGGCCTAAAATTGGACCGATCCTGACCATGTTTGGTACAAACAAAATTTGAAAGGAATCAGTGCAATATTTTTGTTTTTTGATAGATTTAAGTGCAGATCGGGAAGCAGCTCTACATGGGGCCTATGAGTAAGGGTTGTCCCATAGGGATAATTTTTGGACTACTCATTAATGGATGTAATAAACGCATACAAACTCAATTTGAGTAAGATCTATATGATAATTTGGATCTTATGGCAATTTATGTCGATTTCATAGGGGTCATTTGTATGGGGGCTAGGTCTGAACATGGACCGATTTTCACCAATTTCAACAGCGTTCATCCAATGGCCGATTAAAGCTTATATACCAAATTTCTATACTCATATTTGCGACCTGCAGTTTGATTACAAGGTTTACATGGACACACAGACGGACGGACGGACGGACACACGGACGGACATCGTTAAATCGAATCAGATAGTGATTCTGATTCGATCGGTATAATAAAAGATGGGTCTAGGTCAAATATTTTTGGTAGTTACAAACAGCAGCACAAAGTCATTATACCCAAACCACATAGTGGTATAGGGTATAAAAATATTGTTATTATTATTATTATTATTATTGTCATATTGTTTTATTTTACGCAAAATTTGAATATTACAAAATTTTGAATATTACCAAAAAAATATCGACATATTTTGAGTAAAATTTAACAATTTGACAAAATTATTATTTAAAATAATAATAAGTTTACATTATATATTTTCTGGGAAAGACATAAACGAAGCTTTAATAATTTTTTATTTCTAAAAAAATTTGTTGAATTTTACCAAAAAAAAAAAAAGAAGAAAATCAACATATTTTGAGTGAAATTAAACAATTTGGCAAAATTATAATTTAAAAAAATATTTAATATATACTAATTATTTTATTTTAATCTCTCTTCCTAGCTCTACCTTCCGACACTTTCTAAAGGGTATCACAATTGGCCGTAAGGCCTTCGAGTGTATTCGCCTTGATATTTTATTAAAAAACTTAAATGTAATCAAGTTGTTTAATTTTACTCATAAAATGTCGAATTTTTTCAAATAAGAAATGAAATGAAAGACTAATGAAATTTTAGTTTTTCGAAAATATATTCACATATATATACAAGGTTGGTCTTAGAACAACCCGACCTGACAAAGAAAACACTTTGCAGAAAATTTTCTTTATTTCTCAAGATAATCTCCTTTTAGCTAGATAAATTTATCCCAGCGATATTCAATAGCTTCGTTATCCTGTTTATATTAAGAACTGCCTAGCTCATTAAAATGTCCATAAGACTTCACTATTAATCGTTGGAAATCTTTTACCATTAGCCATTTTTCAAGTTTGGAAATAGAAAATAATCTGCGGGAGCTAAATCTGGCGAATAAGGTGCTTGATGAAGCAATTCGAACTTTAATTCGTGGATGTTGGACATCGCAGTAGTGGATGTGTGAACTAAAGCATTGTCTTGATGATACAATACTATACAATACAAATGTGGCCTTTTTTCCTTATTTCATCACTTAATCGCTTCAATAACTTAGCATAATACTCGCCGTTGATTGTTATACCTTATACCACTATGTGGTTTGGGTATAATGACTTTGTGCTGCTGTTTGTAACACCCAAAAACATTTGACCTACACCCATCTTTAATTATACCGATCGAATCAGAATCACTATCTGATTCGATTTAACGATGTCCGTCCGTCCATCCGTCCGTCCGTCCGTCTGTGTGTCCATGTAAAGCTTGTAATCAAACTGCAGGTCGCAAATATGAATATATTTTGATGAAATTTGGTATTTGATCTTCTATCTGCCATCCGATAAACGCTATTGAAACTGGTGAGAATCGGTCTATGTTCAGACCTAGCCCCCATACAAATGACCCCTTGAAATCGACATAAATTGCAATAAGTTCCAAGTTATCATATAGATCTCAGTCAAATTGGGTTTGTATGTGTTTATTACATCCATTAATCAGTAGTTCAAAAATACTCCCTACAGGAAAATTAAATTAAATCTATCAAAAAACAAAAATATTGCACAGATTTTTCCCAAATTTGGTTTGTATATATTTTTTCAAAGTATAAGTGACTTTACCAAATATGGTCAGGATCGGTCGATTTTTCGACCTAGTCCCCATTTAAATATAGTATCCGATATGAACTTTTTCATATCTGCAGCGAAAAAAAATTAATAAAAATGCCACTCAAAATGGGTTTATGCTTATTTGCTATATCCAATTAGTTGGACTGAATAGATAGGGTCTCTTAACCGCGGTATAGGGTATCGTATAGTCGGGCTAGACCGACTATAATTTTCTTACTTGTTTTTCTTTTTTGAAGATATTAATCTAAAACTAGCAGATTCCAGCGCTCGAAATTCGAGTGTAATTTCTAGGCGGCTTTATTTTTCAACTTAGCCAATTCATAAACCAACAGTTTTATGGTTTATTATTATTGTGAATAAAGATAACACCTCATTAACAAACACATTAACAAATTTAATAAAACACACATAGCATGTGTATAATTATACCCTATACCACTATGTGGTTTGGGTATAATGACTTTGTGCTGCTGTTTGTAACAACCAAAAATATTTGACCTACACCCATCTTTAATTATACCGATCGAATCAGAATCACTATCTGATTCGATTTAACGATGTCCGTCCGTCTGTGTGTCCATGTAAAGCTTGTAATCAAACTGCAGGTCGCAAATATGAATATATTTTGATGAAATTTGGTATTTAATATTTTATCGGCCGTGGGATGAACGCTATTGAAATTGGTGAGAATCGGTCCATGTTCAGACCTAGCCCCCATACAAATGACCCCTATGAAATCGACATAAATTGCCATAAGATCCAAATTGTCATATAGATCTTACTCGAATTGGGTTTGTATGCGTTTATTACACCCATTAATGAGTAGTCCAAAAATGATCCCTATTGGACAACTCTTAGTCATAGGCCCCATATAGAGCTGCTTCCCGATATTCACTTATATCTATCAAAAAACAAAAATATTGCACTGATTCTTCTCAAATTTTGTTTGTACATATTTTTGCAAAATACAAGAGATGTTAACAAATATGGTCAGGATCGGTCCATTTTTGGGCCTAGTCCCCATATAGATATAGCATCCGATATGAACTTTTTCATATCTGCAGCCGAAAAAATTAATAAAAATCCCACTCAAATTTCGTTTATGCTTATTTTCTATATCCAGTTAGTTGGGCCTGAGAGATAGGGTCTCTAAACGCATGGTATACGGTATCGTATAGTCGGTCTTGACCGACTATAATTTTCTAACTTGTTTTATGTATGTGTTAGTAGCAATTTTAAATGCAATTTACTCAAAATAAAGAAAAAAATTTTAAAATCTGTAAATCTGCAAAACGGCAAAAAAAAAATACCTTTCAAATAATATACGTTTGTCAAAATCGGGATAAAACGGTAGAACAAAACATCGGTCACAAGAAATCGCCCATCCTGTTAATATTTTAGATTACCCCACTCTCATATCAAAAAAAAAAACGCCTTAATCTGGCCTGCAGAGAGAACTGTCTATGCTTTCTTTGAATACAATACTCTCATCTCAATCCACCGTATTGACTGTTCCTTTATCTCAGGTGTGAAGTGGTGGACCTATGTCTCATCCATGTTTTCAAAAAATTGGCTTTATTGCGGTGAAACATCGCCAATACTCTATTGAAGCATCTTCACACCATTATTTATAGTCTCCAAATTTTCGGTTCATATGCGATTTATAGCACTTTCTGAAATGCATATCATTCCAGCTAGCTCGTGCACCTTCAACCGACGATTGTCCGATACCATTTTGTGGATTTTCTTAATCGTTTCTCTCACGGCGTCCTCAACTTGGTCGACCACTACGGTATTGATCTTGTCAGCTCGTACGGCGTCGTTTAAACTTTGTCAAGCAGAGCAGACTTCCCCAGAGTAGAATCTACTTCGGCTTTATTATTTGCTGGACTGAGATCTTTCAAATAAAAGTATGGAATTGCATAACGGTGACTTGAAACTTAAAACTTCGTAAGGTTGCTTTTTTTCACCAAAGTATTTTTTTCAAACTACTGCCGCCATCTGTACGTAGGGTCGGGTTGGTATATTTTTTTTTTTTTGTAATCTAGTGAAGACATGCAAAAATAACTTGATATATTACTAAAAAAACTAAATTTTAATTATGCTGTTTAATTTTACTCATAGTTTGTTGATTTTTTTTTTAAAGAAAAAGAAATCACGAAATTTCTATTGAAATTAAAGACTAACGAAATTTAAATTTTTCATAAAAATATTTTCGCATAAACTTTTATTGAATTCGCAATTTAAAATTTTTATTTTATCAAATTGTCTAATTTTACACAAAATTTGTTGAATTTTTTTTTTTTTTTTGGAAAATTAATTTTTAAAAGTTTGTAAGAAGTCTTTACAGATATGTTTGATGAAATTTTTGAAAAAAAAAAATTGAAATCCAATTTGATGAAATTAAAAAAAAATTTTTCAAATTAAATTATTTTTTACTGGGTGGAGCTCTGCCCTGCATATACCTACAGTAATTTCCTATAAATATTTAGTACGTAGCTTAATATATCTAATGTAGCAGCTTGAAGCTATTTTATTCTTTTAATTTTGAATTTTCTTAAAAGCCCAATAAAAAAAAATTTATTAAAAATTTAGGAAATATACTCTGCGAAGGTGACTTTTGTTATGGAATGAAAAATCTTTATTATTTTATAGAAATCAATTGCATTGCCTTCAAAGAAATCTCCCTCTGATACAATATGCTTACGCTGACGTTATTTTCAATTTCAAAACAGCTTATTAGCCTTCACAGCGCACAGCCATCCGTTTTTATATCCTCAATCGATACAAGGCGGTGTCCATGGAGTGATCTTTTTATTGGTGTTATTGTAATGGCCTGAAGTCATGAGAGAAAGTGAGGTTTTAATCTCTCCGTGACTGTGCGTGACTGTGCATGACTATGTCAAAGTTAATCTTTTTTCACAGCAAGTCTGTCGACTTAGTTTAATATCAATCGGATAAGGGGAAATGGGTTCTAAATCACTCCATGACTGAGCGTGACTATGTCAAAGTTAATCTTTTTTCAAAGCAAGTCTATCGACCAAGTTTCAGATCGATCATATAAGAGGAAATGGGTTAAATTACTTTGTCACTATTTTGACAAAAGATATTTGAAATATGAAAACACCAAAAAGATGTAGCCTAAAAGTTTAAAAGGTATGAAAAATCACATTTTTCTTCAAATCCGCTGAAATGAAAACGCTGCCGTCGCCAAATTAAGAATATGATACCTACAATGTTTGGCATTTTTATTCACATATATATTGTTATTAAGATCTTGAAGTCCAATCGTTGATTTCTCAAAGTTTCTTGAACAAAGTTTTTGAAATAATAAAATTGGAGATTTTGAAATAGTGCTAAAAAATGCGTACCGATTTCACATTAATTTAGAAGGGCATAACAATAGGTGAGATTCAAAATACCTTACATATGATTATTCCTGGATCAGGAGAATGCAAAAATGTTATTGTTGTAAATTATTTCAATATCATTAAAAATGTGAGCTCGATTTTCTTAATCAAGTGGTCTGCGGCGCATATATTGCCTGGGGAACTTGATATAACTTGTTTGTTTTTCAACCGATAATAGATTTTGTTATTTTATTAGAAATATAATTAACTATGGATTATGGTCTATTACTTAATTTAATTGAAGACCAATTATTAATATCAAAATATTTATGAAAAATTATATTTTTGGATAATTTTTACATATAAATGCATATTTGAAGTTTGAGCTCAATGCGCATCCAGAAAGCATTGTCCGATTTGGCTCAAATTTTGGGCACTTAAGTTTTAGATACAATGTCACAATAATAAAATAAAATAAAAACTGACCTAGTTATTTCTTCTACTTTTAATTTTTAAATATTCGATAGAAACGAATAAACATAAAACGATTTGTCTAAAATTTCGAATTTTAAACATTCTTTGCATTTAAAAATATATTATTTCAGCATTTGTGATTAATTAAATTTGGGATTACACTCCAAGGAATGTGTTTGTAAAATACATTCATTTTACGTAATCATCTCTAAAATTTACATCATAAATATATTTTTAAGACATTTTCAAAATATTTTGTTAATAAAAAAAGTTTTGAAAATCTTAAAATTTTTTCTTTAAAACACCCACAACTGTTTGCCGTCGCTTTTTCACTAACTAAACTAAAAACTGTGACATTCATGTGACGTTAAATGAAATTATATTTAACATGAAATTTATGCATTGCAGATATTTATAGCAAACCACCACAGACAGCTATGAAAAAATGTCTTTTTTATTTATTAATAAATTTTTATTTTATACATTGTTGTTGTTATTATATATGATATGCAAATTTATTACATTTCATATTTAAACTTTCTGTAGTAGTAAACGGTTGCATTTATTTTGACATATTGTTGACATGTGACATGTGATCATATGAATACTACAATATGGGTTTATATTTATATATGTACTCACATATATCTATGTTACTACGAGTAACATTTTTAAAAAAAAAAAAAATTTATTATGGCAAGTGGTTTTTGTTAATATTTAGAGAATTGTTATTGTTTTTTAACATTACATATATACTGAAATGAAAGTCAAACTATTTATATTTATAATAAAATTGCATATAGGCTTTGAAAACCAAAATCAACAAAAAAATACTTTGTTATATCTGCATTTAAATGTCATGGAAATTAAACGCCTACAGTGAAAATATGTGCGTTTTATTATTATTTTTTAGACATTTTGCCTTGGTTTTTATTTAAAGTTTATAATGCATTTTAAATTTGTTTTCTTTATATTTTTTTTTGTCTCGTTATATAATTTTATGTAATTAGGTTTAAGAAAAAAAAAATGTATATGTGTATACAAACCAGTTCAATACCTATGCAATTGCAATGAAATGTTCTTGAACGAACATACTGACCTAGAATTCTAAAAAGTTTAATGACAGTGATTGAAAGTTCTTGTAACCACCAGCACCATCATCATCATGATCCACTTGAATCTCATTCAATTTTAAATCATGTCAAAGAAAAAGGAGGATAAACCACACACCACGCTTGTTAAAAATAAAAAAAAAAACACTTGTAATGAATTGGAATTTTTCAATAAAAACAGTCAATGATTTTATTCTGGTTTATTTATTTATCTTTTGTCCTTTAAATTGTTTTTAATTGAAAGTTTTAAGATCTGAAATTCGTGCAGTTAAAAAGTGAAATTTTTTCTTCAAGAGCATTAAGGCAAAAAGGGGTAAAATTTTTTTCACTTAAATTAAAAATATTTAATTTTAAATAAATTTGTCTGAATGCTAAGGAATTTCAAACAAAATTTGTTGAAAATTTTATAGGTTTTAATAATTAAACTTTTTTAAAGGTATTTTTAATTACGCAAAAGCCTTTTTTCATAACTTACATGGTAAACTTAATATTATACTGGTCTTATACGATTATATAAATTAAATAGGATTTAATTTGTAAATATCTCTTTTATCCGTTTAGAGAAACAAAGTAAAATTTATGATTTAGAAAAAAAGTTTTTCCTTTCTTCAGCAGAAAATGGAATTGTTAATAAAATTTTTGTTCAAGAGCTAGTTAAAAGGAAAACATTTTTTAAAAACAGTAATAAAGACTAGCAGATTCTAGCGCTCGACATTCGAGTGCAATTTCTAGGCGGCTTCATTTTTCAACTTAGCCAATTCACAAACCAACACTTTTATGGTTTATTATTATTGTGAATGAAGATAACAAACTCATTAACAAACACATTAACAAATTTAATAAAACACACATAGCATATTTATAAGTTAATGTTGTGTTAATAGAAACTTTAAATGCAATTTACTCAAAATAAAGGAAAAAATTTAAAAATCTGTAAATCTGCAAAACGGCTAAAAAAAAAAATACCTTTCAAATAATATACGTTTGGTCAAAATCGGAATAAAATGGTAGAACAAAACATGAGTAACAAAAAATCGCCTAGCCTATTAATATTATAGATTACTATAATTAACACCACTTTATTACAACCCTATACCACTACTTATAATCACTTTCTCCGAATAACTCTCTGATGAGTTTTGATGTATAAGTTTCTGTCGGCCATAGGACGATTGCTATTGTAATTACAAATTTCTCATTTTCTTAGAAAAGTACGTTTTCCTAAAAACTTACTTTTTCTTAAAAAAAGCACCATTTCTTAAAAAGTATTTTTTCTTTAAAAGTACTTTTTCTTAAAAAATTAATTTTCTAAAAAAAAAGCCTTTTCTTAAGAAAGTACCTTCTCTTAAAAAGTACTTCTAAAAAATACTTTTTAAATACTCTTTAAAAAAACACTTTTTCTTAGAAAAGTACTTTTCCGAAAAAAGTGCTTTTCCTAAAATTATATTTCATAAAAAAGTACTTTTCCTAAAAAAGCACTTTTTCTTAAAAAATTACATTTTCTTTAAAAATACATTTTATAAATTTTTTTTTTCTTAAAAGATCACTGTTTCTTTAGAAAGTACCTTTTCTTAAAAAGTACATTTTTTAAAGTTCCTTATTTGAAACCTTTTCTTAAAAGATTGAATTTTTTTAAAAATCCCTTTTCCTAGTTTTATTAAGGAAGGTGTTTTATCTTTATTTTAAAAAAGTACTTTTAAAAAAAGTACTGTCTTTTCTTAAAAGGTGCGTTCTTTCAAAAAAGAAAATCTCCTTATAATGGTGTTATCTCTTAAAAAAGTACCTTTATTTGAAAAACATTTTTTTTTTTTGCAAATAGTACTTTTAATTGAAAATAGCATTTTCAAAAAAGTACTGTTTCTATGAAACGTACCTTTTTCCAAGTGGACTTTTCCTTTGACAAGTACCTTTTCTTTGAAAAGTACCTTATCTTTAAAGAGCACCTCCAGAAACGAGAAAATATTTACGGATAGTCTAGCGGCTATCAGGGCGATATCCACGGACAGAACTAGATCAGGGACTATGCTCAAGTGTAATGAGGAGATGCAAACTTCTCCACAAGGGGTAGACTTTAATTTTTTGGATACCAGGACACAGTGGTATAATGGGAAACGAGATTGCAGACGAACTGGCCAGGAAGGGTTCTTTACTGGAAAGAGTCGGTTTAGAACACCCAATACTTTTCAACCAGCGGACTGGGCAATCAGTTCGTATGTATCAGTTTAGGAGCAATCTGAGGTGGGTAAATTCACAAAGATATTATGGGGCACTCCCAGCACTTCGAAAACTAGGGAAATTCTTAATCTGAGAAGAAGGGAATTTAGTAGGGTAATCACTGGACACTCTGAACTGGTGTCTCTCTTATACCGTAACAGATGAGCGGAATCGGCCACATGTACAGCTTGCTGAGAGAATGACGAAATCCTAGAACACTGACTTTGTTACTGCACTGCATTTGCAAGAACAAGGTTCAGACATCTATTCATCGACATCCTACCCAGCCCGACAGGTCTCTGAGGAATAAGCTGAGGAACTCTCAGGAAATTTGCTAATGAAACCGAATTTCTAAGTTAAATTAGAGCGCACAACAAGCCGACTTTCTGGCCTAAGTGTATATCCGGCTACAACGGATATGAGCTGTGTATATACATAGCTCCTCTCCTAACCTTCCAGTGAAAGCTAAATTTTTAGTAAAGAGTGCGTTTTCCTTAAAAAGTATATTTTCTTTAAAAAATATCTTCTCTAGAAAATTGCATTTCCTTGAAGATGTAAATTTCTTTAAAAAATACGTTTTCTTAAAAAAGTTCCTTTTCTTAAAAAATTAAGTTTTCTTTAAAATTTACCTTTCCTTAGAAAAGCAACTTTTCTTAAAAAAGTATCTTTCCTCAAAAAGTGCCTTTTCTATAAAAAGTAAATTTTCTTAAAAAAATTGCCATATCTTAATAAGTACCTTCTCAGTACCATTTATTTTTTCAAAAATTAGTTTTTATTAAAAAGATACCATTTGTAAAAAAAAACGGTCTCTTAAAATTTTTAAGTATCTTTTCTTAAAACATTTCCTTTTTAAAAATTTACATTTTTCTTCAGAAGTTATCTTTTGCAAAAAGCATATTCTTTTCAAAATATACAATTTTTTAAAAGTGCCTTTTATTAACATATACCATTTCCATAAATTAACATTTTCTAAAAAAACATTTTTTTAAATTACTTTTTCTAAGAAGTTCTTCTTTTAAGTAAAATAACTTATTACATTTTCTTCAAAAAGTCCCTTCTCTTCTAAAAGCACTTTTTTTCAAAAATAATGTTTCCTGCATAAAGAACCTTTTTTTAAAAATTTTATTTGCTAAGAAGTACTACTTTTTCAAAAAAGTATTTTTTCTTCAAAGTACTTTTTTCTCAAAAAGTATTTTTCTTAATAAAGAACTCTTGAAAAGTGCCTTTCCTTAAAACGTACCTTTTCTTAAAAACTACATTTTTTTAAAAAAGTACCTTTTCTTAAAGAAGTTTCTTTTCTTAAGAAGTACCTTTTCTTAAAAAAGCTTCCTCTCTTAAATAATTCCTTTTTTTGAAAAAGTACAGTTTTGTAAAAAGTGAATTTTCTCAAAAAAGAGGCAGATTATTCGAATCATCTTAAAAATTTAATTTCAATTTAAATTACTATAAAATTTAAAAAAATCCTCTAGAAAAAAATTTTAGTATTCTTCGTATTCCAAAATTTTACTTTAAGAAAAAATTAAAAAATTTCATTTCAATTTCATAAAAATTATAACACACTAAAAAGAATTAATCTTCCATAGTTAGCTCTTAAAGGTTCATGATGATGATTTAAAATTATAAAATTGCAAATGATTTTGAATCATTAAAAAATTTAAAAATATTTATGATCGCCCTCTAAAAAGAATTAATCTATAAATGATTTTGTTGGTCCTATGTATTTTTATTATAAAATACCATTAGGGACATGCGACACTTATAATTGTGGGTTTTATTTCAAACATATGTACATAAAATTTCAAAATATAATAAAAAATTAGACTTGAATCACATAAAATAATTTTTAAAAATATGTTCTTTAAAATATTTTTAAATGGTGACTGATTTTATTTGTTTTTGTTTTTTGTTTTTTTTTTTTTCTTTGGTATTGACTGATGAGAATTGTAACACTCATTGAACACAAAACTAACATATTTGTTTGACTTAAACATTATTTTTGACGTGTTCATTCAATTAGCAGGCCTACATAATTGTTAAATAGAAAAATAGCTTCATACTTAAGAAACAGTTTTTCCAACAATAATAATTTAGATGATATATTATTGTTAAAAGTGTTTGTAGATTTTTTGCATATACATATTTATATTTATACGAGTACACTCATGTTTTATTTTTTTTTTTCATTATGTCGTAATAAATTTTGAAAAATATTGAAAATCCCAATATTTTACAATGTTTTCATGTAAATATTTAGAAAAGGATTACGGTCTTGATTAAATAATCTAGTGTAAAAAATATGTTCTATTTTCTTTTGTATAATCTTAATTATAATTCTATTTCAAGGTTTAGAAGTGATCAAGTGATTTTCAAAATAGATACAATTGAATTGCTGTTAGGTGCTGAGGGATTTAAATTAGTTTTAATGATAAAGATAACATAAATAAACTATCTAAAAAAAATGTTTAGTTTCAAATAACAGAAATAAACATTAAAAAAATAGAGTAAGAAAAATAAAATTAATCTATGTTTACTAAAAGATATTTGTACTACATCATGACTTTTGAAAAAGCCTGATGGGTCCACAATTTGTTGGAGACGACTATTTGATTGTTATCATATTATTAACCATATTTCCATGGGTTAAGACGATTGGTATTTTATATAAAACATTTAATATAAACAACCCAAAAAAAAAATAAAATTTGCAAAAAAAAGTATAATGGGTTAAATTTACTCCAGAGAACTAATTTCGGAATTCCATCAAATATAAAGAAGGTATATGAAAACTAAGAAAGTGAATAAAACAGGCTCGGACCATGAAATATAATTTCAGTCGGCCTTAACCGACTATACAATGCAGAAAAAGTTCATATCGCGGACTAGGTTGAAAAATGGACCGATCCTGTCCATATTTGGTACAGTCATTTATTTATAGCAAAAACATGCATTAACCAAGTTTAAGGAAAATCCGTGCAATAATTTTATTTTTTGATAGATTTAATTGAAGATCGGGAAGCAGCTTTATATGGGGGCTACGAATAAGAATTTCGTAATGAACGCACACAAACCAAATTTGAACGAGATCTATATGATAATTTGATCTTATGAAAATATAAATCGATGTCATGGGGATCGGATTATTGTGTCACTGGATCTATAACTTTAGTGCGCGAAATTTGAGCTAAATCGGACAATGCCTTCTGGACACGCATTGAGTTCAAAGTTCAAATATGATTTTATATGTAAAAATTATCAAAAAAATCGCTTTTCACAAAAATTTTGATATTAATAATTGCGTCTTAATTAAATTATTTAATAAACCATAATCTAGAGTAAATTATCTTTCTAAGAAAACAACAAAATCAATTGTCGGTTGAAAAACAGCCAAATTATATCAAGTTCCCCAGGCAATAAATGCGTCGCAGACCACTTGATTAAGAAAATCGAGCTCACATTTTTAAAGACATTGAAATAATTTACAACAACAATATTTTTGCATTCTCCTGATCCCAAAATGCTCTTATATAAAGTAGTTTGCATCTCGTCTATTGCAATGCCACTCTAAATTAATGTCAAAAAGTACGTATTTTTTAACCTATATTTCAAAATCTCAAATTTTACTTTTTCAAAAATTTTGTTCAAGAAATTTTCCGAAATCAACGATTGGACTTTAAAGTCTTATTAAGAAGATATATGTGATTAAAAGTGCCAAAGATTGTTGGTATCCTGTTCTTAATATGGCGAGGACAGCGTTTTTATTTCAGCGGATTTGAAGAAAAATGTGATTTTTCATACTTTTTCAACTGTTAGCCTACATCTTTTTGGTGTTTTGATATTTACTCCTTGATATATGTTCTCAATCCTGCAAATTAAGGTTTAATGGAAACGCTATAAATTGTCCCCCTTTATGGTCAAAAGTCAAATTTAAGGATATTAATATTTTTTAAAACAAAATATCGAAATAATATATATTTGTGGAAGGATTTCGATAAAAGTTGTTGATAATATTTTAATAATCCTAAAAAATAATATTCTCGAATTATTTTCTAAAATTAACCAGTGGGGTAATCAAAATGTCCTAGTTTTAATTTTTTTTCTCAGAATTATTATATTCTTATAAAGGTATATCGAGGGTTTATATTCAAAAAGTGCTATCTACATTTGACAGCAATATTAATTTTTGATTTCGAGCTGCTCTCTGATATAACTGTCAAAAATAATATTAATTTAAATATAACTCATGATTAGTACGACTATTTCTTAACAGATCTTAATCAAGTGGTCTGCGGCGCATATATTGCCTGGGGAACTTAATATAACTTGGCTGTTTTTCAACCGATAATAGATTTTGTTGTTTTATTACAAAGATAATTTACTCTAGAGAATGGTTTATTAAATAATTTAATTGAAACGCAGTTATTAATATCAAAATTTTTGTGAAAAATTATTTTTTTTTTATACTTTTTACATATAAATTCATATGTGAACTTTGAACTCAATGCGCGTCCAGAAAGCATTGTCCGATTTGGCTCGACCAAAAATTTTTTTTCATACAAACCGCTGTCACCCTAATGTACATGTAAATAATTTCAGAACTCTTGATGTCCTATTCCAGATATTTGAAGTTAAAATTATGTGTTAAAAATTCACTTTATATGGAAGGTGTCACGCCCACCTGAAAAATAAAAAAAATATATATGGCCTATTTTTCCTTCCGACCTGTAGTTTTTTTTTTCCAGAAAATGATCAGAAAATGATCGGTAAGAGATGGGTCTGGTCAAAAATTTTGTTAATTACAAACATCAGCACAAACTCATTGCAACCTCACCATATAGTGGTATAGGGTATAATAACCTATATGAAACCTATATGTCTCTTATCACTTCTGAAGAAATATTAAAAAATAAAATTTGTACCAAAATATACAAATTTCACAATGAGGTTCAAGTGAGAGATATTTCGTTGACCTATCTAACGGATTTAATTTTACGCCCAAATATTGTAAATTTCTCAATTAATTGGGGTTTGAAGTTCGGAAATACTTCAATTTTCCTTTTAAAATCACAAAAAAGCTTTTGAAACTAGTAATTTTTACCACCACATTTTTTTGTAGGCTAGTAATCCTGAGAAGTGATTTATCTGGTTTTGTGAAAATAAAAAATTTTATAAATGTATTTTTCATAACCAAATGTTTTGGATAAAATCGATTTTAGAGTCCCCGTGGTAATATTCGAAAAATCTGTGAAAATTGTCACAAATCTGTTGAAGCATAAGAATTAATATTCCCTTTTAGAGAAGCAAAAATTAAAAACAAAAACGATTTTTGTGAAAAGCCTTAGTGCAAAAGTGTGACCGCTATGTGGTCAGGGTATAATGACTTTTTGCTGATGTTTGTAACTACCAAAAATATTTGAGCTAGACCCATCTTTTATTATACCAATCGACTCAGAATCACTTTCTGAGTCGATTTATCGATGTCAGTTCGTCCGTCCGTCCATCGTCCGTCCATCTGTCCATTAATCAGTAGTCCAAAAATAAACCCTATATGACAATTTTTAGTCATAGCACTCATATGAAGCTGATTCCAGATCTTCACTTAAATCTATAAACAAAAATATTGCACAGATTTTTCTCAAATTTGGTATTTACATATTTTTGCAAAAAATAAGTTACCTTACCAAATATGGTCAGAATCGGTCTTTTTTATATTCAAAGCCTACAAAAAAAAAAAAAAATAATAATGGCACTCAATCTGGTTTATGCTTATTTTCTATATCCAGTTAGTGGGGTCTAAGAGAAAGGGTCTCTAGTCGATCAACGGTTTCATTGATCCGCTCTTTTAATATTTGGACTGTCCTTCGTCGCCTCCAACGGTAAAATAGGAGCCATAGTTCATTACAAACCTAAACTGAATATAAGGGTATAACTAATTTTTGAGTAATTGGCGCAACCTGCATATTTACACTTTATTGTCTATCAGTGGAAGTTCGGGCAGATGAATTTCATTTTTAAAATGCCCAT
Source organism: Cordilura impudica (assembly GCA_963682025.1). NCBI lineage: Eukaryota > Metazoa > Arthropoda > Insecta > Diptera > Scathophagidae > Cordilura > Cordilura impudica. The sequence continues at coordinate 317,695,998 of OY821517.1, read as the reverse complement.
ATGTTGGAGATATTTTTTGTTCGCATTTCTGTTGCATTCGATCCTCTCCCAACTGTCGATATAATTTTGGAATATTAATTTATTTAGAATTTTGGAGTCTTTAAGACGACCTTCCCGCTTGAACCAGATATTCTTTTTACTATAATAGTTTTTTCTACTAATTTTTCTGTCTCATAAATATTCCCAAGAAGGCAGACAATATAATATTTTGTTTTGTACGGACTTTTTTCAACATTTATTTACGTCGCTCAATTTCAAGTAGCAACATTTTAGAATTGACAACATTTTAGAATTAACAACGTCAAACTAAATTTTTTTTTGCTCACATAGAGCTTACGAAAGGGTTAGCTGTCAAACGAACTGTCTTATTGCGTTCACTTGTTAACATTTGTGATCAGTATTCTCTGGCAAATCATCATGACTAGAATCAGGCTTTAGCAACGCTACCAAATTATCGAAATTAACTTTGCAAATCAGTCGTCGTTTCGCACAACTTGTAGATGACTTCGTGATTTTTATGGCATACAAAATTGTCCATCTAAGCCAGCCGTCCGTCAAACTGTCGATAGATTTCATACCACGTACTCTCTAAATGATGCATTAACACCAACACGTCAAAGGAATGTGTGTACTGAAGAGACTATCGCCGATGTTAACGAAAGCGTGCGGGAAGATCCAAATTTATTGACTCGTCGTCGGTCGAAGGAATTGGGACTCTGTCCCTCCTCTACCTGCATAATTTTGCCCAATGATCTTGTGCTACACTCATACAAGATCCAGCCGGTGCAGAAAATAAAGCCATAAGACCATCATATACGTCGTTCTTTCGCCGATTGGGCCCTAGATGAAACTGATCCGATGTTTGGCTTAAGGGGTTTATTAATAAACAAAATTTCCAAACATGGAGTGAGTCCAATCCACAACAGACCAAGAGACTTCATTGCATCCAGAATAATGCGGTTTACAGCCGGAGCTCGCGTTACGGTCACTGGAGATCGTTACGCAACTAATCCGGGCGAGATGCAGTTTTAAAAGGATAGCGCTACGTGTCATACGGCGACCGCAACCATCGACTAATTGAAACCAAAATTTGAAGACAAGTTCATTTCAAGAAATGGACCAGTCACTTGGCCTCCAAGGTCGTGGTAATTGTCACTTCTCGATTATTTCTGGTGGGGCTATGTGAAGTCATTGGTTAATGCAACAAGTGATGCCTTGGAGGCAATCACTAATCGTGTTATTCGTGAGAAACGGCCAGCAATGCTCAAAAATGTGGCTGAAAATTGTACGTTCAGAACACGCTTCGTCGAGAACAATTGCGATGGCCTTATGTTCGTAGTCATTTTGAAATGTTAATATCATGAGTCGATCCTTCAAATAAAAGCAATTTTTTTTTAACCCTCGGATAGGCAGTGCCCCAAGAGGCGTTAAACGAACTGTGTCGTCTGGCCAGACGAAATTAAGTATGTCCTATTACATTGGTATAGTATTATGGTAGGTGGCCAAACGGTTGTTATGTGTCAGAGTACGTATGTATATATATATATATATGCAAGCAATATTTAATAATGAATATGGTATTCGGATAACTAACCACGCCATAGGTTTTCAAAGCTTGTTGAATATGAGGAAAACGAGCAATGTTTGGATTTTTTGCTCTCTCTTCCATTTGAGGCACAACCAACTGAGTGCATAGTTCAATTATAAAAGCACGTCGCCTGTCGCTTTTCTTGTTAGGTGCCAATTCGTCGTGAATGATGAAGGAAGCTAATCCAGATATGTCGACCATATTGAAGAACATAGCTAGTGGCCAACGGTTAGTCGAACGCTTGCACGTATAACTTGTTACCATTTGATCCATTGTATCAACACCTGCTTTGTTCACGTTATAGTCCAAAATTTGCTGAGGCTTAGCTGCAGTGGTTGTGCTATCAACGATATTGGTATAGTGTTCGGTCGAGAGTAAGAATACCAACTTTTTCTTTTTGGCAGCATACGAGCACAAAGCAACATCATTGTTATAGGAACAGAACAATGTACTGTACAATTCGCGGGTTGTGTTTTTATTCAAACGTAATTCATCAGGAATAAAGCGTTTATTTCACCGGACAGTACCCACAAATGATAATCCAACCGACATCAAATTTGTGGCTAAATTCATACCGGTAAAAAAATTATCAGCGTAAACAGTACGTCCACTGTGGTGATATTGCGAGACCAGCTTCATGACAACATTTTCGCCTTGATTTTTTCGCGTTCAGTACCTTCCAATTTACCTGTGTAAATTATTCCTTTCAATGGGAAATGTGATTTTGCATCGCAAACCCACCAAACTTTTATGACATATTTAGCAGGCTTAGACGGTATATATTGCGTAAATCTTGTTCGTCCTCAGAAAGGGAATAATTGTTCGTCCACCGTGAGATTTTGATGAGGTTTGTACGCACGCTCAAGGTTAGCCATTAGCATCAACCAAATATCATCTATGGGCGCAGATTTGCTGGTCAATAGACGTTGTGCACGAGTAGCACCATTATCAAATCGAATATATCTCGTAATATGTACAAACCGTTTCAATGATATTGTTCCCCTATAAATTGAATGATTGTACGGAGCCCATAATTCCTTTATTGGTTGTTTATTCGAACCAAAAACGGCAGCAAATAACAGCAAACCAAAATATGCGTACATTTCTTTTTCGTTAGTGCACGTCCATGACTGAATTCGGCTCGGAATATCTGCATTCCATTTTTCAATAACCTCATTAGCTCTGCGATTAGTCTCTCGAACAATTATATCAACTATTTCTGGAGTCATTATTGATCTAAAAATGGCCACAAGATTGGCGACAGTTCCAGGCAGAGGGTCACAACGTTTCGTTCGGAGAATGTTATGCTCACGTATACGACCTACAACCGGAATTGCATTGAGGGACCACTGTTTACCATCTCCCGACGTATATAATTCACCACCTTGCGTTTGTGCAACAGCTACGGCCACAGGCAATGGATCTTCTTCTACATCTTCCAATTCCGAGTCACCTTCATCCGAGTCTTCGCGAATGTCATAATCAACAACGCGCTCCATTTCCACATCAGATTCGTCTGGTACAAAATCCTCATCAAACAAAATCTTCGTCCACGTATTGATCTTCCTCATCGCTGTTACTCATTATATTGGCAAATCCGCGAGGACTGATGGACGACCATGTCCATAACATCAGCGTCAGTAAAATATGTATTCATTTCCTACAACAGCAAAACACAAATAAAACTTTGCCACACAATAAAAATTTTTTTTTTGAAAAGCTCACCCAATTTTTATAATTATTTCTCAAATACTCAAAAAATTAAAATAACACTTCTCGAAATATTGCTCCGCCCTGAACGAATTTCAAACACAGACTGTAATATTAAAAGCAGCTGCACGCCTCAATACAAACGTTGAAACGAACAAGATTGAACAGGAATCACTCTTTTCCTTCAGAAAACAATTTCGTCTAGCCAGACGACACAGTTCAAATATGAAGAAAGTGACTTTATTACAAAAGTTACTACTACCAACATGTAGACAATTTCTCGATTTTTTACCGTTATTTAGAGCAAAACGAACCTTGAAAAGTCACGAGACCGTTTGCCGATAGTGTGAAGAGGAACAAAGATATTTATGAAAAAACAAGCATTTCGTCTGGCCAGACGACATAGTCTATCGGAGGGTTAAATTAAAATTTAATTTTCTGTGTAATTTTATACTATTTCAAAATCGATCAGACATAAAAATGCCCTGTATTTCCAGGAAAGAAATGGTGTTGCTAATAACCCTTTTTTTTATAGAGTTTCTACAATTTTCCACATATTAGTGCCTGCAGTCTGAATATATTTTGGAGTTTATATGGTATGCGACTATTTTAAGAAAACTAGGTGAACATTTAGTAACGTTCTAAAACCATATATAAAATAAATTCAAAAGCAATTAATCTAGATTTTCTAAATTTTTATCAGGCAAATATGCGGAAGGATGTCATTTTCAGTAATGAAATTTTGTAAAAATGTTCATACCCTCAACCGTAGGCGGTTTTATGCTTGTAACTACAAAAATTATTCGAAGCACTTTCTGAGTCGATTTTGTGATGTTCGTCCATCTGTTTGTCCGTCCGTCTGTGTGTCCATGTATGCGATGCCTATGAGATCGACTAAATTTGCGTTTTGTGTGCGTTTACTACATCTATTAATCAGTAGTTCAAAAATAAACCCCATATCGCAATTCTTATTCGTAGCCCCCATATAAAGCTGTTCCCGATCTTCAATTAAATCTATACGGAAAAAATTATTGCACAGATTTTCTCAAACTTGGTTTGTGCATTTTTTTGCAACAATTAAGAGAGTTTACCAAATATGGTCAGCATCGGGCTATTTTTCGACCTAGATAAAGAAAATAATAACAATGCCACTAAAATTTGGTTTATGCTTATTTTCTATAACTAATTAGGTGACCTTAAGATCCCCTCTCTAAACGCAAATGAAATTTTATATTAATTTAAAAGAAAACATAATCTAATGTTTTGCTCTACCGTTTTATCCCAATTTTGACCAAACGTATATTATTTGAAAGGTATTTCTTTTTAGCTGTTCACCAGATTTACAGATTTTAAAATTTTTTCCTTTATTTTGAGTAAAATGCATTTAAAGTTGCTACTAACACATACATAAAATTATACAATGCTATGCATGTGTTTATTAAATTTGTTGATGTGTTTGTAATAAAAATTAGTTTTATCATTTGATTGATTGACCTTTAGGGTCTTTATTTAATGAAAAAATAAAATTTCTTCGAATTTGCACTCGAATTTCGAGGGCTGGAATCTGCTAGTATAATATTATTATGACAGTTTTTTAAAAATTTCTTTTCTTATCGTGTGTGAAAATTTTAAAATTTTTCTTTTGTTCATTAAAATTTAATTTTTTTTAAGTAAATATTTATCTATTCAAGTTTTATACTATTTAACTCTTTATCTAATTTTATAAACAATACACTATCATAGTTTTGGTGTGGTATTTGTATAGGCAATATTTGAGCAGCTGACAGGTTCGATTCCCGCTCTGTGAATTCATCATTTCAGTTGGAAAAGCAAATCTTTGATATTTGTTATTATAATATTTAAACATGGGTGTTTCCATGGGTGCTAGCCAACCTTCGATACAAATATCAGCTGTGAAATCCGTTTTCCTTGAGATTCATCACAAAACTAATAATTTCCATAAATAAAATGAATCATTGAATTTTTTAATAATTTTTGAAAGCATTTTTTTGTTTTTTTTTTTATTTTACTATTTGACACTCAAACATTAATAATCACTTTTAAATCTATTTTGAGAAATTACCATCAAACTCAAGACAAAAAAGATTGATGATTTTTTTTGATCACCACAGCACAAAACTTTATAAAATTGAAAGAAAAGAAGAAAAGAAATACTCGTAGTAACAACAACAAATATCAGCTGAAAAGTTTATTTTGTTTGTTTAGATTTTCTTGTATTTCAACACTTGGAACTGATAAGAATTTCTGTTCAAAAAAAATTAAGAACTAAAAAAAAGTTTAATAATGATCGATTACTGTTTACGAAAACATTTTCACTTTTTAATGCCACAGTTTTCGCCAGCATTAAAAACGTTTCAAAATATATTATTTATTTGAATATTCAATGTTCAAATGTATTAAGTTTTCAAATTTTTAAGTTATTTTAAGATCAATGAAATATATAAGAATTTTTTGTTTTGTTGTTTACTATTTGGAAAGCACTAAAGTCTTACAAACAAAATTTTTTAAGGTTTAAAAAGCCTTTTAGTTTATACTTTATAATATTTTTTATAGACAATTATGAGAAGCACTGTAATTAAATATTAAATACAATTTTTGAATTTAATACTTACTTGATAATGAGATTTATTAATTTAAAAAAAATATATTTTGGTATCAATAATTTTTTTTATAATTAGATGAAACCCCAAAGGGGCCTACAAACCTGCTGAGATCATAGCTATTTTATTTGAAACGAGAATGTATACTTTAAGTTTAGTTTTTGGTAAAACTTTTGTATTTAGAACTTATAATAATGTTTTTTTATTAGTTCTCTAATGCTGATCCATGTCACAGGTCGTAAAAACTGCGATGATATTTTTCTTCAACCGAATATCCAGTTGGAAATTATCAAGACTAGTCTTTGGTACAATCTTAATTGCATTTCAAAGTCACTACTGGCTTAATGGTCCATTCCTCTTGACAATTCCCGACTCTTTCATATATTCTTATTGCTGAAATTGTTGATATTAGTACGTAGAACTGCCGAATCATTTCACGAGTATCAGCATTTCAGTAGTTAGATAAGCCTCCTTAAAAATTCTCAGGAGCTATAAGTTTAAAATGATAATAGTTCACCAACAAAGAGGTTTTCATATGGGGCACCCGCAGATCGAAATGAAACTTGGCCATGTTACAGAATACGAAAAAAATAAGTAACCTGTATTTTTTAGGGGGTAATAGATATACCAAAAATCAGCAACATACAAATTATACAACATATGAAAGATGTTTCCATGGCATATGTAAAAAAAATATAAAACATGCACGATCATGCTTAAATGCTTCCGTTGTTTAATAAAACCCAAAAGTTTAAGAGGGTAGTTATGCTTTTGTGAAGACTAATTTCAGTTTTTTTTTTATATAGAGGCTAGGTCGTGTTTTAGCCGATTCTCCACCAAGAGACCTTTTATTTTCCATGGCGGCAACCCTTTGCATAAAACATAGGCAATGAGGGTATCAATAATTTTATTTTTATAAGTACATAACCAACGTATATTTAAAAAAAATCAATATTGAAAATTATCGAAAAATAACTTTCTATTTCCATTATTCAACAGAAACAAATATAGTTTTTTGATACCAGGTGAAGGCGTTTTTAAAGCCCTTTTAAGCTGTATGCAGTGGCGACATTTTAAATAGAACGTTTTATTAAAAAAAAATATGAACACACTTAATTTTTTTTTCTTATAACTATTTTTTAGACCATTTTATATATTTGTTAACCATGACGACGTTTATCAAATGGAACCAAAATGTTTAATATTTTCTCAAACTTTAGTACTTCATTGCTTCGACGCAGCCTTGACGATATTGATTTCCGAAATCTTTTCAAACGCATGGAATTCCGTCTTTTAGATTTCTTCCCATAATATATTTAAATTTGTAGTTTTAATAGATCAATTCGTATGTTTAAGTCGCTCCACAGATTATCGAACGGGTATAGATCCAGGGATTGGGCGGGCCATTGTACAAGATCGATTTTGTTGTCACTGAGCCATTTTCATTAAAGAGTGGAAACATTTTATAAAAAAAATAAGTCGTTCCTGCCTGACATACTAAAAATGAAGAAATTTTTATACATTCGCAACAGTACCTATTATGAATTTTTCTACCCTACTTTTTAGAAATGTAATTTTTATATACATTCTGAATAAAGATCATCTGCGAATATAGTCAAGTAATCGTAATTTATAAAAGCACTTTTCCTACTTCTACTAAATCAATGAAGTATTAATATTTATGACTACAACTTATGAATGGCATGTTCTGAACAATATTGTCGACCTTTCATTGATCTAGTTTCAAAAACAGTCTACTTTAGATAAATTCTGAATTAAAAGCAACCCTGCATATGGCAACACTCTTAAGTAACAGTGTTTTTATTTTGCCTTATATTTTCCAAGTTTTCCCAAATTCCCAAAAAATTAAAAGTGTTCACTGTTAAAATTAAAATTTGCATATTAATTACAATTTCAGTATTAATTGCAATATGTCTCAAAAATGACTACAAATCTAACAAACAGAAAAATTTTCGCTTCAAAGCATCATCTCACATATATGTGTAAAAAGTGCAATATGTAGTAGGTACAAACCGTACATCACATATGGCAACTCTTACGAAACTGAGAATAGTGGAAATTAGAAGTATAAATGCAAAAATATTAAAAAATTCAAAAATAACGATTGTTTGTTTGAACAGAGTTGTATCTGCTGAAATTAATACGAAGTAAAAGCTGTATGGTATGAAAACTGATTCTAACCACACTGCTCGTAGCCCTGACTTTAAGTGAGTGTGTTAAAGCAGTGACCAAAAAGTGCAAGTACGAGTGTATGTGAGATAGACGCAGGTTCAAACCTCACGGCCGCCTTAAGTAGAAAAATTTCATATAGAAACAATCTATTCAATTATAAAATAACAATTATCACAATGTTCAATAAATCGCTGATGAAGGCTGAAATGCCACAAACCGATCCGATTAATAAAGTGTAGTTATGAATTTTTGATATATATGCTTTCTTCTTTTCTACCACGCACCATTGAGATAAAAGTGTTCGCATTTTCCACTTATTGAAAGCAAAGCCTTCAAATATGTCCAAAGATGATAACAGAGTTGAAATCGCGAAAGAAAACTTTGATATTTTGTCTAAAAAGAATATTTCAACTACTGTATAAGGGCCGTACAATCTGCACGATTTCTGTTTATATTTTAATATTTAATAAAAAACACCATAAAAAAATCCTAAACTGAATTTTAATTGTAACATAGTGAATCACGACCAATGGGATTTATATGTCCTATTTTTATTTTTTCTTATATTTTCCACATTTCCCAACCGATTTTTTTAAAGCTGACTTGACATACTTTTTTGGTATGATCTGAAAGGTAAGTCTATCCATCTTTCAGACCATACCAAAAAAGTTGGCACTTGTATTTTCAGGACCTAATACGGTGACCTCAAATTCTGAAAATTAACTTTTTTCTAAATCATATTGGGATGTCATTAATTCGGAACCAAAAAATTGAACCAAAAACATTAAAATTTTGATATAATATGGAACAGTATTTATGGTTTTCAGAAACACCAAAATATTTGGAATCGGTTTATTATTCACCAAAATTCAGTACGGGACATATATGTCCAATTGATCGCCAATGGTAAAAAAGATGTTTTATAGTTTTATATTTTTATTAAATTAAAAAATACATAATATTAAATCAACAATTAATTAAGCTATAAATAAAAAGACTTAGAAAAAGGTTAATTCTAAATATCTCAAAAATACAAAATCAATTATGGTAATCTTTTTTATGGAACAAAAAACTTTTTTGCAAAAGGAACATATTGCGTTTATCAGATTTTCCTTTCCATTTTTAGTACAAATTAAAAAAGTAGTAATCGATTCTCTGTGATCTATAATTAAAAATTTACAACAAATAAAACCAAAATTACAGTTATTTATGTAAAAAATAAAAACAAAAATCACTGACTTGCTTTGAGCGGAGTAAATTAGTTGCTCACTAATTTTGACCGTTGACGACCAATGGGATATATATGTATGTCCAATGGAATTTTTCCATGAAGGAATTGAAATGTTGGGTCGTTAAGTACGAATCCACAAAAAAAAAAATAAATAAAAATTATCCAGCAGTTTAGCCTCGGTCGTGAACGGGTAATCAGATTTTCATAAAATAAAATAATAACTAATTTCATACAAAATATACAACCCAGATTTTACGAGGCAGAATAATATCTTTAAAAGCAAATCCAGAGTTTGACACTGATCTTAACACACAATCTGAACAATCTGTATAACCCTTAAGAAGACGGTCACATATGACATGTATCTGCCAGCTGACATAACACTTTTGCCTCCCATGTGATACCGTTTGAAAAATAAATGCAGCATGTCACAATTAGAACACATTCACAATTAGACCATGTTCTATTTTATTATACCCTATACCACTATGTGGTTTGGGTATAATGACTTTGTGCTGCCGTTTGTAACAACCAAAAATATTTGACCTAGACCCATCTTTAATTATATTGATCGAATCAGAATCACTTTTTGAGTTGATTTAACAATGTCCGTCCGTCCGTCCGTCCGTCCGTCCGTCTGTGTGTCCATGTAAACCTTGTAATCAAACTGCAGGTCGCACATATGAATATATTTTGATGAAATTTGGTATATAAGCTTTTATCGGCCATGGTATTGAAATTGGTGAGAATCGGTCCATGTTCAGACCTAGCCCCCATACAAATTACCCCTGTGAAATCGACATAAATTGCCATAAGATCCAAATTTTCATATAGATCTTACTCAAATTGGGTTTGTATGCGTTCATTACATCCATTAATGAGTAGTCCAAAAATGATCCCTTTGGCCCCATATAGACTGCTTCCCGATCTTCACTTAAATCTATTAAAAACAAAAATAATTCACTGATTCTTCTCAAATTTTGTTTGTATATATTTTTGTAAAATACAAGAGACTTTACCAAACATGATCACGATTGGTCCAGCCAAAAAAAATTAATAAAAATCCCACTCAAATTTGGTTTTTGCTTATTTTCTATGTCCAGTTAGTTGGGTCTAAGAGATAGGGTTTCTAAAAGCATGGTATAGGGTATCGTATAGCCGGTCTAGACCGACTATAATTTTCTTACTTGTTTTTATTTATTATTTTTTTTTTTTGAACAAAAAAAGAGAGATACGAAGCTCATGTCTACCATAAATTTTTGTTGGAACGCAAGAGTTATGAATCGCCTTTCTTGACAATGTAGGCGGCATTAGTACGATTAGCTTGTCAGCTGACAAATATATGTCATGTAAAGCCATTTTTAGCAACAGCCTACCCAAATAAACCAGTTCGTCCCAATTTTTATCCGAGTAATTATGTAAGTTTAGCATATTTACAAAACTTTCAAATCCAAACATTTTATGAGGAATGTTTTTACTTTAAAGTTTAAAAAATTAAAACACTTTTTGAATATTTTACATTTTATGTACGCTATTAAACATACACTATTTATAGCACACTATAGTAATAAACAAAAATCTATAAAATATTAAAATTATTACATCAATTAAAACATCATGAGCAATTAAAACGAAATTATTTAAACGCATCCCAAAACAATACAAATTGAATCAGGGAAAGTAAAATTTTTTTTTTTGGTTTTTTGGAAATTTAGTTTTATTTAAATTTTTAATGTCTGCTTTATAATCAGCACAGAGGCCATAACATGAGATTAAAATCAAAACGTCCATAAAATACCAAATAATTGTGGTGTCTGAAGCGTAAAAGGGAATTTTCAACATGTGTAAATTATTTTAAAACACATAATGAGAACCGCAGTAACATTTCAGATGCGCTGCTAGCTGTTTAAATGATTACTGCACTTATACAACTACAACAACAACGCCATCAGATATACATTTAATAGTGTTTAATTGAGTTTAAAGTGTTTAATAATTATTCGGTGCTTCAAACTTACGCTACTTAATTTCACTTTTATTCAAAAACATCATATTTTAATTGATAAAAACGATTTTGAGGGCAGCCGCGGCAGAGATGAGGATATAGAAAATAAATGTGAAGGCCACCCACCCAGCTTTGCTAAAAACATTTTTATTGGAGTTATATAAAAATTATGTTTTTCTTAAATAGATAAATTTAGAAAACACTTCCAGTTTTAATTTAATCATAAAGGGCTTTATGATTATTTTCAATAAAATGTACTCCAAATTGTATTAAAATGATAGAGAAAACTTCCAGAGCTATAGCAACTACATCCCCTGTGAAACACAGCGAGAATAGACTTATTCAAGATTTTTTTTAATTTGACATTTATTGTTTCGAGATAATCAATTAAGAAAGTAACCCACATGGCCATTATCTTGGATACTCCTAAGTGGCAGAGGTCGATACGATAAAAATTAGAAGTCAGAGTGTTAAATTGGGTTTTGAGACACAAAAACAAAATAGTTCCAACTTTATAATTCCCGTATTTATTATCCTGAAACACACAAACAAGTTATGTCAGTTGGAAGCTATCTCCTTTTTTAATAAGTTCTTTTTAAGAAGAGGTACTTTTTAAGAAACAGTACTTTTTTAAGAAAATTTACTTATTTAAGACAAGACACTCTTAAAAATTTTTTTTAAAAGGTATTTTTTTTTTAGAAAATATATTTTTAAAGAACAGTAACTTTTTTAGCAAGAATAACTTTTTAAGAAGAAATACTTTTTAAGAAAATATACTGTTTTCTTAAATATACTTTTGAAGAAAAAAAGTGCTTTTTTAAGGAAATTTACTTTAATGAAAACATACATAATTTTTTAAGGAAATGTGGTTTTTGAAGACAAGGCAAATTTTTAAGAAAAGGTACTTTTTTTAAGGAAAGGTACTTTTTTAAGAAGAGGTACATAAGAAAAAGTCTCTTTCAGGAAAAGACACTTTTTTAAGAATAAGAAGTTTTCAAGAAGGTGCACTCTTTTAAAAAAGTACAATGTACTGTTTTAAGAAAAGCTACTTATTAAGGAAAATGTACGTTTTAAGAAAAGGTATTTTTTTTACAAAAAACAGCTTTTTACTAAAAGTAATTGCTTAGAATAGGCACTCTTTTAAGCAAAGGTACTTTTTTAAGTAAACGCATGTTTTACGAAACGGTACTTTTTTTAAGAAAAGGTCCTGTTTTAATTGAACGTGCTTTTTTAAGAAAAGGTACTTTGTTAAGAAAATTACATTTATAGGAAAAGGTAGTTAAAAAAATAAGTTTTTAAATATACTTTTTTAAGAGAGGTACTTTTCTAAGAAAATGTAGCCTTAACCAAAGGTATTTAAAAAAAATACACTTTTTTAAGAAGAAACAAGTTTTCAAGAAATTACACTCTTTTAAAAAAAGGTTCTTTTTAAGAAAAGGGACATTTTAAAGAAAATATACTCTTAATGTACTGTTTTAAGAAAACGTACTTTTTAAAGTTTTACGAAAATGTATTTTTTATAAAAAATAGTTTTTTGCTAAAAGTAATTTTTTAGAATAGGCTTTTTTTTTAAGTAAAGGTACGAAAGAGTACTTTTTTTAAGAAAATGTACTTTTTTTAAGAAAGGGTCCAGTTTTAATTGAACGTCCTTTTTTAAGAAAATGTACTTTTTATGAAAATATACTTTTTAAGAAAATTTAGTTTTTAAGAAAATATACTTTCTTAAAAAAGGTGCTTTTTAAAGTAAAGGTACTTTCTAAGAAAAAGTACTTTCTTAAGAAAATTACATTTTTAGGAAAAGGTAGTTTAACAGAAATTTTTGTTTTAATGTACTTTTTTACGAGAGGTACTTCTCTTTTCAAGAAAATATACTTCTTTAGAAAAGGGGTTTTTATCAATATGTACTTTTTAAGAAAATGTACTTCTTTAAGAAAATTTAGAGTTTTACGACAAGGCACTTTTTTAAGAGGAAGATTTTTTTTTTTGAGATAAAGTACTTTTTAAGAAATGGTTAATTTTTTGGGAAAAGGTACCTTTTCAAGAAAAGGCACTTTTTAAGAAAATATATTTTTTTAAGAAGATATAATTTTTTAAGAAAGGTACTTTTTTAGAAAAGGTACTTTTTAAGAAATCGTACTTTTTCAAAAAATGTATTTTTTTAATAAAATGTTCTTTAAAAAAATCTCTTTTAGAAATTGTAATTTTTAAGAAATGCTTTTTTTTTAGAAAAATATTCTTTTTCAAGAAAATGCACTTCTTAAGAAAAACTACTTCTAAATATGTATTTATGTGGCACTTTTTAAGAAGAGGTAGTTTAAAACTAGCAAGAGTGTTAAGTACGGCTGGATTTTACCTTTACACTAACATTTGTACTTTTTCAGTATTTATAACTTTCCGACATACCGAGACTTATTGACATGTACATTTTCAAAATAAATTTTTCCTATGAAATTTTTATTGTACAATTAAAACATTTTATTTTATTTCAATGCTTGCTGATATACAAAAATTTGGATTCTCCAGATTGAAGCCGGTAACACTTAACAATTGGCCTTGAATTTAGAAAATTATTTAGGAATTTTTTATTTTACCGATTTTTGATTTTGACAATTTTTGTTTGTGATGATTTTTGATTTAGTCGATTTTCGATTTTCGATTTGGAAGATTTTTGTTTTTGGGGATTTTTTCTCTTTGCAATTTTTGGCTTTGGATTTTGGCGCCACCGCCCATATTTTTCACGGTAACTCACAATGGTAATTAATGTACTTGTCAAAAGTTTCAAGACTGTCGCTTTCATAGTACTTCATATTTTTTGTATAGGATGGGTCTTATCCAACCCATTTTTTACCTGACTCTCAAATCAATATCTGATGTACTCGTAAAATATGTCAAAGCTTTCTCCTTTATAGTACTCCAGTCATATAATATTATACATTTACATTGTATGAGTTGTGCCACGCTCACTGCTGCGATCGCGGCCATTTTCTGTTTGCCTAATCACATGAATAACTTATGGGCTCATGCAAATTCGCACGGCTCTCACTATTACCGTACTCCATATATGTACATGACATTTAACATTTACTTTGTGTAGGAGGTGCCACGCCCATTTATGTGATGCCGCCATTTTTTTTGTCGGACTAATAATAATAGTAGATGACCTCAGACAAATTTTAAAATCTGTCTATTTCACAGAATTCAAGGTATATGATATTGAATAATTACATTGTATGGAGTACTATCATTAATGAAAAGTGACCTCACACAAATTTCAAAAGCTCTCCTTGTCGTACTCCAGATATATGACATTTAGTATATACTTTGTATCGCCTAATTGGCCTCATACAAAATTTCCAAAGCCTATATAAGCTTCAAACAAACATACATACTTTCGCCTTTTTTCATGAAATTTTTTTCTTTCAATGTTTTTTTAATTTATATTTATAAAAAATTTACGAATGTTTGAATAAAATTCATTAAGTTTGAATTTTTAAATAAAATTCATAAAGTTTGAATGTTTAAATAAAATTCAATAAATTTCATTATAAATATTTTTTGAACACGCAGAAGATATATAATGGCTTTGTGTAGTTTTTTATTTGAAGTTTAATTATGTATTTTATGTATGTGTTAGTAGCAACTTTAAATGATTATTATTTGAAAAAAAAAAGAATGTACCAGATGGTGCACATCTCTAAGTATGGTGCACTTCTGTAAAGAAATACCTTTCAAATGGTATATTTTTTGTTAAAATCGGTTGGTAACTGAGAGTGTAGAGGATGTCACAAGAAATCGTCTTGCCTATTAATATTATAAATATAGATGTAAACAAAATATTTGAAAAAGTAAATAATTGGATAAACGTAACACTAAATTATTAAAGCAAAAACACTGAATTTTCAGCATTTTGGGCCATATCTTGGCACAGTAAGTGTACCCAAGTAAATGGTTTATTTTGTGGATGAACGTTATTCCAACAGACAGACAGACAAGCGGAAAGATGGACATCGCTATATCGACTCGAAATGTCATAGGGATCAAGTACCTAGTTACATAATTTGTGGGGTCGCAAATTAATTTTTCGATGTGTTACAAACGGATTGACTAACAAATATATACGCTCTGCACAGTGATGTGGAAGGTATAAAAACGCATATATAGTGCTATGGAGTCTGGCAGTCAGTTTGTGTTGAGCATAATTACATTAGTAAAACAAGTAAGAAAATTATAGTCGGTGTAGACCGACTATATGATACCCTATACCATGCGTTTAGAAACCCTATCTCTCAGACCCAACTAACTGGATATAGAAAATAAGCATAAACCAAATTTGAGTGGGATTTTTCTTAATTTTTTTGGCTCCAGATATGAAAAATTTCATATCGGATGCTATATCTATATGGGGACTAGGCCCAAAAATGGACCGATCCTGACCATGTTTGGTAAGGTCTCTTGTATTTTGCAAAAATATATACAAACAAAATTTGAGAAGAATCAGTGCAATATTTTTCTTTTTTGATAGATTTAATGAAGATCGGGAAGCAGCTCTATATGGGGACTATGACTAAGAGTTGTCCAATAGGGATTATTTTTGGACTACTGATTAATGGATGTAATATATACATACAAACCCAATTTGACTAAGATTCGCATGATAATTTGGATCTTATGGCAATATATGTTGATTTCATAGGGGTCATTTGTATGGGGGCTAGGTCTGAACATGGACCGATTCTCACCAATTTCAATAGCGTTCATCCCATGGCCGATAGAAGACCAAATACCAAATTTCATCACAATATATTCATAATTGCGACCTGCAGTTTGATTACAAACTTTACATGGACACACAGACGGACGGACGGACGGACGGACATCGTTCAATCGAATCAAATAGTGATTCTGATTCGATCGGTATAATTAAAGATGGGTGTAGGTCAAATATTTTTGGTTGTTACAAACAGCAGCACAAAGTCATTATACCCAAACCACATTATACCCAAACCACTCTTTACATTAGCCACAACAATTACAACAACCACCTACAAAATAAAATTAGAATTAATATTTTTCAAAAGATCATTTTACATTTTCATCCAATACCAGGTGGATAGATAATCAATACCACTTGTTATAAGGATCCATAAGAATATATATTTTATTGGGTCCAGATTTTCTTAAAGTTAATACGAACGTTAATTTCACCAATTTAAAAAATAAATAAATAATCTAACCCATAAAAACAAATTTTTATTAAAACTATTCTTTCCTTACGCATATGAATTTTGAATCTCTCCGTGACTGTGAGTGTTTTTCGTGACTATCTTAAAATTAATCTTCAGTCACAACAAGATCGATCGGATGAGGTAAAATGGGGTTTAAATAACACCGTGACTGCGCGTGACTATCCGTGACTGTGTGTGACTATGGCAAAGTTAATCTTTTTTCACAGAAAGTTTATCGACCAAGTTTCATATCGATCGGATAAGGGGAAATGGGTTTTAAATCACTCCGTGACTGTGCGTGACTGCGCGTGACTATGTCAAAGTTAATCTTTTTTCACAGCAAGTTTATCGTCCAAGTTAGATCGATCGGATGAGGGGAAATGACATTTAGATCACCTCGTGACTGTCCGTGACTATGGGTGACTGTGCGTGACTTCCCCAAAATTAATCTGTAGTCACAGCAAGACTATGGGCAAAGTTTCAGATCAATTGGATAAGGGGGATTGGGGTTGCCCCACGACAGACAGACAGACAGAGAGTATGAGTTAAAAAAAAGAGTTTAAGAACTGATTTTATTAATATCGATTAGTTTATTCCAATAAATAAAACTTGAGTTTGGAAACATTAACAGGAAACATAAAATATTTAAAAATCACTTAAAATAATTTTGACGTAAAATTAATGAAATACGCAATAAATATTGAATCTTCATGGTTTATTTATCGCAAAAATCGTATCGAATCCCGCATTCGCTCACTCAATTCCATAGTAAATTAGCAATTAATGATCTTGCTAATAAAGTCATAACAGTAAAAAATCATCACACCACAGTCATTTAAACAAAACAAAAAAGTTTATTTACTCTATAAAGTGAGTGTGGCACAACATACTCTAGCGTATCCATAGATACGAGTACACAAACTTAAGAGCTAACAAAGTGTAGGCGGGATAGTTTTGTGATATAGTTTTACCACTTCACAGTTCTACAACGAAAAAGAAAAAAAGCTCTATCTAAACATCTTGTCAAGAGGATGTGCTGCGCTAAGCATGAACAATTTCCCTAGATGAGAATGATGACGATGACGATCATGTACAATAATGGCTTGACTATGTTTATCTACTCTAAGAATCTAGTCTACAGCCAAGCGAAGAAAAAAAAAACTTTAATATTGTGGAAAAAAAGTGGGAGTATTTTAGTTAAGACATCATATCAGTTGATTGAGATTATTAACTGGAATTGCTGGCTGCTACATGTTGCATTAAAGTAAAAAGATGAAGACGTGTTTGAAGTGTCTAGAAGACGACAACGTTGTTGTGGAAGGCGGCCTGGCCTCATAATCTTTAACATCGAGTGCGAAATTGACATGCGTATCTAACAGTGTAATTACAAGGCAAATATTGGCATTTAATATTTACGAGTACGTATACGAGTGCTATCTAATAGAAATGTATGAGGGAAGTTAAATATAAAACATTTCACTATATTTTATGAACTGTTAAAACGTCATTGTGTATATTTTTTTTATCAAGAGAAAGAAGAGCTAATTACACTGGAAAAAATTATTATAACTTGATAAAAAAAATTATTTTCGCAATTAAATTTTTGATTTAATAAGCAACACGATTTTCGATTTTTTGTTGAAATTCTATAACTCACTATCATCATCACTGTAAATAGTACCGCTACAAACTAACAGCAAAATAAATATTGAAGTATTTTTAAACAGATAGAAAAAATGTACAGCATTACAGAGTCAGTGTGTCACTATTGTACGTAAATATATATTAAAGACTTCTCCTGAGAAAAATTGATTTTGGCGTTTATGTCTTTGTGACGGTTATAGCTCGAAAGATTGTTTTGTGAAGTTAGAAGACATTTTCAACAAAAAAAGTTTGTGCATTAGCAATTTATTTATTTTTTGTTGTGATAGTTTATGTTTCTTTCCTTTAAAAAAAATTTACACAAATTTATGTTAATTAACAAAAAATATTATTTAGGTGATAAAAACTAGTATTTATTTTTTTATTGCCAATTTTACTTATTTTTTTTAATTTGCACAATTAATTTGTTACAAAGTGAGAAAATTAGTTAAATCATTTATAAATAAATATAAATATTTTATAAATTTTATATATTTTTTTTATTAAAATAATTAATAATTTCATTTCATTCAAAAATAACGATTGTTTGTTTGGACAGAGTTGTGTCTTCTGAAATTAATACAAAGTAAAGCTGTATGGTACGAAAATTGAAACTAACCACACTGCTCGTAGGCCTGACTTTAGGTGAGTGTGTTAAAGCGCTGACCAAAAAGTGCAAGTACGAGTGTATGTGAAGATTCACGGTTCAAAACCTCACGACCGCCCTAAGTAAAAAAAAAAAAATTTTCATATAGAAACAATCTATTCAATTAAAACATAACAATTATCACAATGTTCAATAAATCGCTGATGAAGGCTGAAATGCCAGAAACCGGTCCGATTAAGAATACAGTGCAGTTATGAATTTTTGAAATATATGCTTTCTTCTTCTTTACCACGCACCATTTAAATAATTTCGGATTATTTTTACAAATAAAATTTATAAGTTTAACAAAACCTTTTTAAATAAGCCAATATGAACTTTGACAAGTTGTTAACCAACATTTGTTAAATATCAAAAATAACATTATAATTTTTGAACTTTTTGATAACTTATTATTATTTTTTTTTTTTTTTTGGCACGTTATTTCAATTTTGTTTATTTTTTTCTCTGGCAGTATAAAAAAATAACAAAAAATATTTGAACAAATGTTTTCGAACTACTAAAAATAACTTCTTATTTTTTCAATTTATGTTTATAAGAACTATTTTTCAAACTTTGTAGAAATTCTTTACTGGCGAAAGAAGTTAAGTTAATAAATATCATTAATAAAATTAAATTATGTTAGTTTCATATATTTTCTAATAATATAATTAACAATTTCCGATTATTTTTACCAAAATAAAATTTATAAATTTAAATTAATAAATTTAACAAAAAAATTTTAATTAAGCCAACAAGTTTTTAACCAATATTTATTTTTAAAATGTCAAAACACCCTTTTAAATGTTGAACTTTTTTAAACGTAATTTTGTTTTCTGGTAATTTATTTACCAAAAAAATACTGAAAAAAAATAGAGTTAAAAATAATGTTTTTGCCTTTTGTATTTAATAAACGTAACATTAATGATAAATATTAACTTTTTAATTTAGAATTTTGTTGTAATTCTCTAGTGACCAAATTAGTAATAACAACCAAATTGTTTAAAAATTAAACCTTTATAGATTATATGATTAATAATTTCGTTACTTTATCAAAAAAAAAAAAAAAATATAATGCAATAATTTTTCGTTAGATAACGGGAAATTTTCAAAATGTGTTGTTAAACTTTTTCAGTAAACTTTGTAACAGAAAATTTATTGAAATCCTTGGATATATTAGTTAAATTAACATATTTTTGTTCAAAAATATGTATGGGGCGTTTCATGTCAAGTGCCCCAACTTTTGTCTTCCGATCTGTATGAGCTTTCTTTTGAACAAAAAAAAAGAGTCTTTTTGAAAAAAAGGCAAAAAAAAATTTATTTTGCAAAAAAAAAAAAAAGAAAAAAAATCAAAAATAAATTTTTATTTTTATTCAAATATAAATATTTTTTTTCGAAAGCTTGAAGAAATAGCTTACTAAGCTATTTGGGACGAGTATTGCTAAGAACAATTGGTAAAAAGTTAAATGGATGAGAAAAACCACCTGTTTGGCTAAAATGTCAAATTTTGGACCCCTCTAACCCAGAGAGTTCTGGACCGATCTTTTTGAAAAATTGTGTCTATGTAACTATCCAATAGGACTAACCTTGGTGCAAATTTTAGCCCGATCGGAAGACATCGGTTTCAAAAGTACGGTCACTTGACATGAAACGTCCCATATATATATGTATATATATAAGTATATAAATTTATATTTTTTTTTATTAATTTTCAGTTATAAGTTAAAAGAAAATTTTGGTATTTTTTGCTAACTTAACTATTGATTTAAATATTGATTTAAATATTAAAACTTTGCTAAAAATATTTATTGTCCAAATAATTTGAATAAAAATATTTACAAAATATATATAATATATGTTTATTATCAGCTAAACTTTTTCATTATAATTTGAAAATAATTTAGCTAGAAAAAAACATGAAATATTTTTTCTACCTTTATTTACTTTTTGTTTTAATTTAAACTAGCAGACTCCGCTTCTCGAAATTCGAGTGCAAATTCTAGGAAATTTTATTTTATCATTAAATAAAGACCCTAAAGGTATGCTATAAATTATAGCTAATTCATAAATCAACATAAAAAACAAACTCATTTTTGTTACAAACACATTGGCAAATATAATAAACACACACATCCCATCATACGAAAATACTTGAGAATAATATTATAATAAGCTTACCAACAAAAGCCATAAGCTTGAAAAAGACTTGAGAATATATTGAAAAAGGCTATCGTAACAATTGTAGAAAAATCGAAACGGAACCGTCGTGAAAATATTATATGTGCATGATTACTATAAGTTTATCTTTGCAATTATAGAATAAGCTTACGAAAATAATATTGTATTAACTGTTGTATAGAAAAGCTTGTTAGTCTCAATATTTTTGTAAGCTTTTTTACATAATTGTAGAATATTTTATTTAGTGTTGAAAAAACAAAATCTTTATTATTTCCGTTACTTTAATTCCACTTAATTTTGTATTATATACATACATATATACATATGTGTATATATTTATGATTTTTAAGATTTTTTATTATTTTTGTACTTTTCCCGCAGGTTGATGCGATTTTTCACGAACTGGAAGAACGTTCGGGTGTCCTTAATAAGTAGGTCCTCTGAAATACCTATTGATATAGTTGCATCTATGAAATATAGAAATTCAAGGATTATTTACTTTAAGTTAACATTTTTTATTTAACTTACTTCGTATTGCTTTTGTTGTGCTTAGATTCCGCACACTTTTCTTGGTGTCAGTACCTTTCCAGCATAGCTGTTCACCTAATTCGTCCGTTATTATTTTCCTCCTTTTGTAGACTTGGTCCTATTGGTAGGCTTGGTTCTATTTTCTTTATAATTACCAACAATTCATTCAACGCATAGTTAGAAATTAAATGTTTTACACTCCACTTAGCCAACTCATCTCGAATATTGTAATCTTTAATAATATTATTAATCAAAGTTTCATCACTTTCACTTGAACATGAGCACTGAATATGAATATCTTCAATTTGGCTGTTATTAGGAACTCTAGCACTGAAATCTTCCTCCAATTCATTTTTTATTTTTTTTGTTTTTTATTATTTAAAAGAAGTTCAATTACTTCTTTCGTTTCACTTCTAACACTTTTTTTGTTTTTTATTATTTAAAAGAAGTTCATTTACTTCTTTCGTTTCACTTCTAACACTTTTTTTGTATTTGTTGTTTTAATAAAATATTACCAATTATTTTTAAATTTAATATTATATAATTACAATTACACTCACTTTTGTATTTAAAACAAACTCCATTTAAAACACTTTTGACAAATATGCTCAAAAAAAGTTAACTGTTCTTGTTGATAGTTTTCTCGTGTAAACAGTTGTATATAATAATAGTTTCGCAAGTTAACTGTATTTGTTGATAGTTTTCTCGTGTATACTTTAGAAACAGTTGCATATAATAATAGTTTCTCAAGCATTGTTAAAAACTGCTTGTGAATTCAAATTTTAAAAACATTAATATAAACGAAATTAAGAAAAGCTTAAAACCCACTATTTATATAAGCTTATTCTCAAGTTGTATTGCAGTTTGCTTGCCATATGGTATGTTGGGATGGCTTTGTATAATATTATGTACGTGCTAGTAGCAACTTTAAATGCAATTTACTTAAAATAAAGGAACAAATTTAAAAATCTGTAAATCTGCAAATCGGTTAAAAAGAAATACCTTTCAGACAATACGCCTAGCCTATTAATATTATAGATAGTTAGTAGGCTTTTAAAAAAAAAAAAAAATGGTTGTAATTTTTTAGTGACTAAATTAGTTAGTATTGTTACATAACGTGATAAATGTTAGTTTAATTTTTTTGAGAATTTCAAATATATTTTGAATACATTGTTCTAAAAAAACAATTAGAGTACGATGGGTTAAAAAACATTTTTTTTTGTTAATTTGTTAAATTGTCCTTACCAAATATTTGTTAAAACTAAGAAATAATGCTTTAATTTTTGTTATTTTTTCATTAAATAGTTAGAAAAAATTGGTTCAAATTATTTACTCTAAAAATTAGTTAAATTAACTAGAATTTGCATATAAATTACAGTATTAATTGCAATATGTCTGAAAAATGACTACAAATCTAACAAATATTATAGTTGTTAGAATATATTGTTTTATTAATTAATCATTAATTTTTGACTATTTCCTTTCCTATTTGATTTTATCAAGTAGTCAGTATTTAATTAATTTTTGTTTTTAAATTCTTTGGTGGCGAAAATATTTTATAAATTTTCAACGAAAATTGATATATTTATGCTAATTTCTTTACTTAAAAAAATTAAACAAATTTACCAAAATATATACCCTATACCACTATGTTGCTTTGGGGTGTGCGCTGATGTTTGTACGATTGCAGATCACTAAGTCCGTGACTTTTAGAATGAAACACACTTTTTGTTTTGCAAAAAAAAATTATTTTTCAACATAATCTGCTTTTGGCTCAATACACTTAGTCCAACGTTTCTCCAATTTTTGTATCCCTTCCAAAAAATAGGATTTTTCGAGGTCCATAAAGTAGGCATTTGTTTGATCAATAATTTCATTGTTGGAGCTAAATCACTGTGTAGACTGCTGCTTGGTATACGGAGTGTTATAATGGATCCATGTTTCATCGACAGTTACAAAACGCCGCTAAACTCATTCGAATTGCGGTTAAACAACTTCAAGCAATCCTTTGAAATTGTCACATGATTACGTTTATTTAGAACAAACGCGGCACCCATCTTGCAGACAGCTTTCTTAAACCCAGCTCATCTGCCATGTGAAATGCCTATGGCATCAAAAATCTCACGCACTTTTACTCTTCGATCGGCCAACACCATATCATGGATTTTTTATGGTGTATTGACCTCAATTGGCCGTCCAGAACATTCAGCGTCATTTGTATTTGACGACCACAACGAAAGTCAGTAAACCACTTTTTACCCCATAGTATTTATCAAGCTTTTCCTTGGTTTGATTGATGTTTTTTTTTCCCAAAAATAATGTTTAATGAGCACTCACAATTCACTTTTTTCCAATGAAAAGAAAAAAACCACGAGGTTGTATGTTTTGAACAGCTGTTAAACGTAAAGTATATGACGGAACTTGCTCAAAATTTTACTGTAGTCTATTAACAGGTGGTATTTAATGGTAGCAGTGTAGCGTTTCATACAATCGATTCGAAATCACTTTCTGAGTCGATGTAGCGATGTCAGTCTGTCTGTCCGTCCGGCTGTGTGTCCATGTAAATCTTGTAATTGACCTATTTTGTTTTTTCTGGAAGAAATATGCTTAGTATATATGTATAATTATATATGATGTTTAAATATATATATATATAGGTCCCAAATCTGTATATAAAAAAGCGAAAGTATATAGGATGCTAAACCATGTCCTGAAATTTTTATACGAAATTTTTTTTGATATTTTTAGTAATTATTAAATATCATATATCGAATACCATAATAGAAACAGCTTTGAAAATTTGTGCGAGGTTATCAATAATGAATGTGAGTTGAAGGGCAAAAATCGGTATCATCGGACCAATGGACGTGACACTACCCATACAAAGTTAATATTAAAAGTCAAGTATCTAGAGTACTGTTATAGTGAGAGCCTTAGGACTTAGCGTGAGCCCATAAATTATTCATGTGATTAGTCGTACAATAAACGGGCGTTGAACCGCCCATGCCATATAACTGGAGTACTACCGAAGGGAAAGCCTTGACACTTTATACGAGTCCCTCACATATTAATGTGAGTAGTCAGATAAAAAATGGGCTGGATAGGATTAGTAAGCGTGGCACCTCCTATACAAAAAAATGGTTTATTATTATTGTGAATGAAGTTAACAAACTCATTAACAAACACATTAAAAAGTATAATAAAACATACATAGCATATGTATAATTTTATGTATGTGTTAGTAGCAAATTTAAATGCAATTTACTCAAAAGAAAGGAAAAAATTTAAAAATCTGTAAATCTGCAAAACGGCTAAAAAGAAATACCTTTCAAATAATAAACGTTTGGTTAAAATCGGGATAAAACGGTTGAACAAAACATTGGTCACAAGAAATCGCCTAGTCTATTAATATTACAGATGCGAGTAGTCATGAAAATATGGATGGAATCGCCAAATTCAAAAAGCGCCAAACTTCAAAATCATGACAACCGAAAAACAAAAATCGCCAAAAACAAAAATCTTCACAATAAAAAATCTTCAAAATAAAAAATCGGTAAAATGAAAAATTAGCAAAATATAAAAATTGCCAAAATCAAAAATCGTTAAAATAAAAATTTTTCTAATTATATTCAAAATTCGAGAGCAATCGTTATGTGTTGGAAAATCCATGTTTCTCTTATGGGCAGCTATATGTAGCTTAACAACAAAGCAGGCTCGACGAAAAATTTAATAATTTTTGCACCGCATTGAAAAACAAAAAATATCGTTATAAGCAAGCATTGAAATACAAAAATATAAAATAAATAAAATTAAATTTTTTTAATTCTACTATGCAAACTTTGTTTGAAAAATTTATTATGGAAGTCGTAGCGAAGCACGACAGGTATGAATATATTTTGATGAACTTTGGTATATTAGCTTTTATCGGCCAAAGGACGAAGACTATTGAAATTGCTAAAAAAGTGATGAACATTCAGACCTAGTCCCTACACAAATGACCAATATGAGATCGACTTACATTCCCATAAGATCCAAATTATCACATTGATCTCGGTCAAATTGGGTTTGTGGGTGTTTAATACATCCATTAATCAATTGCCACAAATAAAACCTATAGTCATAGCCCCCATGTAAAGCTGCTTTCCGATCTTCACTTAAATATATGAAAAAACAAAATTATTGTGCAGATTTTTCTGATAGTTGGTAGTGTACCAAATATTGTCAGGATCGGTCTAAACTTTTTAAAATCTGCAGGCAAAAAAAAATAATAAAATATCCACTCAGATTTGGGTTATTCTTATTTTCTCTGCCCAATTAGTTCGACCTGAGACTATTTCTCTAAACTTATGGTGTAGGGTATCGCAAAGTCTGTGTAGATCGACTATAATTTTCTTACTTTCAATTTGTTTATTTGTTATATGATTTTTTTTTTTTTTTCTATTTATTAATTTTTATTCTCATTACAAACCTCTTTTATAAATTCTTCAATAGAAAAATTAACTAAGTCAAGTGAATAAGCAAAAAAAGTTTTAAATTATTTCAATTACTTGCTTAACTTTTCTCTAAAATTTAACAATAAAAAATTGCCAAAGCCATCATAATTTTTTTGCAAATGTTTTTAAAATTTTTTTTATATTTAACAGTGTAGAGTATACAACATTGTTAATATTCAGAAAGCTGTTGAATTGTAGCAGAAAGAGTTCAAATATTTACTAAATAAATATTGACAAAATCTTTTGTTAAAGAGGTGCTTACATAAGATAATATTTTCTAAACGGTTTTGTAAAATAAAACATAAATTTGTATTATTGTCTCAAAGGTAATTTATACTGCAAGTCGTTAATCAAACTAAATTTAAATTCTACAACAAATAAAAATTTTGTAAAATTAAAAAATTTCTCTCTCTGTGCCTGAATTTAACTTTAACCGATTAAACATAAGAGAATATTAGGATAATAAATGCTAACATTATGGTGAGTATATGGCCAACACCTCCAATCAGACAGTTCTGCAACATCTCTGTAATTTAACAAAAAAAAAAAAAAAATTGAGCTGACCGTGAATTTCTTGATTTCTTGGCTTTCAACTTTCAACACAATTTAAAACGTCTACTATCTTAAGTTATGATTTAAAAATACATATTTATTTAAAGCTTAACAATGACCAGTCTTTGTTAATATGAAATTCTATTAATTCTTATCAAAATATCTCGGCTAGAAATACAATTTGCAAGAATACGCCAACCATTACTCTCTTTGACACATCATAATAGAATAAATGAATGAAATCTTTTGAATTGTGCCGCATTGCGAAAAAATAACAACTTTGACAGTTTGATAACTTTATTAACTTTACTCAATCAATTATCAAGCTTAAATACTTAGGCTGACTACTGTAAAAGGAACAAGAACTCATCGCAAAATAAAGCAAATTCTAGATAAAATTTGCAGAAAAAAAGTTGGCCATTTAAAAGGGAGCACCTGCTGTTTATCAAATCTAGAAATTTGTTGAAACAAAAAATTAAAAAAAAAAAACCGAATAAAAGAAAGAAAAAAAGTTTTTAGTATAAACGCCACATTTAAATGCAGACATTGTAATTGAACGTGCTGGGATTGCTGTATTGCATATTGAATGTAATTTTTTTATTTTTATTAAAAACAAAATAGCTGCAATTGAGGCTTTATTTTGCAAATTAAGCCCTTCATATGTTTAAGTTTTTTTGCTATTTATTGTATATTTTTTGTTATGATACTCTAACCTAGACTTAAACCATTAGCACGTTACCGGATTTCTCATCACGATTAGACTTAAAGAACATTTTTGCCGCTTAGTCCAACAAACCAACTAACATCCTCACAAAAACATTACATTACATTTTGATGTTGCTGTTACCATTTATTTTTACTATTTTTCATAAAGATACGAGTCATTTTTTTGTTCACATACGTACTTACTAAGTTAAAACGTGCCTTAACATGCTGGCAACATCATTAATTTATAACCAACAACTAATAACAAGATTTATCACTTCATTTTTATTTTTTTTTTGTTTGGCCATTCTTTAGCATTTAGAGAATTATTTCTGGACTTTATCAGCCAGATGGAATAACAAACCCTTTTAATGCAAACTTCAAAGATTTTTCTATCTGGGCAAATAGAAAAAGATAAATTGTTTGCATAAGAAATATGTTAATATGGCTTAACTGTTTGACGATAATGAAGATCATAAATCAATGATCTTTAATTGAAAAATATTGAAAAAAAAAAAATAAGTAAAAATAAAAATAAATTCCTTTAAAAGAGGCAGAGGGCCAGGGAATGTTTTTGTTGTGAAGAAATTTCTTGTTTTGAAAAGTGAAAAATTCATTAAAAATTCTTGAAAGCGATGAAACAAAATTGCGTTTATTTTTTAATAGCAAATCGAGGAATTATTTGACAGGTCTTGCGTTTTACTTTTTTAACTAAATTGGCGCTTTTCATTTTTCAGTTTAAGTGCTTTTAGCGCCTATTAAATACAACATTTTCTGTTAAACAAAATTGTACATATTTGATCAGGTGATCAAGTATATGATTATTGAAACAAGTAAGAAAATTATAGTCGATGTAGATCGACTTCACGATACCCATTACCATGCGTTTAGAGACCCTATATCTTAAGTCCAATTAATTAGATATACAAAATAAACCAAATTTGAGTGGCATTGTTATTCATTTTTTGCCTTGGGAAAAAGTTCATATCGGATGCTATATTTATATGGGGACTAGGTCAAAAAATGAATCGATCCTAATTATATGTGGTTAGGTCACTTATTTTGTGCAAAAACATAAAAAAAAAATCATGTGAGTCCGATCACAAGGGAGATGTGTAAACATCTAATAATTAAAGAAAACATCGACATCATATTTTCCAGTGCATAAAAAATAAGTCGATTATGCTGTTTTCTGAAATTCAATTGATGTTTTCTGAAATGCAATTAATGTTTTCAGCAATTCAAATGATGCTTTTTGAAATTCTATTGATGTTTTCTGAAATACAATTAATGTTCTCAGCAATTCAAATAATGCTTTTTGAAATTCAATTGATGTTTTCTGAAATTCTATTTATGTTTTCTGAAATTCAAATGATGTTTTCTGAAATACAATTGATGTTTCCTGAAATACAATTGATGTTTTCTGAAATTCTATTTATGTTTTCTGAAATTTAAATGATGTTTTCTGAAATACAATTGATGTTTTCTGAAATACAAATGATGTTTTCTGAAATTATATTGATGTTTTCTGAAATTCAATTGATGTTTTCTGAAATTATATTGATGTTTTCTGAAATTCAATTGATGTTTTCTGAAATTTTATTGATGTTTTCTGAAATACAGTTTATGTTTTCTGAAATTCTATTGATGTTTTCTGAAATACAATTGATGTTTTCTGAAACTCGAATGATGTTTTCTGAAATTATATTGATGTTTTCTGAAATTCTATTTATGTTTTCTGAAATTCAATTGATGCTTTCTGAAATACAATTGATGTTTTCTGAAATACAATTGATGCTTTCTGAAATTCTATTGATGTTTTCTGAAATTCTATTTAAGTTTTCTGAAATTCAAATGATGTTTTCTGAAATACAATTGATGTTTTCTGAAATGCAATTGATGTTTTCTGAAATTATATTGATGTTTTCTGAAATTCAATTGATGTTTTCTGAAACTCGAATGATGTTTTCTGAAATTATATTGATGTTTTCTGAAATTCTATTTATGTTTTCTGAAATTCAAATGAAGTTTTCTGAAACTCGAATGATGTTTTCTGAAATAATATTGATGTTTTCTGAAATTATATTGATGGTTTCTGATATACAATTGATGTTTTCTGAAATTCTATTTATGTTTTCTGAAATTCAAATGATGTTTTCTGAAATTATATTGATGGTTTCTGAAATACAATTGATGTTTTCTGAAATTATATTGATGTTTTCTGAAATTCTATTTATGTTTTCTGAAATTCAAATGATGTTTTCTGAAATTATATTGATGGTTTCTGAAATACAATTGATGTTTTCTGAAATTCTATTGATGCTTTCTGAAATTCAATTGATGTTTTCTGAAACTCGAATGATGTTTTCTGAAATTCTATTTGTGTTTTCTGAAAATCAAGTGATGTTTTCTGAAATTCTATTGCTGGTTTCTGAAATACAATTGATGTTTTCTGAAATTATATTGATGTTTTCTGAAATTCAATTGATGTTTTCTGAAACTCGAATGATGTTTTCTGAAATTATATTGATGTTTTCTGAAATTCTATTTATGTTTTCTGGAATTCAAATGATGTTTTCTGAAACTCGAATGATGTTTTCTGAAATAATATTGATGTTTTCTGAAATTCTATTGATGTTTTCTGAAATTCAATTGATGTTTTCTGAAACTCGAATGATGTTTTCTGAAATTATATTGATGTTTTCTGAAATTATATTTATGTTTTTTGAAATTCAAATGATGTTTTCTGAAATTATATTGATGTTTTCTGAAATTCTATTTATGTTTTCTGAAATTCAAATGATGTTTTCTGAAATTATATTGATGGTTTCTGAAATACAATTGATGTTTTCTGAAATTCTATTTATGTTTTCTGAAATTCAAATGATGTTTTCTGAAATTATATTGATGGTTTCTGAAATACAATTGATGTTTTCTGAAATTAGATTGATGTTTTCTGAAATTCTATTTATGTTTTCTGAAATTCAAATGATGTTTGCTGAAATTATATTGATGGTTTCTGAAATTCTATTAATGCTTTCTGAAATTCAGTTGATGTTTTCTGAAACTCGAATGATGTTTTCTGAAATGATATTGATGTTTTCTGAAATTCTATTTGTGTTTTCTGAAATTCAAGTGATGTTTTCTGAAATTCTATTGATGTTTTCTGAAATTCAATTGATGTTTTCTGAAACTCGAATGATGTTTTCTGAAATTATACTGATGTTTTCTGAAATTCTATTTATGTTTTCTGAAATTCAAATGATGTTTTCTGAAATTATATTGATGGTTTCTGAAATACAATTGATGTTTTCTGAAATACAATTGATGTTTTTTGAAAGGCAATTGGAATATGTTTAGAAAAGAATTTATCATAATTTTTTCACAAATACAATCAGATAAAGTCACACCGATTTACACTTCAGCTCACACCGATGTGTTACGCTGTTTTTGCGATTGTATTGTGAAATAGAAATTTACCCCCCTGCGCGTATCAAAATTTGAGAAAAATCTATGCATTATTTGTGTTTTTTGATAGATTTAAGTGAAGATCGGGAATCATCATCCTCTGGCCGATAGAAGCTTATATACTACATTTCATCGAAATATCTTCTCATTTGCAACCTGTAATTTGATTACAAGATTTACATGGATACACAAATGAAACGGGCGGACATCGCTGAATCGACTCAGAAAGTGATTCTGAGTCAGAAAGTGATTTTAAATCTGAGTTGATAGGTATAATAAAAGATGGATCTAGGTCAGATATTTTTGATAGTTACAAACATCAGCACAAAGTCATTACACCCGGCCACATAGTGGTATGGGGTATTCTGAAGACATATTTATACTTTCATTGTAATTTATTCAAGGCTATTTAAAGGTAAATAAATACCTTTATTTTAAATGAAGTTTTATATACAGACATATAAAATTAATCGCTTAATCACCATGCTGTGCTAATTATAAAAGTCCTCAAATGTTTCTACTAAAATGAACTCACTTCAAATAAAAAGAAAAAATCCATTTTTGTTTAACAATACCATGACCTGAAGATTAGTTAGAAAATTAAAAATTTTTAATTCCAAATAAACTCTTTTAACAAAAAATTTCACGTACTTTATTTCATTTTTTTTTTAATGATTAAAAAGGTTCAATTCAATACTGAACGAACGCAAATATACAAACACATATGAAAAAGTTCACATCGGACGCTATATATATATGGGGGCTAGATCAAAAAAAAAAAAAAAAAATGGTCCGGCTTAATCATATGTCAACTATTTTTTGCTAAAACATATACAAACCAAATTTGAGTAGAATTTGTGCATTATTTATGTATTCTTGATCCTTATAACCAGCGAGATTGTTATAGCGGACCGTTTGTCCGCCTGTGGAAATCATGATCACGCCTTCAATATATTAGCTGGGTTTTTCATTTTTAGAGAAAATTATTTATTGACATCCCGAGCAGGTTGCAGTTTAAAATCATAAAAATTGCTTCGATAGGATCCCAGATCTCAATGAAAATGTAAAAAAAAACTCTTGAAAAATATGATTTTTCTATGTTATTCATATTATTGTTATATTCCCGAAATAAATTCAACAAAGAGCCAATGTGAAAAAATAACAATTAATAGCTAATTTTCTTAAAAGGTATCTTGCTATTTATAAAAGATTAAAAAAAAAAAAATTAAACAGATTTTGATATTTTTTTTGGCAACACCTTAAAACTTAATGTTTGCTCTGTAAAAAATTTTTAAAGGAATAGAAAATAAGTAAGAAATTTACAGTCTGTCTAGACCGACTATGCGATACTCTATACCATGCATTTAGGAATCGGTCTTAGTTCCAAATAATTGAATATAGAAAAAGCATAAACCAAAATTGAGTGAAATTTTTATTAATTTTTTTGCCTGCTAATCTGAAAGAGTTCATATCGGATGCTACATTGGTCGAAAAATGGATCGATCGTGATAAAGTCACTTATTGTTTGCAAAAACATATACAAACAAAACTTGAGAGAAATCTGTGCATTACTTTCGTTTTTTTTCTTATAGATTTAAGTGAAGATTGGGAAGCAGCTTTGTATGGGGGCTATGACTAAGAATTGTCCTGTCGATTTTATTTCTGGACTACTGATTAATGGATGTAGTAAACATACGCCAACTCAATTTGACCTTGATCGATATGATAATTTGGATCTTATGGCAATTTTAGCCGATCTCATAGGGGTCATTTATGTGGGGACTAGGTTTGAACATCACCGATTTTCACCTATTTCAATAGCTTTCTTTTTATGGCTGATAGAAGCAAATTTCCTCAAAATATTTTCAAATTCGCGACCTTTAGTTTGATTAAAAGGTTTACATGGAGATACAGACGGACGGATATCGATAAATCGACTCAGAAAGTGACTCAGTAAAATAAAAGATTGCTTTAGGTAAAATATTGTTTGTAGCTATAAACAGCAGCACGAAAACATTATCCCCTGACCACATATGTAGTAGTATAGGGTGTAATTAGAAGAATCGTATGATGGTAGAAAAAAAATAAAGGCGGCTTTTTTAATACCAAATATAAGATTGGGTAACAAAAAATATATGGTCGCTTATTTAAATTTTTTACCGATGAATTTGATTATAATTGGATTATAATTTTTCTTCTAAATTTACGTTTTTGATAATTTGACTAAGTGTTAGTTAATTTAAATAAATTCTTAGTTAAATTTAAGTCGTTTTGAAAAGTTTTAATTTAACTAAGTTTTATTATATACAATTTTGGTTAAAATTGACTTTTTTTCGAAATTGGTTAGCATTTAAGTTGCAATGAAGGTGACGAAACTCTACAAATCCATATTTAAATTATGAGATTTACCAACTGCCTTGACAAATCCCAAATCTTAAATTTACAAAAAAAAAACTTTTCTAAAAGTAATAAGTGTTCCAACAATTCATTATTATTATCTTCAAAATTTTAGTTGTTAATGCAATCTAGAGCTAGAGCAAATTCTTCATAATTTCCCTTGAGTTTTACAGAACCTTACTGAAAGTAGAATGGTACCAATTTCAAAACATTATAAAAATAAAAAAATTCAAAATATTTCTAACAAAAAATCAAAATGGCGTTTCCTACTACTAAGTGAATTGTCATCTTTATCCTTTCCAAATGATCTCGTTTCAGAATATCTGGTTTAGTCTTCGTACCCTGATAAGTATGAAGTGAAAATATTTGCACCTCTCGGTAATTCGGATCACTGCACCATATCCACATCCTTTTCGTACTCTGTACTTCAAAGTGTTTCAGCACCAGCTATGAAGCGTTTAGTTTTTATTTACGAAAAGACTCGTTGAGCTGAGCTCAACGATTTTTTCAAGCATATCAACTGGAAACTTTGTTTCCTGGATAAAAATGTTGATGCTGGCAGACTGGCAGAGATGCATTCAGATATTGACGTGAAAATAAAAATTCCGTCACTGAACTGCAACGCAAACAGGCGAGATCTGAATGTGCCACAACACTAAGGCGCCAAAAGTTTCCTTACGATCAGCGTCTTCATGCTAAAGTTCTCTCTGCTCCTCGGGGTAGTAAGAGCTTTTGGTCATTTTTTAAAAAGGTATATAATAATGCTAGTTCTGCTATCCCAACTCTTTTAATGAATGACCAAATATTCACTGAACCGGTTGATAAGGCTAACCTTTAAGCTGAACTTTTTGCAAAAAACTCGTTTTTGCCGGATAGCGATAAACCTCTGCCCAACTTGAAAGGGTGTCTTGTACTATGCCTAAAATATTCTTTCGAGCACGTGTAGTTAAAAAGGTTCTTTCGGATCTCAATATTAATAAGTATTCGGGACCGGATGGTATACCAGCACTGGTAATGAAAAAGTACTCTTCGACGCTAGCCAGTCTATTGGCCAACCTTTTCAGCCCTTCGTACCGTGCGGAAGTCTTTCCCTCTTGCTGGAAAGTTGCTAATGTCCAACCGATCCATAAAAAGGGTGCGGCTAATAACCCTGAAAATTAAAGTCCAATTGCAATCTACTCTGCGATCTCAAATGTGATGGAGAGCATGATCAATTTCCGTCTTGTGAACTACCTAGAGGCCAACTCACTTTTTAATGATCGACAGTATGGCTTCCGTAGAAATCATTCCACGGGAGACCTGCTTGCTCTACTTTGTGAGCGCTGTAGTCGATCCATTCGCAATTTTGGCGAAAGTAAAATGGTTGCTCTGGATATTTCCAAGGCATTTGATCGTGTGTGACACGGTACATTGATATCAAAGCTTATTGGATTTGGGGTCGGCAATGACTTCTCTCGATATATATCGAGTTTTCTCAGAGACCGAACAATACGTGTTGTTATTGATGGGGTCTCAGCTAATGAGTTTCAGCTTAATTCAGGGGTACCCCAAGGTTCCATTCTTTCTCCCTCTCTTTTCCTTATCTTTCTGAACGACCTTCTTGGTAAAACTTTTAATTCTATATACTCTTTCGTTCATTTTCCTTTAATTGTAGGCCAAGCCTCTTGGAGGTTGGGGGCAAAAGGCAGACAATGAATGACACACTCAATCAAGACCTGTTAACAATCTCCGAGTGGGGTAAAGCGAATAGGGTTAATTTTAATGCGCTGAAGACTAAAGGTTGTATGGTGACCCATAGGGCCATGGAATCAACAATGTCATCTCTATATATGGTTGGTATAGGTATTGAGGAATCGGATATTCTTGATGTTCTAGGCATGAGAATTCAATGTGATATTCGTTGCAACGAGCATGTTTTTCAAGTGTCGACAGAAGTATTCAAGTGTCCTGGTTTTCTAAAACGGTGTAAAAATTACGTCACTCCTTCTGATCTCCTTAAAATCTATACCACTTACATCCGACCGAAAATGGAATACAACTCCCATATATGAGCAGGAACTTCGAAGTTTATTTTGGAGCTACTGGACCGTGTGCAAAGGAGGGCGTTGTCGCTCATCAATAACAGTAGGGTATCCAACTCTATTGGTTCATTGGAACATCGTCGGAATGTGGGTTGTGTACCACTGTTCTATAGATATTGCCATGGGAAATGTTCTTCTGAGATTAGCGATTTTATTCCAAGTGCCAGAGTTTCGGTTCGCTCTACCCGCTTATCTGGTCGATCACATCCGTTTGTAGTCTATTGTTCAGTTGACCGCACAACGCATTACAGAGAGAATTCGTTTATCAGTCGAACTAACCGTATGAGGAATAAACTCCCCGCAGAGGTCTCTCCTGACAGTTATAATATAACAAAATTTATGTCAAATATTCACAAACACTACTCCCTCTCTCCTCCTTCCGATAACCGATTTTCTAGAAATCAACACAATGCACTGCATTTGTAGGGGGCATCCCCTGGGCGCTGGTTAATTTAAAAAAAAAAAGAATCCATGTACTTCATTTCCTTATTTGAAATCTTTGTTGTCTTGTTATGAGTTGTCAAATTGTTGTTACCTTCAATTTAGAACTTATGAAATATCCTTAAAATCAATTAAGTAAATGCATTCATACTTCACATGGCATATCAATAAAATTATGCATGCTCTGTCATAAATAATTAGTGGTAACAATATCAGTTTACCAGCCAGTCGATACCTATAGTTTAGCTGACTGAGTTT
This sequence comes from Cordilura impudica, assembly GCA_963682025.1. Classification (NCBI taxonomy): domain Eukaryota; kingdom Metazoa; phylum Arthropoda; class Insecta; order Diptera; family Scathophagidae; genus Cordilura; species Cordilura impudica. Next base: position 317,660,040 of record OY821517.1, on the reverse strand, counting down.
TGTGTTCTGTTATTATCCGTTCGCTTTTTTTTTTTTGTTTTTGTTGACTATGTTGTTTTGCTGTAATTCCATATGATGATTTCATTTGACAACTCGCTTTACACAGATTTAATCGGATTTATAATTATTTATATTGAAACTAAAAGCTCACATAAAAGCGAGTATGAAAGTTATAAATAAATAAATAAACTTCAAAAGGTGATTATATGGTGGCGATAATGTTAAGACAGACAGACAGATAGAACTTTGCATATAACTCTTGCCATTACTATAATACAAAGCAATACTGCTTAGTCTGTTCTGCTAGTTTATATCTGAGTATTAAATAACTTCTCAGCATTGTAAAGTGAAGATTTGTGAATATTCTTAAATGCAAAGTAAGGGCTAGAAAAACTAGGCATGCGAAATTTGTAAACCATTTAAAAAATGGTGTTAAAAACAAAATACCTTTACGCATTAAGATGAGTGAGAATATAAATTAAATAACCGTTAACCTTTTGAAGGTTTTTAAGGGCGTTATAAACCCTTTTAATATTTTCATATAGAAAATTAGTTTATTTTTAAAAAATTCAAAGTAAATAGTTTATTTTATATTGAAGGCAAAATATATACTCAAAAATTGTTAATTTATCTGATTAAGTATTGCTCACAAAATTCAGTTATGGGACTTGGCCTATAATGGCCAAACTCAACTTAATAGTGTTCTCCACACTAACATTTTTTAAGTTAAGTTTTCATCGTAATTACCTGATTACAGGCAGCGATTTCAAATGAATATGAAAATGTTCTACTAGAAATTTTAAAAACAGAGTTTAGCTGTTATGGCTTCTGCACGCAGATGTACTTAGTCTAAGCTTCATTTAATGAAGAGCTTCCAACCTTTGTTCTTTTTTAGCCAAAAAAAAAACTTGAGCTTTTAGCCCAATGTTAAATTCGAAATGCTTTTGGAGTACTCTATAACATTAATAGGCTAGGCGATTTCTTGTGACCGATGTTTTGTTCTACCATCTTATCCAGATTTTGACCAAACGTATATTATTTGAAAGGTATTTCTTTTTAGCTGTTTTCTAGATATACAGGAATTAAAATTGCTACTAACACATACATAAAATTATACATATGCTATGTGTGTGTTCATTAAATTTGCTAATGTGTTTGTTTTCTTCATTCACAATAATAATAACGGAAAACAGTGTTGGTTTGTGAATTGGCTAAGTTGAAAAATAAAGTTGCCTAGAAATTGCACTCGAATTTCGAGCGCTGGCATCTGCTATTCTATATAAATATGCTATGAAGGTCCAAATATGATGATGCCCGATTAACCCCATTTTCAATAGTGACCTCCTCGAAATAATGACAAACAATATTGTTTTAACTTCACCCAGGCAAATGGTTTATTTTGAGAATGAACGTGATTTCAACAAGCAGATGGACGGAAGGACAGATGAACAGTGCTATAGCTACTTAACTTGTTATAAAGATCAAGAATATGAATGCTGTATAGGGTCGCAAATGCATTTTTTGATTTTCACGCACAGTGGTGTAGAAGTTTTAAAAATATACAAAGGCCGAAAACCAACTTATTTTTTTGTTTAAAAAAAAAAGAAATAAATAAAAAATCACAACAAAAAATATGTAAAACAAGTAAGAGTGTTAAATTCGTCTGTGCCGAATCTTTGATACCCTCCACTTCGGTTTGAGTCTTGATAATAAATCTAAATGAAAAAGTAAACAATTTGTTAAACTTAATACCAAATTATTTCAGCAAATTCTTTGGGTTGATTTTCGTCTTTTCTATTATTTCGGATTTATTTCGGTGTTTGCTTTTTGGTCATCGTGGTTGCTGATCGGCATGTAATTTATAATTGGAAATTTTAATTCCAGTTTTTAGAATTGATATTTTCTAAAATTTGAATGGAAAATTTAAAAAGTGCAATTTTGTATTTATGTAAATAATAATGCTTTAGTCATTATAAACAATTTTTAAAAATTAGATGTAATCGCAATCAGATATTTTGTAGGTAAAGCAGAATAATAATTCTATATAACTATGTAGAACTGTTTTGAAAGCAAAAAGCTCATTGATGAACTCAGTAACTCTATTTTGTAAAGACAACAAAAAGTTAACATGCCAAACTTATGTTTATATTTGTAAAAGAATAATGAAAAAACGTATGAAATAAAAACCAGCCCGTGTATACTTTTAACATTGTTCTGTATGATATCTAGTTGAAAATATTGACATTCATGTTAAAATAGAAATAACTATTGCAAAGCTAATTAGAACAAAAATTGTGGCGCCATCTACTGTGGCATAGTCACGCTGAGCAAAATGAAGTGACACTCTGTTAATGCAAAATAAATGTATTTTCCCCACAACAAAATATTGCAGAATTTTATGTAAATAAAATAATATACCGACTTATTTCTAACATGCAGTTGTTATGGATATACACATATAATATATGTATATTATTTGTATTATTTAATATGTTTATATTAATTTATAAATAAATTTATACATAAAATTTTTTTTTGCTATATTTACGTTGCTTTTTTTTAATAACAACTAGGTATTTTAGCATTATTTGCTTTAGATGGATGTTGTTGAATTTTTACCCCCTTTATATTAACTCGTAGTGTCTGCTTGTCGAAAAAATTTTGGATCGATTTTAACCAATTTCCCGTGAGCCATTCGATCTGAAATTTTGCAGGCAGGCTCGTGGTAATAACAGAAATGATTTAACAAATTTTTAGAGTGATGCCAAAACAATGGAAACCCTTAAATTTTTCTACCAGAGTTAATAAAAAAATGTATAAATGGTTAGTTTTTATTATATTATTACCACAACGACCACAAAAACAACAACAAGCTATGACAACAACAAGTCAAGCTATGACAACAACACAACATTTAGAATAACAACAAGAACAATATAGAAGCATCATATTTTTCATTTTTTTTTTACTTTTTCAGAGATTTCCCTGGACCTGTTCCACCGATTTTAATGATTTTTGAAACAGGGTTCTTCCCATGAATTTGGTGAATCATTCTAACTAAAAATGATCACTGTAGCTGCACTATTCAGGGCGTGATCTTGACAAGAACAACATAGAAAATTTTAGTTCTTCATTCAAATCTCGGGCCCTAATCCACCGATTTGGACGATTTTAAATAGCAAACTTTTCAGGATGTTAGTGAATCATTTTTTATGTCAACGAGCACCCTCGCTGCCCGATTGATGCCGTCATCGTGATTTCCACAGACGGACAGACGGACAGACGGACATCGCTATATCAACTCCGGTTGTTATAAGGATCACAAATATATATATTTTATGGGGTCCAAAATTTTTTTTCTAATTATTACAGACGGAATGACAAACTTATATATAGCCTCTGCACACTGTAGTGGAGGGTATAAAAAATAATACTACACAAAACAAACAAAAAATCGCCTTAAAATTCTGTAAAGGCTAATTCCATGGTGACAGACATGACATTCAGTAATCTTTATAATCAAATAATATACAGTAAAAGTTTTTCATTGTTCATAAAAATATACGAAATTATGCAGACGGGTCTGGCCAACATATTTATCATCAGGAAAATTGAGAAAGAATTATTAATTTTATTAATAAGAGGGGGTAGAAAGCAGTCGTGACGGATATGAAAATAAACAGATATCATATTGGAGGATTTTAGTAAAACACAGAAAATCACTGAAGTTATTTGTATGACAAATAAGAAATAGTTGTTCATAGTTAATATAAGAGCTAGTTTATTAACGAAGCGTATAAAATACATGAATTCTAAAATAAATTGTAAAATAATTGTAGTAATTGTATTTTCAAAAATAATCCGAAATACATCTAATAATTTATTGTCATATTTTCATACCCTTTTCTTTGAAATGATATCAATAAATATTATTTACATTAAAATTTTAAAATTGGGCCTAAGGTTGACCTTTGCAAAAAATCGCTCAGTTATCCATATCTCCAAAATTCTCTTACCGATTTTTGGAATATTTTCTTCAGAAGCTCACCAATTCCGCTCAGATGTGTGGTGTGAAGGGTATAAAAAGATTTTCGAAAGTGAAAACGTATCCATAGTCGTAGTTCTTTCCAAAGTAAAAAAAATTGAGTTAAGCTACTTTAAAGGTTAATATAACGAAACAATCAGTAGTAAAATAGTTCAGAATTGAATACTAAACTAAATACTAAATTAGGCAAATATAAGTTATGTCGATTTTCAGCAAAAGGTGTGTGTTTAATGGTCTAGGGAATTAATGTTCAAGACCACCTTAAGGTGAAGAAAAATTTTTTTTTAAACATTTCAGAAAACACAAATAGTTTTACAGTCATATTATTTACCATAAAAACCAAACAAAACTTAATCATACTAACCAGACTATAAAATGAAACAAAAAAAAAATAAATAAATGTTAAATCTTAACCACATGAATCCCTTCGTGCTTAATGAAGCAGGCCTTTTGCGTATTCCTAAAGTGGCGGCGCTTACATGCCTTTAACATGTCTGCAACATTTTTCGAGATTGAATATTTTTTTTTGTTCGTTCTTTTCGAAGCTTAAACAGACTTTTAACACATTGTTGGCAACTAATTTAAATGGATCGCATGTCACTTGTCTACGATGTTTGCAACAATATTTTTTCTTTGTTTTCTACTTTATTTAAAGGATGTTTTTTTTTTTCATTATTTTATTCTATAAAACGGAAACTCAGTGATTTTGTTGCAGAAGAGGCCAATGACGACAATATATGGCACTTAAAGTAAGAATAATACTTAATATTGCAGAAATTCGGTTTTATTTAAATTTAATTGTAATTTTGTTTTGTGAGAACTAAATTTTTACCAAAACTGGAAATCTAGTTTAAAGCAATTTGTAATGCGTTTTCAAAACACAGCCTTTTGAAGTAGGTGGGTTTTTGCTAACTAGACTGCTAGTACTTCATTAGTGTAGAGTTTTTTCGCTCAAGTTCTTTTCTCACCTTATGATTTTGCCAAATCATGCGTTAAATCATCGTCTTGTTCGTTCAGCTTCTCTTCTAGTTTGTGCGTGTTATGTGATGATTGTAAATTGCCTGCAATTAATGCCTGTTGTGTAGAGAAATGATTAAAGGATTCCAGTTGTTGTTCAACTACTGTGAAGCTGTCTACATTATTTTGAAAATAGCATTTTTTTTTCATATTGACTTTTTGCATTATAACAGTTTGATTTATTTTCATAGAAAATATTTCCAATAGGAGAATGACTGTTTTGAAAGAAAATTTATGTGAGCAATAAATGGATATAAAACATTATTGGAAATTAATTAAAACAAAAATGCAATTTTCGGTGATAATCATAACAGTTTTAATATTTATTTTTGAATTTTTAAAAATTTATTTTCGGGAAGTAAAACTTTTCTATAAAAATGTTTTCAATCACTTAAAAAGGCTTCTGAAAGTTATAAAGTTAAATCTTCATTTATTTTGTGACGCATAAGGTACGTTCCGGAAAAGTGTACATCTATGAAAGATAGATTTGAAGACTTATCATGAGTATTTTCGGTACCTAAATTTTCATAGGGAATTTTTCCTGTCGCTCATATAGGTTTTATGCTATATTCCTCTTTAAGTCTTATTATTACAACTTATGATTTACAATATATTCGTTTTGAAAGAGAATTCAAGACCTCGTTTTTGAAAACGAAATCTTTAAACCTTGTTTAAATTATTGTTCAGTGAATGCTGCAAAAATGCGTTGTAAACTACAGTCAAATTATAGCTTTAACTTTAATCGTGGTTTAAATAAAAATTCAAATAAATCTGTTAATGTAATTTAAACCATATTCAAATTAAGGCTTTTTCCTTAAACATGGTTTTAAGCTCAAAAGAAGTTTAACTTATATCCCAGGTAATAATGTAAAAACGTTCTTGAAACTATAGTTAGACTAGCCGTAATTCTAAACGCTGTTTAAACAAAAATTCAAATAAAACTTTAAATGAACTTTAATTAGGGTTGCTGTTAAGACTTCAAACATAGTTTAAATATCAGTAAAATTTAATATTTATTTTAACGTAGTTGAAACTATATTCAGATTAAAGCTTTTCTACTTAAACATGATTTCAAGCTTTAAACGATGGTCACATTATAATCCAGTGAATACTGTAAAACACGTGCCTTAAGCTATAGTCTAGTAAAGTGAGTATAAATTGAAATAAATTCACATAAAGCTTCAAACGAACTTTTATTAAGGGCACTGTTAAAACTTAGAGCTTTGTTCAAACCACATTAAAATTCAATATTTGAGTAAAGTTTAAACTATAGTTAAATTAAAATCCGTAGATTATAATCCAAGCAAAGCTAAAAAGTATTTTAAAAATATTGTTCATTTAAACTTCGAACGCAGTTCAGACTTTAGTAGAATAAATTTTTAACTTTAAACGTGGCATAATTATACCCTACTAGCAGATTCCAGCCCTCGAAATTAGAGCGCAAATTCTAGGAAATTTTATTTTTTCATTAAATTAAGACCCTAAAAGTATGCTAATCAATTATGGCCAATTCACAAATTATCAAATTAATAAACAAATTTAACAAATTTAATAAACACACACATAGCATTGTATAATTTTATGTATGTGTTAGTAGCAACTTTAAATGCAATTTACTCAAAATAAAGGAAAAATTTTAAAATCTGTAAATCTGCAAAACGGCTAAAAGGAAATACCTTTCAAATAATATACGTTTGGTCAAAATCGGCATAAAACAGTAGAACAAAATATCAGTCACAAAAAATCGCCTAGCCTATTAATATTATAGATACCACTATGTGGTCACGGATTAATGCCTTTATGCTGATGTTTGTATAATTACCAAACATATTTGCCTTAGACCCATCTTTTGTTATACCGATCGCCTCAGAATTACGTCCTGAGCCGATTTAGCGATGTCCGTCTGTCTGTCCGTCTGTCCTTCTGTGTGTTCATAAATCTTGTAATCAAACTACAGGTTGCAAATATGAATATATTTTTATAAAGCTTGATATATGAGCTTCTGTTCATATACATGTTCGGACCTAGTCCCCATAAAAATTACCTCTATAAAATCGAATTAAAAGCCAAAAAAAAACCCTATTGAATTGTCCTCATAGTCAGAGCCCCCATATAAAGCTTCTTCCCGATCTTCACTAAAATCTTTCAAAAAACAAATATATTTCACATAGTTTTCTCAAATCTGGTTTGTATATGTTTTTGCAAAAAATAAGTGACTTTGTCTGATATTGTCAATATTGGTCCATTTTTGGACCTAGTCCCCATATAAATATAGCATCCGATATGAACTTTTTCATATCCAAAGGCATAAAAAAAATAATAACCATGCCACTCAAATTTGGTTTATGCATATTTTCTATATCTAATTAGGGTATCGTATGCTTAAAACAATGTTAAAATTGTAGTCAATGAAATTTTTTAGCGTAGTTTAAACTATAATTAAACTCAAGCCTTATTTTAAATTGGGCTTACATTAATTTCCAAACTTTAGACAATTTTAAACAATCTATAAATGAAACCATGTAAAGCTTTCAAACTAGTTTTAAATATATATTATTTAGACTTTAAATATGATTTTAACTATAGCCCAATAAACCTGTAGCCTTAATTGTGGTGTATTTATAACTCATTTCATGCTACTTAGTTTAAATTATAATATAGTTAAAATAATAAATAAATTGTAATACAGTTAAAACTATAAACATAATTTAAACTATAGTCAAATTACAGCTTAACTCGTTTTAAACTAAAATTTAATTATGGAGATTTTAACTTATTATATATTATAGTTCTTTTAAAACTATAAACGTAGTTTAAACTGTAGTCAAATTCCAGCTTATGTAAACTTGTACTATGTTTATATTAAAGTTCTTCTTAAACTATAAACGTTGTTTAAACTATACTCTAATTTGAGCTTAAGCGGAGTTTAAATTCAAATTCAATTAAAAAGTTATTTACTTAGCTTAAATTATAGTTAGTTAACCCATGGACTTAGTTCAAGCTATAGTTCAGTTAAAGTTTAAACGCATTTTTAATTCATTTGCAATTAAAAAAATTTAACTAAGTTTAAATTAAAGTTTAGTTATAACAATAAATATGGATTGCACTTAGTCAAATAAAAGATTTAGGGCCATTATTACAACTTGCCGTTAGTTAAAGGTAGGATTTTGTCTGCCCGATAAATAGCTTTGTATTATTACAACTTTAATTTTTTATTGTTATTACTATTAATAATAATAATACTTAATGGATAAAAAAGTAATAAATAAAGGTTTTATAATGTAAAGCCATTTATCGGCCCGACAAAATCCTGCCTTTAACTAACGGCAAGTTGTAATAATGGCCCTAACAGTTTTTACAGTTAACTTTATAATCGTAGCTTAAAGCATAGTCAAATTAACGTTTCAGTACAGTTTAAATTAAAATTCAATTACAGAAACTTAAACCAATTTATTACTAAAACTCTGTTAAAATTATAAACGTAGTTTTAACTATAATCAAATTTAAGCTTTAACCAGCTTAAATTTAAATTCAAAAAGTTTTCACTAACACCTTTTAGTTGAAACTAAAAACTTGGTTTAAACTATAGTTGAATAAAAATCTTAATGCAGTTTTAATTAATATCTTGTAAAATAGATTTTAACTAAGTTTGAATTACAGGTTAGTTAAATCTATAAATATAGGATATATTACGTTAATTAATATCTATTTATAAAGATTTTATAAAGATTATATTACAATTAAATCTGTAATTGAATTTTAACATATAGTCAAATTAAAGTTTCAATGCAGTTTAAATAAAAATTCAATATAAAAATTTGAACTAAGTTATTATTATAATTTCGTTTATGTTATAAACGTACTTTAAACAGTAGTCTCGTTTCAGCTAAATTCCAAAATTTTCACTCAGATTAAATTATAGTTTAGGTTAAATTGCAAAGTTAGTTTTAGCTATAGTTATATTAAAGTTAAAACACAGTTTGTATTAATATTCAATTAAAGAGATTTACTAAATTACAGTTAGTTAGAACTATAAACATAGATTGAACTATATTGAAACTGAAGCTTAAACCCAGTTTAAATTAAAATTTAATTAAATAGATTTTAACTAAGTTTAGATTACAGTACAGTTAAATTTATAATTATAGTTTGAATATAATCAAATTATACTTTCGCTGCAGTGCGGATTAAAATTGAATTATCTATGCATTAATACGTGAAGGAAAATTTTTTCATCCCTTTTTAAGCAAAATTCGGGCAGAGAGGAATGTGAAAATAGGCACTTTATGTACATTTTTGTTAAAAATATATAAAATTAAATAAAATATTTATAGTAATTTGTTTTAAAAGGTATGCTAATCAATTTTAGCCAATTTACAATTCATCGAATTTCATTATAATTGTATATCACACGCCCTGTGTTGAATTGAGGTTTGCTTAAAATTGATTAGCACATTATGCTATTATAAAATTATTTATTATCAAAAATTGTTTTTATATATATAGAATAAAAAAGCATGGGAAGAGCAAAATTTAAAAAAAAATAAAATATCCTAGAATTTGCACTCGAATTTCGAGTGCTGGGTTATGCTAGTTGAAATCTAAACGAAGTCAATATTATAAACCTGTTCAAATAATAAACGTAGTTTTAAGAATAGCTAAGTTTGAGCTTTAACGCAGTTTAAATTCAAATATAGTTGAACTTAGTTAAAACTATAGTCAAACTAAAATTTAAACGTAGTTTCAATTAATATTTAAATAAAGAGATTTTAACCAACTTTAAATTATAGTTTAATTAAAACTATAAACATAGTTTAAACTAGGATAAAACCAAATCTTTAATAATGTGAAAATTATAGTTCTGAAAAACTGTAATCGTAGCTTAAACTATAGCTAAATTTGAGTTTTAACGCAGTTTAACTTAAAATTTAGTTAAAAAATATTTTTCACTAAATTTAAACTTAGTTTAAGCTTTAGTTCATTTAAAGTCTAAACGCAGTTTAAGCTGAAGTCAAATTAAAACTCAAGCGGATTTTAAATTTAAATTAAATTACAGAGATATTAACTAAGTTAAAATTACAACAAAGTTAAACTACAAACGAAATTTACACTGTGATAAAATTAAAGTCAAAAGCCAGTTTAAATTAAAATTCGTTTACAAAGATTTTTACATAATTTAAATTATAGTTTTGTTGAATTTAAAATTCAAGTTTCAAATATAGTAAAATAAGATCCTAAATTTAAATTAAATTACAAAAATTTGAACTAAAGTAAAGGTTAAGTGCATATTGAAGAAAAATTCAATTATAGAGATGCTAACTAACTCAAAATTTCATTATAGTTAAAACTATATACGCAGTTTAAACTATGATAAAATTATAGTTTGAATCCAGTTCAAACCAGAATTCGCGTATAGAAATTTTTACTAAGTTTCAATTTTAATGAATTTAAAGATTAAGTTTAAATATAATAAAAATAAATCTAAAAATAAGTTTAAAAAAAAAATCCAATTATGGATACTTTAACTAAGTTTATTATAGCATAGTTGAAACTATAAACGTAGCTTAAACTTAGCTAAATTAAAGATTAAACTTAATTTAAATTTTTCATTGAAATTAAATTTGATTTTTTTTAATAGTTTCACGTTATAAGATAATTTTGTATATTTTACGAAATTTTTTATTTAAACAAAATGTTCTATATTTCTGATAAAGATCATGACCTTCCCCAAATGCACTAAACACTAACTTATATAGAAATAGTTGTACCATGTACTACATAAATATTTATATATGGGCTTTTATAAGGGCCACTGAAGTAACACCAGGTAGCTTATCATATTAATGACATAATTAACAACCATTTTCGGTGATTACTTAATGATAAGATTTTCTTTTACTGTTTTCTTGCACAAAGTCTTCAGATTTCATAATGAGCACGTCTGCGGACGTCTGTTTTAATATATACAAGTTTTTTTTACATTTTAAAAATATAAGCTTTACTACTGTGAGTCGTAAGATTTTTAAATGACAATATTTTATTTATACTTTTTTTTTTTGATAATCAATAGACTCTTAAGCAAGCAAACAATACGATAATATTGTTAAGTGATCACTTTAATGATGTTTGAAGTACTTTGGTGGATAAAAAGATACTCGTAATGATTATTTACTTAAAATATTAACTTCTGCAGCGACTTAGAGCTGGAAAGATGGAGAGGATGAAGCCATTAATGGTTTGTTAACAGAATTAATAAAGAGTTAAATAAACATTGTGATGTATTAGGAAATTTATAAACCATAATCATTATTAATTAATGAATAGAAAATATTAAATATAAGTAGTATTTGTTTAGGGAAATATTTGCAATAGTTTTCATACACTCGAAAATGTGTGTTAGTATTGCAAATTTTTTTTCTTCTTTTAAATATATTCATAGATTTATTTCTATTCATTCAAGAGTCAAAGTAATTTAGTGGCAATTTTCAACAAGTCTTAAATGAAAAGGTCTTTTCATCAAGTTCATTGTAATGTAATTGAAAGAATATTCACTGTGTCACTTGTCAATTGTGAAAATCAACAGAAAGCAATGACAACAATTCCAACAATTGATCATTGATTATGGTCTGACAATAGAGGAGGCAAATTAAACATATGTTAGAAACCAGAAATCATAATTTAAAGATATTAACTCCTTGTTGGCGTTACGAAATTCCAACATAAATGTCACTAAGATTTTCTTTTCTTTAGTAACCCAAATGTAGATATTTTTTATGGTACTAAATAATAAAAACTAAAGCCAGGTTGATTTCATAGCCATTAATGGGTTAAGAAAAATGTCAATTGCCATTGGTTATTTGTAGTTTCGATCAGACATATTTTTCTTTAATATGCCTACATTTGATTAATAGAATTTGTGTTGACTTGGAATAGTTTTAGACTACAGTTTTAAAATTTATTTATTTTTTGTTTTTGTTGCAAATATGTGTGTTAAAGAAATTCCTTAACAGCTAAAATTGATTTGAACGAAATTTTCATGTTAAGATCATACGATATCTGATTAGATAGAGCATAGACATCAACCATATACAAATATTTTAGCAAAAAAATAAAAAAAAAGAAATGCAATGGAATGGAATCTGAGCACTATCAAGTAAAGATAATAATGATGATGTTGATGATGATGATTCAAAGTTGTACATTTTTTGCAGCTTCCTTGTTTGTTTCATAGACAACAGAATAACAACATGTTTTTCATCAACAACATAGTGGAACAAGAGGAAAAATCAGAAAACACAGCCAGCAAATGCAAAATTTTTTTCTTTTTATTTTCTTAAATAAAAGTAACAATAACAAAAAAATAAAACGCGTTAATTTTGTTTTACTTGTTTGTCTTGTCATAATAAATTTCGATCTAATATGTAAATTAGTTACTTGTTACACACAACAATAACAACAACAACAATACTGTCTGTGAATGAGTGAGTCTATAGAATTCCTTCACAGTTGCTGCAATAGAATATGAACAATTCAAAATGTAAATCTAATATCTCAAACAGACGATGGCCAACATAGAAGGTCATTAACTAAGCGCAACTTTTATTGAATAGAATTAAGAAAAACAACAATAATTTCAACGAATTTTCTACAATCATGTACGCGTACATTATTTGTCCAATGTTAGTTTTAAACAAATATAAGTTAATTGCAGAGATCAATGGTCACAATTTGAACAAATATTAGAATGGCAGTCTTCGCTAGTCTTTTGGTCATTTCTATAAATCATAGACAATTTCAATAAACGTATTGAAAAGCAGAAGATGTTCGCCATGCAAAAATTCTAATAACAATTATGATTTATATACGCATGAATATTGCACAGGTCTTTCACATCTGTGTTAGCTTGCAGATGATGTTGCCTGGGTTAGAAATTAATTTATTATTTTTTTTTGCTTTAAACATTTCATTATCGCTTTTGTACGGCCAAGATAAATTATGTGATGATTTTTCTTGGCTGAAAAGTATGTACACGGTAAAAACTATATATAAGCTATAGTCAAATTTAAGTTTTTAAACATAGTTTAAACTATAGTCAAATTAAAGTTCACACACAGTTTAAATACAATTACAAAATTAAATTATAGTACAGTTAAAACTATAAACGTAGTTTAAACTATAGTCATATTAAAGTTAAACGTAGTTTAAATAAAAAATTTAATTATACGGATTTGAACTAAGTTCAAATTATAGTACTGTAAAACTTATAAACGTAGTTTAAACTATAGTCAAATTAAAGTTGAAACGCAGTTTAAATAAAAATGCAATATTAAATTATATTACTGTACAAACATAAACGCAGTTTAAACTATAATCAAAAAAAAGTTTTAACGGAGTTTAAATAAAAAATTTAATTAAAGAGATTTTTACTATGTTAAAATTATAATGCTGTAAAAATTGTAAACATAGTTTAAACTATAGTCAAATTAAAGTTCAGACACAGTTTTAATAAAATTACAAAATTAAATTATAGTACAGTTAAAACTATAAACGCAGTTTAAACTATAGCCAAATTAAAGTTAAACGCAGTTTATGTGAAAAATTTTATTATTGAAATCTGTACTAAGTTTTTATTATAGTTAGCACTGTTAAAATTATAAACGCAGTGCAAGGTGTAGTTAAATTAAAGTTTAAAAGAAGTTTAAAAAGAAGAAATCAGATAAAGAAGTTTGCACTATGTTCAAATTATAATACTGTTAAAATTATAAACGAAGTTTAAACTACATTGAATTTAAAGTTGGAACGCAGTTTAAATAAAAATGCAAGATTAAATATAAACGCAGTTTAAACTATAGTCAAATTAAGGTTTAAATGCAGATTAAATAAAAAATTTAATTGCACAGATCATACTTAGTTTAAATTATAGTACATTTAAAACTATAAACGTAGTTTAAACTAAAGTCATATTAAAGTTAAACGTAGTTTAAATAAAAAATTTAATTATACGGTTTTGAACTAAGTTTAAATTATAGTACTGTTAAAATTATAAACGTAGTTTAAACTATAGTCAAATTAAAGTTGAAACGCAGTTTAAATAAAAATGCAATATTAAATTATATTACTGTACAAACGCAGTTTAAACTATAATCAAATAAAAGTTTAAACGGAGTTTAAATAAAAAAATTTAATTAAAGAGATTTTTACTATGTTAAAATTATAATACTGTAAAAATTGTAAACATAGTTTAAACTATAGTCAAATTAAAGTTCATACACAGTTTAAATAAAATTACAAAATTAAATTATAGTACAGTTAAAACTATAAACGCAGTTTAAACTATAGCCAAATTAAAGTTGAAACGCAGTTTAAATAAAAATGCAATATTAAATTATATTACTGTACAAACATAAACGCAGTTTAAACTATAATCAAATAAAAGTTTGAACGGAGTTTAAATAAAAATTTAATTAAAGAGATTTTTACTATGTTAAAATTATAATGCTGTAAAAATTGTAAACATAATTTAAACTATAGTCAAATTAAAGTACAGACACAGTTTTAATAAAATTACAAAATTAAAAATTAAATTATAGTACAGTTAAAACTATAAACGCAGTTTAAACTATAGCCAAATTAAAGTTAAACGCAGTTTATGTGAAAAATTTAATTATTGAAATCTGTACTAAGTTTTTATTATAGTTAGCACTGTTAAAATTATAAACGCAGTGCAAGCTGTAGTTAAATTAAAGTTTAAAAGAAGTTTAAAAAGAAGAAATCAGATAAAGAAGTTTGCACTATGTTCAAATTATAATACTGTTAAAATTATAAACACAGTTTAAACTACATTGAATTTAAAGTTGGAACGCAGTTTAAATAAAAATGCAAGATTAAATATAAACGCAGTTTAAACTATAGTCAAATTAAGGTTTAAATGCAGATTAAATAAAAAATTTAATTGCACAGATCATACTTAGTTTAAATTATAGTACAGTTAAAACTATAAACGTAGTTTAAACTATAGTCATATTAAAGTTAAACGTAGTTTAAATAAAAAATTTAATTATACGGATTTGAACTAAGTTTAAATTATAGTACTGTTAAGATTATAAACGTAGTTTAAACTATAGTCAAATTAAAGTTGAAACGCAGTTTAAATAAAAATGCAATATTAAATTATATTACTGTACAAACATAAACGCAGTTTAAACTATAATCAAATAAAACTTTAAACGGAGTTTAAATAAAAAAATTTAATTAAAGAGATTTTTACTATTTTAAAATTATAATACTGTAAAAATTGTAAACATAGTTTAAACTATAGTCAAATTAAAGTCCAGACACAGTTTAAATAAAATTACAAAATTAAATTATAGTACAGTTAAAACTATAAACGCAGTTTAAACTATAGCCAAATTAAAGTTAAACGCGGTTTATGTGGAAAAATTTATTTATAGAAATCTGTACTAAGTTTTTATTATAGTTAGCACTGTTAAAATTATAAACGCAGTGTAAGATGTAGTTAAATTAAAGTTTAAACGAAGTTTAAATAGAAGAAATCAAATAAAGATGTTTGCACTATATTCAAATTATAATACTGTTAAAATTATAAACGTAGTTTAAACTACATTTAAATTAAAGTTGGAACGCAGTTTATATAAAAATGCAAGATTAAATATAAACGCAGTTTAAACTATAGTCAAATTAAGGTTTAAATGCAGATTAAATAAAAAATTTAATTACACAGATCGTACTTAGTTTTAATTATTGTACAGTTAAAACTATAGACGTAGTTTAAACTATAGTCAAATTAAAGTTTAAAGGAGTTTAAACAAAAAAAATTTATTAAAGAGATTTGTACTACGTTCAACTTATAATACTGTACAAATTATAGACGTATCTTAAACTATAGTCAAATTAAAGTTCAAACGTAGTATAAATAAAGATGCAAAATTAAGCTACAGTCAAATTAATATTGAACGCAGTTTATGTGAAAAATGTAATTATAGAGATTTGTACTAAATTCAAATAATATTACTTTTAAAATATAAACGCAGTTTAAACTGCAGTCAAGTTAAAGTTTTAACACGGTTTAAATAACAAAATTTAATTCTACAGATTGTACTAAGTTTAAATTGTAGTACAGTTAAAACTAGAGACGTAGCTTAAACTACAGCAAAATTAAAGTTTAAACGAAGTTCAAATCAAAAAGTCAATTATAAGTATTTGCACCAAGTTTAAATTATAGAACAGTTGAAAATATAAGCGTACTTAAAATTATAGTCAATTTAAAGCTTAAACGCAGTTTAAATTAATATTCAGTTATAAAGATTCCAACTAACTTTAAGTTGTAGTACAGTTAGGCCGAGGTTTTGGAATGTCAGTTAAACTTAGTTTAATAATACTAGCATTTTTAAACACAAATAACTAAATTAACTTAAATTGACATTCCAAAAGCTCGGTCTTAAACGTAGTTTAAGCTATAATCAGATTAAAGTTAAAATGCTGTTTATATTAAACTCAACTAAAGGGATTTTATAGTACAGTTAAAACTTTAAAAGCTTTAAAACAATTACACTTCAGATCTTATAAATGATCTGCCTTCTGTAATTAAACGCTCGAATATAATTATGCATGTAAAAAGATATTGATTGTTTAACTACTTGGTGTAACATTAAGCACAAATTCAATTCCAATTAATATCATGAGTAATGCTGTTCTTGATTTAGTTGATTTATTCAACGACCTAGGCGTACTTCTGGATAAAAAATTAGACTTTAGAAGTCATATTTCGCTAATAATAAACAAAGCCACTGGTTGTCGAGAGTTTTCGGATTCGTATACGACAAAACAGTTGTTTACTACCTTGGTAAGACCAATTCTCGAATATGGGTCTGTAGTCTGGGATCCGCAATATCATGTACATTCGAACAAAATTGAATCAGTTCAGATACAATTATTCATACTTTGTCTTCGTGGTTTAGGCTGGAATCCTAATATGAAGTTGCCATCTTATGAAAATCGTCTGGCTCTAATTAAGCTTCCTACATTGGAAAGTCGCAGGCATATGCTGAACGTTACTTTCCTGGTAAAACTGTTAAATGCTAGTCTTAAATCTGAATTTCTTATCTACAATATATATATAAATGTTCCTTTTTGATCATCAGAAGTTATAACTTTCTAACTATCAAATTTGTGATGAGTTTAATATGCTGTATCAGTTTATTGATTTTAATAAAAGTTTGGATATCGTGAGAAGAGATATTATATTACACTCAAATACAATAAATTAATTGAATTAAAAAAGTTTAAATGTTATTTTATAAAATGGGTCAAATATTTCTACTCCATGGGCTTATCGTGATTCTGGTACTATGGGCCATAACAAGTATATTTGCCCAAGAAACCATACCTCTAAAATCATATTTGAACCCTCCAAAATTTCGATGAAAAATCGATTTATGTCGTCACATAAAATGTGATGAGCCCATGGAGATTTTTTCAGCCTCCTACAATATGACCCACTCTAATATACATATATACTCTGTAGTCTGTAAGGATTATTCCACAGACTGAATAAATAAATAAAAAAATTAAATACTTGTTCGATGGAGAATTTTTCTTTTCGGTCTCGGATTCTGCGGATCAAAGATCTTTACTCTAGTCCCAGGATCAAAAAAATGTTTAGTCGTGGTCTTGCTTATAATCAAGTTACAGCTTAAGTGCTGTTCATTTCTATCCACAAATATTTCCCAAATATATGTTGCTATATCTGTGGTCACAAGCAATAACCGCCTAAGTCGACTTAAGAACGATTTGAGTTTTGTATGCTACTAACAATGCTCTATATTCACGTGAAATCGGCATTTTTCTGCACTGTTATTTAAAAAGTTATTAATGAAAACATACCGACCTAAGTCGTAATAAAGCCTCATTACATTTATATAAACAGTTATTTTTCTCGAAAGAATGATTTTCGCCGATTTGAGTTATGTATGCTATCATATTCTACTAAAATATCTTTATATTCACGTGAAATCCCCATTCCTCTAACACTGTTATTTAAAAAGATATTAATACAAATATTCTGACATAAGTCTGACCTAAGACCTATTTTTCTCGAAAGCATGATTTTCGAGTTAAGCGGTTATTGCTTGTGACCACAGATATAATGAAACTAAAATAATTATTTTTTTTTTAATTCATATAAATTTTCTTTCTTTTTTCATTTGAAAGATAATACATATTTATTAAGTATTTGAAAATATATGGATCGAAGTGACCTCCACACTCGGTAACGCATGTGCAACATCTGTTAAAGCAATGTATTCTTCACTATCAATTGGCTCAATTACCGTTTAACCAATCCAAATTTGTTGGTTCTGCTTTTCAAACTTCCTGTTTGTATTAATCCCATAAGAAAAAAATTAGTTAGAGTACGGTCATTAAACCTTGGTAGCCAATGGAATTTTTTGATATTAGCTTGTTGGGGAATTTTCGCTGCAATTGCGCCATAAACGGACTGACTATGTAGCAAGTTGCACGATCTTGTAAAAACCACAGAGAATTGAATGGAATTTTGTTTCGGCGTAGTTGTGGAAAGAAAAACTCTTTCAACAATTTTACTTTACGGTCTGCATTGACCATACAGTATGACTATTTTTATACCCTCTACCACTATGTGGTTTGGGTATAATGACTTTGTGCTGCTGTTTGTAACTGCCAAAAATATTTGACCTAGACCCATATTTTATTATACCGATCGAATCAGAATCACTATCTGATTCGATTTAACGATGTCCGTCTGTGTGTCCGTCCGTCTGTGTAGGAGTATATTTTGATGAAATTTGATATATAAGCTTTTATCGGCCATAGGATGAACGCTATTGAAATTGGTGAAAATCGGTCCATGTTCAGACCTAGCCCCCATACAAATGACCCCTATGAAATCGACATAAATTGCCATAAGATCCAAATTATCATATAGATCTTACTCAAATTGGGTTTGTATGTGTTAATTACATCCATTAATGAGTAGTCCAAAAATTATTCCTATGGGACAACCCCTACTCATAGGCCCCATGCAGAGCTGCTTCCCGATCTGCACTTAAATCTATCAAAAACACAAATATTGCACTGATTCTTTTCAAATTTTGTTTGTATATATTTTTGCAAAATACAAGAGACTTTACCAAATATGATCAGGATCGGTCCAATTTTAGGCCTAGTGTCCATATAGATATAGCATCCGATATGAACTTTTTCATATCTGCAGCCAAAAGAATTAATAAAAATCCCACTCAAATTTGGTTTATCTTATTTTCTATGTCCAGTTAGTTTGGCCTAAAAGATAGGGTCTCTAAACGCATGGTATAGGGTATCGTATAGTCGGTCTAGACTGACTATAATTTTCTTACTTGTTTTTTTTAATAAGGCATTGGTGAAACTATGACTATGAATCTGTGACTCGAATTATTTGTTTTTAATCGCACAAAGGTAACAGTAAAAAATTCAAATGCCCTAACAAAAATACCCTCATTGTAATAATTTGAAAAAAATTATCGATATTTTTAAAATATTTCGAATAAATAAAAAAAATTGAGATTAATATTCGATTAATTTTTAAGCTTGAATCTTAAAATCGATTAGTCGATTACTCTAACAATGTGTTTTAATCGAACAACAGAAGGAGTGTACAATTTTGATACCATAAATATATGATACGTATCTCGAATAATTTTCAAATTTCGAATAACGAATATTTTTAATTGTTCTAAATTTTTATTTTTCGCAATTAGGGCATTATTAGTTGCTAATATAAACTCCGAATGCAGACACTAACATGGTCCATTTTATAGTCTATATTAAATCTCAATGGTTGCCATTATTTTATTTATTAACAAATAAATTTCTCTACTTGTATTTTCTTCTTGGTCTTCATTATTTTTTAAGCTTGTCTGGCAGAACTACAGGATTTTGTTCTGCTTTTTTATCTACTAGAGAAGATGCCCCCTTTGAGTGTTTTCACATACAATAGCTTGAATAATTATGTTAGATGCGAAATACTGATAAACATTTTGTTGATTTTAATTTGTTATTTGCACTGTCATCAATTATAATGATTAATGAGCAATTTAGAACTTTAGTAGAAACAAGAAATTTCTTATTGAATCTAGTTAAAATTGCAATGAAAGTGAATTGAAAAGTATAAAAACAAATATTTATTTTTTAAATTATTTTTCTTTTATTACCAAAAATTTTGTTAATTTCAATTCTTTTTTAATTTTCTTTTTAGGTAAGTTAACCAATTTTTAAAGAAACGAACGTATTTTGTGTAACTGAGTAAGTTGTTGGTGTGCAAAATATTTGAATTGAATTAATCGTTGCAAAAAAGACTTGATACCATAATAAGTTTTAATATTTTTTTCTGCAATGATTTAGATATCACTAAGGGGAATAAAACATTATAAATAAACATTATAAAAAAACTGGAATTTTTATAAAAAAAAATATCCAAATTTCATATAATTACTTTATTTATATTATTTAAAATTAATAATTTTATTTATTGGGTAAAAGTTTTATTTTTCTTTAGAAAAAGAGTTGCTTTTTATTGAACATTTAGTTGTATGTCTTCAATGCCAGGGTTGCTTCCCAATAGACAATCATTTGGGCATGTAAACTTTTAAAAGAAAAAAATTCTTTTATGAAAAAATATTTCATAATTTCGTTATGGTATTTTATTTAGATGAAATATGATGAAATTGTGAAACACAGAAACATTTATAAACAACAATCGTAACACAAAACAACGAAAGTAAATTTTAAAATATTTTTATTTCATACAAAAACAAAAGAAAGAAACAAAACAACAAATTTACATACTCGTACCAGCAACTCCAGTTCCTAACAGTAATAATTATTGTACATTACAACAATATTTACAATTTCAACAATATACATTTAGTTACGCGTCAATAACCTCAATATACCCCAAATACATTGGCATTATTTTGTTGATTGCAACTATGTTGCATTTATTTGTTTTCATTTTTATACCCTACACCACTATGTGGTTTGGGTATAATGACTTTGTGCTGCTGTTTGTAACAACCAAAAATATTTGACCTACACCCATCTTTAATTCTGCCGATCGCATCAGAATCACTATCTGATTCGATTTAACGATGTCCGTCCGTCCGTCCGTCTGTGTGTCCATGTAAAGCTTGTAATCAAACTGCAGGTCGCAAATATGAATATATTTTGATGAAATTTGGCATTTAATCTTTTATCTGCCATGGGATGAACGCTATTGAAACTGGTGAGAATCGGTCCATGTTCAGACCTAGCCCCCATACAAATGACCCCTATGAAATATATTGCCATAAGATCCAAATTCTCATACAGATCTTAGTCAAATTGGGTTTGTATGTATATATTACATCCATTAATCAGTAGTCCAAAAATGATCCCTATTGGAGAACTCTTAGTCATAGGCCCCATATAGAGCTGCTTCCCGATATTCACTTAAATCTATGAAAAAACAAAAATATTGCACTGATTCTTCTCAAATTTTGTTTGTATATATTTTTTCAAAATACAAGAGACTTTACCAAACATGGTCAGGATCGGTCCATTTTTGGGCCTAGTCCCCATATAGATATAGCATCCGATATGAACTTTTTCATATCTGCAGTCGAAAAAATTAATAAAAATCCCACTCAAATTTGGTTTATGCTTATTTTCTATATCCAGTTAGTTGGGCCTGAGAGATAGGGTCTCAAAACGCATGGTAAAGGGTATCGTATAGTCGGTCTAGAGCGACTATAATTTTCTTACTTGTTCAAATTTAAGTTGGAGAATAACACGCACCTGAGAGTTAAACGAAATATTTACTCTGGAAAAAATTGAGCTGAAATGCATAAAATTAATATGTTTATTTAAGCAAATGTTATTATTTGTAAATTGTTTTTTTTTTTTTTGCATTTGCTCCATATATTTTTATAAACACTCTAATTGTATTATTGTATTATTTTTTTCATTGTTTCAAAATTGTTGAATTTGAGAGGTTTATTTTTGGTTTGTAAGTACGTAAATCAAAATTTTTTGTGTAAATGTTTATGTAAATACTTAAAGGAATTTGAAAAAATTTTGCATAAATAATTTTTCGAATTTATAATAGACCTAAACAGTTGGGGGTCCAGTTGTTTATTTACATATTATGGAGGTTCATAAGTCAAAAAAAAAAAATATATATATATGGGGGATTTCATGTCAAGTGCACCAACTTTTGAAACCGATGTCTTCCGATCAGGATGAAATTTGCACCAAGGTTAGTCCTATTGGATAGTAGTTTAGACACAATTTGTCAATAAGATCGGTCCAGATCTCTCTGAGTTAGAGGGGATCAAAATTTGACATTTTGGCTAAACAGGTGTTTCTTCTCATCCATGTTATTACCTATTGTTCTTAGAAAATTTTCTCCTAAAGAGTTTAGATAGCTGTTTATTCAATATTTCGGAAAAAAAATACTTAAAAAAAAAAATTTGTAGACTTTTTTTTTTGCTAAATTAAAGCATTTTTTGCCTTTTTTTCAAAAAGGGCATTTTTTTTTTCATAAGAAAGCTTAGGATTTTTCCTTTAAGAGATTTTTGGTCGCTTAGTGGGATGGGAGGGGGATATCTATCAAAATAAATGTTTTGTAACTCAAGACAACGGTTTTTCAATTTTTCACAAATGCACTATTTTGAATTTTTCCCTATTTGTGTGTAAAACCTTACAAATAAAACTTATATCATTCACAATAATAATAAATCATAAAAGTATTGGTTTGTGAATTTGCTAAGTTGAAAAATAAAGCTGCCTAGAAATTGCACTCGAATTTCGAGCGCTGGAATCTGCTAGTTTCCTTTATCCTGTTTATTGCTTCAGCAAAGACCCTTTCTCCAAACGCATGGTATGAGGTATCGTATAGTCGGTCTAGACCAACTATAATTTTTGATTGTTTTCTTATACATATACATATACATATAACAACTCGAGTCGATATAGCAATGTCCATCTGTCCGTCTGTCTGTTGAAATACTGCTATTTCATAAAATTAGGATAATAATGAGCATGGTGGTATTGAATTTGGAAAATGTTAAGATACTCCGATAAAATATCATATAAAAATTGAAAATATTGAAAAATGTTTATACGCAATAGAACATGTGCATATAGATATGTATCAGCAATGCATACACATTTTGGTTTGCTTGTGTTTTTATACCCTATACCACTATGTGGTTTGGGTATAATGACTTTGTGCTGCTGTTTGTAACAACTAAAAATATTTGACCTAGACCCATCTTTAATTATACCGATCGAATCAGAATTACTTTCTGAGTTGATTTAACAATGTCCGTCCGTCCGTCCGTCCGTCCGTCTGTGTGTCCATGTAAAGCTTGTAATCAAACTGCAGGTCGCAAATATGAATATATTTTGACGAAATTTGGTATTTAAGCTTTTATCGGCCATGGGATGAACGCTATTGAAATTGGTGAGAATCGGTCCATGTTCAGACCTAGCCCCCATACAAATTACCCCTGTGAAATCGACATAAATTGCCATAAGATCCAAATTGTCATATAGATCTTACTCAAATTGGGTTTGTATACGTTCATTACATCCATTAATGAGTAGTCCAAAAATGATCCCTTTGGCC
This sequence comes from Cordilura impudica, assembly GCA_963682025.1. Classification (NCBI taxonomy): domain Eukaryota; kingdom Metazoa; phylum Arthropoda; class Insecta; order Diptera; family Scathophagidae; genus Cordilura; species Cordilura impudica. Next base: position 317,636,278 of record OY821517.1, on the reverse strand, counting down.
CCATATAGAGCTGCTTCCCGATCTTCACTTAAATCTATTAAAAAATAAAAATATTGCACTGATTCTTCTCAAATTTTGTTTGTATATATTTTCGCAAAATACAAGAGACTTTACCAGCCATGGTCAGGATCGGTCCATTTTTGGACCTAGTCCCCATATAGATATATCATCCGATATGAACTTTTTCATATCTGCAGCCAAAAAAATTAATAAAAATCCCACTCAAATTTGGTTTTTGCTTATTTTCTATGTCCACTTAGTTGGGACTAGGAGATTCGGTTTCTAAACGCATGGTATAGGGTATCGTATAGTCGGTCTAGACCGACTATAATTTTCTTACTTGTTTTATTTTGTATATGTGAACGTTCGAGTGTACAAAAAACAAAATCAACAACCAAATAAAAATGTGTATGTATCGCTGATAAACAACCAAAGAAATATTTATGCTGATTGCATTTAATAAATGCTTTTAATTTTAATAATATACGAAAATACCTAAAATTTTTGTTAAATCCCTTATTCATTTTAAACATCATTGTAAACAATTTTGCTATTCTAATTTGTAATCTAGCCTTTTATATCTCTTGCTATTGTATTTAGAGCATGGCTGTATGGTATCGAAGATTCGGCACAGCCGAATTTTATACACTTATTTGTGTTATATTTTTAATGGTACTCTGAACACATTTCCGTTTTGAGAAAATGACAAAGAGGGCAATTTTTTTAATAAATATTTTTTTAAAAATTCTGTAATGCTATCAAATATCTAAATAAAGTTTATTTTCATAAAGAAAAAAAATTTTTAACAGAAAACACAAAAAATTAGTCTGAAATTAAAATTTTAAAATTCTAAAACTAGAAAATTAATGAATTCCTTCACATTGTATTTATGTTTATTAACTTACTTCTTTTTTTTGGAGAGCAAACAAAATATACGTATTTTTACCAGAGCTGTGGAGTACTCAAAAAAGTTCAAACTCCGACTCCGATTCCATCCGTTGAAATTTTTAAGGTACGACTCCGACTCCTACTCCTACTCCAAATATGAATTCGATCATAAATTTATACAGACATATTTATAAAAACAGTAATAATTATTTTGTGGGTAATTGATGCCAGTGAATCAATATAACACTTATTTATTTAAATATTTTATTTGTCTATAGTATTAATAGACTAGGCGATTTCTTGTGACCGATGTTTTATTTTACCGTTTCATCCCGATTTTGACCAAATGTATATTATTTGAAAGGTATTTCTTTTTAGCGATTTTGCAGATTTACAGATTTTTAAATTTTTTCCTTTATTTTGAGTAAATTGCATTTAAAGTTGCTACTAACACATACATAAAATTATACAATGCTATGTGTGTGCTTATTGAATTTGTTAAAGCTTTTGTAATAAAAATGAGTTTGTTTTTTGTGTTGATTTGTGAATTGGCTATAATTGATTAGCATACTTTAGGGTCTTTATTTAATAAAAAAATAAAATGTCCTAGAATTTGCACTCGAATTTCGAGGGCTGGTATTTGCTAGTATTTATTAATTCTTTTATTATTAATAAACAAAATACTATAAGATCGGAAAATTAAAATAACAATATTCCAAAAACTTCAAAAAAATAACTCTGCATTTGTTTTTAGAAATAGAAGCTGATGATTCTGAGTGCAGAAAATAGTACTTCTGCGGACACTTGTTTCTGTGACAATGCCGCGGTGATCACAGCACCCTGAATAATCTCAAGGTACTTTGGAATTGCATCTTTTTTTGAAAAATCTGAAGAAGATCAAATTTCGCTATCTCCTCTAATGCCTGGTAAAAGTCTATTTTAAATGTTGCTAAGACTGCCGGAGTTTCTATGTCTCTGTTTCTTTCTACTAATTTGTTCAAAATCACCATGTGTATCTATTATTATTATTATTATTATTTTTTTTTTTTTAATTTTTATGAAATAAAATAATAAAATAGTATTAAATATTTAGAGTTCAAAGTAATTATCTGAAGCTTAAACTCCACTTTGACTTTCACTTTTCGATGTAATCGTCTATTTTAACATAAAGAATTAACTAAAACACCAGACCTATAGCGTATATTATGAACTTTATTATTTTAATAGCAGGTTCCGGCCCTCCAAATTCGAGTGCAAATTCTAGGAAATTTTATTTTTTCATTAAATGAAGACCCTAAAGTTATGCTAATCAATTATAGCCAAGTCACAAATCAAGACAAAAAACAAACTCATTTTTATTACAAACACATTAACAAATATAATAAACACACACATAGCATTGTATAATTTTATGTATATGTTAGTAGGAACTTTAAATGCAATTTACTCAAAATAAAGGAAAAAATTTAAAAATCTGTTAATCTGCAAAACGACTAAAAAGAAATACCTTTCAAATAATATACGTTTGGTCAAAATCGGGATAAACCGGTAGAACAAAACATCGGTCACCAGAAATGAGCCTAGCCTACTAATATTATAGATAACACAAACCTAAAAATACCACAAATAAATAAACCACAAACCCTAAAAATACCACAAACATCTATTCTGAACTTGATCCATAAAATATTGCGTGACCAATTTCGATTTTTTTTTAACTCTTTCTTTTAACTCAATCTCTCTGTCTGTCGTGGGGCATCCCCATTTCCCCTTATCCCTCTGAAACTTGGCTCATAGTCTTGTTGTGACTATAGATTAATTTTGGGGTAGTCACGCACACTCACGAGTGGTCACGCCCAGTTACTGAGCCATATTAATGTCATTTCCCCTCATCCGATAGATCTGAAACTTAGTCCATACACTTGCTGTGAGAAAGAGATTAACTTTGCTTTAGTCACGCACAGTCACGCATGGTCACGCACAGTCACGGAGTGATCTAAATGTCATTGCCCCTCATCCGATCGATCTGAAACTTGGTCCATACACTTGCTGTGAAAAAAATATTTACTTTGAATTAGTCACGCACAGTCACGCATGGTCACGCACAGTCACGGAGTGATCTAAATGTCATTTACCCTCATCCGATCAATCTGAAACTTGGTCGATATACTTGCTGTGAAAAAAGATTAACTTTGACGTAGTCACGCACAGTCACGCATAGTCACGCACAGTCACGGAGAACGTAAAACCCCACTTGCCCTCATCTGATGGATCTGAAACTTTGCCCATAGACTTGTTGTAGCCAAAGACTAATTTAGGATAGCCACACAAAGTTACACACAAAACTCATATGCATAAAAAAGAAAGAGTTTTAATAAGAACTTTGTTTTTATGCGTTAGATTATTTCAAATATTTTAAAAATTATTTGAATTTTTCATGCATCGTGGCTCTGACTCCACAACTCCGAATCCGCCTCACAGCCCTGCTTTTTACGCGTTTTTAAAAAGCTTGTGTGCAATTCTTTTGGCAATCAAAATAAGTGATGCCAAGTTATTAGAAATAACAGCGACAACAAATCAAAAATTTCGATGCAATAAATAAATAAATTATGGAGAAAAGTGAAAAATGTAGAACTACCCCGGACAGTTGTGTGAAAAAAGGGTGCCCTAAAAATGGGGACGGCGTCATTGGAAAAGAGTGTTATAGTATGTAAAATTAGTAGTAGTGTTGTTAGTGTATTTAAAAATATTGTAGATTTGGGATATAAAATAAACAAATAAGCTATGACTATTTTGTACCAAAAGTACTAACTAAATGAAATGCGATAAATAATCTTAAATATTACCATATTTTTGTTGTTGAGCTGAGCTTAATTAATACAAGGTGTTTCTAACTTTAATACAACCTCTAAAGTCAAATTAGAGATTGGAAGATTTTTAAAATTAAGTAAATTAAATTTACTAATATATTTGTATAATTTATAGTTACAAATCAATTTAATTCACACATTTAATATAAAATCAAAAAAAAAAAAAATTAAAGTTTCTCATTTTTGTAAAAAAACTAAATAAACATTTTGTTATTTTTAAACTGTTTTTTTTTTTCTCTTGTAACATTAACTCAATTGACCATATAAGATAATTTTTATGATAATGAATCTTGTTGACAATTTTAATTAAATAAAAACATACAAATTTTGTTTAATGAATGAATAAAACCTTAACACTGAACTTGTTGTCTGGCAGGGCAGAAAAAAATCAATGTTTTTAACTTGTTTCGCTTAATTCTACTCTGTAGCATTGTTGGCTCGTTCATATGGCTGCTATAACCGTGATCTTGCCAAATTGAAGTTGATGTTCAACTTAATTAAACTGACATACATTTCAACGAAAACAACAAATAAAGTTTTGTTTGAAGTTAACAAAGCATATGTTCGATAAAAAGAAAACCAACACCCACATATTAAACCAGAACATTGAATAAAAATATCCTAAAAAAAAAAACAAGAACACAGACGGTCTGACAGTTTTCAAACGAAAACTTTAAAGTTTATTCATAAACACTTGAGGTTAAGCCGCAACAAATTAACACAATTTTAGGTTACACAATTTTTTTTTTTATATTTATTTCTGAAATCTAGTTAACATTGTAAATTTATATTTTAATATTTTTCTAGGCTTAATAAATTTTTATATAATTAGGTTTCTGTTGTGGATAAAAACGACTGCTAGAGGTTATAAATTAAATTTTTTTTATAAAACAAGAATCCTCTAACACCAATCTACAACTACTTCTCTTCCAGTCCACAATTAACGATTGATAATTATTTTTATAGATTTCATCGTCTTGTCATTATAAGTGGCTTAAACAGCTTAAAGAATATAATTTCCAATTGTTTAATAATACTTGAGTTTTGTTTATTATTCCTTTATTAAAAAAAATTTGAATAATAATAAAAAGTCAAATATATTTTGGAAAAAAGCCCATGGCGCTTAAACTCATAACTCATTTTGTGAACATGACAATCAGTAGTAATTTATAAATAGTAGAATATCCAAAATAAGTATAATAAGCACCATTCGCTGTTGTTTTTTTTTTTTATTATTTTTCTTTGTAAAGTTAACAACATATTCAAGCCGAGTTTTCTATAGCAGACCATTTAAAGTTAAGCTTTGTAGTTTAAGCATTTGTTGCCTTGTCTGTTGTTATTATTTTGACGCCACTTAATAGTCTTGTTAAATGTTGCATGAATAGATACCAATTATTGACACCTCCACTATGGTGATTATAAATGCTTTTTTGTTACTAATACAGATTAACCCATTGTGAACATAAATACATAATACTGGATAGCGATAACAGTGTAGTTAACATTCGAATGGAAAACCTATATTATAAACAATAACTTGATAGTGCAACAATGTTTCTACGTAATAATAATAATGAACAAAAAACGTTTAACAAATAAACCCTCCAAAAAACATGTCATTTAAATAATGAAGTGGTGTGTGGTTTTTGTGATTTATTTCGGCATATGTCAGCGTATTCGGCAGATATGTTATATCCAGTTCAATTTCTAATCTTATATATAAAAATGGAGTTTTGTATGTTTGTTTGTACGCTTGTTTGTGGTTGACAAGAGACTACACCACTGGACCGATCGTTTTGAAATTTTTATAGTAGGAAGTAAAAATAGGCTATAGTTTGCAAGCGGGCGTGGCACCTATCATATAACGTGAATTTTAGCATCTAATTTTAACCTATAATATCTGGAGTGCTACGATAACAAGGGCTTTGAAACTCCGTACACGTATATATAAAAATAACTTGAAGAATTGAGGAAAAATGAGTGGGATCGGACCAGTGGGCGTGGCACCCATCGTACAAAACCAATGTATAATATCATATATCTAGTGTAGTGTAATAGATAAAGTCTTGGGACTTAGTGTGAGTTCATAAGTTATCAACGTTAGTACTAGGAAAAAAATGGGCGTGGTACTCCCCATACAAAGTAAATATATAATGTCATATAACTGGAGTACTATAATAGTGAAAGCCTTGGGACTTTGTCAGAGTTTATGAGTTTTTAATGTGGGTAGTCCAATAAAAATAGGCGGAATCGGACCAATGGGCGTGGCACCTCCTATACGAAAAACATGAAGGATTATGAAAACGACAGTTTTGAAACTTTTGATAAGTACATTAATTGCCAAAGTTAGTAGTCGTGGAAAATATGGGCGGAATCATCAAAATCAAAAATCGCCAAAACCGAAAATCGCGAATAACAAAATTCGCCAAAATCAAAAGTCACAAAAAAACGCCAAAGCCAAAAATCGATAAAAATCACAAAAATCGCAAAAATAAAAAATCGCCAAAATAAAAAATCGCAGAAAACAAAAGTCGCAAAGAAAATCAAAAATAGCACAAAAAATCGCCAAAGTCAAAAATCGCCAAAACCGGAAAAAACAAAATTTGTCAAAGTCAAAAATTGCCGAAATTGTTTTTACTTAAAATAAAGCAAACAACATTGGCACATTTGATTCAAAAATTGATCTATATTCTTCATGACAGGTTATACAGCTGTTTCGGGAAGAGTTACCAACCCAAATCAGTAACCAAAACCAGTAGATAGTTTGTTTCGTAAAAAGTTAAATTCATATATATGTGCTGAAAACAGAATTTAAAATTTTGTGCTTTATTTCGAGTAAATTGCATTTAAAGTTGCTACTACCACATACGTAAAATTATACATATGCTATGTGTGTTTTATTAAATTTGTTATTGTGTTTGTTAATGAGTTTGTTATCTTTATTCGTAATAATAATAAACCATAAAAGTGTTGGTTTGTGAATTGGCTAAGTTGAAAAATAAAACAGCCTAGAAATTGCACTCGAATTTCGATCGCTAAAATCTGCTTATGTATAATTTTATGTATGTTTTAGTAGCAACTTTAAATGAAATTTACTCAAAATAAAGAAAAAAAAATTTTAAATCTGTAAATCTGCAAAACGGCTTTCAAATATTATACCTTTAGGAAAAATCGGAATAAAACAGTAGAACAAAACATCGGTCACAAGAAAACGTCTAGCCTATTAATATTATAGATAAAAAAAGTATAAAAATAAATTAAACGGACCTAGAGCTTGAAGCAAATAATTATTTTAAATAAAAACAAATAATTGTAATATGTTTTTTTTATATAAACACTAGAAGTACATGCATACGAAAATATTTGCAAAAAATAAGCCCTCCTCAATCAATTTAATGTGAGCGAGAGGAATTTAGTAGTGTTAGTGTAGTGTAGTGTTAGAATACTTGAGGCTTTAAAGCACTGTTTCAAAATATAAAGAAAAAATCTCATATTATAAATGATATATAATGAGTATATAAAGTTTTTTTTATTGAACAAGTTCGACCAACGCTATACGTGGGGTGCATGGCCAAAAACCTTAAAAGTTTCCATTATTCTTAAAGCCCATTCTTTCAAAGTTTATACAAAAATGTAGAATTATGGATAATAGCAGATCCCAGCCCTCGAAATTCGGGTGAAAATTCTAGAAAATTTTATTTTTTCATTTAATAAATTATTGACCCTAAAGGTATGCTAATCAGTTTTAGCCATTCATAAATCAACACTTTTCTAGTTTACACTTTTATGTTTATGTCATTTTTTTTTTTTGCAAACACATTAACAAATTTAATAAATGTATGTCTTAGTAGCAACTTTAAATGAGCAAACTCCAAAAAAAAAGTAAAAATTTAATAATTTGTAAATCTGGTGGACAGCTAAAAAGAAATTCCTTTCAGATAACATACGTTTGGTCAATATCGGGAGAAAACTGTTTAACAAATCATCGGTCACAAGAAGTTGCCTTATGAGCTGGGGTTAAAAAAAACATTTTTTTTCTATTTTTTTTTTCATAACTGTCTTCTCAAATCCTTCAAAAAAAAGCGCGCTAAAAGGATTTTTAAAAATTCGAATTATTTTTTTAATTACATAGCTATATATTTATACGACAGTATAGGAAATTCTTGTAATAAAACTTTAAACTCGAAATAATTTTTTCAAACTGGAGTAGTTTTTCTCGAGATTAAGATGCGGCGGACGGCGTTTTGTAGGTAATCACGTGAGGGAGGTCCTGAACTGGGATAACTAGGCTAACTATACAACCGGGGGAGGGGTGGGGCAAAATCCCCCCAAAAAAAACAGCTCATTTTAGAACTTAAAAAAAATCGCGTGATTTTGTCAATTTTTTACATTTGAAATTTCCTCGTTCAGGACCTGCCAACAAAATTCCGCTCGCCGAATTTCGATACTACATCTGGTTTTCAAGAAAAATGACACCCCGTTTGCTTTCTCATTTTTACGTACCCATTTTAATCGCTCTGGGTGGGGGAGGGGGGGGAGTGGTGAAGAAACATAGAAACATAAACAAGTACTGAAAAAGTTAAAAAAAAATTTCGTCTACTTTCACTTAAAAAAACCCGAAGTTGGTAAAGTGAAAAACGACTGAGCTCCAGCACTTTTCAAAAACTTTCTTTTTGTGAGCCTGAACTACAGGTCATACCATAATTATGGATATTTTTCGAAAAAAATTTGAGATATATTTCGACTTTAAGAAATTTCTTCCCACTAAATGGTTTGAGGCTTTTCAAAGGGTTCCTCACCAGACTTTCTAGAAAAGTATTGCCTATTAAAGCCGTTATTATCAGAATAAAAAAACAAGTAAGAAAGTTATAGTCGGTCTAGGTCGACTATACGATACCCTTAAACTAATTTGATATAGAAAATAAGCATAAGCGAAATTTGAGTGGCATTGTTAATAATTTTTTTGCCTTCGGATATGAAAAAGTTCATATCGGGTGCTATATGTATATAGGGATTGGGTCAAAAAATGGTCAGATCCTGACCATATTTGGTAAGGTTACTTATTTTTTGCAAACACATATACAAACCAAATTTGAGAAAAACCTGTGGAATATTTTGATTTTTGATAGATTTAAGTGAAGATCGGGATTCAACTTCATATGGGGGCTATGACTAAGAATTGTCCTATAGGGTTTATTTTTGGACTACTGATAAATGGATGAAATAAGCATACACAAACCCAATTTGTCCGAGATTTATATGATAATTTTGATATTATGGAAATTTTAGGGATAGTTTTTATGGAGACCTGGTCTGAACAAAAACCGTTTTCCACCGATTTCAATAGCGTTCATCATATGGGCGATAGAAGCTTATATTCTAAATTTCATCAAAATATATTCACATTTGCGTAGTAGTAGTTCGATTACAAAGTTTACAATGACACACAGATGGACGGACGGACAGACGGACGGACAGGTGGACGGACAGACGGACAGACGGACAGACGGACAGACATCGATAAATCGACTCAGAAAGTGATTCAGAAAGTGATTCTGAGTCGATCGGTATAATAAAAGATGGGTCTTATATTTTTTGTGGTTACAAACATCAGCACAAAGTCACTATACCCTGACCACTTAGTGGTATAGGGTATAATTCTGTGGTCACAAGCGATAACCGTCTAAGTCGACTTATCGGTTATCGGTTACGTGAAATCCCCATTTCTCTAACACTGTTTAATAAAAAGTTATTAATGAAAACATACTGACCTTAGTCGTAATGAAGCCCCATTACATATGTACAAAAAGTAATTTTTCTCGAAAGCATGATTTTTGCCTTAGGTGGTTAATGCTTGTGCCCACAGGATTATTGATAATGGTGAGGTGACGATTAACATTGACTGTACCGCGAGCTGCGACTTCATTTTTGAAGTACTAAGTTTTGATAATGCCACCAGCGTGTAAACCGTATCAAACGGTGAATTTTTGTAGATCTAATTGAGTCTGTATGGTCTGTTGTGGATTGGTCTCACTCCGTATGCGGTATTTTTGTTTTGTAGCTAACCCGTTAAGCCAAAAATGATCCCCATCGCTGAACATTAGTTTGCGCGAATCGATGACTGATTTTCAAAGTAAATTTGTATAATTTGTGTTTCTTAACAGTGAACCTATTCATTAGAGTATACTGATCATAAATGTCAAAAAGTGAGAGCAGTATGACCCCTTGTTTGACGGCTAACCTTTTGGCAAGTTCTATCTAAGCAAAAAGAAAAACATCCTATAAGCGTCCAGTCCAATCTTATTAGTTACTTAAAATCACCAAAAACTACTAATTTGAGTGCTTAATTAAACAAGACGTGAATATCATATAAATACAGTCAAAGGCCGGACGTTTGCTTAGGTATCTGTGTACAATTACATTGTAAAACAAGTAAGAGTGGTAAATCGGATACTCCAAATCTTTAGTACACTCCATCTGTGTTTTCCGTTTACAGTAATATCTGGATTTATTACACTATTTATAACAAACCAGCAGGCTCAGCACTCGAAATTCTAGTGCAAATTCTAGCAAATTTTATTTCTTCATTAAATTTTTTTTTCGTTAAATTTCACTATAAATATTAGATGAACACACAGAAGAAATATAAATGGAATTTTTAACAAATAATTTTATAAGGGCTTAAAGATATGCTAATCAATTTTAGGCAATTTAAAATTCAACAAAGGGCGATTAAAATGTAATATTTTTTGAAACCATCAATAATAAATGCACAGGCGATGAATTGTGAATTGGCTAAAATTAATTAGCACACCTTTATGCTCTTATAGAATTATTTTATTTTATATAATTTAATATATTTTTAATACCTACTATACATATATTTTATCATTCTGCAATTCTTCTCCATATAAACTGTGATTATGCCAAATTTCACACTCCTCCATGCGCGCATTTTGCTTAAAAACTGGTCGAAATATTTCCCTTCACGTATTAATATATTGATTTAAACAAAATGTTTGAAAATGTAAACAATTTGTTAAACTTAATACTAAATTATTGCTGAATTGAGCTGAAAGCCTTTGTTGCTTTGCTCATAAATCTGTATTAATTTTAAAACTTATATTTATAAATCTAATAAATAATATAACTGAATTATTTAAAGATATCTCCAAACTTAACGCCATATCTCGGCGCAATGATGCCTGATGTTCCTCAGTTTGAATACCAACTTGCTCCAAGTAATGGCAAATAGTACTATCCTAATGTTACCCTGGTAAATGGTTTATTTTGTGAATGAGCGTAATTTCAACAGACAGACGGACGGACCGACATCGCTTTATCGAATTGAGTTGTTATAAGGATCTAGAATATGTATACTTTCTGTTGTCGCAAATAATTTTTTTGATGCGATACAAATGTATTAAGCCACTGATATATACTATCTGCACATTGGTGTGGATGGTATATAAATTGTTTGTTTGTAGGCTTTACAAATTTACATGAATATCGGGAGGTCTTCCATGGTTCCATACAAACAAAAAAGATTTAATTTAAAAATTTCTGTAAAATAAAAATTTTAAAGTATTTCTAAATGGGTCAACAGAAACTGTTTCCTTAAGTTTTAATAGTTAAATGCAAATTCTTCAAATTAAATTTTTATTAACTCAAATAAGTTTCTTTTAATTCAAAGTCGAAGTCAAAGTTTTAATTTACCTAAAGTTTTACTATGCAACTCATAAAATTTTAATATATGTATATATTTACTAATGGATTTTATACATAATATAAAACAATTTTTAAAACAACAATTTAACATTTTAAGTTTTTTTTTGTTTTGGCTGTACAAAAAGAAAGACAGCCAATTCTATTTTCCCATAAACCATTCATTCCACTTGTCCAATTGAAAATTGATATAACAATTTGTGTTTAGAGACATAAAAATGTCAGTTGTAAATAGTTAATATTTTCTTTACTTCAATTACACTTTTGCAAGACCTGTTTCGTTCAAGAAAGTGATTTTTGCATCGTATTTCTCAAAGGATTAATCCACCATTTTTACACTATCTAAGTTGTCTATCACAAACAAAAGTGTTGCTTTTAATATGAAAAATTATGTTTTATTGACATATATATGTAATTTATGCTAATATGATGTTACTACCAATTTTGTTTAGTTCCACACATCTGATAAGTTGCATGTGCACATCTGTACTAATTTTAAATAAATGGTTGAATGTACAAATGTTGTCGCATGTAGGTGTCTATTTGCCACTTTGGTGGCTAAACACATTAAAATCATTGTCAATTTATTATCATCTGAAATTTATAGACAAAATATAATTAAAGTTACCTGACACGCTCTAAATTAAAAATTGCACAAATGGACATTGCTTTTAAATAAATGCCACTGTTATTAGCTTTAGCGTTTGCGGGTAATGATGTAATTTTTGTGTATAAATGTTAAATAAATAATTCAATACAATTTTATTTATACGCCAAAAAAAAAATTCAGTTAATAATTTGTTATGATAATAATCATAACACTTAATTCAAGGATTATTATTATTACGAAGCTAAACATTTAAAAAAATATATAAATGCAAATTTGGATTGTCATAAATAAATGGTCGTTATTTATGTTTCAAAAATGTATTTTTTTTTTTTAAATTTAAATTTATTGCCAGATTTTAGTGTTTTATTTGGGTTTGAGATAAAGTTTAAATGAAAATATGCAAATGTTTTTTATGTTAAAGGTCTTTAAAGCAGGCACCGTAACATTTAAAACGTTTGTCATAAAGTTACAAGACAAACAAAATAATTTGAAATTAAATCAGGCTCATTATCGTATGTTTTTAAATAAAGCAAAGCACATTTGTTTCAAAAATTGATCTGTGTTCTATATGACAGGTTATACAGCTGTTTCGGGAAGAGCTACCAACTCTCATCAGTAACCACAAGCAGTAGATAGTTTGTTTGGTAAAAAGTTAATGTATATACCTTCGCTGTGAAACGAATGCAGTGAGAATCCAGGCAAAGAGTTATACTATTAAACCTTCCCCAATATAACAAACCAATATATACAACAACTATGAAACAAATGTTTTGTATTTATATGTGTACACTTTGCATATTACAATATACTTGTTGTTTCTTTTCTTGAAGCAACTATTTGTTCTTCTTTTTGATCGATATCTTTTAATGATTTAGTTAGAAATTTAATCAGGCTCAAGATCAAATTGTTTACTTTAAACAAAGCAAAAACATCGGCACGTTTGTTTCAAAAATTAATCTACGTTCTGCATGACAGGTTATACAGCTGTTTTTCGAGGGTTATTTTTTGGGGAAATTTTTCACTCTTTTCGCCTATGTTCAATTTAATTATTTGCTCCAATAAATAAAAGGCAAAAATAATTATTTTTTTTTTGCATTAAAAAAAAAAAAATATTACAATTAAGATTGCCATATCTTTGATACCCTTCACCGGTATCTCCAACACAACATTATATTACAATAATAACTAGCAGAGCCCACCCCTCGAAATTCGAGTGCAATTTCTAGGAAATTTTATTTTTTCATTTAATAAATAATTTTATAAGGGCCTAATTGTATACTAATTAATTTTAGCAAATTCACAAATCAACACAATGCTTTTGATATTTATAACAAACACACACAGAATGTAGTTTATGTATGTCTTAGTAGCAACTTTAAATGCGCATTATTCCAAAAAAATTTTCCAGACGGTTCGAATCTCTAAATATAGTGGTCATCTAAAAAGAAATACCTTTCAAATGAGGTATTTTTGTTTAAAATTGGTTGGTAACTAAAATTTTTATATCTGTCACAAGAAATCGCCTTGCCTGTTCATATTTTAGATATCTTGAATTGATCACAACATTATAAATTGTATACAAAAAAATTTTAAATTTGTAAATTGGAAATGTTTTTTTAATGAAAAAATATGAGTATAATATGAGTATTTTTCTATCAAATCATCTAAAGTATTGGAAAAAAATATGAAAATTTGATTCATTTTTATTTTTAGTAAAATATATAAATAGTTATATAATTTTTTCTAAATTATTAAGTAATTTTTTAAGAAAATGTATTTATTTTATTATCATGTTTTTTTCGTATTGGAGATGTTTTGTCTTTATATCGGGACTAATAAAATTAATTTTTTTTTACTGCATATTTGAAAAAGTGCATATCGGATGCTATATGTATATGAGCACTAGGTCCGAAAATGGACCGATCCTGACTATATTTGATAAAGTCACTTATTTGTTTGCAAAAAAAATATACAAACTAAATTTGAGAAAAGTTGGTGCATTACTTTTGTTTTTGATATGTGAAGATCGGGTAGCAGCAGCTCTACATGGGGACCATGGCTAGGAATTGTCCTATGGGAATTTTTTCTGAACAAACTCATTATACCCTGACCATATAGTGGTATAAAGTATACTTAAGGAAACAAAATTTAGAATAACAACAATAACAACCCCAACATAGAAAAACATTATATATTTAAAACGATTATTTACAATTTCGTCGAAAACTCGGGATCTAGTGAACCGAGTTTGATCATTTTAAACAGGAACCTGCCCAGTATAACATTGAATTATTATCGGTAAAAACTACCAACGCAGCTGACCAACGCAGCTATTATGGTGTGATCGTAATTTCTACAGACGGACAGACGGAAATCGCTATACTAACTTCGCTTGTTATAAGGATCAGTATATCTATAATATTAATAGGCTAGGCGATTTCTTGTGACTGATGTTTTGTTGTACCGTTTTATCCGATTTTGACCAAACGTATATTATTTGAAAGGTATTTCTTTTTAGCCGTTTTGCAGACTTACAGATTTTTAAGTATTTTCTTTCGTTTTGAGTAAATTGCTTTTAAAGTTGCTACTAACACACACATAAAATTATACAATACTGTGTGTGTGTTTATTAAATTTGTTAATGTGTTTGTAATAAAAATGAGTTTGTTTTTTGTGTTGATTTGTGAATTGGCTATAATTGATTAGCATACTTTTAGGGTCTTTATATAATGAAAAAATAAAATTTCCTAGAATTTGCGCTCGTATTTCGAGGGCTGGATTCTGCGAGTACATATGGATATGTAAGTATATGAAGGGTGTTTTTTAAGCCTGATGTAATTTGAAATTGTAAAAATAACACAAAACATAAAATTTTAATCAAACAATTTTTTTTATTCGAATGATCAATACATGCCATTAACATTTGTAAATGGTACCAGGCATATGGCTACCGCAGTTGTTCTTGATGAAGCACATTCTGTACGTCAAATTCTGAGCCACTTTTTCGAGCATTGCTGTCCGTACGTCCCAAATAATACGAACACTGTTGGCCCCCAAGGCCATAATACAGTGATTTCACGTGAGACCATAGGAAATAATCGAGAGGTGTCAAATCGCACACCCTAAAATGCCAGTTGACATGTCCATATCTTGAAATCAACTTGCCACCAAATTTTGATTTGATGGCACTTAGCGCGATCTTATTAAAACCACATCTTAGACGGATCAATGTCATCCATATTTTCAAACAAGAAATCATTGATCATGCTGCGGTAACGATCTCTATTCACCGTTATACGATCTCCGGCTTAATTTTTTAATAAATAAAGTCCAATGATGTCACCGTCACATAAATCGCATCAGACGGTGTATTTTTGTGAATCCAAATGAATTCTGTATGGTCTGTTGTGGATTATTCTCACTCAGTTTCCAAATGGTCTAGAGCTCAATCGTTGAAAGAAGGACGCATATGATGGTCTCGTGTCATGAATTCCTGCACTAGCTTGATCTCCTATGGCTGCACGTTAATATCTTTGCACAAAATTTTCCACGTAGTAGGCGGACAGAGCCCTAATTCCTGCCACTGACGACAAATCGATAAATATGGATCTTCTTCCGCACTTTCGCACCTTCCTTCGACGTTGGTTGGATGTTGGTGTTTTTGCCTCATTAAGAGAGTATGAGGTATAAAATCAATCCACAGTTCGATGGATGGTTTTTGCGCCATAAAAGTCGTCTATAAGTTGCCCGAATCGATGACTAATTTCAAAGAAAATTTATATAATTTGATAGCGTTGTTCAAGCGTGAATCTGTAAGAAAAAATTTGCAATTTTTTTATAGCCTCCACATCACTGTGTCATTACATTTGTAGCACATTGAAAAAGTTATTTAGGACCCCATAAAATATATATATTCTTGATCCGTATAACAACTCGAGCTAATATAGCGGTGTCCTTCTGTCTGTCTGATTCACAAAATAAAGCATTTACCTGGGTAAAATTAGGATAACATTGTTTTTCATTATTTTAACCATATTGGAATTGAATTTGGAAACTCTACGCCCACTTGCCGAGGAATGACGGACGAAAATGTAATGATACTCCTGTATAATTTTATATAAAAAATTAAAACTAGTGAAAAATGTTTATACTTAAATGTGCAGATATGTATCAGTGATGCATACAAACTTATTTTTGTTTGCTTGTTGTTCTTGTTTTTTTTTTTTTTTTGTATATGAACGAATTTTTATCGAGCAAAATAAGAGAATTCTTACTATCTTAAAAGAACAAAAATATAATTCCTTGTATTTATAATTTTACTGATCGGATTTAATATTTAAAAACAAGTAAAATAATTATAGTCGGACTAGATCGACTAACGATACCCTATACCATGCGTTTAGAGACGCTATCTCTTAAGTCCAACTAATTCGATATAGAAAATAAGCATAACAAATTTGGTCTGGCCTTGTTATTAATTTTTTTTTTGCCTTCGGATATGAAAAAGTTCATATTGGATGTTATGTTTATATGTGGACTAAGTTGACCGATGGACTGATCCTTACCATATTTGGTAAAGTCACTTTTTTTTTTGGCAAAAACATATACAAATCAAATTTGAGAACAATCTGTCAAATATTTTTGTTTTTTGATAGATTTAAGTGAAGATCGAGAAGCAGCTTTATATGGGGCTATGGCTAATAATTATCTTGTAGGATTTAGTGGTTGTAAGTGGATGTATTAAACATACACAAACCTAATTTTACCGGAGTCTATATGATAATTGGGATGTTATGGCAATTTAAGTCGTTCTCATAGGGATCATTTGTATGGAGGCTCGTCCCGAACATGAACCGATTTTGACCAATTTCAATAGCGTTCATTCTATGGCCAATATAAGCTTACGTACTAAATTTCATCAAAATATATTCATATTTGCGACCTGTAGTTTGATTACAAACTTAAGATGGACACATAACGGACATCGCTAAATAGACTCAAAAAGTGATTCTGAGTCGATCAGTATAATAAAAGGTTAAATATTGTTGCTAGTTATAAACATCAGCATAAAGTCATAATACCCTGACCACATAGTTGTATCTATATATTAATACGTTAGGGTAAATTTTTAGTTCCTTTTTTAAGCAATATCCGGGCTCGGAGGAGTGTGAAAATTAGCATAGTCATATTTCATATGGAGGAGAAGCTGAATATGATAAAATTTATATTTAATCTGTTTTAAAAATATATTAAATAAAATATAATAAAATATTTATAATAATTCGTTACACCCTGTTAATGAAAATGATTAAAATTTTATATCACACGCTCTGTGTTGAATTGTGGATTGCTAAAATTGATAAGCATACCTTTAGGCTCATTTAAATATTCATAAATTTTATATATACATAGCTTAAAAAAACATTACCTAGAATTTGCACTCGAATTTCGAGTGCTGTGCTATACTAGTAGGGCATAAAAACACGAAAATACCTAAAACTTTGGTTAATTATCTTGTAAATTTTAAACATCATTGTAAAAATCAAGCCAATATAATGTAAAATCTAATCTTTTTTCGTCTCTTATTGTTGACACAGGTGGAGGGCATCAAGCATCTGGCACAGCCAAATATAACACTCTTACTTGTTTAAATTTATGCTGAACTTTTATTCTATTCCACTATAAATTTTTATTAGAAAACAACATCGTATCATTTCAATGGAATTAGAACAAATCTCTTTTTAAATATATTGGAACATCTAAAATGATTTCACAAATTTTCGAAACTAGGTATTCCGGCAATTCTTATTTCCATTATCTAGTCTTGTATAGAAATTGATCTCCAATATTTTAATTCCAATACATTTAACTGCATTTCCACAATACAGTTTCCAGCAATTATAGCCACCATTGATAATAATATAAACAAGAACACATTTATTATGCTCGCATATACAACATACAATCGATGTCGAAGATTTTCATTTAGATATGGGAAATTATGAATTTAAACGTTACTAATTTGCTAAAACCATAAAAATCCATAAAATGTTAAATAAAAAAATTTTAAAAAAATCGGTATGGCTGAAGTTATAGAAACCAAATATAAAAAAGCAAAACAAACAACTGGTCAAATATTTAACAAAAAAAAAAAAAACTTTGTAGATTAGCCACAGTAGCGGATAATAAAATTTTATGATGTTCTAGTGAGATTCTTTTTATATTTTTATTACGAAAATCCATTGTCAACTACTGCCGTCGATGATAGAGATGAGCTCATTTACCATATTTATGAATTGTTTGTGGGAACAATTTACGATCTCATAAAATTATGGTACTTATTTTTTTAAAAAGCCATAAAAAATGGCAATATCAATGACATTTCTTTTTATTAATATCTGGTTGAATAAACTTCATAGACATGTGTTTTTATTCAAATAATTAGAAATTTGTTTAGCAGCTTTAAAAAAAAACAAAAACATTTGCATAAATATCATGGGAAAGAGTTTTAAACTTTTCTGATTACACTGTATAACAAAGGTTTACAGAACATGCTTAATCACTAAAATAAACGGAAATTAAATTTCTCATTTGCAAATGTAAAAAACCACTGTTAAAAAAAACTAAAAAAATAATAATAAAAAAATTAAAAATAAAAACTAAAGCCAACGTAACATGAACGTTTTCTCTGTATTTGACGAGACGCTGTGCGGAATTTTAACTGAAACTGTCTATTTCAGAGTTGATTGCAAACCTCTTTTAAACAATATGAAAAATGTCCCTTGAAATTCGAGTGCAAATTCTATCAAATTAAATTTTTTTATTTAATAAAGAACCTAAAGGTATGCTAATCAATTTTAGGCAATTCACAATTCAACATATTTTTAGATATTACTATTTATTGGTTTGTGCCCAAGACTATTTTTCAATTCAACACAAATGTTATTGTGAATGAAGAAAACAAACTCATTTTTTTACAAACACATTGACAATTTTACGAACACACACATAGCCTTGTATAATGTTGTGTATATGTTAGTAGCAACTTTAAATGAATTTTAGTCAAAACAAAATTAAAAATTTAAAAATCTGTAAATCTGGTGGACAGCTAAAAAGAAATGCCTTACAAATGAGGGATGTTTGGATTAAAACTGACACACTAACATCGGAAGAAATCGGCTTACCTATTAAAATCGGCTTACCCCAAAAATATTGCTGCTGTGGCAGAAAGTGTTCGTGAAGTGCCATCAACATCAATTCACCGTCGTTCTCAAGAATTGAACATTTCGGAGGCATCATTGAGACGAATATTGCATAAAGACCTTAGTATGACGCCATACAAAGTCCAATTGGTTCAGGAGTTGAAGCCAACTGACCATCCAATGCGTTTTCGCTTCGCTAATTGGGACTGCGATCGACTTACAGAAGATGCCGATTTTGCCAAAAAAAAAATCATCTTTTCAGATGAAGCATATTTTTATCTTGGCTGGTATGTAAATAAGCAAAATTGTCGCATTTGGGGCACAGCAAACCCGCACGCATACATTGAAAAGCCGATACACCCAAAACGAGCCACTGTTTGGTGCGGATTTTGGTCCAGAGGCATAATTGGGCCATTTTTCTTTGAAAATGTGCAAGTAGTGGCCGTTACAGTCAATGGCGATCGTTATCGGGCCATGTTGAACGAATTTTTGTTCACAAAAATTGAAGAGGATGATATTGGCAACATTTGGTTTCAAGAGGACGGCGCTACGTGCCACTCAACCGAAGCTACACTCGATGTTTTGCGCCCTATTTTTGAAGATCGCATTATCAGCCGCAGAGCTGATGTCATTTGGCCACCTCGGAGCTGCGATTTGACACCGTTGTACTATTATTTGTGGGGTGCCCTCAAAGATAAGTGTTGCGCCAACAAGCCAGAGACAATTGACGCTTTAAAGGACAATATTCGTGAAGCCATTGGTGAAATACAGCTGCACACAATAGATAGTGTGCTTAAAAAATGGACCGATCGTGTAGGCTACTGCATGGCCAGCCGAGGCAACCATTTGAATGAAATTATTTTCCATTATTAACCGGAAGGATTGTACTTTCAAATAAAAAAAGAAATTTGAGATAATATTCACCATTTTTTTTTTATAGCATTTAAAAAAAAAAAAGTTATTTGGCGGACCCTTTATTATATTCGATTTACTTCTTAAAGCATTGTACAAAAAAAGTTAAAAATTTTAATAGATCATCAAACGAGTCTCCTAAAGCTTCCGTAATTTTGCTATACCAACTTAAAACAATTGCCCTGAGCCGAAATAATCCACCTTCATACAAATTAGTGTTGCCCAGTGTTAATTATGTGACTTTCATCCACATTCTTTCTATTTAAATTAGTTTTAATACTGACAATTTGTAGTTGGCACTTGGTTGTTCATGTAAAAATATTTTACAGAATGTTGTTTTGTTTTTGCGCTTAGGCTAAAATGTTAATTCAGCGAAAAATATTACATATATTAAATAAAATGTTGCAAGATCATACTAGATTTTCATTACGAAATCCTCTAGTTCTTTCGTAAGTAACAATAACCTAGTCAACGAATTTCTTTCAAGGAAGGTCTGTTAGAGGGCATCTCAGAATGCACAGAGAAAGTTATGGTCAAACATTTATTTTGTTCTAAAATTTGCTAGAGTTAAATATTTTAATTTACAAAATTTTTAATTAATTTATTTAGTTTATTCAAATCACTTTTTTTATTTTATTGAAAGGCTTTAAAACTAACTAGCAGATTCCAGCGCTCGAAATTCGAGTGCAATTTCTAGGCAGCTTTATTTTTCAACTTAGCCAATTCACAAACCAACACTTTTATGGTGTATTATTATTGTGAATGAAGATAACAAACTCATTAACAAACACATTTACAAATTTAATTAAATACACATAGCATATGTATAATTTTATGTATGGGTTAGTAACAATTTTAAATGCAATGTACTCAAAATAAAGGAAAAAATTAAAAAATCTGTAAATCTACAAAATGGCTAAAAAGAAATACCTTTAAAATAATATACGTTTGGTCAAAATCGGGATAAAACGGTAGAACAAAACATCGGTCACAAGAAATCGCCTAGCCTATTAATATTATAGATTTATATACATTTCGCGTTATTACTCCTAGTCTTATACTAACAAATAACATTTTTGTTTATGTTACTAAAGTTAAATAATATTAAAAACCAAGTCTTGCTGTTTTGTTCTAAAAAGCGAAAAAAAGGCGTATTTTCATAATTATATAATATTTGGGGAATTTTTAAAAAAATTTTCAATTAAAAACAAAATAAATAAGTTCATGGCAGCGAATCTCCGGAGGCGCCTCGACAAAAAGTTGTTTTGCGGTGAACATCCATAACTCGTTACCGGATCATGTTTCCCGAGGTAATAACGAAGAGTTTTTTTAATTTTTTTATTTTACATTTTTGGCAGCATTTTGAAGTGAAAAACACGATTTTTGCCATAAAATTTCGGTGAATTTGTTGTTAAAAAATGGGGAAGATAATGGAAAATAAAAGAACTCTTCGTGGTTACCTGGTGATTTATGTGTATATATAGCGTGTAAAATTTCAAAAGATTTTGAGTTATGATGTTCACGGACTTTAAACATGTTATTTGCGAGAAGATCGATTTAAAGTTTTTTCAAAACTGATTTATATACGATGTACCGTATGAGGTCGGTCGCTGGAAATGCTGTGTCTTCCTTAGTTTTGGTACAATTTATTTGAAATTTTGATACAACACTCTCGACATAAAAAGAAAAACCGTACCTCCCCCCCTTTCTTTCAATCAGCCAGCCTAATTTCCGTAGTTCTAATTTAATTTCAGTAGCTTTACTTTTAATGTACTCCTTCAATTTAAGTTTAGCCTCAGGCATCCTTCCGAGATACTTGTAGATATTTTCTTGTTTTATACGTGTTTCAGTTTCAGCCTCCATGTAGCTGGTATACTAGACGATTATATCTACGGATTTCTGAAGTTTGTTTGAGTATTCATATTCGGTATCACCAATAGCTAATATACATGTGTCATCCGACGAAGTGGCAATTTTAATATTATTTGGTAAGGGTATATCTGGTGTATACAATATATACAGTATTGGACCCACGTGCTATTTTCTTAATATCTGAGTAATTTTGTTTCTCTTTCACTCTAAAATATCGATATTTCATATATGATTCTAATACAGTTGTGTGCTGTAGTGGCAGTTAGGTCTTCAGCTTATATTTGAGGCTTTTGTGCCACACTTTATCGAATACCTGAGCCACATCTAAAAACAAAAATAGCGGCACAAAACTTTCCCTGTTCCACTGCTTCTTATATTGTATGAGCTATTTTATGTACCTTAGAGTGGTCCTACGTTATACGTACATTTTTAAAATTGCGATTTTTAAGGAGAGGCGGCGTCCAGTTTGTTTCCTTTCTAGATAAAACTAATAAATATGAAGTTTGGGGACAATCGGATAAAGAAAAAATATCACTTTTTCCAGATTTTATGAACATTTCGTTCTATAGTTTAATTTTTTTGACAAGTTGTGACATGGATCGAGATCAGCATTAAATTATCTTTTGAAAAACCTATAAAACTTCCAAATCGAATGAAAACTCGCCTAGAAATAGCAAATGCCCTAGACCACTTTTGTGCCAAAAAAAACTAGGTCATGAACTTTGATGGCATTTTTTTCAACTTTAAGAAATTGATTAAATCCATAATTTTTTTGCTCGCTATACTTATAAGTACTCAGATAGTATTGTTTTATTACCACGTTGTTAATCTATTGCGCATTGAAACCGAAATGGGAAATTTTTTTTTATAAACTTTTGAAAACTTTTTTTCAAAGTTTAAAAAAATTTTCTGAAACAAAATTCAAAAAAATGGATATGACACCTTAAGGTTTTATAAAATACATTTTAGAGATTAACAGTGTGAATTTTTATGTAAATCCCTAAGCCAAAATTTTTTTGACAAGGATTTCGTTTTTGCGGATTTCAAGAAAAATGGGATTTTTGTGAAATATTCAGTATATGAAATCCTTCTATGTATTTGCAAAACATTTGAATTTTTTGAAAAAATTGTCTTTTAATAGCTTGGGGTCATATGTGACCCCAATTCCAAAAGGGTTAATGGGGTCATATTATTTTTTTCCGGAACCTTAGGCTATTAAGATAAAATATAGTATTTAAAAGTAGAGAACTGATTAAGTTTTGATGTAAAGAATTTAGAAAGATTACATATACTGAATATTTCATAAAAATACCATTTTTCTCGAAATCCGCAAAAACAAAATTCTTGTCAAAAAAATTCTTGCATAGGAATTTACATCAAAATTCACGCTGTTAATTTCTAACATGTATTTAACAAAATCTTAAAGTGCCAGATCCATTTTTTTATTTTTAAAGAAAATGTTTTAAAACTTGTTTTCAAAATTTTATTAAAAAAAATTCCCTTTTTCGGTTTCAATGCGCAATAGGTTAACAACGTGGTAATAAAACAATACTTCATATCTGAGTACTCATAAGTATCGAACCGAAAAATATTTTGGCTTTAATCAATTTCCCAAAGTTGAAAAAAAATGCCATCAAATTTCATGACCTACTTTTTTTTTGGCACAAAAGGTCTGGGGCACTTCTCTTCGATTTTGAAGTTTTATAGGTTTTTGAAAAGATAATTTAATACTGATTTCGATTCATATAACAACTTGTCGGAAAATTAAACTATAGAACGAAATTTTCGAAAATCTGAAAAAAAAAAATCATGTTTTCCCCATATAAACACACTTTATAGATTCCAGCTGTTTTCTGGGTCATTACCTTGGTGTCATTTTGAGTCATTACCTTGGTGAACTCTGAATTTTCAACTCACAATTGTTAATCCAGTGACCATGGCACGATCTTTTAGGATAGTTTTAACTGGGTTTTATCGAGTATTTCTCCGATTATGCATAACTCACCAGCAAAGGAATCCCAATCCATTACGGAACCTTCCACGTGTTTGACTGTTGGTAACGGGCATGCATACGATGCACTTTCTCCAGAAAGCGGGTGGCTTTATGGCAGAATCGTCATGAAAAAATCCCATCTCCGCCCGCCAAAAAAAATTTTCCTTTAATGTGCTCTAGGAGATATGGCTTGGCTTAATTTTACCCAAAAAATCTAAAAAGTCTAATGTCAAAACTTAACAGAGATATAACATCTTTAATATTAATAGGCTAGGCGATTTCTTGTGACCGATGTTTTGTTCTACCGTTTTATTCCGCTTTTGACCAAGCATATATTATTTGAAAGGTATTTCTTTGTAGCCGTTTCACAGATTTACAAATTTTTTAATTTTTCCTTTATTTTGAGTAAATTGCATTTAAATTTGCTACTAACACATATATAAAATTATACAATGCTATGTGTGTGTTTATTACATTTGTTAATGTGTTTGTAATAAAAATGAGTTAGTTTTTTTACCTTTAGGTTCTTTGTTTAACGAAAAAAATAAAATTTCCTAGAATTTGCACTCGAATTTCGAGCGCTGGAATCTGCTAGTTTTTATAAATGAGTTAAGACAGCCTGAAGTGTTTTTCCTTAATCATGTAATTTGACTAATGAATTTAAAGAAACTTTTGAAATTTTAAATGTTTATTTGGATTTTCGAAGACATTAATTTTAATTGCTAATATCAAATAATGCGGCTGTAACAAATGTACGACACCATACAAAAACACCAAATAAGTTTTGATGACTTTTTGAAATTAATGAATCGTAAATAATTTGTTGTTTAAATAAAATCCGAAGATAATTTTTTGAACATGAATAACAAAATTACAATTATATGTGAACTCTATTATATAATGTCGGCTTGAAAAAAAAAAAACATTTAAATAATTTCTGAATATTTTAACGGCCATGTTTTGACAAATTGTTAATTTTAAACTCTTGCAGTCCCTCTAATATTCGCATTTGAATACAAAAGGCAGACTTGTGTGAAAACCAGCAAACATGGTTGTCTGCAAAGCCACGATCACGCAAGCTTTAAGCCGGTATTCACTAAAGCTTAAATTTAGTTTTGTTTTGTTTTTCAATACCACGCCTATTAGCATTTTGGTAGCTACCGTGGAAAATTGTTATTAATTTGGTATGGTTTGAAATTCAATATGGTTTTTATTATTTTTTTTTTTTAATTTTGAAATCTTTGTTTGTTTATCTGCAGTGTTTCTTTTATGCTGTTCAGGTTTATTTTTTGTGTGTTCGTTTATTATTATATTAAGTTTTCTTGTAGACATTTTGACATAATGAAATCTTTAAACATTTGTATAAAAAATGTAAAATTAAATTTTCCGCTATGTGCTCTTTATATCATTTACATATATATATTTATATGTATATGGGGTATTCAGCAACTAACTAGCTGATTTTCTGCGGCAGAGTTGGCAATGCGAAAAGTTGCATTACCTTATTAGAATTTTATTTCTGTTTTGACATCTTAAAGTAAATAATGAATACTTTCAGAGTTGTATTTGTCCATCCAATTATATAAATACGTAAAAAAAACTGACGTTAGAAAATGTATCACTCCAAATGTCGAATAATAACTTCTCGGAAAAGTTCTCTCCCAAGTTTTGCCTTTGATTTCTTAAAAACCATTAAAGGTTATATTAACCGCCAAAGTGTAAATTAAAAAGTTGTTTCTAATTCCATTCTATATAAATGTTGGCTAACGGTTTAACTGCCTTAGACTGTGATTGGGTATAATCCAAAGTGGGACAAAGCATATGTATCTTTTGCTTAGTGCAAAATAAGGTGAAACAAAAAAAATTAGGTGACACAAAAATTAATTACTACCGATTGCTTATTGTGTACATCAGACCATTTTATTACTTTTTTTTTTATTAATTTAAAGAAAAAAATAAAATGAATATGAGAAAAGTAAAAATTGGCTTGCAATATTTTAAGATTTAGAGTAACATACTTCTAGCTAATTTTAGTACTTTGTGTACAATCGCAATCTTTAGACCTATTTGCATTATAGTAGTTTTTTGCAATATTCAGAACTGATATTCGGACATACTTCAAATAAATTCTTTTTGTACCCTATACCACTATGTGGTCCGGGTATAATGAGTTTGTGCTCACCTTTGTAACTATCAAAGATCTTTGACCTACACCCATATTTTATTAAACCGATCGCGACTTGATTTAGCGATGTATGTCCGCCTATCTGTCCGTCCGACTGTGTGTCCCTTTAAACTTTGTAATCGAACTACAGGTCGCAAATATGAATATATTAATGCAAAATTTGATATGTAAACTTGTATGGGCCATAGAAATTGCTGAAATCGAAACATGTTCGGCCCTAGTCCACATACAAATGACCCCTATGAGATCGACTTAAATTGCCATGAGATCCAAATTATAGTATACATCTCGGTCAATTTTTTGTTGGTGTGTGTTTATTACACCTATTAATCAGCAGTCCAATAATAAACCCTATAGGACAATAATTAGCCCCCCTACAAAGCTGCTTTCCGATATTCACTTAAATCTATAAAAAAAAAACAAAACTATTGCACAGATTTTTCTCAAATTTGGTTTGTATAAATTTTTGTCAAATATCGTTAGGATCAGTCCATTTTTCGACCTAGTCCCCATATAAATATAGCATCCGAGATGAACTCTTTTATATCCGAAGGCAAAAAAAAAGTTTAATAATGCCACTTAATTTGGACCTAAAAGATAGAGTATTTAAACGCATGGTATAGTGTATTATATAATTTTCTTACTTGTTAGATCTACTTTCTTGGAAATGATGTGATATTTGAGCCGTTGTCCCAAATAATCCTATAACTTCTCAACTGGCTTTATAACGGGGTCTTGAAGAGACATTTCCATAACTTGTGGACAATTGTACAAAAGCCATGACCTTACATTGTAAGCTTTGTGCTCGGGTCGCTGACTTAGTCTTTCAACAGATGTGGCCAAATTTTTTCCCCCAAACATCAAGGTGTTCCTTTTGATCAATAGTTTCGTCAATAAACAATGAGTCCTGCTATGCAAAAAAATCCCCAAACCATCAGTGATCCTCATTCATGTTTATAGTGCGTTTACATCTAAGGAAAATGTAGTAAATTTTACATGAAATCTATTTCAAAATCTATGCCGTTTACATCTAACTTTTTTGACATTTTGTGAGATTTTGTTTCCACAACAATAAACAGCTGATAAAAATAAAACACATGAACTAGAAATACCAAAAATATTAAAAGCAATAGGAAAATGGAAATATGGAAAATTCTGAAAAGGAACAGATTTTATGATTATCTTATGCATCAAAAATGAAAAAAGCACAAGCTGAAATAGATCAACATTTGTTAAATGTATTGTTTGAACAGCAAAAACAAATACATTTTTCACAATTATTATTATGGGCATATATAATAATAAAAAGTTTTAACTTTTCAATAACTAAATATTTTATATTATACATCATCATTTTTATTAATAATTATTTTATTTCCTTTTTCAACTTGCTTGCTTTTTTTTTTTGTACTAAATTTCAATTTTTCAGTCACAGCGTTACAATTTTCTGCTACAATATTAAAAATACACAGTAGTATCATTTCGTAGTGCTAAAATCTAGTAACGAGCTAGATTTTGTATTGCATGGGAAATCTAGTAAAAATGAGCTAGATTACGCTTGAAATCTCATGTATGCTAGATTTTGCTTATATGTAAACGCACTATTAGTAGCAGATTTTACATTTTTAGGCAACATCGCTCCATTGGCCTTCCATTGGTCTTTATCGAACTGAAAAAGTTTTTTCTTATTAGCCGTATTTATAAGAGTTTCAACCCATTGCACTATGGTCAATTTTGGCCAAAAATAAAAAAAATAATAAAAATATGTTTTTGATAAAATTGTTATGCCAAATTAAAGTCTACACTTTAAATCATATGATTTAATTGTTCTTCTTATTAAAAATTTACTTTGTTTCAATTAATCATTCAAAAATTAACTTAATTTTTAACTCATATTTACTTCTGAAAAATTCTATTATATACTTTTTATTCAAAGAGGGCTATGCTTTTTACTTAAATTTTTTTTTATATAATTGGTACACAATTTTAAAATTGTGTTTATAGTTTATCATATTGTGTAGTTTGAGATAAAAAAAGTACAGTTTTTGTATATTTATTGAGTGGTGATTTATTGCTTCCTTCCATAACTAGAAAAATCTCATACCAAAGTTTTGATAGTCCTGGAAATTTTTTAGGACATTTTAGAGGCTGATACTTTATATTTCCAAAATACTCCTAAATATCAAAAGTAAGTATCCAAAAATTCAGCGTCCAAGACTTTCCAACCTAATAACAAAAGCAATTTTAGTGACTACGTTATTCACAAACGGGGAGTTTTTTAATTTTTATTTTATTCACCCAACTAAAAAAATGGATGAATTAACAGCAATAATGGTAAAATTTATAGAGGAACGTTTAAACAAAATTTTTAGAGTGAATGTATTAAAAGGAAAATTGCTTGGTTTAATAGCAACTGGTAAAATAAAGTGGACGTTATGTAAAAAGTATAAGCCAGTTTTTGAAGCACGTGAATCACAGTGATTAAAATCAAGTTTTAATTACTTGGAGCATGAAGATTGTGTAAGTAAATAAGTCTAATAATTGTGAAGAACTTTCGTTAATAATGGTTTTTTAAGGATGCTGGAACTAGTAATCAATCCAATAGAGGAAGGCCAACAATCTCTCTTTATGAATGTTTAGAGAGAAGCAAACGAAGAAAAAACGAGAAATCTGACTCTATTCGCTTTTGCAGGCCTATACAGTGAATTCATTAAAGAAAAGAAGGAAGTTGTGGAAAAAGAATATAAAAACATTACGGAACAAATAAAACAATTATTGCCTACCGAAATTGAATTTGAAGATTCTCGCAAACTTGTGATCCAATATTCTCTCATATGTACTATGGTTGATGGAAAAGTTATAAATATCCTTACACAACAGCCGTCAACCAGGTCTTGCAATATATGTAACGCAAATCCAAATAATATGAATAACCTATCATATGTTAAATCATTGCAACCTATAGTAAACAACTACAAATTTGGATTGAGCACTTTACATTGTTGGATACGCTTTATGGAGTGTCTTCTCCATATTGCTTATAATATGGATTTTAAAATGTCATTTGCATCAAAAGAAAATAAGATTTTAAAAGCAACCAGAAAAACACAAATTCAAACTGAAATTAAAAAAGAACTGGGAATAAATATAGATGCGGTAAGACCTGATTCAGCTAATTCCAACAATGGAAATGTAGCACGAACATTTTTTAAAAATTTTAGTATAGTTGCAAAAATATTAAACATTAACGTATATTTAATAAAAAGATTTGCATGTATATTACAAGTACTGGCTTCGGGACACGAAATTAATAAAACAAAACTAAACAAGTAAGAAAATTATAGTCGGTCTAGACCGACTATATGATACCCTATACCATGGTTTAGAGACCCTATCTTTCGGTCCAACTACTTCGATATAGAAAATAAGCATAAACCAAATTTGAGTGCGATTTTTATTAATTTTTTGGCTGCAGATATGAAAAAGTTCATATCGGATGCTATATCTATAAAGGGACTAGGTCCAAAAATGGACCGATCCTGATCATGTTTGGTAAAGTCTCTTGTATTTTGCAAAAATATGTACAAACAAAATTTGAGAAGAATCAGTGCAATATTTTGTTTTTTAATTGATTTAACTGAAGATCGGGAAGCAGCTCTATATGGGGTCAAAGGGATCATTTTTGGACTACTCATTAGTGGATGTAATGAACGCATACAAACCCAATTTGAGTAAGATCTATATGACAATTTGGATCTTATGGCAATTTATGTCGATTTCATATGGGTAATTTGTATGGGGGCTAGGTCTGAACATGGACCGATTCTCACCAATTTCAATAGCGTTCATCCCATGGCCGATAAAAGCTCATATACCAAATTTCATCAAAATATATTCATATTTGCGACCTGCAGTTTGATTACAAGCTTTACATGGACACACAGACGGACGGACGGACGGTCGGACGGACGGACGGACATTGTTAAATCAACTCAGAAAGTGATTCTGATTCAATCGGTATAATTAAAGATGGGTCTAAGTCAAATATTTTTGATTAATTAATTCATTAACAGAAGAAGCTCAAGAGGCTTCAAACTAAATTTTCAAATCGGCCAGACTCAATCACAGTAGAACATTATCAAAAAAATTTAACAGCTAAGACGTCATTCATTATTTACTTATATCGTCAGATCCATTAATTAGTAATAATAGAATAAAGAATGAAAAAAAAAGAACAAGAGATGTTCGAAGAAGCCTTTGATCTTATTTGCTAAGATTAGACTAACAATTTAAAATATCTCTGTATCTACATAGTTATATACTGTAGTATAAAATAAATAAAATTATAAAAAAAAACTTTTAATGTGAGAGTTAATTCTAGATATAGGGAATATAGTGGAAAATGGCTATAAAGATCTTGAAAGGATTGGAAAACTCGGACCTTTATAAACGTAGTAATTTTTATAACAATTTTAAGGGGAACAACTAAAATGGTCGTTATTTCCGTGAGTAGTGTTGTTATAATCTGATTTTTGTAATTTTTTAGTTTATATGCAGAAAAAAAATATATTTTACGGATATTCGTATCTATCTTCAGAAATAAGACAATCTTGACAAAATTTATATAGTTGGAAAGCTTATAAATATATTATTTTATATAATAACATAACATATATATAAGAATTTCAAATGATTTGTTTATTTTATTTAAATAGTCCATACTTTATTGGCCAACCCCTATATACATCGTGCCGAAATTGGTATATGGTCAAAAATAGTATACTTTACTCGCATACCAAATTTTAACTAGTTACATAAAGAAACAAAGAAGATATAGATTTTTGGCCGAAATTGACCATAGTGCATTGGGTTGAAAATATAAAAAACCCCAGAAGAGCTCGAACTGTGCATATGGTGTCAATCTTCTATATATATAGCTCATATGATTCTGGAGATTATTCGATACAAACACATGCACCAAAGATTTTATATAACCTATTTACCGTTCTCTTGGGACAGTTCCTGAAGTGGCCTGACTATAATTTATAATGGACTGAATTTCTCCTAAATATGAGTAGAGGAGACATACCGAAACCTTGGGCAGAGTTAGTGGGTAATTGGCTGATTGTTATATCATGCAGGTAGACTCGAAATTTAGCGCAAGAGGAGAAGGCGGCAGTATATTATTTCTTCTGCAAATGTGAAGCTTAAGGCAGTTTCAGGTGTACTTGACATACTTGACGACCCATTTAGGATATCATGCTCGGCTCTCTTTATATTGTATTTACAATATTCCTTTCGGAAGTTGTGTTCACTGGTTGTTTCACAGATGGCGAATTGCCACTTAAAGCAAAATAATTTATGTTAAATTAAAATAGGAAAATTATTGTCGGTATAGATCGATATATGATACCTTATACCATGCGATTCGAAAGAGAATCTTGGATCCAAATTTACTGAGGCAAAGACTGGATAAAGCAAATTTTAAAAGTTCATATCTGACGTTATTATACCCTATACCACTATGTGGTTTGGGTATAATGACTTTGTGCTGCTGTTTGTAACAACCAAAAATATTTGACCTACACCCATCTTTAATTATACCGATCGAATCAAAATCACTATCTGATTCGATTTAACGATGTCCGTCCGTCCGTCCGTCCGTCCGTCCGTCCGTCTGTATGTCCATGTAAAGCTTGTAATCAAACTGCAGGTCGCAAATATGAATATATTTTGACGAAATTTGGTATGTGAGCTTTAATCGGCCATGGGATGAACGCTATTGAAATTGGTGAGAATCGGTCCATGTTCAGACCTATCCCCCATAAAAGTGACCCCTATGAAATCGACTTAAATTGCCATAAGATACAAATTATCGTATAAATCTTATTTAAATTGGGTTTGTATGTGTTTATTACATCCATTAATCAGTAGTCCAAAAATTATCTCTATGGGACAACTCTTAGTCATAGGCCCCATATAGAGCTGCTTCCCGATCTTCACTTAAATCTATCAAAAATCTAATATATTGCACTGATTCTTCTCAAATTTTGTTTGTATATATTTTTGCAAAATACAAGAGACCTTACCAAACATGGTCAGGATCGGTCCATTTTTGGGCCTAGTCCCCATATAGATTTAGCATCCGATATGAAATTTTTCATATCTGCAGCCAAAAAAATTAAGAAAAATCCCACTCAAATTTGGTTTATGCTTATTTTCTATATCCAGTTAGTTGGGTCTGAGAGATAGGGTCTCTAAACGCATGGTATAGGGTAACATATAGTCGGTCTAGACCGACTATAATTTTCTTACTTGTTTTAATATAAGGACTAGAAAAAAAAATGGACCGATCGTGTCACTAACTTTGCTCAAAAACATTTGCAAACCAAATTTTTAAAAAATCCATGCGATATATTTTTTTCGTTTGATAGAGTTAAATGAAAATCGGGAATCACCTTTATAAGGGGACTATGTCTAAAAATGGTTTACAGGATTTATTATATATATATATATATATATATGATTATCTGAATCTTTCAACTAGTTTATTCCGTCTGATAGGGGCAATATGTATGGTGGTTAGGTCTCAACATGCACCGCTATCCACGAATTTCAATAGCGTTCATTCTATGCCCGATAAACGCATTAGTACTAAACTAGCAGAGCCCAGTGTTCGAATTTGAGTACAAATTTTAGGAAATTTTTTTCATGCAATTTATTTCTTTCAATGTATGTTATTCAATTCAACACAGGGTGTGTGATATGCAATTATTATTGCGAATTTCGATTGCGTTATTGTCGTTATTGGTTTATGTCCAAAATTATTCTTCAATTCAACATAGGGCTTCTCATATACAACTTTTGCAAACACATTAACAAATCTAATAATGTGTGTATTTACGGCATTGTATACTTTTATGTAGTAGCAACTTTAAATGCATTTTACTCAAAAAAATAATTAAAAATGTAAAAAGCTGTAAATCTGGTGTACAGCTAAAAGGAAATAACCTTCAACTGAGGTATCTTTGGTCAAAGTCGGGGTAAAACTGACAAAGTACATCGGTCACAAGAAATCGCCTTGGCTATTAATATTATAGATTTACAGATGGGCGGACAGTCGGACGGACGGACGGTCGGACAGGCATCGCCAAATCGATTAAAATGTTTTTGGTAGTTAAAAACATCAGCACAAGATTATTATACTCTCGCAATATAATTAGGTATTAAAATTAAGCATAATTCAAATTTGAATGGAATTTTTATTAATCTTTTTGGCTTTGAAAAAGTTCATATCGGTTGCTATATTTATATGGGGACAATATCGGAAAATTGACTGATCCTGACCATATTTGGTAGATCCACATATTTTCTGCTAAAACATATACAAAACAAATTTGAGGAAAATCTGTGCAATATTTTTGTTTTTAATAGCTATATATGGAGGCTATGGCTAAGAATTGTACTACAGGTTTTATTTTAAGACTACGGATTTATATGACAATTTTGATCTTATGGGAATTTAAGTCGATCTCATTTACATATATGGGGTCTAGGTCTGAACTTGGACGTCTGTCATTGGATGTTTGAAAAAGGCTTGTACACTATTTGATTAAAATATATTCATATTTGAGACCTGTAGTTTAATTACAAGCTTTACATGAACACACAGACGGGCGGACTGGCAAAGATATATCGATTCAGAAAGTGAGTCTTAGTCGATCGGTGTAATAAAAGATGGGTCTACCAAATATTTTTGGTAGTCACAAACATCAGCACAAACCCATTATACCCTGGCTATATAATGGTGTAGGAATAAATAGGATGAACTGATGTTGAGTTATTGAAAGTTCGTGCTGAGAAAGGAAAGGAAAAAATATGAATATAAAAATAAAAAATTAATAAAAATGGCGAAGAAGTATGAAAATGGTACTCAAAATATCTATTGAAAATAAGTGATTAAGCATGATATCTAAGCATCCTAAGATGTTTTTTACAGAATCCATAAAAAACACAACTTCCATCCTATATCAAGTCCATGTTAAGTTCATTAGTGGTAATCTAATTTTTTACCACATTCGGATTCCAAGATTAGCATTTATTTCACTTCTTGGGACGATCAGTCGTTTCATGTCAAAATAGCTAAAATTAAGTTTTTCTTGAATCTTGGAAAGTAACCGAAAAGTTGCTGGATAAAACGTTTATAAAACTTTTCAACCATTAATAATGAATTAATATTTTCCGCATTTAAAGATGTCCGTCTTTCATTTAAAATAACATTAAGGGCCGAAAATGATCTCTCCACCGATACTTGCGTTGCGGGTGTAGCTAACACCACCATTGCCACTTCTGTCAAATGGGGTGACTGCAAAGAATTTCACGGTAAAAATCTTTTATATTTGCAGTTAAATTTAAGCGACCATAAACTAAATTGAAATTGTCAATTTCCATGTATAGTTGAGAAAGTTTACAAGAAACTTCTTCTCCAGTCACTTCTCCACTGTCTGAATTCCATCAAGAAGGGTGGAAAAAAGTGATGTCCCCTCTCAAGCATTCAGACTGCTTGATAAGGAAGGAACAACGGAAATGACATCTTCTTCGACGTTTTCTGTATTATTAATCTAAAAAATAGAGGAATTGTATATATACTATAAGTTATTCAATCAATCAGTAGGTATTAAGGATAATTTAGTGCCTTACTTGATTTTTTAAAGCTGCTTTAGCACAACAATATTTTAATAAATAATAACATATTCATTGTGAATCCTCCTACTATAAATAGATGTCATTGTTATCTTTAGTTTTTATGTATAAACGTGAGTTGACCATTTGCCAGTTGTAGCGAGATATGACTGAAAAAAAAAAACTATAGTCCAAACATTTGTAATTGCTAGTTTTGTCTAGAGTTTGGTGGGTATTTTCTTACAAAGAAATTGCATAATTTAGTTGGTGTTTCAATGTTTAAAATAGGCAGTTTTTTCTGGCTTTTTTTCATCGTTAAAAAGCATTGGAAAAAAAATTTTAAGCATATCTTTGTTTAAACAACTTTTTTTATTAAATCATTAAATTTTGTGTTACAAGCGTGAAGTTCACATTTATTTCAATATTATTTTTTAATGGCAACACCCATTCAATTCTTAATATTGCCAGTTAACCTCTATGACACTCATTAGAATAAGACATCATTGTGGAAAATGACAAAGCATGCAAATGCGCTCTCTTTGAAAGAAGGAGTTTTAAGAAAAAAAAAAAAAAATAAAATGTAAAAATATGAAATTAAATCTTTATCTAAAAATATAACATTAAATTTGTATAAATTCTTAAATATTTCTTTCTATAACTTTTTATATAAATGAAATCCCCTCAATTCTTATAGCATTTGCATATTTTTTTTATCCTATTTTCTTTAGGCATATTTTCATTACTTTTCATATTAGGGAAGTCACTAGAGAGTATTTATGCTTGGTTTTCCATTACAGCCTTCTTACCCACCCCCTTACCTCACCGCAAAAAAATATATAAAATACCGCGAAAACAAAAACCATCAGTCAGTCTGTCTTTATGTCAGAAATAATAAGGATTTTTCGAGTGTTTTTCTTTTCGCTTTTCTTCGCATTACCATGAATAATTATGTGCCGTTCGTTTATATTTATGGTTTATGTTGGTTGCTTCGCTTCAAAGTGAGTTAGGATCCCGTTTAGTCACTCTCCAAGTGGGTGGGCTTGTCAGTATTGTAAAATTTCGCTATGCCTCGTTTAAGAATGTTCATAACTTTAGAATTTTACAGCATAATTTATTACGAAATTTTTCCATTTCATATTTTTAGCCTGAAAGTCATTGCCATAATTTGCATAATTTTATTTGAATGTGGATTTTGTAAAATTTGTTTGCCTATAAAGCATAACATTGCGAAATGTTTTAAACATCTTTGTAAATGGAGGTAATAAAATATAAAGAAATAATTAAATTATCGTCTAATCTTTTATACTAAAGTACTCTCCAGTTAGTCATAAAATTCTTTGGATACTTATAAATATCAATATCTAACACCAATAAAAATATAAAACAAAGAGTCTAAAAGCTCCTTTAGTCTCGCGTTACCAACTATATAAATTCATAAAATACCTTAAAAAAATATAATTCTTAATTTTGGACATTAAATAAATAAAAATTTAATATGTCTAGATTTTCTTCTTTTATTTATTATTTAGGGCGAAACGGCTTGGCCTGTTAAGTTTATTGAAAAGTCAGAAGTCCTAAATAAAACGAAAAGTACATACATACAAAATTTATTAATATTTAAATAAAATTCTTTTTTAAATAAAATTCATTAAATTTCATTATAAATATTTGTTGAACACACAGTAAATATGTAAATGGGTTTGCTAATAAATAATTTTCTAAGAGCTTAAAGGTATGCATATCAATTTTAGCTAATTCATAATTCAACACAGGGCTTTTGATACACAATTTTTGCAAATACATTAACACACACAGCACTGTATAGTCTTATGTGTTTTATGTATGTGTTAGTAGCAATTTTAAATGATTACTTCTCCAAAAAAAAAAAAAAAAAATGTAAAAATGGTGTAAGTCTGCAAACCAATACCTTTCAAATGGTATATTTTTTGTCAAAATCGGTTGAAAACTAAAAGTGTAGAATAGATCACAAGAAATCGATTTGCCTATTAATATTATGGATATATGTTATTGTTTAGGTTTTTGTTCCAACCTAATACTCTAAGGTCAGGGTATAATGAGTTTGTGCTGATGTTTGTAACTACCAAATATATTTGACCTGTTATACCAACCGACTCATAATCATTTTCTGAATCGATTTAGCTATATCCGTCCGTCCCTCCATCTTTTTGTCTATTTCGTCTCCGTCTGTCTGTCTGTCTGTTGTAAATATAAATATATTTTAATGAAAATTGGCACATAAGCTTTATCGGCCATAGGACGACCACTATTGAAATTAGTGGAAAGCGGTGCCTGTTCAGACCCATTTTCTATAGGAATAAGACCTATCAGACTGACTAAAATTGTCGTAGGATCCATATGATCATATACAAATATAGCGAAAGCTTTGGTGTATGTGTGTATTATACACACAAATAAATCCAGTAGAACTATTTGTAGTCATAGTCACCATATAAAACTGATTTCTTATTTTCACTTAAATCTATCAAAAACAAAAATGTTGCAAAGATTTTCTCCAATATCGTTTTGTACATTTAACATCAGATATCAGCATTTTCGAATCTACACGCCAGAACTTGATAACAATACCACTAATTTTGAATTCCGATTATTTTTTATATCCAAGTATGACTTCAGCAAAGTTGGAGATCCTTTCGCCCAGTTCATGCTATAAGGTATCATATATGTAGTTGGCTATAATTTTTTACTTCTTTTTATTAGAAATTTCCAAAGAATTTATTTTTGATTGGTTTGTTTCGTAAACAAAAAAACAATTAACTGCGACTACAATTACAATTCTCCTTTTCTCCTAAGAGAACTTCAAATTTTTCAAGGCTTACATTTCTAAAAAAATATATTGAAATGCCTATAGTATGACTATATTGGTGTCAAATGAAAGAGTAGGATCATGACAATTTTGCTCATTTTGCTGATTTATTTTATAAAGTCAAAGAAAATAATGACTTTTTCTTTCAATATACTGGGAAATTACCAATAAATTTAAAATTTTTTTCGAAAAAAAATATATTAAGGACTTAGATATATAGTACATATACTAAAATTTAATTCTTCTAGCTTTCTAAGTTAAATGGTAATATATATAATAGAAAACTTTATTCAAAATTTACCAATATATCATTGAAGATACCCATCTGTCTGAAACTAGAGACCCAATAAAGTAAAGCCGTATTTAAATACTTATAAATAATAAATAAAACAAGAGAATCTTGGAAATTTTATAAATTGTTTTACCCTCCACACCACTGTGCAGAGGGTATGCTCGTATAGCAGTTTATCTTTCCGTTTGCAACACACGAAATAAATTATGGAGACCCCATAAACCAATTATTTTCTTGCTCCTTATAACAAGAGAAGTTGATTTATCGATGACCGTC
Source organism: Cordilura impudica (assembly GCA_963682025.1). Lineage (NCBI taxonomy): Eukaryota > Metazoa > Arthropoda > Insecta > Diptera > Scathophagidae > Cordilura > Cordilura impudica. Next base: position 317,597,926 of record OY821517.1, on the reverse strand, counting down.
TGTCCGTCTGTCTGTGGAAATCACGATCACGGCTTGAATGACTAAGCTAGACCCTTAGTTTTTGCATAATATAGTTTACTAATATCCTGATAGATTTGCTAATAAAAATCATCAAAATCTGTTCAATGGGTAACGAAATATGAATGAAAATGTGTTTGTTGTTTTCTTAAGTTATATTTTGTAATTGTCGACATTGTTGTTATTGTGACATTTGCTTCATGAGGGTGAGTGTATGGTTTTGCTGTACGTGTCTCATTAGCTTAAGCAAGTATTGCTACATGCCGATATAACAAGGAAAATCGCCAATAAGAAAAAAAAATTATAATCCCTACAAAATTACCTGTTTTTAAGAAGTAAATTTTCTTAAAAAAACACCTTTTTTTAAAGAGTGAAAAGTAATACAAAAAATAAGTACCATTTTTAAAAGTATTGCCCTTTATTAATATGTATGTTTATGTCAGAGCAAAGCTATATCAATAAATTGCATCTCATGGGGGTTATTTCAATAGCGATTGTCCTATGGCCGACGGAAGTTTACATACCAAAGTTCATCAAAATACAGACCTTTTTGAACAGAATACAAGATTTACATAGACATACGGATGGACGGACATGGCTAAATAGCTTAGAAAATGATTCTGAGTCGATTAGTGTTATAAAAGGTGGGTCTATATCAAATACTTTTGGTAGTTACAAACATCAGCACAAACTCATAATAAAATGAGTCCATTAAAGATTATCGCTATTTATTCTTTTAAAAAACCTAAAACTTTATTACAAATAAATTACCACATTAAATTTTAAATGGAGGCGATAAATAAAAAAAACTTCTGTTGAATTCTTAATAGTATTTTAAATATTTAATTGTGGAATATATCATAATTCTTAAATAAAACATAATTTATGATCCTAACAAATATGAGAAAAAGAAAAAAAATCCATTAAAAATTATTAATTAATTTTTATTGTAAAATGACAAATAAGAAAACAAACCAATCCAACTTCATATGAATTTCGAATGCAAATTATTTTACAACCCTATTAATCTATTTATATAAAATTCATTTTCTATTTGTTTGTTTGTTGGTTTATTTGTTTGTTTGTTTGACCGCTATACAAATTTTTATTTTTCAACGTATTTCCTGAAATTTGGTACACATGATCTCTATGCTCCATGGAAAGTTATCGTATGCTTCAACCGGTCACGCCTACTTTTACGCCCACTTTTTCAATATAATTCATCTTCTGTTTTTTTGGTATATTTGTTCGCTATAAAATTTTTTATTTTTCAACGGATTTCTCTGAAATTTGGTAGTCACAATCCCTGTACTCCAGGGAAAGACACCCTATGTTTCCTATCGGCCATGCCTACTTTTACGCCAGATTTCTCTGAAATTTGGTACGCCCTGGCCACGCCCACTTTTTCTATATAATTCATATTCTGTTTTTTGCTTTATTTGTTCGCTATAGAAATTTTTATTTTTCAACGGCTTTCTCCGAAATTTAGTACATACTCCAGTGAAGGTCGCCATATAATTTTTACCGGCCATGCCTACTTTTACGCCCACCTTTTATAAAAAATTCATTTTCTGATGTTTGGTATATTTATTCGCTACACAAATTTTTATTTTTTCAATAGATTTCTCTGAAATTTGGTATACACGGAAAAAACTTCACGATGAATAGTTCCCTAAATTTAAAAAAAAAAGTCCCCAAAAGAAAAGAACAAATTCCCCAATTTTTCTAAAAACTAAATAAAAAATTAACTTATTCGTCAAACTCATTCTTAAATTTTTACATATTTTTCTTTAATGAATTTTGTTAAATATTTATTTAAGTGAAAATTTGCATACTGCTCTCAATATCTGTCCTGCAATGAACGCATTTAAAATCTGTATTCTTTTCAATAGCATCATTTCGGTGCGCAGACACGGATGCGACACGATCGCGCAACACAGCTCAGCTAAAATATCGCAATGTTCTGAAAAATAAATTTTGGCGATTAAAATAAGTTGACGACAACTGCGCGGAAGCACGTGTGTAGCTGCCAAACGCGTGGACGCGGACGCGACATGCTAGCGGAACACAGCTCAGTGAAAAGTCTTACGATAAATTTGATCTACGTATGTGCAATAATTTCCACACATATACTATAAACAGTTGCTTAAAGCAAATTTGCGGCACAATTTTAAACATCGCATCCATTTTCCGTTTTGATCATGATCATCACTTATTGAATGAAGTAATTCAATTTTTAAAAGTTCTGATTTCTCTAATTTGCAAACAATTCCGTAGCGTCTTATAAATAAATTTCTGATTTAAAAAATCAAATCAAATCAAATCAAAAAATCTAAAATTGAAATAAAAAATTAATTTACTCCCCATAAAATGTTAAATTTATTTGGGGAGGAAGTTCATTTTTTTGGGGAATTTGTTCATTGGGGACTAAGTATTCAGCAGAGCTGTGAAAAACTGCAATCAATTGGCATTGAAATCAAAGTGATTTCAACCAAACTGATTTCATTCTTTGATTTCAAAATGATTTCAGATTTCAAAATGAAATCTTGTCAAAATTACAATATTTTGTGATTGCAATCATTTTGAAATAATTTTTTTAGAAATCATTGATTGCAATTAATTTAATTAACTTAATTTAATTAATTTAATTTAATTGCAATCAATTCGATTGCAATCAAATTTTTGTCGAAATCATGCGATTTCAATGAATTGCCCTGAAATCACAACTAAAGTGAAAGTTCTACGAAATAATATACAATCAAAAAATTAGCAATCATTAACGAGAAATCATGTGATTGCAATTAAATCGATTGCAATCGTTTACAGCTCTGGTATTCAGCACCTGGTTAGCATAATGAACCATTTTGCAAGTCAAAGACCTTTGGATCCCGGGCAAGACCGGGTAAAAACAGCTAGCATTAATAATAAAATTTATGTTTTTTAGGCAGAAAATTAAAAGTTGCTATTTTTATACCCTATGCCACTATGTGGCTTGGGTATAATGACTTTGTGGTGCTGTTTGTAACTACCAAAAATATTTGACCTAGACCCATAGTTTATTATACCGATCGACTCAGAATCACCTTCTGCTAAATAATCACTTTCTGAGTCGATTTAGCAATGTCCGTCCTTCCGTCTGTCCGTCCGTCTGTGTATCCATATAAACCTTGTAATCAAATTACTGGTTGCAAATATGTATATATTTTAATGAAATTTGGTATATAAGCTTTCATGGGACATACGATGAATGCTGTTGAAACTGGTGAAATTCGGTCCTTGTTCAGACCTAGTCTCCATACAAATGACCCCCTATAAAATCGACATAAATTGTCATTAGATCCAAATTATCATATAGATCTCAGTCAAACTTTGTTTATATGTGTTAATTACATCCGTTTATCAGTTGTCAAAAAATAAGCCCCATATGGCAATTTCTTGTCCTAGCCCCCATATAAATCTGCTTCCCGATTTTCACTTAAATCCATCAAAAAACAAAAATATTGGACATATTTTCCTCAAATTTGGTTTGTATATACTTTTTCAAAATATAAGTGACTTTACCAATTATGGTCAGGATCAGTCCATTTTTCGACCTAGTCCCCATATAAATATAGCATCCGATATGAGCTTTTTCATATCTGCAACCAAAAAAATTAATAACAATGTCACTCAAATTTGGTTTATGCTTATTTTCTCTATCCAGTTAGTTGGACTGAAGGGTAGGGTCTCTAAACCATGGTATAGGATATCGTATAGTCGGTCTAGATCGACTTTAATTTTCTCATTTGTTATAAATCAAAAACACTTCATAAAAACAGCTTGATATCTTACTAAGTCTGTCTCTAAACCAAATTGAAATTTATTAATAATATGCTAATATTTAATAATATTATTTCAAATATGGCACGTAGCACATCACTATTTAAAATATTAAAAACATAACATTGATAAATATATGATAAAAATTTGTGAATATTTTCAAAAAAAAATTTAATTAACAAAAAAACCTTAATTAACTTAGTTTCCAGTCACGACTTTCTTTTATGTTAATCTGTTTATAAATAATATTAAAAATTTAAAAAAATAAATTTTTTCAAAAATTTTGGAGTAAATATTTATACGGAATTTTAATATTTTTTTAATATATTAAATTTGTCTATAAATTAAAAACAAGGTTTAAAGATTTATATTACTCGTATTAACTAAAAATAGCCATTAATTTTGGCTTTGTTATTTTATCTAAATTGTTGTCAACATTGCCATTAAATCAAACGATTTCGGCCGGTTGATTAACATAAAAATTTGTAGAATTTTTTGTTTTCAAAACTGTTTAAGTTTGATTTAAGATGTGTTTTTTTTAATAATAAGTTCATTGATAAAAATAATCATAATTTTTATTTTAAGTGGTATTTTTCTTGTTGGTTGGTTTGCTAGTTGTTGTATTTATTATAATTAGTTTAAAAGCTTTTGGGCGTATTATTATTTTTCTAACGATAATGATGATTATGATGTTCATTTATAATGTTTGTTTTATTTGACCTTAGTTATTGGTTAAAACTATATTTATTCTTTTGTTGCTGATCAAGAGAACAAACAATAGGAAAATATAAATTTATTAATATTTCTCCATGGGTTGTCCAAACAAATATTGTTGTTTTAAACATTTAATTTAGTGAGAACATTTGAATTATTGATTCAATTGGGAAATGTTAAAGAATATTTATTTACGGTTTATTTTTTGTTTTATTTGTGTTCGACTTTGAAATGTTAATGATGCTTAAGAAATTGGTTTCTATATAAGTTTTATTGATTGGAATTAAAAGTTTTTTTTTTTCAATTTTAACATAAGAATATAATTAAAACATTTTGTACATTTTTTAAAATTGCGTCCATTATACCCTACACTACCATATGGTCAGGGTGTAATAACTTTGTAATGATGTTTGTAACTACCAAAAATATTAGACCACTTTCTAAGTCGATTTTGCGATGTCCGTCTGTTCGTCTGTCCATCTGTCCATATATAGCTTTTAATCAAACAACAGGTCGCAAATATGAATATATTTTAATGAAATTTGTTATATAAGCTTATATCTGTCATAGGACAAACGCTATTGAAATTAGTGAAAACCGGTGCATGATCAGACTTAGTTCTCATAAAAATTACCCCTATGAGATGGACTTAAAATGCCATAAGATACAAGTATTATATACATAGATCGCGGTCAAATTGGATATTAGACCTCTTAATCTGTAGTCCAGAAATAATCCCCATATGACAATTTTTAGTCATAGCTCCCATATAAAGCTGCTTCCCGATCTTGACTTAAACCAATCAAAAGCAAAAATGTTTTTATAAATTATAAATTTAAATTATAAACTTTTTGTTTTTATATTTTTTTTTGCAAAAAAGAAGTGACTTCAAAACATGGCCAACATTGGACCACTTTTCGACGTAGTCCCCATATAAATATAGCATGCGATATGAACTTTTTTAGATATGCAAGCAAAAAACTAGCATAAATTCCAGTCAGATTTGTTTATGCTTATTTTCTATACCCAATTAGGTGGAACTAATACCAGTTTTTTAAACCCATGGTATAGGGCGATCAACACCGACTATAGTTTCTTTACTTGTTTTATTTTTTCTATTATCCAATTTCAAAGTTTGATAATTTTAATCAAAGAAATCTACAAAAGACTTGAAATCAATTTTCACAGTAAGGCAGTGTAAAACAATTCGGTCTAGACCGACTATGCGATACCGTATACAATTCAATTAAAGCAAGTGACTTAGGTCCAACTAATTGGATATAGAAAATAGGCATAAACTTAATTTGAGGTGGCATTGCAGATATGAAAAAATTCATATTGTTCGCAAAATTGGTACTAGGTCATGATCGGCATGACCATATTTTGTAAAGTCAATTATTTTTCACAAAAACTTACACAAACCTCATTTGATAATTTTTTTGTAATTTTTACATTATTTTATAGATTTAAGAGAAGATCAGGAAGCAACCTGATATAGGGGCTATGACTAAGAATTGTCCTACAGGGTTTATTTTTGGATTACTAATTAGTGGGTGTAATAAACACACACAAACCAAATTTAACTGAGATCTATACTATAATTTAGATCTGAAGGCAATTTAGATTTTCACAAATTTCAACAACAGTCGTCCTTTGCTCATCTAAAGCTTATACATAAAATTTTGTCAATATATATTTATATATCCGACCTGTTCTTTGATTCTAAAGTTTAAATGGCCACACAGACAGACAGACGGGCGGACATCGCTAAATCGACTTAGAAAGTGATTCTAAGGTTAAATATTTTTCACAAAATTTATCGAAAAGTACAGAGAACACATGGTTTCTCTCATTTTAAAAAATTTCGGTGGTTTGATGTCTTACTTTTAACTGTATATATTTGTTTGCCTCTTGCTACTTTTTGGAAAAATCAACCAATCCAATCAATCCGCGTTTTCCGACCAAAAATTTTTATGTTATGCGGAATTAAAATTCTCTACCAACTGGCCACACAAAGTGTAGTTAAAAAAAGAGCGTTGAAATAGAAAGAGAGGGAGAGAGTGAGAGTGTGGGAGAGAGGGAGGGAAAGAAAAGAAGAATCTGAGAATATCGATAGTAACCAGCTAAACAAAAGTTTGCCACCAGATATCATCTGAAAGTTAAAGTCCAATAGGCTGAAAATAAAATGAGTAAATTCAAGTTTTGGAACAAAACTGAGAGAAGATATATTTCTTTATCACTCTGAAAGTCCAGTTACTGCGGTGGAATCAGATTGTATGGCTCACAATGAAATGGTAAACGTTTGATCACAAATCATCGGTTAAATAGGCCGAAGGTGCAAGGTGAACTTAAACGGAATGATGAAGTGGAATGCAATCAGTTAAAAGATATTTTTTTTAAATTATGCAATTTTTTAAATCTTTAGAAGCTGTGGGAATCTTGAGAATAAACTCAGATCATTCTTAAATTGCAAATATAATATTTATACATATCTTTGAATAGATTCCGCTTAGAGCCGATGCCGAAATTCATCCATTTGTAATGCCGCTTCATCATAATATATAGTGTTTTTATATCCAATATCTAAGGTTCCTTAAGCAATGGAGAAGTTAGTGATCGCTCAATTTAAAGGAATTCTCATATGGTTTAAGGTAATTTGTAAATTTCAATTTAAAAAATTTTTTAATATCAAAAATTTGGCAAGAATGTGTGATTTCTGTAAAACCGAAAGCTCTAAAGCCTGATATTATTAGAATAGATTCTCATGAGATCAGGATTTAAAATGCAAATAAGATCAAATTTTGTCTTAAATTTATATAGATCAAAGTTTTCAAGATATTTGTTATTATATCCTCTACACCACTGTGCAGAGGGTATATATCAGTTTGTAATTACGCTTATTTACATCTACCTGGGTAAAGTGAAGATAATATTTTTTTACCATTATTTCCAGAAGGTTGATGTTTAAAATGAGGTAAATCAGGCGTCACTGTGTCAAGATATTGAGACAAATTTTTCAAGTAATTTGTTTGCATTTATCATAAGTCCAGATATTAATGTAAACTTAGAACCCAGCTGGAGGATATCAAAGATTCTGTATAGATGATTTTAATAGTCTTAATGATTTTTCTTAAATTTAAAAAATAAACGTTTTTGCAATACGTAAAACCTTACAGCCAGATATTGTAAAGCTACCTCAATTAGATCAGGAGTTATGAAAAAATTAAAATTTCAATTAATATTAATATTAACTAGCAGGTTCCAGCGCTCGAAATTCAAGTGCTATTTCTAGACAACTTTATTTCTCAACTTAGCCAATTCACAAACCAACACTTTTTTGCGTTATTATTATTGTGAATGAAGATAACAAACTTATTAACAAACACATTAACAAATTTAAAAACCTACACATAGCATATGTATATTTTTATGTATGTGTTAGTAACAACTTTAAATGCAATTTACTCAAAATAAAAGAAAAAAAATTAAAAATCTGTAAATCTGCAAAACGGCTAAAAAATACTTTTCAAATAATATACGTTTGGTCAAAATCGGGATAAAACGGTAGAACAAAACATCGATCACAAGAAATCGCCTAGCCTATTAATATTATAGATTACGTGTCCGAAGTTATCCATAATTTAATAGCCTGAAATGTTTAGACTGTGATCTCTATGGAATTAAGAGTTAATGTAACAAAATCCTATACAGCTACTTCTGAAATTTTGGCCTATGATTTCATTCTTTATTTGTTTAAATTTTATGTGCCCTAAAATTTCGTAGTCATAAATATTGATATATATAAGTACATTATTATACATTTTATATGTGCATGTCTTCGATGACATTTTCCTTACAATTTGTTATAGTTGTTACAAATTAGCGAAATATTAAATAATCAACTAGAGAAATCAGCAACTGCAAATCATAATGATATATGAGGCGCGAAATAATTTGTTTAATAGCAATACAACAACAAAACAATAGCAACAACAAGAACTAAAGCGAATAATTTAACAAGTTAAAATTATAAAGAACTTATTTTTGTTATTCGTTTGTTTGCATGTGTTGCGATCAATGAGCCACTGACCTAAGACAACATGGTTTGCATTGCGCGATTACCACAGCGATTACGTTGAAAAAAACTCATACAATATTGTTTACAAATTTATACTGAAACAAACCAAATATGTACGTAGTTGTTGTTGCTGTTTGTTTTTGTTTTTGTATTTTTTTTTTTTTGTTTAAATATTTTGTTGCTGATGTTACGGATTGTCGGCTTAAATTTAACAAAACAAAATGCACAACTTTAAGTATTAAATTTTTTTTAAATGAAATTCTGTTATAGTTCTGCTTTAGTTTTTGCTGACTTAATTATCGTACGCTGAGGGTTGTTTTGAAAAAGTATTAGATATAAACAGATACAGAACCAGACTAAATATTCCTTAAATGGTTTTTAATATGTCGTTTTTTTTTTATTATTAATAAGCAGTGACAAGGTTTTCATTTTAAGTTGTTTCTAATGCTAATTCTAATTTATTGTTAAAGTTTAAAATTTAATGGTTGTTGAAAACATTTGAATTCTTTTACTTTATAAAGGGGAAGGTATCCTTCATTAATTTTTGGTTTTGGATTGATTCGCCACCAAAAATGGCGGCTTTCAAGTTTTAAAAACATATGATTTTGCCAGGTGGCCAATTAGTCGGAGATAAGCCAAACAAGTAAAATAATTTTATAAAGTTCTCAAATTGATCGGGCTTTTTCAGAGTGATCTATAGATGATTTCCGTAAATCTATCACCGCAAAATAAATTATTTGAGATAAATAAATATGTTATAGGTCAATAAAATTCTGATGTGTGTTGGAAATGATAACAATTTTCTTATGGTAAAGTTTTTAAGGTTGAAATATTTTTAGAGGACAAACAAATTTTGTGGGGTAAAAATTTTTTTTCATGCAGAATAATAATTTCAGATCAGATAAAAAATATCATTTGGCAATGAATAATTTTTGAGTTTGAAACATTTTGAGAGGACAAAAATAAAAATATTTTGATGATTAGAGCAAAAAAAAAAAAAAAATTGTGGGGGCGAAAATGTTAGTTGTCAAGAAATAAGTATATTTAATTTCAGATGAAAATTTTACTTCAGAAGAATAATTTTTTTGAGGGGCAAAAAATTATTTGTATGTGGAAAATAATAACTTTACAGAAATGGAAAAATAACATGAATGAATAAAGTACTTTTACTTAATGCATTTTAAAGAGTGGAAATTTTTTTGAGTGTAAAAATAATTATTTTGGGATGTAATAAAATTTTGATGCAAACAAATAATTTCGAAAGAATGTCAGAATTATGAAGGGGAACCCAAAAATTATTGTTGTGAAAAACAAAATTGGAGTGTAAACAAGTAAGAAAATCATAGTCGGACTAGACCTACTGAGCCATATCCAATTAACTTTTTTGAATGTGTTTTAAAAGACTTCCAAAGATGTTGTAATGAAGTTGCTGTAGAAAGGCAATACCCCGAAATATACACAATATCAAATAGAAATTAGTAATATCGAAACTTGTAATAGGAATTACAAATTCATAAGAAAGAAAATTATAGTCGGTCTAGAGAAAGGGTTTTAGGTCCAATTAATTGGATATAGAAAAAAAGGCTTAAACCAAATTCGAGTAGCGTTATTACATTTGAAGCCTGCAAATGTGAAAAATAGCATATCGAGTGATACATTTATATGAGAACTATGTCAAAAAATAGACCGATCCTGACCATATTTGGTAATATTACTTTTTTTGCAAAGGCAAGTACACACCAAATTTGAAAAATATATGAGCAATATTTTTGTTTATTGAAGATCGGGCAGCAGCTTTATATGGGACCGATGACTAAAAATGACCCTACCAGATTTTTATTCTGAACTACTAATTAATGAGTTTAATAAACATACACAAACCAAATTTGACACAAATCTATGCGATAATTTGGATCTTATGGCCATTTAAGTCCATCTCATATGGGTCATTTGTATGGGGACTAGGATTGAGCATGTAGCGTATTGCACCAATTTCGATATCGATATGAAAACTAATATACCAAATATATTCAAAATATATTCATAGTTGCGACCTGCAGTTTTATTACAAGGTTTACATGGACACCCATACAGACAGACAGACGTACGTACGGACATCTCCAAATCGACACAGAAGTGATTCTGAGTTAGTAAGATACATCAGCATTTTCTCCTGACCACATAATGGGTACAGGGTATGAAAAAGTAATATGAAAAAAATAGTTATTTGAGTTGAATATTTAGTAAACAAAATTTTACACCTCTTCGGTGCATGTGAAGAAAATAATAATTTTTTTTTGCATGGAAGTGTAATTTGAGAATTTTTTAATATTTAAATATTTTGAGATGGTAAGAAAAATCTTTTTCGGGTACAAACATTTTTTTTTAATGTGAAAGCCAAAATTTTGAATGTGAAACAAAATCTTAGTTGTAAACAAGTAAGAAAATTGTAGTCGGTATAGACCGACTATACGATACCCTATACCATGCGTTTAGAAACCCTATCTCTTAGGCCCAACTAACTGGACATTGAAAATAAGCAAAAACCAAATTTGAGTGGGATTTTTATTAATTTTTTTGGCTGCAGATATGAAAAAGTTCATATCGGATGCTATATCTATAAAGGGACTAGGTCCAAAAATGGACCGATCCTGATCATGTTTGGTAAAGTCTCTTGTATTTTGTAAAAATGTGTACAAACAAAATTTGAGAAGAATCAGTGCAATATTTTTGTTTTTTAATAGATTTAAGTGAATATCGGGAAGCAGCTCTATATGGGGTCAAAGGGATCATTTTTGGACTACTCATTAGTGGATGTAATGAACGCATACAAACCCAATTTGAGTAAGATCTATATGACAATTTGGATCTTATGGCAATTTATGTCGATTTCATATGGGTAATTTGTATGGGGGCTAGGTCTGAACATGGACCGATTCTCACCAATTTCAATAGCGTCCATCCCATGTTCGATAAAAGCTTATATACCAAATTTCGTCAAAATATATTCACATTTGCGACCTGCAGTTTGATTACAAGCTTTACATGGACACACAGACGGACGGACGGACGGACGGACGGACGGACGGACGGACGGACATTGTTAAATCAACTCAGAAAGTGATTCTGATTCGATCGGTATAATTAAAGATGGGTCTAGGTCAAATATTTTTGGTTGTTACAAACAGCAGCACAAAGTCATTATACCCAAACCACATAGTGGTATAGGGTATAAAAAGCAAATTTAAAGTTACAAAAATTCAGACAACAAATATTTTGAGGTGAGGCAGTTTTGAGTTAGAAAAAAAAATTTTTTAATGTGAAAAAATTTTCGATATTATTATATATAATATTATGAGGCGAAAAATCTTAGTCTTGAAAAAATTGAGGTAAACAAAATTGGCGATGACGAATTTTTTTGTGATTCATTTGGTGTTTGCGAAAAGTAATAAAAAGTATTGACGGAAAAATTACTTGATTTTTTAGTTAGAAAGAAATATTATTTCGCATAAAAAAATATTTTGAGATGAAGCAGCAATTTTGCAGGGGAAAAAATGTTTTAGTTGTGGAAAGGAATATTTTCAACAAAAAAAAAAAAAAAAAAACTAAGTTAAAAAATAATAATCAAAGATAATAACTTTTGTAAGGACGAAAAATAATTTCATGTGATTAAAATTGTTACCTCTTTCCGTCTGAGACGATCCAAAAGCCGAACACCATCGTGAATGTGTTTCATTTTAATACTTGATTGTGAACACGAACATTTTTCTATCATATATTGTTTTATTCGAACACACATAAACCACACAGTTTCGAGTGTAGCTATATTTTAAGTTCGTGTTCTGTTTGTGTTCTCAAAAAAAAAAAAAAAATAAATAAAACAGAACATAAACAATATACAACTTCGAGTGTTGCTCTATTTTCAGTTCGTGTTCCAGCTAAAAACTAAAACATTATCCACTCGCGATCGAAAAATCCCATATACCCCGATAAAAACGACGACAATTGTTTGAACCAAATTTATTTAAAAAATCTAAAATAATTCATTAGCTGGTATAAAAAATAAAAATAAAAAGATAATAATAAAAATAGAAAAATTATAAAAATAAAAAACTAACAAAAAAAAAAAAAAACGAAAATAATTCATAAACAAAATATAAAAATTTCTCTGTGTGGTTAAAATTAAACTGTTGTTATTCACTGAACTCGAACTTGTTTATTATTCATGTTCTGTTTTCCCGCAGTACACGTGCCAGAATACGAACTTCAAATAAAGCTACACTCGAACATGTATATTATTCATGTTCTGTTTTTTTTTTTTTTTTTTTTTGAGAATTCGAACAGAACACGATCTTAAAATATAGCTTCACTCGAAACTGTGTGGTTTATGTGTGTTCGAATAAAACAATACGTGATAGAGACATGTTCGTGTTCACGATCAAGTATTAAAACGAAACACATTCATGATTGTGTTCGTCAAAGTACTAAATTTAGAAACACACATAAATGACATGAAATTAAAAATATGTGTTGGTTGTTTTAGAACAGAACATTCTATGTTTGATGTGTGTATTTTCTGAACCTTGTTTAATATGGAAGTTTATGAGGTCCCTTCATAATTTTAAAAAACTTTGATGAGTTTTGCGTATATTAAAATCGAAGATGTCTCATGTTTAATACCTGAAAGAGATCCGCTAGCTCTCATGCTATAAAAGGTTCCAGAATTAGTTTACGATGAATTATAATATTTGGTATTTTTTAATTTTCTTATTTTTTTTAATAAATTAGGGAGTCAATGAAAGAATCCTTACAGTCTATTACAAAAATGTAAAATTTCAAACTAAACTTCTAAGTTGTTATGAATTTAAGTACGTTATTTATTAATGTTTTATTACATTTTGTGACAATAAAATATATATGTATTAAGGTTAATAAAATCGCAACATATTCTTCTGAAATGGATCCACAAGACCATATTTTGTACAAAAACTTTCACATTTAGCGGCTCAAAATGTCTTACAAAATGTTGAGGAACATTTTATTTAAAAGAGATTACGATCTGGCTTCACCTTGAATTAAATTGATCATAAACGAAACTTTCAGTAAGATTTTGTGACTGTTAAATTTCAGCAATTTTACTAACGCAAGCCCGTTTGAGCAGAGCAAACCACGCAAGCAAAAAAGTAGAAATATCTTCTGAACAGATTCATTATGTTGTTGATGGATTTCATAATAGGAATCCTAAATTATGGAGCCATATTCCAAAATCAATCATACTAGAGTAGTAAATATATGTTTAGTAGTATAGAGATTGACAAATTTCTTGGTCCAACGTTTGATGAATGCGAGAAGTCAAATTTAAAACCGAGTCATGGATCGAGTAGTATATCAAGATCAAGAAATGTATCGATTAATTCTAGTTACGAACTTTGCAGAGTATTAAGTTTTTGTTTAACTCAGACTTTGAGTTTGTTTTTTGTGCTCTCAATGGGAATACCTTCCCAACTAAGAGTTGGTTTGTTACCTCTCTTTAAAACCGTTAAAATAAACGCAAACCTTAAATACAGTTTACATCGCGAAGGAGGAAAACACTATCTGCCAAATGACACTCACTTGTCTGGCGATATGTCATAGAGTTATCACTTTTCACCAGGCCTGCTGATGTTACTCTACAATCAGAGGTTGTAGGTGGGTTGGCTGTTGGTGTTTTGCATGCAACTAAATACAGCTAAAGTGCTGTGTATGCAGTGGGGATTAAATAATAAATCCACGTGCTACTGTATACAGTAAGTAGAGCGTAGTTAACAAAAACAAAAGAAAAAGAAAAGAAAAACACAAATGCAAAGTAATTAATTGCATTAACGAGCCAACAATGTCGCTACATTTTTTATGCACAACTAAAAAAAACAAAAGTTAAACATTTTCAAGCTATAAAAACGATGCGAGTGTAAAAAGAAATTTAGTAATATATTTTAAGTATGATCTTTTAACATAATTTCTTCACATATTTCCAACATAAATTTAACAACAACATGTTTTTTTTACACGATCAGTTGTTATACGAAATCCTCTGGGTGCCTAAATCTTGTGCCTTGAAAACAGCCTTTGAAGAAAAACTGCCAAAAAAAAAAAAGAAAATGGAAAATGAGAACATTTTAAAATAACCATGACATTTAACATACAAATGATGACACTGCATGTGCCTGGATGTCAAGACTCTCGTGCCATCTCATTTTTATACCAATTAACGAGTACCTTATGTTCTTTGTTTTTGTTGTTCTTAGTGTATTGTATTGTAAACAAGCGCCTAGACATTCATATTTGTATGGATTTATCATTTTAAACTTCAACGTGACAATAACTAACATACAATACAACAACAACAAATTATTATAGTGCTGACAACCACACAACATTCCTAGGAGTATATTCTAACATATTGAGAAGGACAATTTCTTTTTTTTTTATTACCATTTAACTTGTAACAAATTTGTTTCAAAAACTCAACTTTTATGTGATTTTATTTTTATACTCTGACTTTCATTTGTTTTATTTGGAAGGGGGGAAACAAATTACGATGTTTATTCAAAGGCGGCTTTTTTCTTTCTGTTGTATTTTCAAATCGGTTAAAGGAATAAAAATTCTAAATTGATTCAAAATAAATTAAATAATTTATTTCTTTGCCAACTTATTTGTATTTATATTATAGGAAAACAAGTTTTATTTATACAACCTTTAATTTCACACTTGCCACTTAATGCCACCAACCAACCAACCAACACCTAATCTACCGTCATTATCATACACATCACAACAACATCGTGTATCATCTTTGTTTGTTTTGTATTGTGGCAGAAATAAAGACAAAAAAAAGAGAAGCAGTGTGACATATTTAGTGCTGTCATAAAATTACAATGTATATTTAAGTGTCACATGTAATTGAGATAATAATAATCTAAAAATGGATTTTATAGCTGTTTTTATATGCATTAACAAATAAGGATTGTTAATGTAAGAAATTCTTTCTAAATAGGGGAAATAAATGTGTAATATGAGTAAGCTCTTACATTTGTATATTCCTAAATTTTTGTTACAATTACGCACGTATTGTTTCCTAACCACAACAAAAAAAAAAAAAAAAAACAACACAATTGGCAATAAGCCAAGCTGGTTTCACTAGTTTTGCAAATTATCCTATTCATAGGAATCTATATACTTTTATAAAAGCGAAAGTATGTATATTTGTAGCTTATAGGACTCGAAACCATTGGACCGATGTTCATCAAATTTTTACAAAGTCTTACTGTATATCTTGCAGGAGCTCTTGGCTATATATTTTTGGATATTTTTAGTGGGCGTGGCACATGCCATACAAAGTAATTTTATAATATTATATACATATATTCAGTACTATGACAGGGAGAGCTTTGTGTGTGATCACCTATTATTAATGTTGGTAACCATGGATAAGTTGACGTGGCACCATCCATAGAAAGTAACTATTCAATATCATATACCTCGATTGCTATAGCAGAGACAGCATATGCAAATTTGCACAAAATAATATGAAGTACTATGAAAGCGACGGAAGTCTCTATTGATTTAACATGCGTGCCTGTCATTTTGACTTAACCACACGGTAGTCTTAGCACTGGTTGAGATACTATGCGGAGCTGCGAACTTAGGCCCCAGGGAACAAATGCCCCCAAAAAAATTTACTTAAGTTCATTTTCATTTTTTATACAAATTTTAAATATTTTGGGCCATTTCTTCATTATACCCTATACCGCTATGTGGTTTGGGTATAATGACTTTGTGCTGCTGTTTGTAACAACCAAAAATATTTGACCTAGACCCATCTTTTATTATACCGATCGAATCAGAATCAGCTTTTGAATCGATTTTACTATGTCCGTCCGTCCGTCCGTCTGTGTATCCATGTTAACCTTGTAATCAAACTGCAGGTCGGAAATATGAATATATTTTGATGAAATTTAGTACGTAGGCTTTTATTGGCCATAGGATGAATGCTATTGAAATTGGTGAGAATCGGTCCATGTTCAGACCTAGCCCCCATACAAATGACCCCTATAAAATCGACATAAATTGCCATAAGGTCCAAATTGTCGTATAGATCTTAGTCAAATTGGGTTTGTATGTGTTTACTACATCCATTAATGAATAGTCCATAAACGGGCCCTATGGGACAACTCTTGGACATAGGCCCCATATACAGCTGCTTTCCGATCTTCATTTAAATATATCAAAAAACAAAAATATTGCACTGATTCATCTCAAATTTTGTTTGTATATATTTTCGCAAAATACAAGAGACTTTACCAACCGTGGTCAGGATCGGTCCAATTTTGGACCTAGTCCCCATATAGACATAGCATCCGATATGAACTTTTTCATATCTGCAGCCAAAAAAATTAATAAAAATGCCACTCAAATTTGGTTTATGCTTATTTTCTATATCCAGTTAGTTGGGCCTGAGAGATAGGGCCTCTAAACGCATGGTATAGGGTATCGTTTAGTCGGTCTAGACCGACTATAATTTTCTTACTTGTTTTTAATTTGTAAGTTTGGAGCTTAATTGATTTTTTTTTCTTCAAGACTCATGAACAAATATGCTCCAAAAATAAACTACGAAACCGGTTTATGTTATTGTTTTTTATTTGAGTTTATTTATTTTCTCGTAACCTGAAAAATATCGGGAATCGTTTGTAAATTGAAGTAATCTGTGTAAATAAAATTTATCGTAACTGTGTTCCGAGTGCATCGCGCACGCGTCCGCGCGTCGCTTCCGCACGAGTTTGGCAGCCACACCCACGCTGCTAAGTTGTACATATTTTTTGGAGATCATTCCGATATTTTAAATTTTGAGGATAAGAGAAAACGCAAAAATGCTATGAAAGTATTGCGCAAACATTGCAAGCTATGCTATGGGCTTGCGAGCTAAATGGTGCTGCCTCAAAAGAATACAGAAAAAAGAACCTCCTCATTGAATGATGAAAAAATGTTGGAAATTTCCGAACTGTTAAAAAGAGGAAAAATTAATAATGCAACGTTTTTGGCTAGAATGTGTTATACGAGAAATGGCATATGCTCGGATATGCTGCCAGAGGAAAAGAACATTTTCGAAGAGTATCCGAATACTGATAACCCTTGTTCCGATGGCGAGGAGCTTGCAGTTACTGAAGAACAGATTGAATCAAGTCAAACTTTAAATTGCACCGTTTGCTTGAATGCAAAATCGTGCGTTCTTTTTTTTACCATGTAAACATTGCAAGATGTGCTATGGTTGCGAGATAAAGCTCCGCAATGATGCTGCTGAAAAGAATACAGAACTTAAATGCGTTTATTGAAGGGCAAATATTGAAAGTAGTTTGCATATTTTCATTTAAAAAAATATTTTGCAAAAAAAACTTTAAATAAAAACTAGCAGCTTCCAGCCCTAGAAATTCGAGTGCAAATTCTAGGAAATTTTATTTTTTCATTGAATGGTAAAGTTATGCTAATCAATTATAGCCATTTCACAAATCAACACAAAAAACAAACTCATTATTATTACAAACACATTAACAAATTTAATAAGCACACACATAGCATTGTATAATTTTATGTATGTGTTAGTAAGAACTTTAAATGCAATTTACTCAAAATAAAGGAAAAAATTTAAAAATATGTAATGGCCTGTTTCCATATCACAAGCAAGTTCTCATGCAGCTGACCGCTACACAGACAAGTACGTAAGCGAATGAGTTTTTATATTACAATTGTCTGACTTACGTTTTGTTACGTTGCTTTTTTGTAGTATCAAATTACATTATTGCCATAGTTTATAATTTGGTATTATGTTTACTTTTACGAATAAAGGAGAATGAAAATCAGTTGTTTTTTATTTACAAAACAAAATTGATTAGAAAAATTTACTAAAATTTTTAATAACTTAAATTTATAAAAGAAAAATATGTTTCCAACTACCGAACTACATTTTGATAGTGACTCAAGTGGGAGCGATAGTGTGGACATTCGTAATAAGACGCATAAATATCCGAGATGCCTTAAATGTATTGGAACTGATTTTGATTTGTTTTCTTGACGCTATAATTTAAAAATGTTATTAATTTTTTTTATTTTATTAATAATTTCATTATATGTATATGTATATACTTACAATTTTTTATCGTTTATATCCATAATTTTATATATTTATTTATATAACAATTACTTTTTTTCGATTGTCTGCGTTTGAAAGTATTGACAGTCCAAATTGTAAAGTAAAAACCACAAAAAATAGAACTGTTACGTTTTCGCTCAACAAAACTTGACACTTGTTTTATAACAACCCAATACAAATTTCCATACTCAATTGAACAAGCAATTTGAGTCACTTTCGATGTAGAAACAGGCCATAAATCTGCAAATCGGCTAAAAAGAACCTTTCAAATAATATACCTTTGGCCAAAATCGGGATAAAACTGTAGAACAAAACATCGGTCACAAGAAATCGCCTAACCTATTAATATTATAGATATGTGAAAAAATTAACAATTCGCTTTGGGGCATAAGTTAATTTTTTTTTGGTTTTTTGAAAAATTGTAATCCATAAGACGGATTACAAGTTTGGAGATATGTGTCTGGCATACACGCCACCCTTGTTATTGAGTCGGGCCTACCTAAACCCTGTTGCTATAAGGGTAGCAACTTCCGGTTGAATGCAACTCCACGTCGAACCGTGTTCTTCCCGCGATTTTGAGCTACCGTAGCTACCACGAAACTCCCCGAGGGGCTGTTTCCAAAAAAGCTATTTAAAGGTTCAACACTTCATTGTCGGTCATCAACAGTACTGGCAAAAACAAATACCGTCAATTTCAACATTTCCTCTACTACGCTCGTTCTTACTGATTGTTATTATCAGATGGCCCTGATATGTACAACTTTCTGATCTTGAATTTCAACTGATATCCATCTCATCCACGAACGCTGGATTGTCATATGACTCAAGCGCCCCACAGTGGTTCAAAACCAAAAAAAAGTGGTAATAAGTCTGGAACTTTTAAACTATTAGTTGGATTGGAATAGAATATTCTAGGCGATTGTAGTCAAGGATATAGGCTTTCAAAATATTTATTTTTGAGATACCCTGTTGTAACACAGGGTGAGCTACAGGGTGCCAAAGTCGACCACCTCGAGGTGGAAAATACTTTCAAAGCTTTAACTTTTATAAATATGAAGTGATTTTTACGTTTTTTAAATTTTTCCAATAACCATTAAATTATTAAAAAAAACATGCTTATACTACCTAGTTATCGCTTACGGTTTAAAAAATATTTGATTTTAAAAATCAACATTTGAACTTTTCACCAAATTCTTTCTTGGTTTTTCGCAAATAACATTTTTACTAAAATAGATAAAAAATCTAAAAATATGTAGCGATAGCCATTACTTTTTAACAAAACACGTTGAAATAATTTTTGAATTATTTCAAACCATTTAGTGAGCACAAAATCTTAAAGTTGACTTTTTGAATCAGATTCTAAAAATTGCAAATTTTTGCCAAAAAATACCCTTCATTCTTTCACTTTTTTTCTCACAACCTTGGTAAAACATGTATATATTTTTCTACATATTTTAAAAGAATATGCCTCAAAAATGGTTGTAAGAGAAATTTTTAATATTTTTGGACATGCACCCTACGTCCAGCATTGGACGAAATTGGGCAATTTAAAAAAAAAACTAAGTTTTAAAAGTTAATACAAAAATATCCGCTCGATTTCTTCAAATATTTCACCGCAGTATTAAAGCTCCAAATATTTTTATTTATTTGCCGCAATAAAATTCACCGCCGTTACTTAAATGGTGAAAAAAGTCAAATTTTCATACGAATTTTTTTTGTTAACATAAAGAACACATTAAGATTAGTTATTTTTATATTTTGTTTATTGATTCAGAACGGCATTTAAATTATCTAAAACAC
Organism: Cordilura impudica; assembly: GCA_963682025.1. Classification (NCBI taxonomy): domain Eukaryota; kingdom Metazoa; phylum Arthropoda; class Insecta; order Diptera; family Scathophagidae; genus Cordilura; species Cordilura impudica. Next base: position 317,577,314 of record OY821517.1, on the reverse strand, counting down.
TTCAAAAACTCATTTTGATAACATTAATAGTTTTTCAGATATTTATATTCAAATGTCAGAAAAAAAATATAGAAAAACTATGGTTTTTCGTTTTTTTTGGTTTTTTTGGTAAAGTGTTCCCAAAATTTTTGAATTTTACTTATTATTATATATATTTTTAAAGAAGACATATTTATCTATTCAACGATATATAACATGTCTATCAAATATATTGCAACATGCTGAAATAATGACCCCAAACCACACTCCACAGGCAAAAATTTAGCTATTTCTCTATTTGTTCATATAAATGGTCATTTACATAGTGAATGACATATTTTTTTATTGTTTTTTGGTAAAGGGTTGCATACGTTTTAATTACTTCAAATAATTTTATATATCTTTTCAAAGAAGGTATAATTATAAGTTAATGGTGTATGAAATATTTACCTTATGAGTTTCAACTGATCATAAAATTGCCCGAAACTCTGATGCTAATTTTATACAAAAAAAAAACAGGTAAAAAGCCAATGCCTAAGATATTTTCATTATTAAATAACAAATATAACTAAATTTTTTTTAATGAGTATTTTTTTATTTGTTTTATAATAGGCTTATAATTACATAACAATTGTCTGCTTTTTTACTAGTTATTTTCTACAAAACAATCAGAAATATCAAAAGATAAAAGATGTTTTATATCCATAGCTTCGGAATCATCATTTTCTATTTCAAGACTTATTTTTGGTAACCATTTTGTTCTACTGGATCTGATGATATCAATAAATATTCCATTAAATCGGAATTTTTGGCTTTCTTGCTACATTTTCTTGTATTAAAAAGTCTAAAGTGTTTGACATCTCTGTTTCTAGCTTCTTGTGCTTCTTCAGTCAGTTCTCCCAAGGGCAGGATGCTATTTCGTATTATTTCTTTCCCATGAGCTAATACTTTGTGTACAGTTGGTGTCATTGGCCTCCAAGGATATAAGTTCATTATTAATTCCTTAGTTCCACTAGCATATATTTTCAATTTCTCCGCATTAATTTGTTGTTTACTATTAATGACAGCTAATATTACTTTAAACTGTGCGATTAAAGCCGTGTCTATGCCAGTAATCAAAGAAGTAGTTTCGGGATCTTCAAAGAAACGTCTTGCTGTATTACCATCATTTGAACTTCCATAGTCACAAAGAGGCTTATCGATAATTAGACCAAATTGCATTTTAAATTCATCCTGAATTCTTTCCCATCAATCATTGTAAAAAGTGGATGAAATAACACTTTAGTGACACTTCCAGATATTTCCACAAAAACTGGAGACAATCTCGAAATTTCCTGATTTATTGAACTCACTAAGCTTTGTGTTGTAATTTTGTCTTCCTTTGTGTACTCAAATCGGATTGGCCGACATAGAAACTTAGATCCGGGTGTTAAATTACTCCATATTTCCTGATATTCTCTCTCACTAGAAGAAGAACTTGTCTCATTATATAGCCTCATTTTTGGTACTAATGATGTCATAAAAATTGTTGAGAAATCTATTTCTGAATTGCTTCCACTTGGTTGTCTATACTCAGAAAATCCAGATGTTCCATCGCATCCCCATTTACGTATTAACGTAACTTCTGAATTGTTGTATATTTCTATTTCTTCTTTGCTAAATGTGGATATTATTCTAAATGCAGTGTTTTCAATTTCAAGCAGTTCCGCTAATCCAACATTTGCACTTTCAGTATTGGATTTCACATTAGATGGTAAAATTTTATTTTTTGTTTCCTTTATGGCTCTGCTGGTAGGAAAAATATCAAATCCTTTTTCTTTGACAGCTTTTCTCAAAATACCATATTTATTTCTCGTCAATCCCAAATTTAAAATAAGAGCTAACGCATCCTCTTCTGTAAATGATGTTGACGATTCATTCACTATGTAAATGACCATTTATATGAACAAATAGAGAAATAGCTAAATTTTTGCCTGTGGAGTGTGGTTTGGGGTCATTATTTCAGCATGTTGCAATATATTTGATAGACATGTTATATATCGTTGAATAGATAAATATGTCTTCTTTAAAAATATATATAATAATAAGTAAAATTCAAAAATTTTGGGAACACTTTACCAAAAAAACCAAAAAAAACGAAAAACCATAGTTTTTCTATATTTTTTTCTGAAATTTGAATATAAATATCTCAAAAACTGTTAATGTTATCAAAATGATTTTTTGAAGTATTCTAGATAATTTAAATGCCGTTCTGAATCAATAAACAAAATATACAAATAACTAATCTTAATATGTTTTTTATGTTAACAAAAAAAATTCGTATGAAAATTTGACTTTTTTCACCATTTAAGCCCTCCTGACCACGTTTATGTAACGGTGGTGAATTTTATTGCGGCAAATAAATAAAAATATTTGGGGCTTTAATACTGCGGTGAAATATTTGAAGAAATCGAGCGGATATTTTTGTATTAACTTTTAAAACTTAGTTTTTTTTTAAATTGCCCAATTTCGTCCAATGCTGGACGTAGGGTGCATGTCCAAAAATATTAAAAGTTTCTCTTACAACCATTCTTGAGGCATATTCTTTTAAAATGTGTAGAAAAATATATACATGTTTTACCAAGGTTGTGAGAAAAAAGTGAAAGAATGAAGGGTATTTTTTGGCAAAAATTTTCAATTTTTAGAATCTGATTCAAAAAGTCAACTTTAAGATTTTGTGCTCACTAAACGGTTTGAAATAATTCAAAAATTACTTCAACGTATTTTGTCAAAAAGTAATGGCTATCGCCGCATATTTTTAGATTTTTTTTAATCTGTTTTAGTAAAAATGTTATTTGCGAAAAACCAAGAAAGAATTTGGTGAAAAGTTCAAATGTTGATTTTTAAAATCAAATATTTTTTACACCGTAAGCGATAACTAGGTAGTATGCACATGCTTTTTGTTAATAGTTTAATGGTTATTGGAAAAATTTAAAAAACGTAAAAATCACTTCAGATTTATAAAAGTTACAAGCTTTGAAAGTATTTTCCACCTCGAGGTGGTCGACTTTGGCACCCTGTAGCTCACCCTGTGTTACAACAGAGTATCTCAAAAATAAATATTTTGAAAGCCTATATCCTTGACTAGAATCGCCTAGAATATTCTATTCCAATCCAACCAATAGTTTAAAAGTTCCAGACTTATTACCACTTTTTTTTGGTTTTGAACCACTGTGCGCCCTTGGAATCATCTTCCATCCAACCGTCTTGCAACAAACTTCTCCGTAGGGGTATGTGGTCAGGGTTTCTGACTCACCCACACCCAGCCTCGTTTTCGACTCAAGTTACGCTTGTATTTACTGATTGTCGCCATCATGCAGAGATGATGCTTGCGACAACGTTCCGAACTTCGCCTTTCGACTGGTTTCCAGCTCGTCTCGGACGGTGTATTGGCATCTGCAGCTGCCTCAAGCGCCTTCGACTCGTCAACTCCTCCGTAGTGGTATCTTATCAGGGGTTCTGACGAACCCACTCCCGGCCTCGTTTTCAACTCATGTATCATCTTACCATCAGTTCAACCGTGGGACACCAACACAATTATGGGATATGATTTCTCAGGAAGGTTTTGACACCTCCAGTTTTGTGTTTTTGTTCGTACTGTTTTTGATATGACAACTCAGTGATGACCCTCGGGCTTGTAAAGCTTACCCGTAGTACCACTTTAAGGGCTTGCTACGGCCTTGTTGCCAGCCTGGCCACAAACTGATCGCTTTCAGTTGTCCCCCAGAAAGGATCACACAGATAGACTTTGAACTTAACCAATTAGCTGCTAGGAATAATCACCAGGATTATCTGGCTTTGTCTAGCGTTGCCCAGGAGCACCACGTGGAGGTTTGGTTATAGGCCTATATGTTGTATCACAATCTTGAAACGTTTGGCAAGTACATTAATTACCAATGTAAGTAGTCGTAGAAAATATGGGCGGAATTGCCAAATTTGAAAATCGCCAAAATCAAAAATCGCCAAAATCCAAAATCACCAAAAACCGAAAAACACGAAAAACAAAACTTTAATTTTCTGCAGAAAATGTTGTTTAATACCTCTTTTACTAAAAATGTTCCCAAATGAAACTGAAAATTACGACACTTTTAATAACCAATTCGAGCTTTGGTCGATGTAGATGCATTGCAAATATTAATTCCACACTCATCAGGGATTGTGGATGGAATATTTTCGTATCAAAATATTATTAAAACGAAAGAATGGAATAGGATGTATGTGCCAGCGGTTTCTGGTCTAATCCAAACAAGAGACTGTACCTGTAAAGTGAGTCAACTCAAAATTTACAAATTTTCAGTAGAGGCAAAAAACGGTTTTTGCCGTATTTACTATAAAATTTAAAAACAGTTGTTACATTGTAAAGAGTTGCGAATAATAAGTATACAACAGTAGTTGTTTTTGCGATTTTTCAGTGATCAGCAAAAATAACAATTCTTTTGGGTGGAACTCAAAATATGTCTTTTTAGTGGATTCTAAAGAACCTACTCTTATAACACAAAGAGGGTTACAACTATATTTTTTTTTTGCGAAAGACTAGAAAAATAGATGTAAGATTTTTACAGTGGATAGATATGACCACTGTGTATCGTTTTCTTGCAAAAAGTGACAATTGAAAATTTTTGAGTTGACTCACTTTAGAGGTACAGGTGCGATATGATTCCTGTTGCTAAAATAACAACTGATTTTTTATGAAGAAATATTTGATTTTGGTGTATTATTTATAAGTTATTTTTGTAGTCTATATATAACATGTGAAAATGAATTATAAAAAATATTTTAAAAAAATGTACAAAAAAATTTACAAAAAAAATGATTTTAATACTACTGGGACGAAAAAGTACAATTTTATAAGTTCTTCGGTACGAAATTAGTTTTCTCATTTATCATCACTGATATATAGGATTTGACTTTTTTAAATTAAGTCGCTCTCTCTCTCTGTCTCTATCTGTGTCTCTCTCTCTCTCTTCGTTTGCAGCAAACGGTGGGCGTTGAATAAATAATGAGTGTAAACCAATCCTTTGGAAGAAAACATTTTACTAAGTAGAGATCTTTTTTGTCTTTAAAATTTGATGCCTGCTCATTTGTCAATTGTTGTCAATTATTGTCAGTTGTGTGAAAACAGGTTGTAATGTCTTGTCATTTGCATCCCCCGATATTTAAAATTAAATTGCCAGCATGTTGGTAATTTGCTTTTGCCGGATTTTTTGTAAGTTTATAAGATGAAATGGAAACGTAATTAATAGAAAATAGAGATTTCGGTTGATGCAACTGTTTGTTGTCAGTTTATATGACATAGCGAAAACCAGACATTAAAGTATTTAACAGTGAATTACAATTGTATGATCATTTTAACGCATAGCCAAAGTTTTACACTTTACAAAGCCCACTTGGTTAAAATTTTACCAGCTTATTTGTAAACGTATATAAATCACTCTGATCTGATTTGAAATAGTAACACATTATTTGGCAATGATTTATAACTTTTCCAAATTTGACTTTTATTAATATTTAGCTACATTTTTTTTCGAACTAAATCAATTTGCAAATAATAAAAAATTACCTCAAAGAAATGCATACAGCTTTGGTAATTAATAAAAGTCATTCAAACTCTTTAAAAATGATGACCAGTTTAACAAGACTAGACATCGAAATGAGAAAAAAAAAGAAAAATCTCTACATACACAGAAATAAATAATGTAAACATTAAAATTTCAATTTGTTACGCATTTGCTGACAACATTTTCTATAGATTTTTCAAAAAAAAAAAAAAAAAAAAAAAAAAAAAAAAAAACGCAACAAATAGCATGATTAAAAGATGCCATTGAAAAAGTAATACATGTACATGAATTTGCAATTTGTTTACAGTTTTTTTTTTGTCGCACTTTGTTTTTGTTGATGCTCATATGAACGCATAACTCTATTGACAGTTTTGACAAACTAAGGCCGGAATTACCCCAGGCTCTAATAATATTAAAAGACAACCGTTATCTTGTTATATGTAAGTATGATAATCAGGTGAACAAAATATTTTTTTTTTCTTACAAAAAAGTGTTACAAGTTTTTCTTGTGTTATGGTAATTAAAAAAATATTTTGCTTCTCAACAATGTTGTCACACTGTTGGTGTGAAAATCGTTGTCTCTTTCTTCAATTTTCTTCTTTTCTGTCCAATGTCTCAGCAATAATTTATATATGAACATTAAATCATTTCTTACGAGCATGATATTGATGTTTGATTTCTTTTTTCTATAAATCATGCACAAACTATTAATGTATGTATGTATTTACTTTTTGTCTTTAAACTATCAATACTACTGAGGTTGTTCGTTTCATGTAGCCAATTTTTAGTTTAAATTGATATCACTGTATGATTTAATTGAAATTTTGTGGCAGACGTTAATAAATATGATTAAAGCTATTAATAATATTTTCCGCAAATAAATTGCTATTTTTTTTTTCTTTTCTATAAGAAATATGTAATGAAATGTTAGCTTAATAAACAAGTTTTGTCTTGTTTGAGTTTTTTTTTGCTAAAGAATTTATAATTTAGTATTGAACAAAATAAATGGTTTTTATGGTAGCATATCAGGAGATATGTCAACAAAAAAAAAATAATAATAATAAAAGAAAAACTACCGGTACTTTTATTTGTTGTTTAAAATATGGTCAATTAAATTGTTTAAAATTGAATTTAAAAATGTCTCAATTAAAATGTGTTTCCTTTAGATTTTAAACTAGTTTTAAGTTAACTATAAAAGCCAGAAAAACTATAGTTGGCAACATATATATAAGGTCATTGACATTATAAAGCCGCATCAGCTGATTTATCTTATAAAGACAAAACAGATTCATTGAGGCTAATATGTTTATTGCCAATCGAATTTCGAATTTCAATTATCTTAACAGTAATTGTTTTGTCATAATAGAAAATGATTAGCTCCTATGAAATTTATATTGTTACAATCGAATATATGGTTGTTGAAATTCAGAAAAATTTGGTTGGAGTTTTTTTCCTGCGTGTTTTAGCAATGAAGGTTTTCTTGTTCATAAAGCGAAAAAAAAACATTTTAATTATATATCGTTCGAAATTGTAAATTACACTTAATTTTGTGGATTTTTCATAGAAATGAAATTCTAAGAAAGTCATGGCCGAACTTTGGTTCTCAAATTCGGTTTTATAAATGCATATTTCAGTTGCGTCATTGAATTCGATTGAAAACAAGCTTAAATAATAAGAAATGTATAAAGAACGCGGGCCATAATTAAAAAATTAAATACATACAAATATATTCGAAAATGCCATTAAAAATAATGAAGGAAAAAAGTGCACTCTCGATTTGCGACAAAGTTGAAAATAAAGTTTTTTTTTATTATATTTTATTTAGCGAAAAAACGCAAAATGTTTATTTTATGGAAGCATTCACTAAAATAATTACGGATATAAAATTTCAGATGGATAAGAATGTGCTAAGATATAAAAAATTACAAAAAAAAAAAAAAAAATTATTCAAAAAGGTTTGAAAAAAGATTTCATGGATGAGTTATTAGTTGTTAACTATTTTGAGGCCAACTCACTTCTTATTGGTCGACAGTTAGAGACGGGAGACCAGTTAGCTCTTCTTTCTGAGTGCTGGAGTTATTCCATTCAAAATTTTGATGGTTGCTCTAGATGTTTCAAAGGCGTTCGATCGTGTTTAGCACGCTGCATTAATATTTCTCGATGGATATCGAGTTTTCTTAGAGACCGCACAATATGTGTTGTTAATGATGGGGTCTCATCCAATGAGTTTCAGCTTTATTCGGGGGTACCCCAAGGTTCTGTTATTTCCCCTCTCTTTTCCCTAATCCTCCTTAGCCAAACCTTCAATCCTATCTCTTTCGCAGATGACAGTAACATTTGTCATTCATTTTCCTTCAATTGTAGACCAATCCTTTTTAAGGTTGGGGGCAAAAATCTGACAATGAATGACACAATCAGTCAAGACCTCTTAACAATCTCTTAGGGGGATAAAGAGAGTACAATTGATTTTAATGCGCAGAAGTCCCAATGCTGTTGGTGGACCCATAGGGCCTTGGATTAAATGATTTCATCTGTATATATAGTACAGGTATTAAGGAATCGGATACTCTTGATCTTCTGAGCATGAGAATTGAATATGATGTCCTTTGGAGAAGGAATATGTTTTTCAAGTTTTGAAAGAGGCATTCAAGTGTCCTAGTTTCCTCAAATGGTACAAAAATTATTTCACTCCTTCTAATCCCCTTAAAATCTATACCACTTACATCGGACCGAAAACGGAATACAATTCCCATATATGGGCAGGAGCCACTGGACCGTGTACAAAGGAGGGCGTTGATGCTCATTAATGACAAGAGGGTATCCAACTCTATTGACTCGTTGGAACATGTCCAAAATGTTTGCTGTGTAGCACTGTTCTATATATACTATCATGGGAAATGTTCTTCTGAGATTAGCGAATCATTCTAAGTGCCCGAGTTGCATACCCGCTTCTCTAGTAAATCACATCCGTTTGTAGTCTATTGTCCAGTTGACCGCCAACGCATTACAGAGAAAATTCATTTATCAATCTAACTAGCCGTATGAGGAATAAACTCCCCACTTAAGTCTTTCCTAACAGTTACAATTTCATAAAATTTAAGTCAAATATCCACAAGCACTACCCCCTCTTTCCTCCTTCCCTAGTACGCCCTCTAATGCTTTTCTATGATGTAACGAGTATTTTGCCAATGTAGGTTTACACACTCAAGGTGTAATGACTTTGCGCTGATGTTTGTAATTACCAAAAATAATTGACCTAGGCCCATCTTATATTATACCAATCGACTCAGAATCACTTTCTCAGAATCACTTTCTGAGTCGATTAAGCGATGTCCGTCCTTCCGTCTGTCCATCCGTCCATCTGTGTCCATGTGAACCTTGTAATCAAACTACAGGTCGTAAATACGAATGTATTTTTAATGAAATTTGGTATATAAGCTTCTGTGGGACATAGCATAAAAGCTGTTAAAACTGGTGAAAATCGGTGCATATTCAGACCTAGTCCTCATACAACTGACCCCTATGAGATCGATTTAAATTGCCATAATAACCAAAATATCATATAGATCTAGGTCAAATTGGGTTTGTGTATGTTTATTACATCTATTTATCAGTAGTCCGAAAATAAATCCTATAGGACAAATCTGAGTAATAGCCTCCCGTATAAAGCTGCTTCCCGGTCTGCACTTAAATTTATCAAAAAACAAAAATATTTCACGGATTTTTCTCAAATTTGGTATTTATATATTTTTGCAAAAAATAAGTGACCTTACCAAAGACAGTCAAGATTGGTCCATTTTTTGACCTAGTCGCCACATAAATATAGCATCCGGTATGAAGTTTTTCATATCCGTGGAATAATGCCACTCAAATTTGGTTTATGCTTATTTTCAATATCCAATTATTTAAGCCTAAGAGATAGGGCCTCTAGACGCAAGGTACAGGGTACCGTATAGGCGGTCTAGACCGACTTTAATTTTCTTACTTGTTTCATAATAAATTCTTCGTACTTAGTTTGTATTTTACAATTAAAACATTTTATTTTATTTATTTTATATTTTTTATTTCAGTGCCTGTTTTTTCATTCAGTGCAAAAAATTATAAAATTTTTCAGCGTTCTTACTTTGGAACAAGCTACATATAGCTGCCCATGAGAAAAACATCGATTATTCAAATTGAAACCGGCAACACTTAACGATTGGCCTGAAGTTAGAATATTATTTGGCAATTTTTTATTTTAACGATTTTTGATTTTGCCAATTTTTTGATTTTAAAGATTTTTGTTTGTGGCGATTTTTGAATTTATCGATTCCGCCCATATTTTCCACACCTCATCGCATTGAAAATGAATGAACTTGTCAAAAGTTTCAAGACTGTCAATTTAATAGTACTTCATATATGTTGTATGAGAGGTGCCATGTCCTCTAATCCTTATTCCATCCATTTTTATTTGACTACTCACATTAATATAGGATGGAGTCGTACAAAATGTCAAGGCTTTCTCTTTTACTTCAGTTGTATGATATTTTAAAATTACTTTGTATGGCCGGTGCCATGCCCACTGCTCCGATTACGCCCTTTTTTGTTTGATTAATCATATGAATAATCATATAATAACAACTTTCATATATGATCGAGATATATAAATCGAAAAAATACTTTTTGCATTTGGTTTTTATAAAAATTGCTGCATAATTATTACAGTCCTTGTGTCAGAATTTTAATATCATCTGATCGAAAACAATTTGCAAAATCTTAGTTATTTTCAAAATACATTTTTTTCCGAATATGATATTTAAAACCAAAGCAAAGGCTTTTGGACAGAGGATAACTTATGTAATGACAAAAGTCCGTAGCACTTGTCAAAATCTCAGAATCTTAATGTTTTTTTAATCGAAATATATTATGAAACAATTTTAGAGTTGAATGCTTTTCTTTGAAAGCAGTTCCTACTATAGAAATGAGTTTGAAGAAAATAAATTGTACAATATAAAGATTCGAAAATTACAAAAAGGTCTATGATATGTTGTTAATAGGAAAAATTCATGTACCCGTAGAGAGGCACTTTTATCTAATGACAAATTTACGATTACGATTTAATTTTTGTTAATAGAGGGTGACTTTTTCAGAATCTTAAAAAAGTAAATTTAAATTTGAATTTTATAGATTTCCTGTACTAAAAATCTTAACAATTTAAATTATAATTATACTCTATACCACTATGTGGTCAGGATATAATGTAGGGTATGTGCCTATGTTTCTAACTACAAAAAATATTTGAATATTTGACTTTCTAGTCGATTTAGCGCTGTCCGTCTGTTCGTCAGACTAGAGGTGGCAAATATGAATATTTATTGATGAAATTAAGTACATGAGCTTCAATCAGCCACAGGATGAACGCTGTTGAAATTGTTGAAAACCGGTTCATGTTCAGACCTAGTCCTCATACAAATGACCCCTCTGAGATCGACTTAAATTGCGATAATATCCAAATTATCATGTAGATCGCGGTCAAATTGTGTTTGTGTCCAAAAATAAATCCTATAGATCAATTCTTAGTTATATCCCCCATATGAAGCTGATTCCCGATCTTCACTTAAATCTTAAAAAAACACAAATATTGCACAGATTTTCTCAAATTTGGTTTAAATATATTTTTTCAAATTGACCTTACCAAGTATGGTCAAGATCGGTCCATGCTTTGACCTAGTCCCTATATAAATATAGCATCCCATATGAACTTTTTCATATCCGAAGGCAAAAAAATTAATAACAATGCCACTCAAATTTGACCAAGGAGATAGGGTCTCTAGACCGATTATAATTTTCTTACTTGTTTTTGTTAATTCTTAATTGCATATTTTTGAATCAAATGCAATGGAAAAAATTATTTTTATAAAAAAATTTCAAATCTTCTCAGAATCTTAAGGTGTTTTCTTACGAAAATATTTAAAAGCAGTGAACATTTAAAAAAAGGAGAAATTAAAGCCTTCAAAATATATGAAAAATTTTACAACAATCCAGCACTTGGCCAATTTATGTTTTTGTCAGTATTTACCACTACCAGTGAATGATCTTTTTTCATTTTAAAGCTTTGGAAAGCTAAAAAATTAGTACATTTTATACTATATTATTATTAAATAATCACAGCATACTCCATAAACAATTAAGATATAAATATTGAATTTTGTTTTCTTGTTCTTACGATCGTCATAGATGCTGCAGATCATAACTTTAATGTTGAAAAAAAAAAAACAAAAAAATTGCATTTTAAGTGAATCAACGCCTCTCTAAAAACACATACACACTCACACTCAATGTTCATGAATACTAATGACCATCAGCAGTGGCAATAGAAACCAGAAAACAAGTATTTTTTCCTCAACTAACATTTCATTGATATGTTTGAAAATTAATTGATTATTCATTTGCATATCAGGAAAATTGTTTGAAAACAAGTTAAACAAAAACAAAATACAAAAAAGAAGAACAAGAAGAAGAAGAAGAGGAAGAAGCTTTAGCTACTACTTGAAAATTTATCACAAATTACCATGAAACGCCTTTTAAAGTTTCTCTCACCTTCTTTTTAATATCTCAAGCTTAAGACTTCTAACCAAAGAGGGAGTTACCTATAGAGGCGCTTAAACAATTTAACAATTTAACCATTCGTTTGCGTGTTAGGAAATTATTAACGAAATTAGTAAATGCTTAGTTAAAATATCAATATCTTCGAGGGTTTTTGTAAAAAAAAAAATCAAAAAGTCTTTGTTTTTTTCTTTAGAAGAAATTCAATATATAATCGGTGTGTGATGGGCTTAAACAAAATGAAATGTTTCAGAGTTTATTAGTTTGTTAAATGCAGCAGCATTGAAATAAATTACATCATTAGTGCTCGTGAGTATGAACTTTCACTTGTGATTTCCAAATAACTACAAATGAGCTTAACATTTATGGGTTATTCGAAGAACATACAAGATTTGGAGAAACTTTATCTTAAGAATTTAAATTTAAACAAATAATAATAATATACTTAAACAAGCTAATCATTATAAAATTTTACTAATATTTCTTTACTTTTTTTTGTATCTTTTTAGGTAAGTAAAGTGAAAAATAAACAGAAGTTATTTTCAAGTAAATATTCTAACAGTGAGTAGAAATATATGTATGTATATAAACTAGAAATAATTCAGTTTAATTTGCCTAAATATTAGAAAAAAATAGTTGCGGAGATGAGGAAGAAACGGATTTTCGATGAAAACCCGCTATATCAGCTTTAAACTTGACAAAGTCAGCAAAGTGCAAAAAGAATAAAAATTAAGTATTTTTAACTGTAAAGCCTGATTTTATTAGAAATTTTAATCAAAATTCAACATATCGTGGGAAAATTTATGGCAAATTGAAGAAATTTTATGTGATGTGTCTGCCAAAAAATAATATAAGTTTATTAAATTGGTCTTCACATTTTAGTACCTTTTTTTTAATAAAAAACGCACTTTTTATAAAGGTAAGAAAGTAATTTTTTTTATAAAAAAAAATATTTTTTAGAAAAGCGCCTTTTTAAAAGTAGGTACCTTTTAATTTAAAAGTGCAAAAGTACCATTTATAAAAAATTACATTTTATAAAAAAGTATCTTTAATAAAAAGGTACCTTTTATAAAAAAGTATCTTTAATAAAAAGGTACCTTTTATAAAAAAGCAATTTTAATTAACACGTAGCTTTTATTAAAAAGTGCCATTTATTAAAAAGTACCTTTTAATAAAAAGTACCTTTTATTAAAAAGTACCTTGTGTTAAAAAGTACCTTTTATTAAAAAGTACCTTTTATTAAAAAGTACCTTTTATTTAAAAGTACCTTTTAAAAAGTACCTTTCATTAAAAAGTACTTTTTAAAAAGTACCTTTCATTAAAAAGTACTTTTTATTAAAAAGTACCTTTTATAAAAAAGTGCCTTTTTTTTAAAAGTACCTTTTATAAAAAAGTAAACTTTTATTAAAAAGTGCCTTTTATTAAAAAGTACCTTTTATGAAAAAGTACCTTTTATTAAAAAATACCTTTTATTAAAAAGTACCTGTTGAGGAATAAATTAAAAATTCAAATTTATTTATTTTTATTCCAACATAAAGGTAATGACTTTTATTCGCGGTCAAATATCACCTATCAATACAAAGGGCGAAGTTAAAAGTGATTGAAACAATTATTGACTGTACTATAACATACCAAAAATATAAAACCAGTTTTGTTACATTAAGTAAGAAAGTATATGCATTAATATAAGAAGTAAAAGACAATACCGCTAGTCTTAAAAATGAGTGTAATAAAATGCAAATCAACTCATTAACAAGTGACAAAATAAATGATGTATGTACCAACAACAATTGAATGGTTTTACATGTACTAAAAGCAAAGTAACAATGAAAATAATAATACATTGGTGATTATAAATGTAGCACAATTATTGTGTTCATGAACAGTACCTTTTATTAAAAAGTACCTTATATTAAAAAGTACCTTTCATTAAAAAGTACCTTTTAATAAAAAGTACCTTATATTAAAAAGTACCTTTTATTAATAAGTACCTTGTGTTAAAAAGTACCTTTTATTAAAAAGTACCTTTTATTTAAAAGTACCTTTTATTTAAAAGTACCTTTTAAAAAGTACCTTTTAATAAAAAGTACCTTATATTAAAAAGTACCTTTTATTAATAAGTACCTTGTGTTAAAAAGTACCTTTTATTAAAAAGTACCTTTTATTTAAAAGTACCTTTTATTTAAAAGTACCTTTTAAAAAGTACCTTTCATTAAAAAGTACCTTTTAAAAAGTACCTTTCATTAAAAACTACCTTTTATTAAAAAGTACCTTTTATAAAAAAGTACCTTTTATAAAAAAGTAACTTATATTAAAATAATACCTTTTATTAAAAAGTAACTTTTATAAAAAATTACATTTTATTGAAAAGTACCTTTTATCAAAAAGTTCCTTTTATTAAAAAGTACCTTTTATTAAACAGTACATTTTATTAAAAAGTACCTTTTATTAAAAAGTACCTTCTATAAAAAATAAATTTTTTTAAATAGTACCTTGTATGAAAAAGTACGTTTTTATAAAAAATTTCCTTTTTATCCAAAAGTACGTTTAAATAAAAGTACGTTTTTAAAAAAGTGAAAAAGTACCTATTTTAAGATATTGCTTTTCTAAAAAGTACCTGTTATTGAAAAGTGCCATTTATAAAAAAGGACATTTAGAAAATTGCCTCTCGTAAAAAAGTATTAAAAAGTTCCTGTTAGTAAGAAGTATTTTATATAAAGAAGTACCAATTAGTAATAAGTACCTTTTATAAAAAAGTACCTATTATTAAAAATACGTCTTTTACAAAGTACCTTTTTAAAAAACTAACTTATTTAAAAAAGTGCCTTGTTTAAAAAACTACCTTTTTTAGAAAAGTGCCCTGTTTAAAAAACTACATTTTTTAAAAAGGTACCTATTGTAAAAAATTTGTTTTATAAAAAAGTCCTTTTATAAAAAAAAAAAAAAATGCTTCTATTAAAAATCCGATTTTATTAAAAAGCCCTTTTTATTAAAAAGTGCCTTTTATAAAAAAGTACGTTAAATAAAAAAGTAACTTTAATAAAAAGTATTTTTTATCAAAAAATACCTTTATAAAAAATATCTTTTTTCA
This sequence comes from Cordilura impudica, assembly GCA_963682025.1. Taxonomy (NCBI): domain Eukaryota; kingdom Metazoa; phylum Arthropoda; class Insecta; order Diptera; family Scathophagidae; genus Cordilura; species Cordilura impudica. Next base: position 317,562,062 of record OY821517.1, on the reverse strand, counting down.
AAAAGTTTCCTGTGTCAAAAAGTGCCTTTTATAAAAAGTATCACTTATAAAAAAGTTGCTTTTATTAAAAGTAGCTTTTATTAATAAGTTCCTTTTACTAAAATGTACCTTTTATTAAAAAGTACTTTTTATAAAAAAAGTACCTTTTATTAAAAAGTACCTTTTATTAAAAAGTAACTTTTATTATAAAGTACCTTTTATTAAAAAGTAGCTTTTATTAAAAAGTACCTTTTATTAAAAAGTACCTTTTATTAGAAAGTACCTTTTATTGAAAAGTACCTTTTATTAAAAAGTACCTTATAATAAAAAGTACCTTATATTAAAAAGTACCTTTTATAAAAAAGTACCTTTTATAAAAAAGTACCTTTTATTAAAAAGTACCTTTTATTAAAAAGTACCTTTTATTAAAAAGTACCTTTTATAAAAAAGTACCTTTTATGAAAATGTAGCTTTTATTTATTTTTTAAAAGTATCTTTTATTAAAAAGTACCTTTTATTAAAAAGTGCCTTTTATTAAAAAGTATCTTATATTAAAAAGTACCTTTTATTAAAAAGTACCTTTTATTAAAAAGTACCTTTTATTAAAAAGTACCTTTTATAAAAAGTATCTCTCTTGAAAAAAGAAAAATTTTCTTAAAATTCCCTTTCTTAAAACAGGAACACCATTTTCTTGAAAAAGTAAATTTTCATAAAAAAGAACATTATTTAAAAAAGTACGTTTTCCTTAAAAACTAATTTTATTTAAATAAGTTTTTTGGAAAGTACCTGTTCTTAATAAAGTACCTTAAAAATTACGTTATATAAAAAGTACCATTTTCAAAAATGAACCTTTTATAGAAATATATTTTGCCATTAAAATTTTCATAAATCGGAAAGTGGATTTAATCGATTTGGCAGGTGAGGCATTGACATATTTCTCAGTTTAATACAATATCCTAAAATCGTACAAAAATGAGTATTTTTCATTAATTAAAATAAATATTGAAAACTTACAGACATGTAGTAATTTTGTTAGATGTATTGAACTGCATCGATGTTTGAAAGGACAGCAACTTAGGAACATTGACTATCCTAGTGGGACAGTACTTTGTAGTCATCATAGCTAATAAACTTGGCTTCCTAATCCAAGACTACTGCAGGAGTTGCAATGAGTCACTTGGCTTTCAAATCAAAGACTACTGCAGGAGTTGCAATGAATCAGAAGAACCAATTTAGCACTTTTTAAAATAAGGTGCTACATGGAATAAATGAGCTTTGTGGGTAATTGAAAGGTGTTGAATCTAGTGTGAAAAGTACTAAATTGGCATCGCTGGCTTCTTCAACATCCTCTTATTCGTTAACATTTTTCTATATTTTTTAATTTTCCTTTCGTGTTCATAAGAAATTAAATTTACAAAACTTTACTATTCTACTAATTTCTAGAAAATTTAAAAGCTAAATATCTTTCAAAAAATCTCGTTAGTTCTCATCATTACCTTAAATAAAGAGATATTAGTAATAACTTGATTTTTTTTAAAGTGAATTAGCCACTTTCAAAATACTCAGCTCACACTGATACGATTTTTATTTTTTAGAGAAAAAAAAATTAAGTAAATATTTCTGTTTTTTTATTCCCACAAAAAAATTCAATAAAAAATTGGATCGAACAAAATAAAATTTGAAATGTTAATCACGTACAAGGAATACAAATATTTATAATATTTTGTAATTACACACAGCAAAAAATTCGCTAACGGAATTATTTAAATCTTGATAACTGTGTTTTCGATTGTGTCAAAAAAAGAAATAAAATACGCACCATATTCCATTAAGATAAACTATTAAATGTCAAGGAAACAGATTTGTAATCGTAATCAATTCGAAATTCGGTTATGAAACTATCACGGCAATTCGGTTGGCAATAACTGCGGTAGTCACAATAATGAATCTGTCTTCTGGGTTAAACGAGGTAAATACTTAATAATGCTACTCTCGGCATTTTCTTGCTTTAACCGCTTTATGGATTATTATATACATATATATTTTTTTTGTTAAACAAATTTTATAATTTCTGTTAAAAATAAAATAATTTTAAATTGCTTTGTTTTCTTAATTTTGTTTAAAAATTGTTGCTACCAAAAAATATCATACAACTTTTTTTTTTTGACAATTTTTCAGCAAATACAAATGCCATAAGGCAGTTTATGCCATATTCGTGTTTTTAAAATAATATAATAATTCTTAAATTATTACTTCAGCCACAGCTCATGCTCTGGCCATAAACAAATTTCACATGACAAATTTTTCTTTGATTTCCCAAATGACATTTATGATATTTGCATGAAATAATTATAATTAAAATGTCAACGCTTTTGTAAAACAAATCAATCAGTTGGCCAATGTAGCCAAAAACCAAAAACAAATAATTGTTATCCACATACATAATTTACATATTTATAAAATTAAAAAAAAAAAAATAATTTCTGTTTTTATTTTTTGTTCAAAACTGATTGATTTACTAAGTGTTGACAAGATTTTGTACAAAATACATAATATATGAATAAAATATATGACAAGAATTGATAAAAATTTACTTAATGCCCCCACCCATAGACACATACATACTTACATTCATTCATATTTAATCGTGCATATAATAACTGTGTAGGTGTTTGTAATCAAATATAAATCAACATTTATTTATTTTTTTTGTGTTTTCATAAGTATATGACAATATTTTTATTTTTTTGAAATTCACAACATGTTTGGGTTATTAAAGACAATTAGCTGAAATTTACAAATTGCTGGCTTGGTTTTCGGTTTTGGTCATGCTGTAGAATTAATAAAATACCAAATCTGAATATGATGGGAAATAAGCTGTTGATTGATAACGGTGGATTTTTTATTTTTGGTATAAAATACTACATAGTACGCCCTATCGTGCTTCGCTGCCACTTACCAAAACTTATTGACATGTATGTTTTCATATTAAATTTTTCCTACAAAGTTTTTATTGTACAATATTTTTTTGTTTTTTCATTCGTTGAAAAAATTATCATATTTTTCGGCTTTCCTACTCTAGTGCAAACTATGCTCACGAAAAAACATGGATTTTCCAAATTAAATCCGGCAACACTTAATGATTGGCCTTGTATTTAGAATATCATTTGACAATTTTTTATTTTAGCGATTTGTGATTTTGGCGATTTTATTTTATGGCGATTTTTAAATTGGTGATTTTTGATTTTGAAGATTTTTGTTTTTTGCAATCTGTGTTTTTTCGGTTTAGGCGATTATTCATTTTGGCGATTTCTGAAATTGGCGATTCTGCCCAAAAGTATCAAGACGGGCGCTTTCATTGTATTTCATATTTTTTGTATAGGATGTCCACGAAAACTATTCTTTTCCCGCCCATTTTTATCGGACTTCTCACATTAATCAATGAAGAATTCGTACAAAGTTTTACCGCTTTGACTTTTATATTACACCAGGTATATGATATTATAAATTTACTTTGTATGGGCAGTGTCACGCCCACTGCTTCTATTACGCACATTTTTGTTCAACGAATCATATGACTAACTTATTGGCTCACGCGAAGTCTCTCACTGTTACAGTACTCCAGATTAATGACATTTAATGGTTCCTTTGTGAGGAAGTGCCCATTTGTTGTCCGGCTACTCACAATTATAGTAGATGACTTCAAACAAAATTGCAAAGCTGTCTCTGTCATAGCACTAGAGATATATGATATTAAATAATTTCTTTGTGTGGAAGGTGACATGCCCACTCAAAATGTAAAAAAGAAAACTTTTTTTTTCAAGAAATGAACCTGTCATTTGACCTCCAGAGTCGTGCGATTTGAAACCTCTCTATTATTTTCTGCGGGGTTACATGATAAACCAGTAACGCCTGACGCCTGAGAGGCCAACATTGTTCATGTTGTTCAGCCAGCAATGTTCGAATAAGTGGCCTAAAATTGGACGTCCAGAATGTGCTTCGTCTTTTCATTTTTTTACAATTTCAAGTTTTATCCCTTTATAAAGGGAAGTCAAAGGTTCATTAGTTATTTATTTGTTTACGATCATCCATATTTGTTTGGCCATAGAAGTATTAACGTCATCTTTTACCATCTTACCATACGGACCTGATGTGATAGCTAAGGGGACAATTGTAATGCTGTATATCTTTTTCAAGATCCAGATTCAATTCCCACGTAACCTTTAAAGTTGTCAATTCGTAGCTGCAACAATGAAATTTAAAGTTCTTTAGAATCGTATAAAAGTTCGCAACAACAACATTGCCTTAGTTGTAGATCATCACGCAATTTATAAATTAAATTTTCACATAAATTCCACAATTGTTTAATATATATCTTTTATAAATTTCTACAGATCTTTTCACGGGAAATTTATTTTTTTTTAATTACAATTTTAAAGTTGCAATAGTGGCAACGCTAATTTTCGATGATCATGAATTGTAAAATGTTGACTTTCTGAATTACAAACACGGAAATTTTTACTTAAAATTTCTTTTTCACACAATTTTCATTTACCTTAAAACCATTTTATTGATTCTAATTTTGACAATGAATAGTGCTCGTATAAGTGTTGCCAACAAATTTGGGGATGGCTCAAGAAAAAATTATTAAATACACACAACACAGTTGGAAATTCCAAAGAGTGGCGTCTCAAGTTAAAAATTTGACGTCAATCAGACAACAATTTCGCCAGCCACATATAAACTAAGAGTACTTTATTCGCCATCAGCAATCGTTGGCCTTAAATATAGCCAATAAAATTTGTCTTTCAAAATAATTCCAACAATTCGAAACACACATCTACGAGTAAGTACTTAAAAAAACAATTGTAGACAAATGATACCTAACAATTTGTCTTGAATTTATTTTTAAATTAAAGAAGCCAACAACTATTTTCATTACGAAAATAAAATAAAACCAACCATAAATCAATTTCCACATAACAGCAACGGGGGGTCGGGTCCGTTCAAGTAATTACATAAAAAAGGAAATTTAAAACTCTAACAAAAACATTAACACAATCTACAACAACAAGTAGTACTTAGCATTTGTTTTATTTTCACTCAGTAACAAACAACAAGTGTCAAATTAGACAAATAAACTTGGGCAAATTGTAGCATAGAGGAAAAATCTTTAAAGTATCATCAACAGTTTCACAATTTGCCACCCCAATGAGACTGATGACAAATTTATAGAATTTGGAAATTATATGGTTAATGTTTAAACAATTTATGCAATTTTTTTTTTTTTTTTTGTTAAAATTAAAATAAATAAGTTCAGATTCTTTTAATGCATTTAACCATTTGAAGGTCTTATAAAAGTACGCTTGCTTGCGAGTTACATAGGAGGGTTAAAGCCACAAAACTTTTGTGGTCAGTAATTCCTTATCTTCTCTCAGTTGCTCCCTCGGAGTCCTAAAAGTTCCTCAAAATGTGGTCTTAATTCCTATGCTAGCTACAGGACCAACGACAGGGCGCAACTAAGTGAGGCTCAGACTATTTTTTGTAATCTTCCCTTACCTTTCGTAACTCTAATTATAATAACTTTCAAACTATTTAAGTAAAGCGCTAAAAAGCGTTAATTAATTAAACTTTTAGCGCCCCGGTAAGTGAGTAGGTAGCGTGCTCGCCTATCATACGGGCGTCGTGGGTTCGATTCCCACCAGAGGCTTTGGTCTGTCCCTGTAAAAAACCAGCCAAATGATCTTCGTCACCCGGCTTATCCCTGGACCAAAATTAGAATAAAAATTTACTTTGTATTGTAATTAATATAAATAAATAAATAAATAAATAAATAAATAAATAATTAAACTTAGTTCAACTGAAGGAAGCTTAACTAGAATAAGTTTAACTTACAGCCTCAAATGGGGTTCAAGAACGAATTTTTCTGTATATCAGTTAAATTTAGGTTAGTTAAACTCGTAGGTTTAACTAAACTTTGAAACTTTTTGCTAAAAGCATTAAATAATTTGAGTTTAACTAAACTGAGTTTAGCTTACAGCCCAAAAAACGAGATCTAATGCTGAAGTTTTGGTATGTAAGTTAAATTTTGCTTAATTAATTTCGTTTTTGAAGAAAAATAACTTTTAGACTATTTTACTCAAGTCTTGAGTTTAACTCAGCTAAATTTAAATAAACTTAACTTAGCCCAACTTAGTTAACCTAAACTACGCTTAATTGAAATCACCAAGACGCGAATTTAGGTCACATTTTAGGGGTGTCAGTTAAAATTAAGTTAAAATTGCATTTTGAAATGCAAATAACTTTCAAACTGTTTGATTGAAAAAAATACGATCTCAGTGTCAAAAAGCGTGAGCGTAGTTTAATTGAAATCAAAACTTTGACTAAAGGTAAAAGATCGCTAGTTTAAGTAAACTAAGTATAACTTACAGGCTAAACATGGGATCAAAAGTCGAATTCTTCTAAGTTTAGTTAAACTTTAATTTTTGAAAAAAAAAACTTTGAAATTTTAGAAATTTTGAGTTTAACTCAAATAAATTTCAATAAACTTAGTTAACCTACACTTAATTTAACTGATCGTAATTTAACTAAACTTAACTGATCTCGGTGTTACAAAAAGTATGAAGAGTTTAAATAAAGCTAAAGTATTTGTCTAAAGCATTAAAAGTCGCGAGTTTTTCTAAACTAAATTGAAGAGGCAACTCAAATACGCGATCTAAGCCCAAATTTTAGGTATGCCAGTTAGAATTAGATTAATTATCCTTACACTTGTAAACACTGATAATTTTCAAACAATTTGACTAAAGCGTTAGAAATCGTGAGTTTAACTAGGCTTAGTTTAACTCTCACACCAAAACACGAGCTAAATGTCAAAAAGCATGAGTGTAAAATAAAAATATTGATTAAAGCTTGAAAATCACGAGTTTAACTAAACTATGTTTAACCTACAGGCCAAAAGTGGGATATTAAGTCGAATTCTTGTGATATCAGTTAAACTTAGTTTAGTTGAACTTTAAATTTTGAAAAAAGTAACTCTGAAACTTTTTTATTAACGTGTTCGAAATCTTGTATTTAGCTCATATAAGTTGAAATGAAGTTAGTTGACCCAAACTTAGTTTACGTAAACTTAATTTAACTAAACTTAACTGATCTAGGTGTTACGAAAAGTAAGAACATTTTAAATAAAGTTGAAGTAGTTGACTAAAGCATTAAAATTCGCGAGTTTTTCTAAATAAAATTTAAATGGCACCTCAAAAACGCGATATTATCCCAAATTTTGGGGAGGTCAGTTAAGCTTAGATTAATTAAACTTGCGGTTGTAATGAGTAATTACTGCCAAACTATTTGAGTAAATCGTTAGAAATCTTAGGCTTTACAAAACTTACTTTAACTAAACTTAGTTTAACTGACATTCCAAAATTTTAGCTAGAGCTATAAAAATAACAAGTCAAACTAAACCATGTTTAACTAACCACCAAAAAACCGGTATCTAAGGCCGAATTTTTGGGATGTCAGTTAAACTTTGTTTAGTTAAGCATTCATTTTTGAACAATAATAAGTGTTATAAATCTTGAGTTTATCTCAAACAAATTTAAATAAACTTAGCTCAACTAAACTTAGTTTAACTAAACTAAGTTTAAATGGCACCTCAAAAACGAGACTTTAAGCCACATTTTTGGGGTGTCAGTTAAAATTAATTAAGTTAAACTTTAATTTTTAAATACAAATAACTATCAAACTGTTTGATGGAAGTGTTAGAAATCATGAGTTAAACAAAACTTACTTCAACTAAACTTAGTTTAACTGACTCTCAAAAAAAAAATTCTTTGAGTCTTTCAAAATATGAGTGTAGTTTGAAAAATTCATCATTTTGACTACACCTTTCTGAATTTTATTTCAGAAAGAATCAATTTTATTTCAGAAAATATCAATTGATTTTCAAAAAGTATCAATTGTATTTCAGAAAATATCAGATTTATTTCAGAAAACATCAAATATATTTCAGAAAACATCATATGTATTTCAAAAACTATCAAATATATTTCAGAAATCATCAAATATATTTCAGAAATTATCGAATGTATTTCAGAAATTATCAAATTAATTTCAGAAAACATTAATTGTATTTTAGGAAATATAGAAAATTTAGGATATGAGTGAAAACATGTCAAACCATCATGCCGTTCGGATACAACACCTCTGATTTCAATGAAATTCACCACAACTGTTGTATGTCGTTGGACTTTAACAAAACATAAATTTTCAGACCCCAGATTCTTACGGCTTCCAAAATATGACGTCATAAAAGATGTAAAAATTTTAAAAAATCACAAAAGTGTCCTTACAAAAAGCGATAGAACTTTTGAACTATGCAAGCTAATTTAGTTTTTTTGGTATCGTTTTAAAGGTGAAAGTGCGTCCTTTAAAATTATATGCATATTGTGTTTTTTTAAGAGAAGGTCAAAGGTCATATTTTGGGATCTCGAGTTCAAAGGTCCATATCTGAAAAAGTATATTTTTTAAAATTCTTAAAAAAATATATGTCATGTATTAGACCCTCTTCTACATTTGCAGAAAATTTAAAGGTGGAGCCTCGATTGGTGTCAGAGTCATAAACCAGAACGTAGTCTTAAGTATGTTTTGTGTTCATACAAGACAAACCTTACAAAGGCTTATTATTCTAAATGTATTTCCCATGCGAATTATTTATATTGTATTATTGAAGAAGACATTATAGTTTTCATTTATTTTTTTATTACAAAATGTTGAAAAAAACATTAAAATAATTCAATTAATTTTTTTTTAAATAATACTGTTTAAAGCTTTCAGTTGAAATTTGTAATGTAAATTTAAAATGTAGTACAAAAGCTATTGAACAAAACAATATTGTTTAATATAATTCAGGTAATTTTTTTGTATTAAAGCTATTTAAAGCTTTTAATTGATAATTTGTGTATTTAAAATTTTTAAAATTTATTACAAAAATTGTTTTTAAACCTTTAACAGGTTGAGTTAAACATAATATTTATTCAGACAGTAAAACTTAAATTAGTAACGAACATTTTCAATTAAAAATTCGGTATCATTTAATAAAATCTTTACTCTTAACTTATTTTCTCCCTCAGGAATGAAACAATGATATTTTTGTGTACCTGGAATTGTGCGCAGCCCAGAAAAGGGTCTCTTAAAAATTCATCTTTTTCTCTATGATCATCTTCAGAAAGATGAAATTGCAGTTTTTAAGGTTTGTTTGGCACCAATCGAACAAGAGTTGTGGCGTTGTGATCTGGTTGTCTAGTGGTCGTTGTAAGCTAACTTTACGTACCTCCCTTTTGACTGTTCCTCCAAGGCCGTCACTAGGACCTTTTCCATGGCTAGTAGCGAAAAAGTGCCATTCAGCATCGCATCCAAAATCTGCCTTATGATAGCATAAATTCACAAATTTTTTTTTATTTTTAAATTGTCCTGCACATCCATCCGAGAAGTATATTATTTTTTGTGGATCTTTTTTAAAGTTATTTTTTAAAAATATATGAAGGTGTTTGTGGAATAAATGGACCGCTACAGTGTTATGTACAAGACAGCTCGATATAATTATAAAATTTGTGTTTTTCAGTATTCCATCGGATTTATAATAAATAACAATTGTATACAATGTTGCTTGTGAATTGTTCCAATGAAATCCTTGAAAATTCACAAACAACGACATATTCGTTTTCTTTTAAAGATGATTTTTTATACGTTAAAAAGGCATTCTGTTGTTTTGATATAAAAGAATGTTGAAGTAATTTTTTTAGTTTTTCAGAGAGTAAATCTAAAAAATCATTGGTTGGTTGGATCATCGTTTCCAATTTGTCTCTATCAGTATTTATCCATTGTTTATAAAATAAATAATAATACTTTATTTCATCAATGCTATTTTCTTCCAATAATTGACGAAGTGTATCTATTAAATTATCTGTTCCAGGACAAAATTTACACTTTCCAATATAGCAGTATGGAGATTCTGAAGAGCATACAATTTTTTTAAAACAGTCTTTGTATGATTCCATTTCATAATCTTTTAAGTTTTTTGTTAATTTTTTTAAATTAATAGAGTGAAGCATTAATTTAACGTTCTGGTGTTTTATACAGACGCATACATTATGGGTGCCACATGCGTTGACGAGCACTACGTTTTTTGGTCTGAGCTCACAAAATTTAGATAGACCTATTTTGTGTTCCCCATGTCGTTCTCGAAACAAGGCATACATTTCCCGTAAGTTCCCAAGCAAAAGCCTTTTTGTTTTACGAACTTTTATTCCATTTTCCGTAATGGACACAAAATCTTTAATTCCGGGCATACATCGGCTGATGTCATCGCATTCATAAAACTCTTTAACTGTATCAGCAATTTCGCTCCGTAAAGTTTTGCCCAGCTTTTCATTCGCGGTACTTAATATACCTTTTTCATCGACAAGTTTTTTCACTTCACGTGCCATAAAGTTTGATATGTGGAATTCCTCTACCATCTTGAGAATAGACCAGCTTTTAGGCAAAATAGTAAGTAATTGCATTTTCTCGCTGTTTTTCGTGAGTGTTTTAAATTTTTCTTTTAATTGTGCAATTATTTCTGATTTCGGGCATTTTTTGATTGTAGTGCTCACATTTTGAAACTTGTTGCTTCTGTACTTTTTAAATAACATTTTTCTGGATGAAATTGGAGATTCTTCAAGATATGGTAGCTCTCATTTAATTTAGAAACCACAATTTCTTGAATCACCACAGCTTTGTCTCTAGACAACGATTCATTTTCCTCCAAGCCTTCAACTGAATCTATCTCTTCATAGTCTATTTCTTCATCTGAATGTAAAATGTTTTTTTTTTGTAGTCGGCATAATCTAAGTCTACATGAATGACATAATCTATTTGATGTTGAAATATTTTTAAATATGACAGTCATCCACTCTTAAGCTCTTCTTAGTCCTAATGATATATATTTATATCCCACTTTTTCGAAAGGGTTGCAACAATAAATTTTTTTATGTGACATTTTAAACACAGATCACAATTATTTAAATTTTTGAAACTAATTTTTTGCGAGTTTTCTTTCTAGGTCACGTGCTGAAATCGAACTGTCCAAATAATGAAACAATATATTCTTTAAGCTTAAAATTCATGTATGTATCTACCTATGCAAAAAAAAATTAACGTTATTTTTGCAACAACAATAAAAGTTTCGTATGATGATAGAAAGAGAAAGGTTACACATGTGTGTTTATGCCCTATACCACTATGTGGTTTTTTTTTCAAAATATAAGTGACTTTACCAAATATGGTCAGGATCGGTCCATTTTTCGACCTAGTCCCCATATAAATACAGCACCCGATATGAATTTTTCATATCTGCAGCCAAAAAAATTAATAACAATGCCACTCAAATTTGGTTTATGCTTATTTTCTATATCGAATTAGTTCGACCGAAGAGATAGGGTCTCTAAACCATGGTATAGGGTATCATATGGTCAGTATATACCGACTATAATTTTCTTACTTGTTTTTTTCACTTGCACGTGTTGATTTATTTAAAAAAAAAAAAAAAAACTGCAAAAACAATCGGAACAGAAAGTGTGCATACATACTTCAGCTTGTACAAAACAATCAATTGAGTACGAACACAAAACACACTTAATACCACGTTCTGGTCTATAACTCTGACACCAATCGAGGCTCCACCTTTAAATTTTCTGCAAATGTAGAAGAGGGTCTAATACTTGACATATATTTTTTTAAGAATTTTAAAAAATATACTTTTTCAGATATGGACCTTTGAACTCGAGATCCCAAAATATGACCTTTGACCTTTTCTTAAAAAAAACACAATATGCATATAATTTTAAAGGACGCACTTTCACCTTTAAAACGATACCAAAAAAAACTAAATTAGCTTGCATTGTTCAAAAGTTCTATCGCTTTTTGTAAGGACACTTTTGTGATTTTTTAAAACTTTTTACAACATTTATGACGTCATTTTTCGGAACCCGAAAGAATATGGGGTCAAATTTTTTTTTGATTAATTATACTCTTATAGTGTATGACATTTGTGTTGAATTTCATTGAAATCGGAGGTGATGATGCCGAAAATACCATTTTTTCGTGATGGTTTGACGTGTTTTAACTCATATGTAACATTTCTTGTGAACTATCCATAAAAGTGTTTGTTCTAAATGAAGCGCCACGATTTAGCCAAAACTGCATTCCCGATTCCTACCCTGGTTTTTTTTATTGCTGCTGATTAAAAAATGCAGTCCACTTCTTTTAACCATTAAGTCCGCCCTTGATAGCTTATGTTTCAGTGCATAAAAAATAAGTCCAAATGTTGGCAAATATTTTCAGTGTCTGCAAATCACTAATAGAGACAATAATAATTTTTCGGTACTTTTTGCTTCCGAAATTTAAGTGTTGTTTTCTGAAATACAGTTGATTCTTTCTTAATTTGATGTCTGTGAAATACAATTGGAAAATTTGTAGAGCTTTAAAAATCACGGGTAAAAATAAACTAAGTTTACCTGACATACAAAAAGAAAAACGCGATCTTTGGCTTAATTATTAGGATGCCAACCAAATTTAGATTATTTTAAATTTAATTTTTTTAATCGTGAGTTTAACTAAACTTAGTTCAACTGGCAGCCCAAAAACGCGATCTAAGTGTTAAGTAAAGTTAGTTTAGTTTAAATAAATTGATTTTGAATTTAAAAGTCGAATCAAATTTTTTTGGAGACATTTTCACTCACTTTTCTGATGCTCAGAATTCCCAACTTTAGGCCGTTTGGAAAAACAAGTCATGTCTATCTCTCATTCAGTAAAACGCAAATCATGAAAGTAAAAATTTTAATAAAAATCGCAGTGACTGAAAATGTTTAGTCTTTCAAGGGTTAATAAGAAATTTCAAAACTTGTTTGTTTGTATTTTATTTACAATTTTTCTTCACAAACTATTTTTTATGAGAATTTAATGTGATTTTTATTGGTATTTGCATTTTCATTTTCATTTTGATTACGATTTTAGAAAAGTAAAAGATTAATTTTCAACTAAATAAGTAAAAGATTAATGGTTTTCACAAGTGTGTTTTTTAAATAAAAGTTGAAAGTGCTAATAAACTAAATTAGTTGTTGTAACCCAAATAACACATACTAAATCACTATAAATCATAAAACTTAACAGGAAAAAATATATATCTACGTATATATGTATAAAAGGTAAATTCAGCAGATATAAAAGCTAAAGATATCACAACAAAATTTTAGATTTTAGATTATCAATAGATGGTTTGAATTACATTAACTTTCCATTTTTTATGATTGATAGATATTTTTTAGAGGGTGGCGCACAAGGCATACGGTCTACCCAATAATTAACATCAATTGTTTACTTTAACGTTGGATGAAGTTTATGTGTTAAATGCATTAAAGTGCATTTTGATGTTCCATCAAACCTTTCCATAATTCAACTCCCTTGACATTTAGCTCTCTATAGATTTCCTTTTTAAAAAATGTAATGTCGGATTTCCTTTTTGGAATGTTGTTGCCATGTTTGTAGTAATAATTGAAATTAACCACAGGAATCCTCCATACTTTCTCTGAAAGGAGAGGGTGGTTTTAGCACAAGAAATATTTTGTTTTATTGATAAAAATTCAGTTACAGGAAATAACAATCTGGCTTACTTTGTAAAATTTTCATATTTTTGTTAAACAAAACCACAATTAAATTAGTTACAAATCATAATCGAAAGCAATCATCATATAGCTGGGGCCATAAGTAGCATAAGACAGCATAATGAAAATGTATTTTTTTTTTTTTTTGGTTGTTTCTGTTAATTTTATTTCTTCAAAACCATCCCTAATTTAAAAATTTCCGATTATTGACTTTTATCTTGAATAAAGATTTCCAACAAAATTTATTATGTCATGTGAACACACATTTCCGATATAATCTTTTATGACATGATTTTGGTATTCCGTTAATTAAATTTACAAAGGCTCAATCAGCGTTCTACTTAAGTGTAACAAATTAGTTGATTGCACAGCATATGTATGTGTTTAATTAAACGTTTTGCCAGATTTTTTGAAAAAAATAATAAGAAACTTTTTACAAAATTAGTTACAAATCATAACAATAAACTACGTATTCGCTAATATTCAATTAAGTTTGCCAACATTAACAATGATAATTTTTTTGAGGGTAACAAATCAATGATTCGAGTTAAATCTTAATGTAAATTTTATTAATTTATTTATTTATATTGAAATTAGTTACAGTTTAGAATTTATTATTATTAAAAAAATAATTTTCAATTATTTGTTCAATACCAGCAAATTTTTTCACTAAAATTGGTTACAAGAAATCTTAATAATTCTATCGATTTCCCAGTCATCTATACTAATATAATAAAGAGGTAATGTGTGTTTGTTTGTTTGTTTGTTTGTTTGTAGGAGGTAATCCCCGTAACTACCCATCTGATCATCCTGAAATTTTCACAGAGTCTTACTGCGGATATGGGAAGTGCTATAGGCTATAATTTTTTTAATATTTTTGGTGGGCGTGGCACCTCCCATACAAAGTAAATTTTTAATATCATACATATATTGAGTACTATGATAGGGAGAGCTTTGCAAATTTCTGTGAGGTCACCTATTGTTAATATTAGTAGCTACGCCGGAAATGGGCGGGATCGGATAAGTGGGCGTGGTACCTTCCATACAAGTAATTGTTCAATATTATATATCTCGAGTAATGTGATAGAGAGAGCTTTTCAAATTTTTCTGATGTCACCTATTATGAATGTGAGTAGTCCGATGCAAAATGGGCAGTATCGGCAGTATGACATATATCTGGAGTACTGTAATAGTGAGAGTCTTGGGACTTTATGTGAGCCCATAAGTTATTCATTTGATTAGTTAGGCGAGAAATGGGCATGATCGGAGAAGTGGGTGTGGCACCGCCCATACAAAGTAAATATATGATGTTATATAACTGGTGTGCTAAAAAGGAAGCTTTGACACTTTGTACGAGCCTATCAGATCTTAGTATGAGCAGACGAACAAAAAATTGGCGAGTTCACACCAATGGGCGTGGCACTCCCCATGCAAAGTAACTATTTAATGTTATATATCTGGAGTACTGTAAAAGAGTGAGCTTTGTGGCTTTGCGTGAGCTCATCGGTTCTTTGTGTGATTAGTCGAACAAAAAAATAGGCGTGGTCGGAGCAGTGGGCGTAGCACCGCCCATGCAAAGTAGATATCTAATATCATATAACTGGTGTACTATAATAGGGAAAGACTCGACATTAATGTGAGTAGTCCAATAAAAATTGGGCGGGATGGGATTAGTTGGCGTTGCATCTCCTATGTAAAAAATATGAAGCACTACGAAAGCGACAGTCTTTTAACAAGTTAATTAGTTATCAATGCGATTTGTCGTGGAAAATATATCGCCAAAATCAAAAATCGCCAAAATCAAACTCGCTAAAAAGAAAAATTGCCAAATGATATTCTAAGTTCAAGGCCAATAGGCCAGATCTAATATGGATAATCCATCTTCTCATGGGCAGCTAAATGTACTTTGCTCCAGGGCAGGAACGCCGAAAAATCTGATAATTATTGTACCGAATGAAAAAACAAAAAACATTGTATATCAGCATCAGCAAGCATTGAAATTAAAAAAGCTATACTAATAATCTATACTAAGATAATAAAGAGGTAATATGTATTTGTTTGTTTGTAGGAGGTAATCTCCGTAACTACTCATCTGAACTTCCTGAAATTTTCACATAGTCTTACAGGGGATATGGGAGTGCTGCAGGCTTTAAGTTTTTTAAATATTTTTAGTGGGCGTGGTACCTCCCATACAAAGTAAATTTTTAATATCATATATATTAAGTACTATGATAGAGAAAGCTTTGCAAATTTGTCTCAGGTCATCTATTATTAACGTGTGTAGTCAGACAAAAAAATGGGCGGGATTAGACAAATGCGTATGGTACCCCCACACAAACTTAATATTAAATGTGAAATATCTGAATTACTGTATTAGTGAGAGCCTTGGGGCTTTGCGTGAGCCCTTTCATAATGATTCGGAAGGGGGGGAGGTGGAGGGTGTAGCGAAGCACACCGGGTTACATCTAGTTTAATAATAAAGCACGAGTTTTTGGGATGTATGTTAAACTTAGTTTATTTGAACTCATGATAATTAAGACTAAGATCAAGTTTTTGAGATGTCAGTTAGATATAGGTTAGTTCAACTTACGATTTTTATAGCTTACGGCTGATATAAGTATAATACAAATCTGAGTGGAATTTCTAATAATTTGTTTGTCTGCAGATTCCAAAAAGGTCATATCGGATGCTATATTTATATGGTGACTAGGTCGAGAAATGTACCGATCCTGAACATATTTTGTAAAGTCATTTCTTTTTCAAACTTTTCCTTTTAACTTATACTCTCTGTCTGTCTGCCATGGGGCAGCCCCATTCCCCTCATTCAATTGATCTGAAATTTGGCCCATAGTGTTGTTGTGATAATAGATTAATTTTGGGGCAGTTACGCACAGACACGCATAGTCACGCACAATCACGGAGTGCTTTAAAAACCAATTTCACCTTATACGATCGATCCGAAACTTGGTCGATAGACTTACCGTGATATAAGATTAACATTGACAGAGTCACGCACATTTACGGAGAGATTAAAACCTCACCTCCCCTCATCCATAGCCTTGTTGTGGCCAGAGATTAATTTTAAGATAGTAACACACAGTCACGCTCAGTCACGCAGTGATTTAAACCCCATTTTCCCTCATCCAATCAATCTGAAACTTGGTCCATAGACTTGTTATGGCCAAAGATTAATTTTAAGATAGTCACACTCAGTCACGCACAGTCACGGAGAGATTCAAAACCCATAAGCGTAAGGAAAGAAAGAGTTTTAACAAAAACCTTGTTTTAATGGGTTAGATTATTTCAAATTATATACAAATCAAATTTGAGAAAAATCTGTTCAATATTTTTGTTTTTGTTGGGTTTAAGTGAAGATCGGGAGGCAGCTTTTGGGCTACTGATTAGTAAATATAATAAATATCTACAAACCCAATTTGAACGGGATATATATGATAATTTGGATATTATTGCAATTTAAGTCGATCTAATGGGTCATTTGTATGGGGCCTAGGTCTGATCATAGACCTATTTTAACCAATTTCAATAGCTTTCGTCCCATAGCCGATGAAAGCTTATATACCAATTTTCATTAAAATCTATATATACGGGGGCGGATCAATAAGTCCGTGGCTTTTAGAATAAAACACAGTTTTTTTTTTGCAAAAAAAAATTTTTTTTCAACATAATCTCCTTTTAGCTCAATACACTTAGTCGAACGTTTCTCCAGTTCTTGTATCCCTTCCAAAAAATAGGATTTTTCGAGGTCCATAAAATAGGCATTAGTTTGATCAATAATTTCTTCGTTGGAGCTAAATCTCTTTCCACCGGACCATTTCTTTAGGTTTGGAAATAGGAAATAGTCACGAATATAAAATATAGTTTATTGATGAGAGGAAAACTTTTGGAAATTCGGATGTTAAGGGGGGTAAAAATGGCCAAAAAGGTTAAAAATAACTCCTTTTTGCATATTCTTAACATAGTTATCTATATATGTGACCTTCTCCGAGAAAAGTGACCTAGTGTGTGAAAATTAAGTTTTGAGAAAAAAACGCATTTAAAGTTTCTATACCCTTTTATGTATCAGAATCCACCGTTTTTGACACAACCCGTTTTCTGACATACTAGGTCCCTTTTATCGGAGAAGGTCACATATATGAATTTTGAGTACACAGACTTCACCGAATAGATGACATCAGTCAAGGATGAATTTATTTGAAAAACGGAGGAAAAACGACCAAAAATGGGAAAAATTTTGCATTTTGTGTCTTCTAAACAAACGAATAGAAAATATGGTTTGTGGAGTCCACTAGAATAGGTGAGAAGAAAACTTTCGGCAATTAGGATGTTAAGGGGGGCGGGGGATAAAAACGGTACGCAAGTGTATAAGGGTACCTTTTGGTATCTTATTTAGAATGTAATTTAGGAATATTAAATTTGATATGTATATCTATTCCACCAGAGACATAAACATCGGGCAAGAATAAAATTTGATTTAATTCGATCCTCTAGGGGGGTAAAAACGGCCAAAAATGGGAAAACAGCTACCTTTCAACTGGTAAATTTTAATCATATGGTGGTATTAGCGAAAATTTATTTGTATGTATGGCACCGACGATGCTTGATGGAAAATCGAAAAATTTACATTTAGTCGGAGTCACACATGCTTGATGGGAATTTGACAAATGTATATTGCCCTTAAAAAACAAGTAAGAAAATTATAGTCGGTCTATATGGAATATTTAGTTTTAAAAAAATATCTTTACAATTTGAATAATTTTCGAACCTATTATGAGTAAAAAATTATCAATTAAATAGAATAGGCGGCAATACATTGGAAACTTTTACAAAATTATGAATTTGCTAATTTTGTTTCTAATAATTTCGCGAATAGTCCCAAAATTTTGTATTTTTTACGAAATCACTCTACAAAAAATACAATTAAAAAAAAGATTAACCAATATAGACATATTTTTTTAGTGATGCCAAAACAGTGGAAACTTTTAAACTTCTTTACCAGAGTTCATTAAAACAATTACAATAGAAAAAGGTGGTGAAAGAAAATTTAGAAGATCTTAACTGTTTTTAAATATTTATAGATTCTTAAGTTTTATTTCAATTGTTATGAAATAATGGCGAGAATAAAGTTCTAGGAAGAGTTAATAGATGATTTTAGAGATGGTCGTAAGCAAAAGAATATTTGTGAGAAATATTCTGTGGATAAATCGATAATTTCATTTTGCGGCGCAGGTCCCATAACAAGGTTCAAAGACAGGTTATTAACAATCTGAAAGTAAAACTATGTGCTCGAACTATTTCACGACGAGCAGTTGAGTCTGATCTGGGTTGTTCTCGTGCTGGGAGGATACCACTGACAACAGAGAAAAATCGTCTGTCTAGCATTTATATTGCTAAAGAACACATGAATTAGAATTAGAATACTTTTGGCGCATAGTGTTGGCAATAAAATGAAATATTTAAACGGTCATAAAATTTGCCTATACCAACATAGTGGTTTTACTATTATAGCCTATTAAAATCATTCGTTCGGACATCGTTGGCTACAAAACACCCAAAACACACCTTTAAAGTTGTAACCGAATGGCCAAAATCGAATGCAGTTAGTGTTTTGGAATGGTCCGCCCAATCATCAGATATTAAATGCATAAACAAGACAGATCTCATAGAGGTAGTTTATTCAGCGTGGCAGAAAATTTCAATGGATGTCATCAAGAATTTTATTGACTCTATGCCGTCTCGGCGTTGTGTAGCAGTACTAAAAAATATTGGATACCAAACGAAATAATAAACCAAAAATAGAGGGAAAGTTTTCAATTATAGTAAAGGTTTCCATTGTTTTGTCAGTAGCATAAAAATTAATGATATTAGGTTTTGTTATTTTTTTAAGCTATTTTATGTTAGTATTTTTTTCTTTTTCAAATAAATTATACATAAAAAATTTTTAAATTAAAAGAGAGATTTTGAAATATTTTGATAAAAGTTTCCATTGTTTTTTCACTTATTGTATTTCTGTTTTTCATTCCGTATCGGAAAATTAATTTCCGGCACCATAATGTATATATATTCCTGATCCGTATAACAACTCGAGTCAATATTAGCGATGTCCGTCTGTCTGTCCCACCGTCTGTCCATCCGTCTGTTGAAATCATGCTCATTCACAAAATTAACCATTTATTCCATTAAACTTAAAGCAGTATGGTTTGAGATTACTTCGAGGAGATTGCAATTGAAAATGGGTTACATCGGCCTTAATTTTGCCAAGATATGAGCTTAAATATGGATGCGCCTCTAAAAAAAAATTTAAATTCAGTGTGTTAGTTGTAATAATTTTGTATTAATTTCGCACACTTTTTAAAATATTTTCTTTTATATTTATTGTAAATAGCGCAATGGGTGGAGAGGTTAATGTCAACGTCAAACCCAGATGGAGGGTATCAAAGATTTGGCATAACCGAATTTTACAATCTTATTTGTAATGACAAAAAACTTTTTAAAGTAAAACAAAATAAGAAAAATTAATTAATTCTGAATATTAAATTTTTTATATAAACATTGAACACCTGATTCAAGCTAAGCGCTGATAGTTTGACATTGTTAAAAATTTAGACAAAGAAAAAGTTTGGCTAAGTTATAGCAAAAGAAACATATATACGACAGAGCTGTAAACGATTGCAATCGATTTAATTGCAATCACATGATTTCTCGTTAATGATTGCTAATTTTTTGATTGCAAATCCTAAATTGAGTTCATGATTTCAATTTGAAATCATGAAATCAATGCGACAAAAATGATTGAATCAATTTTTTGAAATTAATTCATATATTAATTGATTGCAATCAAATTTGATTGCAATTTATTTGATTGCAATTAAAGTAATTGCAATCAAAATTAAATCAGAGTCAAAATCAAAATCTTCGTTCTCTTCAAATAAAACTCCTTCTTCTAACGGGTGATTTTTTTGAGGTTAGGATTTTCATGCATTAGTATTTGACAGATCACGTGGGATTTCAGACATGGTGTCAAAGAGAAAGATGCTCAGTATGCTTTGACATTTCATCATGAATAGACTTACTAACGAGCAACGCTTGCAAATCATTGAATTTTATTACCAAAATCAGTGTTCGGTTCGAAATGTGTTTCGCGCTTTACGTCCGATTTATGGTCTACATAATCGACCAAGTGAGCAAACAATTAATGCGATTGTGACCAAGTTTCGCACTCAGTTTACTTTATTGGACATTAAACCAACCACACGAATGCGTACAGTGCGTACAGAAGAGAATATTGCGTCTGTTTCTGAGAGTGTTACTGAAGACCGTGAAATGTCGATTCGTCGCCGTTCGCAGCAATTGGGTTTTGTGTTATTCGACCACATGGAAGATTTTACGCAAAGATCTTGGTGTAAAACCGTATAAAATACAGCTCGTGCAAGAACTGAAGCCGAACGATCTGCCACAACGTCTAATTTTCAGTGAATGGGCCCTAGAAAAGTTGGCAGAAAATCCGCTTTTTTATCGACAAATTTTGTTCAGCGATGAGGCTCATTTCTGGTTGAATGGCTTCGTAAATAAGCAAAATTGCCGTATTTGGAGTGAAGAGCAACCAGAAGCCGTTCAAGAACTGCCCATGCATCCCGAAAAATGCACTGTTTGGTGTGGTTTGTACGCTGGTGGAATCATTGGACCGTATTTTTTCAAAGATGCTGTTGGACGCAACGTTACGGTGAATGGCGATCGCTATCGTTCGATGCTAACAAACTTTTTGTTGCCAAAAATGGAAGAACTGAACTTGGTTGACATGTGGTTTCAACAAGATGGCGCTACATGCCACACAGCTCGCGATTCTATGGCCATTTTGAGGGAAAACTTCGGAGAACAATTCATCTCAAGAAATGGACCGGTAAGTTGGCCACCAAGATCATGCGATTTGACGCCTTTAGACTATTTTTTGTGGGGCTACGTCAAGTCTAAAGTCTACAGAAATAAGCCAGCAACTATTCCAGCTTTGGAAGACAACATTTCCGAAGAAATTCGGGCTATTCCGGCCGAAATGCTCGAAAAAGTTGCCCAAAATTGGACTTTCCGAATGGACCACCTAAGACGCAGCCGCGGTCAACATTTAAATGAAATTATCTTCAAAAAGTAAATGTCATGGACCAATCTAACGTTTCAAATAAAGAACCGATGAGATTTTACAAATTTTATGCGTTTTTTTTTAAAAAAAAGTTATCAAGCTCTTAAAAAATCACCCGTTAGAAACAAAGATGACTCTGATAATTTTGAATTACCAACAATGTAAATTTTTGTTTGAAGTTTAAAGTTTTGTAAAATTGGTAAACATAATTTTTAATTGCAATCAGTTTTGTGTCAAATTGCTAATAAATTAATTGTTCATATCAAGGTTTATGTATACAAGGTTACGCCATCCCAGCCCCCATCCCTTTTCTGTTTTTTTTTGACGTCTTACTCGTATGACGTCACGCAAAGTTTGTTCCTATCTAGCAGATACGGACACATCGTTTGAAATGCTTGATCGTTATCCGATTCTGAAATCCACATTTATGAAATTCAACGCACCTTTACCGTCATCAGCTGCAGTAGAAAGGTTATTTTCTTTTGAAACTTTGCTAAATAATCCGCGTCGTGGATCGCTTTCAGATGGTAACTTTGAAAAGTTACTTCTATTAAAAGCCAATAGAGAGAGTTAAATATAAGTGGAGGTTTTTTACTAGAATCTGTTGTTTTATACTAAAACTTAGTGGTTTTCCCTAAAATCTGGTGGTTTCCACCAAAAATTTGAGGTTTCCACTATATTCTAGTGGAAACCGCTAGATTCTAGATTCCAAGTGTATATTATTTCGTAGAACTTTCCCTTTAGTTGTGATTTCAGTGCAATTCATTGAAATCGCATGATTTCAACAAAAATTTGATTGCAATCGAATTGATTGCAATTAAATTAAATTAATTAAATTAATTGCAATCAATGATTTCTAAAAAAATGATTTCAAAATGATTGCAATCACAAAATATTGCAATTTTGACAAGATTTCATTTTGAAATCAAAGAATGAAATCAGTTTGGTTGAAATCACTTTGATTTCAATGTCAATTGATTGCAGTTTTTCACAGCTCTGATATACGAGTATACTTCTTCATAACTGTTATCATTTACCCAATTTTAGAGTACGAGAAGGCTTCCCAGTAAGTTTATATAAGTTTACGTTAGTTTGGGCTAGTTTGAAAATATATGTAATTATTATTAAAATCAATATTTTTTCCCAAATGATTTAAACAAATTTATTTACATTTGTCACACATTTTCGTGAAATAACAAAACGTGATGAAACAATTTCTTATAACTAACAAACACTTTAAGCCGTGTAACAAAAATCAAAGTTCTAATATAAATGGTAATCTCTAGACAACAATGTGTCATAAATTCGAACAACATAAAAATATGTACATTTTCCCCACAAACGTTCTGCCAACAGGTGGAGACACAATTGTAAAAGAACAAACACCGAACTACAAAGCAGCATCTACTCCCACACATACACACAAAGCAATAACAAAATATTAATAAAATTATCATTATAAATCGTAGGGTGCAGCTAAATTCTGGAGGAACATCAGAATGCAGCAAAGCTAATAACATTTTAAATGCAAAAGAATGGAATTTAAAATCTCGGTATGGGGTTGTGTTTGGCCTAAGAAACTTTATAAAGCAAAGTGTAGGTGAAAAATAAATATTTATTTGAGTTACTTAATTGAGTGGACAGGTGTTGAAAGCTAAAAAAAATAACAGAATTAAAATGAAGATGTCTGACCATAATCGTGGATATTCAAGTTTATTTAAAAAATTTAGAAGTATTTTTGATAATTTAAACAATTAGAAAGAAGTTTGATTGGTTAACAAAAGAGAACTAGGTGACTTGTATAATGAATGTTTCTTCTTTTTTTTTTAATTTATTTAAAAACAGTTTGAAACCAGCACCATTAGAATCACTCACTTAACATGTGGTTAAAAATTTTCTCCGCGGGTGTATGCAACATGATAGCAACAACAATAATAGCTAGCAATCATAATAACAATATTAATTTTCAAAATGCAAATGATGCATGTTATAGTTTGTAAGATGATAAAGAAGAATAAGCATTAGAAGACAAAAAGAAAAGCAACTTTGCTTGTCATGCATGTTATGTTAATGAGATGAGACTGAAGAAAGTGTTGTACTTTATGATGTTAAATTACATCGGTTGACACTTGAGTACATTTCCTACACATTTCATCATTTATCACTTGGCAATTTAAATGACTTACAAACTAAATAATGTCATGGAATTTTCTAATATAAATATTAAATAAAAATAAAACATAAAACATACATTTGTTGTTTTTGTTATTTGTTGCTTGTACGACAGCATCATTACTCATTTGTTTGTATTTAAAATGTCCCCTGTTAAGAGCTAAAAAGAATAATTTAAAGAATAAAACTTTCATTTTCTGTTGCAACCTCTTTCGATTGTTGAAAGGGAAATGATGTGTTTAATTCTTAATTTCTTTCTAAACAAGATTCTATTTTAATCCCATTTAAAAAACAATTTGTTTTATTTCAGTTGCTTAGACCAGCCAGACCACCTTCTAGATTTAAGAGATTGTGTTTCAAAATTTTAATACATTAATTCCCTGTTTCTTTGCGTGGTCTATAGTTATAACAAAAAATATTAAGAAATTTGTTATTGCTACAGTTCCCATTTTAATTGTAACTGACACTTTTTCTTGGGTGTTGCAATAGTGCGTGATAAGTAAAAGTATAAGAAGCTTAACGAAAAATTAATGAGAAACTTGTTGTTGAGAAGTTTCCACACCACACAAAATGACAGAGGGTATATAATAGTTTGTGATTCCATTTGTAACGCATCGAATAAATTCTTTGTGACCCCACAAAGTATATATATATATATATATATTCCTGATACTTTAAAAAAATCGAATCGAAATAGCGACGTTCGTCTGTTGAAATCACCCTCATTCAAAAAAGAAACAATATACTTCTGCAAAATTAGGATCGAATTGTTAGTCATTATCTCGAGCAGATTGGTATTGAATTTTTAGCCTCTAGGCCAATGATGCACAAGGTACAGCCCGCGCGCCATATGCGGCCCTTTATCATATTTTG
Source organism: Cordilura impudica (assembly GCA_963682025.1). Taxonomy (NCBI): domain Eukaryota; kingdom Metazoa; phylum Arthropoda; class Insecta; order Diptera; family Scathophagidae; genus Cordilura; species Cordilura impudica. The sequence goes on along the minus strand of OY821517.1, from coordinate 317,537,192 downwards.
AGTGGCCGTCTGATATAATTATATTCACTAGCAGATTCCATCGCTCGAAATTCGAGTACAATTTCTAGGCAACTTTGTTTTTCAATTTAGCCAATTCACAAACCAACACTATTTTGGTGTTTTATCATTATGAATGAAGAAAACAAACTCATTAACGAACACATTAACAATTTTAATAAACACACACATAGAATATGTATAATTTGATGTATATGTTAGTAGCAACTTTAAATACAATTTCCTCAAAATAAAGAAAAAAAATTAAAAATCTGTAAATCTGGTGAACAGCTAAAAAGAAATAGCTTTCAAATAATATACGTTTGGTCAAAATCGGGATTAAATGGTAGAATAAAACATCGGTAACAAGAAATCGCCTAGCCTATTAATATTATAGATTTAGAAAAATATTTCCCCATTTAGAAATTCTTTTTCTGTTATTTTCTTATATGCTAAGATTTAATACGAGTATAATAATTTTAACTAGTCATGTCAAGTGACCCAACTTTTGAAACCGATGTTTTCCGGTCGGGATGAAATTTGCACCAAGGTTAGTCCAATTTTTCAAAAAGATTGGGTCAAAATTTTGCATTTTGGCCAAACAGGTGTTTTTTTCTCATCCATGTAACTTATTACCTATTATTCTTAGGAATTTCTTCGATCTTTCGAAAAAAAAATCAAAAATTTTTTGTTTTTTTTTAAATACCCTTTTTTTCTTCGCTCAAAAGAAAGCTTAGGTTTTTTCCTTTAAGAACTGTTTGGTCGCTTAGTGGAATGCGAGTGGGATATATATCGAAATAAATGTTTTGTAACTCAAAACAACGGTTTTTCAATTTTTAGCATATGTACTATTTAGAATTTTTTCTTATTTGTGTGTAAAGGTGCGTTCAGACTACGCAAATATTTGACCAAATAAACGTAACCCCTAAATAATGTATAATTTTCCTTGTATAATTTTCATTAAGTTATACAATATATGATATAGAATATAGTTAAATATATTAAATATTACTAATGTAATAAAACATAACTTAATTTTGTCTTTTATATATCATGTAAGATTGAATAAAACTTTCATAAAATTAGGGGTTACATTTATTTGGTCAAATATTTGCGTAGTCTGAACGCACCTTAAGTGTTTCTGAAACCTTAAAAATAAAACTTATACTAAAAAAGCTTGACAAATTAACCTTTCCGACGGTATGTAATATACCTAACTAAAATTTCAGGGAAAAAAAAATAACTTTTTTTCTATAGAAATGTTGAAAAATTATTTTTTTTATTTATTTGTAATAATAATTAAATTAATATATAATAACAATAATAAGAAAAATAAAGAAATAAATATTTTAACAAAATTTAATCTTTATCACATTAGATCCATTTATATCATAACTATTTTTATACTTATTCTATTGTAGCTGATGAAGTATTTAAATTTTGTAAATTTTTAAATACCCCGTCTTTTATCCAGCTTATTAATCGTCTTCATTTGCTGGATCAATACAGCAAAGAGCTCGGAAAGTTGTAAGAATTACCGGATTTGAATAGTAATGAGCCTTGCGTTGAAGTTATTTCAGATGAAGACAAAAGTAATTCTGAGAATGATGACAGAACTGTTGAGGATGATGATGAATCTAACTTTTCAGTAAAAGATTAGAGTTGAAAGAATGAGTGTCAAAACCAATATCTTAAGGAAGATATCGGTTTCAAAAGTTGGGTTACTTGACATGAAACCCCCATATATTTTCCTCTCATTTTTATTATTATTTCTAAAGTGAAGGCGAGCTAAAATTAAATTTAAAAATATTATTAAATTAAACAACCATCTTAAACTGTTTCTAGTTTTTAATTAACTTTGTTTTTGATTGAAGTAATTGTAGTTTTTATAACAACTAATTAATTATTAGACAGATTTTAAAAAAATGCATAATGAATCGGAAGTTGTTTCGGAAACGAGATAAGAATTGTCATTATTGATTGCCAAAAATGCTCGCGCGTTTGCTGAGGTAGAATTTGTTAAACTATGTTTGTTAATAGCAACAAAAATTTTTCCTTCAGCGCCGGGTTGTTGAATTGACTGATAACATATTTGACCAATTCAAACAAAAACCTCAAAATATTGGATATATCACTAGCTGTTGATAAGTCCACCGATATTTCATTACTGTCTCAATTTATGATATTTTTCCGTGCTGATTTTAATGTTTATGAAGAACTACTGGCCATTAGTTCATTGAAAGAACGGACCACTGGTAGTGAATTGTTGACTACTATACTCAGTGCATGTGAAAAAGCTGGTCGTGATATGAAAAAACCTTGCTAGAATTACGACAGATGGTGCGCCTTTGATGATTGGAAAAATATAGGGTTAGCATCGTTGCTGAAAGGTAATTTTGATAATCGAAAGCTGGAACTATTTCGGTTCCACTGCATTATTCATCAACATAATCTTTGTGGAAAAGAGTGAGGATTCGTTTATGTTCGTTTATTCGTTTCTGAAAGAAACACATAGAATATAAATATAATGACCTAATTTATTATTGTGAGGTCAGATGGTTAAGCCATGAAAAAATATTACAAAGATTTCCTGATTCCCTGGAAGAGACTGAAATATTTTTCAACGAAAAACAAAATCCTATATAAAACATTTCAAACGACAAGTGGCTGCGTGTTTTTGCATTTCTTGTCGACATACCTAAGTAGTATAAATTGCAAGATAAAAATGAATTCATCAGAGATATGGCCAGCTAAGTCGAATCATTTGATTCATATTCATAGCAAGTTTCAAGAAACGGGAAATGCCCATAGTATTCATAATGAACATTGTTATCCACAATATGCTAACTTGTCATATTTAATCCCTAAAAATTTTATCAGCTAGATCTTTATCACTAAGAGTTTCACCGGCAACCCTTAGCCGACATGCCCATCATTTCCATATACTGACCACCACACCATTACGTTAACAAAAAGTGGTGTGTTTTTGTTACGTCCTTCAGCTAAAGTTTTCCAAAACCCTCATTAATGAACCATCGTCTTCATTAAAAGCTGCTACGATTTGCATCAAAAATACAAAAAGATTCGTATCCAAATTTTTTTTGAAAACGTCGAACATATTGCATCTTTATATGGTTCCACATATACATATATGTAAACAAACTTTCTCTATTATGAACATAAACAAATCCAAGCAACTTAATCGACTTGAGGTTGGTAGCTTTTATTCAATTTTACGTTTAGAAACCACAAAATTAACACCAAATATTTTACAACTTGTTAATAAGAGACAACGTCATATTGCTCCAAAAAAAAAAATAAAATAAAATAAATACATTTTTATTTATATGGATTTTTTTTTATCAAAATAGCTTCAAATCTTACCAATTAAGTGCAGACTTGATGATGTGGCCCGAAAGAACATGACATCAAAATAAGTTTTGCTCGCTTACAAAAAGTTTTGCTCGCATACAATAGTCGAGGAATAACATATGAAAATGTCAGGAGTAAATTTCATATAAAAACTAATACAATTGAAAAATTTTTATACGTAACAAAACATGGCCATATAGATACGAGTAGATCTCAGCGGTGCGTACATATTTTTGTTTGCTTATTGTTTTTGTTTTATTACTATTTTTTTTGTACATGTGAACGAATGAGAGAAAGAGAGTGAACCAGATTATTATAAAACAAATACGTACATAATTGCATGAATTTACATATGTATATGCTGATTGCATTTAATAATTGCTTTCAATTAAAACAAGTAAGAGTATTAAATTCGGTTAAGCCAAATCTTTGATACCATCCACCCAGTTTTACGTTTACATTAACATCTGGACTTATTGCACTATTTATAAAAAATGTAAACAAAATATATTAAAAAGTAAACAGTTTGATAAACTTCATAATAAATAAATTATTACAACAAACACACGGAATTGTTGGCATTTTTTTTTAGAGGTGTCTTCATATTTTAGATCATATCTTGGCACAATAATGCCCGACTTATCCCATTTTCAATAGCCACCTGACCGAGATAATGGCAAACAATACTATGCTAATAAATAATTTATTTTGTTAAGAAACGTGATTTCAACAGAAGGACGGAATAACATTTTCATTTCTTTCAAAGAATCAAATTCTTTGGATGTGTTTTAAGCGATGTCCAAAGATATTAACAGAAAGTTACTATGAAAAAGCTGTACTCCGAAATGTACATAATATAAAATAGAAATTAAGAATATTCAAAATTATAATGGGTTTATAAAATTATTTAGAAAAATCATTTTTTCATTTTTTGTTATAAAATAAATGTATATTTTTGAATTTCAACTGAAACTTTATTTCATTAAATTTCAAAATATTTACATTTAAAAAATAAATAAATTTGGTGATTTTCTTTCGGTTTCATAAAACGCTCGGACATTTTTCTTTTGGGCTTTGTACATTACTCTTTTACATTGCTCTTGCCAACATCGGAGCATGCTCTGCGCTACTTATTCTGGAAATCTTGGTCGCTTTCTGATTCGTTTTTACTCTTCCTTAAGGTTTTTTCATCAATTAGAAACATCTCTAAATTGCGCGGCGAAGTTCCCACCAATTTGGTGGATTTATTTCTTTGGGAATGAAATTTATATTTCTTGTATTTTTTATCACTGTGTTGTGTCTCTGACGTAATGGCCGGTCACCAAATCTGCTCAAAATGGCACAAAACCCTTGATTTGTTGAATAAAGTCTTTCAGTAACCCCTCACGACAGTTCTCGTTTAAGTTTTTGAGTTAATTGATCAATTTATGATCACCCCTTTGCTTCGTAGGCCGCAGCTAAGAATTGCTTATCTTTTTTATACCATTCTATGGAAGTTATAGTCATTTCTCTATTCCGTTCTCCCTTAACAGTAACATTCTGCCTATCATGGTTTTTGAAGATACATGGACTATTGACTCCGACGGGCTATAAACATTTGCTCATAATAGAACAAAATCAGCATAGTGAAGATGTTTCAACAGAGATACATGGATTCACCACTTTACACCTGAGATAAAGGAACAGTCAAAACAGTGAACTGAAGTTGGAAAATTGTGTCCAAAGAAGGCAAAGACAGTTCCATCTGCGGAAGGCAAAGACAGTGCCATGCGCATGGGATAATTTTTATTGATTATCTTCAAAAAGGAACTTACTGAAGCGTTTAAGTGGTGAAATTATGTAAAAAAAGGCCGCAGTTAGCAAAAGTTTCGTTTAACCAAGACAGTGCACCAGTACATACATCTACTAAAGCGGTGCACAGTGGGTTCGATTATACCTAATATGGAGATTAATTCAAGGAAGGTTGCAATTATCGAGATAATATTTTTTTTTTGTATTAACAATACCCTAATTAGGCAAAAAAAACTAAACTTCTAACGTTTTTTAATGGATTTTTATTTTTTTTTTATTTAATTAAAGTAATTTATTTGAATATTCTCTATTTCTTATTCATCACTTGAACTATCATAGTCTTTATCATCATTACAATTACTGTCATCTGTATCATCATCATCATTATTATCATCATTATTATCATCATTATCATCATCATCATCACTATCATCATCATCACCATCATCATTATTATCACTCTCATTGTTTTCATCAACACGATTTTCTTGAGAAATTTTTGGTAATATTAATAGATATAATTCTGACTTCGATAAATGTTCTTTTTTTTGTTCATATTGTCTGCTAATGCTCGATATAAATGGGTCTGAACTTAATAGAAATCTATTAAAAATATCTTCATTCGACTTTTCCCGGCTGCATTTTCGAGCAAAGTGCTCTCTGTAGTTTTTAAAGTCTTTATTCCTTGCTTCTTGAGCTTCTTCTGATAATTCTCCTATTGGTAAAAGCGCGTGTTGTACTATTTCCGGGCCGTGAATTAAAAATTTATGTAATGTGGGAGGCATGCAAAGCCAGGGATATATTTCAACAAAGTACTTTGCTGTGTTGTGAGCGAAATTACGAAACCTTTCCAAATTAATCTCGTGACCACATGAAACAACAATTAGTATTGTGTGCATTTTTTTAATTAGTGTTAGGTCCACTTTTGTTATTTCAGCTGATATTTCAGCATTTTTAAAAAAACGTCTAGCGGTGTTTCCATCGTTAGAGTTACCAAAGCCCGGCTTTGGCTGGTCAAGAATTAAACCTGTTCTTTCACGAAACTCTTTCTGAATTTGTAATTTTGTTTCAGCAACAATTTTTTTGTCCTCGCCTGATCGTGCTTGCCGTTTTTTAATTGGAATTTTATACGATAAGTGGAGAAGGCACTCAAAAAATCGATCCACTCGTGTAGTATTGATAGCCCAAACTCTAAATTGTCTGTTCTAACTTCCCTAACAATCATGCTGTCAACTGAGTTGAACATCTTACTTGTAGCGCCACATACATAACACTTTTGCGTGGAATTCGTACCCGTTATTGCGTTGCACACTTTTCCATCTATCATTACTAAAAACAAATCGTGATGAACCTTTAAGGAATTTTCTCCAACTAAAACTAACGTTTCTTCAAGATTTTTTTTTTCATCCTCGACCCTATTCTATCTTTAAAGGCCTACAAAATCTTGTTGATGAAGGACGAGGATTTTTCCAAACTACTTCATTTCCACTAACAAGTTTAAGTGGTACGATGGATGTTATAAACACTGAAGAGTCGCTTGCATTAGAACTTCCATAAAAACCCCACTTCGGAAACAAGGTTAAGTTTGATAATTTTTTTTCTGTTAAAATATCATAACATTTTGGCAGCATAACTAGTCTTTCAACCGTGTGATTTAAAAGTCCTTGAAGACTAACTTGTGCTGAAGTTTCACAAAATTTAACTTGATTGCGTTTGGGATAACACCTTTGTTTTGCTTGTTGAACTTTAGTATACGAAGGAAATTTTTCCAATTAGTATAAGATGTATAAGATGTAAAACCATCACGTGAATTTGGTAAATTATTAGAAAGTCCTATTTTTTCGCTGGAATTGAGTGTTAATTTTTATTCTTTTCTGGTAAATTGGTCACCCTCGTGAACATATGTGATCAAACGCCACTCACGCAGCCATCTCTATTAAATATCAAAATATATTGACAGTAATATCAACAACAACAAAAATAGCTAACATTGAGAGTAAGACAATAGTAACAACAAAAACACTGTGGGTATGGTAAATAAAGGAATTTAGAAAACAAGACTTTTTACATAAAATTATTAACATCTTAAAACGGGGCAACAAAAAGGCAAACTTTTTTGCTTGTAGTATCAAGTAGAAATCCTATGCTTTTCAAAAAACACAACTTCAAAGCCGCTACTTTACTACTTTGTTACTTCTGGTCCATCATATATGGAAAATACCCCGATTTTAGAGTTTTTTTTGAAAAAAATATTAAAAATATTTCCACACATATTTTTATAAACACAAAATCATTTTTTGTACACGTAAATACCCGGACTTGAAGGTTCCATCATAAAAGTTTAACTTTATTAATTTTAAATTTAAAAAAATAAGCACTGCTTTTTATCAAATTTAAATTTTTTCACTTCTTAAGAAAACAGCAATAATTAGCTAACTTTGACAGCTCACTACGGATGAAGTAAACAACTTAGATGGTTCAAATTTGAAACACTGATGTAGAATTTTATCAAGTTTTATTCGATACCAATCATTATGGCAAAAACTTAATTTTAAAATTTCAATTAAGCGTCACTTTGGTCACATTTCAACCCAATGTGCGGTGGTCAAAATCCATGAATTAAAGTTAAAATTGCTTCATCGTCGCATTCGTTGTCGAAATTTTTGTTTCGAAACAATTTTTTTACTTTCCGAAATAAATTCTGGGACCGACCTCGTATGTATATCAAGCTATTCAAAGCTATATCTTTTTCACCCAATATATTTATACACATACTATGTGGTCAGGGTATAACGACTTTGTGCTGATATTTGTAACTAAAACAAGTATTTGACCTAGACCCATATTTTATTATACCGATCGACTCAGAATCACTTTCTGAGACGATTTAGCGACTCTGTCTGTCCGTCTGTCCATCCGTCCGTCCGTTTGTGTGTCCATGTAAACTTTGTAATCAAACTGCAGGTCGCAAATATGACTACATTATGATGAAATTTGGTGCATAATCTACACAGAACGCTATTGAAATTAGTGAAAATCGGTTCATGTATAGATCTAGTCCCCAGAGAAATGACCCCTATGACATTGACTAAAATTTCCACAACATCCAAATTATCATATAGATCTCGGTCAAATTGGGTTTGTGTATGTTTATTACATCCATTTATCAGTTGTCCAAAAACAAACCCTATAGGACAATTCTTAGTCATAGCCCCCATATGAAGTTGATTCCCGATCTTCACTTAAATCTATCAAAAACAATAAGTGCAAAAAAATAACTGACTTTACCAAATACGATCAGGATCGGTCCATTTTTCGATCTAGTCTCCATATAGATTTTGCATCAGATATGAACTTTTTCCTATTTTCTAATCCAATTAGTTGTACATAACAGATAGAGTCTCTAAACGTATGGTATAGGGTATATTATAGTCGGTCTAGAGTGATTATAATTTTCTTCTTGCTTTTACTTTAGCTTCTGAACTTAGTTGGCGTATCGTATCATTATCTTTTGTCAATTGGCCCAGTTTTTATTTATATATATTTTTTTTTTTTTTTTTTGTAATCTTTTCATTTTAGAAAGTGGGCTTGATTCGATTAAATTCTGTCATTTATTTAAAAATATTTTTTTGAAAAATAAAGTATGATTGATTATTCTTGTTAAAATGGTATCTATCATTTCCATGTTGCACAACTTTCAGGAAATCTTAAATCTTAAAATTTTGAAATTATATTTTCTTACAATTTTTAACTAATCTACATATTTATATATATGTATATAAGTGTGTCATTTACACATATTTTATCATTCTTTATTACAAAATTGATCACTTGTCGGCAAAAAATGTTACACAAAATAAAATTCTCATTTAGAAAAATGTTTATAAAATTTTAATATTGTGTTCTTTTTATAATTCTTAATAATTTTCTGATAGATTACAGCCATCAATTAAGATTATGAATATTATTTTGATTGCTGAAAACTGTTTACTCAACATTTTTTTTTTTTTAATTTTCTATATTGACAAAAATCAAAATTTTTATGGGTCTATAAAATTAGTTGTTAATGGTAATTGTTTTTAATAATTTGAGTTTTTTTTTTACATTTTTTTCTTTTAAAATTATAATTTATTATCATTTTTATACCCTATACCACTATGTGGTTTGGGTATAATGACTTTGTGCTGCTGTTTGTAACAACCAAAAATATTTGACTTAGACCCATCTTTAATTATACCGATCGAATCAGAATCACTTTCTGAGTTGATTTAACAATGTCCGTCCGTCCGTCCGTCCGTCCGTCCGTCCGTCTGTGTGTCCATGTAAACCTTGTAATCAAACTGCAGGTCGCAAATATGAATATATTTTGATAAAATTTGGTATGTAAGCTTTTATCGGCCATGGGATGAACGCTATTGAAATTGGTGAGAATCGGTCCATGTTCAGACCTAGCCCCCATACAACTTACCCCTATGAAATCGATATAAATTGCCATAAGATCCAAATTGTCATATAGATCTTACTCAAATTGGGTTTGTATGCGTTCATTACATCCAATAATGAGTAGTCCAAAAATGATCCCTTTGGCCTCATATAGAGCTGCTTCCCGATCTTCACTTAAATCTATTAAAAACAAAAATATTGCACTGATTCTTCTCAAATTTTGTTTGTATATATTTTTGCAAAATAAAAGAGACTTTACCAAACATGATCAGGATCGGTCCATTTTTGGACCTAGTCCCCATATAGATATAGCATCCGATATGAACTTTTTCATATCTGCAGCCAAAAAAAAATTAATAAAAATACCACTCAAATTTGTTTTTGCTTATTTTCTATGTGCAGTTAGTTGGGCCTAAGAGATAGAGTTTCTAAACGCATGGTATAGGGTATCGTATAGTCGGTCTAGACCGACTATAATTTTCTTACTTGTTGTATATGTATTTACAGTGGGTGTTAGCTTATTTGATGCAGAGTAACAATTCAACTTCATCGTACAATAATTTCTGAACCAAATACGAAATATTATTACTTATAAACTTTTAGTATTTGATATGATAACCATTTTGAGATGTAACAGCATTAGGAGGATTTTGCATTGAATCAACCAGTAACAGTTGAATCGCAGTAACAGTTTTATTTGGTGCCTTTTTGCCCTTGTCCTTCACTCTACTCTCTCTCAAAAACAGTTTATAATATGCTGAAGACGGTATATTTACTTGTAGAGCAATTTCACACTGACTTTTCAATTGTTTATAGTGGTGGATGGCCAACTCCCGTTCGTCAAAAGGTGTGCGTGCGTCGGCCCATATTTCAGGTTTTAGAAATTAAACGAAAAGTGCGTTGATTTACGACTGTTTATTTTAGAATATTTATTTTTCACGAAATGACAATTTTATAAATCGAATATAAACAAGTAAGAAAATTATAGTAGGTCTAGACCGACTATACGATACCGACTATACAATAAACCAAATTTGACTGGCAATGTTATTAATTTTTTTGGCTGCAGATATGAAAAAGTTCACACAGACGGACGCACAGTGGCGCCCGTAGAGCAAACGAGGTTGCAAAAATCAAAATTTTCATGTACTCCGACGAAGTTTTGAATAAACCCATGTTATAGGAAACTTTTCAACGATTTCAAATATGCTACTCTTAATAATATCACATTTTTAGTTTAGAAGATATAACCGTTCAAAGTTGACCGACTTTCGGTTTTCAAAAAAACACACAATTTTTAGTCAATTTGTTGCGATTTCAGGTATAATATCACGAAAAATAGGTAACGAATCGCCTTATTTTTTATTTGTATTGATTGATGTATTTAATAAATGTATAATGATAAAAAAAAATTAACTGTTTGCTTTGTGTTTCTCCTGGTAAATCACTATTTAAAAACTATCCGTTTTTTCACTATTTTTCAACTTTGACGGAAAATAAAAAAAATCCATATTTTTCTATATTTGCCATATTTGAAAAACATGTTCTCTGATTATTTCTTTACATAATTCAAAAGGTTTTATCTGCCCGTACGTGCTCGTTTGGCTTCTAGAGGTAAAAAAGGTTAAAAAGAAATTGTATGGCGTGCATCCCTTACATGTTTTGACTGACAGTAGTTTGATCTAATAGTTTGAAAATTGCATTTTAAGTCGGTTGTCTACCTGTGAGCCTCTGCCAAAGTCTACTCCCAATATTCTGTTACAGACACAGGATGCACAAAAAACTACTCATTGAAATTCGCAGGTACGCACCTCACTTAAAAATTACTTTGGAGTACAAATGGTCAAGAACAATATTGACTTATGGTCCCTCCAGGTAGGCACAAATCTTATTTAGACACGAGCATAATATCAAAATTGCATAATTTAGCCTAAATCTATATGTATGCAGGGAAAAGGTAAATTTTTAGGCATGATAGCATAAGCCTATATATTGCAAAATAAGCATAATTTCTGGATTAGTCTACGACTGAAAGTTGGCGCAACAAGTACTGAAACCATGGCGTTAAACAATTTAAGTACTGAAAACATGGCGTTGAACAATTTAAAATTATTTGAACTGTTTAGAAGGTCAACCACACCAAAGTTTTCACGGAAGCTACTTTAGAAGAACTTGATAGCTTATACGGAAATATTGAGAGAAGTGAAATTATAAAAAATAATTTTTATCTGATATATGCAAATATTAAGGCAAAATGGGTGAAATCTAATCGAACCATTCAGAACTTCAACTCCAAATACGAGGACTGGCTTAATGAAGACACCATCCTGGATATATTGGCAGTAGATAAACCCACCACATCAACCAGAGGAGCAAAAGGAAGGCCAAAAAAAGTATTGAGGAGTGTTCAATTTTCACAAGAAAGAGGAAACTTGCCGATGCCACCAATGACTTGACCACGAAGCATTTATCGGACGCGCTGTCTATTAAATATACAAAGGATAGTGAAAGAGTTAGGTCGCAGATTAAAAAATCTGTTGCTGATTCAAGCCCACTGCGACTAAAAAGGATTAAGGAAAGCATTCCCACGCCCACAAAAGCACACATTAAAAAGTATGGTTCCGAAGAAGCCTTGGCCTTGTTTATGGACTTACAACTTTCCAAAGAAAAATATGAGATACTACTGGCATCCTTGATGCGACACGGGGCTGACGTTTTACCAGGATACAAGCATATTACGCAACCCAAAATAAATTCACGACCACTGCATACGGAGTTTACGGAAGTCTCTGTGAAAGCCAATCTGCAGGATCTCATGGGCCATACAGCAAAACGGTTGTTAGAGAGTCTTCCTGAAAATGAGGTGAAAATTTTTCCTGAGAAACTGACATTGATCAGCAAATGGGGCTGCGATGGATCATCCGGACAAAGCGTTTATAAGCACAGGATATCTTCCGATGACGCTACAATATCGGACGGAAATATGTTTATGGCATCTGTTGTTCCTTTGCGGCTAAAATCTGATGCTTTCCTACACTGGAAAAATCCACGTCCGTCATCAGTGCATTATTGCCGACCAATAATGTTTCAGTTTGCAAGGGAATCGGCAGAACTCATAAGGACCACGGTGAAGGACATTGAAGAACAAATAAGCAAGATTAAGCCTACAAAGCTGCAAATTGGAGAAGGAAAATATATTGAATGCAATTACGAGTTCCACCTGACCATGGTTGACGGAAAAGTCGTAAACGAACTGACAGGAACAACCTCAACATTGTCATGCCCGATTTGCAAAAAGAGTCAGAAGAACTTTGGTAATTTAAATGATTCTACAAACGAGGAGAATTACGAATATGGAATGTCACCATTGCACGCAAGGATAAGGTGTATGAAGTTCTTGCTAAAACTGGCGTATACCCTACCACAAGAGGAGGAAAACTTCGATGAAAATACATCAATAAAGGATAAGGAAAAGATCAGAAAGAAGCAAATACAGGATGCTGTTTTTAAACAAGTTGGACTAAAAGTAGACTGTCCCAACACGGATACAGTAACTCAAACGATGGAAACACTTCTAGGAGATTTTTTGAAAATGATGAGGCAGTAACTAGAATCACTGGAATTGACAATCAAATCGTGAAAAGGTTGGGAACGATCTTGAATGTTATAAACTGCAAAGAAAATGTCAATTCTACAAAATATGGAGAATATGCATCGAAAACTGCATCTCTTTAAGCTGAATTGTATCCACAGAAGAAGTTGACCCCGACCGTCCATAAAATATTGGCGCATGGCAAAGATATAATTGGGTACCAGTCATTTATAAAAAATATAGATTGCAGAACACATTCAAAGCATCAAGGGTAAGGCAAAATGAGGACCTCTTCAACATGTTGGCAGCATCTTCCGATCCACTTATTTCTTCCCTGCGGCATGTGAAGTCACGAATAGAGTTAGAAAATAATTATAGTTTAGAAATGATTAGTCTTTTAGATATACCTTCTCTTACGAATTGTGATGAATATTTTACAGAAAATTGAAAAAATAAATTTAAAAAAGAAGTAATTTTTTTTTAATTTGTTGGGTAATAATTTAAAACATAAAACCCTAAAGAAAAAAAATAAAAACAATCTAAAAATTTAAAAATAATTTTTTTTAGTTACCATAAAATTGATTTTTCTACAAATTTTAATTTTGATAACCCATAAGTAGGCCCCTACAAAGCATAGCACCCTTTACAGACGCTCATTTCATAGGCCGAACAGTTATCTATCATATGCTGTTTATTCGGTTCAAAAGATATGATTTTTGCAACGAAAAAACTCAAATGTTGACACTGTGGGACGGAAGGACGGACATCACTAAATCGACTCAGAGAGTGATTCTGAGTCGATCGATATAATAAAAGATAGGTCTAAGTCAAATATTCTTGGGAGTTACAAACTAGGTCAAATATTTTTGGTTGTTACAAACAGCAGCACAAAGTCATTATACCCAAACCACATAGTGGTATAGGGTATAAAAATATCTAAATGCACAATTTTGGTAACGACCAGCGACGCGATATGTGTTCTTAGGTTAACAGGGTGTTAATAGGGATGAAAACTTTTTGTCGACACAAAATTATTCAAAAACAAGTAAGAAAATTATAGTCGGTCTAGCCCGACTATACGATACCCTATACCATGGTTTAGAGACCCTATCTCTTCGGTCCAACTAATTGGATATAGCAAATAGGCATAAACCAAATTTGAGTGGCATTTTTATTAATTTTTTTCGCTGCAGATATGAAAAAGTTCATATCGGATACTATATTTATAAGGGGACTAGGTGAAAAATGTACCGATCCTGACCATATTTGGTAAAGTCACTTCTACTTTGAAAAAATATATACAAACCAAATTTGAGAAAAATCTGTGCAATATTTTTGTTTTTTGATAGATTTAAATGAAGATCGGGAAGCAGCTCTATATGGGGCCTCTGACTAAGAATTTTCCTATAGGTATTATATTTGAACTACTGATTAATGGATGTAATAAACACATACAAACCCAATTTGAATAATATTTATATAATAATTTGGATCTTCTGGCAATTTATGTCGATTTCATAGGGGTCATTTGTATGGGGACTAGGTCTGAACATGGACCGATTCTCACCAATTTCAACAGCGTTCATCCCATGGCTGATGAAAGCTTATATACCAAATTTCATCAAAATATATTCATATTTGCGACCTGTAGTTTGATTACAACGTTTACATGGACACACAGACGGACGGACGGACGGACATTGCTATTTCGACTCAAAAAGTGACTCTGAGTCGATCGGTATAATTAAAGATGGGTCTAGGATGAATATTTTTGGTTATTACAAACAGCAGCACAAAGTCAATATACCCAAACCACATAGTGGTATAGGGTATAATAGTGCATTTTTTTTTATTCTAAATATTCATTTTGATAAAGAAAAAATTCTCGTTTTTTTAGTATCGTATAGTCGGTGTAGACCGACTACAGTTCTAATATTTTTTTTTAGTATGAGATATCAAGTTGATGTGGTCCGTACTTATACCTAAATAGTTTTTGTGACTAGGAGTGTTTTCAGAATGATTCTTTATTCTTAGTTCAGAATTCTCGTCCCAATTTTTTTTTTTACTTCGGATCATCAAAATGGTTTTATATACCAAAAGGTTTGACTATAACCCGAATATTCACATCACATTCATTGGGCACTTGCGTCCCTCTTCGCGTCATTTCATTCGCTCTTTCATTTCCAGGAATTTACATCAACGAATGTTGTTCAATGAGATGCTCGAGCTCTCTAATGCCTTAAGTTAAATTTTTTTTTGTGGGTTGAGATCTGAAATTTGTTAAAAATCTTTGCCGTATGTTTGGAGCATCCGTCGCAGAATAAGCGTTGGTGTCCACAATATCGGTTAAATTGGTTTGAACTTGGAGGTAGTCCTCTTCATTATTCCATTAATTACTGCAAGCGCTTCCAAATGCTACCTAGTGATACAATCCAAGCTACCTCCGCAATGTTTGACAGTTTGTGTGATATCTTGGTTTTCCATTGTTTCACGAAGTCTGCCCCAGAAATATTACTATCAATCGGATGGAAATAGGTTAATTTTTGCCTCTTCGGACCAAATAATCTGTTTCGGATCCTCTATAGTCCAATGCTCATACTTTTTGCAAAATTCCAGGCACACCTTTTATTCATATCGGACAGGACTGTTTTTTCTTTTTTACAGCTGCCACTAAAAAAAATATTTGACTTAAATTTTATTAGATTATAACTGTCAGGAAAGACCTCTGCGGGCAGTTTATTCCACATACGGCCAATTCGACTGATAAACGAATTCTCCCTGTAATGCGTTGTGCGGTCAACTGGACAATAGACTACAAACGGATGTGATCTACTAGAGAAGCGGGTAGAGCGAACCGAAACTCGGGCACTTGGATTAATTTCGCAAATTTCCTATGGTAGTATCTATAGAACAGTGCTACACAACCCATATTCCGACGGTGTTCCCATGAATCAATAGAGTTGGATATCCTACTGTCATTGATGAGCATCAACGCCTCCTTTGCACACGGTCCAGTAGCTCCAAAATAGACTTTGAAGATCGTGCCCATATACAGGAGTTATATTCTATCTTCGGTCGGATGTAAGTGGTATAAATTTTAAGGAGATCAGGGGGAGTGAAGTAATTTTTACAAGTTTTTGGATGTTTTCAAAGCATTTTTTATACCCTCCACATTAGCGTGCAGTAGGTATATATAAGTGTGTCACTCCATTTGTAATAATAAGAAAAAAAATTATGTGAGTCCGATCACAAGGGAGATGTCTAAACATCTAATAATTAAAGAAAACATCAACATCATTATTTTCCAGTGCATAAAAAATAAGTCGATTATGCTGTTTTCTGAAATTCAATTGATGTTTTCTGAAATGCAATTGATGTTTTCTGAAATCCAATTGATGTTTTCTGAAATACAATTAATGTTTTCAGCAACTCAAATGATGCTTTTTGAAATTCTATTGATGTTTTCTGAAATTCTATTTATGTTTTCTGAAATTCAATTGATGTTTTCTGAAATTCTATTGATGTTTTCTGAAATACAATTAATGTTCTCAGCAATTCAAATAATGCTTTTTGAAATTCAATTGATGTTTTCTGAAATTCTATTTATGTTTTCTGAAATTCTATTTATGTTTTCTGAAATTCAAATGATGTTTTCTGAAATACAATTGATGTTTTCTGAAATACAATTGATGTTTTCTGAAATTCTATTGATGTTTTCTGAAATTCAATTGATGTTTTCTGAAACTCGAATGATGTTTTCTGAACTTATATTGATGTTTTCTGAAATTCTATTAATGTTTTCTGAAATTCAAATAATGTTTTCTGAAACTCGAATGATGTTTTCTGAAATTATATTGATGTTTTCTGAAATTCTATTTATGTTTTCTGAAATTTAATTAATGTTTTCTGAAATTCAAATAATGTTTTCTGAAACTCGAATGATGTTTTCTGAAATTATATTGATGTTTTCTGAAATTCTATTTATGTTTTCTGAAATTCAATTAATATTTTCTGAAATACAGTTGATGCTTTCTGAAATACAATTGATGTTTTCTGAAATTATATTGATGTTTTCTGAAATTCTATTTATATTTTCTGAAATTCAAATGATGTTTTCTGAAATTATATTGATGGTTTCTGAAATAGAATTGATGTTTTCTGAAATTCTATTGATGCTCTCTGAAATTTAATTGATGTTTTCTGAAACTCGAATGATGTTTTCTGAAATTATATTGATGTTTTCTGAAATTCTATTTATGTTTTCAGAAATTCAAATGATGTTTTCTGAAATTATATTGATGGTTTCTGAAATACAATTGATGTTTTCTGGAATTATATTGATGTTTTCTGAAGTCCTATTTATGTTTTCTTAAATTCAAATGATGTTTTCTGAAATTCTATTTATGTTTTCCGAAATTCAAATGATGTTTTCTAAAATTATATTGATGGTTTCTGAAATAGAATTGATGTTTTCTGAAATTATATTGATGTTTTCTGAAATTCTATTTATGTTTTTTGAAATTCAAATGATGTTTTCTGAAATTATATTGATGGTTTCTGAAATACAATTGATGTTTTCTGAAATTCTATTGATGTTTTCTGAAATTCAATTGATGTTTTCTGAAACTCGAATGATGTTTTCTGAAATTATATTGATGTTTTCTGAAATTCTATTTATGTTTTCTGAAATTCAAGTGATGTTTTCTGAAATTCTATTGATGTTTTCTGAAATTCAATTGATGTTTTCTGAAACTCGAATGATGTTTTCTGAAATTATATTGATGTTTTCAGAAATTCTATTTATGTTTTCTGAAATTCAAGTGATGTTTTCGAAATTATATTGATGGTTTCTGAAATACAATTGATGTTTTCTGAAATACAATTGATGTTTTTTGAAAGACAATTGGAAAATGTTTAGAAAAGAACATATCATAATTTTTTCACAAATACAATCAGATAAAGTCACACCGATTTACACTTCAGCTCACACCGATGTGTTACGCTGTTTTTGCGATTGTATTGTGAAATAGAAATTTACACATAAAAAAAAAAACTTTGACCGCATAAAATATATATATTAGTGATCGTTATAATAAGCGGAGTTAGTATAGCGATGTCCGTCTGTCCATCTATGGAAATCACGATCACGTCATCAGTGGGTCAACCGGAGTGTTTATTTTTAGTGAGAATGATTAATTGGCATCTAAAAAAGTTTGCTGTTTAAAGTCATAAAAATCGATTTAATAGGTTTCGAAAATTCAATGAAGTAAGAAGAAGTAAAAATAGTCTTGTTCTTGTCATGATCATTCCCTCAATAGGATAGCTAAAGTCCCAATCCTAAAGTGCCAATTTTTAAAATGATTCGCTAATATCATTAGAAGGTTTTTTTTTTTAAATCATCAAAATCGGTTCAATAACTCTAAAGATATCAATGAAAAAGTAAACAAAACTTTAAAATAATATATGTTGTTCTTGCTATCTTTGTTATTCTAAATTTTGAAATTTTAGTGTGTATGTACGATTATGCTGCACGTGTCATGTTAGGTTATTCTGGTATTGCCACAGTGTGTTTGTTGTAAAAGTTTAGTGGATAAACATAATTGTTGATTGGTTGCTGTTATTTCTTTTTTTTTTTTTTTTTGTACATGTGAACGCTGATATACAAGCAAAAAGTAATGTAGGTGTATATATTTACATTTATGCTATTGCATTTAATAACTGCTCTCAATTAACAAAGCACGAAAATGTCTAAAATGTTTATTTAGTTATCTTCTTAAGCATCATTAAAAAAAATCTAGCCAATATAATTTGAAGTCTAGCCTTTTTCGTCTGTTGGTTATAATATTGTAATTAAAACGTTGGTGGAGGGTATAAAAGATTCGGCACAGTCGAATTTAACACTCTTACTTGTTTTTTCAACTCTCGTACTATTAATTGGGCGTCTAAATCTTTTAAATATCTGGGACGACCTCCAGTATGCGGTATAGGTGCTAGATTTCGTCGATTTTGTACAACAAACACGGTGAGTTGACTTACCTTTAATATCTCAGCAGTTACCCTGCATGAGTTTCCACTTTTAATCAGAGCTATTCTATTATTTGCGGCGTTTATGTTGATTTTCCTTTTTTTTTTTTCTTCTTAATTTCATTATATAAAAGTGCTATTACTGATAATAAACACTAAGAAACATTTAAATATACTCGTAACAAGACTATAATCTGAAAAAAGACGACAGGTAAGAAAAGTACAGTGCTTTGATTTCATTTATTTAAAAGGTTAAAGTACTTTTTGATTATAGAATAAAGAATAATTGCTGAAAGTTTCATAAAGTTTCCTTTACCATTTTATGACACTGGCAGTAAAAATATGCTGAACATGAACTCACTTTCGATCACTACTGTATATTTCAAATGAATGTATTATAATTCGAATATATATATTCCTCACTACAAATGGTGGAGGACATAATAATAAACTTTTTTAAATCCACTTAGTTTAAATTAACCCATAGATCATTACACTCAAAAAAATTAAGCAATTAAATTACAGATCTAACACGTTTTCCAATTAGCAACTTTTTCGTTACACATCGTATTATTATTTATTGTTAAAAATTAAAAAAGCTTTTAGCAGGTTTATCGAAGAAAAGTATTGAAAAACTAAAAAACATTTAATCCATTAAACTTTAGTATATTAAGCAATATTTTTCTTTCTTTAAAGTATCTGTTAGAGATAAGCACAAACCAGCAAATTCGTCCATGTTTAACTTTTTAACCTAAATTTTTCTAAATAAATTCACACATTTAAAGTGAAACACATATAAATCCATAATAAAAATGAAGGAAGGTTTTAAAGAAATTTGTAGCACCTGTGCCGAATGGAAATACAAAACTCACAATTTTCTTATACGAATATTAAAAGACATAAAAACAAAGTGGCAATATGTTTGTTTCTATGGCTTTTGGCTAAAAATTGTAAATAATTTCCGTTAATCAAAACAACCAAGCAAGTGTGAAAATTATATAAATGAAATCCAAATAAAGTCTCATGACTCAAATACTCGTATTATGTATGATATTTTGATTTAAGTTTATTTTTAGTTTTGCTTTTGTTATTGTTTTTGTCATATTATTCTGATTAATAGCGTGAAAAAATAATTTTCATTAATGAAATAGTTAATTAAACAATGGGATTAGTATTCGTTATTTAAAAAAATTAGCATTAACAAGTTGTTGTGCTCAAATGTTGTTTAGGTAGAATTTAAAAACAAATAAATACTCTGAAGCGTATGATTAGTAAACAAATATTATTATTAATTGTTTTGAATAACAAGTAGTATTAAATAATGAAATAGTATTACTAGCACTTGTTTAGTAAACAAGCGCCTTACGCCACTAAGAAGGAAGGTTTCATGAGGGGCACCCGTAGATCGCGATAAAATGTTTGCATGTTATAGAATACGAAAAAATAAGTTAGCCATATTTTTTGAGCTACCTAATCTCATATTTATGGGCGAAATAAAGGTACCAGAAAAACGGCCTTCACAATCACGAACGAAAATAAAAAAAAATGAACGAAAACGTAAAATAACTTCACTTTGACAATTACGAATTAAAAAACACAAAAGAATTTCCGAGTACATGAACGGAAGTATTCTCTCCTCTCTCACCTATAAACTCAGACTTTCAAAAAGAAAAATTTCATAGTGTGAACCGGAACATGAAAAAAAATTGTCACCGTTATGTAATTCAACAATTTCATATGATTCTAGGGAGAGTCTGCCCCTTCGCTTACGCTTATGCAATATTGGGTGTCACGGTTTACACGAGCTGCCAAGACGAACACCGTAGTGGTCGACCATTAAGGTAGCCACGTCGAAAATGGTTTTTCAAAACTTTTTCGTGTTACAGTTTTAATATCTATTTTTTTTTTTAATTAAAAAAATAAATAAATAAATAATTCCATACTCTGAGCTAAAAAAAATATAAAAATTTTATCATTAACTTTATTTTTATTTTATTTTTATAGTGGAAAATGAATTTTAATAGCCCAAAAGATTTTTGATAGTTTATTTTATTTTTTTTTTTTTGAGGTCGGTACGCGTTCTCTGAAATTAATTTTCTCTGATCTTAAAAAACCAGATAAATATTTTCTAAAGAGTACCAGCCTAATAAGAATCATCCGTGGTATATTTTATTTGTTTCAGTGGGTCTTTGATGACCTTATAAGTGAAAATATAGTGTTTCTCAATTTTAAACTTCAATTACTCGAGAATTTGGCAATATTTGAGGTATACATGTGTTAGATGGTTCTCTAACACTATTCCTACCGACATTTGATGTATGCCTGTTCCTACTATGCGAGGTCAAATGACCACTTTGGGAAAAAGTATACATTAATAATTTAGAATGTAATTTTAGTCAGTTGGATAGTGAACAAAATATTTAATTTTATTTTGGAAACGAATAATAATGCATTTTCACCGAATTTTTTACAAATCACAGGTGTACCACTTGCACATTATGTAAACAAATTCATAATGAAATACCACGCGTGATAGGAATATGGTTAAAATGGGATTAAATAATGCGGTAAAATATTTTATACCCCCACACCAGTGTGCAGAAGGTATACAAAATTTTGTAATTCCGTTTGTAATAATTAAAAAAATTTGGATCTCATAATATATATATATATTTTTGATCCTTATAACAAGCTTAGTTGATATAGCGGTGTCCGTCTGTCCGTCTGTAGAAATCACGATCGTGCTTTCAATGTCCTAGCTGGATTCATAATTTTTATTGAAAACGACTTGTTGACATTCTAGGTAAGTTCCTTTTTAAAACCGTTACAATCGGTTCAATAAATCCCTGGATATCAATAAATAAGTAAAAAATGTTTGAAAAAATATTGTTTTTCTCTGTTCTTGTAGTGTTGTTTTTTATAATTTTTTTATTTTGTGTATGCATTGCTGCTAAAAAACAAAAGTCTAATTGAATTGCTTTCAAGTAAAAACGCACGAAAATACCAAAAATGTTTGTAAAAATTATAGCCATTATAATTTGAAATCTAGCATTTTTTACCTTAGTGTTGACAAACTTAGTTCTAATATTGCATATAGAATATGCGTGGATGGTATCAAAGATTCTGCACAGCTAAATGCAGCAACTCTTTCAAGTTCTTACCTCATTAGTTAAGTTTTAATAAAAATGTTTAGTTTTGTTTCACATACAAAAATTTAAAACGTCGACCTGATAATTGTGTTTCACACCTTAAAGAATCTATTCTATTCATTTTACACACAAAGTGGATGCTATAGTTCCGAAAGTAAAGCTTAAATACACTAAAATTGTGTTTACTGTTTATCTATTATTGATCTGGCTTACTTTTTAAACAACTTAAGAATTTGAAAGGATTGTAATTTTCAAAAAATATACTTAATACTTATAAGAAAATTTACGCGATTACCGCGATTACGTTAAATTGAATATGTGTCCTAATGCAACAACTTCTTGCCACTTAGGTGAATGTTCCAATTGTCCGGAAATCACATTCATCAAAGAGAATTTAATCAACTCCTTTGATCGCGAATATATAGAAGAGGTAAAATTTGAATCTTGGATTCAGACTGACAGATGCACATTGAAAACAAAAATATTCAATGTGGATGATTTTTTGGAAGAAATGTGTAGAGGATTGCTAAACTTGAGAACCCATGACTTTTTAATCAAAGAGCAATGGTCATTCCTCAAGGATTTGTAGATACATTTGAAGTTTGGTTAACTCGTTATTTCATATTATTTCACAGAAATCTATAAATATGTTCTTCAGAATGCCACACAAGCCTTCCACTTCAATAAGGGCCAAGGAACTATATTCACAGTAGCTATATACTACATAAAAAATTAAAAAGTGGAACACAAAAATATGGCAATTATATCCAACGATTTAAAACACGATACCGTTGCAGTTTATTAGTACCAGAAGATAATACTAAAATATCTAAAACCTAAATTTACAGTAAAGAAGATACACTACGTTTTAAATCAGAAACAACAAATTTAAATCAATTGTTCCACCTTCATCATATAATATCGCACTCGAGTGCAATATTATATTATATGGCGAACAATAGATTGAAGTTTGTTGTTTATGATTTAAAACAATCCCTGAAGATTATTCAAAGAATATCGACATAATGGATTTTAATAAGTAACTTTTACCGAAATCAGACCTCGAGCTCAAATTTTTAATTATTATTTATGATATATTAATTTAATTATTATTATAAATAAATAAAAAAAATAATTTTTCAACATTTCCATAGAAAAAAAGTGATTTTTTCCTGAGGTTAAGCTATTTTGGGTATTACAGTATCGAAGGTATGAAATTTTAGTTAGGTATGTTACATACCGTCGGAAAGGTTAATTTGTTTAGTTTCTCAGTATACGTTTTACTTTTAAGGTCTTAGAAACACTTACACACTAATAGGAAAAAAAAATCATATTGGTGCATTGAGTAAAAACTGAAAAACCGTTGTCTTGAGTTACAAAACATTTTTTTTTATTGATACCCCACTCGCATCTTACTAAGCGACCAAAAAGCTCTTAAAGGAAAAACCTAAGCTTTCTTTTGGACAAAAAAAAAATTTTAACATAAATGTCAATATTTTCAAATAGATATTATACATAACAATGTTAAGATTGTACACGGGCTGGTCTTTTATTTCATACGTTGTTTCATTATTCTTTTACATATATGAGCGTAAGTTTGGCATATTAACTTTTTGTTGTCTTTACAAAAAAGAATTACCGAGTTCATCAATAAGTTTTTTGCTTTCAAAACAGTTCTACATAGTTATATACAGTTATTATTCTGCTTTACCTACAAAATATCTGATTGCGATTACATCTAATTTTTAAAAATTGTTTATAATTACTAAAGCAGTATTATTCACATAAATACAAAATTGCACTTTTTAAATTTTCCATTCAAATTTAAGAAAATATCAATTCTAAAAACTGGAATTAAAAATTTCCAATTATAAATTACAATTAATTGAATTTCAGAAAATCATATCAAAACGTCGGAAATTATAATTTTAAATTTAGAAGACATCAATTACATCTTTAATATACATATAAATTTTATTCGTTAAACACAAATTGAAATTCCAAAAAAAAAAAAAACACCAAATACCTATGTTTACATTTAAAAAATTTTTATATTTAAAAAAAATATTGACATTCAGGAGAAATTAATTAAATTAATAGCTTTTCAGTAACGCGATTCAGTAACTTCTTTTAACGATAGTCAAATCGTTAAAAAAAGAAACTTGCAAAATTATCAGTAAAATTTTTAAACGATATTCGCTATTGTTAAAGTCAGCTGTTGTTGTTATCTAAACGACAACCATTTTTGTGTTGTTTATTCAGTCGATAAAAACTTAAATTTTTAGGTTGAAATGTCGTCATACATAAACAAAAATCATAAAATAGTGAAAATATTTAGCTTTAATTAAAAAACTTTTTTATTCATATTCAATTCAATTCATTATTTCATTTTCAAATAAATACTCAGAAATATTAGTAAAAAAATAAAGATATTAAACATAAACATAAAGTCATCCTGTCAAACACGAAGTAATTTGTTTTTGTCTATTCTTCTTGGTGTTTTTCGCTTATTTTGACAGAGATGCCACTCGTTTACAATTTAAATAAATAGAAAAATAGATTTGTCGACTGTCGTTAAGATGTACATATGTACTTAGTGAATCACTTAATCCTTAGTGCAAACAACAATAGCTGTCGATATATTTTGCGATTGTCGGATCGTTGAAATTTACAGAATCGCACTACAGGAAATATTAATTTAAATTCAATGAATTTCAGAAAACGTCAAATGATATTTAAGAATTGCGAACATAAAAACTGTTACATAAATAAACGCAATTTGATGAGAATGTTATTTTTTATATATAAATTTTCACAATTTTTTTTGGATGAAAATTTGAAGTTTTTCAGAAAATAAAGAGAACAAATTATTTTATTTAAAATGTTTGGGACATTTGGTTTTTTGCGTTTGGCATCCCTAATTTGAATATTTATTATTATAAATTTATTCTCTATGTTTTCCAAATATGGCAATATTTTAATAAAAAAATTGAGAGAGTTTTTTTTGGTTATTATATTGTTACACTCCATCCGACCTATATGGCCGCAATGAAGAAATATTTGGCCAGTTAAAAGAAACTATACAGCCATCTCCAATTAGCACGATTTAATGCATATAGCCACCCTACACAACCATTACCTTTGCAATGGAGGTTAGGGCGAGCTATTTAATTAGCAAAAACTAAATTAAAAAGGGAAGTTATGTCATATAACCGGAAACGCATGCATATTCATAGGTATATAACCTAAATGCATGCCGATCAGCAACCACGATGACCAAAAAGCAAACACCGAAATAAATCCGAAAGAATAGAAAAGACGAAAACCAACCCAAAGAATTTGCTGAAATAATTTGGTATTAAGTTTAACAAATTGTTTACTTTTTCATTTACATTTATTATCAACACTCAAACCGAGGTGGAGGGTATCAAAGGTTCGGCACAGCCGAATTTAACACTCTTACTTGTTTGTATTATAACCATACATACACACTTATTAGCAAATCCTGCAAACACGACGACCACAAAATAAACAAATTCAGCTATGAGAAAACATCATATTAAAAAAATTTTTTTTTTACTTTTTCAGTGAAATCTCGCGACTTATTAAGCCGATATTCATGATTTTGCACAGAAACCATCTCACTAAAAATAAGCAAACTAGCTGTCCTATTGAGGTCGTGATCGTGACAAGAACAATATTTCATTAATTTTTTTTAGTTTTTATTAAATACTCGGGACCTATTGTACTGATTTTTATGATTTTTAATACCAAACTTCCTAGGATGTTAGTACATAATTTTTTTACAAACGAGCACCCTATCTGACCTATTGAGGTCGTGCTCGTGATTTGCACAGGCGGACAGACAGACAGACGGACATCGCTATATCAAATCCGCTTGTTATAAGGATCACAAATATGTATACTTTATGGGATCTAGATTTTTTTCTAATTATTACAAACGGAATTACAAACTTATATATACTCTCTGCACACTGGTGTGGAGCGTATAAAAATAGACAATTTTTTTATTACAAATGAAAAAAATTTTAATCTTTAGATCAAATAGAGTAAAACTGCGTTTACAAATATTAATTTTTTAACTTATCTATAATATTAATAGGATAGGCGATTTTTTGTTGCCGATATTTTGTTCTACCGTTTTATCCCGATTTTGACCAAACGTATATTAATTGAAAGGTATTTCTTTTTAACCGTTTTGCAGATTTACAGATTTTAAAATTTTTTCCTTTATTTTGAGTAAATTTCATTTAAAGTTGCTAATAACACATATATAAAATTATACATATGCTATGTGTGTTTTATTAGATTTATTAATGTGTTTGTTAATGAGTTCGTTATCTTCATTCACAATAATAATAAACCATAAAAGTGTTGGTTTGTGAATTGGCTAACTTGAAAAATAAAGCTGCCTAGAAATTGCACTCGAATTTCGAGCGCTGGAATCTGGTAGTTTATCTTATTAGGATAAAATTATATCAATAATATCGTATCACAACTTTATCCTTCTATATCCTTTGAAACCTTCCACAAATTCTTTCAAAAATCAATTATGTTTTAACCTAAATATACATATCAATATTTCATACTTATAGCTTAATTATTTAAGTGTTAATAAATATTTAAGTTTTGTGCGACAAAAAAATTAATGCAATGACCATTTTTTCGTTAGCCATGAAAAAATCTAAAATATTCTGATAATCATGAATATTGGTAAAAGTGATAAATGCCATTTAAATTGCAAGATTTCCGCTTTAATTTGATATCTATTTCGGCATTGTAGAATTAGTAAAAGTATTTAAATTTCTATTTTGTAATACCTTTAAATTTTAAAAACTTAAAAAAACCCCCAGATACTAAAATTGAAAACAGTAAACGCAGTTTTACTCCATTTAGTCTCTATTTCATGTGTAACTAACTGGAAAGTGTCAAGAGACTTCAATTTGTCTTATATTAGAATAATGAAACACAAAACTAAAACTTTTTGCCAATCCCTCGCATATACAGTTCACAATTCTACAAAATATTTCTAACAAATTTTTTATTTCCGTAGAAAAACAAACTCGTATACCATGCGTATGAATAAATAAACACTCATAAAAAAAGAAATGAATTTGTGTATCACACTTATTAAACAAAATACGAGTACACATACTCATTACACATACAATTATTTGGCATCATAAAAATGTTAATTACACATTTTGATAATAACAACAAATGAAAGTACCGACTGTGTCAAGCTGACACCTCACCTCCACTTCATAATCACGATCTATCCATTACATTATGTATGCACGCCTGACTCGGGGTGAATGAAGTAACAAGACCTAAGATAATATTTATTTGTTTTCCTTCACTTGTTTCTTTTCTTTACCTTTCCATTATATTTTACAAGTATGCGCCAAGTTATAAAAACCATTCATACATTTTTATTGTGTTTTTTTTTTTTTCTTCCAAATTGTTTCATTGATGAAGAAGATAATGATGAATGAGAATTTGAAGTATTTATTTAGTAATGTAGCGCCTAGCCCTTATCCGACAAAACTAAACAACCTCAAGTCTAAGAGCCGTTTTTAAATTAATTCTTTGTAATGCCTTTAAATTAAGAAAAAAAAAAAGAAACATGTTTTATTTAAATATTTGTTTAAAATCAAATACAAAAAGAAAAAAAACTAATCAAAAATTTAACACATAAATCACAACATTAATGTTAGATGATGGCTTTAGTCATATTTAAACATATTTAATGCATTGACGTGTTATTTAATTTCCAAATTAAATATTTCTTTAGAAATTTTATTTTATTTTTTATTATTTTTTTAAACGTGTGAATTTTATAACCTTTGACATTGTTGATTTACTGTGAATGTTTGTATTTCTTAATGTTTTATAATATTTGTTATATTCATGACCTTTAATCAAATATCGAAAAACTTTTTTAAAATAAATATTGTTTTTATGTTAACAAGAATTTTACATTTGTTAAGTAATTTTCGTAGAAAATGGAAATTTTTTGTTTAGTTGCGAATGACAGCTAACATTGTAACTTAAGTAGGAACTCAAAAACTTGGAAACTAATGAAATTATTTAATAATGGAAAGCCTACCTCAACAAATGATATTAAAATTTAATAATTTAATTAATTTAATAATTAATTGAATAATTTAATAATTAAATACTTCGGCCTGAACTGAGTATTTGGGGCACAATAGATCTAGCTGATCGGATTGTAGCAGCATGACTCACTTTCTCAACCCAATCTAAATCGGGGATTTTAAATCGTAGATTATTATTTTTTCTTTTATTTGATTGAGTAAAAGATTTCAGAATGCTCGAGTAAGGTACATAAATTTTAAAATTATGCAAATAATTTTAACATAAATTTAACATTAATTATAAATTATAAATATAAAAAAAAATATTGTCGCATAATTGTTATAACTTTTATAATATATAATTTTTATGTAAATTGTTGTAAATAATTTAGAGCTGGCTCCCTTCTTGTTATAGTCGGCCTAGACTGGCTATACCATACCCTATACCGGGCGTTTACAGAAAGGGTCTTAGGCCCAGCTAAATGGGTATAGCAAATAAGCATAACTTAAATTTGAGTGGCATTGTTTTTATTTTTTTTACTGCTGATATGAAAAAGTTCATAACGGATGCTAGATCCGACAAGGTCGAAAAATGGACTGATCCCGATCATCTTTCGTAAAGTCACTTATTTTTTGCAAGAACATGTAGTACAAACCAAGTACATAGTACAGTTCGTATGACAGTATACTCATGAATAGATTTACGCTTGATTAACGCCATTAAATTATCCAAATTTACTTTGAAAATCAGTCATCGATTCATGCAACTTATAGACGACTTCGTGATTTTTAAGGCGCACAAAATCGTTCATCTGAGCAAGCCATTTGTCGAACTGTAGACAGATTTCATACCACATACTCTCTAAATGATGTAATGACACCAACCCGTCTAAGGAATTGACGTGCTTTTTTCGCTTAACGGTTTCGTGAATAAACAAAGCTGCCGTAAATGGACCATATGGGCTCCATTAAATCCAGACAAATGCAGCGTTTGCGGCTTAGACGCTGGTGGAATCATCTGACCTTATTTCTAAAAAAATGAAGCCGGAGCTCACATAACAGCAAATGGAGATCGTTACCGCACCGTGGTCAATGATTTTGTGTTTGAAAATATCGATAACATTGATCCGGGACGACATGTGGTTTGTACAGGATGGCGCTACGTGCCATATGGCGACCGCAATCATCGACGTATGGAAATAAGAATTTGGCAATATGTTGATTTGAAGAAATCGACCGGTCAATTGGCCTTTAAGGTGATGCAATTTGACGCCTCTCGATTATATCCTGTGGGACTACGTGAAGTTTTAGACTTATGCAGATAAACCAACAATAATTGACGCCTTGAAAGCCAACATTGTTCATATTATTCGTGACATTCGAACATCAATACTCGAAAAAGTGGCCCAATACTCGTCCAAAATGCTCTTTGTCAAAAACTCCCACAATAGGCATATACCCGAAATTATTGGGAGTGCAATGTATTGATCTTTCAAATAACACCTCCATAACACCTCGACCATGGAAAGAGCAGTAAATAATTATATTGAAACCATTAATAGAAATATTCAAGATGAAATTAATAATACTGTTTTGACCAATGTATCGGAAATTAAAGACATTATATTTCATCTCAAGAATAATAAAGCTCCTGGACTAGATGGAATTAATACCATCATGATGAAAAAAATGCCCGAAGAACTCCACAATGTTTTGTGTAGGGTTTACAATTTTTGTATAAAAATGGGATATTTCCTCAATCTGTTCAAAAAAGCTAGGGTGATTCCCATACATAAAAAAGGAAAAAATCCTAAATTACCTTCAAGCTATAGGCCAATAAGTATTCTCAGTGTTCTAGACAAAATATTTGAGAAAATTATTCATAAACGTTTAAAGGATTTTACTGAGGACAACTGTATTATTAAAAATGAGCAATTTGGATTTCGTAGAGAGTACTCTACAGTACATCAAATTAAGAGAATTGAGTCTAATAAACTTGCAAGAAAAAGCACTGGAATAGTTTTCCTCGACATCGAAAAAGCTTTTGATTCGATTTGGCATAATGCCGTAATTTATAAATTAAATCAGTTTGGCTATCCATTGTATAAACAAAAACTAATTAAAAGCTTTCTTGAAAAAAGAACTTTTGTTGTAGCAATAGACAATATTCTATCCTCCACAAGACACCAGCTGGTCTCCCCCAAGGATCTGTGCTGTCTCCTACACTTTATTCGAGATTTTGCAATAACAAGAAACAACACGGCTGCATTTTATGCTGATGACAGTGCGTTTATAAGTTCTGGTAAATTGTACAATGCCATTATAAAAAAAATGCAGTCAAGCGTTGAAAAAAGTACCAAATATTTTGAAAAATGGAAATTAAAAATTAACAATGTGAAAACTCAGGCAATAATATTTCCATTTAATAAATCTCCTAAAAGGGTCCCAAATAGGCCACTAATAATTCATGGCAACGTTATAGAGCTTAGTGATTCTATAAAATATCTGGATATCACATTAGACAAAAAACTAACATTTAAGCAGCATATAGTAAACACCTATAATAGAGCAATGGCAGAGCACTGTTTCCACTTTTAAATAGAAAATCGCACTTAAACGAAAAGAATAAACTACTTTTATATAAATGTTGTATTCGTCCAATATTGTTGTATGGATGTCAAGTATGGTCCACAAAAGCTTGCAAATCAAACATTAAAAAGCTGCAAATAATTCAAAACAAGAATCTTAAAATCATACGCAACTTACGGAAAAGGCATTCCACTGTTCATGTACATGAACATTTTAAACATGAAACATTATATATGGTTATGAGAAATTTGACACTGTCATTCGAAAATCGATGCAGAATGTCTGAGTTTGACATAATTAGAGAATTATTCGAGTAGTTTTTTATTTTTCTCTTCCATTTATGTGAAGATATCATATTAGAACCTACTCCCACTTCTCCTATAAAACTTTTATTTGACGTACATTATTAAGTTTTTTTTTTAAATACTTTTCTCCTTATATTGAGCTATTAGGAATAGTAAAGTTAGATAAAACGTTTTTATTTGTTGCAATACTATTTAATATAAGTAAGATATACATATGAAATAAAATAAAAAAAATAAAAAAAAAATGTATCAGGCAGCTTTCACAAAGATAATGGAATTTCAACCTTGTTTGTTGAAGTTAAATGAAGACGACAATAAATTAAAGGAACAATACGTGGAAAAAGGAAAAGTTGGCGAGAAATGTTTATTTTTATTTTCTCTTCAAGAAATTTAAGCGCTTTTAATAAAATTACAAAGAAAACTAGCAGATTCCAGCACTCGAAATTCGAGCGCAAATTCTAGGAGATTTCTTTTTTCATTAAATAAAGACCCTAAAAGTATGCTAATCAATTATAGCCAATTCACAAATCAACACAAAAACCAAACTCATTTTTATTACAAACACATTAACAAAATTAATAAACACGCACATAGCATTGTATAATTTTATTTATGTGTTAGTAGCAACTTTAAATGCAATTTACTCAAAGTAAGGGAAAAAATTAAAAAATTTATAAATCTGCAAAATGGCTAAAAAAAACTACATTTCAAATAAAATGCCCTTGGTCAAAATTGGGATCAAATGGTAGAACAAAACATCAGTCACAAGAAATCGCCTAGCCTTTTAATATTATAGATATGAAATTGAGTGAAACACAAGTCAGAAATAAAGAAAATTTCGTAATCGTTGCACCAGTGCACTCACACCTCACACCGTTTTTGTCTTACTCTGTTTTTCTGATTGTATTGCGAAATAGATGTTTAACCCGTTGAGCGTTAAATTAAGCTTTTGGTTTGGTAATAAAAATTTAAATGTTCTTAAACTAGTTCTGTCAATAGCAAATATATACTTGAAAATTTAAAAAAAAAACAGCTCTGTAGGTTTGTGAACATGCTAAACTCACAGCACTCCTAGCAAATAGCACTAATAGCAAATATACACTTGCATTTTTAAACTTAACGAAAAAGATTTGTGATTTTGCTAAAAGACACCGATACACTTACATATACCTCACACCGATTTTCCCTTACGCTATTTTTGTGATTGTATTGTGAAATTGAATTTTGCCCCCCCCCCCCTGAGCGCATAAATATTTACACATCAAAAAAAATTTTGATTGAAATTTAATTTCTTGTGTAATTTTGTGATTTGTGATTTTGCTAAAAGACACCGATACACTTACATATACCTCACACCGATTATCCCTTACGCTATTTTTGTGATTGTATTGTGAAATTGAATTTTGCCCCCCCCCTCCCTGAGCGCATAAATGTTTACACATCAAAAAAAATTTTGATTGAAATTTAATTTCTTGTGTAATTTTTTACAATGTCAGTTTCTATCGGGCTTAAAAAACACCCTTTACAACACAACCGAGATTAGGTCTAAAGATGCACCGATTAGCACCAATTTCGAAAAATATATTCATATTTTTGACCTGTACTTTGATTACAAGGCCACACATACGGACGGACGGACGGACGAATGATCATCACTAAATCGATTCAGAAAATGATTGTAAGTGATTTTTTAAGCGCAAAGAATTGCCAAAATGTTCCAAATGATATATTTTAACCCGTTTTCATTCCGTTGGCAACAATTGCCATTGAAAATTACATAATGAAAACCAGGCTTAAGTATGTTTATAAATTAAAAATATACTTAACAATATATAAAAAAAGGAATCCGTTTTTCCCCGAAACGACTTTAAATAATTTTAGAGTGAAATTATTTTAGAATCGGAAAAGAATATGGTGCAAACTAAAAACAATTAAGAAAATAGAAAAGAAAAAGGTATTTTTTCAAATATGGCTTATTAAAAATCGATCCCAGAAATGTTTAAATAGTAAAAACGAATTTTCTTTACAAAGGCACAGAGATTTTGGTAATAAAAAGCCGGTTAAATTTCTTTATTTTCTTCGAAAATAATAAAAAAAATTTTAACCAGAATCGATTGAAACCTAATTATTTAATGTTTTCTTTAGATTTAAGAGTACTTCGTCTATGATTTATCTGTGGCTGTTTTCTTTAAGGTAGTGTTCGTTATGAGCATTGTAAGCAAAAGAAGCAATCCATACCCCAATAACCTTACGCTATGTGGAGTTTTACAAAGAGTTCACCACCAATGATCTCTGTCAAATGCCAGTGTCTTGCCTTCATCCCTGGTGTCTATATCCTTCGCATCTAACTACAAAAATTTGTTTATGAAGGCATTCTCTTAACATTCTAGTAGCATGTCGGAATCACCTCATTTTTTGTGGGCCTTCTTTTCTCACTTTTCTAGTATTTTATTATTGTTGTACTGTTCATTATGCTTCTGCCTGTCATCTATTAGCGCCCACGTTTTACATCGACATGTTAATGATGGTAGGAAAGTTGATCTATAAACTGCAAGTTTAATTTTTGCCGCAACGTCTCGTCTGACAACGAATTTTTGTCCTGTAATGAAAACTCTGTTCTTTAAATTTTTCAGAGGTTTGTCAATTATATCGACTTATAGAATTTGATTTCGCGAATTTACTGTTATTGTCCCTACTGTTATTGTTCCGGTCTTTGACTTGCTTTTTATCGTTTCTTTTCAAACTATGCCTTAAAAGTTTGAGATTAACTTCTCCATTAGTTCAATGAAATCCGCACAAGCGAAAGTAGACAAAATTACTGGCAACATCATTTTATTCTAGTACTCAGTATTTATGACAAACGCGGATGAGTTGATGATCTTCCCAGAGAAGCTGCAATCGTATCTACGATTAACAGTACTAGGAATCTATATAGTATAAAAGAGAAAACTTACACGGAAGAACTTTACAACGGCTAAACCCCTTAAACCTAGTAACGGAGAATTAATAACATCGAAATAAGGCCAGATGGATTTATTGGTGCACCATTACTCTACTATGCTGTCAAATGTAGAAAACTTGCTGTACAATCTTTGTGACTGTGTTAATTACAATGTAAGGAATGATATATCCCTTGAATACAATAGACAACATCTTTCCCAAACTTAAAAAAAACACCACAAATATTTGCTCGCTTCATCAGCAAAATTATTTAAGAGTTTTAGATGAGTAATCAATCATTAACATCCCAAAAATAGGAAATTTATCTCAATGTAGAAATTGGAATGCTATCACACTGACCAACATAGCGAACAAAGTTATAACACGGATTATAAACAAAAAAGTCACAATTGCATTAGATTCCGATCCTCGCAACGAGCAAGCTGGTTTCGGACCGAAAAAATGTGAACAGTCTCCGGATCATAGTAGAACAGACCGTGGCTTGGCGAACCCCTCTAGCCTTCGTAGACCTCGAGAAGGCTTTTGATATCCTCTGACATTCGGCTATTTGGAATACCCTTACTTGTAAAGGCACACCCACTAAGATAATATTTTTAATTAAAGTCCTCTACCTTAATGTAAGCTGTAGGCTGATGCATGAAGGCTGCGTTAGTGATTGGTTTGTCGTAAATACTGGCTGCAATCTACTACCCTTGCTTTTTAACATAGTCTTAGATGATGTTATGAATAGAACAGCCCAAGAAATAAGAGGAAAATCGTGGGGTTTTCATAGAAGACTGGAGTATTAAGCTAGTGACATCTGTCTGATCTCACACAACTACAACGACTTGGTGGCAAAGATCAAAGCAGTACGGAAAGAAGCAGAAAATCCGCTATGAAGAAAAACATAGTAAAGACTAAGATAATGTGTATAAACTCTTTAAACTAAAGAAGATGTTTCGAAATACAGCTACTTAGGCGATGTATTAACAGTAGCGAGTGGTTCCAGTGACGATGTACACAATCACATTAATTTTTGGAAACGATTATATGGCGTCCTAAATCCCATCTGGTGATCTCTTCATAATAACAAGAAAAACCAAGATTAACATTTAAATTCTTGCATTAAATCAGATCTTTTATGTGGATGCGAATCTTGAAATGCAGCCGGTAGAGATATGAACTCGGTATAAGTGTAATCAAATGCAAGGCTGTCGAGCGAGACAAAATAAACAATCATAAATAAAGAAATTCTTAGAAGGAAATGGTGCTGGATGAGACATGCCTTACGAAGGCCACTTAACGATACAAAAAGAAATGCTATTGAATGGAATCCCCAAGATAGCCAACGAAGGGGTAGACTATCACACACATGGCCGCAAAATTAATCTAGAAGCTGTCAGAGTGAAAAAGAGCTGGAAAAATATTAAGGTAAGCAATTAACTTACCGCCTAATCGTTTCACTGAGCCCAAACTAGTTATAGAACTGTTTCTAAAACCGTGTCTGGAACTAATCATCATTGAGTAGATCAAAAATCAAGATATTCCCTATTTTCAAATTTCATAATTTTGGTTAAAGTACCTTTAACTATTTGAAAAATCTTTAACTATATCTTTCACAGTAAAGATTCGACTGATTCACTTCTTACTTTGGCCACAGATCCTTTAACATATATTTTTAAAGGAAGGATGAACCACTAAAAGTTCCAATGATAGAAGATAAGGATTGCGGGAATTTAATGGAACTTGGTAGTACTTTCTTAACACTTGCCAAAGAAATTTTATGAATACAGAATGAAATAAGAAATCATCAATGGTTCTTGAGTTATAGCTGAAAACTAAGCAAACAAGTAACAAGATAAGGCAAAAATATAAAAGGTCATAAAAAAGTTTAGTCTTAGAAGGCCAAAACTATTTGTCAAGGAGAGTCACATTTGGTTCTCTTCTTCGCCAGTAAGACAAAAATTATATAATTAGATAAATATGTTGATCAACAAAGATTCCTATCTGCCAAGAAAAATTCGATGGTCTCAGTAACCAGATGGATTATAGAAGAATTCTTGATATGTGGCTTGAGTTGAAAACTCATTTCAGATGAGTTTTCAACTCCAAAACTATATTGGCATAATGTACTGCGTAGAGTTTTATCAGAAGTACAAATAGGGAAGCTGAAAT
Source organism: Cordilura impudica (assembly GCA_963682025.1). Classification (NCBI taxonomy): domain Eukaryota; kingdom Metazoa; phylum Arthropoda; class Insecta; order Diptera; family Scathophagidae; genus Cordilura; species Cordilura impudica. Next base: position 317,500,696 of record OY821517.1, on the reverse strand, counting down.
TCGTAGTCCAAAGTGCGGACCACCAAAAACTTTTTGACGACTTATATCGGTAATTAGAAAGTTTAACAAATATGCGTAAATTTGAAACTTGCTATTTAAGTTTTGGTTCTGAAAAGGCCTGTCTTAACAATAATGTTGAAGGATCGAAAAAATAATTAACAACCAAAAGCTAATTGAGTTCAGAAAACTGTTATTTTCAATTTAAGAGCCTAAATTCCCACCTAATTCTACAACATCCAAAAAATTATTTAAATTAGCATGGACAACAATTCTTCAAATCTTTATAATCTTTGTAAAAGAATTTGCAATTTATTAAATAATCTAACTTATAATCTCTCCGTACCTGTGCGTGACTGAATGTGACTATCTTAAAATTAATCTTTGGCCATAACAAGTCTATGGACAAAGTTTCAGATCGATTGGATGATGGGAAATGGGGTTCAAATCACTCCCTGACTGTGCGTGACTATTTTAAAAATAATCTTTGGCCACAACAAGTCTATGTACAAAGTTTCAGATCGGTTGGATGAGGGGAAGTGAGGTTTTAATCTGTCCGTGACTGTGCGTGACTATGCGTGACTGTGCGTGACTATGTCAAAGTTAATATTTTTTCACAGCAAGTATATCGACCAAGTTTCAGATCGATCGGATGAGGGGAAATGACATTTAGATTACTCCGTGACTGTGCGTGACTATGCGTGACTGTGCGTGACTACCCCAAAATTAATCTGTAGTCACATCAAGACTATGGGCCAAGTTACAGATCAATTGAATAAGGGGGATGGGGTTGCCCCACGACAGACAGACAGACAGGCAGTGAGTATAAAAAAATACTCATGTGGTTTGGGTATAATGACTTTGTGCTGCTGTTTGTAACTACCAAAAATATTTGACCTAGACCCATCTTTAATTATACCGATCGAATCAGAATCACTATCTGATTCGATTTAACGATGTCCGTCCGTCCGTCCGTCTGTGTGTCCATGTAAAGCTTGTAATCAAACTGCAGGTCGCAAATATGAATACATTTTGACGAAATTTGGTATGTAAGCTTTTATCGGCCATAGGATGAACGCTATTGAAACTGGCGAGAATCGCTCCATGTTCAGACCTAGCCCCCATACAAATGACCCCTATGAAATCGACTTAAATTGCCATAAGATCCAAATTGTCATATAGATCTTACTAAAATTGGGTTTGTATGCGTTCGTTAAATCTGTTAATGAGTGGTCCAAAAATGATCCCTTTGGCCCCATATAGAGCTGCTTCCCGATCTTCACTTAAATCTATCAAAAAACAAAAATATTGCACTGATTCTCCTCAAATTTTGTTTTTATATATTTTTGCAAAATACAAGAGACTTTACCAAACATAGTCAGGATCGGTCCATTTTTGGGCCTAGTCCCCATATAGATATAGCATCCGATATGAACTTTTTCATATCTGCAGACAAAAAAATTTATAAAAATCCCACTCAAATTTGGTTTATGCTTATTTTTTATGTCCAGTTAGTTGGGCCTATAGGGTAGGGTCTCTACACGCATGGTATAGGGTATCCTATAGTTGGTCTAGACCGACTATAATTTTCTTACTTGTTTTTGTATTATGTTTTTTTATGGTTTTTTTGTTTATCGACAAAATTAAAATATCTCTGAAGATGACTAGCGATATAACGAATATAGATACATTGAATTTTCCGTACTTCGTTCACTGTAAGTTATGTAATATGTATTAGATATGGACTAAAGATTAGATTTGCGCCCTAAGAAAATAAACACGATTTTAGTGGAACACGAACAGGTATAAGGAAAGTTTCATTAAATTCTAATGATCTTAACTGCACAAATAATATACAATTCTGTTGAAAACTAATAGAAATAGTTTTATTTTTTTAACAACAAAACTTTTACTTTCATTCAAATTTAGCGCTTCTTGGGATACTGTTTTGCACTTTTTGCTTGGATAAACTTGGCATTGCTGCTGCCAACTTGCATAAAACGATTGACATTTCCTGTTTGATTATATCTTTTCTTTTAAAATATCGTTAACAAAACCAACAAAAAAAAAAAAAAAAAAAAATTGCCAAATATAAGTGGTTTTCTTAACTAACTAACGAATTTTAGTTTTATCACAATTGTCGCAATATTTTTTTTTTTTTTGCAATTGTGGCCTTAAAAAATGTTAGTTAAACAAACATTGAAAAGATTAAAACCTCTAGGGAAAATAAACCAAACATTGGCTTTTTTCTGAAATTAAAGCATTGAACTTGAATTATAAAACACAAATATTTAACAACTTATTGCAAAACAAAATAATGTTTATAAACAAAACCTGATTAACTAAATTTGTGGTTAAACAGCTGTTAAATATTAACTAAAAAAAAAATCTCAACTGATAACGGCCGAAACTCTTGTTACAAGTACATACTGCCCAATAACAACATAAACTTTTACTCACTAAAAGACGGACAGACATATTTATGCGCATAATAAATAAATTCTACCAAAATAAAAAAGAAATGAACATAAATATTTTGAAAACGAAATAAAGTATTATGATTTAGTGGCCAATGAGAAAATGTGGTTAAATGAGTGTGCCAAAGAACTAATAAACAAATAAACAAACACATGTTGTAGAACACAAAAAAAAAACCAAAAAAAAAATATATAATTGAGCAAATGATCGTTCATATACATGAATATATATGATTATAACAAGGGGGGCCCCACTGATTGTAGTTACAAAGCCAACCCAAAAACCAGGTTGTTGCCATTCACTAAAATCATATGTTTTAAAATTTACCAATTTTTTTTTTATGAATTTTAGCCGAATTACCTACCAACTGGCTTGCTTGGATTTTTTTTAGCTGCTGCTTGCTGGTCAACAAATTTAAATTGCTAAATTTTTACCATATAAACCATAAAGTAACAGGTTTATAAAGTAAAGAGCAAAAAAAAATTAATAACAAATATTTGAAACTCATGTTTGACATTGTTAACAGTTACCGCTAAAAAATTCTTACATTATACATTGTAAATCTCTGAATATTTTGTGAGATGATATCATATTTGTGCTACTCCCTCCTCCTGTGTAACTTTGACATGTGTTTGTTTACAAACACTCTTACCATCTCGTAATTAAACTAACTGACTTTCTTTACAGACATTTCAAGCTCATTAGAACTTTCAGATTTTACTTTCATGTAACCGCTTTAAGTAATGACTGCAACTCCTCTTGTACGAGAACTGAAAGTTTGCCGCCAAAACCAAAAATAATTAACATGTTAATTACTACTTTAAACATAAAGATATTTTGCTGAAATGTTAACACCTTGAAAATGCATTTTCCTTTATTCTTAAATCTTACACGCAGAAAACAGATTTATTGTGGCTACCGAACTTATTGCCAGCCAAGTTAAGATTATTAACAAATTTCGAGTTGATTATTGTCACAATTCTGTTTTCGTAACAGAATATATATTTTATTGTAATAGCAAATGGTTAAGTGCTATAAAATTTCTGTTAATACAGTCAAAAATACACTTGTTAAATTTTACAACCATTCGGTTGGCAAATTTTTTTTTCTGTGTATCAGTCACGTTCTTCTTTTAATGAAGATATTGTTCCTTTTGCTAAATGAATCTTTGTGTTAATATCGCTTTTGAGATGTAGTTCTATATTGTAATTAAAATCTTATAAATTATGCATTCATTCATGGTGTTATTTATTTACCAGCTTTATTTTATTTTTAAATTATGACCCAATTATGTCAGGGCAAATTTTTGGGTCTTGTCAATCAATATTAATCGTTATTTTATTCATGATCAATGTCATGCTTCATATTGTAGAAATAAAATTAATTATTTTTCAATAGTGCGGGGTAGATATGAAGAAAGCATGTTGTATGTCAAAAATCATAACTACACTGTTTTCTTAATCAGACCAATTTCTGGCATTGAGCCTTCATCAGTGATTATATTAACCACTAGTATGCCCTGTCGTTTTTCGGTACGACTTACCGAGACTTATTGGCACGTATGTTTTCATAATCAATTTCTCTTAACAAAGTTTGAATTTTACATTAAAAAGATTTTATTTAATTTATTTAAAAGTTTTTTTTTTCAATACTTGCTGATATACAGCATTTTTTATTTTTTTGAAGTTTCGGGGCACTGTAGCTGAAATTTTGATTTCATTGGCCAAAAGTCCAATTTTTTTTTGTCACCGATTTTTAAAATTTTTAAGCCATTTTTTAGCTAATATATCCAAATTAGTCTAGCAAAAAATTAGGTTAAACTATAATCAGTTGAGATTTTTAGGTACTCAAGAGATAAGTTAAGTCACTTTAATTTTAGTTATTAAATTTAAATTTAAGATCTTATTCGGCCTTAAAAGAAAAACAAACTTACTTTTGAAGCTTTAAGGGATCTCTTATTTCTTTTAGGTACTAGAGTTTTAAATAAGTAAATTTGATGATTAATAAAAATTATCTATTTTATTGTCTTAAATAATAAGCCATATGATTTCACGACTTAAGTCGACATATTACGTCTCCTAAGTATAAAACTAAAAATATTTTCTTACAAACGAACGTTTTTTTAAAATAGTGCCTTTTGTAAAAAGAATATTTTCATAAAAAAGTACCTTATCTTAAAAACAATAATTTTCCTAAAAATTACATTTTCTTAATAAGTACATTTTGTTAAAAAATTACTTTTTATTAGAAAGAAAGTTTCTGAAAGAGAAATATTTCCTTAAAAAGTTAAATTTTTTAAAAGAACCCTTTAAGTTAAAAAAGTGAATTTTCTTTCAAAATTATCTTTTCTCAAAAAGTAGTCTCTCTTAAACTAGTAACCATTCCTAAGGAAATTCTTCCGAAAAAGAACTTTTTCTAAAAAAAAAAACCTTTCCTCAAATTTGGTTTTCATAAAAAATACATTTTCTAAAAAAAACTACTTCAAAAGTACATTTTGTAAAAAAAATTGCATTATCATAAAAAAGTACCTTTTATTAAAAAGTATTTTTTTAAAAAAAAGTCTGTTTTTTAAAATGAAAATTTTCTTAAAAGGAAACTTTTCTTAAAAAAGTACATTATTTTTATAAAACACTTTTCCTCCAAAAAAAAAAAAAATGCCTATTGTCAAAAAATTACATTTTCTTAAAAAAGAAAATAATCTTAAACAAGTACCTTTTGTTACAAAAAAAAGTTTATATACCGTCCTTTAAAAAGTAGTTTTTCTTAAAAAAAGTAAATATGATTTAAATATAATCATTTTTTAAAAAAAGTATATTTTCTTAAAAAAGTACATTTTGTTACAAAAATAAAATTTCTTAAAAAGGTACATTATCCTAAAAAGTACATTTTATTAAAGAAAACTTTTTCTTAAAAAGAAGTTTTTCTTAAAAAAGTAGATTTTCATGAAAAAGTACATTTTCGTAAAGAGTACCTTCCCTTAAAATATGTAAATTTACTTAAAATATTACCATTTCTTATAAATGTTATTTTTCTTTTAATATTATCGTTTTTAAGAAGGTCCCTTTTCTTAAAAAAGTACAGTTACTGTAAAAACTACCTTTTCTCAAACAGTACCTTTTTTAAAAATGGCCTTTATAATTAACTAGATGTAACCCGGTGTGCTTCGCTACACCCTCCCCCTCCCCCGCCCATCCGAATTGTTATGAAAAGTCTCACGCAAAGGCCCAAGGCTCTCACTAACACAGTTATTCAGATATATCACATTTAATATTAAGTTTGTAAAGGGTGCCATGCGCATTTGTCCAATCCCGCCCATTTTTTTGTCTACTACTCACGTTAATAAAAGATAACCTGAGATAAATTTTCAAAGCTCTCTCTATCATAGTACTTAATATATATGATATTAAAAATTTACTTTGTGTGGGAGGTGTCACGCCCACTAAAAATATTTAAAAAAAAAAATACAGCCTGTAGCACTTCCGATATTCGCAGTAAGAATCAGTTAAAATTTCAGGAAGATCAGACAAGTCGTTACGGAGATTACCTCCTACAAAAAAACAAACACATTACCTCTTTATTATGCTAAGTATAGATCATTAATATAGATTCATTTATTTTGATACTTGCTGATATAAAATGTTTTTTGTTTTTTTTAATTCGGTACAACAATTATCAGATTTTTCGGCGTTCCTGCCCTGGAGGTACATGTAGCTGCCCATGAGAACATGGATTTTCCAAATTAGATCTGGCACCACTCAACTATTGGCTTTGAACTTAAAATATCACTTGGCAATTTTTATTTTTTAGCGATTTTTTATTTTGCCCATTTTTGATTTTGAAGATTTTTGTTTTTGGGCGATTTTTATTTTTCGCGATTTTTGGGTTTGGCGATTTTTGATTTTGACGATATATTTTTCAGGACAAATCACATTGATAACTAATTTACTTGTCAAAAGACTGTCGCTTTCGTAGTACATCATATTTTTGATGTAGGAGGTGCCACGCCCACTTATCCCATCCCGCCCAATTTTTATTGGACTACTCACATTAATATCTGATGGACTCGTGCAAAATGTCGAGCCTTTCCCAATTATATGATATTAGATATCTACTTTACATGGGCGGTGCTACGCCCACTGCTTCGATCACGCCCATTTTTTTGTTCGACTAATCACACAAAGAACCTATGGGCTCACGCAAAGCCACAAAGCTCTCTCTTTTACAGTACTCCAAATATATGACATTAAATAGTTACTTTGCATGGGGAGTTCCACGCCCATTGTTGTGAACCCGCCAATTTTTTATCTGACTACTAATATTAAGATCTGATGGTGTCTTGCAAAGTGCCAAAGCTTCCCTCTTTTAGTACACCAGTTATATGATATCATATATTTACTTTGTACGGGCGGTGCCACGCCCACTGTTCCGATCACGCCCATTTGTTGTCTATCTAATCATATGAATAACTTATGGGTTTACACAAAGTCTCAATACTCTCACTATAACAGTACTCCAGATATATGGCATTATATATTTTATTTGTATGGCAGGTACCACGCCTATTGGTCCGATACTGCCCATTTTTTGTCCGACTGCTCACATTAATAATAGGTGACATCAGACAAATTTGAAAAACTCTCTCTATCATAGTACTCGAGATATATAACATTGAATTAGTACTTGTATGGGAGGTACCACGCCCATTTCTCCGATCCGGCCCATTTCCGGCGTGGCTACTAATATTAACAATAGGTGACCTCACACAAATTTGCAAAGCTCTCCCTATCATAATACTCCATATATGTATATGATATTAAAAATCTACTTTGTGTGGGAGGTGCCACGCCCATTAAAAATATTAAAAAGCCTATAGCACTTCCCATATCCGCAGTAAGACTCTGTGAAAATTTCAGGAAGATCAGATGTCTAGTTACGGAGATTACCCCCTACAAACAAACAAACAAACAAACACACATTACCTCTTTATTATATTAGTATAGATAAGTAAAATTCAAAAATTTTGGGAACACTTTACCAAAAAAACGAAAAACCATAGTTTTCCTATATTTTTATCTGAAATTTGAATATAAATATCTCAAAAACTGTTAACGTTATCAAAATGATTTTTTGATGTATTTTAGATAATTTCAATGCCGTTCTGAATCAATAAACAAAATGTAAAAATAACTAATGTTTATATGTTTTTTATGTTAACAAAAAAAAATCGTATGAAAATTTGACTTTTTTCACCATTTAAGCCCTCCTGACCAAGTTTATGTAACGGCGGTGAATTTTATTACGGCAAATAAATAAAAATATTGGGAGCTTTAATACTGCGGTGAAATATTTTAAGAAATCGAGCGGATATTTTTGTATTAACTTTTAAAACTTAGTTTTTTTTTTAAATTGCCCAATTTCGTCCAATGCTGGACGTAGGGTGCATGTCCAAAAATATTAAAAATTTCGCTTACAACCATTCTTGAAGCATATTCTTTATTAATATGTAGAAAAATATATACATGTTTTACCAAGGTTGTGAGAAAAAAGTGAAAGAATGAAGAGTATTTTTTGGCAAAAATTTTCAATTTTTAGAACCTGATTCAAAAAGTCAACTTTAAGATTTTGTGCTCACTAAACGGTTTGAAATAATTCAAAAAATACTTCAACGCATTTTTTTTTAAAAGTACTGGCTAGGCCACATATTTTTAGATTTTTTTTTTTGTCTATTTTAATAAAAATGTTATTTGCGAAAAACCAAGAAAGAATTTGGTGAAAAGTTCAAATGTTGATTTTTAAAATCAATTATTTTTTAAACCATAAGCGATAACTAGGTAGTATAAGCATGGTTTTTGTTAATAATTTAATGGTTATTGGAAAAATTGAAAAAACGTAAAAAGCACTTCATATTTATAAAAGTTATAAGCTTTGAAAGCATTTTCCACCTCGAGGTGGTCGACTTTGGCACCCTGTAGCTCACCCTGTGTTACAACAGGGTATCTCAAAAATAAATACTTTGAAAGCCTATATCCTTGACTACAATCGCCTAGAATATACTATTCCAATCCAACCAATAGTTTAGAAGTTCCAGACTTATTACCACTTTTTTTTGGTTTTGAACCACTGTGCCTCGGTGGATGATATCAAGATTCGACGAAGCCGAATTTAACTCTTTTTGTTTCTAATATAATTTTTGTTAAATTTCTTTATCCTCTATTTTGCAAAATTTTTGGGAAAAAATTATTTCTTTTATATCATGATTCTCCCTAAATCTAGTCCTTTTCTGCTATTTAGCTTAGTTACCGAAAAAAAAGTCATTATAAATAACCATCACATATTCGTCATCTTACCAGCTGAACCGATTCTGAACTTGAAGTTCTTTTTGCTTTAACTGGCCAAGGTTTTCGCAATAAATAATTCATTATAAATTAATTATATAGAAAAAAACAATTACTGTGACAAAAAATGGGTGCCCCTATTTTGTACATTTACCTGCTAAATTAAAGTTATTTTTTGTAGTGCCTTGAAATATTTTTGTTTTCAAAATTTTAATGGCCGTCAATCTGATTTTATTACCTGTTTTGAATGAATAAATTTTTATTTTGTTTATTTTAAAAGCCGTAAAATTAAAAAAATAATAATATTTGTATTCTATTTCCGCTTTCGTTTTAGCAATACTGCAGCGTTCTACAGTAGAGGTGGGGCGTATTAAAATACAAGGTGTTGCCACTTGTTTATATTTATGCATGGATCCATGTGGTGCTGTTTATGGATCGGTAAGTAAAAATATTTTATTTACTTTTATATATAAAGTTAGAATAAAAAGCTTTTTAATGCCACTTTTCTTAAGCAATGTAAATATTGATTTTTAAAACTAATTTAGCTCTTATCGGAAAACTATAAAATTTACTTTTACGGCTTTTTATTACCCTCAAAAATCAAAAAACTAAAACTTAAATATTCTTATTTATTTTTTTATTTTTGCTTTATAACTTCAAAAGAAACTTTTGAAATGTTTATCAATAACACACTGATATTAGTTTTGAATAATTAAAATTATTGGAAATTTAAGCCACAACTTAATTAAAAATCAATTTTATCTCAATTTTTATTTTTTTTCGTTTGTTTATGTTTAAACAAATTGAAACAAGCTGATATTGAAATTTAAAAACTCAAAAAAGGGGCGCCAGGCCTTTAAAGAAATAATTTGATGCACAATCGAATTTAGTATTAAGTATCAGTGAATAGAATGGAACAGGTCTTAGTAACATGGAACATGCTTACAGCACTAATATGAAAATTATCAGTTAAAACCATATACAAACAAAAAAAACAAACAAGCTACGGAAAGGAGTTTACCAAATTTAACCACAATAAGTATAAATATTTTCAACGTGTGTCATAAAATAAAAAGAAAAAAATTTCCAAAAGAAAAAAAAATTAATTTGAAACAATTTTGACGCCTGTCTGGGTTTGTTGGTCTTAATTTCTTCAAAAGCGCTATCACATCGTCAGGACAATAGTGATAATGATGGAATAGTCATAAAAAACCAAACCAACACAAAATTAATTATATATTGTTTATTTTTTTGTTGTTTTTTTTTTTTTTTTTCGTTGAATGTCTTCTAAGATAATTGTTGAGTACGAGTTTTAAATTCAAATTTGTTGTTCTTTACAAGTGAGTTGTGTGTGGTATTGATTATTGATAAAAGGTTCTTTATTTCAAATCCATGGGCGGTCTGTTTCTTTGTAAGGAGTTTTTCAAATCAAAGTAGTAGTTATAATAAATAAAAAGTTATGAAATAAATATGAATATTGATTATTAATTTTAAATATTTTAGTATTTTTTTTAAGCTTAAAATATCGTTTTTTTAATACAATCAAAATTTATATTTTAAGCAAAAATTTTAGGCGAAAAATTTAATCAACAACAAGTTAAAAAGTTTTGGTGTGTATCAATTTTCAGTAACTTGGCGATATGCTGCAATTCAACCAATTTGTGTAAACAAAATTCGTGAAAGAATTTTATCTAAAAACTTCTGTAATATATACCTTCATGAAATTTTTTTGCAATTTTTTCACCAATAACTTCATTGTTAAATCTTAAAATATTTCTGGTAAAGCTTTTTTGATCAATTGTTAAAAAAAATTAAAACTTAACTTTTATACCCTATACCACCATGTGGTTTGGGTATAATGACTTTGTGCTGCTGTCTGTTCAGACCTAGCCCCCATACAAATGACCCCTATGAAATCAACATAAATTGCCATAAGATACAAATTGTCATATAGATCTTACTCAAATTGGGTTTGTATGCATTTATTACATCCATTAATGCGTAGTCTAAAAATGATCCCTGGGACAACTCTTAGTCATAGGCCCCATATAGAGCTGCTTCCCGATCTTCACTTAAATCTATCAAAAAACAAAAATATTGCACTGATTCTTCTCAAATTTTGTTTGTATATATTTTTGCAGAATACAAGAGACTTTACCAAACATAGTCAGAATCGTTCCATTTTTGAGCCTAGTCCCCATATAGACATTGCATCCGATATGAAATTTTTCATATCTGCAGCCAAAAAAATTAATAAAAATCCCACTCAAATTTGGTTTATGCTTATTTTCTATATCCAGTTAGTTGGGCCTAAAAGATAGGGTCTCTAAACGCATGGTATAGGGTATCATATAGTCGGATTCGATCGACTATAATTTTCTTACTTGTTTATATTTTAAATTGCGTTTAACTTTAATTTCATTTATGCTTAATTTTTTAACAAACATTTGTGAAAAGTTGTATCTAAACATTTGTTTAAAAATAACCTAAATATTTTTACACCCTCCACGCCATTATGTAGAGGGTATATATGAGTTTGTCATTACGCTCGTAACATTTCGAAATAAATTCCAGATCCATATATCAAGAGAAATTGATTAAACCATGATAACAAAGCTAGACTTTTTGGTTTAATATTGTATCGTTTACTAGCATACTGATTGAGTAGCTATTTAAAATCATCAAAATTGGTCCAGCGGGTCACGAATGAAAATATGAAATGAAATATGAAAAAACTCTTGAAAAAAATTATATTATTTGTCTGATTAGGATGTGTATACTGCACGTGTCATTGAATATAAAAAAATATATTTTTCTAAAAAGGTATCTTTCCTAAAAAAGTACTTTTTCTCAAGTAAATTTATTTAAAAAACTATTTTTTATATAAAGTACCCTTTGTTCGGGACACAGTAACTAAAATAGACATTATTATACAAAAGTTCCTTTTTTAAAAAAAGAACACCCTCTTTTTTAAAAATAGCGTTTTTTAAAAATACCCTTTTCTTAAATAGTATCGTTTTTTAAAAAGGTACCCTTTTTTTAATAAGTACCGCTTTCTTAAAAAGTACCCTTTTTAAGTATAATTTTTTTAAAATGCCCTTGTTTTAATAAGTATCCTTTTTTTAAATTACCCTATTTTAAAAAGTGCCCTTTTTTTAAAAATGTACACTTTTTTGAGAGTACCCTTTCCTTAAAAAGTCTACTTTTTAAAGAACCTCTTTTTAAAAAAGTACTCTTTTTTAAAGATACCCTTTGCAAAGTGCCATTATTTTTTAAAGTATCCTTTTTAAAAAGAGTATCCCTTTTTAAAAAAGTAACTATTTTTTTAAGTATCCTTTTGTTCGGGACACAGTAAAATAGACTTTATTATACAAACGTACCTTCTTTAAAAAAAGAACACCTTCTTTTTTTAAAAATAGCGTTTTTTTAAAAGTACCCTTTTCTTAAATAGTATCGTTTTTTAAAAAGGTACCATTTTTTTAATAATTAATAAAAGAGTACCCCTTTTTAAAAAAGCAACTATTTTTTTTAAGTATCCTTTTCAAAAAACTCTATTGTTTAAAAAAGTACCGTTTTTTTAAAGTACCCTTTTGTAAAAAAAGTACCCCTTTTTTAAAGTATACTTTTTTAAATACCCTTTTTTGAAAATGCACTTTTTAAAATATCTTTTTTTTAAGTACCCATTTTTAAAAAAAGTATATTTTTTTAAAATATGTAGTTTTTTTAAATATGCAACTTTTCTTAAAAAATTACCTATTCTTAAATATTTACTTTTCTTAAAAAGTACCTTTTTTAAAAGCACTTTTTCTTTAAAAATACACTTTTTAAAAATTTTTATTAAAATTAAATATTTATGGAATATTTATGTTATTTTTAAGTAACATATCTTGTCAGTCAAGAATCTATTCATCAGTTGTATCTAGGGAAATCGGAAATGTTATTCACCATAATACAAAACAGTTGCGTGAGTGATTATCATCACCCAGCTCAAACATCTCGAACCAGAAACCAGAATTTGGACTGTAGGTACGGCTGTCGGCTTAAAGATCCACTAAGAAGGGATTTTTGGAAATTCGTACATTAAGGGGGTAAAATTGGCCAAAAAGGGGGAAATGGCAACAAATGAATCCAGCAATATGAAATTGGGTGTGTAGATTCCATACAAGAAACAAACACTGGCTCAGGATTTTTTTTTTTTTTAATTCAGCCATTTAAGTAGAAAAACGGCAAAAAAGTTAAAATGGTAACTTTTTACATCTTCTTAATATATTAATCCATATATATGAATTGTGGACTCCAGACTGCATCGAAGACGTGAGCATCAGCCAATAATGAATTTATTGCCAATTCTAACGTCTAGGGGAGGATAAACGGTCCAAAAGAGGAAAAATTCTACATAAGGGGGGTAAAAACGACCCAAAAGTGTAAATTGGTACCTTTTGCTATCTTCTTTACAAAGTCGTTAAGGAATATGAAATTTGTAGATTCCACCAGAGACACAAGCATCGGTAAAGAATAAATTTTTTTTTTAATTCGAGCGTTTAGGGGGTAAAAGGACAAAAAAGGGCAATTGGTACTTTTCAACTAGTAAATTTTCATTAGAAAGAACATTTTCTTAAAAAAAAGTAAGAAAATTGTAATTAGTCTAGACTCTAGACCGATACACTATACCATGCGTTTAAAGAATTGGCCTTAGGTCCAACTAATTGGGTTTGGAAAACAAGCCTAAACCAAATCTGAGTGGAATTTTTATTTTTTTTTTTTTGCTTGCAGATGTGAAAAAGTTCATATCGGATGCTATATTTATATGGGGCTAGGTCGAAAAAGAGACGATCCTGACCATATTTGGTAAAGACACTTATTTTTTGCAAAAAAAAAAAGAAAAACAAGTAACAAAATTATAGTCGGTCTAGCCCGACTATACGATACCCTATACCATAGTTAAGAGACCCTATATCTTCTGTCCAACTAATTGGATATAGCAAATAAACCAAATTTGAGCATTTTTATTTAATTTTTTTCGCTGCAGATATGAAAAAGTGCATATCGGATACTATATTTATATGGGGACTAGGTCGAAAAATAGACCGATCCTGACCATATTTGGTATAGTCACTTATACTTTGAAAAAATATATACAAACCAAATTTGAGAAAAATCAGTGGAATATTTTTGTTTTTTTGATAGATTAAAGTGAAGATCGGGAAGCAGCTCTATATGGGGCCTATAACTAAGAACTGTCCAATAGGGATTGAACAAGTTCCACGGGAGGGGTGGCTTGAATCGAGCAGAAATTCGCACGTACGACCGATAATTTCTGGAACCTTTATGGAGACACTTTTAGGAACCTGTTTAAACAATTACAATTTCTCGTGAAACAGAAAGTGTAATTGTTTTTAAATAAATAAAATGAGATAGTGTAAATGGGGTTTTTACAATTCAATTTATTTTGGGATTATAAAATAAATAATACACAAGAGTCGAATATGTATATTTATACATACAACAGACAAGGGATGTATGTTGTTACGCTCGCTCACCTTTATGGGTTGAAAGTTGTAGAGAAAGTGATTGTGGCGATTATTTTGTCATATATCCAAGCCTTATGATATTGTAATGTGAGCTTACGATATATTTTAGATAAATTTAAGATAATTCACAATAGTTACTTAATCGTTACAATCATGCATAGTCATGGGGTTAGAAGTGATCTAATTAGAAATTTTAATAAATACAAATTCAGTTAATTCATGTTGGTTAAGAATATATATATATATATAAAAAAAAAGTTTTAGTGTCTAAATTAATGAATTTAGACAGGGATTCTTTTTGGACTACTGATTAGTGGATACAATAAACACATACAAGCCCAATTTTACTAAGATCTATATGATAATTTGGATCTTATGGCAATTTATGTCGATTTCATAGGGGTCATTTGTATGGGGAGTAGGTCTGAACATAGACCGATTTTCACCAATTTCAACAGCATTCATGCCATGGCTGATGAAAGCTTATATACTAAATTTTATCAAAATATATTCATATTTGCGACCTGTAGTTTGATTACAAGGTTTACATGGACAGACGGACGGACGGACGGACATGGCAATTTCGACTTAAAAAGTAATTCTGAGTCGATCGGTATAATTAAAGATGGGTCTAGGCCGAATATTTTTGGTTGTTACAAACAGCAGCACAAAGTCATTATACCCAAACCACATAGTGGTATAGGGTATAACTATGTGCTCGAACTGTTGCCCGACGGGCAATTGAGGGTGATCTTGGTTGTTATCGTCCTGTGAGGAAACCACTGATATTAGATTAAAATCGTCTAGCTAGCATTAATCTTGCTATAAAAAAAAAACGCTTAAACTGGAATTAGAATATTGTTGGCTAAAAGTGTTGGCGAAAAAATTAAATATTCAAACGGTAATAAAATAAGCCTATACCCACACAGGACTTAACGCTTTAAGGGTTTTAATATAATAACCAAATACAATCGTTCGGTATAAGAATCATGCACCCCCAAGAACAATGTTATTGTATAGTAAAGATTTCCATTGTTTTGTGAACAGCGTAAAGTTAACACTTTAAGTTTTGTTATTTTTTCTGAATTTATGTTAATAGTTCTTCTCTGTTAAATAAAAAAAATACAAATGTTTAAATTAATAAAAGAGTTTTTAATTTTATGACAAAATTTTTTGTTGTCGTCAAAAATATATTTTGTTAAAAGTTTCCATCGTATTGTCACTCACACTATATTTCTTATTGTTTTTAAATTTATTAAGGTTTAAAGAATTAATATAATAAAGGGTTTTTCAACAGGGACGCTACAAAAGTAGAAAGACAGGGACAGCAAACGACGTCATATTTCTTGCCGCTCTTTTGACATTTCTCTTCAGTAAGGTTTGCCATTTCATGATAGAAAGATATACGAGCCAACAACGTGTCGAAATTATTAAAATTTACTACCGAAATTCGGAGTCAGTGGCCTCAACGTTAAGAGCGCTACGTAAAATTTATGGTCGTCATAATCGTCCTAGCAGATCAACAATTGAGCGTCTAGTGGAAAAATTTGAATCCACAGGCACAGTACAAAATGTTCCCGAGCCAGTGAGACAAAGAAGTGCCCGTAGTGTCGAGAATATTCCTGCCACTGAGGCTTCAGTTGAAGAAAGCCCAAATGTGTCTCTCATACGTCGTTCTCAAGCGTTGAGCATCTCTGTGATCTTGGCCTACATCCTTACAAGATCAAATTGACGCAACAACTGAAGCCACTTGACCACCAGAAGCGTCGTATATTCGTGAATTGGGCTGACCAACAACTTGAAAATGATTCGGATTTTCATCGAACAAAATATACATTATTGGTCAGACAGCAATCCACACGTACTCCATGAGTCGTCATTGCGTCCCGAAAAAATTACGGTTTGATGCGGTTTGTGGGCCGGCGGCGTCATTGGGCCGTACTTCTTCCGTGATGATCAAGACCGGCACGTTACTGGGAATCGCTACCGTTCAATGATAAGCGAATATTTTTGGTCCCAATTGGATGATATGGACTTGGAGGACATGTGGTTCCAACAGGACGGCGCCACAAGCCACACAGCGAATGTCACAATCAATTTATTGGAAACCAAGTTTGGAGAACGTGTTATCTCACGAAATGGTCCAGTTGATTGGCCGCCTCGGTCGTGCGGTTTGACGCCGTTGGACTATTTCCTGTGGGGCTGCGTCAAGTCCATGGTCTATGCCAACAAGCCAGCGACGATTGATGAACTTCGTACGAATATCGAACGTGAAATTGCAGCAGTATCGGCCGATTTATGCTTGAAAACCGTCGAAAATTGGGTTCAACGTCTGGACTTCTGCAAGCGTGCCCGTGGTGGCCATGCAAAAGAGGTCGATTTCCATACATAATGGCATCGAACGTACTTTCACAGGTATACAGAATTTCATTGATATCCAAAACCGTTTTTGTTTTATTTAAAAAAACTTTTCTAGCGCTCTTATTGAAAAACCCTTTAATTCCGCTAACAACGTAGCGGATATAATGCTAGTTAATCATAACTGAGAGCAAAGACTGTTAAAAATAGTGTAACTTTCTTTGTTTTAATAACAGCTTATTGCTATTTTAGTTTACACAAACTTCTAATCTTGCTAGAATTTCTGATAGAATTACGTACCAATAAAATCCGTATAATCTATTTCAAAAATTACATATAACGCCCTTTTAGCTAGAGATTTTTTTCTGTAATATAATTCTTAGTTACACTTGTGAATCGAAATAAAAACGCTTGTTTTGCATTTTCAAATTGGTACAATATTTCCATGCACTGTCGTGATATTATTAGTGATATAATCAGTTATTTGATGGATAACTTATAAATCAGATTTAATAAAATTTCAATATTTTAATGCAAAATTTTCATAAAATTGGTTATTAACATTATAAGGCCCGGAAATAACAATAAAATGGAAATAAAAATTCTTTGGAAAACTTTTGTAATTTTTGATAATGGAACCCCGGTTTGTTTATATACATCATTAGTTTCCCTTAATCGTTTTAATAATTATTTCTGTTACACATTTATGTTTTTTGTTTTTTTTTTTGTGAAATAGGTTAGTTAAAAAAGACTTTAATATATATAAATTCATCTTAGCATGTTAAGAAGAAAATTTTTTAAAAAATTAGTTCAACTTTTTTATACCATCCACACCGCTGTGCAGAGGGTAATCCAGTTGTAACGCATCGAAAAATGAATTAGCGACCCCATAAAGTTTATATATTGTTGATCCTTATAACAACTCGTCTGTCGGTCCGTCCGTATGTCTGCCCCGAAATAAATAAATAAATAATTTTCCTGGAAAAACTTAGAATAAAATTGTTTGCAATACTTTGAGCAGATTGGTATTTAAATCGAATAAATTTAGTATTATTGTGCCAAGATATGGCCTAGAATATGAAGACACCTCTAAAAACAAATGCTAAAAATTCGCTGTGTTTGTTGTAATATATTATATATTATATCCTGTGCTTCCTATTGGGAACAAAGGGCCACAACGAATTTATTCCATTCGGTCCGGTTGGATGATATTCTCTTCACTTCTCCCCAGCTTTGATCAGTAGATATGACTTCTATATTCAGTTGACGGCTCCATGTGTGAGACGGTCTGCCTACTCTTCTCGTCCTGCCATGTGGGTTCCACTCAATGGCGATTTTACCAACGTCGCCTGGAGGCCTGCGCAGCGTGTGACCAATCCAACGCCATTTGCCATTCATTATTTCAATATGGATTGCCCGCTGGTTTGTTTGTCTCCAAATTTCTGCATTGGATATGGTGTTAGCCCAAAAAACTTTTAGTATTGTTTTTATTCACGGTGTTGCAGCGCATTACTTTACTCTTGCCAATGTTTAGTTTCAGGCCAGCTTTTGCTGCCTCTGTTTCCAGGCACTTTAGCTTCGACTTCATGCTTTCATAGCTGTGGAAAAGTAGGCAGATATCGTCTGCGTACTCTAGACTCTCAAGTTATTGGTTGAGACGTCAGCTGATACCCCTATTTACTCTGGTAGCATTGCGAACTATAACATCTAGAACGATGTTTAAGAGCAAGGGTGATGACTGGCGGACGCCAGTCACGAGGTCAAAATTTCTGCTCAAAGCGTTATTGTGGACAACACGACATTTTACATTACAGTATAAAGATTGGGTAAGGCTAATGATTTTGGGGGAACCCCTTTGCAAGCAAGAGCGCCCCATATAGCGTTTTGAGCTAGTGTATCGGAAGCTTTCTCAAAGTCGATAAATACCAGGTAAAGCGGCGAGCGAAGTTCTGTGGATTGTTCTAAAATTATCCGTAGACTATTGATGTGGTCTACACAAGACTTTTGGGGCCGGAAGCCAGCTTGTTCGGGTCTAAGATCCCCAAGAACAGTGTCGGATATTCCCTTGTTTATTATCAGAGCTATTACTTTATTAACTCAACTAAGGATGGTGATGCCCCTCCAGTTTCTACATTCCGACAGGTCACCTTTTTGGGGATGTTGACTATAAGACCTTCTTTTAAATGCGGGTCAAGTTCGTACGTACGCCAGAAATTTTGTATTGGGGGAAGCAATATGTTGGCTGTGATATGAGAGTCGGCTTTAAGCATATCGGGCGATATATTGTCGGTTCCAGGAGCCTTATTTGATTTCAAGGAATTTATTGCCGCGATAACTTCTGCTACGGCTGGGCATTCTACGGAGATATCTTGCCTTACTACATGAGAATCGCAGGCACATATATTTTGGTAGTTGGAAGTTGTCGAGGAAAGCATATTGGAGTAATACTGTTTCCAAATTTCCATCTGATCTTTCGCCGACGTTGCTAGATCTCCTTCGGCATTTTTGAGAGGTCTTTGGTTTGTGAAATTTTTACCGGTGAGCCTCTTGACAATGCTATACAGATCCTTAGTTCTATGCTTTTGTGCATCAGAAGCAAGTTGGTTATACCACCTTCTTTTGTTGTTTCTGGCACTACGTTTGACCAGTTTGTCTTGTTGAGAATACGCCACTCTTAGCGAGGACTTCTCACCGCGTGTTCTGGCTGCATTTATTTTTTCCTTTAAGTCCTTCCTTTGAGAATTAGGTTCCAGGTGACATCCAGTGGGATTTTTAATACCAATGTGTTCTCTTGCAGCGTCGACAAAATGACTTTTTATTGACATCCAGTCAGGGGTAGGGTGTGATTGCTGCACAGCTAGTCCAGATCTCAATTCTAATATGTAGTTGTTGAGTGTTTGCTGACTTTTGAGCTTAGCTACATCGAATTTTCGCGCCGTAGTTTCAGGTTTACGGATGGCAGCAACCTTTATTCTTAAGCTTCCCACAACTAGATGGTGATCTGAGTTGCAATCAGCGCCGCGTTTTGAATGCAAATCTAGTAGGCTTCTGCGCCAGGTCCAGCTTATAGCTATGTGGTCGATTTGATTCTCCGTTGCACTATCTGGAGAAACCCACGTGATTTTGTGTACTCTTATTACCGTTTTCAGTAAGCCTTCCAATTGCGTGTTTGCCCATTACATGTTCCCGACCTGTGTTATCGGAACCTACTTGTGCATTAAGGTCGCCCATTAGGACAACGATGTCTCCGCGGGGAATTGCGGATAGGGCACTATTTAAATGGCTGTAAAAATTATTCTTTTGTGATGTGTCCGATGTTTCAGTTGGTGCATAGCACTGAACACAGGTGAGATTTCGAGCTCTTGTACGGAATCTAGCTGTTATTATTCTGTCTCCGTATGGCTTCCAATTGATCATAGCATCATAAGCTTCTTTCGATAGTAAAAACCTGACACCGCTTGATCTAGGTTGGTTATCCGGCTTGCCGGAGTATATAAATTTAAGATTTTCGGAGGTGTTGATTTCTCCTGTATCTGGCCATCTAGTCTCGCACAACACTCCTAAAAGTAGCAGGTTGTAGTTTGCGAATTCACTGCATACTTGGGCCAGTTTAGATGGATCTAGGAGTGTACGCACATTCCGTGTTCCAATTCGCGAATTTTTTTTTTTAAGGTGAAGGTCGTCATCGTTCGGTAATAATCTTAATTTAGGTCAAAGCGACTGATTGGGCCACCTTGACCGATCCTAGTGTTGGGGCTGCCAACAACCTCTAGGCAGGTTAGCCAAAAGATGGCTACAGAGACAGCTAAGTTTCAGTGTATCACACCTACTTACCCGAGACGCATGATGTTAGTATGCCATTCGATTATTAAACTTGAAATAATCAGGTTTAACAAATTGTTTAGATTTTCAAATACTTTGTTTACATTTGTTATAAATAGTGCAATAAGTCCTGATATTAATGCAAATGCCAAACCCAGGTGGAGGGTACTAAAGATTCGGCATATCCAAATTTCACCCTGTTTTTGCTTAAATAAAAAAAATTGTTCATTATTAAATATATTTTCTATTTACAGTTCCACGAATTTTTAAAAAAATTCGAATTACCTAAGCTCTTCTTAGTTAATTTTTTTTTATATATTTACTAATAAAAAACCTAATTAAAAAATATTGGATATTAAATTTTGATGTTGTTATAATACCTATTTTTAAAATGTTATATATATTTTTCTTAAAATTTAAACTGAAAGTTTAAATTGATAAAAGTGCCAATAAGTACATTCAAAATTAATTCTTAGCAATAACTGAACTTTCTTTGAATCGCAAGAATTTTTTTTAAATGGTTTTCTTAAATGATATAGGTCGGCTTGATAAATCTATTATTTTATATATTTCAACTTTAATAAGTATTTTTTTGTTGCAGTCTAAATTTCAGCTTGTCCTTCTTTTTCCCAGCAGATCGACGCCAAAAATGCAACCTTTTTTTTCTTAAAGCCATAACTCATTTGCGGTACATTTCACACAAAGCGAAAACAGTTTCTATTAATTTTCCCAATTATTTCAAGCACTTGTTGAAAAATCGCCTATAAAAATGTGACATTTATCTAAATCCCCTGTAATTTTCCTTACAACAGGCAGAATAAGTGGTAGATAGCATTCGGCATATTTTCATTGTTTTTGTTAAAACAATGACACTAAATAAATAAACTCTCTAAAAAAAAATTACCCAAAAAAAAAAGAACAAATTGACAAAGGTATTAAAGGGTCTAGATCATGTTCTTTAACTAAGCAAAAATAAAAGACGCACTTAATAAATTTCTTTTTTTTTTTTTTTGTACAAATAAAAAATATACCCTCTGATGGTTTTGAAAAGGGAAAAATATAATCGGTGTTTATCTCATAATGTTATTTCAGACATATTTAAAGTGTGTAATTATTGTTTAAAAAACATCTAACACGTAAGGGTGGAAAGAGCTAGGGATTACAGTTTTACCCCTAAATGGTATCGAATTTGTTTTTCTTTTTTTTCTTTGTGAAAATTTATTGTGTTGATTTTGCCATGAAATGTTGTCAACACATATATTGTTTTCCGACAATTCTTGAGGATATTTATTGTGTTTTGGAAATCAATTGTTTTTTTAGTTATGTCATTTTGACAATGATCATTTTGTTTTATTTATGATCATTATTATCGTTATACTCGTAGTTGGTTTACCTCAAACTGAGGTTCTCATGTATTAAATTTTAACAAAAGAGTTAGATCAATAAGCATTTGGTTTTTATACCCTATACCACTATGTGGTTTGGGTATAATGACTTTGTGCTGCTGTTTGTAACAACCAAAAATATTTGACCTAGACCCATCTTTAATTATACCGATCGAATCAGAATCACTTTCTGAGTTGATTTAACAATGTCCGTCCGTCCGTCCGTCCGTCCGTCCGTCTGTGTGTCCATGTAAAGCTTGTAATCAAACTGCAGGTCGCAAATATGAATATATTTTGATGAAATTTGGTATATAAGCTATTATCGGCCATGGGATGAACGCTATTGAAATTGGTGAGAATCGGTCCATGTTCAGACCTAGCCCCCATACAAATTACCTATATGAAATCGACATAAATTGCCATAAGATCCAAATTGTCATATAGATCTTACTCAAATTGGGTTTGTATGCGTTCATTACATCCACTAATGAGTAATCCAAAAATGATCCCTTTGACCCCATATAGAGCTGCTTCCCGATCTTCACTTAAATCTATTAAAAAACAAAAATATTGCACTGATTCTTCTCAAATTTTGTTTGTACATATTTTTGCAAAATACAAGAGACTTTACCAAACATGATCAGGATCGGTCCATTTTTGGACCTAGTCCCTTTATAGATATAGCATCCGATATGAACTTTTTCATATCTGCAGCCAAAAAAATTAATAAAAATCCCACTCAAATTTGGTTTTTGCTTATTTTCAATGTCCAGTTAGTTGGGTCTAAGAGATAGGGTTTCTAAACGCATGGTATAGGGTATCGTATAGTCGGTCTAGACCGACTATAATTTTCTTACTTGTTTTTTTTTTTGTAATTGAGATTTTTGCAATGAACTTGAAACTAAGGCTGCCAATTGATGGTTTTTATATCGTGTACCACTCTGTGGTCAGGGTATACTTGATCTAGATCGATCTTTTATTATATTCATTGAAGAACTATCTAAGTCAATTTGTGGTCGATTAACTTTTATCGGCTCAAGGATGATTGCTATTGAAATTGCTGAAAATCTGTGTGTGTTCAGATCTCGCTTTCATAGGAATGTCGCCATGAGATCAACTTAAATTTCCCTTAAGTTAAGATTATTACAATAAAGTTCAGTGTTCCACTGAAAAAAATTTTACCGAAAAATTTTCAGTTAAGAAATCAGCTTGAGTTAAATCTTGTTTTAATAGTTTTTTTTTTTTTAATTGATACAATAACTTAATTTTATTATTTTCTATAAAAATAAAAATCTTATTTTCGGTCTTTATCACTTTAATGATTAAGTTAGAACTTAGGCTACTTTAAATAAAGCAAAAAAAAGGCATTTTTGTTTTAAATAATTGATCTATATTCTGCTTGACAGGTTATACTGCTGTTTCGGGTCGAGTCACCAACCCTAATCAGTAACCAAAAGCATTAGATAGTTTGGTGAAAAGATTAATTCATATAACTTTGCTGTGAAAGCAATGCAGTGAGAATCCAAGCAAAGCGTTATACCATTTAACCTTTCCCAATATAACAAACTAGGATATAAAACAGCTTTGAAACAAATATGTTTGTATATATAAGTACATATTGCATACTACAATATACGTGTTTGTTTTTGTCTTTAAAAGACAAGAAAAACAATTTGTTTTTACTAAATTCATATGTAGCGCTAACGGCATGCCCTCTATATTTTTAATTTTATTATTCCAGGCTCAAGATCAAATGTACATATATGAATTGAACTTTTCATCAAACTAAATCATTCATACAATAACGTTTTCTTTTTACTGATTTCACTATTAATTAAATGAATCTATTACACTATTCAGCAGCCAAAAATAAGCTAAGACGAAACAAGATAGGACAATGGTAGCTCTCTAAATCTGAACCCGTGGTCCGTTTTGCTTTGCTATATCAGGATTTTTTTATAAACAAAATTTTTTTAATTTAAAAGTAATTAATATTGTTAAACATGGCTATGATCTATATACCCTTTCATACCCTTCACATGCGTTTCATGTTTACTTTAATATCTGGACTTATTGCTTTATTTATAAGAAATCTATAATATTAATAGGCTAGGCGATTTCTTGTGATCGATCTTTTATTCTACCGTTTTATTCCGGTTTTGACCAAACGTATACTATTTGAAAGGTATTTCTTTATAGCCGTTTTGTAGATTTACAGATTTTTAATTTTTTCCCTTTGTTTTGAGTAAATTGCACTTAAAGTTGCAACTAACACATACACAAAATTATTCTTATGCTATTTGTGTTTATTAAATTTGTTAATGAGTTTGTTACTGAGTTTATAATCTTCATTCATAATAAAAATAAACCATAAAAGTGTGGTTTGTGAATTGGCTAAGTTGTAAAATAAAGCTGCCTAGAAATTGCACTCAAATTTCGAGCGCTGGAATCTGCTAGTGTAAACAAAAGGTTTTAAAAAGTAAACAATTTGCAAAACTTAATACAAAATTATTACAACAAACACACTAAATTTTTAAATTTGAATATTTTTGGACATATCTTGGCCCAATGATGCCCGATTTATCACCTTTTCACCACCAACCTGCTCGAAATAATTGCAAGCCATGCTATCTTAAATTTAGCCATCTGTCCAGTTTATTTTGTAAATGAGCGTGTTTTCAACAGACAGACGGACAGACAGAAAGATGTACGGACGGATAGAAGGGCAGACGGACATCGGTTTATCCACTCGATTTGTTATAAGGATAAAGAATGTATATATGTTATGGGGCCAAATGCATTTTGATGCGTTACAAATGACACACTGATATATAGCCTCTGCACAGTGGTATGGAGATGAAAAACCAAATTTGAGTGGGATTTTTATTAATTTTTTCGGCTGCAGATATGAAAAAGTTCATATCGGATGCTATATCTATAAAGGGACTAGGTCCAAAAATGGACCGATTCTGATCATGTTTGGTAAAGTCTCTTGTATTTTGCAAATATATATACAAACAAAATTTGAGAAGAATCAGTGCAATAATTTTGCTTTTTAATAGATTTAACTGAAGATCGGGAAGCAGCTCTATATGGGGTCAAAGGGATCATTTTTGGACTACTAATTAGTGTATGTAATGAACGCATACAAACCCAATTTGAGTAAGATCTATATGACAATTTGGATCTTATGGCAATTTATGTCGATTTCATATGGGTAATTTGTATGGGTGCTAGGTCTGAACATGGACCGATTCTCACCAATTTCAATAGCGTTCATCCCATGGCCGATAAAAGCTTATATACCAAATTACAAGCTTTACATGGACACACAGACGGACGGACGGACGGACGGACATTGT
The DNA here is from genome assembly GCA_963682025.1 of Cordilura impudica. NCBI lineage: Eukaryota > Metazoa > Arthropoda > Insecta > Diptera > Scathophagidae > Cordilura > Cordilura impudica. The sequence continues at coordinate 317,475,428 of OY821517.1, read as the reverse complement.
TAAATCAACTCAGAAAGTGATTCTGATTCGATCGGTATAATTAAAGATGGGTCTAGGTCAAATATTGTTGGTTGTTACAAACAGCAGCACAAAGTCATTATACCCAAACCACATAGTGGTATAGGGTATAAATATTGTTTTTTAATCTTTTATTTTCTTAAATAATTAAAATTTTGGTGACTTTTTTGGCGGTTTTTAATTTTGGCGAACTGAGTTTTTAAGATAAGCTATGAAAATAATATTTGAAAACACCTGGTACATTATAAGAATTGTGCTTAAATTAATGTGTTCTTAATCAAAGAAATAAATTTAAAAAAAAAAAAATTAAAGAAAGATTGAGAAAGCTGTCCCTTGCCAGCTTTCAAATTAACCCATATTTTATAACACCAAATTAAAACCTCTTTAATAAGTTCCATTTTATATCAGATTTTCATTATCTGTCATATTATATTTTTTTCTTAAGGGTATACTCTCCCCAACCATAACACAACTTTTCAGCTTCAGTTGAACCAAAACCTTTCGATTCCATGTTCGTCTGCTTCACGCTCTAAATACAATTTTGAAATATAATTTATGCAAAAAACTGAAATTTATCGTCCAATTTGTGTCGGCACAAATTGTTGTCGGATTTGATTCTATCTAATGGTCCTCTCTTTCAAGGCTTTCAGAGCAGCAAGACTGTCCACTAAAATATTAGTGGTCATTGGATCCATTTCCCGCTCCAGAGTTATTTTCGTTTCTGTGAGTATTGCATGAATCTCGGCCTGAAAAATACTATATTTGTCAGGGGTTCTTAGAGATTCTTTAATGTCAAGTTCCTCAGAGTGGACCCCTGACCCTGTAACTACTTCCATCCTCGAACCGTCGGTGTGGACTGAGATCACAGCCCTGTATATGACAGAGTTTGCGACATAGTCTTCCCCAGTAGGTATTTGGATTGTAAAATTACCCCCAGTGTTCATTACCAGTGACACTGCCCAGTGTGCGGAGGATTGGGCTGTGTCCCCAAGAGCTTTTGTTCTAGCTTGTATGACTCCCTTAAACGGAGAGCCACTTTCGCTGCCATGTTCTTGATGAAAATATCAATAGGCATGATTACCTCCAGTCACGCCTGTGGTGTCGATCTAATGGCTCCGCTGATGGCCAGACGGGCTAATTTGTGTGCTCTCGCATAAAGACTGACCCGAATGTTCACAGCCTTTCACCTCACCAAATTACCATGTGTCAAAATAGCTCTAATTATCGCGTAATAGATCTCCTGCAGGTGTAGAGGAACATAACGCCTACTTAGTCCTTTCCTCTATGTTACTCGACCAAGTGTGCTTATAGACCAGAATTAGACCCAAATACTTCGCCTTCCTTCAGAGTATCAGAGCCTTCTCCTCAAATCTTGGAGGATTAAACCCAGGTATATTTGTCTTTCTATTAAAGAAAAACAACTCGGTTTTAGAGGGGTTAACCCCTAGACCGTTTTCCCTTTCCGATTTCACGAGTTTACCTAATACCAACTTATCGTTGGCACCAGAAGCACAAAGTCATCAGCCTAGGCTACCACTTTGTATACTAATGTAGACTAATTTATTATTGCTTGAACCTCAATACAGATTTAAACTTATTCCAATTTGTAGTTTTAATTAATTTTCTTAACTAGATTCCAAATAAATGTAGGAAAAAACAAGTAAGATAATCACAGTCGGTCTAGACCGACTACACGACACCCTATACCATGCGTTCAGAAACCCAATCTCTTAGGTCTAACTAATTAGATATAGAAAATAAGCAAAAACCAAATTTGAGTGGGATTTTTATTAATTTTTTTGGCTGCAGATATGAAAAGTTCATATCGGATGCTATATCTATATAGGGACTTGGTCCAAAAATGGACCGATCCTGATCATGTTTGGTAAAGTCTCTTGTATTTTGCAAAAATATATACAAACAAAATTTGAGAAGAATCAGTGCAATATTTTTGTTTTTTAATAGATTTAAGTGAAGATCGGGAAGCAGCTCTATATGGGGTCAAAGGGATCATTTTTGGACTACTCATTAGTGGATGTAATGAACGCATACAAACCCAATTTGAGTAAGATCTATATGACAATTTGGATCTTATGGGAATTTATGTCGATTTGATATAGGTAATTTGTATGGGGGCTAGGTCTAAACATGGACCGATTCTCACCAATTTCAATAGCGTTCCTCCCATGGCCGATAAAAGCTTATATACCAAATTTCATCGAAATATATTTATATTTGCGACCTGCACTTTGATTACAAGGTTTACATGGACACACAGACGGACGGACGGACGGACGGACGGACGGACATTGTTAAATCAACTCAGAAAGTGATTCTGATTCGATCGGTATAATTAAAGATGGGTCTAGGTTAAATATTTTTGGTTGTTACAAACAGCAGCACAAAGTCATTATACCCAAACCACATAGTGGTATAGGGTATAATTACCAGCATAAAATATTTTACTTAAATTTGGTTTGTATGTATTTTTGATATACATAGTACCTTATTAAATATGGTAGTAATCGGATAATTTTTCGTCCTAGTCTTCATATAATAATTATAAATTTGTTTTATTTTTTTTATATTATTTTTACAAACGCCATACAATAGAGTATCGTCGACCGCCTGTAACTTTATTAATTCTTTTAATTTCCTTTCCACATTGGTTTAGGTATTTAACATTTAATTCAAAAATACATAGAGAAAATCAGACCCTAAAACAGCAGCATTTAATATTTTTTTTTTATTTTTCGTAAAAAATCCTTCTAAAAACATGCGCATTTCTTTCGAAAGAACATCAAAATTCCTTTGAGACCAGTTGTGTCTATCATAAATATCTTTGGCGGCATTTTTCACTCCAATTTTTAACAATCGATGTTCAAAGATAAACGAACTCATTATCACAGGATGCCAACATATCGAAGACGCCATCAAAACAATGGCTAAAAAAACAAAACGCTACGTAAATTATGTCCAAATAGGTGTGAGCAGTCAATAAACTACCATATTTTATGTGACAAATTGACAGGTGGTGGTAAGTAGGTACGAGTACATATAAGGGCAACCAAAGATTACGGAACAAAATATGTAGCAAAGATTACAAGTAGTCGTGTAAATTGGAGATTAATGTTAAGATAACAATTAGGAATTTAAAAAAAGAGAGCAATGTTTTTCTAAACAGAAAATAGATTTGATTTTAAATTTCTTTAATGATTAAGGATTATATTTAATTAGAAAATATATATAGATAAATATATTTAAAGCATACAAAAGTATTTAAAATTACGACTCATTGAGCAACAATAATCCCAAAGGTAATAGATTTATTGAGGGGTTTTAATGTAAGGCTTATTAATGGTACTATTACACGCATCACTAAAATAATTATATATTATAATTGAATATATACGAGGGGAAATTGGGGGAAAAATTTTAAATTATTTCTGGATATCTATAATATTAATAGGCTAGGCGATTTCTTGTTACCGATGTTTTGTTCTACCGTTATATACCGATTTTCACCAAACGTATATTATTTCAAAGGTATTTCTTTTTAGCTGTTCACCAGATTTACAGATTTTTAATTTTTTTCCTTTATTTTAAGTAAATTGCATTTAAAATTGATACTAACACAGACATAAAATTATACACATGCTATGTGTGTGTTTATTAAATTTGTTAATGTATTTGTTAATGAGTTTGTTATCTTCATTCACAATAATAATAAACCAAAAAAGTGTTTGTGAACTGATTAAGTTGAGAAATAAAGTTGCCTGGAAATTGCACTCGAATTTCGAGTGCTGGAATCTGCTAGTACAGTTTATTGGGATTAATACACTTTTCTTAGCAATATTCAATATCTTATTTTTGGCAAACTTTTTTTAAGTTTGAAAAGCGAATGTAATCCGATGAGCCAAAATTATCGAGCTAGCCATATGTGTAATAAACTCCCCACAAAAGTCTTTCCTGACAGTTATAATCTTATAAAATTTAAGGAATATATCCACAAACACTAATACCATAACCCATTTTCTTGAAATCAACACAATGCACTGCATTTGTAAGTTCAACCCCTGAGTGCTAGTTAATAATAAAAAAAAACAAGTAAGATAATTATAGTCGGTCCAGACCGACTATACGGTACCCTATACCATGCATTTAGAAACCCTGAATCATAGGTCCAACTAATTAGTTATAGAAAATAAGCAAACACCAAATTTGTGTGGCATTGTTATTACTTTTTTGCCTTTATATCTGAAAAAGTTCATATCGGATGCTATATTTATATGGAGACTAGGTCGAAAAATGGACCGACCCTGACCATATTGGGTAACGTCCCTTATTTTTGTAAATAACATATACAGACCATATTTGAGAAAAATCTTTGCAATATTTTTGTTTTTTTATAAATTTAAGTGAAGATCGGGAATCAGGTTCATATGGGGGCTATGACTAGGAATTAACCTATAGCGTTTATATTTGGACTATTTACAAATGGATGTAGTAAATCATAATTTGGATATTATGGCAATTTAAGTCGATCTCATAGGGGTCATTTGTATGGGGACTAGGTCTATACTAAATTTCAACAAGATATATTCATATTTGCGATTTGTAGTTTGATTTACATCGAAACGCAGACGGACGGACAGACGAACGGAAGGACATCACTAAGTCGATTAAAAAAGTGATTTTGAGTCGATCGGTATAATTAAAGATGGGTTTATGGCAAATATTTTTGTTAGTTACAAATATCAGCACAAATCCATTCTACCCTGACCTCATAATGGTATAGGGTATAATCATACAGCAATTGGAACCTTTAAGTCATTGATTATGGCCATCGCAATAGCGGATGCAATGTCTTAATGAAATAACACAACCTTTTTATAAAAAATCAATGCCACGTGTATCCCAAAAATATCCCGCCATGATCTTAACTAGAGATGAACTAACTCTGCCCTCTTTATACCCCATTCTTCCCTTTAAGTCTACTGTTTTCAATGGCTCGTCAACTCAATTAAAGTGATTTCAAAAATTTGATAATTAATTTACTACATTGCTGCGAAATATCATTACCCACCCGATTGAAATGTCTTCACGGTCACTTAGGAATATATGAAAAGAAGGTCATTAAAAATCTTGGAGTTGAATAGAAAGAATTTTGAAAATCATTTAAAGTTGTCTATTATAAAAAGGGTAATGGCAAACAGATCCATTTTGAAGCAAACGATAAAATTTTAGGTATTATTTTGTTTATCTATATCCTCGTAGCCATAGAATTTGCCTCAGAAAACGATCAGAAATATATAATATGCACTGACAGCCTCTCTTCTATTCTTGCCACAAAAAATTCCCTGCACGATTCACCATTAATAAATAAAATCAGAAACAAATGTATTCAACAAAAAAGTAAAATTAAAATAATGTGGGTGCCTTCACATGTAGGTATAGTCGGAAACGAATATGCTGACTCAGCGGCAGAAGAGGCCAAACGTCGACCACTTCTTAAATATCCAACCTGGGAACCTCGGGATATACTAAATACCATCTCTACTTATTTGAATAATTCAAAATCACAAAAATGGTTAAGCTATCAACATTATTATAAGACTTTTAATCCACTGGGAATCAAAGCAATCTACCCGGAAAACTGTACTAGAAAAGAAACTAGCACTATTGTACGCCTTAGAATAGGCCACTGCAAATTTTCACACAAATATATTTATGAAAAATCAACTCCACCTATGTGTACCTCATGCAATACACAACTTAACGCTAAACATATTCTAGACGAATGCACCCACTTTAATTCATCCAGAACCAGTATTTTCGGGTCTAAAAAACCCACTGATATGCTAAAAAATATATGTGAAATTAATATTAAATTAATTTGTAAATTCATACTCGAAAATAGTTTACAAAACCTCATTTAAAATGAAAATGCTCAGAGTCGAAAGCCATTGCAGCTAGTACTCCTTATCCCAAATTAATTATTGTAATTGTATTATTGTAATTAATAAATAAATAAATAAATAAATATACTAATATAATAAAGAAGTAATGTGTGTTTGTTTGTTTGTTTGTTTGTAGGGGGTAATCTCCGTAACTAGCCATTTGATCTTCCTGAAATTTTCACAGAGTCTTACTGCGGATATGGGAAGTGCTATAGGCTATAATTTTTTTAATATTTTTAGTGGGCGTGGCACCTCCCACACAAAGTAAATTTTTAATATCATATACATATATTGAGTTTTATGATAAGGAGCGCTTTGCGAATTTGTGTGAGGTCACCTATTGTTAATATTAGTAGCCACGCCGGAAATGGGCCGGATCGGAGAAATGGCGTGGTACCTCCCATACAAGTAATAATGCAATGTTATATATCTCGAGTACTATGATAGAGAGAGTTTTTCAAATTTGTCTGATGTCACCTATTATTAATGTGAGCAGTCGGACAAAAAATGGGCAGTATCGGACCAATAGGCGTGGTACCTGCCATACAAATAAAATATATAATGCCATATATCTGGAGTACTGTTATAGTGAGAGTCTTGGGACTTTGTGTAAACCCATAAGTTATTCATATGATTAGTTAGACAACAAATGGGCGTGATCGGAGCAGGGGGCGTGGCACCGCCCGTACAAAGTAAATATATGATATCATATAACTGGTGTACTAAAAGAGGGAAGCTTTGGCACTTTGCAAGACACCATCAGATCTTAATATGAGTAGTCAGATAAAAAATTGGCGGGTTCACAACAATGGGCGTGGAACTCCCCATGCAAAGTAACTATTTAATTTCATATATTTGGAGTACTGTAAAAGAGAGAGCTTTGTGGCTTTGCGTGAGCCCATAGGTTCTTTGTGTGATTAGTCGAACAAAAAAATGGGCGTGATCGAAGCAGTGGGCGTAGCACCGCCCATGTAAAGTAGATATCTAATATCATATAATTGGGAAAGACTCGACATTTTGCACGAGTCCATCAGATATTAATGTGAGTAGTCCAATAAAAATTGGGCGGGATGGGATAAGTGGGCGTGGCACCTCCTATATCAAAAATATGATGTACTACGAAAGCAACAGTCTTTTGACAAGTACATTAGTTATCAACGTGATTTGCCATGGAAAATATATCGTCAAAAACAAAAATCGCCAAACCCAAAAATCGCGAAAAATAAAAATCGCCCAAAAACAAAAATCTTCAAAATCAAAAATGGGCAAAATCAAAAATCGTTAAAAAAAAATAAAAATTGCCAAGTGATATTTTAAGTTCAAAGCCAATAGTTGAGTGGTGCCAGATCTAATTTGGAAAATCCATGTTCTTCTCATGGGCAGCTACATGTACCTCCAGGGCAGGAACGCCGAAAAATCTGATAATTGTTGTACCGAATTAAAAAAAACAAAAAACATTTTATATCAGCAAGTATCAAAATAAATGAATCTATATTAATGATCTATACTTAGCATAATAAAGAGGTAATGTGTTTGTTTGTTTGTAGGAGGTAATCTCCGTAACGACTTATCTGATCTTCCTGAAATTTTAACTGATTCTTACTGCAAATATCGGAAGTGGTACAGGCTGTATTTTTTTAATATTTTTAGTGGACGTGGCACCTCCCATACAAAGTAAATTTTTAATATCATATATATTAAGTACTATGATAGAGAGAGCTTTGAAAATTTATCTCAGGTTATCTATTATTAACGTGAGTAGTCAGACAAAAAAGAGGGCGGGATTGGACAAATGCGCATGGCACCCTTTACAAACTTAATATTAAATGTGATATATCTGAATAACTGTGTTAGTGAGAGCCTTGGGACTTTGCGTGAGCCTTTTCATAACAATTCGGAAGGGCGGGGGAGGGGGAGGGTGTAGCGGAGCACACCGGGTTACATCTAGTAAACAAATAAGAGTAAAAATTGTATTATTACCACAAATTAAGGTTATTCAAAATTCTTATGAACTGAAATTAAAATTGATACGGCATAAGAAGAATTTGCAAATATTTTAGTTCTTAAGAATTTGATTAGGCTTTAGACCCATATTCTTACAACTCTGTTAACATCATTAGTCGAACTTGTGTATACTTTTTCTTAACTTTAAACATCTTTTAAAGTTTCAGTTACGACGAGCAGAGCCCAACCTTCGAAATTTGAGTGCAAATTCTAGGAAATATAATTTTTTCATTTAATGTTTTTTAATCTATATAGGTATTATATAAAAAAAATTATGAAATTTAATTAAAATTCATTAAATTTCATTGTAAATATTTCTTGAACACCAGACTGGTCGCAGTTTGTATGGGATTTTCTTTTAAATTCTCAATATATGCGCTGTCTAAAATATGGGTTTTGCTGTCGCAAATGCGGTCTTAATTTTTTAACTCGATCCGATGCTGCCTTCAGGTGCCTAATGGGGCCCAAAATACCCGATTTTATGAAAAAACACACATTTAATCCTTTTTTATTGCTTTTTATAACTATTCGGTAGGAAATATATAATTAATTGGATAAAAAACAATTTTAGTTATTTAATAAGTGTTTTTATAATGAAATTATTTTCAAAGCTTTAAAAAGTCGCGCCGAAATCGATTGAAAATTTCAAGTGGAAAATATGATTTTTTTCAGATTTTACGAAAACTTCGTTCTTCGACATGTTGTTATATGAATCGATATCAGTACTAACTTATCATTTCAAAAAGTGATTTATCTTCAAAATCGAATAAAAACTCGCCCAGAAATACCAAATGCCCCAGACCACTTTGGTGCCATGAAATTTGACGGAAATTTTTTCAACTTTTTTTTTAATTTATTTTTTTTTGTTTATGTTTATAAGTACTCAGACATTAAGTATTGTTTTATTACCACAATGTTGACCCATTGCGCAATGAGACAAAAAAAGGAACATTTTTTTGATAAAATTTTGAAAATTCCTTTTTTAGTTATAAAAAGTTTGCATAAACAAAATTTAAAGAAATGGACCTGACATTTTAAGATTTTGTTAAATACATGTGTGAATTTTTAAATTAATTCCTCTGCCAGTATCTTTTTACAAAGATATTTTGTGGATTTCGAGAAAAATTTGATTTTGGCGAAATATTCAGTAAATGTACTCTTTCTAAATATTTTTATCAAAAATTAAACACTTTTCTACTTTCAAATGTTATATTTTATCTCAATAGCCTAGGGTTTCGGAAAAAATTTTATGACCCCACTAACCCTTTTGGACTTGGGGTCTTATATGTCCCAAACTAATAAAAGACAATTTATTCGAAATATTCAAATATTTTGTAAGTGTTGTTGAATTTTTAGATGTGAAGTTTAAAATATAATAACCAAATGTGTAGATCTTCCGTTCCCAAAAATTCGGATAAATCCGAGAACGTTAGCCCGTTATTTGCCAAGGCCAGCTTTGGATTTTAAGATATTTTTTAATAAAGATTAACGAAAACAAGTTAGATTTTCCCCATTAAAATTTTCAATCGATTTCCGGGCGACTTTTTAAAGCTTTGAAAAGAATTTCAGTACAACAAAACTTATTAGATAATTAAAATTGTTTTTTATCCAATGAGTTATATATTTTTCTATCGAATAGTTATAAAAAGCAATAAAAAGCACTAAACCCCATATTTTAGACAGCACATATACATATCAATTAAAGAAAAAAAAAGTTTTGCGACCAATCTATTGTACACACGAAACATATATAAATTGTTTGTAAATAAATAATTTTATAAAAGCCTAAAGTTATGCTAATCAATTTAGGCAATTCCCAAACATACACACAGCATTGTACAGTTTTTTATTTGCAGCTTAAATATGTGTTTTATGTATGTGTTAGTAGCAACATTTAATGATTATTACATCTTTAAAGATGGTGCACATCTGTAAAGAAATACCTTTCAAATGTTATATATTTTTTCAAAATCGGTTAGTAACTGAGAGTTTAGGAGATGTCACAAGAAATCGCCTTGCCCATTATACCTACGAATATTCTCGAAAATTTTAACCACAACTCTGGGCACTTTCGGGAGGTTGCGATCCTTTTGAACAAATATATCCATATTTATTTATAACCATTCTATCATTGGTCCACAATAATGGATCATTGCCAAGTCTGGCTCGAATATAGGTGGGTAAACGATTTCTAATCCAAAAGCAATAACCATCTGCAAAGATGGTACACATTTGTAAAGAAACACCTCTCAAATGGCATATTTTTTGTCAAAATCGGTTAGTAACTGAGAGTTTAAACGATAAACGATTTCTAATTCAAGGATATATTCTTATACCATATGATGAGTTTGTGTTGATGTTTGTAACTACCAAAAATATTTGACCAACACCTTTTATTATACCGATAGACTCAGAATCACATTTTGAGTCGACCTAGAGATGTCCGTCCTTCGTCTGTCCGTTTTCCGTCTGTGTCTCCATGTCAACCTTGTAAGCAAACTTCGTATCGTGATGAAATACAGTGTATAAGCTTCAATTGGCCATTGGATGAATGCTATGGAAATTGGCGAAAATCGGTTCATGTTCCGACCTAGTCCCCATATACATAACCCTATACGACAATTCTTAGTCATAGCCCCCATATGAAGTTAATTCCCCATCTTCACTTAAATCTATCAAAAAACAAAAATATTGCACAGATTTTTCTGAAATTTAGTTTGTACATGTTTTTGCAAAAAAAAAAAAAAATAAGTGACCCTACCAAATATGGTCAGGATCGGACCATTTTAAGACCTAGACCCCATACAAATATAGCAACCGATATCAACTTTTTCATAGGCGAATGCACAGTTAGTTGGACCTAAGGGTCTCTAAACGCATAGTATAGGGTATCGTATATCGAAAAGTTTTATGTTTTAATATTGTTATAAATAACAAAATATAAAATATCTTTAATCCTATTTGTCTTTCTAATGTCTATTATCTATACTTTGAAATTTATTCGACTGAGACCTTTAAATTGAAAATATTGCTCTATTTTTTCCTATTTCCAAAAATCACTGAGACCGTTTATTATTGATGGCTGCCCAATATAAACTAATCAATGGAAAGTCTTCAAATTGAAAATTTTACTTTTATCGGCTTGTTGCTATTCATTAAATTTAAATAGCCATTTCGGGTAATTCTGACACCATCCTCGTATTTACTATAACACGAGACCAATTTTTTAGAAAATCATTTCATCAATGTATTCCTTTTTTTTCACAAAAATATCTCCTTAAAAAATCTTGTCTGGAGCCTAAGAAAAGCAATTTTATTTCAAGTTCATTTGATTGCAAAAATCACAAACAATTAACAACTTTGAACCAATTTTGTTGACGGGCAATTAAAATTGTTTGCTGTTTGTGGCAACTAGACAAAATAGGGCTGCATTGTCGCGTTGCTAAACAAAGGATGGCAAACAGAGACTAGACGAAGACAAATAATGTCTATGTTATGCCATGACTGATTAAAAAGTTATTTTTTAAAACTAATTTAATGTTTTTTGTGGCGTTTTCCCCCTAATTTTTAAACGGTTGGTTTCATAGTCAAATATGTGTGAATTTAAGATGAAACATCTTGTAAACAAACAAATTCTAGATAATATTTTATATTTTTTCCTTATAAATATAAGCAGAATGTTTTCACAGAGTCACACAATTTTCCGAACTACATACATAATCATACATTCTTGGAAATTAAAATAGTTTTGCTAAATATAATGTCGTAACGTTTCGTTGAGACTTCCCCCCTTTTCAATATTTTGATTTCGACCACATTATATAGTTTATGAACTATAAAGTTGTCAACATTGATTTGACAGATAAAACTGTCAACCAAAATATATCACGTGTGTTTTATTAAACACATTCATTCACTTAGTTTTTTTGCCTAACAAATGAGCTTACATATGTTTGCCCTTTTTTGAAAGCAGCTTATTCTTCTTTATTTTGTTTCGATTTTTTTTTCTAAAGCGTCAATTATATATTTATGTCTGGTCTATTTTTATATTTAGAACCATCATAATTTGCTATAAACTGTAACTAATTTTTGTAGCAGTCGAGCATTAAATTAAAAAATTAGGTTTCATTTATGGTGATTTTCACATTTTCCCCTTTTGCTCCCAACGATGTGTTTGTTAAAATAAAAACTTTAAGTTTTAATGTGTCCCTTATGAGTCATTTGATTTCGTTTGCCTTTTAAATACACTACACTATTTAAAAGGCAAACGAAATCAAATGTGTAAGTGTAAGTATGTGAACAAAATTTCCATTCTAGCGCTGGTACATAGTGGCATTAAAAATTCCTTAGATTAAATTTTATAGAGGGCTACAATTATTTCTAATAATTTGAAATTTTCTGCCATTTTTTATCATTTACATAAGTATAGAGTTTAGTAAACTTTCCTAATTATTGGGAAAAATTTAGTTTCAAAATTAATATTTAATTTTCAAAATGATTTAGTGAAAACATTCACCGCTTTTTAATGTTAAATGCGCTTAAAATATGCGCTCTTAATTTTTTACTTATCTGTCTCTCTCTCTCTCTCTCCCTCTCTCTTTTTCTCTCTCTCTTTGGCGTGTTTTAGTTTTTGAAAATCCCTAAATATTTTTATGGGAATTCAGAAATATTAAAAAAAAAAAATTGTGGGCCATTTTTGGCTCACTGCAAATTCTAGGAAATTTTATTTTTTCTTAAAATTTATTTGTTTCAATGTTTTTTTTATCTATTAATTCATTAAATTTATTTCATTATAAATATTCGTTGAACACATAGAAATAAGACCCTAACGGTATTTGAACCACCTTGCATGCCACCTAAAGGTATGCTAATTTTAGTTCAACACAGGCGTGTGATATGCAATTGTTGTAATGAAATTCGATTCCGTTATTGTTGTTATTGGTTAACGTCCAAAATTATTTCTTAATTCAACACAGAGCTTTTCATATACAATTTTTGCAAACACATTAACAAATTTAATAAACACACACACAGCATTGTATACATTTATGTATGTTTTAGTAGCAATTTTAAATGAATTTTACCACAAAAAAATACTGCAGACGGTAAATCTGTATATCTGATGGACAGCTAAAAAAAACATCCTTTCAAATGAGGAATGTTTGATCAAATTCGGTTTAAAACTGACAAAGTTACATCTGTCACAAGAAATCGCCTGGCTTATTAATATTATAGGTATGAAAAATTTTGGAAAACTATTTCAAGGTTCTGAATTTTTATTCAAATTTTAATTTACATTTCTTTTCAAAGAAGCAGTCAATCAATATCTTTTCAACAACGACTAAAAAATAAAGATCAGTTAGTAAACGAAAACACAATTATATTGGGCACTTTCTACTACTAAATTTTATCTAACAAATAAGTGAGCCAATACATATAAGGATTGATTAAGTAGTACAGGATCTGCCATCTTTTATGTCGGCACGACAATATTGCATGACCAAAAAGTGACACTGTTTAGGCTGGCGTGTGCGCCAGAATGATAATTGGGCCATTTTTCTTCAGAGAAGGCGAAACTGTCGATGGGAAACTACATCGGTGGGGTTTGAAATTTATTTAGGCTCAAGATCCAATGTTTTTACTTTAAAATAAAGCAAAAAAAAAAAAAATGGCGCACATGTTTCAAAATTGATCTATATTCTGCATGAAAGGTTATACAACTGTTTCGGGTCGAGTCACCAACTCTCATCAGTAACCAAGAGCAGTAGATAGTTTGTTTGGTAACAAGTTAAATTTATATATCGTATGCCAGAAAATTCGTGAAAAAGGTCTGGACATTTACTAGTTTCAACAAGATAGACTACCATTCCACACTGCAAATCAAACAGTGCAGATCCGGCAACAAAAATTTCCTGGACGTGTAATGTCAAATAAGGTGACTGGACTTATTTTTGTGGAGTTATTTGCAAAGCATAATGTTTGTAAACAAGCTTCGAACCATTGCCCAGCTCAAGGCAAACATAAGCAAATCATTGCTACGCTGCCGGAGTTGCTCAAAAATGTATGGGAAATGCAGCAAACTGTGCACATTTTGCCATGGCAAATAGAGGGGGCCATTTAATTGATGTGATATTCAAAAACTAGTCAAAATGAATTGCAAATGTTCAAGTTAAATAAAAATCAGCACACTTATGAATACTAGCAGATTCCAGCCCACGCAATTCGAGGGCAAATTCTAGGAAATTTTATTTTTTCATTAAATAAAGACCCTAAAAGTATGATAATCAATTATAGCCAATTACAAACACATTAACAAATTTACTAAACACACACATAGCATTGTATAATTTTATGTATGTGTTGGTAGCAACTTTAAATGCAATTTACTCATAATAAAGGAAAAAAATTTAAAATCTGTAAATCTGCAAAACGGCTAAAAAGAAGTACCTATCAAATAATATTCGTTGGATCAAAATTGGGATGAAACGGTAGAACAAAACATCAGTCACAAAAAATCGCCTAGCCTATTAATATTATAGATTGGGTTTTTAATAATTCAATTTAATAGCAACCGGCAAATCCTTTTCAATGATATATCGGAAAAATCACCGAGTTATTTAAATTCTCATGAGAATCGGCTTAAACCATAAACAAATTTATATTAAAATCTCATCATTTCAAGTATGGAAGCAGCTTTTCAGAATATTTTGATGCACATTCGAAAAATTCTTGGTCCTCTTAAAAATTTGATAACTTTATTAAATAGAAAATAAAATTTCTAGAGACTTGTTTAGTCCCATATACACATATCGGCACTCTAATATATATTTCTAAATGTACTAAAATGAGGACTAGATCCAGTCACATTCGTTTGTCTGGCAGTTTAATTAACGATCGTATTCATGACACTGTTCAACAAATCAACACTTTTGGAAACGAGCAGAGATGAGATGTGTATCTGCGGTAATAGGGGGTCGTGAGTCGGAATACATGTGTTTGAGCTGATGTTTGTAACTATCAAAAATATTTGACCTTGACCCACCTTTTACTATACCCATCGGCTCAGAAAAACCTTGTGACCCGAATTAGCTATGCCGTCCACCTTTCTATACGTCCGTTTGTCTCTGTATCCATGTTTTGTAAAGTTTGGTATATAAGCCTCTATAGGCCATAGGTTGAGACGTAGCGTTCATACGACTACGAGATCGAATTAAATTGCTGAAAGATACAGATTATCTTATAAGTACCGAATTTCGATTATTTATATGTAATCTTGCATAGGCTTAAGAACGATCGCTGTACACTTTCGACCGTGATGAACCGTTGGCAAAAGATTCTATTTATTTACTGTAGCTACACTTTTACGCCAAACTAACTTTTGCTTTTAATGCCGAAAATGAAAACTTTCTTTCATCTGAATATAAAAAACGTTCCCGAAATTCTGGAGTCTTGTTCACATACAAATTTGCAAAGACCATACGTTTTTTCTATTGAAATCAGAATTTAATTTAAAATCAAATCCATGTATGTAACAGACCTGGGTTTTCGCGAATTGTAAATATATGAACACATTCTCTGCCACTTATAGTTATTATAGTGCGTTTTTGCTTTGTATCAAAAAAAAAAAAAAAATAAAAAATTAAGTAGAAACGTTCCGTTAGTTTCTTGAAAAACAACTCAAATTCCCAATGTGTAAATGGCGATAGGTTCGAAATCTTAAATATTTTAATTACATTTTTATTAATACTAGCAGAGCCCAGCACTCGAAGTCGCGAGTGCAAATTAGAGGATTTTTTTTTTCATTGAAATTTTTTCTTTCATTTTTTTTTTAATATATGGGGGTTTCATGTCAAGTGCACCAACTTTTGAAACCGATTTCTTCCGATCGGGTTAGTCCTATTGGATAGTAGTTTAAACACAATTTTTCAACAAGATCGGTCCAGATCTCTATGAGTTAGAGGGGATCAAAATTTGACATTTTGGCCAAACAGGTGTTTTTCTCATCCATGTAACTTATTACCTATTGTTCTTAGAAAATTTTCTCCCAAATAGTTTAGATAGCTATTTCTTCAATATTTCGGAAAAAAATACTTAAAAAAAAATTTTTTTTAGACTTTTTTTTTGCTAAATTAAGGCAAAAAAATGCAAAACTTTTTTTTGAAAAAGGGCATTTTTTTTTTCATAAGAAAGCTTAGGATTTTTCTTTTAAGAGCTTTTTGGTCGCTTAGTGGGATGGGAGTGGGATATCTACCAAAATAAATGTTTTGTAACTCAAGACAACGGTTTTTCAATTTTTCACAGATGCACTATTTTGAATTTTTTCCTATTTGTGTGTAAAACTTACAAATAAAACTTATACTGAGAAACTAAACAAATTAACCTTTCCGAAGGTTTTGTAACATACCTTCATAACATAACAGAAGAGAATGGTTCTCTGTAACCTGAAAGAGTTATTTGGAACATTTCAATCTGAACACGAGGAAATTTACCCAAATGAGGCCGAAACATTGCGTTTTGGCAGGAAGCAGTGGAACTCACACAGTATGCGTTTGCATTTACCATGAAAATGTTAAACTGATGTTGAAGGAAATCAACTTAAAGTATTTAACAGATGATTCGGCAGAAGATTTACACGATTACCGCGATTGCCTCAAATTGACTATGTGTCCTAATGCAACAACTTCTTGCCACTTAGGTGAATGTACCAATTGCCCGAAAACCACATTCATCAAAGAATATTTAATCAACTCTTTAGATCGAGAATATATAGAGGAGGTCAAATTTGATACTTGGATTCAGACTGACAGATGTACATTGAAAACAATCATTTTAAATGTGGATGATTTTGTGGAAGAAATGTGTACAGGATTGCTAAACTTGAGAACCCATTACTTTTTAGTCAAAGAGCAATGGTCATTCTTCAAGGATTTGAAGATACATTTGAAGTCTGGTGAATTCGTTATTTCATATGATTTCGCAGAAAACTATAAATATGTTCTTCAGGATACCATACAAGCATTTCACTTCAATAACGACCAAGCAACTATATTCACAGTAGTTATTTACTACATGAAAGATGAAAAACTGGAACACAAAAGTATGGCAATCATATCCAACGATTTAAAACATGATACCGTTGCAGTTTATGAGTACCAGAAGATAATACTAAAATATCTAAAATCTAAATTTACAGTAAAGAAGGTATACTATGTTTTGGACGGAGTTCGTCAACATTTTTAAAGCAAAAGTAGCTTCGCAAATCATATGGCTCATGAAAAAGATTTGGGAATGCCAGCTGAGTGGCATTTTCATCCTACTGCTCATGGTAAAGGAGCATGTGATGGTATTGCAGCAAACCTTAAAAGAAATGCAGCGAAGTATAGCCTCCAGTGCTCTCATCAAGATCGCATCTTAGATGCGACTGCTTTATTCCATTGGGCAAAGAATTATTGTAAAGAAACTAAAATAGTTTTTAGTAGCAAAGAGGATCATCAGGAAACATTGAAAACACTGAAGAGCAGATTCGATGCTGCGGTAACAATCGATGGCACCGCTCAATACCATGCTTTTATACCGCTTGTCGATGGAAGACTCAAGTTGAAAAAGTTTTCTGCCTCTATTCAATGCGATTTCTTTCCAAAGACAACAAATAAACCAGCAGCGAAATCAACAGCTGAACCTAGTAACGCCAAGAAAGGATTGACAAAAAAACGCAGTAAATAAAGGCGACAAAAAAGCTGTATGAAGGACTGGGTATTTAAAAATTTACAAGACTTAAATACTTCATCAGCTACAATAAATTAAGTATAAAAATAGTTATGATATAAATGGATCTAATGTAATTAAGATTAAATTTTATCAAATGTAATGTAATTAATAATGTAATTAAGATTAAATTTTATTAAATTATTTATCTTTTTATATTTAATATTATTATTATATATTAATTTAATTATTATTACAAATACATAAAAAATAATAATTTTTCAAGATTTCTATAGAAAAAAAGTGATTTTTTTCCTGAGGTTAACATATTCTGGGTATTAAATTTAGTTAGGTAGGTTACATACCTTCGGAAAGGTTAATTTGTCTAGTTTCTCAGTATAAGTTTTATTTGTAAGGTTTTACACACAAATAGAAAAAAATTCAAAATAGAGCATTTGTGAAAAATTGAAAAACCGTTGTCTTGAGTTACAAAACATTTATTTCGATCCATCCCACTATGCGACCAAAAAGCTCTTAAAGGAAAAATCCCAAGCTTTCTTATGAAAAAAAAAAATGCCCCTTTTGGCAAAAAATACTTTAATTTAGAAAAAAAAGAAATAGCTATCTAAACTATTTGGGAGAAAATTTTCTAAGAACAAGTTACAGGGAATAAGTTACAGGGATGAGAAAAAACACCTGTTTGGCCAAAATGTCAAATTTTGATCCCCTCTAACTCAGAGAGATCTGGACCGATCTTGTTGAAAAATTGTGTTTAAGCTACTATCCAATAGGACTAACCTTGGTGCAAATTTCATCCCGATCGGAAGACATCGGTTTCAAAAGTTGGTGCACTTGACATGAAACCCCCATACATATAAAAAATTTATGAATATTTAAATAAAATTCATTAAATTGAGAATTTTTACTCACACGAGATAGGTAACTGGGTTTGTTAATAAATAATTATATAAGAGGCTAACGATATAATCAATTTTAGCCAATTCACAAATCAACAAAATTTAATAAACATACACATAGTGTTGTACAGTTTTTTATTCGAATCTTAAATATGAGTTTTATGTATGTGCTAGCAGCAACTTTAATGAATTTTACTCCAAAAAAATGTACCAGATGGTGCACATCTGCAAAGAAATGTCTTGAAAATGGTATATTTTTTGTCAAAATCAATTGGTAATTGAAGGTATAGAATATGTCACAAGAAATCCCCTAGCCTATTAATTAATTAATATTTAAAATTTTTATCTTTACGTGAACAGATAATTTTGGTAGTAATAGTAAGCAGATTTGTGATGAAAATATGCGAATTCGGTCTAACATATTCAAAGTTATGAACGAATTTGTTGAATTCATGGAAAGAAGATCTCTAAATTCATTAAACATAGCGATGCAGACTTTGCACGAAATTTAGTTGTGGTTAAGTTTGACGGAGGCCAAGTACTGGCATTCCCAAAATATATATATATATAATGAGGCCAAGTACTGCCACATTCGTCATTGATGTGAAATATAAAAATCGAAAAAAAGTCGTATTTTTATAATTTTTTTTTTTTTTTTGAAAATATGAATAACGTTGGATTATTTATTTCATATGCACGTTATAACACAACATTTAAAGAATCTTAGAAAATATTTTCAATTAAAAATTTTAATAAATATGTCCGTGGCAGCGAATCGAAATGGGTTTAAAATCTGATATATTTCCCGAGGTAATGCCGAAGAGTTTTTTAATTTTTTATTTCTTCTAGCAGCATTTTGAAGTGAAAAAACTCGATTTTTGGTACAAAATTTCGGGAATTTTGTTGCTAAAAAATGGTGAACAAAATGGAAAATAAAAAAAAAAACTCTTCGGTGTTACCTGGTGATTTATGTGTAGAAATAGTATGTAAAATTTCAAAAGAATCGGTTAAATACATTTTGAGTTATGATGTTCACGGACTTCAAACATTTTTTTGCAAGAAAATCGATTTAAAGTTTTTTAAAAACTGATTTATATGTGATATACCATATGAGGCCGGTCGCTGGAAACGCTGTATCTTCTTTAGTTTTGCTCTGATTTACTTGAAGGTTTGATAGAAATCTCTCAGAAAAAATGCAAGTACACGTTTTTAAAGCCGTTATTGATGTGAAAATTTAATTCACCTCAGGATTATTTTATACGTTAAATATTATTTCACCTTAAAAATTTTAAAATTAAAATAGAGTTAGAGTGTTAAATGCGGCTATACCGGGTCCTTGACAGCCTCCATTTTGGTTAACCGTTTACATTAATATCTGGACTTATTGCACTATTTAATGAAATGTAAACAAAATTTACAAAATTCCAACCTGTTCGAAATAATGACCAACTGTATTATCCCAGATGAATAGTTCATTTTGTGAATGAGCGTGTTTTCAACAGACAGACAGACGGACGGAAATACAGACGATCATCACTGTGTCGATTCAAGTTGCTATAAGGATCAAGAACATGGGCTCTTTTTTTTTATTTTTCAATGCGTGAAAAACGGAATGACAAACTGCACTTCAATGTTTTTTTTTTCAATTCAAAAATTCATTTGGCCTGTAAAAATTTCAAACCTTTTTACCATATAATTTTTTTTTTTCTTCAATTATTTTTGTTTTTTTTTTTTAATTATTAAAACAAAAAATCTTCAAAATCTGTTTGCATTTTTATAGCTTAAATAATCAACATTAGTCTTGCTAAATGGGGGTTTCAAAGATTCAACCTAACTAAGTAGAAAATCAAAGACAAATAAGTGAAATTTGGATAGTCGATTAAATGTTTTGTTCCGGTCCAAAGTCGACAAACTATGTCTGCTGAACTAGATAGAAGCTATTGCTTAAAAAAAAAAAAAACATTTTTTAAGTCCAAAGTTTTATAGGCTAGAACTGAAAACTAAGAAAAATACAACAACGAGTACATATGTATCTAAAATAAGATGTCTGGTTTCATATAAATGATTAAATCTAAATATAAATTTCCAACATTATTTGCCACATCTAATTTCAGGGTCCATAGTTTTGTTTAGTTTATGACCTTTTCGAATTGAACTCAATTTTTATAACGAGAAAATAAAATTTGACATATTCTTCTTTTGTCACCCACTAACAATCGGTAAACCTCAATACGATATCGAAACGCCCAAGAGCAGAGAAGTCAATTGTCTTGATTTTCTATATGTTTTTTTTTTTTTTAGAAACAATTCAAATTAACATTATTTAATACAAAATATGCAAGAATATTTTTAGAATCTCATTAGAAAATACAATGTGTACTTACAATACAAACGAATACATTGTAAGTTTTTTTTTCTTAAGGGAAAGTAATTATAGACTTGTATGAAAAATGAATGATCCAATTCTGTCGTCGCATGTCACAGCAGAAGTAAAAATAATTTCGTGTAAGCAAAAAAGTTTGCTTTTTTAAAACTATTAATTTTTTTTCAAAAAATAAATAACAAAAACTTTAGGTGACAAATTTGCAAACAAAATATCTGTTTTGACTTTTTATTAGAAACTTTTCCTTAATGTGGTGTTAAAAAAATGTTGTTTTCAAAATATCAAGTAAACTAAACATAAATTGTTTGCGACGTGTCATAAATTCAAGTAAAATTTATTCGACCATATTTTCTGTCACCAACAACTCAATTTTCGTTATTGATTTTTGAAGATTTTAGAAAAAATATTTTGACGAATAATATTATGTCTCTTTTGAATTTTATATACGCAATAATTTTTTTTTAATGGTGACAAACGATATTTATAAAATGAAATTTTGGAGTGTTTAATGCAAGATTGTTATACGACTGTTAAATATAATTTTAATGTTGTTTCGATCAGTGGCATTTTTGAAGATGGCTTAAATAAGTTCAAGTTGAATAAGTTCAAAACTTTCAGGCAGTTTGTAGATGACAAATAAGTTTTCGAAACTTAAAAATGTCAGAAAAAATATTTTACTGTAAGATTTCTTGAAAAAAAATTTTTTAAATCAAAAATAAAACCACTTAGTTTAAAGGAAGAATCCTCAGTATCAGTATAAATAACTCTGTAATACAGTTTTCGGACTGGGGCACAGTGTAGTTGAATTTTAAATTATAATACCATTCAAATTAAAAGTTAATCGCTTTTCTTTTCTGGCCAATATTTATTATAATATCTTATTTTTTTTTTATAAAGACGCCGCTAATTTTTTTTTATAGAAAACAATGGCGGTAGCAAATATCGCCTAAAGAAAAATCGCCCAAAAGAAAAAATTAAAAATTTGCCAAAAAAATTCAATATAAAATTGTGTTAAATTTCATATGAAGAAACACCCAAATTTATTTGGGTTTTTTCGTTATTTTTGGGCTTAATTTCGTTTAATAAATAAAATTGGGTAATTTTTCATTACGAAAAATCACCAAAAAATAACATATGAAAAATGGCCCAAAATTGTTCCGTTTGGAGTTTTCAAACAACTGTTGGTAATTCATGTTGATTACTTTGATGAAAAGGTAAGTACGTCTTTATCCATAAATGAGAAGGATTAGTTTTGTTTGGTTGTAAATACTTTGGACAGAAACAAACTGAAAATGAAAAATATGTAAAAAAAAAATCGCGTGATTTTTCGACAAAATTAAAAATTTTTCGGGGAAAAAGCGCATAAAGAAATTTAAAAACAGAAACTAAAAATAAAAAATTTTTACAAAAAATCGCGCGATTTTCGCAAAATCTAAAATCTAAAATTTTGACAATAATTCGCGTGATTCTCATTCTACGCAATAGAAACAAAATAAATCAATATATCTTACAAATAACTTTAAAAACGCAAATTGTTTTTTCCCAACAGATATTTCCCTTCATATTTGTTTTAATGGATAAAAAAAACCAAAAAATGTTACGACCATCAATTCAATTACATAAATAATAATATATTTAATTTGGAGGCATACAGTTTTATGACCGATTTGAAACTGCATTACAAAGATCTTTAAAAAAAAATTTCCTAACGCAAAACACTACGGTTGCTGGTTTCATTTCTACCAAGCAATTAGGCGCAATCTCCCAATACAGTATTGTTGCCTTGCCGTCATTTGAAATACTGCAATGAGTGCATACTTAAATTGCAGGCAAAAAGTTTGGCTGGAGGCTTAAACCAGTACTTCTGTCCATACTGTTGCGCAGCTGCTGAAGAAGCAATATGTTTTCATTGAAAAATAAAGAACATTTTTCATAATTTGGGTCATTTTTCTTTTATTTTGGGCAAAAGGTCGTTTTTCATATTTGAGTTTTCGTTTCTTTTTTGGGTTTTTCTCATTTTTTTGGGCGATATTTCCTAACACCGCAAAAATTTGCTGTAACCCGATATGCTTCACTACACCCATTGTAACGAAATAAATAAATGGGAATACATTTTATAGAAAACTATTATATTTATTTTTGGCAATTCCTAATATTGTCGATTTTTGTTTTTGCGATTTTAGATTTTGGAGATTTTTGATTTTGGCGATTTTTGTTATTCGCGATTTTCGTTTTTTAGCGATTTTTGATTTTGGCGTTTTATGTTTTTTGCGATTTTTGTCATTTGAGATTAACGGCTTTGGCAATTTTTGATTTAGGCGATTTTTGTTATTTGCGATTTATGGTTTTGGCAATTTTTGTTTTTGGCTATTTTTTGCTTTTGGCGTTTTTTGACGATTTCTGTTTTTTTGTTATTCTTGATTTTGTACATTTTCGTTTTTTCGATTTTTAATTTTGCAAATTTTTGATTTTGGTGATTTTTATTATTTGTGATTATCGGTTTTAGAGATTTTTGGATCTGGCTATTCCGCCTACATTTTCCACGACTATTCACATCTATAATATTAATAGGCTAGGCGATTTCTTGTGACCGATGTTTTGTTCTACCGTTTTATCCCGATTTTGACAAAACGTATATTATTTGAAAAGTATTTTTTTTAACTGTTCACCAGATTTACAGACTTTTAAATTTTGTCCTTTATTTTGAGTAAATTACATTTAAGGTTGCTACCAACACATACATAAAATTGTACAAGTTAACAACATATAAGTTAACGAACTCAAAAATGTAAAATTTCAACCCAAGTAAAAAGCTGGATCAGCGTCTGCAATTTAATGCATTTTTTTATTTCTTTGTTATTGATATTTGCAACATAATCGATAAACAATAATAACAATAATTAGGTCAATAAATATAAAATAAGTAAAGATCGGCGTTTGCAGTTTTACTGTTCATTTTAAATAGTTGCAATGTAATCAATTATAAATATCACGCCACTTATTAATTAGTAGAATATAAATTAAGTATATTGTAATTTTTAGTTGAGTTGTAAATTTGATTTTGAACAATAAAGAACGCTTCAGACCTTTTAGTGTCTGAAGCTATTTTTAAAAGATTAAAATAAGTTGTGAAAACTTAACTTACATATGCTATGTGTGTGTTCATTAAATTTGCTAATGTGTTTGTTAATAAGTTTGTTATCTTCATTCACAATAATAATAAACCGAAAAAGTGTTGGCTTGTGAATTGGCTAACTTGAAAAATAAAGTTGCCTAGAAATTGCACTCGAATTTCGAGCGCTGGAATCTGCTAGTTTGTAATTAATGTACTTGTCAAAGTCTCAAGACTCTGGTTTTCATAGTACTTCATATTTTTTGTATAGGAGGTACCACGCCCATTGATCCGCTCCTGCCTATTTTCTGTGAAACAGTTCACATCAATAACTTATGAACTCACACAGCCTCAAGGTCTTTTTGTGTTATAGCACTCCAGTTATATTATAAATATTTTTTTTTGTTAGGGTATGAGCTGCACATTGTCCGACAATTCACATGAATGACTTATGAACTCACACAAAGTCCCAAGGCTTTCGAAACTACAGTACTGCAGATATACGTCATTTACTTTGTACGGGGGTGCCACAAACAGTGGTCCGATCCCGTCCATTATTGGTCTGACTTCTCACATTAATAAGCCATAATTTTAGACAAAGTCACAAGGCTTTCACTATTACAGTACTCCACATATGTATGTGCCACTAAATATATTCTTTGCATTGGGGATGCCACGCCCACTGATTTGATACCGCCCATTTATTTCCGGGTACTAACATTGAAAATTTATGAACTCACACAAATTCCCAAGGCTGTCACTATCATAGTACTTAAGTCATATTGTATTAAAAATTTTCTATCTATGGGGGTGCCATGCTCACTGATCTGTTCCCGCCCATTTTTTGTCCGACTACTCAAATTAATAACTTATAAAATCACACAAAGTTAGGTCTTAAACTACAATCGGGGAAAAAAATTTTATGGCTTTATAATTTTTTTAACGTTTCTCGGAGGAATATATATCAATATAACGGTAAAACGAGCAAGAAAATTTTATTCGGATTTGACCGACTATACCATACCCTATACCATGTGTTTGGAGAAAAGGTGTTAGGTCCAACTAATTGTATAAAGAACATAAGCATAAACCAAATTTGAGTGGCATGTTTGTTTAATTTTTTTGCCTGAAGATATGAAAAATAGACCGATCCTGATTATATTGGATATAGACACAAATTTTTTGCAAAATCATTTTCAAACCAAATATGAGAAAAATCTGTGCAATATTATAGTATTTTTGTTATAATTAAGTGAAGATCAGAAAGCAGCTTTATATGGGGGCTATTTCTAAGAATTATCTAAGAATTATCTTGTATTAAACACACACAAACCAAATTTGACCAAGATCCATATGATAATTTGGGTCTTGTGGCAAATTAAGTCGATGTGATAGGGCTAGTTATTTAGAGGACCTAGGTCTGAATATGCGCCGATTTTCATCAATTTTTAAAGCATTTGTTGAATGGCCGATTAGAGGCTATATACTCCATTTCATCAAAATATATTCATAGTTTGATTACGAAGATTACATGGACACACATACGGAAGGATAACCCGACGGACGGACGGACATTTCTAAATCTTATCCGAAAATGTTTTTGAGTCAAATATTTTTGGTATACGGTATATCAAAGGCCGCAAAAAATGTCGACCCTTTGTCTTCAAAATTAATTAATGCTTTAATCAGATTTTCAAATTTTAATTCTGGTCCAAAAAAGCGTTTTCTCTGGTGTTTGTAACTACCAAAATTGTTTGACCTAGACCCATATTTTATCGACTCTGAATAAGTTTCTGATATTGGTCCGTCTGTCCGTGCGTCTGTGTAAACTTTATAATCAAACTACTGGTCGCAAATATAAATATATGTGTATGAAATTTGTCACAAGACGAACGCTATTGAAACGGGTGAAAATCGGTGCATGTTCAGATCTAGTCGCCATACAAATAACCCCTATGAGATCGACTTAAATTGCCATAAGAACCAAATTATCATATAAATCTTAATCGAATTTGGTTTGTTTGTGTTAATTGCACCCATTAATCAGTAGTCCAAAAATAGGTCCTGTTGGACAATTCTTAGTCATAGCGCACATATAAAACTGCTTCCCGATATCAACTATCAAAAAACAAAAATATTGCACAGATTTTTCCCAAATTTGGCTTGGTTATTGTTTTTGCAAAAAATAAGTGACTACCAAATGTAGTCAGGATCGGTCCATTTTTTGACGTAGTCCCCATATAAATATAGCATCCGATCTGAACTTTTTTTTAACTGCAGACAAAAAAAAATAGCAACAATACCACTCGAATTTGATTTAAGCGCATGGTATAGCGTTTAGATCGACTATAATTTTTTTACTGGTTTTATAAAACCTGTATAAGGAATATATAAGTGACAATACGATGAACTCTTCTAACAAAGTATAATTTTGACAATACCAAAAAATTTTAAAAATAGAATACCAAAAAATTTTATCATAAAAAACTCTTATATCAAATTAAGCGTTGTATGTTTTACTTAATTAAAAAAGAAGAAATGTTAACCTAAATGTAAAAAAAAAATAAAACTTAAAAGTATTCATTTTTATGCTGTTGACAAAACAATGGCAACCTTTACTATACAATAACACTGTGGTATGATGATGGTCGTGGTCTTGGGGGAGGTTGATTCTTATATCGAACGATTTTATTAGGCTATTATAGTAAAACCCCGAAAGCGTTTGGTCCTGTGTTGGTATAGGCAAATTTTATGACATTTTAAATATTTCATTTTATTGTCAACACTATTCGCCAACAGTATTCTAATTCTGATTCATGTGATCTTTAGCAATATTAAAGCTAGCCAGACGATTTTTCTCTGATATCAGTGGTATCCTCACAGCACGAGAACAAACCAGATCAGAGTCAATTGCTCGCCGCGAAATAGTTCGAGCGCATAGTATTAGTTTCAGATTGTTAATGACATTTCAACCTTGTTATGGGGTCTGCGCCGCAAAATGAAATTATGGATTTATCCACAGAATATTTCTCACTTGCTTACGACCAACTCAAAAATCATCTATTAACTCTTCCTATTTTTTTAAGGGCAATATACACTTGTCAAATTCCCCTATAGGCGCGAATTAAAACAAATTTTATTTTTCCTCCCCTTGATGTTAGAATTTCAAATAAACTCATCCTTGACTGATGCCAGCGTATTCGTTGGAGTCTGTATATCAAAATTCATATATATATAGGTTAATATGTTAAGAAGATGCAGAAAGATAAAAATTTTACCCATTTTGGCCAATTTTCCCCTTAAATGGCCGAATTTCGAAAAAAAAATAATCCCGAGCCAATTTTTATGTCTCAGATGGAATCTACACACCAAGTTTCATATTCCTAGATCCATTTTATACAATTTTTCCAATTTTGGCCGCTTTTATCCCATTGATTTACGAATTTTTAAAAATCCCTTCTTAGTGGATCTTTACGCCGAGAGGGGAACCTACACTCCAAATTCCAAGTTTCTGTATCGAAGGGTTTGGGCTGGGCGATGATGATCAATCACGCCAACTCTTTTATATATATAGATTACATAATGTTGCTATTTCCAGCAAACTACTTTAACTACTAACACAGTTTATTTTTGCATTTTTATTTTATTTTTTTATTCTAATTTAACACTAAACAAAAAAACATTAAAAAATAACCAAATAACTTACAATAGCTTCTCGTTACAGCAAGAATTCACTGATGACTGTGTCTTCAACGAAAGCATGGAACAGCACAACTACAACACATATTCATCCACATACAATTCGAATGCGCGGCGTAAATACTTTTTGGCCTTGAATCGCCATGGAGAGCCGCGTAAACTGCAAATACCACCCAATCGATCGCTGGGCAAATTGGCTACCTATACGAATGCCATAACCGAAACGGTGCCGCAGGAGCGAGTCGAACAGCTGATAGCAAAAAATTTCGGTGCAAATCGTATAAAACATGGCATACGCCAACTCTGTGATACTGGCAAACCATTGATCGAATTGATCGATAGTAAAAACTTTAAAGCACTACCCAAGTGCAATCCAAACAGTAGTAATAGCAATAGTAATAGTAATAGTTTTAGTACAGCTAGAAATATGAGTAGTGCTAGTGCATTAAATTTAGGTAGTATTGTAGATAATAATAATGGCCAATTATTGAACAACGTTCCTGCTGCCAATGATAAAAATAGTTTAAGTAATTGTAGTCGAAATAATAGTTCGAGTAGTAGCAAAGCAGAAGCAAATAACAATAGTAGTAGTAGTAGTAGCCAGAGTAGTATTAGCAATAGTCAAAATAATGGCCATATTAGTAGTAGTAGTAGTAGTTGTAGTAGCAATAGCAGTAGCAGTAGTAGTAGCAATAGAAATAGTAGTAGCAATAGCAGACCTGCAGCCAGTGAACACAGAGGCGGCGGCAAAAAGAAGAATAAGAAACGTAAATGTCGACCGTTTGAAAACGAAGAAGAACATAATTGCAAAACTTCTTTGAAGAGGCCACAGTCCATGAAATTGGGTCCTAAAAAATGTAGAGATTTAATGCTGCAGCAACAGCAGGCCGGCATCATCGATATAGTGCTGCCTCCAGTGTGCAACAAAAAGGGAGGCTTAAAAAAGCAAAAGGGTAACAAAAGGCTGGGGAAAAATGGATTGGGTACGGATGGTTTAGGACCCAACAACAGAAGAGGCAAAAAACTTAATATAAATGGAGGAGGAGGTAGCGGTCGCCAGGTAGCTAAACAATATCAAAATAATAATGGCGGTCCGAGTGCGGGTGTGGGTAACAAGAAAAATAAAAAGAATCCCAAAAGAGGTGGTAACAACAACAACAACAACAACAACAGCAATAAGAAAAACAAAAAATCCACCCCTTCAACAACCGAGAAATTCTCTTCTACAACCTTCAAATCCGCCACCAGCTCAACATTGAGGCCAAAATTTTGGGAAACCACATCCCTGCTGCCGAGTACCACACTCTACGAAAATTTCGATCCACAAGCCGATACCACCAGTGATCGTGGCGAAAGAGAACAACGCAATGTAAGATACTCTAGTTCTATGGAAGAATCCATGGAACAATCATCCGAAGATACTTCGGCGCCTGAAGAACAAGACGACGAAGATACGGCGGATGTAGACAACACAGACAATGATAATGAAGATGCCAGCTATGAAGATGATACATTTGTGGCCACTAACAGTGCTCATAAACCGTATGCGGCTGCCGAAACAGCGCATACGCCGCTGACAGGTGGCGCTGATGATTTCCTGTATTATGACCAGCTAGATGTGTGAGTTTTGCTAAATGATACTTATTATTTTTATTTTTATTTTATTTAATTATTTTAATATACTATTTATAATAAAATTTCCTCATATTATTTAGTTTTGAATGTAATTTATTTATTTAAAACAAAAAGGCAGTTTGTAAATCAATTAATTTATTTTTTTTTTTTTTCAAATTTGTTAATCGAAATTTTTAATTTTCTTTATTTTTTTTTTTGTTTTTTTTATATTTAGTATGAATTTGGCTTTAAATTTTTCTTTATTAACAATTATTATTTTTTAAAATTTGCAAAATTTAATTTTTTTTTTTGTCTTCAAAAAACAGTGCATTTTTGGGTTAATGTACATTTAAACAAATCAATTGAAAGAAAGAAAAAAAGAAAAAAGAAAATATGTTGATGTGTATATTTTTGTTGCAACTATTTATATAAATGTAATATTTTTTTTTAGAAGATAAAAACAATACAGAATGTACAAAGTTTCAATTTGTTCTTAACAATAGCAACCAATAAGCAATAGTGTAATTATTATAAATTTTTCATAAGGCATTTATTAAAAAAAATGTTTTCATTGTAAAAAGTTAAAAATAATATATAAAAAATTGTAAATTTTGCAAGGCAATTTATCAAAAAAAAAAAAAAAAAAAAAATTGCATTAAATTATTTAGCCATTTATTACACATACTTTCATAATATTAACATCAACATTCAGACATAACAACATTCTTAAACATATATACACTCTCATACTTGCATATTGCATCCCATAATTGAATATTATTTTTTTCTTTATATAAAATCTAACCTTTAAAATTATAACCTTATTATCCTTAAAACTCAATCCTAATCCACATGTATTCACAAAAAAAGGTAATGGTACCATTTATATTTTGTATCAGGTTATTTTCAGGTTATCTAAAATTGAGGCTAATTGATAAAAAAAAAATAAATTTTGAGCGTAATTTGTACGAATAGAATAGTGAAAAAGATATAGGCTAGTTTTGGAGAATCCTTAGAACCCAAGCAACAACCAACCTTCACTTTAAGTATGGCTTTAATTTTTGTTTTTATCTGCTGAACTCAAAAATCGCAATAAGAAACTTTTATGGACAAGTTTTTTACGATTTTTTTATACCCTAAATACCACTGTGCAGAGGACATACTACATGGAGTGAAAAGTCCGTGGCCTAATAATGAAAAACCATCTTTTTGGATTTGAAATCAATTTTATTCTTCAACGTAATCTCCATCAAGTGCAATGCACTTCTTGAGACCCTTAAAAAAATACGAATTGTCAAACTCTTCAAAATAGGCTTCCGCCTCTGATATGACTTCTATATTTGTAGAAAATCTCTTTCACTGGAGCCTGGGAACCAATAATAATCGCTGGGAGCCAGATCTCGAGAATACGGGAGGTGGGGAAGCAATTCGTAATGCAGATTTAAATTTTTCTGAAACCAAAGCAGATGAATGTGCCATGCATTGTCATGATGGTACAAGATTTTTTCTTATTTAAGTGGGGTCGTTTTATCTTGATTTCTTCATACAATGTGTCCAATATCTCAACATAGTACTTGGCAGTTATTGTTTTTATTTCTCCATGTAATATATGCCGAACTCGCGCTGTTGATATGTTTATGATGCCAGCAATTTCACTCACTTTAATATTTCGATCATCCAATACAACCTGATTCACCTTTCTTATGTTTTCTTCGGTAACTCAACCTCATTTGGGCGACCAAGATGATCTGCATCGTACGACCACTTTTAAATTCAGAATACCACTTTTTATGAATATGACGGCGAAGATTCGCCATAAAGTTTATCAATCAATTCTTTGGATGGTACAGTATTTTTTCCCAACAGAAAAATAGTGTTTAATCTATAATATTAATAGACTAGGCGATTATTTGTTACCCATGTTTTGTTCTACCGCTTTATCCCGATTGTGACCAAACGTAGATTTAGGCCATTTTAAACACCAACGTGCACAAACTAATGTCAAGCAATATTATTTTAAGTTTACCCCTGGTAAATGGGTTATTTTTTGAATGAACGTAATTTCAACGTACAGACAGTCAGATGGACAGACAGACATCGACAAAAATTTTTAAACGAACAATAAAGCATAGATACAAAAATTAGATATACAAACATCAGCAAACAAATTTTTCTTTTGGAATTATCTACATTTATTGGCCTGTTCGATGGTATTCTAGAAATTAAATTTAGAGGTGTCTCCATATTTAAGGTTATATCTTGGAACAATGACGACCGATTTATCCCATTTTAAACTAACTTGTTCGAAATAATGACAAATAATATTACCCTAAGTTATACAGGTAATTGGTTAATTTTGTGAATGAGCTTGATTTCAACAGACAGACAAATATCGCTATATCGACTTGTGTAGAATTTCGATGCGTTGCAAACGGAATGACAAACTGATATATACCATCTGCACAGTCGTGCGAAGGGTACAAATTCTAATATATTTTACCCTTAGCGCAAAGCCAACATTTCTGCACAGAAAAAAAGATATCATGAAAGAAAATCTATGGCTACGTTTTAAAGTTATTACCAATTATGTAAAAGTATAAAATTTCTAAAATATTCATATTTTTAATAACTGCGCCATCTGCAGGCCACAAATATAATTATATATTTGATGAAATTTGGTATACAACATTTTATCAGCCCTGTGAGAGCTCTTTTTGAATTACTGAAATTCGCTGCATGTTCAGAGCTAAATTATCACATTATCACATATACCGCGACCACTTCTGTTTCTCCTTTATTTGTTATATCCATAAATGATAAGTTCAAAAATAAAAACCGTGAGACTAAATTCAGTAAAAGTCCCCATATAAAACAGCCTTTCACTATTCACTTATGTCTGTCTAATGATTTGCAAGTATTAGATATTTTACCTACTAAATATGCCCTTGATCAGACCATTTTTTGACCTGGTTCCCTAGATACCTAAATGGATTAGTTGTTCCTAACTCAATATATATTTGAATTAAGCCGCTTTCGGAAAAAAGAAAAAAATCATAAAAAACTTTGTTAGGGCGATTTTTCAGTTTAGCAGGTCGCAATACTTAAAAAATAGTTGTACATAAACTGCAGACATTTGTCTAAATATTTTGTTGCCTAGTGTTGCCTTTCAGTTAAAGCGTAAAATAGGGAAAGTTGTTGATGTAAGTGATTTTGGCTACTAAAGTTACTGTAAAAATTTATAGAGTGAGTTCTACATCAGTCACTGGCTTTTTTAAAAAAGATTAAAATTCAAACAGCTTTCGGAAATAAGAAAAAAATCATAAAAAGCTTTGTTAGGGCGATTTTTGAGTTCAGTAGGTCGCAATACTTAAAAAATAGTTGTACTTAAAGTCAAGTCATTTATCTAAATATTTTGTTGCCTGTCAGTTAAAGCGTGAAATAGGGAAAGTTGTTAATGTAAGTGACTTTGGCTACTAAAATTATTGTAAAAATTTATAGACTGAGTTCTACATTAGTCACTGCCTTTTTTCAAAGAGATTAAAAATTTTTTTTCATTGTGGCAATAAACTTATTTTCGATCCGTTGAAATTTTTCCACTAATTCTAATTTAAAATCTATTTAAATTAATGAAAATAATTTCAATTTTTTTTTTAATTTTTTAAATTGTATATGGAATCGTAGTTTAAATAATTTTTTTTATCTGTAATTTTTCTTGAGTATATTAAAAAAAATTGTTTTAAAAAAAATTGTTTTTAATTTTTTTTAATTAAAATTTTTTTTAATTGTATAGGGCAACCCTGATGAAAATATTTTCGTATCTGTTGTTTTGTGTAATGTATTGAAAGCAAAAAAATTATTTTTTGATTTTTTTTTTTTAATTTTAAAATTTTTATACGGCAACCCTGGCTGAATTTTTTTCACTGTTTTTTGCTGAATTATAATGAAAGAAAAAAATAATTTTTATTTTAATAATTTTTATTTTTTTTTTTAATTTTTAAAATTTTTAAGCTGAAAATTTTTTTTTGCTGCCATTTTGCTTAATTGTATGAAAAGAAAAAAATTATAAAAATTTAAATTTAAAAAATAATTTTTTTTTTTTATTTTTTTACATTTTTTAAACTGTATAAGGCAACCCACACTAAAATTTTATTTTTATCTAATTTTGCTGAATTATATTAAAATAAAATATAAATATATATATATATTTTTTTTAATTTTTAAAACCTTTTAAATTGTATAGGGCAACCCTGGTTGAAATATGTTTTTCATCTGTTGTTTTGCTTAGTTATATTGAAAGAATAAAATCTTAATCCCATCTTAGAATCAGCTTTGTGAATATTTTTTTTTAGCCCGTTTAGAGAAACCAGGTAAATTTTTCAGTTTTGCAGTAGAAAAATAGATTTTTAATAAAAGTTTTGTGTTTTTGTTTAAAAATTTTTTTCGAATTATATATTTTTTATTATTTTATGCAATTTTAGAGCATATCAATGAATCGAAATATCAAAATTATAAAAAAAAGATCAAATTACATCAACCCAAGAATGATAAAATAAAGATTACATTATCACGCAGATACATGTAGGCGCTCTAACGTCACGCAACCTGTGCTCCTATTGGCTAATAATTTCCAGTCCTCAAACTGTTATGTGCTTGTTATGTGTATGTTGTGTTATGCTTATGTGTAGCATAACAAATTATTTGTAAGCAAAAAATTTATTTTGTATAAATTTGTTAATTTATTTCTTTTAGATTTACAAAATAAAAATGTTCTAACAATATTTTAACAAATTTTTAAAGCCATTATTCTGTACTTTAGATTAAGGTTACTTTTATACAACGTTGTTATTTTATTAAATTTCCTCTTCCATCTATTGATATTTTTAGCAATATCGGCATTTAGTAACCTTATTCTAAAGTATATTCTACAATTTAAAAAAAGCTTTTTCACTTCTTCATTTACTTCGATTTTCTTTGCTTTTAAGAAATGTGTTTTGCAACTATCCGCTTGTAATCAAAAATTTTGGCCATTCAATTTTTAAAATATAGCATCGCATGCTTTCAGCGTTTCCATTGATGAATTTTATGGCTTACTTAGCCCACCCTCACTTAGGTGGTTAACCCGTGAGTAGGTAAAGAATTGTTTTTTACTGTTGCTTTGCTTCCATATTCCCACTGTACACTTCATGTTTACGTTTTTACGGGGTCACATAAAACATACATTATTTCCTTTACACATGAAACAGACTTGTTAGCCCTTGCAAGGGAACTACAACGTTATAACGGGTGATTTTTTAAGAGCTTGATAACTTTTTTTAAAAAAAAAACGCATAAAATTTGCAAAATCTCATCGGTTCTTTATTTGAAACGTTAGATTGGTCCATGACATTTACTTTTTGAAGATAATTTCATTTAAATGTTGACCGCGGCTGCGTCTTAGGTGGTCCATTCGGAAAGTCCAATTTTGGGCAACTTTTTCGAGCATTTCGGCCGGAATAGCCCGAATTTCTTCGGAAATGTTGTCTTCCAAAGCTGGAATAGTTGCTGGCTTATTTCTGTAGACTTTAGACTTGACGTAGCCCCACAAAAAATAGTCTAAAGGCGTCAAATCGCATGATATTGGTGGCCAACTTACCGGTCCATTTCTTGAGATGAATTGTTCTCCGAAGTTTTCCCTCAAAATGGCCATAGAATCGCG
The DNA here is from genome assembly GCA_963682025.1 of Cordilura impudica. NCBI lineage: Eukaryota > Metazoa > Arthropoda > Insecta > Diptera > Scathophagidae > Cordilura > Cordilura impudica. The sequence continues at coordinate 317,440,321 of OY821517.1, read as the reverse complement.
AGCTGTGTGGCATGTAGCGACATCTTGTTGAAACCACATGTCAACCAAGTTCAGTTCTTCCATTTTTGGCAACAAAAAGTTTGTTAGCATCGAACGATAGCGATCGCCATTCACCGTAACGTTGCGTCCAACAGCATCTTTGAAAAAATACGGTCCAATGATTCCACCAGCGTACAAACCACACCAAACAGTGCATTTTTCGGGATGCATGGGCAGTTCTTGAACGGCTTCTGGTTGCTCTTCACTCCAAATACGGCAATTTTGCTTATTTACGAAGCCATTCAACCAGAAATGAGCCTCATCGCTGAACAAAATTTGTCGATAAAAAAGCGGATTTTCTGCCAACTTTTCTAGGGCCCATTCACTGAAAATTAGACGTTGTGGCAGATCGTTCGGCTTCAGTTCTTGCACGAGCTGTATTTTATACGGTTTTACACCAAGATCTTTGCGTAAAATCTTCCATGTGGTCGAATAACACAAACCCAATTGCTGCGAACGGCGACGAATCGACATTTCACGGTCTTCAGTAACACTCTCAGAAACAGACGCAATATTCTCTTCTGTACGCACTGTACGCATTCGTGTGGTTGGTTTAATGTCCAATAAAGTAAACTGAGTGCGAAACTTGGTCACAATCGCATTAATTGTTTGCTCACTTGGTCGATTATGTAGACCATAAATCGGACGTAAAGCGCGAAACACATTTCGAACCGAACACTGATTTTGGTAATAAAATTCAATGATTTGCAAGCGTTGCTCGTTAGTAAGTCTATTCATGATGAAATGTCAAAGCATACTGAGCATCTTTCTCTTTGACACCATGTCTGAAATCCCACGTGATCTGTCAAATACTAATGCATGAAAATCCTAACCTCAAAAAAATCACCCGTTATAACGGGAAGACATGCGCATGGCGTAATCTTTACTTTATCATTCTTGACATCAACTTACCCAAAAAATAACACTGACAAAATTCTAATTCTAGAGTTTTTTCCGCCTTTTTTAAGTAAAACCATATCTACCGGGAATATATATACATATATAGTAAATCAGATATGTGTCATAATTTTATCTGCAACATTTGATTATTTGCATTAATTTTTCTATTTTTTAATCTAAATTTTTAAATAAGTTGCAGGAAATTCGTATAACAACATAGTTGAATAGCGCAAGCTGGTCTGTTGCAGAGTTCGCAGTCGATGCGTAATTAAATTGAGCGAAATAAAAGCTCTTCTCCTATATAGAATTTGGTAGTTTAAAAACACATTTACTTTGCTCTAACTCTCTTGCAACATATGTTGGTACTCAAAAAGTTTGTCGACATTTTGCTGCAACATTTATAAGAAAAAATGAATACAAACACTGTTCAGCCATGCAATCTGTCCTTTTTCTAACAAAAAACGCGAACTCACATCACCCATTTGTGCGAGCAGAATCACATAATGCATTATATCAACTTGGTCTAATTGGCTACTTTTTTTTAAATTTTAAACATTAAATGTTTTAAGAATTCGTTAAAATTTAATTTAAAGATTAAAAATTAAAATAAAAAAAAATATTATTTAAAATGCAAAAACGAAAACTCGAATTTCATAAAAACGAATGTACCTTAACTCGAAATCTCAACAAGTGTTCATTCAATAAAAAAAAAAAAAAAAAAACAAAATTATTAACCTTAAAATGCACACACACCGTTTCCTTTCAAATATTAAAAGTCCTCTCAAAATCCATTCTAAATTTAATATTTTTATCAAAAATCTCTTAAATTTGTATATCCACATTTTCTACACAAACATCACACAACAAAAAATTTTCTTGCAAAACTATTTAATTTTTAATCAAATAATAAAAATTACAAATTTATTATAGTTAAAACAAAAGAAAGCCATAAACATCATTGTAAATATTATGTAAAACTTTTATATAAACAATAAATCTGAATTTCTTAATACAGAAACAAAAAACCTCGCTGCCTCTCTCAATAAGAGTTTCTATTAATAAAAAAATAAAACAGAATAAATTCTCAAAAAATGAAAGAATAATTAATAAAGGCCTTCATTAAACAAAAATGTTTAAACAAACAATATAGCAGAATTACAAAAATTAATTATACAAACAACAGCAAACAAATATTGTTTTCGTAATTATTTTAATTTATTGGTCTGTTCTTTGGTATTCTGGAAATTACACCAACAAAAATTTTGTTTACTCTATTTTTTTGTTGTTTCTTTTTTCAAAGCAGTATAATTTAAAAAAAAAAACTAAATAATTACAAAATCTAAAAAAACAAAAAAAAATACTAACAAACAATGCAAATTCTAAATATAGAAACTAATCTAATTTAAAGAGTATTTTAAGTTCTTATAATAAAACATTTATTTAAATTATAATTAAATATTTAATAATTTAATTATTAAAACAAAAAATTATTAATCAACAAAAGAAAACCAACGACCTATTCTCAAAACATTTTTTCCTATTTTATATATTGTAAATTATTAGAATTATATAGAGAGATGTTCGTATGATTGCATGTTTATAAACATGTTTATATGCATGTTTTTAAACATATTCAAAAATTCAGACAACAAAAAAGATTTTTATTGTATTTTATGATAATGAAAAAATCTGAAAAAAAACCTAAATATAAAAAAGAATAAAAGAAAAATATTAATTAATAAATAATTTTTCAAGGAAATTATTTATTAAGAAGTGTCTTCATACAAAGAAAAAAATCAAAATGAGTTGTTTCTTTTCGGACAATTGTAGAATATGGAAGTGGATGAAGCAGCAGCCTGGAATTAGAAGCTTAAGTATAATAACGTTATCTCTTGCTAAGGCCAGGTATTTTTCGTAGAGTCTTGTTAATTTATTAAAACCAACTGTAAATTGAAAATATACAATTGTTTAATCTTTCGATGGTAACACTCTTTTGATTAATATTGTTTACCATTATTTGCCTAAAAAACTTCTGTAAAATGTAAAGTTTTTTTATATAATATTTTGTTTTAATTTAAAAGTTAAATACAAAATTTACCATACTTAGAGAAGTCTTTTTCAAAGGTGAAAGCTATCTCAGTTTCTACTTATGAAAAACATCTTAAAAAGTCTTATATTTTTACTAAGATATGGCCAACTGACATAAATTTTTGGATTGAACAATATACAATTTTAAACTTTGATCCAATTTTGAATACCCACCCAGAAATTGCCGCGTACACAAATGAAACTCAAGCTCAAAATTTATTTTTTAATTTGTAACTAAAAAGTTAAATAACACAAATTATACTTAAAAATATAAATTTTTTAAGTTACGTTACATAAGAAAAAAATAAGTTAACTTGACATTGCTGAAAAAGGGTCCCCAATTAAGATGAAAAAACTTAAATACGTTAACAAAAATTTAGACTTGTAGATTTTCATAATACTTATAATTTTAAAAAGTTGTTTGTTTATTATTTTTAACCTAGATAACGCCGGAATTTTATTTTTTTTTTTTTAACTTAAATTTTTATTTCAGAGTTCAGAAAAAAACACGCACTGAATAAAAAACTCGTACATATATGTAAACAAACATAACTTAGACCAACACACACATATTTTTATTTTCATATCAATTATGTTTGTTTTTAAATTTTCTTCGGTGCCCAACACAACCATGACTGTGTTCGTTTTAATATTTCGTTATTTACACGAACATTTTTGTATCACGTACTTTTTGTTTCAATCACACATAAAGCACACATTTTTGAGTGTTGCTTTATTTGAAGTTCATGTTCTGGTACGTGTACTGAAAAAAAAACAGAACATGTACAATAAACAGGTTCGAGTTCAGTTATATTTTAAGTCGTGTTTAAAATATAACTGAACTCGAACCTGTTTATTGTACATGTTCTGTTTTTTCTTACTACACGAGCCACAACACGACTTAAAATATAACTGAACTCGAACCTGTTTATTGTACATGTTCTGTTTTTTTTTTTTCAATACACGTACCAGAACATGAACTTCAAATAAAGCAACACTCAAAAATGTGTGCTTTATGTGTGATTGAAACAAAAAGTACGTGATACAAAAATGTTCGTGTAAATAACGAAATATTAAAAGGAACACAGTCATGGTTGTGTTGGGCACCGAAGAAAATTTAAAAACAAACATAATTGATATGAAAATAAAGATATGTGTTGGCTGCTTTTGAACAGAACATTGTGTGTTTCATGTGTGTATTTTCTGAACCTTGTTTTATTTTGAAACTTAAATTTCCATGGGTTTCTAAACATTTTCTGTAATATAACTTTTTTCTCTTAAAGGACAGTAGCTACGTTAGGGTATAATAACTTTGTGTTGATGTTTGTAACTACCAAAAATATTTGCCCTAGACCCATCTTTTATTATACAGATCGAATCAGTATCACTTTCTGAGTCAGTATCACTCACAGAGTTCATTGTGATGACATTTAATATATAAGCTTCTATCGAACATAGAACGAACGCTATTGACATTGGTGAAAATCGGTGAATAATCAGTCATAGTCCAATTCATATAAAGGGTCCACCATCTAACGTTTTTTTTTCAACTAGTGCTTATTTCGTGAATGGTAACACTTAGCTCATGTCTGATTTGACAGATAATTAGTTTTATCCTTGCGCTGAACGAATATGGTTGTGTATACGTTTGAACAACGCTGGGAAATATTGCGACATTACTTTGAAAATCATGGTAATGTTGCAGAATGTGTGCGAAAATTGCGTACGGATTTTGGAAGCAGAGAAGCACCGTCAGCTCCGTATGTTCGTTGTCTTGTGAAAAAAAGTGAAAGAAACTGGCATCCTCATCGATAAACCAAAGCGTGAAAAGCCAAAAACAGTGCGTACACCCGAGAATATTGCTGCTGTAGCAGAACGTGTGCGTGAAGCACCATCAACATCAATTCACCGTCGTTCTCAAGAATTGAACATTTCGGAGGCATCATTGAGACGAATTTTGCATAAAGACCTTGGTACGACGCCATACAAAGTCCAATTGGTTCAGGAGTTGAAGCCAACTGACCATCCAATGCGTTTTCGCTTCGCTAAGTGGGCCTGCGATCGACTTACAGAAGATGCCGATTTTGCCAAAAAAAAATCATCTTTTCAGATGAAGCTCATTTTAATCTTGGCGCACAGAAAACCCGCACGCATATATTGAAAAGCCGATACACCCAAAACGAGTCACTATTTGGTGCGGATTTTGGTCCTGAGGCAAAATTGGGCCATTTTTCTTCGAAAATGAGCAAGGAGTGGCCGTTACAGTCAATGGCGATCGTTATCGGGCCATGTTGAACGAATTTTTGTTCACAAAAATTGAACAGGAGGATATTGGCAACATTTGGTTTCAACAGGACGACGCTACGTGCCACACAGCCGAAGCTGCACTCGATGTTTTGCGCCCTGTTTTTGAAGATCGCATTATCAGCCGCAGAGCTGATGTCGTTTGGCCACCTTGGAGCTGCAATTTGACACCGTTGGACTATTATTTGTGGGGTGCCCTCAAAGATAACTGTTACGCCAACAAGCCAGAGACAATTGACGCTTTAGAGGACAATATTCGTGAAGCCATTGGTGAAATACAGCTGCACACAATCGATACTGTGCTTAAAAATTGGACCGATCGTGTAGGCTACTGCATGGCCAGCCGAGGCAGCCATTTGAATGACGTTATTTTCCATTATTAACCGGAAGGATTGTACTTTCAAATAAAAAAAGAAATTTGAGATAATATTCAGCAGTTTTTTTTTTATAGCATTTTCAAAAAAAAAAAAGTTATTTGGGGGACCCTTTATAATAATAATATAAAAAAATACCCACAAAATGCACGTGCGTAATGGCGCTTTTCTCTCATTTGTCAGTACAGTTGCGTTATCTGGGGTAAGAAATAACTTCTAAAGTTGTTCTTATACAAGTTTCATGTAAGAAAAAATTTCCAACGCTTGTAAATACAATTGATTGCTAAATTACTGCCATGGATATATTGAAAAAAATTATTTAATTAAATGGGAAATCATCAGCGGTTCTTGAGTTATAGCTGAAATAGTAAGCAAACATCAAGAAAAGGAAAAAATAAAAAGAGTTTGGCCTAAGAATGCCAAACACTTTAGAAGGTTTTACTGTAGTGACCTAGGGCTTTCACTATGACTTGTAATTTCTCTGGAAAATGACCTACAAAATGATCCACAGTGTTATTCACAGTGTTATGTTATTATAATATGGGTGTCAGCAAAGCGGTTTATATATTATCTTGCTTTTACAACAATTGGCCCATTTGTTGCTGGATGTTATGATGTACTATGTACAATGTACTATTCGTTTTGCAATTCCTTGGCCAATGTCAATACAATGAGCAAACCCCAGTACTTATCGTTGTTGTTGGTAGCCGATTCAGTTCTTGATTTTTTGGTAGTTGTCGTCAATATCAAAGGAAATATCTATTTGGGACTATATGTTGCTAGGTCGACAGGTCGCAAATCTAAAGATATTTGGGTGACAAATGATACAGCAACTCTTGTATAACGGTATTCTTTCCACTTATTTAAAATACACATACAAAATAGATTCAATGTGGCTACCGAATTTTTTTTTTTTTTGTTTTTTAACCGAATTACGATTAAGTTCTTAACACAATTTCGAGTTGACAATTCCGGTGTCTTAACAGTATATATATTATCATCATATAAAATGGCTGACTGCTGTTAAAATTTATAACAATTCTGTTTTTTCTGTCTGTATTAATTTTAATTATAAGTCTGGAGAGCCTTTGATGCGGTTTGATTATCCATAAAAATTTCAACTACTTCAGCAATTAAGAAAATTATAACCGGTCTAGACTGACCAAACGATACCCTATACCATGTGTTTAGCGAAGGGGAGCTCTTAGGTCCAACTAATTGGATATAGAAAATAAGCATAAACTTAATTTGAGTGACATTGTTATTAATTATACCTATACCACTATGTGGTTTGGGTATAATGACTTTGTGCTGCTGTTTGTAACAACCAAAAATATTTGACCTAGACCCATCTTTAATTATACCGATCGAATCAGAATCACTTTCTGAGTTGATTTAACAATGTCCGTCCGTCCGTCCGTCCGTGTGTCCATGTAAAGCTTGTAATCAAACTGCAGGTCGCAAATATGAATATATTTTGATGAAATTTGGTATATAAGATTTTATCGGCCATGGGATGAACGCTATTGAAATTGGGGAGAATCGGTCCATGTTCAGACCTAGCCCCCATACAAATTACCCATATGAAATCGACATAAATTGCCATAAGATCCAAATTGTCATATAGATCTTACTCAAATTGGGTTTGTATGCCTTCATTACATCCACTAATGAGTAGTTCAAAAATGATCCCTTTGACCCCATATAGAGCTGCTTCCCGATCTTCAGTTAAATCTATTAAAAAACAAAAATATTGCACTGATTCTTCTCAAATTTTGTTTGTACATATTTTTGCAAAATACAAGAGACTTTACCAAACATGATCAGGATCGGTCCATTTTTGGACCTAGCCCCTTTATAGATATAGCATCCGATATGAACTTTTTTTTATATCTGCAGCCAAAAAAATTAATAAAAACCCACTCAAATTTGGTTTTTGCTTATTTTCTATGTCCAGTTAGATGGGCCTAAGAGATAGGGTTTCTAAACGCATGGTATAGGGTATCGTATAGTCGGTCTAGACCGACTATAATTTTCTTACTTGTTTTTTGCTTGCAGATATTAAAAGTTTCATATCGAATGCATGACCATATTTGGCCAAAACGTTTATTTTTTTTGCGAAAACTTATACAAACCAAATTTGTAAAAAAAAATCTATGCAATATTTTTGTTTTTTTTAAAGATTTAAGTGAAGATCGTAATACAGGTGAGCGGGTATAATAGACACACATACACAGAATTTTATCAAAATATATGTATATACGATAATCTGGATCTTATTACAATTTTAGTCGGTCTGATAGGTTTTATATTTGGTTCTGGACATGTACTGGCGTCTAATCATCGCATTCGTTATCTCAATTTTTCGATCGAAATTATTTTTTTATTTTCCAAAATAAAATACTAACAATAATTTTACTCTGTCGCAGTTAACGAAATATGGAACCAAATTAAGAGTGAAAGTGAGACAAGGTCTGATGTTGGTCCGTCTTCCTTATATAATAAACAAAAAAAATTAATTCCGATTTATTCTACTCGATATCGCCGCATTTGATATCGAGCAAAATCAAGCACCAATTTCTGTAGCGTTCATCCTATCGTCGATAAAATTGAATCAAAATATATTCATATTTGGGACTTATGCAAGGTTTACATGGACATACAGGCGGACACACAGACGTAAAGATGGACGAACAGACGGACGACAGATGGACGATTGTTGCAAAATCGACTCAGAAATTTATTCTCATAAAGTGATTCTAAGGCGATCAGTACAATTAGGTCAAATATTTTTGGTAGGGTAAAAAAAAAATTTGTTTTCTCTCGAGAAATTGCAGTGGATCCAGCTCATACAATCGTTGAATGTTTTTGGCCATCTGTAAAAATTTTATTAGCATTCAAAAGTTTGCTGAGTTTACCAAAATTCTACACATGGAAAGAATCATGGTATTTTCCATCACTCTATAATCAGTGAAGGTATTATTTACATTGTCCGTTTTAGTAGTTCCAATCTCCCGTTGACTAAACTATAGATGTAGTATCAGATATTAGATGCAAAGATATCGATGGAGATAGTTGCTGATGTTTTCAAGGTATATCTTTCGTCTTCATTCCTTTTCTAGAGCTTTATACCAGACCAAAACGCCGTACGTGACCCTTGGCTTCAATACCCAGATTGAACCACGCTTTTTCCTACATAAATAGTTCAGATGATTTGCTTTATTATTTCTCTGCTCGTCGCTTTTGTTTTAAGTTAGAAATTTTGACTGTGAGATACCGCGAGATATGCCCTAACACCCAGATAATAATATATACTAGTATAGCACAGCACTCGAAATTCGAGTGCAAATTCAAGGAAATATTATTTCCTAAGTCAAAAATCATACTTTTGAGAAAAATAACTGTTTATATAAATGTAATTGGGCTTCAGTACGACTTAGGTCAGTATGTTTTCATTAATAACTTTTTAATAAACAGTGTTATGGAAATGGGGATTTCACGTAAATATAAAGCGTTTTTAGTAGAACATGATAGTAAAGATGACCCAAATCGTCGAATATCGTGCTTTCGAGAAAAATGACTTTTTATATAAATGTAATGGGGCTTCGTTACGACTTAGGTCAGTATGTTTTCATTAATAACTTTTTATTAAACAGCGCCAGAGGAATGGTGATTTCAGGTAAATATAAAGCGTTGGAAGTAGAATATGATAGCATACATAATGCAAATCAGTCTTAAGTCGACTTAGGCGGTTATCGCTTGTGACCACAGATATTAAAAAAGCTTATGAATATTTAAATGAGCCTTAAGGTATGTTAATCAATTTTAGCAATTCACAATTCAACACATGGCGTCTAATATATAATTTAAATCATTCGCATTAATCGGGGGTAACGAATTATTATAAATATTTTATTTTATTTAATTGAATATATTTCTAAGACAGATTAAACATAAATTTTATCATTCTCAGTTTCGCCTCCATAAAAATTAAAAATTAAAAATTAAAAATTAAAAATTAAAAATTAAAAATTAAAAATTAAAAATTAAAAATTAAAAATTAAAAATTAAAAATTAAAAATTAAAAATTAAAAATTAAAAATTAAAAATTAAAAATTAAAAATTAAAAATTAAAAATTAAAAATTAAAAATTAAAAATTAAAAATTAAAAATTAAAAATTAAAAATTAAAAATTAAAAATTAAAAATTAAAAATTAAAAATTAAAAATTAAAAATTAAAAATTAAAAATTAAAAATTAAAAATTAAAAATTAAAAATTAAAAATTAAAAATTAAAAATTAAAAATTAAAAATTAAAAATTAAAAATTAAAAATTAAAAATTAAAAATTAAAAATTAAAAATTAAAAATTAAAAATTAAAAATTAAAAATTAAAAATTAAAAATTAAAAATTAAAAATTAAAAATTAAAAATTAAAAATTAAAAATTAAAAATTAAAAATAAAAAATTAAAAATTAAAAATTAAAAATTAAAAATTAAAAATTAAAAATTAAAAATTAAAAATTAAAAATTAAAAATTAAAAATTAAAAATTAAAAATTAAAAATTAAAAATTAAAAATTAAAAATTAAAAATTAAAAATTAAAAATTAAAAATTAAAAATTAAAAATTAAAATTAAAAATTAAAAATTAAAAATTAAAAATTAAAAATTAAAAATTAAAAATTAAAAATTAAAAATTAAAAATTAAAAATTAAAAATTAAAAATTAAAAATTAAAAATTAAAAATTAAAAATTAAAAATTAAAAATTAAAAATTAAAAATTAAAAATTAAAAATTAAAAATTAAAAATTAAAAATTAAAAATTAAAAATTAAAAATTAAAAATTAAAAATTAAAAATTAAAAATTAAAAATTAAAAATTAAAAATTAAAAATTAAAAATTAAAAATTAAAAATTAAAAATTAAAAATTAAAAATTAAAAATTAAAAATTAAAAATTAAAAATTAAAAATTAAAAATTAAAAATTAAAAATTAAAAATTAAAAATTAAAAATTAAAAATTAAAAATTAAAAATTAAAAATTAAAAATTAAAAATTAAAAATTAAAAATTAAAAATTAAAAATTAAAAATTAAAAATTAAAAATTAAAAATTAAAAATTAAAAATTAAAAATTAAAAATTAAAAATTAAAAATTAAAAATTAAAAATTAAAAATTAAAAATTAAAAATTAAAAATTAAAAATTAAAAATTAAAAATAAAAAATAAAAAATTAAAAATTAAAAATTAAAAATTAAAAATTAAAAATTAAAAATTAAAAATTAAAAATTAAAAATTAAAAATTAAAAATTAAAAATTAAAAATTAAAAATTAAAAATTAAAAATTAAAAATTAAAAATTAAAAATTAAAAATTAAAAATTAAAAATTAAAAATTAAAAATTAAATATTAAAAATTAAAAATTAAAAATTAAAAATTAAAAATTAAAAATTAAAAATTAAAAATTAAAAATTAAAAATTAAAAATTAAAAATTAAAAATTAAAAATTAAAATTAAAAATTAAAAATTAAAAATTAAAAATTAAAAATTAAAAATTAAAAATTAAAAATTAAAAATTAAAAATTAAAAATTAAAAATTAAAAATTAAAAATTAAAAATTATAAATTAAAAATTAAAAATTAAAAATTAAAAATTAAAAATTAAAAATTAAAAATTAAAAATTAAAAATTAAAAATTAAAAATTAAAAATTAAAAATTAAAAATTAAAAATTAAAAATTAAAAATTAAAAATTAAAAATTAAAAATTAAAAATTAAAAATTAAAAATTAAAAATTAAAAATTAAAAATTAAAAATTAAAAATTAAAAATTAAAAATTAAAAATTAAAAATTAAAAATTAAAAATTAAAAATTAAAAGATAAAAATTAAAAGATAAAAATTAAAAATTAAAAATTAAAAATTAAAAATTAAAAATTAAAAATTAAAAATTAAAAATTAAAAATTAAAAATTAAAAATTAAAAATTAAAAATTAAAAAGGGAACTAAAAATTTACCTTCACGTATAAATATATAGATAATGTTCTAATCTATAATATTAATAGATAAGGCGATTTCTTGTGACCGATGATTGGTTAAACAGTTTTCTGTCGATTTTGATCAAGCGTATCTTATTTGAAAGGTATTTCTTTTTAACTGTCCACCAGATTTACAGATTTTTAAATTTTTTAATTTTTTTTTTGGAGTAAAATGTATTTTAAGTTGCTACTAGCATATACATAAAATTATATAATGCTGAGTGTGTTTGTTTGCCTCACTCACAATAATAATTGTGTTGAATTGCAAAATACTTTTGGACATAAATCAATAATTGGACTTAAACCAATAACGAAAATAATCGATAATTAAAAAGTGCTGACTTGAGAATTGGCTAAAATTCATTGGCCTACCTTTAGGGTCTTTATTAAATGAAAAAATAGAATTTGCACTCGAATTTCGAGGACTTGGCTTAATTTAATGGTCCACTTTAATCTACCTAAGGACACACAAATAAGAACATACATTTTTATAAGCGGCCTCGCAAAAAGAGGCAAGTTCGGTCCATAAAATCACGACATTCGATATAAGCTTTATGTACAAGAAAATTTCAGTGAAATATAACTTATAATTATTTTCATCGTCCATTTTTGACGTCAGCCAGTATAATTAGAACACAAATATTATTGGACCTAATAAACACTTCTAAAACAGGCACAGAACTTTATTATGGGCATTTTCAATCGCTTTCAAATTGACTTGCCCAGGCATATGGATTGATTCCAAACAATGTTAAGACGCCTGTTTTTTTCATTTGAATGGAGCTGCCACATAGCGTCACATTTTCTAAAAAGGCAGTCAGAATTCCGATATTTTTATAGTCACCTATTTAAACTTAGTCCCCTTATAGAAAAGTAGATGCTTAAGAACTTAAGGAGACAAAAATTTATTCCTCTACTTCTAAGTTTTCACTGCAAACAGGGTAGTCGAACATGCACTCTTTCTGTTTTAATAAGTTTGCATAAATTTTAATTAGTAAACTATTGGCTAAACTATAAAATATCTAAAAAAGTTTATATTTATAATTAAAAATATTTTATAAAGAAATTTATAAAAGATCCATATTCCATATGGCCAAAAGACGAATACCCCAAATTTTCGCACAGCTAAGACTTTCGTATAAAATCGTAAACCCCATTGAAAATACAGTAGCTTCCATTTCTGAGGGCTACAGCAGTTTTGTAAAACAAAGTCTAAAAAGTTGATTAGAAAATTGTAAAAAAAAATTATTAAAAAAAAAAAAAAATATCAAACTGAAACAAAAATATTGATAACAACCGATGTACTCATTGTATAAAACGAAACGTGGAATTTGAAAAATCGTTGCTTTACGTTTCCTTTTATAAAATGAACCCCTGAAAGTAACTGAATTGAAAAATTATTTTTTTTTTACGAGAATTAAAAAAATTAATTTTAACGCTTATTATCTATGGCGCTTATTACACGATTTTCTTGGTCGATATCATAAATTGAATTCCCAGATTCAGTAGGAACACGAAAAAAGATTATTTTTATATAATATCTCATTCAAAAGTTACAGATTATTGAACACTTCCTCATCGAATGTGCCAGTGTGCGTCAACCCTAAATAAATAGTTCTAGCCCATTATTATGATTTTTATGAATTATCTGAATAAAAAAAATATATAAACACATTTTTAATTTATGTCAAAAAGAGTTTCAAAAAATTTACTTTAATTATTAAAAGTTTTTGTTTTTAAATATTAATTTATGCATGTTTTATTTAGCTTGATTGGTTTTATGTGAATTTTTTTTTTCCTATTTATTATATGCAGTTTGGTTTAACGCATGCTGAAGGATAATGGCTTAAGTCCATAAACATATCACAATAACAAAATTCCAACAAAATGGTTAAGGTTTTTATTTACTGTTAATATGTTCATAATTTATTAATATTTCTGTTTTCAAAATAACATAATATAATAACAAAAATCCTGTATATTATTTTAGCTTACCTATGGGCCTTTGGGAATTAATAGCTGTTCTATGGTTTATGGCTTGGAGTCTTCAAACATTTAGCTGATGTTTGCCTAAAATTTTGCTACTGGTACCTTTTGTTCGAAAAAAAAATTGAAAATAACCTTTTAGCTTTTATTATTGAAACATTTGTATTATATTTTATTTTTATGTTCTATTTAATTTTTTTTTGTTTAATTTAATTTATGCCATATTAAAACAATAATATTTCCATTTTTTTGTATAATATTGTTTTCTGTGTATGATGTTCCTGTCGCTTTTAGTATTTATAACTTGTTATAAATTATAACTAAATGCTGCTCTCAGAAAAAGAAAAAAAAAAAGTAAACATAAATGTTCTAAATTAAATTAATCATTCACCCGGTTTATGTGAAACGAACAATAGGCCAGACGAAAGATCATATCAAAAAAATTTAGCATATAAAAAATTTTTCTGATTATCGTTTGACTAGCCAAAAATAAAAATATTAATTCATTCAATTGAATGTAATAATTTTTGTTTTTAATGTTCACCAAATCCGAGTGGCTTAGAATATTTCCCGTTTACTTTTGGCTCTAAGTGTAAATAACCCACTTATGTTTTTATGTTTTTTTTGTAATAAAATCTATTTAAGTCTTTACATATTAAAGACCTTTTATTTTTAAATTTTTAAATTTTTAATTAATTTTTTTTTAATTTAATATTAAAATCATAAATTAATTTTACGTTCATAAATGTTTTTTATAACGATATTAAAGACTGAATTTTTAATGAATAAAAGAAAATTCAAAAGAAAAAAATAATAAATAAAGAAATAAGTAATAATAATATAATTAAATGGTGTGTTTTATTTCATTTTTCCCATAAGGTTTGGAATTTATTATTGTTTAAGTAATTTTTAGATCCAGGGACCCGAGTATACTTTCTAGAAGACTTTGGTCTCTTTAAGTCACTGCACGATTCCGTAAGGTGTAGTGTATTGTAAAGCGGCGTAGATCGGCCACATTTGCATAATTGTTGCCTATCCAAAAAATTCATTAGAAAACTATCCAAAATTTTCAATGTAAAAACTTCGCCCTAATCCAAGCAAATATTCACTGCACAATTTATAATATGCAAAATTATAAGTAAGAGTGTTGCCAGCAAATGTTATTAAATGACATTTATGTATTATTTTTTTTATTATGTTTTTTTTTTTTTTAAAGAAACATTTTTAAATGTTTGTCACACGAATTGTCTGTACATGAGATGTGACCGTGTTCATAAAAATTAAAATAGTTTAATATACTCGACCCAAATATTTAGTCTGGTATAATAAATGTAAAAATTGCGATAAATTTGTTGTGGAGTCAAAAAAAAAAACTTAATAAATAAAATTTAAAAAATTTCGCTAATACGCGAAAATTGAAGTGTCTAAAATTTACCACAACAGGATTCTGTTTTATAAAGACAGCAATTAAATTTTATAAATCTTTTAATCTTAAGTTGTTTTGAACACGAACAATTATTAAATGTCTTATTTAAAAACATGTCCGCCTATAGCTGATCCTATAACACATCTAGTGACTCATTCAGAAAGTACTCTCTCTTATTATATTTTTAAATATGTGTATAGCCTTAAAGCTGTCACAAACGCTAATGTTTGATTGTTTGTCGTTAGACTAAAAAAATTGTTTTTTGTTTTTTTTCGTAAAAACTACTTATATTCGCACGTGTTTAACGATCACATGCTTTATAAACTTTCCAAACATTTATTTTTTAAAATCTTCGTACTGGCTCTGCAAGCAGACCACTTCGACAACCAAAGAACTTTCGAATTTCTTTTTCCTTTAATATTTTCAACCTTCAAAAATCATCCAAATAATAAAGCAAAGAATTTATACAAATTTCACAATATTCATAATAAACTACATCACAATACAATTAAGATTATGCGGTTTCGTGAACAAAATTTTTTTATTATATTTTATTTATTTCTTTTTTTTAAATAGTTTTTACTCATAATTCTATCGTGGGTTTTATGCACGAGTTGTGATTTTTGTTTGAATGGTAGTCTTGCCTTAGATCACGTAGACTTATTCGCCGGTATGGAAAAAAGTGCATGAAAATTAAATAATTTAGATTGAAATATAAATATGAATCAAAATACTTATTTTTTATTGTTGTTATAAATATTTTTTGTTTTTACAAAATAAATAATACCAATCGTATTCATATGAACTCTTGTTCTATTAAGATATAGGGTTTTCCTTAAAAGGATTTAAAAATATTTTCAGAATATTGTCAACCAAAATACCAAAATATGTATTTTGGATCATTTGGCATCAAAGGTACTTTGTAAAAGAATATTCGTTTTTGAAGAAAGGAATTCTTTTAAATTGAAGATACTTTTAAACAAAAAGGTAGCTTTTAACAAAAATTTTCTTTTTAACAAAAAGGTATTTTTTAACAGAAATGTACTTTTTAACAGAAACGTACTTTTTAACAAAAAAACACTTTTTAACAAAAAAGCACATTTTAACAAAAAGATTCTTTTTAACAAAAAGATACTTTTTTAACAAAGAGGTACTTTTTAACAAAAAGGTACTTTTAACGAAAAGTCTCTTTTTAACAACAACAAACTTTTTACAAAAAGGTACTTTTTAACAAAAAGGTACTTTTTAACAAAAAGGTACTTTTTAACAAAAAGGTACTTTTTAACAAAAAGGTACTTTAAAAAAAAAATGTACTTTTTAACAAAAAGGTACTTTTTAAAAAAATGTACTTTTTAACAAAAAGGTACTCTTTACAAAGAGTTACTTTTTAACAAAAAGATGCTTTTTAAAAAAATATTCTTTTTAACAAAAATTTTTAATTTAATTTTTAACGAAATGTACTTTTTACAAAAAGTTACCTTTTAAGAAAAATTTACTTTTAACAAAAAGATACTCCATAAAAATGATGTAAATTTAAAAAATGCCTGCTTTAAAATAAAGTTACTATAAAAAATGCGATTTAAAAAAAAAGTACTCTTTAAATAAAAGATGCTATTAAAAAAACAAATATTTTATATAAAAGATGTTTTTGATAAAAGTTCCTTTTTAGAATAAAAGGTTCTTTTTAAGAAAAGGGTATTTTTTAATAATAATGTACTTTTAAACAAAAATTTACTTATAACTAAAAGGTAATTTTAACAAAAAGGTACTTTCTATCGAAAAAATCACAAAAAAATTATTTTTTTTTTAACAAAAAAGCACTTTTTGGAAAAACGTACTTCCTAAAATAGGATACTTTCTATAAAGAAGGTGCTTTATGCAAAAGATATTTTTTCTAAAAAGATGTACATTTTTAACAAGAGGTACTTTTTAAAATAAAGTACTTTTTAAAAAGAGGTTCTTTTAAACAAAAAAAAAAAATTTATATAAAAGTAAGTTTTTAAATAAAAGCTACCTTTTATATATATAAAAAAAACTTTTTAACTAAAAGGTATTTTACACAAAAAGGTACAGCAAACACAAAATATACTTTTTTAATAAAATGTTTTTTTTAATAAATGGTACTTTTTAAATAAAAGGTACCTTCAAAATAAAAAAAAAAACAAAAAAAGCAAACACAAAGAATTTTTTAAATAAAATTTAGTTTTTAAACAAGGTACTTTTTAAAATAGGTGCTTTTTACAACACAGCTTCTTTTTTTAAAAAGTAATTTTGTGATAAAACGTAACTGTTTTTAAAAAGGAATTTTTCCCAAATTTAGTGTTTTTTACAATATTTAGCATTTAAAAAAAGGCATTAACGTTGCATTTACTTTACTCTTAAAAAAATATTTTCTATAAAAGTACTTTTTTTAAAAAAGTACTCTTTAAATAAAGCTAAGACACATTTTTACAAAAGGTACTTTATAAAAACAAATGTTTTTTTTTAACAAAAATATAAATTTTAATCAAAACGTCATTTGTAACAACAATAAGGAGCAAAGAAGCTATTCCATAAAAGATACTATTTAACAAAAGTTTATTTTAAAGTAAATGGTACCTTTTATCAAAAAAGATAGTTTTAACAAATATGTACTTTTTCACATTAAAATACTTTTTCACATAAAAGTACATATTTTAACAAAAAGGCACATTTTAACAATGAGATATTTTAAACCAAAAGGTTCTTTTTAACCAAAATTTACTTTTTAACAGAAAGCTACTTTTTAGCAAAAACGTATTTTGTAACAAGGACGTTTTAAAATAACGTACTTTGTAACAAAAAGGTAATTTTTAATAAAAAGAAGCTGTTCCAAAAAAGATGCTATTTAACAAAAGTTAATTTTGAACTAAAAGGTACTTTTTATCAAAAAAGATATTTTTAATAAAAATTTAATTTTTAATTTAACAAAAAGGTACTTTTTAACAATAATTTACTTTTTTAACACAAATTTGCTTTTTTTTCACCAAAATTTACTTTGTTATCTCTTAACAAAAGATACTTTTTAAATAAAAAAAAACTTTAAAAAACGGTTATTTTTAAATAAAAGGTAGTTTTTAAATTAAAAAACTATTTAAATGAAAGGTACTTTTTAAATAAATGTTAGTTTTAAAATAAAAGATAATTTTTAAGTAAATGTACTTTTTAAATAAAAAGTACCTGTAACTAAAAAGTACTTCTAAACAAAAGGTGCTTTTTAAATAGAAGGTACCATTATGCAGAAGGTACTTTTTAAATAAAAGGTGTTTTTTAAATAATAATCTATTTTTCAAATAAAAATTCTTTTTGTATGAAAAATTGTTTTTAAATAAAAGGTACTTTTAAAAAAAAGGTACTTTAAAAAATTGTGCTTTTTAAATAAAAGTTGATAAAATTTTTTTTGGCTATTTTAAAAAAAAATGAATTTTAAATAAAAGGTACTTTAAAAAATTGTACTTTTTGAATAAAAAACTTTTTAAATAAAAGTTAATAAAAAGATTTTTGGTAGTTTTTAAATAAAAGACTTTTTATATCAAAGGTACATAATTTAAAAAAAAAAAAACTTTTTAAATCAAGGATACTTTTTAAACGAAATGTGCTCATTAAAAAAAATTAATTATATAGAAATATATTTTTATATCAAAGGTAATTTTTAAATGGAAGATACCTTTTGAATCAAGGATACTTTCTAAATGACATGCCTCATTAAATAAAAAAAAAAAACCTATTAACTAAAACTAGCATTTTAAATGAAACGAACGTAAAGGTGCTTTTTAAATAGAAGGCACCTTTTGAGAAAAATAGATACTTTATATGAAGGTACATATTTTAAATTTACTGTTTTTAAAAGGTATTGAAAATAAATACTTTTCTAAAAATAAAGAAACTATAAAGAAGTATTTTTTAAATAAAATTTACTTTTCTAAATAGAAGCAAATTTTTTTTTTCACAAAAAAGTACATTGTAATAAAATTTTTTTTTAACAAAAAGGCACTTTTTAATAAAAAGGTGCTGCTCCAAAAAGGTAGTTTTTAATAAAGAGGTACATTTTAACAAAAAACTTATTTAAAAAAAAATGTATTTAGTTATAAAAAGGTACTAGTTAACAAAAATGTTTCTTTAAAGAAAAAGATATTTTTTGACTAGAACGTACTTTGTAAAAAGGTACCTTTTTTTTTTACCAAAAACTTACTTTTTTAATAAAAAGGTACCTTTTTTTACCAAAAACTTACTATCTAATAAAAAAAAAATACTTATTAACACAAAGGTACTTTTAAAAAAAATTTAATTTTTACCAAAAAAGTAATTTTAAACAAAAACGTCTTTCAACAAAAATGTGTTTTTTAAGTAAATTGTACTTTATAGTGAAAAGGCTCCTTTTCAAAAATACTTTTTTAAAAGCTTTCTTTTTTAGAAATGTACTTTTTAAAAAGATACTTTTTAAAATATGTATTTTTTTTTTAAAAGATACTTTTTAAAAAGGTGCTTCTTAAAATCAAAGTTATTGTTTTAAATAAAATATATATTTTTAAAGAGATGTATTTTTTTTTAATAAATTTTAACTTTTCCATAAAACGTACTTTTTTAATAAAAGATACTTTTAACAAATCCCGCCATAAAATATTAATTTGTAACTGAGCTGGTAACATAGAATACTAGTTTTATATTAAATATTGATTATTAATTATTGCTTCTAAATTGATTATACCAGAAGTTCCATAATATATTTTGAAACTATTTCCCTTCATTTGCGAAATGCTAATAACAATTAAGAAACTCTATATAAATGTAAAATGGTAAGAAATAGGGTAATTTGTTTATAAGCAGCAATTAACAAAACACAACACTTTTATTATAAATATACATACTTAGTAAAATATACAAATATTCAACGTCATCATCGTATTCATTAACGGCTGAGAAACAGACAATACGTCACGATCTAATGTGTTTGCAAAAAAAAAAAAAAAAACTTGTCGGCTCTCTTTCAGAGTAATGTATTAAATGGAGAGTAGTAGGCACGTTATATCCGAACTTTAGACCCTTGGTTATTAAAAACAGATATATATATACATTATTGGTTTCAATATTTGTTAAGCTACCTTAGAAATCCAAACATTATTTATAGGATATCGACAAGAACTGTCAAATTGTATTAAGTTATCACAATTTATCCACTTAAATGGCCAAGTCCAGAATGTAGTAGAATTATGCTATTTATTTCGATACTTTTACGAGGGAACTTAAACTAAAATTATGGCTTAGGAAATATCCCACAACCTGTTAGAATTTGTACAACACGAACTGTTTCAAATCTTGAAATTCTGATTTTAGAATATATAAAAAAGAAATTAGTTATTTATTTCCTAGTAGGGTCATCGGACCGTTTTTAAAAAATCGGTTGAAAACGGGTTTTTAATATTCGTATATTTAAAAAAAATTTTTTAGCAGCTGTACAAAAATTGGTTATTCTATGGTTCATCGTACATTGTATGATTTTTATGTTTAAGCAATATTTATACGTATTATGGTGTTAACAATGATTATTAACATTGTTTATTAACATTGTTTATAGACATTGTTTATACACATTGTTTATATACATTGTGTATAAATATTGTATATATACATTGTATACAAACATGGTTTATAAACATTGCTTAAAAACATTATTTATACACATTGTTTTAATATAAATTAATGTCTAAACCATGTAATAAACGATTCATGTATAGCATGAATTTTTGACAATTTTAGAACACAGAACGCATCGGTATTTCGACCTAATATATATAATATAAGAAAATATCTATAATATTTTCACAAAAATTGGTTATTCTATGGTTCCACGTACATTATATGGTTTTTATTTTTAAACAATATTTATACATATTAAGCACATGACACTAAATACATGCCTAGGTGATAATAATAATTATAAACATTGTTTATACACATTGTTTATACACATTGTTTATACACATTGTTTATACACATTGTTTATACACATTGTTATATACATTGTGTATAAACATTGTTTACAAACATTGTATATAAACAGTGTTTAAAAACATTATTCATACACAGTGCTTTAATATAAATTATAGTCAAAACAATATAATAACCGATTTATGTATAGAATGTCTGTTTAACAATTTTATAACAACCTGAAATATACAGGCCAATATAAGAAAATATGTGGGCATGTAACTGATTTTTTTTCTGACTTTTCACAAAGATGGACTGGTTGTGAACTACACAAATGAAAAATAAAACCGAAAAAACATAGTGAAAAATTATTATTTAAATTTAATTAAACAAAAATTCAAAAAGTAGAGGCAACGAATAACAACCAAATAATAGTGATCAGTACATCTTAAAATACCAGTTTTAGTCACAGTTTCTACGTATAAAGATCTACACGTAAATCTATAATAAAAATTTGATTTACATATGTTCATGATCAGTTCAATTTCTGACGTAGTTCCCAGATCAAAATAGCATACGATAGAACTATCTGTAGGCCACAAATTACTAGCAATACTACTCAAATTTTCTAAGCTAACTTTCTTTGTCCAATCGTGGTATAGGGTATCGTATAGTTGGCCTTACTTTTTTCTTATTCGCTGAACACCTAGGGCGGAGACACACGTTCAATGAGTAAGCAGAAAAAAATTAATTAAATAACGTAAAATAGAAACAGAGCTGCTAGTAACAAGAATGAACTTGCGATATATTAATATTTAAACAAATGTTTGGTAGAATAGTTTACGTACAATGGTGTTGCTAATTATTCGGGTTTTAACTCTGGAAGAATAAAAATTCTTCGATTAATTGATGAAATAACGAACGGAAAGACATTTTATTATATACCAGAAAATTAGAATTATGTAACAAATTAAAAAAAAAACAATACAGAAAAATAAACTTACAAACTTGTATTAGAAAAATAAAAAATTAATTTAAAATAGAGTCTCCAAAATATTTTAGTAAATATTTTTAGCCAAAAAAGTTTAAAGAAAAATTAAGAAGAGTTTTGAACAATACAAATAAATATGATTTTGTAATATACATAATTATTTTTAAATAAATGCGCTTTTTTTTTTTCTTTTAAGCGCTTTTTGGATTTTGTTTCTATACTGCTTAATTTATAGTCTCCTGAAATTATTCGCTTGATCGACACAAACTAATCGGATTATTTGTTAACCGAAAATCAGAATCTTTAATATGCTGAATCGAATTGTTTTTATATGATAGATTAATCGAATAATTTTTCATCGATTGACAACCCTAACGTACATGCAAATGATATCAGATTAATTTTTTGCAATTGCTCTCCCGATCATAAGTCGACTTTAGTGTCGTCATTGTCGGTTGTGGTGGTGTTGATGAACCGATTAGTATGTCTGTCGTACGATGTTCTACGTCGAGTATCTAAAGTAGTGAAAAAAATAATAATAATTTTTGCAATGCTTTCAGAATTGCTATGCGTACGTGACTTGATTCATGAATTCAATGCGCTCTGTGAGTAAACCAACAAAAAACCTTTTTTCTGCCAACATAACACCAACTGTTTCATGTTGCTGCTACAACTAATATCCAACACGAGTATCGCTAAGCAATAAACGGTCAGAGCGAAATATTATTTGGGAAACTAAAAAAAACCGTGCAAATTTTAATAGACATTCTTGTGATATGAGCAGCCAGCCAGCCAGCCAGCAACAACGATGTGGATATTAGATAAAATATTTTACCACATTCCCATTTGTTCTTGCTTCTGTTGTCAACGTCGTCATTTGTATTGTTATTTATTTATTTATTTGAATTGCGGCAATTTAATTTATAGGAAAACTACTTTGGGTAGACATTGTTCGATCTGTTTCGAATTACACAGCCCAACAGCGATTGCCGGGGATCTGTTGACTGATATTTGGATTTGGAATTTGGTAATCTTAGTAGTGTAGCTCTAATTTTTGAGATAAAACGTAAATTTCGAAAAAGGGATACTTATACCGTATACTACTATGTGGCCAGGGTATAATTACTTTGTGCTAATGTTTGTAACTATCAAAAATATTTGACATAGATCCACCTTCTGAGACGACTTATCGATGCCCGTCCGTCCGTTAGGCCGTCCTTCTATCCGTCCATGTAAACCTTGTATTCAAAATACTGGCGCCAATATGAATATATTTTGATGAAATTTATTGTGTAAGCTTCTATCGGCCACGGAATGAACTCTGTTGAAATTGGGGAAAATCGGTTTATGGTTAGACCTAGTCCTCATACAAATTACACCTATGACATCGACTTAAATTGCCACAATATCCAAATTATCATAAAAATCTCGGTCAAATTGGGTTTGTGTATGTTTATTAAAATTATTTATTAGTAATGCAAAAATTGCCCCTATAGGGCAATTCTTAGTCATATCTTCCATATCAGGCCGATTCCAGATCCTCAGTTAAATCTATCAAAAAACAAAAATATTGCACAGATTTTTCTCAGATTTGGTTTGAATATGTTTTTGCCAAAAAAATAAAGTCAGGATTGGTCAATTTTTCGACTTAGTCCCCACATATATATATCATCCGATATGAACTTTTTCATATCCGAAGGCAAAAATAACAATTCCACTCAAACTTGATTTATGCTTATTTTCTATATCTAATTAGTTGGACCTAAGTGATAGGGTCTCTAAACGCATAGTATTGGGTATTGTATAGTCGGTCTAGACAGACTATAATTTTCTTACTTGTTTTTGTTATGTTCGTGAGTCTTTATTTACCAACACTGGTTTTGCATCCAAAATCTGCTAGTCGATTTTGGGTATGTCACATATGATGATCTCAAAAATTTTACCTCTTTAGTTTACGAGATATCGCTGATAGAAAATTTTTAAATTGTCATATAGGCCATTTTTAGATCTTTCCATTAAGCAACATTTAGAGTTTTAAAAATATTTTAGTAAATATTTTTAGTTCAAAAATTAAATGGACATAAAAGTTTGAAATAAAAATTCAGAAGAGTTCTGTTTGAACAAATTAATGCAATTTTCCAAAACAATCTTTTAAAAATAGTATGTAATTCTTCTATCCTTTAATTGCAAGCAGATTTTAAAAAGGCTTTTATTTTTATCCTGGCGGCTATGGATTACCGTATATACTCATCACATTTTATTTCGACAACACATTTATATTTTTTACTTTTGATGGAAGCAATAAAGATTTTTGATGGGACCAATATATTTGCCATTGGTTATCAGCTACAGATGCCAAAAAACGTAAACCGATTTTGGAATCCCCACATCCAATATAATTAATTAATATGCGCTCATTTTTCTAGCAATTGCGAGCTGATGGAAAAATTGGAAATTACGGTCGGATATTAAATTCTATATAAAAATAAAAGTCTCTTTTTGTCGCGCTGTGTTATTTTATGGTAGTTACTTTATGTTCAGTTACTCTTTAGCACCTAATAAAGTGTATCCCGCCAATGCAAAAGAATTCGATTTTTTTTTTTAAGAGGTATTATGGCATTCCAAATATTTTCACCCGAACTTAGATAAGACGATAAGCGTATCGCGTCGTAGGGTCCATAAACTAACTAGATAGACTCAAAATTAAATTCTGAGTTCGTGGTTTGATATGGTAAGGTAAGTAAGTTTAATATCGTAAAATATAATAAAAAAAATTTAAAATGATGACGCCAATCATGGAAATTTTACAACAAACTGCAAATAATATGATTTTTTTTTCGTCATATATCAGAAAATGTGGCAACATTAAATATATAAAGCTCACGATAAAAGTTAAATGCAACACTATCTTCCCTTTATTTTATCGGTCAATTTTGGCTTAAAGTATACTTCTTTGTAATAACGGAAAACTAATAGTCTGTCCGATAACATACCAACTTTAGGTATTGGCAAGTTGTAAGAAACACAAGTAACTTAATCATTAAACTGTTAACGTTTGAAATGTTTTTTTGTTTTTCATATATTTCTTAAAATAAAAATAATCACTGAAATTTCTTTGAAGTTTCTATATATAGGAGAAACGTCAACTCTTCGAGTTTAGTAAAAAAATAAATTATAATTATTCGACTCTTTATTTTAGAATTAAAGATACAAAGTTTAAAAAAATCGAAAATTGTCACTATTAATAAAATTGTTTTTTTGTTTTCCTTCCAGGACATCACAAATGACAAAAATGTCTTCTTCTCATCACTAAGTCCGTAACGCCGTATTATCACACTAATATCCTCATACTATTCTATTATCCTAAAATTTACCTTACTCTTTTAAAAGTGCCTTTTCTTAAAAAATTACTTTTTCCTTAAAAAACTAATTTCATAAAAAAGCACCTTTTTCATTAAAGTATATTTTTTTAAAAAAGTACCTTTATTAAAAAGTATATTTTCTTAAAATCGTACCTTTTTTTAAAAAGTACCTTTTTTATTCTTATAAAAGTACCTATTCTTAAAAAGTACCTATTCTAGAAAAAGTACTTTTTTGAACAAAAAAGTACCTATTCTTAAAAAGTACCTATTCTAGAAAAAGTACTTTCTTTAACAAAGTACCTCTTCTTAAAAACTTACTATTTCTTAAAAAAATAGCTTTTCTTAAAAAAAAAATTGTCCTAAAAAGAAAATTTTTTTAAAACAATAAACAATAAAAATAAACTAAATTTTCTAAAGAAGGAACGTTTTCTGAAAAAAGTACATTTTGTCAGTAAATTACCTTTCCTTAAAGAAGTATATTTTCTTAAACAGGTAATTTTCTTAAAAAAGTACATTTTCATAAATACTCGTAAGTGCCTATTTTAAGAAAGTATATTTTCTTTAAAAAGCATATTTTCTTAAAAAAATTAAGTTTTCTTAAAAAGTACCATTTATTAAAAAAGTGCCTTTCCTTAAAAAAAACATTTTCTTAAAAAAGTACCTTTCCTTAAACAAGCATATTTTCTTAAAAAGTGTATTTTCATCAATAAGTCGTCTTCAAACAAGTATATTTTCTTTTAAAAGTATTATTTGTAAAAAAGTACCTTTTCATCAATAAGCATATTTAAAAAAAAAAAAAGATATATATTTTCTTAAAGAAGTACATTTTCGTCAAAAAAAAGTTTATATTTTTATTTTCTAAAAAAAAGTACACTTAAAAAAAAAATTTCTTATAAACGTGCATTTTCATAAATAAGTGCCTATATTAAGAAAGTACATTTTCTTTCAAAAGTATATTTTTTAAAGAAAGCTACTTATCTTAAAAAGTACCATTTATTAAAAAAGTATCTTTTCTTTAAAAAAACTTTTTCTCAAAAGAAGTATATTTTCTTAAAAAAGTACCTTTTCATCAATAAGTACTTTTTTCACAAAAGCATATTTCCTAAAAAAGAGCCTTTCTTAAAAAGTACCTTTTCATAAATAAGTACTTTTTAAAAAAAGTATATATTCTAAAAAAGTAGTTTTTCTTAAAAAAATACATTTTCTTAAAAATGTGTATTTTAAAAAAATATATTTTCTTAAATAAGTACCTTTTAAAAAAAATACCTTTTCTTAAAAAGTTCCTTTTCATCAATAAGTACTTTTTTGTTTTTTGTTAATTATATTTTCTAGTACTTTTTCATCAATAATAACTTTTTTTAAAAACCCATTTTTTTAAACAAGTACTTGTCTTAGAAAAGTACCATTTGATCAATAAGTAGTTTTTTTAAGTATATTTTCTACAAAAAAGTAAAGTTTCTTAAAAAATACATTTTCTTACAAAAGTTTTGTTTCATCAAAAGTACATATTTTAAGAAAGTATGCTTTTTCTAAAGAGTGAATTTTCTTAAACAAGTACTTTTCTAAGTACTTTTATAAATAAATATATGTCCTTAAAAAAGTACCTTAACTGGAAAAAATAAATTTATTTACAAAAATGCATTTTCATATGCATGTATCTGTTTTAAGAAAGTATGTTTTTTAAAAAAGGAAATTTTCTTAAACAAGTACTTTTCTTAAAAAAAAATACCTTTTCATCAATAAGTAGTTAAAAAAATAAATTTTCTAAAATAAACATTTCTTTAAAGAACTAAATTTAAAAAAAAAAAAAATGAATTTTCATCTACAAGTACCTGTTTTAAGAAAGTGTATTTTCTTAAAAAAAGTATTTTTTTTTAAGCACATTTTCTTGAAAAAGTGCTTTTTCTTAAAAAGTACCATTTCTTTAAAGTGCACCTCTTCATCAATGTGTACGTTTTTAAAAAAAATACCTTCTCTTATGTACAATACATTTTCATAAAAACTACATTTTTTAAAAATGGCCTTCTGATAAAAAAAAACTTTTCTCAAGAATGATGAATTACTTAAAAAGTACCTTTTCTGAAAGATGTGCCTTTTCTTTAAAAAGTATCTTTTTTAAAAGTACATTTCAAAAAGTTTATTTTCTTAAAAATATACCTTCTCTTATACTCGTATAAGTACATTTTCTAAAAAAAATAGTCATTTTTCTGCAAAAAGTAAGTTGTCTTAAAAAAGTATATATCCTAAAAAATAGTACCTTAAAAATGTAAAAAGCTAATTTTTTTAAAAAACATTTTCTTAAAAAGTACCTTTCAGCAATAAGTAATTTTTTAAGTATATTTTTTTTTTTAAAGTACATTTTCTTTAAAATGTACCTTTTCTCAAAAAAAAACTTTTCTTAAAAAGTACTTTTTCCTAGACAATTTCTTAAAAACTAATTTTTCCTAATAAGTACGTTTTCTCAAAAAAGAAAATTTTCTTTAAAAAGTACCTTTTATCTAGAGAGTACTTCCCTTAAAACAAAAATTGTTTTCTTATAAAATTAGCTTTCCTCAAAAATCGACATTTTCATAATAAAAGTGAATTCTTTTTATGCAAGATATGCAAAAATCTACAATTCAGTGAATTTTGTTGCAATTTTATTGCATTTGAATAAAATTATTACTCTAATTATGGGTGTGTACTTGTGTATAATTCATGGCCATGTTCATGTTCAAGTCAGAGAAACATAATAGCGTCAAAACACGAAGTGGGCAAATTATGTTTAGGCATTTTATTTCCAAAATATCTTTGAACCGTGAACAACAAAAATGCGTTATTGTACTCAATGCTTTAAAAGATTTACTTTTCTTTTTAAATCCGTTCTTTTACAGTTTTCACTTTTGTTGTTCCATAAACACTCATATTCGCCATATATAGTAATGAAATTAATAGTTTCGCTTTTATTAAATTTATGTTGCGCCATTTTAAAATACTTAAACGTCAAAATCGAATGAAACTTCAAATTAGTGTCAGGCTTTATGGCAGAATTTCAGTCATGACAAGAAGTTAGATTTTTTTAGTCATGACATGAACATTAGCGATCACCATTAGCTTTTGACTTGAACATTGCCATGAATTATAGTTAGTCGAGAAACCGTGTAAAATTTCACTAAGGAGTAATTTATGACGCTAGATTTATTGGAAAATAAATTTCCGGGAAAACATTTTTGGAGAAAAATTATAAATATTATCCCTTTGTATTTCTATGTCGTTACCAGATCTAATAAATTATAATGTCCTTGAAGAAGTTGGAAAAAATCCCAACGGATGAAATAGTTAAATAAATAATCTTTTATTTACATTTATTATGACCTTAAAAGCCCATTAGTAGAATTTCTAAATATATCATAAAAATGCAATAAAAAAGGTTGACAAAAAACTGTAATTGAAAAAAAAAATTTCATCAAAAAAAAAAAATTGGTTAGAAAAATAAATTTCCAAATATGTGCAGCATTTTTTCGTATAAGTAATATTCACTTTTATACAATAAAAAAAAAAAAACAATTATCTATAATATTAATAGGCTAGGCGATTTCTTGTGACCGATGTTTTATTCTACCGTTTTATTCCGATTTTGACCAAATGCATATTATTTGAAAGGTATTTATTTTTAGCCGTTTTTCAGATTTGCAGATTTTTGATTTTTTCCCTAATTGCATTTAAAGTTGCAACTAACAAATACATAAAATTATACATATGCTATGTGTGTTTTATTAAATTTGTTATTGTGTTTGTTAATGAGTTTGTTATCTCCATTCACAATAATAATAAACAACCATAAAAGCGTTGACAAATAAAGCTGCCTAGAAATTGCACTCGAATTTCGAGCGCTGGAACCTGCTAGTTTTTTCCAATTCTGTAGACCTATTTTTAGTCATAGTCCCTTTAGACTTTGAGAGGCCTAATCACAAAACACAGAAATATTGCATTGATTTCTCTCGATCTATTTTTCGACCAAGTCCCCATATAAAAATACCATCTAATATGAACTTTTTCATATATGCAACCCACAAATTCATATAAGTTTGGCTTATGCTTATATTCTATAACCAATTATCACCTAAGCAAAGTTAGACCAAAGACACTTTCTCGAAACTTCTGGTTAATAATCACGGTCACTGCGAAAAGTGTTCCTCAGCAGCACTGAAAAATGCAAAACAGTGCCCTAAAAAGCGCTCAAAGGCGTAAAATTACAAAGAAATGGAAAGCGCTAATTTATAAATAAACAATAAGTGAAAATTTTTTGTTACGCTTCATCTAAAATAAAAGGAAAACATGTAATAAATTACAAAGAAAATTTACATACTAATGTCTTTAATTAGAATTCATATACTTGCAAAATAAAAGTGTGATCATCTGATCAAATAAACTATTTTCATATAAAGTTTTGTATTTTAAAGGCGCTAAAAGCTCTTAAACTAAAAAACTAAAATCGCTTTTTGGATCACTGGAAAGTGGTGGTTATCCTTTATCCAGTTTGTTTAAGTAATAACATTAAATCTTTTATGAACATGAATATAAATACAAAGTGTGAATGAAATTTTAAATAATGTACTCATTATCGAGTTGTGGGTCTGATGGGTCACATGATTGGCAACGTAATGATTCACTGCAAAGGCATGATTTTTAATTAAATCTCTTTATCGCGTTGCTGATGAAAATATTAATGATAGAAGTTATATAAAATATTTTAATGGCAAGTGCAGGATAAAGAATGGAAGAACAAGAGGGACCGAAGGCTTCGCTTAGGTTCGAGTTTCCCACATTTTTTAGACCTTCCCTATCGAATGGGAATAATTAAATGAGTTTTAAGATGACATTGTCTAAGTCTCTCAAAACTATACTGCAGTCATTTTATTCCCCAAATGATAATGATAATATCACTCTTGGCCGTGTGTAGTTTTTCCACTTAATGTGCATGAGTAATAAAAGTAGTCGCCAGAACATTGTGTTTTGTCTTGTATAGTTTTTTTTTTTTAGCTGAGTTGAGTGACGTTTAGCACGTTGGCCATTGTAGGTAGCGTATAATTGATTTGAAGTTCAAAGTCAAAGCAACTGTTACCAACACTTCTATAATCATTCGTTCACATTTAAACGCTCACACTTATAAAAAAAACGATCCCCTCTTTATGTGTACTGAGTAAATAAAAAAATGATTGTAAAACCAAATTGTTTTCGTCATAATTTTGTTTCAATGTTTGTATATGACACTACTTGAAAATGAAATGCACGTGAAGAAAAATTAGTTGGGATCCACAATTACGTTTAACTTGTATACCCTCCACTGCAGTATAATAATTAGGACAAAAAATCTGGACCTCATCCTTACCTACCCGATCCTTACAAAAAATGTGTTGATATAGCGATGTCCGTCTGTCCATTTGTAGAAATCATGATCACGCCCTCAATAGGTCAGGTAGGTTACTAATTTTTAGTGAAAATGATTCACAGACATCATGGTCATACCTCTGTATAAAATCAACAAAATCAGTTGAACAAATCCTGAGAATTCAATGAATATGTAAAAAAAACTATTTTGACTTTTTGTATGTTATTCTTGTTATAGCTGTTGTGGTCGTTGTTTTTGTAGCATTTGCTTCATGAGTATGAATGTGTTGTTATTAGGGCGGGTCGATTTAAAAATCGCCCAATTGACAAGAAAAATCGTATTCTAGGGATCAAAATAAGAAACTTTGCCCGAGGCACCATAACTCTAAAACGAATTCTGATGTCCCGACTTTTGACCTGTCTGTCTGTCTGCCTCACTTTGACCCATTTAGAGTGCTCCAATCGAGTCCAAATGTATGATCGACCCCCCTAACTTTGGAGGGCAGACCCACCCATGCCAGTGGCACATGTCCTGGGAGTTCCCCATACAAACATTTAAAAAAATCACCATTTTTGGCACTTTACATGAAAAAATCAGCGAAATGGGTATGTTTTTTTCTTTTTGGAGTTTATTTTTCTCTTTAGAAATTTATTTAGTCAGAACATATGTAAATGAAAAGATGAATGTAACTTAGTAATAGAAAAGAAACTAAAAAAAATTATTGTTTGAAGTCTCTTTTGCTTTCAAGTCTGGGCAATTTCGCACGGCTCTCTAATATCGTCGCCATAACAGCCCCTACATTTTCCGGTATAACTCGTTTGGAAACGCTAGCTAGCAATTGAGCGTGTCGTTCCGTTCTTTGTATGTGTGATGGAATTTTTGGATCATTAAATGGTGGATCATCTTGATTTAAATATTCTTTCAATGTATCGTACGGAAAGCTTCGCGTGAATGGTGGTTCAAATACGTTATTTATATCATTCAAATTGCTCATTTCCGTGTAACTTGTGCAATTAAAGTTTATATTTGGTTTTTTATAAACTCTAAATTCCGTTGGGTCGTCAACATCGGGTCGATAGCGTAGAATTTTCTTTATAGAACAGTCGCGCTTTTCTTTGCTATCATCAAACAACATTGATTAGAAGATATTTTCCGAATACGCATAATATGAATTATCTGTAATTACTTGATTGACAATTCTGCGTAAACGAAGTTCTAGAAATCGTGACCAACTAATAAACTTGAAAAATAATGCATTACCGTACATGACTGAGCTGTAATACTTGATATTGAAGTACATTGGCACATAACATTTAATTATAAATTCAACCAGAATTCTTAAGTTTTCATCTAGATTTTCCGTTGTCACATATGATCGCAATAATCTAGCGGCCTTGGTGAGCCACCGAGAATATACAATTTTCCTTGGTTTGATGTTAGCCAGATCCACCGATACCACGCCGCTAGAAATTGCATGGGCCATGTCGTATAAGTACTTCAAATCGGTGGAAAATTCAATTTTTCTTGGAGCAGGGGCATATTTTTCAACTCAATTTTCTGAAACCCGTCCACCACCTGAAAATATATAATAATAAAATAATTAAAAACGGGTGACAATTATAATAAATGAGTGATATCAATAACTTACCGGAAGAGTTTCGCAAGTTTCGATTTGACAGCTCAGTTTTTCGGTTGCGAACTTGGTCCAGTGCTGGTTAATTTATCTAAAGCTTCAAACAAATGCCGAAACCGAAGTTCGTTGAAGTGTAGAAGGCAAACGAACTAACGCGATGGTCTTTTTAACAGCAATTCGAATCGTCGTATAATTCCACCTTGTGGGCCAGTGTTTGTTAATGCATCCCATGATATATTTTTATCGTTGAAAAAATTATTTAATTTTGTTGTTTTGTATTCAGCGGTTTCATGTTTCTGTCTTACGTAACCAATCAATTCAGAATTCGGTTCTCCCAAAATAACAAGACGAGGTTTTTTACAATCCAAGTATGCTACTTCTCATCAATTTTATCTCTCGTTAAAGTATCATCTTTTCTGCCATCGAATGAAAACGCTAAAAAAAATTGGTACAATCTAACCGTTTGCGAAGCACTTCTTGTCTGCATTTCTATTTTTCTCTGCGTACTTTCGATTTATCCATGATGAGAGGTTTAAAGTCCCAAACAAATTTTAAGAAAGAAAAATCAATTGTATAAAATATACCTGATTCATTTGACTTTTTAAAAGTGGTCATAATTCTGAAATGTCTTGTATATACCTGAACTATTTCACTTGTTAAATTATTCAATAGGCGCATCGCGTATGATGTAAATTAAACCGCATTTGGTTACTGTACCAAATAAACATCCTTTTAATTTTTTTCAAAATTTGCCTGATGCAGCAAAAAAATTATTTAAAAAATGTTATTCATTCATAAGGGTGGACTTCCCTAACGAATTTTAAGAATGAAAAATCAGTTGTATAAAATATAACTGATCCATTTGATTTTTTTAAATTGGTCATAATTCTGAAAAGACTTGTATATACCTGAACTATTTCATTAGTAAATTATTCAATAGGTGCATCGCTTATTATGTAAATTATACCGCATTTGGTTACTGTACCATATAAGCATTCTTTTTATGTCCAAAAATTTGACTGTTGCAGCAATAATATTATTAAAAATCTTTCAAACGAAAATATATAAATAACTACCTGTGTAATCAGCAACACGTTCTTGAGGGAAGTTGGTTTTTCATCTCTCCGTGAGTGTGCGTGACTATGTCAATGTTAATCTTTTTTTTCACAGCAAGTGTATGGACCAAGTTTCAGATCGATCGGATGAGGGTAAATAACTTTTAGTTCACCCCGTGACTATGCGTGACTCTGCGTAACTCTGCGTGACTCTGCGTGACTACCCCAAAATTAATCTGTAGTCACAACAAGACTATGGGCCAAGTTTCAGATCAATTGCATGAGGGGGAATGGCGTTGCCCCATAGCAGACAGACAGACAGACAGGTCAATAGTCGAGACATCTGAATTCGTTTTGGAGGTATGGCTCCTTGAGCAAAGTTTCTTATTTTGATCCCTAGAATATGATTTTCTTTGTCACTTGCGCGATTTTTTGCCTCCCTACAAATCGACCCTTCCTAGTGGTTATACTCAACGTGTACAAGTTCCATGTCGTACGGCTTAACACAGGCTTGATCCCGCTTTCGACTCTTTCTATAGTTCTGGAGACGTCGCCGAAATTGACTGGAAGAGATTGCCTGATAGTTCCTTGTGGAACTAACTACCTTAGTAGAAATATTAACAATAACAAAATGGTTAGCAAACAAGAGACTGTGTATTAAAATTAAAAGATTGAAAATAAAATAAATAAGAAAATATAGTGAACTATATGATACCATATACTATGCATTTAGAGACCCTATCTATTAGACCCTATCTATTAGAGACCCTATCTATTAATTAGAAATAGAAAATAAGCATAAACCAAATTTGAGTGGCATTGTTATTAATTTCTTTGCCTTCGGATATGAAAAAATTCATATCGGATGATATATTTATCTGGGGACTAGGTCGAAAAATGGACCGAGTTTTTGCAAAAGCATATACAAACCAAATTTGAGAAAATTCTATGCAACATATTTGTTTTTTGATAAATTTAAGTGAAAATCGGGATTCAGCTTCATATGGGAGCTATGACTATGAACTATAATATAGGCACAATATATATAGGACTGATTAACGAATGTAATTAACATACATAAAAATAATTTGAATGAGATCTACATGACAATTTGGATCTTTTGCCAATTTAAGTCGATCTCATAGGGGTCATATGTATGGGGACCAGGTCTGCACATGTACAGATTTCCATCAGTTTAAATATCGTTCATCCTATGGCTAATAGAAGCTTATGTACCATATTTCATCAAAATATATTCATGTTCGCAACATTTAGTTTGATTACAAGATTTACATGGACACACAGACAGACAGGCAGACGGTCATATGAACTTTTTCATATCTGCAGGCAAAAAAAAATTAATAACAATGTCACTCAAATTTGATTTATGCTTATTTTCTTTACCCAATTAGTTGGACCTGAGACCACTACTCAAATGCATGGTATAGGGTATCGTAATTTTGTTACATTTTTTATTTGGGTTTAAACTTCAGGGGCTGAATATATAAAGTATTACTTAATATTAAAGACATGGCTTGTGCAAGACAAGGTAATTATTAGTTGTTGATGAACCATCTTTTGAAATAAACGAGATTTTTACAATTCACAATACAATATAAAAATTTTGATTTTTAGATTTCTTCAATATTTTTTAAAATATCAGTCAAAAAAAAAATAATAATAACTCTCAAAAGTTAATATTGTATTTTGAATTCATATCAGTTAAAAAATCCATTCATGGACATTCTAAATTTTCTAAGATTTCTTACAAAAGAACAACCTATGTAAATGAGCATATTTTAAAAGGGTTTAATGTGAAAAAATATTAGTTAACC
The DNA here is from genome assembly GCA_963682025.1 of Cordilura impudica. Taxonomy (NCBI): domain Eukaryota; kingdom Metazoa; phylum Arthropoda; class Insecta; order Diptera; family Scathophagidae; genus Cordilura; species Cordilura impudica. Next base: position 317,404,983 of record OY821517.1, on the reverse strand, counting down.
GAACAAAACTTATAATTTGATCTATTTCCATTTTATTTTTATTTTATTCATTTATTTATTTATTTTTGCTTAAACAAAAATGCTTTTGTTTATAAAAGTTGTTTAATTGACAATTTTCGGGTGTTAAAAATTCTTTTTAATTACGCCTTTGACAATACAATGAAATACATTTATTTTAATCAGTGCAGAAATTTGAGGAAAAATCATTAAATTTTGTGTTTGTTTTTATTTTTATTTTTTTTAATATATTGTTTGTGCAAATTTTATACGATGTCAGATAAGGCACTTGTACTGTTGCTAAACAAAAACAAATTAGAATGTTTGTAGAAAATGAAAAAATTAAAAACATTTTTTTTTTTTTTTTTTTTTTGCAAAAAATGCAGAAATGTTTTTAAATATTAATTTTTTTTTAATAACGCGTGGTAGAGTAGAAGAAATTATATATTTCTAAGAATCAAAAATACTAATCAAACCAATTTCTGGCATTCTGTATTCATCAGTGATTATACCATATTAAACATTATAATAATTGTTATGTTATAATTACTTAGATGGTTTCTATACACAATTTTTTTACTAAGGTGCTGTTTTGTTTCTTTATTTTAACTTTTACTTTTTATACCCTATACCACTATGTGGTTTGGGTATAATGACTTTGTGCTGCTGTTTGTAACAACCAAAAATATTTGACTTAGACCCATCTTTGATTATACCTATCGAATCAGAATCACTTTTTGAGTTGATTTAACAATGTCCGTCCGTCCGTCCGTCCGTCCGTCTGTGTGTCCATGTAAACCTTGTAATCAAACTGCAGTTCACAAATATGAATATATTTTGATGAAATTTGGCATATAAGCTTCTATCGGCCACGGAATGAACGCTATTGAAATTGGTGCGAATCGGTCCATGTTCAGACCTAGCCCCCATACAAATTACCCCTATGAAATCGACATAAATTGCCATAAGATCCAAATAGTCATATAGATCTTACTCAAATTGGGTTTGTATGCGTTCATTACATCCATTAATTAGTAGTCCAAAAATGATCCCTGTGGCCCCATATAGACTGCTTCCCGATCTTAACTTAAATCTATTAAAACAAAAATATTGCACTGATTCTTCTCAAATTTGTTTGTATATATTTTTGCAAAATACAAGAGACTTTACCAGGATTGGGCCATATTTTGATCTAGTCCCCACATAGATGTAGCATCCGATATGAACTTTTTCATATCTGCAGCCAAAAAAATTAATAAAAATCCCACTCAAATTTGGTTTTTGCTTATTTTCTATGTCCAGTTAGTTGGGCCTAAGAGATAGGGTTTCTAAACGCATGGTTTAGGGTATCGTATGGTCGGTCTAGACCGACTATAATTTTCTTACTTGTTTATATTGAGTAAGTCTTTGTTAAGCCTAACAATGTTTTAAAAAAATCTTCTCTCAATTATAGCAAACAAAATTTGATTATTTTTGAAATATTTTCAAAAATGAGCCGTCCAACTCAAAACTGACGTGAATTTTTGGAAGCCCTTCACATTAGAATGCCCCCATGAAATTAAACCTAGACATATTTACATTACAAAAATTATTATCTTTCTTTCATTAGAAAAATATATACATATGATATATATATGATCTTAAACCGAACAATAAATAACTAAATTTCCAAAATATTTGGACGATCGCCTCCAAAATTGGAATTATTTATGAATAACAAGTAAGAAAATTATAGTCGGTCTAGACCATACCCGATAGACGATACCCGTACCATACGTTCACAGATAAGAGTTCCAACTAATGGCTATAAAAATTAAGCATAGCTATTATTTTCTCTTTGCTTCGGATATGAAAAAATCCATATCGGATGCTATATTTATATGTGGACTAGGTCGGAAAATTGACCGATCCTGACCGTATTTGGTAAGGTCACTTATCAGGCCCATAGGGGACGATGACTAAGAATTGTCCTATAGGGTTTATTTTTGGATGACTTACCAGTAATAATCAGCAACAAAACGAATATTTCGAATATTTGTATTGCCACTGTATGCTACAAAAGCATATGTGACAAATAAGTAACACAATACATATAAGGGTTAATTAGAAACTAGAATTATAAGCAACCACCAGCACCTTTCCACCGATGCTTTGCAAATGAAAAACGGCAAATTTCTAAAACGTTTTGATGGTTAAATTAATAATTACTGAATATCTTTCTGAAATAAAAGAAAAAAACAACTAAATGTTCTAGACCGACTATATGATAATCTATACCATGCATTTTAAGAGAGGGTCTGGGATCCCACTTTGCTGAGGTAGTAACCGGATGTAGAATATAAGTATAAAACAACTTTTAATGGTACTGTTATTAATTTTTGGCATGCAGATATGAAAAAGTTCATAACTGATGTTATTTTTATACGGGAACTATGTCAAAAATGGACCGATCATGATCATATTTAGTAAAGTCACTTACTTTTCACTAAAACATATATAAACCAAATTTTAAAAAAGTGCTCTGTTTTTTTTTTAACAGATTTAAGTGAAGATCGGGAAACAGAAAGTTATTCTGAGTAGATCGGTACAATACAAACAAAATGTGTTTAGGTCACATATTTTTGGTAGTTACAAACGTCAGCACCAACTCAGTATACCCTGACCAAAGAATGGTATAGAGTTAGAGCCTACGGTCAAGCTCGAGTACACGAGCTACTCGAAGGCTATTTACAAGAAACTTTTCAAGAACACTTGGGGAAAGCTCTTATCCTTTTAATCTGAACATATGTAGAAAACACGTTTTCAAAATTTCAAAGCATTTCGACAAATAAAAATAGATCGGAAACTTTGCAAAAAGTGTAAAAATAATAAAAAAAAGTTTTTTTTTAATTTTTTCACTGTCTGTAATTGACTATATATATTCAGAGATTACTCATAAAAATTGTGGCGTCGGTATACCACTACTCCACTGATATTGGCCACTTTCTATACAAATGTGTGATAATATGCTCTTATTTGAAGTTTAATGATATTTTCCAGAAAATTTTCCACAATGACGTAATAAAAAATTATATTCGTTAGAGCTCTGCATATAAGGAGAACACTTCCTTCAAGTTTCAAAGCATTCCGCCAAAAATTGAAGCTTGGACGAACTACTAGTCGACAAAAAACAGAAACGAAAAAAAAAAATTAAAAAAATATATATTCTTTTTTCACTGCCCATAATTGACCTCATTCACAGATGACGCGAATAAAAAATTAAGTCATTCCGATTAAAATTGTGCTCTGGGTGAACAACGACTCAAAAAAGATCTGCCACTTTCTATACAAATGTGTGTAAATTTGCTCTTATTTCAAGTTTGATGTAACTTTAAAAAAAAAATTTCCATCACGACTTGCTAAAATTTTTCACTATTTTTAGTTGCAAATATCTCGAGATAATCCTCTTAAAATTTCAAAGTATTCCAACAATAATTGTGCTGATGGCGAACTACTACTCGAAAAAGCTCGACCACTTTCCATACAAATATATGAAAATATTCACTTCATGCAAGTTTGACATCGATTTACAAACAATATTTAAGGCACACGTGGTACAAATTTATACTGTTCAAAGTTGGAAATATGAGTACATTACGTACACGAAATTTCAAAGTAATCTGGCCAAAATTATGGCTCGGACGAACTACTACTCGAAAAAGATCAGACTCTTCCCATACAAAAGTCAGAAAATTTTCTATTATTTTTTTTTTTTTTTTTTTTTTTTGTTTGCGATAATTTTACAGAAATTTTTTTACAATGACTTAGCCAAAAGTTATTTTTTTAGAATTGAAAATGTGGGGTGGGCGAACTACTGCTCGAAAAAGATCGGTAATGAAAAAAACAAAAATTTAAAAAAAAATTTTATGTTTCTTTTTACAATTGCAACTGACTATATCCTTAGATGACTCATTTAAATTTTTAAGCCATTCAGACTAATAATGTGCTATTGGCAACCAACTATTCGAAAAATATCAGTCAGTTTCCATACAAATATATGAAAAATGCACATCATGCAAGTTTGAGATCGATTTGCAAAAAATATTTAAAGGACATATTGTACAAATTTATATAATGTAAAATTGCAAATAAGAGCACATTCGTCCTTAAAATTTCAAAGATTTTCGGTAATAATTGTGTTGTTGACGAATTACTACTCGAAAAGGATCAGCCTGTTTCTATACAAATATACGAAAAAATTCGCTCCAACCAAGTTTGACATCCATTTCAAAAAAAAATTCGATGAACACATGGTACATATTTATACATTCTAAAATTTGAAATACGAGGATATTACGTCCTTAAATTTTAAATCACTGACAATAACTGAGCTGTTGGCGAACTATTTCTTGATAAAGATCAGCCACTTTCTATACAGATGTGTTAAAATTTGCTCTTATTTCAAGTTTGATGAAATTTTACTGAAAATTTTTCTTCACGAATTTTTAAAACTTTATATGTTTTGAAGTTATAGATTTCAGTATATTGTATCCTTAAAATTTCAAACTATTCCAGGGAAAATTTTGGAGGCGGCGAACTTATACTCGAAAAAAACAGCTACTTTCAAATTAATTCAGCGAAAAAGTCCAGTCGTTTTTTATACAAATGCACGAAAATATGCATAGTCAGTTGCAATTGTTAAAAAAAAAAACATAAACATTTTTTTTTAATTTTGGTTTTTTTCATTACTGATCTTTTTCGAGTAGTAGTTCGCCCACCCCACACGTTTCATCCGAGTGATCCAATTTTATAGGAAAATAATCTGTTGATATGAGGGACTACAATATGCATTAATTTTTATCATGCATTTTTGGAAAATATCTTTTAAAATGATGTCAAACTTCCATGGAGTGAATGTTTTCATGCATTTGTTTGGAAAGTGATCGAGCTTTTTCAAGTGGTAGTTCGTTCACCCCACAATTATTATCGGAAACGTTTGAAAGTTAAAAGAAATACTCTCCTTACATTTTCAGTTCTAAAAAAATATAACTTTTGGCTAAGTCATTGTAAAAAATTTTCTGTAAAATTATCGCAAACAAGAAATAAGAGCAAATTTTCACACTTTTGCATGGGAAGAGTCTGATCTTTTTCGAGTAGTAGTTCGTCCAAGCCACAATTTTGGCCAGATTACTTTGAAATTTTGTGTACGTAATGTACTCATATTTCCAACTTTAAATAGCATAAATTTGTACCATGTGTGCCCCAAATATTTTTTGTAAATCGATGTCATGAAGTGAATTTTTCCAAATATTTGTATGGAAAGTGCTCGAGCTTTTTCGAGTAGTAGTTCGCCAACAGCACAATTATTGTAGGAATATGTTGAAATTTAAGAGAATTATCTCGAAAAATTTGCAACCAAAAACAGTGGAAAACTTTATCAAGTCGTGATGGATATTTTTTTTTTTTAAGTTACATCAAACAAGTTACATCAAACATCAAATAAGAGCAAATTTTCACACATTTGTATAGAAAGTGGCTGATCTTTATCGAGTTGTTGTTCACCCAGAGCACAATTTTAATGGGAATGACTTAATTTAAGTCATCTGTGAATAAGGTCAATTACGGGCAGTGAAAAAAGAATACATATATATTTTTGTTTTATTTTTTTAGTTTCTGTTTTTGTCGAGTAGTAGTTTCTCCAAGCTTCAATTTTTGGCGGAATGCTTTGAAACTTGGCGAAGTGTGTTCTTTATATACACAGCTCTAACGAATATAATTATTTGTTACATCATTGTGGAAAATTTTCTGGAAAATATCATCAAACTTCAAATAAAAGCATATTTTCACACATTTGTATAGAAAGTGGCCAATATCAGTAGAGTAGTGCCATACCGACGCCACAAGTTTGGTCATAATGGTTTAAAATTTTTTATGAGTAACCTATGAATATATTCAATTACAGACAGTGAAAAGCTTAAAAAATATTTTCTTTATTTTTACTAAAAAAAATTTTTTTTTTTTTACACTTTTTGCAAAATTTTCGATCATTTTCGAGTAGTTGTTCCCACACGCCAACATTTTTGTCCAAATGCTTAGAAATTTTGAAAACATATTCTTTAAATACATTCAGATTAAAATACTAAGAGCTTTCCCCAAGTGTTCTTGAAAAATTTTTTGCAAATAGCCATCAAACATATACGAAGATCATATTTTCATACATTTTCACTCCATAGTTTTTATCAGAATGTTTTAATATTTCAGAAGGGTAATCTATCAGTGCAACTGACTTCAAACTATATAAAATCATACCATTTATTTCGGGTAACGTTTTTCTTAAATGAAGTCAAACATCTCTGAAGTGAGTATTTTCATACATTTCTATGGAATGGTGTCGAGCTTTTTCGAGTAGCGGTTTGCCCACACCAGTAGGACAGTTGGATTCAAGCAGAGTTCAGAAAAAAACACACACTGAATAAAAAACTCGTACATATATTTAAACAAACATAACTTAGACCAACACACACATATTTTTATTTTCATATCAATTATGTTTGTTTTTAAATTTTCTTCGGTGCCCAACACAACCATGACTGTGTTCGTTTTAATATTTCGTTATTTACACGAACATTTTTGTATCACGTACTTTTTGTTTCAATCACACATAAAGCACACATTTTTGAGTGTTGCTTTATTTGAAGTTCATGTTCAGGTACGTGTACTGAAAAAAAAACAGAACATGTACAATAAACAGGTTCGAGTTCAGTTATATTTTAAGTCGTGTAGTAAGAAAAAACAGAACATGTACAATAAACAGGTTCGAGTTCAGTTATATTTTAAGTCGTGTTTAAAATATAACTGAACTCGAACCTGTTTATTGTACATGTTCTGTTTTTTCTTACTACACGAGCCACAACACGACTTAAAATATAACTGAACTCGAACCTGTTTATTGTACATGTTCTGTTTTTTTTTTTTCAATACACGTACCAGAACATGAACTTCAAATAAAGCAACACTCAAAAATGTGTGCTTTATGTGTGATTGAAACAAAAAGTAGGTGATACAAAAATGTTCGTGTAAATAACGAAATATTAAAACGAACACAGTCATGGTTGTGTTGGGCACCGTAGAAAATTTAGAAACGCACATAGTTGATATGAAAATAGAGATATGTGTTGGCTGCTTTTGAACAGAACATTGTGTGTTTCATGTGTGTATTTTCTGAACCTTGGATTCAAGTGAAATTTCAGGATGATATTTTTGGTACTAGTACGATTCCAAAAAGTGTTCATTTGTTATACTAAATACTTACATATGTATCTTTTTGCATGCTTTCAAACATAAAAAATGTTAATTTTCAAATTTTTTCTTTTAACTCATACTGTCTGTCTGTCTGCCATGGGTGGACCCCATTCCCCCTCATCCAATTGATCTGAAACTTGGCCCATAGTCTTGTCGTGACTACGGGATTAATTTTGGGGTAGTCACGCACAGTTACGGAGTGATCTAAATGTCATTTCCCCCCATCCGATCGATCTCAAACTTGGTCCATACACTTGCTGTGAAAAAAAGATTAACTTTATTATTATTATTATTATTATTATTATTATTATTATTATTATTATTATTATTAACTTCGATAGACTTGGTGTGAAAAAACATTAACTTCGACATACTCACGCACAGTCACGGAGAGGTAAAAACTCCACTTCCCCTCATCTGATGGATCTGAAACTTTGTCTATAGACTTGTTGCGGCCAAAGAATAATTTTAAGATAGTCACACACAGTCACGGAGATATTCGAAGCTCATATGCATAAGGAAAGAAAGAGTTTTAATATAAACTTTGTTTTTATGGGTTAGATTATTACAACTCGAGCTACACGTTGAGCTCGAGCAGCTCCAGTAGCTCGAAGCTAGATTAATGGGGGGCTCTGGAATAGGGTATAAAAAAAATTGACAAAATCTGCCTCAGCTATTTCATCATTCATTACGAAGGTGGGACCTGTGATATCAATAAATTTAATTTAACATATCTCATCATAAGTATTATATATTAGTCACAGCAATGGTATTACTCTAGCGGCTTAATCATACATTCAGGTGTGGAATTGACAAACTTATGATCACTTAATGCCTATAACGCCTGAATTTATATTTTAAAAAAAAAACCATTTAATGTCACGAATTCGTCGCGCTCTTCGGTACTAAAGGGTTAACGTTGATGTTATAAAAACATCACATGCTGCCGTTAGAAAGCTCTTTTTTAACACAGGTATTTTTTTTAAGTAATTTGTTAAGAATAGCTATGACAACTTATAATTGTTATTGCTACAATTTTAAATAAATTGACACCTTTGGGTATGTATGTATATTAGGGCGTTTCACCAAAACTCTTAAAGCGGAATATGAATTCTTAGGTTACAAAATGTTTTTAAAAATGTTTTCAGATTTTTTGAATGTCGGTATGAGGTCGCTGAAATACTAAACTAATCGATTTCATTCCAAAGGTGAGGTTATGAAATATAAAACATAAACTTTAGAAACTAAAAAAGGACAAGAAACTGAAACAAAGGATTATTTTCCCTATTGCATTCCAAACTTAACAGGAGGTTTATACAAAAATATGAAATTTCATGAAGTTATTTCGAAGACCTTCTAACTCATATTGCCAATTTCTCAAATATTTATACCCTATACCACTATGTAGTTTGGGTATAATGACTTTGTGCTGCTGTTTGTAACTACCAAAAATATTTGAACTAGCCCCATCTTTTATTATATCGATCGAATCAGAATCACTATCTGATTCGATTTAACGATGTCCGTCCGTCCGTCCGTCCGTCTGTGTGTCCATGTAAAGTTTGTAATCAAACTGCAGGTCGCAAATATGAATATATTTTGACGAAATTTGGTAGATAAGCTTTCATCGGCCACAGGATGAAAGATTTTGAAATTGGTGAAAATCGGTCCATGTTCAGACCTAGCCCCCATACAAATGACCCCTATGAAATCAACATAAATTGCCATAAGATCCAAATTATTATATAAATCTTAGTCAAATTGGGTTTCTATGTGTTTATTACATCCATTAATCAGTAGTCCAAAAATTATATCTATGGGACAACTCTTAGTCATAGGCCCCATATAGAGCTGCTTCCCGATCTTCACTTAAATCTATCAAAAAACGAAAATATTGCACGGATTCTTTTGAAATTTTGTTTTAATATATATTTTTGCAAAATACAAGAGACTTTACCAAACATGGTCAGGATCGGTCCATTTTTGGGCATAGTCCCCATATAGATATAGCATCCGATATGAACTTTTTCATATCTGCAGCCAAAAAAGTTAATAAAAATCCCACTCAAATTTGGTTTATGCTTATTTTCCAAATCCAATTAGTTGGGCCTGAGAGATAGGGTCTCTAAACGCATGGTATAGGGTATCGTATAGTCGGTCTAGACCGACTATAATTTTCTTACTTGTTTTGGTTTGAACTTAATTTTTTCTTGTAAGATCATTAACGTACCGTTGGACCACAATATCCTAATGACGAAGTGAAAAGAATATATGAAATTATATATTGTGAAATTCGAAGAACCAGCTATTCGAACAAATAAAAATTAATGTATTAATCGGGAACTGAATAAGCTTAATAGAGAAGATGTTGATAATATATGGAACTCTGTTAAAGATACCCGTAAATCTACAGCAAGCAATAGTTCCCTGGGAAACAGAAAAAGGCCTCATTGCAAGGAGTGGACATATGAAATATTGAAACCAATGGAGAACTAATATGAATTAAATAGAGAGATTCCAACAGAAATATGCATCGCAAAGCAAGAACACCTAAGTAGTCCATGTTAAGAAATCGAAAGATTTCAATATTTAGATGACGACTTTAATCTACGTATAAAAACTAAAGGATATAACTCAAAACACATTCCAAAGTCCTATAGAACAGCAAAAAGGAAGCTGCTTTCGTTATCACATATCAGAAGATTATCCGAATTTACTGATAACAACCGATCAGGCTACGAAACGTGATCACAACAACCACTAACAGGAATTTCGATCATTGAACCAGAGGTGGAGTCAGCAAGAGACAAAGAATTGTGTCAGCCTGATGAGATTCCTTTAGAAATACTAAAATTAATAGACGACGATGATATCCAACTTCCAACACAGTTGCCTAACTTCATTTAGGACACGTGCAAACTCCTGTAAGATTCGATTAAATCAACCTTTATAACCAAGAAAAGCCGCGCAAAATATTGCAACTCCGTCTGAACTGGTGCTCATTATTGACAGTAGGGTATCATCGTCGAAATGTGGGTTTGTAACACTTTTCTTTAGATACTGCCATGGGACATCAGCGAACTCATTCCAAGCAAGGAATAAACAACTCACACATGTCTTTCCTGACAGTTGCAATCGAATAAAATTTAAATCAAATATCCTCTTTCCTACTTCCCATAACATATTATCCTGAAATCTACACAATGCACTACATTTGTAGAGGGTATCCCCTGAGTGTTGTTTAATAAAAAAAAATGTTTATAAATTTTTCAGCCTAATAAATCAAAATATTCCTTAGAGTAATTCACTCCAGAATATGTGGAAAATGTGCAAATAAAATTTCCGAGATTCAATTTGGTTTTCAAGAAGTCATGGGCACCCGCAATATATTTCTTTCTATACAAATACTGGTTCAGAGATGCAGAAATGTACAGATGGACATTTTCTTATGCTTCCTTAATTACGAAGAAGCTTTCGACACGGTGCAGCATGATAAACTGATGCAAATTCTCATATGCATCGCCATAGACAAGGAAATCCGATGTATAAGAGTCTGTATTGGCATAAAACAGCAAAAGTTAGTAATAAACAAGTAAGAAAGTTATAGTCGGTCTAGACCGACTATACAATACCCTATACCATGCGGTTAGAGACCCTATCTCGCAGGCCCAACTTTTATTAATTTTTTCGCCTGCAGATATGAAAAAGTTCATATCGGATGCTATATCTATATGGGGACTAGGCACAAAAATGGACCGATCCTGACCATGTTTGGTAAAGTCTCTTGTATTTTGCAAAAATATATAAAAAATATAACAAAATTTGAGAAGAATCAGTGCAATATTTTTGTTTTTTGATAGATTTAAGTGAAGATCGCGAAGCATCTCTATATGGGGCCTATGACTAAGTGTTGTCCCATAGGGATCGTTTTTGGACTACTGATTAATGGATATAATATATACGTACAAACCCAATTTGACTAAGATTTGTATGATAATTTGGATCTTATGGCAATATATGTTGATTTAATAGGGGTCATTTGTATGGGGGCTAGGTCTGAACATGGACCGATTCTCACCAATTTCAATAGCGTTCATCCCATGGTCAATGAAAGATCAAATACCAAATTTCATCAAAATATATTCATATTTGCGACTTGCAGTTTGATTACAAGCATTACATGGACACACAGACGGATGGACGGACGGACGGACATCGTTAAATCGAATCAGATAGTGATTCTGATTCGATCGGTATAATTAAAGATGGGTGTAGGTCAAATATTTTTGGATGTTACGAACAGCAGCACAAAGTCATTATACCCACGCCACATAGTGGTGTAGGGTATAAAAAAATCTCCTAAGTACTTCATCGACTTAGGAGTTTTTTTAAAAATCTCAGGGTAACAATTAACGATGATTGGGGTGTTTCGAAAGAAATAAGAAACCTCATTTATTATGAGCAAAGACAGGAACTTCATGCACTAAAAAAGTGTGTTTTAGGCGCCTAAAATATGCGCTAAAAATCTTTAAATATACACTAAACATTAAAAAATATGCACTTTAAATTTTTTTAAACTTTTATTTAAATCATATTTAAATTCAGAATCTTTGTTCACTTAAAGATAAATATTTACACTGGCGGTCATGAAAACCGCACCACTTCACTTATGGTACGTAATAAAACGCAAAGCTACTGATCAAAAACCCTAAAACAAAAAATTGATTTCAGCCTTACAATGCGTATGGTACAGCGTTATTAACGAAGAAACCATGAAGGTCCTTGTTGACTCCTTGCCATTAAGGATAATGGCTGTTATAAAGGCTGTAAGAGGAGTAAAATCGTACTAATGTACTTTTTTTCATAATTTGATGTTACTTTTAGTAAAAAAATTTATTATTAAGAGATATTAAGCAGTTCTACACTAAAAATGAATTTAAAAACAAGCTTATAAAAATTTTGATTTTTCCGTTTTTTTTTTTTTTTTTTTGGAAAAACTAACGTATATGCAACTTCCAGAAATATATTTCTTATTTTTTACCTTGTACTTGAATTGAATTTTCTTCATGTTGAAAATTAAATTGTAAGAGAGGATAACATAAATAGTTTTAAGCGTTCTAAAAAAAATATGCAACTATGTAAAAACGTAAAATGAAATAATATAAAAGATATGGCAAAACATGAATTTTACACAAAATAATGCGAAATATGACACAAAAATATGCATTTATAGGAAAATATGCAAAAATATTAATTTTCAGCAAAGATATTTTGTTTATGCTGTGCTTAGACCAACGACAAAAAACATGCACTTGCATGAAGTTCCGCTCTCTGATTATGAGGAATCTCATATATTAGCAGTTACAAATCATAAGGAAGACCTACTAGAGGAAGAAAGGAAATAACATTACTTAATAATATACAGGTGTGGATTGATATCGGATATGTAGGGAATCACCTGAGCGAGGCGAGAAATTTATGAATTTATTTGAAAAGTATTAAAATCAAATGTAATTGTATTGATCGCTAACATTCGGAAAACCAGTAAATTAATAAATTTCACCTAGGCTAATTTTCTTTTGTAGTCTGGTAACCTTCAGAAGTGATTTGTCTAGTTTTATGAAAATAACATAATTTATACCCTCCACACCACTGTGCAGATGGTATATATTAACTTGTCATTCATATATATATATATGTATATTCTTGATCCTTATAACAACTCGAGTCGAAATACTGATGTCCGTCTGCCTGTTGAAATCATGCTCAGTTACAAAACAAACCATTTACATGGCTAAGGTTAAGTTAACATCGCCTGTCATTATTTCAAACTGGTTGCTATTGAAAATGAGATAATTGGGCACCATTGTGTCAATATATGTCCAGAAATATGAAGACACCTCTAACAAGTATTAAAACTTCAGTGTGTTTGTTGTGATAATTTAATATTAATTTTAGTATTTTCTACAAAAAACTAATTTTCGATCTTTATCATTTTAATGATTGAGTTTGAAATTATTCGGTGAAATTATATAGTAAATGTAAGCTTAGCAAAAACAAATTGTTTTTCTTGTTTTTTCGAAACAGAAACAAACATGTATATTGTAGCATGCAATGTGTACTCATATACAAACATATTTGTTTCAAGGTTGTTTTATATTTTAATTTGTTATATTGGAGTGGCTTAAATACTATAACTCTTTGCTTGAATTCTCATTTGGTTGTTTTCAGCAAATGTATATGAATTTAACATTTTACCAATCCAACTATCTACTGCTTTTGGTTACTGATGAGGGTTGGCGACTCTTCATGCAGAATATAGATCAATTTTTGCAACAAATGTACCAATGTGTTTGCTTAATTTAAAGTAAAAACATTTGATCTTGAGCTTGAATAATTTCAAAACCAATCATTAATTTAATATCACAAAAAATCGTAAAACAATTCTCAAAACTCTTTTTGGCTACAATAATTCAAATTCCACATATTTGCAAAAATCCAAGAAAAATTTTTAATGAAACGCCCTATTGTTCACATATATGTATGCATGTATAGTAGTTATAATAAAATTTCCTCTTTATTGTTAAATACCGAAAAAGAAAACAACAAATAAATATCAAATTGGCTTTAAAATCACTTGACTTATATATTTTTATCGCACAAAAAAAAAAAACAACAGCAATTTGTTGTTTATTATTTATAAACAGGAGCAAATCAACTTAATGAACTAATGAGAGAGGCCAACGAACTTTAGATTTTTTTAAGTAGTTCTATGTAAAAGAACTATTTTTTTCTATTTGATAAGGGGGTGTTAGGGAGGTCTATGAGCAGTTGTCTGCGTAGAACTGAGAGTGATAAATGAATTTATTTTATATATACATATATATATTTTTTTTGTTAGCAATTAGCGAATTTTTTCTTTAATGAATTTGTCATCTATCTAAATTATGTTCCACTTATTCAAAATTTGTTTGTGCAAAATATTTTTTGTTTGATTTATTTTAATTTGGTGCTTACGTAAATGAATGCCAAAAATCGTTGTCATTAAAGAGTTGTGAAAATTTTTATGGTAAATTCGCAGTAAATTAAATAATTCCTCTCTTAATAAGATGAAATAATTGCAGGAATTAGTTTTACCAACATCAGTTAGTCATTCAATTATCTCGACGCCATATAGTTTTATAAGCCAGAATGGGTCAGTCTAGATTGTAGACTATGAAATAATCCTCTTACACATTATAGTTATGAAAATGTTTATATAATTAATAATAAACATATAGTAGGGTGGCCATATTGTGCAATTTTTGGAAGTTTAGATTTGAAATGATGCCAAATAATACAAAATATATCTGCATTTTTTTTTATCAGTATATGTAGTTTAATTAAATGAAAAAAAAAATATTTTCGTAATATTGCTTTTAAACAATTGCAGGGAAATTAGTTTTTTTACTCTCCACACCACTGCGCAGAGGGTATACTTATAAATAATTTGCCATTACGTTTGTAACGAATCGAAAAATAAATTTTAGAGACCCCTTAAATTATATATCTTAAATTATATATACTATTGATCTTTATAACAACTCGAGTAGACATAGCGATGTCCGTCCGTCCGTGTCAGTCTGCTCGTCTGTCTGTCTGTCTATTGAAATCACGTTCATTAACAGAATAAACCATTTACCTGGGAAAAATAAATATTGCCTACCACTATTTCGACCAGATTGGTATTTAAAATGGGGTCTAAATATGGAGACACCTCTTATATTCTTCAAATATTTTGCTACAAATAGTGCAATAAGTCCAGATGTTAATGTAATAGTAAAACCTAGGAGCAGGGTGTCACAGACTCGGCATAGTCGAATTTAACGCTCGCACTTGTTTTTTTTCACGAAAAGCTCTAATAGTTACGATAATTCATGATAAAATATAAAAAACAAGTGAGAAAATTATAGCCGGTCTAGACCGACTATACGATACCCTACACCATGCGTTTAGAGACCATATCTCTTAGACCCAACTAACTGGACATAGAAAATAAGCATTAACCAAATTTGAGTGGGATTTTTATTAATTTTTTTGGCTGCAGATATGAAAAAGTTCATATCGGATGCTATATCTATCCTGGCCATGTTTGGTAAAGCCCCTTGTATTTTGCAAAAATATATACAAACAAAATATGAGAAGAATCAGTGCAATATTTTTGTTTTTGCATAGATTTAAGTGAAGATCGGGAAGCAGCTCTATATGGGGCCTATGACTAAGAGTTGTCCCATAAGTATTATTTTTGGACTACTAATTAATGGATATAATAAACACATACAAACCCAATTTGACTGAGATCTATATGATAATTTGGATCTTATGGCAATTCATGTCGATTTCATAGGGGTCATTTGTATGGGGACTAGGTCTGAACATGGACTGAATTTCACCAATTTCAATAGCGTTCATCTCATAGCCGATAAAATCTTATGTACCAAATTTCATCGAAATATATTCATTAGGGTGGCCCTTAATAAAAAAAGTGTTCAAACTGTCGGTCTCATAGTTATATACAGTTATTATTCTGCTTTACCTACAAAATATCTGATTGCGATTCTAACGACATCTAATTTTTAAAAATTGTTTATAATTACCAAAGCATTATTATTCACATAAATACAAAATTGCACTTTTTAAATTTTCCATTCAAATTTAAGAAAATATCAATTCTAAAAACTGGAATTAAAATTTCCAATTATAAATTAGAAAATATTAACTGAATTTCAGAAAATCATATCAAAACGTCGGAAATAATAATTTTAAATTTAGAAGTCATCAATTGCATCTTTAATATACATATAAATTTTATTCGTTAAACACAAATTGAAATTCCAAAACAAACACCAAATATATTTACATTTAAAAAATGTTTACATTAAAAAAAAATATTGGCATTCAGGAGAAATTAATAGCTCTTCAGTAACTTCTTTTAACGATTGTCGAATCGTTAAAAAAGAAAAGCAAAATTATCAGTAAAATTTTTAAACGATATTCGCTATTGTTAAAGTCAGCTGTTGTTGTTATCTAAACGACAACCATTTTTGTGGTGTTTATTCAATCGATAAAAACTTAAATTTTTAGGTTGAAATGTCGTCATACATAAATAAAAATCATAAAATAGTGAAAATATATTGCTTCTATTAAAAAAACTTTTTAATATAAATAAAAAAATTAAATAGCACATTCAATTCATTATTTCATTTTCAAATAAATAAATAGAAATAATTGTTAAAAAAAGTAGAGATATTAAACATAAACATAAAATCATCCTGTCAAACACGAAGTAATTTGTTTTTTTCTATCCTTCTTTGTGTTTTTCGCTTATTTTAACAGAGATGCCACTCGTTTACAATTTAAATAAATAGAAAAATAGATTTGTCGACTGTCGTTAATATGTATGTACTTAGTGAATCACTTAATCCTTAGTGCAAACAACAATAGCTGTCGATATATTTTGCGATTGTCGGATCGTTGAAATTTACAGAATCGCACTACCGAAAATATTAATTTAAATTCAATGAATTTCAGAAAACGTCAAATGATATTTAAGAATTGCGAACATAAAAACTGTTACATAAATAAACGCAATTTGATGAGAATGTTATTTTTTATATATAAATTTTCACAATTTTTTTTGGATGAAAATTTGAAGTTTTTCAGAGAA
Source organism: Cordilura impudica (assembly GCA_963682025.1). NCBI lineage: Eukaryota > Metazoa > Arthropoda > Insecta > Diptera > Scathophagidae > Cordilura > Cordilura impudica. The sequence continues at coordinate 317,387,999 of OY821517.1, read as the reverse complement.
TAAAGAGAACAAATTATTTTATTTAAAATGTTTGGGACATTTGGTTTCTTGCGTTTGGCATCCCTAATTTGAATATTTATTATTATAAATTTATTCTCTATGTTTTCCAAATATGGCAATATTTTAATAAAAAAATTGAGAGAGTTTTTTTTATGGCCGCAATGAAGAAATATTTGGCCAGTTAAAAGAAACTATACAGCCATCTCCAATTAGCACGATTTATTGCATATAGCCACCCTACACAACCATTACCTTTGCAATGGAGGTTAGGGCGAGCTATTTAATTAGCAAAAACTAAATTAAACGGGAAGTTATGTCATATAATCGGAAACGCATGCATACAGGTATATAACCTAAATGCATGCCGATCCGCAACCACGATGACCAAAAAGCAAACACCGATATAAATCCGAAATAATAGAAAAGACGAAAACCAACCCAAAGAATTTGCTGAAATAATTTGGTATTAAGTTTAACAAATTGTTTAGTTTTTCATTTACATTTATTATCAAGACTCTAACCGAGGTGGAGGGTATCAAAGATTCGGCACAGCCGAATTTAACACTCTTACTTGCTTATTTTTCATTTTAATTTTAAAAATGGAAAATAATTTTTCATTTTTTATTTTTAATTTTTTATTTTTAATTTTTAATTTTATATTTTTCATTTTTTATTTTTCATTTTTATTTTTCATTTTTCATTTTTATACCCTATACCATTATGTGGTTTGGAAATAATGGCTTTGTGCTGCTGTTTGTAACTACCAAAAATATTTGACCTTGACCCATCTTATATTCGACTTGGAATCAGTTTCTGAGTAGTTTTAGCGATGTCCGTCCGTCCGTCCGTCTGTCCGTCTGTGTGTCCATGTAAACCTTTTAATCAAACTACAGGTCGCAAAGATGAACATATATTGATGAAATTTGGTATATAAGCTTTTACTGGCTACAGGATGAACGCTGCTGAAATTGGTGAAAATCGATCCATGTTAAAACAAATGACCCCTATGAAATCGACATAAATTGCCATAAGATCCAAATTATCATATAGATTTCAGTCAAATTGGGTTTGTATGTGTTTATTATATCCATTAACGAGTAGTCCAAAAATATTCCCTATAGGACAATTCTTAGTCATAGGCCCCGATCTTCACTGAAATCTATCAAAAAACAAAAATATTGCACAGATTTTTCTCAAATTTGAGGGGTGAGTAGGTAGCGTGCTCGTCTTTCATGCGGTCGTGGGTTCGATATCCCCCAGGGGCTTAGTTCTGTCGCAGCAAAAACCAGCCAAATGGTCTTTGTCACCCGGCTTATCCCTGGACCCAAAATTAGAATACAAATTTACTTTGTATTGTAATTAATATAAAATCAAAAAATATTTTTTCAAAATATAAGTGACTTTATAAAATATGGTCGGGATCGGACCATTTTTCGACCTAGTCCCCATATAAATATAGCACCCAAAAAATTAATAAAAATGCAGCCAAAAAAATATTAACAATGCCACTCAGATTTGGTTTATGCTTATATTCTATATCCAATCGTATCGTATTGTCGGTCTAGACAGACTATAATTTTTTTGTTTTTTTATTTTTCTGTTTTCATTTTTTATTTTTCATTTTTAACATATAATATCTTGTTTTTCATTTTTAATTTTTTATTTTCCATTTTTAATTTTTCATTTTTCAATTTTTATTTTTCATTTTTAATTTCTTATTTTTCATATTTCGTTTTTTATTTTTCATTTTTTGTTTTTCATTTTTATTTAACATTTTTGATTATTCATTTTTCATTTTAAATTTTTATTTTTAATTTTTAATTTTTTATTTTTCATTTTTTATACCCTATACCACTATGTGGTTTGGGTATAATGACTTTGTGCTGCTGTTTGTAACAACCAAAAATATTTGACCTAGACCCATCTTTAATTATACCGATCGAATCAGAATCACTTTCTGAGTTGATTTAACAATGTCCGTCCGTCCGTCCGTCCGTCCGTCCGTCCGTCCGTTCTTCCGTCTGTGTGTCCATGTAAAGCTTGTAATCAAACTGCAGGTCGCAAATATGAATGTATTTCGATGAAATTTGGTACATAAGCTTTTATCGGCCATGGGATGAACGCTATTGAAATTGGTGAGAATCGGTCCATGTTCAGACCTAGCCCCCATACAAATTACCCATATGAAATCGACATAAATTGCCATAAGATCCAAATTGTCATATAGATCTTACTCAAATTGGGTTTGTATGCGTTCATTACATCCATTAATGAGTAGTCCAAAAATGATCCCTTTGAGCCCATATAGAGCTGCTTCCCGATCTTCACTTAAATCTATTAAAAAACAAAAATATTGCACTGATTCTTCTCAAATTTCGTTTGTATATATTTTTGCAAAATACAAGAGACTTTACCAAACATGATCAGGATCGGTCCATTTTTGGACCAAGTCCCTATATAGATATAGCATCCGATATGAACTTTTTCATATCTGCAGCCAAAAAAATTAATAAAACTCCCACTCAAATTTGGTTTTTGCTTATTTTCTATGGCCAGTTAGTTGGGCCTAAGAGATAGGGTCTCTAAACGCATGGTATAGGGTATCGTATAGTCGGTCTAGACCGACTATAATTTTCTTACTTGTTATTACATGATTTTTAAATATGGATGAAAGTAAATAAAAAAGTGGTTCCAATGTGTTTCTGCTGGGCAGAAAACCATTTATGGTTTCTTTATTGAAAATCATGAGGAAAATCTTCTGTGGTAAGGATTTGTTTTCAAATTTTATTATAAACAAAGGTTATATTGCTGTTCTATGCTAAGGGCCGTAAATTAAGCTCGGAAATATTTCGATTCCAAATTAGAAAAATATGTTACGACATTTCTATATTTGGCTTATTTTATCGAAATTTCTTAAACTCCTTGAAAAGGTCACAATATTTTATTACCCACTGTACTGACAAGTAATTTTTTTTTAATTTAATCATGAATATTTATATAATCAAAAACTACAAATGAGAAAAGCAACAAACAAAAACTAATAATGGGAACATTTGTAAATGATATGTCTCAGGTTTTTCTGGTGTTAGTTTTTTTTTTTTTGCAAAATACTTTTCACACTTGGTAAAATTGAACGTGTACAAACATGTACTCGTAGAAATGTCCAGACACAACAACAAATAACAGCAACAAAACAACTATAACAACAACTAGTAAATAACAAGAATTCTAATATTATTGGCAACTAAAACAAATAAGAAGATCCATAAACGAAAAACAAGCAAATAACTACTTATTACTTTCAACAGCAGCTAGCAGCAAGTGGCAACAGCAGCAGCATCAATACCAGCAACAACAACAACAACAGCCAGAACATACAAGATGTCGGTAATAATATGCCTAGTTACAACATATATTTATGGCTGCCATAAAATGCATAAAATTTGAAAATGTGCAAAAATTAGAAGATTTGCCAGCAGATCAAGTAGATGCAACGTATATGTATGTACATACTTACATATGTATACGAGTAGATACCACATACGAGTACACACATACATACATATGTACGTGTTAGCTGAACAAGCTGTAGGAGTACCAATACATTATGTATGGTATACGAGCCCACATTAGAACGAAAGTAATTTCATTCAAATTGCAAATCATGTACATAATAAAGTTCTAAGGAAAATTTAAATAATTAATGGCCTCATAAGAAACATTTGAACGATGCTGGAAAGTATTTAAAATTTATTTCTCCATTTTAGTTTATTACATATACGTGGATAAATTTAAAATTAGTTTATAATATGCAGAAGATTACAAAAATAATAAGATTATTTTTTTAAATTAAAAATAAAATTGTGCTATATTTTGCGAAAAGTTACCCTTATGAACTTCTAGTGTTAAAATGATCCAAAATTCAGCAGTACTTGCAAAATATATGAATTTTTTAAATTAATCGTCCAATACTAGCTTGGGGTCATTTGTTGCGCCAAGTCCAAATGGTTTAATGACGTCAAATTATGAAATCATCATAATCATCAAATCGTAAAAATCAGTAAAATATATATAGCATGGAAGACTTGCACATTTGGTTATTATATTCTAAGCGTCATCTCTAAGAAGTCAACAGTACTTACATGTGACCCAAAGTCCAAAAGGGATAATGGGGTCATATAATTTTTTTTTCCAAAATCCTAGGCTATTATAATACAACTAGAAGATTCCATCGCTCGAAAAGCGAGTGCAATTTCTAGACGTTTTTATTTTTCAACTTAGCCAATTCACAAACCAACACTTTTATGGTTTATTATTGTGAATGAAGATAATAAACTCATTAACAAACACATTAACAAATTTAATAAAACACACATAGCATATGTATAATTTTATGTATGTGTTAGTAGCAATTTGAAATGCAATTTACTCAAAATAAAGGAAAAACTTTAAAAATATGTAAATCTGCAAAACGGCTAAAAAGAAATACCTTTCAAATAATATACGTTTGGTCAAAATCGGGATAAAACGGTAGAACAAAACATCGGTCACAAGAAATGCCTAGCCTATTAATATTATAGATATAACATTTAAGAGTAGAAAACTGATAAATTTTTGATACAAAATATTTGATACAATACATTTACTGATATTTCACAAAAAAAATTAATTTTTCTCGAAAACCGAAAAAAAATTCTTTGTAAAAAAATTCTTTGACAAAGAAATTTATTTGAAAATTCACACAATTAATCTCTAACATATATTTAACAAAATTTTAAAGATCCATTTTTTTAAATTCTGTTTAAGAAAATTTTTTTAAATTTAAAAAAGAAGTTTTCAAAATTTTATCAAAAAAATTTTCCATCTAAAACTATACTTCATTTCTGAGTGCCGATATGTATAGAGACCAAAAAGAAAAAAAAAATTATGGCTTTAATTAATTTCTTAAAGTTTAAAAAATTTCCGTCAAATTTCACTATCTATTTTTTTTAGCACAAAAGTGGTCTGTGGCATTTGCTATTTCTTAGCGAGTTTTTATTCGATTTTTAAGTTATGCATCTTTTTAAAGAGATAATTTAGCACTGAAATAGATTAGTATAACAACTTATCGAAAAAAGTAAACTATAGAACGAAATTTTCGAAAAATCTGAAAAAAGTCAAATTTTCCCCATATAAACACACTTGAAATTTCCAGTCGCGTTGAGGCACCTCTAAATTTCTTTTGTTTGACCCAAAACTTTGTATATCTAATTTTTTTAATATTCGCATATTTCTAGGGGGTTAGATTCGAACACTTTTTTTCGCCTCCATAAAATGAAGGGCCACCCTAATATACATACATATATCCTTTGACACAAAAGAACTGGATAATCGTAAGAAAAACTCAAAAAAATATCATCATGTAGAAGAGTAGAATAACTAACTTTCTATATACATTTCTGGAACATTTTTGCTGGTTATAACGATCAAATTGATGGAATAAAGGATTTTCTGATTCATAAGTAATCAAACAGCTATATACATCCCTTTTTCGTCGTATCCTGGAATATGGTTCTTTAATATCGGATCCGTGTTACATTCTTCATATAAATTTCGTCGAATATGTCCAGAAGCAATATCTTTTATTCTCTTTACTTGGACTTGGATGGAACTCACGCGCATTACCCTTATATGAATAAATACTTGCTCCAATCAAGTTACCGACACTAAAAACTCGTAGAAATATGTTTATCATTTCCCTTCTGCTCAGTTTATTCCATGACTGCATTATCTCCACTTACTTGAAAAGTAGAATTTAAATTAATATTCCATATTAATTTTAATCTCTTAAATATTAATTATCTTCCATTTAACTATGCTAATAATTCTCCACTTCGCCGGTTGTGTAAGAAATTAGATGGAATTTACCACATCATCGATTTGTACGACAATAGAGAATCCCTGAAACGTAAAATTATTTTGTATTTAATTAACTAAATAGTCATTATTTTATTTTTTTTTATATCTACATATATACAACAAAAATATTAATTAGTCTATAAGGATATTTGTAATTCCATAGACTTTAAATAAATAAAAACGATTTGATCATTCATATGTGTAGTCAAAAATAGGGAATTGGTAAGTTTCCAAAAATATTTCTATACACATGATGTTCTGCTTCCAAGGGAAATATAAAATACAAGATTGAAAACTAGAAATTTTAAATATTTAGAAAAATGTTAATAAAATATTTTTATTCCATACTTTTTACCATTGACACATTGGGGATTTAATTTTCGTTTCAAAAAACTTACGGAACATTGTGGTTTGATTTTAGAGTTTACAACTCAAAAAACGCAATATAGCAACCACTAGTGTCGGAAAAAGTATTCGTTAGAAAAGTATTACAACTAAAAAAATTCCACGAGAAATACAACGACATACAGGTTTGTTACATCTGCCTCCAAAATTATTTATAGAATCAAAAAATCCATCGGGAGAGATATCCATGAAGAAACCGTATGCAAAATATTAAAAAAAATCTGACTATAATGGTCGTGTAGCACGTAGAAAGCCATTGATTTCCAAATATCATGCGTTTGATATAGAAAAGAAGCATAAACCAAAGCTGAGTTGAATTTTTATTAATTTTTTGGAGTGCAGATCTCAATGGCCAACCTTTTCAGCCTTTTGAACCGTGCGGGAGTCCTTCCCTCTTGCTGGAAGATTGCTAATGTCCAACCAATCCCTAAAAAGTGTGCGGCTAATAACCCTGAAAATCACCGTCCAATTGCAATCTGCTCTACACTCTCAAAGGTGATGGAGAGCATTATCAATTTCCATCTTGTGAACTACCTAGAGGCCAACTCACTTCTTAATGATCGACAGTATTGCTTCCGTAAAAACGGTTCCACGGGAGACCTGTTAGCTCTACCTTCTGAGCACTGGAGGTGATCCATTCGCAATTTTGGCGAAAGTAAAGTGGTTACTCTAGATATTTCCAAGGCATTTGATCGTGTGTGGCACGGTGCACTGATATCAAAGATTAATGCATTTGGGGTCGGTAATGACTTCTCCCGATTTATATCGAGTTTTCTCAGAGATCGAAAAATACGTGTTGTTATTGATGGGGTCTCATCTAATGAGTTTCAGCTTAATTCAGGGGTACCCCAAGGTTCCGTTCTTTTTCCTTTTCTTTTCCTTACCTTTTTGAACGACCTTCTTGGTCAAACTTTTAATTATATATACTCTTTCGCAAACGACAGCAGCATTTGTTATTCATTTTCCTTTAATTGTAAGCCAAGCCTCTTCGAGGTTGGGGCAAAAGGCGGACAATGAATGACACACTCAATCCAGACCTGTTAGCAACCTACGAGTCGGGTAAAACGAATAGGGTTGATTATAATGCGCTGAAGACTCAATGTTGTATGTTAACCCATAGGGTTTCAACAATGTCATCTGTATATATGGGTGGTAAGTTATTGAGGAGTCGGATACTCTTGATGTTCTAGGTATGAGAATTCAATCTGATGTTCGTTGGAACGAGCATGTTTTTCAAAGAAGCATGTTTTTCGAAAGAAGCATTCAAGTGTCTTGATTTTCTAAAGCGGTGTAAAAATCTCTGATCTCCTTAAAATCTATACCACTTACATCCGACCGAAAATGGAATACAACTCCCATATATTGGCAGGAGCTTCAAAGTCTATTTTGGAGCTACTGGACCGTGTGCAAAGGAGGACGTTGATGCTCATCAATGATAGTAGGGTATCCAACTCTATTGACACATTGGAACTTCGTCGGAATGTAGGTTGTGCATCACTGTTCTATAGATACTACCGTGGGAAATGTTCTTCCGAGATTAGCGAACTTATTCCAAGTGCCCGAGTTTCAGTGCGCTCTACCCGCTTCTCTAGTAGATAACATCCGTTTGTAGTCTATTGTCCAGTTGACCGCACAACGCATTACAGAGAGAATTCGTTTATCAGTCGAACTAGCCGTATGTGGAATAAATTCCCCGCAGAAGTCTTTCCTGACATTTATCTATATATATAAAATTTATTTTCTGTTTGTTTGTTTGTTTGTTTGTTTGTTTGTTTGACCGCTATACAAATTTTTATTTTTCAACGGATTTTCCTGAAATTTTGTACACACGATCTCTATATCCCTGGAAAGGTCGCCATATACTTTTTACCGGCCACGCCTACCTTTACGCCCACTTTTTATGTAAAATTCATTTTCTATTTTTATTTGCTAACAGATTTCTCTGAAATTCGGTACACACGATCCCTGTACTCCAGCTAAGGTCGCCATATACTTTTTTGTCGACCACGCCTACTTTTACGCCCACTTTTTAAATACAATTCATTTTCTGCTTTTTGGTATATTTGTTCGGTATACAAATTTTTATTTTTCAACGCATTTCTCTGTAATTTGGTACACACGATCTTTGTACCTCAGGCCAGGTCACCGGGTGATTCTTGCGGCCACACCTACTTTTACGCCCACTTTTTGTATACAATTCGTTTTCTGTTTTTTTGGTATATTTGTTTGCTATACAAATTTTTGTTTTTCAACGGAATTCTCTGAAATTTGGTACACACGACCTCTGTACTCCACCTAAGGTCGCCATATGCTTCGTACCGGCCACGCCTACTTTAACGCCCATTTTTTGTATACAATTCATTTTGTTTTTTGGTATATTTGTTCGCTATACAAATTTTTATTTTTCAGCCGATTTCTCTGAAATTTGGTATACACGATCTCTCTCCTCCAGGGAAAGTCGACATATTCTTCGTACCGGTCACGCCTACTATTCCGCCCACTTTTTTTATACAATTCATATTCTGTTTTTTGGTACATTTGTTCGCTACACAATTTTTTTTAACGGATTTCTCTGAAATTTGCTACACACGATCTCTGTACTCCAGAGAGGTCGCCATATGATTCTTGCCGGTCACGCCTACTTCTACGTCCGCTTTTTATACAAAATTAATTTTCTGTTTTTTGTATATTTGTTCACTATAGAAATTTTTATTTTTCAAGGGATGTCTAAAATTTGGTCACACGATCTCTATACTACAGGGAAGGTCACCATATGCTTCTTACAGGCCACGCCTACTTTGCGCCAACTTCTATGTATATAAAACTTATTTTTTCCTTTTTTTTGTTTCTTTATTTGATTGCTATAAAAACTTTTATTTTTCAATGGCTTTCTTCGAAATTTAGTACTTATTCCAGGGAAAGTCGTTATGTGATTTTTACCGACCACGCCTACTTTTACGCCCAATTTTCTTATAAAATTCATATTTTGTTGTGTGGTATATTTCTTCCCTATACAAATTTTTACTTTGGATTTCTCTGAAATTTGGGTTACACGGAAATAACTACATGGTGAACAAATTCCCCAAACTTAAAAAAAGATACCCAAAAGAAACGAACAAATTCCCCATTTATTTTTAATCGAAATACAAAATGAACTTACTCTCCAAATTCATTCTTAAATTTTTACATATTTTTATTTAATGAATTTTGTTAAATATTTATTTTAGTATACATTTGCATACTGCTCTCAATATATGTCCAACAATAAATGCATTTAAAATGAGTATTCTTTTCAAAATAAGTTGGCAACAGCTACGCGGCAGCACAGGTGTGGTTGCCAAACGCGCGAAAGCGGCGCGCGGCGTGCGACCGCGGGCTCGGACGTGACGGGTGCGGAAGCGACGCGCTCTCGGAACACAGCTCAGCTAAAATATCGCAATGATCTAAAAAATATGTTTTAGGAATTAAAATAAGTTAACGAGAACTAAGCGGAGGCACGGGTAGTAGCTGCGAGGAAGCGGCGCGCGGACGCGACGAGCTCGCGGAACACAGCTTACCAAAAATATCGCAATGATCTGAAAAATATTTTTTGGCGATTAAAATAAGTTGACAACAACTGCGCGGCAGCACGGGTCTGGCTGCCAAACGCGCGGAAGCGGACGCGACTCGCTCGCGGAACACAGCTTAGTGAAATGTGATAAATTTTATCTACGTATGTGAAATAATTATCTGCTGATCAAAATAGGACACACATATACTATAAGCAGTTGCTTAAAGAAACCTTGCGACACAATAATAAACGTCGCATTAGTCTTTCATTTCTGAAACTTGAATTTGACGTCTCTGCTCAATGATGATCACTTACTGAATGAATAAATTCAATTTTTAAAAGTTTTGATTCCTTTAATTTGCGGCCCATTCCGTTATATTTGATGTTTATAAATAAACTGAAAAAAAAAACTTAAAGCGGTTTCGCAACTTATTTTTGAAGCATTTTTGCTGCAGCATCTTATAAAAAACTTCTAAATTAAAAAACCAAAAAGTTTTTAATTGAAATAAAAAATGAATTTACTGCCCATACAAATTTTTGGGGAGAAAGTTCATTTTAATGGGGAATTTGTTAATTGGGGACTAAGTACTCAGCGCCTGGTAAGCATAGTGAACCATTTTTCAAGTCAAAGGCCTTTTCATCCCGGGCAAGACCGGGTAAAAACAGCTAGTAATCTAATAAAATTTAAGTCAAATATTCACAAACACTACTCACTCTTTCCTTCTTCCCATAATCAATTTTCCTGAGATCAACACAATGCACTGCATCCGTATGTGGACTAGGCCGAAAAATGGACCGATCCTGATCATATTTGGTAAAGCCACGCAAAAAAACCATATATAAACCAAATTTGAGAAATATCTGTGCAATATTTTTGTTTTTTTGGTACATTTAAGTGAAAATTGGGAAACAGCTTTATATGGGGCCTATGACTAGGACTTGTCGTAAAGGGTTATTTTTGGACTACTGATTAATTAAGCACACAGAAACCTAATTTGACCGAGATCTATATGATAATTGGCATCTTATAACAATTTAAATCGATCACATAGCGGTCATTTGTATGGGTCTGAATATACACTGATTTCACTAATTTCAACAACGTTTATCACATGGCCGATAAAAATGTATATGCCAAATTTTATCAAAATATATTCATATATTCTGGTTACAAGACTTACTTGAACACATGGGCGGCAGACGGACAGACGGACAAACGGACTGACGGATGGACGGACGGTAGTTACAAACATCAGCATAAAGTCATAAATACCCTAACCACATAGTAGTATATTGTTGAAACGTATGGACTTTGCAAATGTATGGACATCGGGTACGAACTTTATTTTCAGGTGAAAGCAAGTTTTGCATATTCGGCATTGAAGGAAAAAGTTTCGGCATTACAGCTTTAAAGTCAACTTGCATTAAATAGAGAAAATCGTTGGCCAACATTTGCATATAGCGGAGGTGGTGTTATGGGTTGGTGTCATATGACAGGCAACGGAGTTTACAAAATCATATTTATTGGGTCTCTAATGACTCAAATTGGATATATAAACATCTTAAAACAAAGGGCACAACAAGAGGTTTTTACATTTTCATTGAAATTTCCGGGCCTATTGAACCAATTTTGATGAATTTAAAAATCAACCGGATCAGAAAGGTGTTGAACCATTTTCACTAAAAATGAGAAACCTGATCTTGATTTCGTCATTAAATCAACTCCGCTAGTTATAAGGATAACAGTATATACATTTTATAGGGTCCAGCCTCTTTTCTAATTATTACAAACGGAGTGACAAACTTATATATACCCCCTGTCCATTGGTGTGGAGGGTATAAACATATAAGGCATTTCAGGTCAAGTGACCCAACTACTGATGTCTTCCGATCTAGATAAAATTTGCACCAAGATTAGTCCTATCAGATAGTAGTTTAGACGCAATTTGTCAACCAGATCGGTCAAGAACTCTCTGAGTTAGAGGGGGCCAAAATTTGACATTTTGGCCAAACAGGTGCTTTTTTTCTCATCCACGTAACTTTTTACCTATTTTTACCAATTTGTCCCAAGCAGTTTAGAAAGCTATTTCTTCAATCTTTCGGAAAAAAAAATTTAAAAAAATAAAAAAATTGTTTTTGACTTTTTTGCAAAATCAAACATTTTTTTATTGGCGTTTTTCAAAAAACGTCATGTTTACTCAAAAGACGTCATGTTTACTCAAAAGAAAGGTTAGATTTTCCTTTAATGGGATATCTATCAAAAAAAGTGAGAAAATTATAGGTAGTTCAGACCGATGCCCTATGCCATGGTTTAGAGACCCTATCTCTTCGGTCCAATTAATTGGGTATAGAAAATAAGCATAAACCAAATTTGACTGGCGTTGTTATTAATTTTTTTTGACTGCAGATATGAAGAAGTTCATATCAGATGCCATACTTATATGGGGACTAGGTCGAAAAATGGACCAATCCTGACCATATTTGGTAAAGTCACTTATATTTTGAAAAAATGTATACAAAATCTGTGCAATATTTTGTTTTTTGATTTAAGTGAAAATCGGGAAGCAGCTTAATAAGGGGCTATGACAAATAATTGCCATATGGGGTTTATTTTTGGACAAATGATAAATAGATGTAACAAACCCATTTTGACCGAGATCTTAATGATAATTTGGATCTTATGGCAATTTAAGTCGAATTCATATGGGGACTAGGTCTGAACATGGACCGAATTTTACCAATTTCAATAGCGTTCATCCTATGGCTAATAAAAGCTTATGTACCAAATTTCATTAAAATATATTTATATTTGCGACCTATAGTTTGATTACAAGGTTTACATGGACACACAGACGGACGGACGGACATCGTTAAATCGGTATAATAATAGATAGGTCTATGTCAAATTTTTGGTATTTACAAACAGCAACACAAAGTGATTATACCCAAACCACAAAGTGGATGTAATGTGATTAAGATTAAATTTTATAAAATTATTTATTTTTATTCCCTATACCACTATGTGGTTTGGGTATAATGACTTTGTGCTGCTGTTTGTATCTACCAAAAATATTTTACCTAGACCCATCTTTCATTATACCGATCGAATCAGAATCACTATCTGATTCGATATAACCATGTCGTCCGTCCGTCCGTCCGTCCGTCTGTGTTTCCATGTAAACATTTTAATCAAACTGCAGGTCACAAATATGAATATATTTTGATGAAATTTGGTGTATAAGCTGTCACCGGCCATGGGATGAACGCTATTGAAATTGGTGAGAATCGATCCATGTTCAGACCTAGCACCCATACAAATGACCCCTATGAAATCGACATAAATTGCCATAAGATCCAAATTGTCATATAGATCTTACTCAAAATGGGTTTGTATGCGTTTATTACATTAATGAGTAGTCCAGAAATGATTCCTATGGGACAACTCTTACTCATAAGCCCCATATAGGGCTGCTTGTCGATCTTCACTTAAATCGATCAAAAAACAATAATATTGCACTGATTCTTCTCAAATTTTGTTTGTATATATTTTTGCAAAATACAAGAGACTTTACCAAACATGGTCAGGATCGGTCCAATTTTGGGGCTAGTCCCCATATAGATATAGCATCCGATATGAACTTTTTCATATCTGCAGCCAAAAAATTAATAAAAATCCCACTCAAATTTGGTTTATGCTTATTTTCAATGTCCAGTTAGTTTGGCCTAAGAGATAGTGTCTCTTAACGCATGGTATAGGGTATCGTATAGTCGGTCTAGACCGACTATAAATTTCTTACTTGTTTTATTTTTATTATTATTATTATATATTAATATTATTATTATTACAAATAAATAAAAAACAATAATTTTTCAACATTTCTATAGAAAAAAAGTGTTTTTTTTCCAGCGGTTAACATATTGCGGATATTACAGTATCGAAGTAATGAAATTTTAGTTAGCTGTGTTCCATACCTTCGGAAAGGTTAATTTGTCTAGTTTCTCAGTATACGTTTTATTTTTAAGGTTTTAGAAACACACACTAATAGGAAAAAATTGAAAAACCGTTGTCTTGAGTTACAAAACATTTTTTTTGATAGATATTCCACTCACATCCCACTAAGCGACCAAAAAGCTCTTAAAGGAAAAAACCTAAGCTCTCTTTTGAGCAAAAAAAAAAAGTCGCTTTTTAAAAAAAAGTCAAAAATTTTGTTTTCTTTTTTTAATTTTTTTCCTCGAAAGATTGAAGAAATAGCTATCTAAACTGTTTGCGACATATTTTGCTAAGAACAATACGTAAAAAGTTAATGGATGTTTGGCCTCTAACTCAGGGAGTTCTGTACCGATCTTGTTGAAGAATTGCGTCTAAACTACTATCCAATAGGACTGACCTTGGTGCAAATTTCATTTATCGGAAGACATCGATTTCAAAAGTTAGGTCGCTTGACATGAAGCGCCCCATATATATAAACATATATAATATTTTTTATTATTTTTAAAAATTTTTAGTAGCCTGTTTTCCTGCCTATTATAACCAAAAATGGGAACCACCATTTTTTGACTTAAACTACATATGTGTTTTTTAAATTTTTTTTACACATGAAAAATACAATTTTTATATTTTCAGTAGGGTAACACATTGCAATAAAAATATTTTTTAAAGCATTTAAAGTAAACCTATGTACTCAGCATTTCATCTTCTGCTCCTGTTTCCTTCTTTTTTAATGTTTTTTTTTAATGTTTGTTCCTATGAAGAATGACAATATGTGTCCCAGCGCAGTCTCTGCTGGTTAAAAATTTTATTTTGTTAAAATACTCAGTAATATAATATAGAATAGTGCTGCCCCCACCTTACTTCCAGTTCACTTAACCGCCGTGTAATTTTCACTTAACCCTATGCTTCAGTTATGAAACTCCCATTCTAAAACCCTCCTCGCATCTACTTGTCAAATATTTATAATCTTTGGAGTGGCATTATGAACCTCACAAATGACAAGGCCATCAATAGTGTGGCTGATGCTCTGTGGTAAGTGACCGTGTTTTACGGATACTTTTTACTCCATCTATAACACACAGTTGCAATAGAGCTACCGTCATCAAGTGTACATCTAAAAATACTACAACGTGACTTGTTATACGCAATATAAATATAGCACAAAAATATACAAAATAAAGTATCTGCAAGTTTTACTATGTTCGACTCAATGAGGAAAATCAAACGGTGGCATGCTTAAACGGTATTCCATAAGATTACCATGACATATCATTTAACTTCCAATATAAATCTCTGACTCTCAGATCTTTTTTACTTAAAATCAAAAGCAACGAAACCAAAACTGAAACTAATACGCATATATGAAGATCTTTGCCAGTAAGTACAAGTAAAATTTTTATTAGCTAATTTTTTGTGGTGGCAGTGTCTGTAAATTGTTTTTGTTGTTTGTACAACCAACAAAAAATTTGTCATTAAACATAATCGGCATCAATCGTGAGTCATTAAACAACATCCACATGCTATAGAAGTAGTTTTTTTTCTTCTTCATCCTTCATCTAGTTTCTGGATACTTGGGATATGATCAGTATGTAACAAATGTTGCTGTTGTTACACTTTCGTCAGTGACTTTTAATAACGGTTCTTAGTTTGCCTGTCTGTTGCTTATGTAGCATGTTCCAGTACTTGTTATGGTTATTTTGACATGAACGGCCGCCGTTTTGTGCGAAGCAGTGGCCATTTATTTGCCATTTAATGTAGTCAATGTCAAGTACAAGTTCGTGATTCTTAAATAGTTCGAAGAAATGCACATAAATTTTGACACTGTAAATTTAGCATGTATGTACATACATACTCGTAACTATAGTGCAAGAAAAAGAAAAGGAACATATTTGAGATTATAATTCAGCCATAATTATTGAAATTTACGATTACATGTAAGTTTTAAACAAATTTCAAGTTCTCCGTTTAAGTAATTGAAATTTGATTTAGCAAATATATTTCTACTTAATATATTAGAAAAGGGGGCTAAAGTTACATGGCATGTAATTGCATAAGAAAGAAAATTATAGTTGGTCTAGGAAATATGCATAAAACAAATTTTAGTGGTATTGATATTAATTCGTATTGAAATGTTGTTGAACCTCATATCAACTTTAAAGTTTGAGGTACTTATGATACTTATACTTAACAACATTTATGACGTTCTTGATTTAGACTCTCCTTCATTCAGTTTAAACGGTTTAGTATAGAGACGGTACCAAATTAGTATGATTCGCAAACGAAAATTAATATACTCATTGCTCTGTTCATTACTATGGTAACACAAATATACATCCATTTATATATGAATAATTTGAATGCGTTGAATCAATTGTAAGTATTATAAGTATTTTCGATCTGGAATGGTTCATTTAAATGATCAGCCAACTTTAGACTGGTAAAAAATCTGTCTGTGTATATAACACAGCTGTCGTTAATTGTACGACAAAGCTTTTCTACAATTCCTGCTCCTATTCCAAGATTTTGCATAACATCTTGAACTAATGTATCCAAGTGGATTAGGCTTGGACGGCATGTATTGGCGGTATTCACAATGTCCTGAAAAAGGGATCATTTGCTCGTCAGTTGACATGTGCGTGGAACGTGGTAACCTTTGGCATTTCTTCAAAATGGGGGTTTAATAGTGGTCTTATTCTCCAAAGTTTATCATTGCCATTGGGGATGTTGCTATCAGAAAAGTGAAGATAATTTCTGATCTCAAAAAACCTGTCTCGATTCATTGCTTCTCTAACAATTGGCACACAAATTTCTCGACCCCAATAAAGCTTTCCTTGAGGGAAATGATCATCAATAATCATCAGCTGCACACCAGCAAAACGTAACTATCATTTCAATTGTATTGGTGTTAATTGATTTTAGGTCCAGCTTTTGTGCCGAATATATATTGCTTTGTTCTGCCACTAATTTCCAAAAGTCTAGCCCCAAATATTCAAAAAAAAGAATATAGGGTGTTCATGTCAGAGCTACCCTGCAATGTAAGAACATCATCCTTAATATCTGGTCCAGATTTAGCCATTTCTTCTTTATAACATTGCAATTGGGTCAATACGGATATCAAAGTATGTTGTAAATAAATATATAACTCTATTTAATATGATTTTTTTTAACTACTTTTCAGATGGTTTTGAATTTTGGAAACGTTTGTGTTTAGAACACGGCATTTCTCCCAATGGTCTGCTGGAAGATTTTACCTATTTCAATACGTATACATAGTTGTATTTTTTTAAATGTTGACATCAGATTCATATTTGTTGCTACTTATACTCATAAATCAACGTCATTCTGAGTATCAGGATATCAGAGTTGTTGCATTTAAATCATCTCTCCCCAGTTATACTTAAAATTTTGATGACTGACTGTGAGTAGGGAAAAAACTATTAATTGTTAGTGCAGATATGAAAAAGTTCATATATAATATCTGTAAAGACATTTCTCAAAAAAATATAGAAAACAAATTTGAGAAATTGTGTGCAATTCTTTTTGTTTTCTTATAGATATATTTAATTACAGATCGGAAATCAGTTTTATATGGGAGATATGACGAAAAATGGGATTATTTTTGCTTACTGGGTATAATCGACACAAACTGACCAAATTATATATATGGGGGATTTCATGTCAAGTGCACCAACTTTTGAAACCGATGTCTTCCGATCGGGATGAAATTTGCACCAAGGTTAGTCCTATTAGATAGTAGTTTAGACACAATTTTTCAACAAGATCGGTCCAGATCTCTATGAGTTAGAGGGGATCAAAATTTGACATTTTGGCCAAACAGGTGTTTCTTCTCAACCATGTAACTTATTACCTATTGTTCTTAGCAAATTTTCTCCTAAAGAGTTTAGGTAGCTATTTATTCAATATTTCGGAAAAAAAATACTTAAAAAAAAAAAATTCTTTTTTGACTTTTTTTTTGCTAAATTAAAGCATTTTTTGCCTTTTTTTTCAAAAAGGGCATTTTTTTTTTCATAAGAAAGCTTAGGATTTTTCCTTTAAGAGCTTTTTGGTCGCTTAGTGGGATGGGAGTGGGATATCTATCAAAATAAATGTTTTGTAACTAAAGACAACGGTTTTTCAATTTTGAATTTTTTCCTATTTGTGTGTAAAACCTTACAAATAAAACTTATACTGAGAAACTAGACAAATTAACATTTCCGAAGGTATGTAACATACCTTCATAACATAACAGAAGAGAATGGTTATCTGTAACCTGATAGAGTTATTTGCACATTTCAATCTGAACACGAGGATGTTAGAATTGGCTTCACGAAATTAACCCAAATGAGGCCAAAACATTGCGTTTTGGCAGAAAGCAGCGAAACTCATACAGTATGCGTTTGCATTTACCATGAAAATCTTAAACTGATGTTGAACGAAATCTACTTAAAGTATTTAATAGATGATTCGGCAGAAGATTTACACGATTACCGCGATTGCCTTAAATTGACTATGTGTCCTAATGAAACAACTTCTTGCCACTTAGGTGAATGTACCAATTGCCCGAAAACCACATTCATCAAAGAAAATTTAATCAACTCTTTAGATCGAGAATATATATAGAGGAGGTCAAATTTGATTCTTGGATTCAGACTGACAGATGCACATTGGAAACAATCATTTTAAATGTGGATGATTTTGTGGAAGAAATGTGTACAGGATTGCTAAACTTGAGAAACCATGACTTTTTAGTCAAAGAGCAATGGTCATTCTTCAAGGATTTGAAGATACATTTGAAGTCTGGTGAATTCTATAAATATGAAAACTCTAAATATGTTTTTCAGGATGCCATACAAGCATTCCACTTCAATAACAACCAAGAAACTATATTCACAGTAGTTATTTACTACACGAAAGATGAAAAACTGGAACACAAAAGTATGGCAATCATATCCGACGATTTAAAACATGATACCGTTGCAGTTTATGAGTACCAGAAGAGAATACTAAAATTTCTAAAATCTAAATTTACAGTAAGGAAGGTATACTACGTTTCGGACGGACCTCGTCAACATTTTAAAAACAAAAGTAGCTTGGCAAATCTTATGGCCCATGAAAAAGATTTTGGAATGCCAGCTGAGTGGCATTTTCATCCTACTGCTCATGGTAAAGGAGCATGTGATGGTATTGCAGCAAACCTTAAAAAGAAATGCAGCAAAGTATAGCCTACAGTGCTCTCATCAAGATCGCATCTCAGATGCGACCGCTTTATTCTATTGGGCAAAGAATTATTGTAAAGAAACTAAAATAGTTTTTATTAGCAAGGAGGATTATCAGGAAACATTGAAAACACTGAAGAGCAGATTCAATGCTGCGGTAACAATCGATGGCACCGCTGAATACCATGCTTTTATACCGCTTGTAGATGGAAGACTCAAGTTGAAAAAGTTTTCTGCCTCTATTCAATGCGATTTCTTTCCAAAGACAACAAATAAACCAACAGCGAAATCAACCGCTGATCCCAGTAACGCCAAGGAAGGATTGACAAAAAAACGCAGTAAATAAAGGCGACAAAAAAGCTGGATAAAGGACTGGGTATTTAAAAATTTACAAGACTTAAATACTTCATCAGCTACAATAAATTAAGTATAAAAACAGTTATGATATAAATGGATCTAATGCAATTAAGATTAAATTTTAATAAATTATTTATCTTTTTATTTGTAATATTATTATTATTATACATTAATTTAATTATTATTAAAAATAAATAAAAAATAATAATTTTTCAACATTTCTATAGAAAAAAAGCGATTTTTTTCCTGAGGTTAACATATTCTGGGTATTACAGTATCGAGGGTACAAAATTTTAGTTAGGTATGTTATATACCTTCGGAAAGGTTAATTTGTCTAGTTTCTTAGTATAAGTTTTATTTGTAAGGTTTAACACACAAATAGGAAAAAATTCAAAATAGTGCATTTGTGAAAAATTGAAAAACCGTTGTCTTGAGTTACAAAACATTTATTTTGATAGATATCCCACTCCCATCCCACTAAGCGACCAAAAAGCTCTTAAAGGAAAAATCCTAAGCTTTCTTATGAAAAAAAAGCCCTTTTTGAAAAAAAAGGCAAAAAATGCTTTAATTTAGCAAAAAAAAAAGTCTACAAAAAAAATTTTTTTTTTTAAGTATTTTTTTCCGAAATATTGAATAAATAGCTATCTAAACTCTTTAGGAGAAAATTTTCTAAGAACAATAGGTAATAAGTTACATGGATGAGAAGAAACACCTGTTTGGCCAAATGTCAAATTTTGATCCCCTCTAACTCAGAGAGATCTGGACCGATCTTATTGAAAAATTGTGTTTAAACTACTATCCAATAGGACTAACCTTTCATCCCGATCGGAAGACATCGGTTTCAAAAGTTGGTGCACTTGACATGAAATCCCCCATATGTATATTAGAGTAGTCCTTAAAAATGAAAATGCGATCTGGCACTTTAAGGTTTTGTTAAGTACATGTTACAGATTAAGGGCCATTATTACAACTTGCCTTTAAAGTAAATGTTAGTTAAAGGTAACTTTAGCTAAAGTGAACAATAAAGTTACCTTTAACTTCTTTTCGTTATTACAACTTCCCATTAAAATAAAATTAATATTTTTGATGTTGTGGCAGCACCAAAGGAAACACCGATTACTTTTGACCAAATGAATTGATTTATCAAAATACATAGTGGCAACGTTCCTTTAGTTGTTCGCAAATAAACAATAAAAACAATAGAATAAAAACCAAAAACCTTTATTATAAGTTACATAATTGTTGTAAATGTGTAATAAAACTTTTTAAAAATATACAAGCATATATTTAAGTATCTATAAATAAATTTATTTCCAAAACTAAATTGATGTGAATTTTGTCTTCATAGGTCAGAAAATGTGGCAATATTAAATACATAAACTTCACGTTAAAAGTTAAAGGCAACAATATCTTCCCTTTAGCTTATCGGTCACTTTTAGCTTAAAGTATAGTTGTAATAACGGAAAACTAATAATCTGCCTGATAACATCCTGACTTTAGCTATTGGCAAGTTGTAATAATGGCCCTAACTGTGTGAATTTTTAAGTAAATCTCTGTGCCAAAATATTTTGACAAGGATTTTATTTTTGCGGATTTCGAGAAAAATGGGATTTTAGTAAAATATTCTGTAAATGTACTCTTTCTAAATACTTTGTATCAATAGATCATCACTTTTCTACTTTTAAATGTTATATTTAAAAAAAAATTTTTAAAAAATTAAAATATTTTGCAAATACTGTTGAATTTTTAAAAGCGTTATTGAAAATATTATAAACAAATATGTATATCTTCCGTTCCTAAAATTTGGGATAGATCCGAGAAAGTTAACCCATTATTTGCCAAGGACAGCTTTAGATTTTAAGATATTTTTAAATAAAAATTCCCGACAACGAGTTTTTCTATTAAACTCGTTGAAACCACTATTTAGAATTTAAGAAAAATAATTCGGTTAGTTTTTATTTATTTAAGCCTTCAGTGCTCCTGGGATCAAAATAATCCATTGTGATATATCTATGGTGCAATTACCTGCTTATTGCTCGCGAATATAAATTAAAACAACTTTTAACCAATTTTGTTATAAAATTATTTTATGTATAAAAAATATCTGTATATTTTCTAAATAAAATAAGAAGACCCACAAATGACCCAAAGCTAATAAAAAACAAATTTATTCAAAAGAATATGAAATATAAAAATAATATAATAATATAAAATTAAAGAAAAGCAATACTTATTGGAAGTCGTAAGTGACTACAGGAAACAATTTGAATCGCACACTAAATCATTCTTAAATACACCAAACTAAATAGAATTAATTTTATATTTCATATTCTTTTGAATAAATTGTCTTTTATTAGCTTTGGGTCATTTGTGTAATTAAAATTTTTATAAATGGCATTGCTGGTGGCCTGGTAATAGAGGTGGCATTAACTTCTATTAAGACGTATTGAGTCTTTTGAAGGAATATAGAGTAAGTCAGGCCTATAGATCAGCGGAAGAAGAAAAATATCTGAAATCGAAAATATTTGAAAACAGAAGATCGGGTCTTTCTTAACTAACTGAAAAATGTTGGGCATCACAAATTCATACTAAAATAACACGTTTGAAAAATACTGTTATGTTGTTCAGGAAATTTTTGTACAAATCGATTCTTTTATCGTATCAATGACTTTACAATGAAAATTACATATTTTGATTTTTCCAGCTCAAAGAGGTAACAATGGTAATTAGATAGATCCTAAAGTTATTATTGGGGGGTTTTGTGAACAAATAGGTTTCAAACAGATTTGGAAATGTGATAGGCACGTCATTAAGGGTTTCTCTGGATATGAAATACTAAGTGATTTGGTCAGATTTTAGGCATAAAAACAAATCTTATATCATTAATTTGTAATGCCTGTGTCGAAATCAATTGTAGTGGGTTTATTCTAGATGAAATATATAGGAATTTCGAGAGATTGTTTTGGGATCTGGCGAAATTGTATGCGCACGATTGATTTTCTCATGTTATAACGCATCGTCGGATGGTCTTTTTTGAGAAATCAGTTCAAGTATTATTTAAGATTTTATTCCTGAACTATGTTATTTTTCGTTTTTATTAGATTTGACGTCATTTTTGAAACACATTGCAATTAATACTCTATAAATATGCTAATTTTGTTTCAATGATGCGTGGCAGAGAAGAAGAAAGCATATATTAAAAAATTCATAACTACGCTCTATTCTTAATCGGGCCGATTTCTAGCATTTTAGCCGTCATCAGCGATGAATTGAACATTGTGAAAATTGTTATTTTATAATTGAGTAGATTGTTTTTTTTTTTTCTATGTGAAATTTTTCTACTTAGGACGCACTGTGGTCAATATTTTGAGATAGCGGCCAAAACTCCTTTTGGTTTTTGTTCTCCGATTTTAAAGTTATTAGACTCATATGAAAGTAGACAGTAGTAGACCTCGGGAGCCAAAAAACTAGAACTCTATTTCAACTATTTCACTGAGAACAGGGTGGTCCAAAATGGGCTTTTTCAGAATTTAGTAAATTTATGATATTTTTAGTTAATTTTTAAAGTTTAAATGATCATAACTTTTTTGTTTTTCAAGATTTTTGGACGAAATAAATTTTGTGTTGTAACTTAACTTATTTCCTATTACTGATAGAAGCTCTACTGTTTTCAGAACAATTTAAATTTTTTTTTAAAAAAAGGTCAAATTTCTCGGAAATTTCCTACTTCATAGAGCACAACTCCTGTGAGTCAAGCTGAGTCAAAACACAAATTTACTATTTTGTAGTCCTAACTCTCCCCTACATTCCTATATATACATGTCCATGCATCGGGACTGCACTTTTTGAGCTACAGCAATTTTTCTGACCCAAGGTAAGATATTCGGTACAAATGCACGTCATATTTTTTGAGAAGTTATTTGCATGTGAAAGTGGCTATTATGCATATATTTTGATGAAATTTTGTACAAGAGTTCTTATTGACCCAAAAAAAAATTCTGTTGAAATTAGGAGAAGTTGGCCCATATTTGGACCTAGTCCACATAGAAGGGTGTATCAAAATTTTGACAAAAATGACAATAGAACTCTCAAATTATGTGGTATCTGGCAATTCATTTGGAAAAGGTAAAAAAGATTTTATTGCCATCTAATATTACACAACTTAAATACGTGAAAACTGCAAATAAATTTAAAACCAATGGAAATACCTGGTAAAACCAAGTACCTTTTATATTATTGCCAGTACCTGTTAACTCTCAAATTATTATTTCTTGTAGCATCATAAAAGATTCACTTCTGCATCAAATTCAACCATCGAAAACTAAAAAGGGTAAAATTGCTATCATTGAAAAAATAGTGGAAGCAAGCCCCAGACGCACAAAAAGGATTTTAGAAAGTATGCCGACACCAACTGAAGAAAATAAATTTACTCCAGAAGAAGCATTTGCACTATTTTTGGATTTGAAAATGACTAAAAACCAATATACAGAATTGCGGAAGCAAACCAATGAAAAAAATTGTGGAATTTTTCCATCATATCGAGATATAGTTTCTGCCAAAAAAGATTGCTTACCTTCACCAACTGCTATTAGTGTAACTTCAAGTTCAGCAGAAATAAAATTGCAGGATCTTCTTGAACACACTGCAGAACGATTATTAAAGACATTTGATGCTGACTATTTAAAGAAGTTTAAAAATTGCAGCATGACTTTAATTTCTAAATGGGGATGTGATGGGTCTTTTGGCCAGAAACAATACAAACAATGTAATGCGGAAAATTCATCAGATGCCAATTTATTCATGATTTCTTTCGTTCCATTACGTTTAACAAAAACTTATATTGGTTCAGAGCCGTCAACTAGTAGAGCTGCAGAGATAGATGTATGGAAGAATGAAATTCCCTCGTCAACAAAATTTTGTAGACCAATAAAGTTTGCTTACAAAAAGGAGACTCAAGATGTCATAGATGAAGAAGTTCGAAAAATAAATGATCAAATTAAAGAACTTCAACCAGTAACATTTAAATTTGATGACCAAGACATTGAAGTAAATTTTAAAATGTGTCTCACAATGATTGATGGAAAAGTTGCACAAGCCTTAACCAAAACACCATATGCCAAAAAACATCAAGCCAATTGAGCCAACCACCAACACAAGACGATAGTTTTAATGAAGCATATGAATTTGGAATGTCACCTCTTCATGCTAGAATTCATTTTATGGAGCATATTCTTAAATTGGGATACGATTTGGAATTTGGCCCGTTAGGCGAAACAGTGGGAAACAACAAAGAAAATTTGGAAAAAAGAAAGCAAAAAAAAAAAGATATTCAAGAAAAATACCGTGAGATAGGCCTTATAATTGACCAGCCAAAGCAAGGAGAAGGAAATTCTAATGATGGAGTAGATTATGATTTAATACGACGATTCCAAATCATATTACAAGTTATAGCATGTAGCAAAAAGATAGATGCAAAAAAATTTGGTCAGTATGCTAATGAGACAGCAACCCTTTATAACCAAAAATATTCTTGGAGACATATGCCAACCACAGTTCACAAAATTTTGTTCCATGGGGAACAAATAATTCAGCACAATATGCTTCCAATTGGAGATCTCTCAGAAGAAGCCCAAGAAAAAAGGAACAAAGACTACAGATTCTTTCGCGAGCACAATACAAGAAAAATTTCCAGATACTGTACTAATGAAGATCTTATTAATATTTTGTTGTGCACATCAGACCCATATATGTCCAGTATTCGACAAAAATGGAAATCAACCTCATTAGAGTTAGATGAAGAAGCTAAACAACTACTGCAAAATGAAAATCAAAGCTATTTGGAAGAAATTTTTACTAATATTGTTTAATTAATACTAGATTAAAGATTATAATTTGTTTCTAATTTTAGTCTAAATTTTTATTAATACATTTAAATAAAATATATGTGCACTTTAAATCAATAGTAAAAGTTTACTTAAAATTTTATCGATGTTGTGTTCTGTATATAATATATCCAAATGGTATTGATATTGTTGGGAATTTCAGTGTTATTTTTCAGTTTAATCCTCACAAGAATTAGCTTTCTTCCAAAAAAAAAAACAACCTTTGGCCCCTGTGAATATTGAGACTAAATAAATGTCAGGGGCCAAATGTTGGCATTTTCTGACCAAAATTAAGTTTAGGAATAATAAATAAGTATTGGTTGTAAAATACGATTGAAGAAAATAAGAAATTATAAAAAAAATACCTATTTAAAATGACAAAATATTCAACTTTTACATGGAAACTCAACAAAAAATTAAAATGCATTTTTAACTCCAAATTACTTGCGTTCCTATCATTGGTTTTTTACGTTTGAACACGCAAATTGAAGCTTAAAGTCCCTCCTATTGAACAAAACAAATTGCGTAAAAAAATACCAATCCGGTCAAAAGTTATAGAGTTTTGACCGCTATCTCGCGAAATTGACCACTGTGGGACGGTCGTGAGGTTTGAACCTGAACCTCACATACACTCGGGCTTGCACTTTTTGGTCAGCGCTTTAACACACTCAGCTAAAGTCAGGCCTACGAGCAGTGAGGTTAATAATCAGTTTTCATACCATACGGCTTTTACTTCGTATGAATTTTAGAAGATACAACTCTGTCCAAACAAACAATCGTTATTTTAGAATTTTTTAATATTTTTGCATTTACACTTCGAATTTCTTCTATTCTCAGTTTCGTTTGTTGTGATAATTATTGGTTTCAGTAAGACTTAAAATTGGAAGTTATATGGAGAAATTAAAATTTTTTGTAGGTTAATTTTGCAATGTTAAAACGATACGTCCTTTTTAACCAATCACAGGACCAAATACTTTCAGAGAAGTCGACATAGTTTTCCCTTAGGTTGCTGTGTTTTAAGTCACATCAAGTACATGATTCATAAAAACAAAATTTGAATAATGCTTTCTGTTCTGTTATTCTCAACCAACCAAAAGAAATTTAAAATTATGACAGAAGTCACATATAACTTAACAATTGTTGCGTGATATAACAGTTGATAAATGTGTCATAAACATAATTATACAACTGTAATGATTAGAAAAAGTTTTTCAGAATATTTTACTAACAAATCAGGGAAATAATGGTACTTTAAATAAGTTTTTGTAATTGATCCGTCATTTTTTCTTTTGGCGGAAATATTTAAAAACGCCCCTGCAACTGTCAATGAACAAACTCGAATGTACACATGATTGACATTAGACAGGATTCAATGGCAGTTTGTGAATATCTATACTTACATGCGACAAACCATTCAAATTTAATAAGTAAAATAAAAAGTTAATGAAATGAATACTGGTTAGAGAGTTGCATATTATGCAGTCAGACAGAGCAAAAGACGACAGACGGATAGCTAGTGTTACACATGAATGTGTAACAAGTAGTAGACAGTGTTAATCCATTTGCAATGAAAACTGCTGGTCCGTTTCATAACGTTAAAATTTCGTTAGAAGAATGCATTTAAAGTTCCTAAAAATCTCAGCTAGTATTGCTGTTTCTGCTGGTGTTGTTCAATGGAATTTGCCACTAATCCAATTAAGTATTCATACAGCAAATCGTGCTGACTATGATTATTAATAAACTTTTGTATATGATCAACAGTAAATTCAATTCAAGGCACTATGGACAAGGGTAACATAGTTTTACTGTTATCAATTTCAAAGATTTAAATGTGCAAATGTTTGCAAACGCACTAACTATTCACTGATCTAGGTATTGAAAATTCCACATAATTAGCAACCAAGCTTATTACCAATCGAAATAATTGGTTACAGCAATTCATATATCTGGGTATTGACTTACAGGGGCTGCGATTCATCAGTACCATCTGCACGAATTTATTCATGGTATGGGTATTTAGGAATCACATTCTCAAAACGCTCTGGATATGAGAATTCAATGGAATGTACGTTGGAGTGAGATGGTTTTTCAACTAACAAAAAAGAAGTATTTAAGGATCTTGGTTTTCTAAAACTACGCAAAAACTATTTTACCATTTATTATTAAAGGAAAACGGAATACAATTCCGATGTATGGGCATTAGGTGGGGCTCGTAAGGGGATTTTAAAATTTTTTAATTTAAACAAACTCAGAAAAACGGAGACATTAGCTGAAATTTATGCCGTACACACTTTGCATTTCAGAATGGAACTCGATCTCGTTTATATGACCGCCACGAGAACGTTTGCAGCGATCGATTCTTTTGATCCTATTTTCCACTGGTCTTCCACGCATATTGGCCGAAACGTTTCACGTGTGATATTGTTGCTGACCACCTCTACCAATCTTTGGTTATAGGCAGAAAGCAACGACTTAAAAAGAAATCCAACGGACCATTTCTCCAGAATACACGATTGCCAATGTTCGTCTTCAATAGATTATTTGTGTGACCAATTGTATATGGAAAAAGACATTCGAGCCAAAAATAATCTTCCAACATAGCAGGCTAGCGAAATCTATTAACCGTATAACATAGCGATCGTTCTTATCGACGAAAAAATATAATCCAATCTGCAAGAAATCCACATCATATGCCTTTTTGTAAATGTAATCGAGTCTCCTTTTTTTTTTTTTTTTTTATTTATTAACCAACATTCAGGGGATGCCCCTACAGATGCAGTGCATTGTGTTGATCTCAGGAAAATAGGTTATGGGAAGAACGAAAGAGGGAGTAGTGTTTGTGGATATTTGACTTAAATTTTATTAGACTATAACTGTCAGGAAAGACCTCTGCGGGGAGTTTATTCCACATACGACTAGTTCGACTGATAAACGAATTCTCTCTGTAATGCGTTGTGCGGTCAACTGGACAATAAACTACAAACGGATGTGATCTACTAGAGAAGCGGGTAGAGCGAACCGAAACTCGGGCACTTGGAATAAGTTCGCTAATCTCAGAAGAACATTTCCCATGGTAGTATCTATAGAACAGTGATACACAACCCACATTCCGACGATGTTCCAATGAGTCAATAGAATTGGATACCCTACTGTCATTGATGAGCATCAACGCGCTCCTTTGCACACGGTCCAGTAGCTCTAAAATAGACTTTGAAGCTCCTGCCCATAAATGGGAGTTGTATTCCATTTTCGGTCGGATGTAAGTAGTATAGATTTTAAGGAGATCAGAAGGAGTGAAGTAATGTAAAATGTAATCGAGTCTCCTGAAGCACATGTAGGTTTGCTACTGTCCAATAATATATATTTTGCTTGCTGACCATGCCATTAAGCGAAAAATGTGTTTCGTTGCTGTAGATAATTTTTCTAATAAATTCTTTATTTTCTTCAAACTTTGGCTGATCCCAATCGGTAAAGTTTCGCCACTTCTAATGATAAAAAGGCCTCAGTTCGGAGCTAATTTGATCTTGTAAGGGTGCAGGCCATGATGTTGGCGAAAAATTTGCCACAATATTATTTGAGAGATTCCAGATGGAATCGACTGATTAGTTTCATTTCAATCTGAAGCTGTTATGGCTGGTATATTTTCGGTACTTCAACCGGTTTTTTGTTTCACTGGGACAGGAATATTCAATAGTGAATATATTGACTCGAATTTATCCATCATAAAATGGACAGCCTGTCTGGTAGGATGATTATTTTTACCCAAAATTCGGGTAAGCACTCTGAAAGTAGCGAATGCTACCTCAAAATTACGGAAGTAATTTCCAGTAACTTCTAAGCGTTGCTATTCGTGAACTTGACAATGATAAAATTCTAATTCATGACCGACATTTTGGCAGATCATTTAAAAATAAATAAACGACAAAATTGTTATGTTTCTATTGCAAATCTACTCACTACTCACATGTGGAACATTTTATACCTGTGTGGTAAACTATTGTCCATTGGATCGCTCAACGCATCATAACTATGTTGCTTTTATTATGGTTGCGACAATCGAATCACAAAATATTTATCATTGACATTTTTATCCAATTTTCGAAGCACTCCAATTGAGGCTTCGCAAAGAAATCATTCGATGCTAAGCCATAACTGTACGGCGGATAGACCAACAAATTGATGGTTTTTGCAGTAACATAGACTGGAATCGATTAGTGGGAATGATCCCTGTTCACCGGTTGGATATTCTTAGTTCTAAAACGAATTCTACCAAAAAAATGGTTATATCATTAAGAATTGATCATCGTGCTCTAATTGTGCGGTTGCCAATCAGTTGTTATGAAGAGCCTTATGCGGGAACCACTTTGAATGGATATGGCTCTCTTTGAAAGACCGATGCAGTTGGCTGTTCTTTACTCTCAGGCTTATCGACTATTTTTGAAGCACCATAATTGGAAGCAATTTGATCATTATACTGTTGTTGGGTTAAACCACGAAATTCGTAGTAAATAAACGATTTAACGATTTAATTTCTAATTTGGTCGATATTAATTTTTCAGTTCACCGTAAACAACACAAATAGTATTCATATTACAAAACATTCTGAAAACATATGTCATTCAAAACCCCAAACTTTACGATTATGATTTTGAGTCTTCTCCGGTGTTGCAACATTGTAAGGTTTAAAGGTAACTCTAGTAGAAACAAGTAAGAAAATTATAGTCGGTCTAGACCGACTATACGATACCCTATACCATGTCCTAACTTTTTGGCTGCAGATATGAAAAAGTTCATATCGGATGCTATATCTATATGGGGACTTGGTCCGAAAATGAACCGATCCTGATCATGTTTGGTAAAGTCTCTTGTATTTTGCAAAAATATATACAAACAAAATCTGAGAAGAATCAGTGCAATATTTTTGTTTTTTAATAGATTTAAGTGAAGATCGGGAAGCAGCTCTATATGGGGCCAAAGGGATCATTTTTGGACTACTCATTAATGGACGTAATGAACGCATACAAAACCCAATTTGAGTAAGATCTATATGACAATTTGGATCTTATGGCAATTTATGTCGATTTCATAGGGGTAATTTGTATGGGGGCTAGGTCTGAACATGGACCGATTCTCACCAATTTCAATAGCTTCATCCCATGGCCGATAAAAGCTTATTTACCAAATTTCATCAAAATATATTCATATTTGCGACCTGCAGTTTGATTACAAGCTTTACATGGACACACAGACGGACGGACGGACGGACGGACGGACATTGTTAAATCAACTCAGAAAGTGATTCTGATTCGATCGGTATAATTAAAATGGGTCTATGTCAAATATTTTTGGTTGTTGCAAACAGCAGCACAAAGTCATTATACCCAAACCCCATAGTGGTATAGGGTATAAAAATTCAACTATTAGTCGAATTTCTTGCACAAGTCTTTTCGTATAATTACGTTCTAGAACCCTTCTAAGTGTAATTTTTATCAGAATAGCACGTCACTGTACTTCAAGTTTTACATCGTCTTCCGAGTCGTATAATTGGACCGATCTAGGCATTCTACTGCTCTCTTAATCGTGGGTTTTATTTTGGTCTTTAACTCCACTTTAGCAAGCTATACAGAGGAAAGGATGGGAAAATGAAAATAAGTGAGGTGAAGGCATTCTGCGATGGGGTCTTAGACCACAATCATCCAGTGGATATGCACTGTGATTACTAAACCTATTCTAGCACATGATACTCTGCTGTGGTGAAGAGATTTGGTCACAAAATTCAGACTTTTTTAAACTCATCAAGGTACAGAGATTGGCCTATCTGTAAACCAATGGAGTTATTGGATCGACACCACAAGTGGAATTTGAGATTATGCAGAATATCATGTCATTGCTTGTATTCATCAAAAGTAAGGCGGTGAGGGTGGCTCTTCGTCTAAGAAGATCTTAGGCTATACTCATGGTTCGAAGATAGGAAGAGACAAGTTCAACAAATGGAGAGTTTTTTAATACCAGGATCATGAAATTCAATAGTAATGAAAACAATTGTAGAACGGGATATGGATCCATCAATCATTCATATTTTCCTGACAGTCTTACTGCTCAAAAAGCCTTACAAGCGAGGACAAAATGTATAAGGGAATGTATTAAGTCTCTGAACTGAATCCAAAAACACGCCTGGATGGGTTCCACGACATTCCATGCATTCATGAGAAATGAGTTGGTACACAGAGAAGATCCAATTTGGTGGAGTGGACACTTGACACTAATCTCTTAATTTGTAATGACCAGGACTGAAGGAATTCAGCCTTAGATATTGAGGTGCAGTTTTTTTAATAATCTGGGCTGCGCAGTTGATATCCCACTTAGCGATATTACCGACTATATATGGAGATATGGGTGCTCCGCAGCGGTAACATAGCGGAGAATCTTCTCTTTTCTTTAAGAGGTGCTATCTTTTTTTCTAAAGCGTAGCACAATGGGCCATAATACTCCAAGTGCTTCACCTTACCAATCGTCTTCAGATAATTTTAATTGAAACAGAAAGCTTTTTCATTATCAAAAGTCTGAAGAAAATTATCAATTCTTGAATAAGTTAAGTTGGAAATTATTCTCCGAAATTAAATTTTTGTTTCAGAGTCACATTTTAAACTTAATAACAGAAAATCGGGACATTATAAATATTTTTTATTAATTAAATTTTTTCAAAAATTTTAAGATATGTAACCTAAAAATATTTACTTTACATTTAGAAATATGACCATAACTGGAAAAGCAACGGATTTTGTTTCTAAACAGATATATCCAAGGTCAAAAATCAGTTTGCCAAAGTTTTGTAAAGCACAGTCACATAGTGCACTGTTTATGTTATGAATTGAAAGCTAAATCAAAACACTTTTTTCCACGCGCCTTGCTGTGTCACGTAATATCATGCGTAGTTTTAGTTTAGTTTTTTTTCTTCTTCTTCTTGTTAATGCCGCTATTTTTGATATTCATGCAACACACATGCGCAATTCTTAAGATTTAAATCACTATTTGTACCCAGCCAAGATCAAGAACATCATGGGGCACACGAACAAACATGAAAAGACCAGAATATATGGCATTTGGTCATTTGGCTTTGTAAGTAAAAGGCACAACGAATTGTTGACATTTCCGACATTTACACTTGATTGAAATGTGGTTAATTGAATTCACCGACCAACTCTCTTCTACATATGAGTATAAGTGCATGTGTTGTTGTTGTTGGTGGTTGGTCATCTCATTAAAGTTTAGTGCAAAATCATTGAGATGCTGTAATCAACTAATTTGTGGTTCTCTTTATTACGATCTAATTAATCATTTTTATGTACAACAATACCGGGCATAATGGAATGGAGACACATGATACAACATGACCTGATTGTATAACAGAAATACCGTTATTTCAATATGTAGGAGGGATTACAGGAATGGTAAGCAAATTTATGTTGGAACATATACATAAGTATGTGTAATGTACATTTATTGAATTGTAAACTTTCCAATTTAAATCAAAGAAGAAAATTAATAATTTTTAATAAGTTTACATAAATGTTCTAAGTACGAGGTCAGTTTAACAATTTCATACCTTTTTGAACGTTCCTCATAGTTAATTAACTACTGTAAAATTTTGAGCACGTTGCGTCATTAAGTTGGTAGACAGCCTCGAGAATTTTGTAAAAATTGAAAAAGTGAATTTTTAGTGCTTATAAAGCATTATTTTTTGCGGAAGACCCATCACAGAAACCAAGGAAAGGCGTGATAAACACCAGAAGACTCTGCACCATATAGTTAAAAGGTTAGGAAGTGGTTTACTGAATTCCGTTGTGGTTGTACCAGCACAAGTAACGCCGAACGTTCAGGACGCTCAAAAAAATTGGCACGCCAGATATTGTCGATAAAATCCTTGAAATAATATTGTTCGATGGGAAAATGAAAGTAAGTGAGGTGGCTGAGGCTGTAGAATTCTCAACTAAGCAGTAACATCACATTTTACATGTACATATCGGTCATGCTCCACCATAAGCTCAACCGTCTGACCAACTTAAAGCAGTGATTGACGATGTTCAAACGCAACCTGAAGGAGTTTTTGTCGCCGTTTCGTAACCGTAGATGAAATAAGAGCAAGAGCACAGTCAAAGAAGTCCACTTCTTCGGTTTAACGTGCACCAAAGACGGTCAGCCAACAAGGTCACGGGGTCAGTTTTTTGGGATGCATGTGGCGTCATTCACATCGATTACCTTGAAAAGGGTAAAACGATCACCGGCGAATATTACCCACAGCTGCTAGGCATATTCGATATTGATTTGAAGCAAAAATGACTGTATTTGACGAAGAAAAAGGTCGGACACGTGTGTAGCCGCCATGGCAAATATATATAAACGTGTTCTCCAGATTTAGCCCCCAGACACTATTTTCAGTTTCTAACAAAACAAATTACTCGGCGGTAAGTGGTTTGGGTTTAAGGAAGAGGTCATCACTGCAACAAACGTCAATTTTGAGGACTTTGAGAAAACCCATTATTTGGAAAGAATGACAAAAATTTTTAAAACGCTGGACTAAATATTTTCGATTTTTGCCGAGTAATAAAACTTGTGTTGAAAATGTCACTGAGTTATTAAACGCCCTGCTAAACTATCAATAAGAAATATTCAACGAATAATCACCTGCAAATTGGAAAAAAAAAACTTCATAAAATTATATACCAATCGAGCTGACATTTTATAATGTTTATGCAAGAAGTAAAAACGTTTTATCAATAAATCAATGAGCACATATAAGTCTTTATTATGAGTTGCATTCGATGTTCAATCTTCGCTGGCTACCGAACATCGGATGTCATATTCGTTGTACAACGAATTTTCAATCGAACACAATTTTGCTTTCGATGCTGGATGACAGTTTGTAAAACTTTTTGAAAATATAAGTTGTAAATTATTTTATTTTAATTTCATGAGATTGATCTGCCTTGTGTGTATTGCCGCAGCAGTTCATCTGTTGTAGACAGTAATTTCATAAACGCCTCCGTCCAAAATATTAGAAGCATGTCTCATGATGCAGCATTCATCTTCATCAGACGAATCATAGAACCATAATTCCATGTTAATAAATAATTAACTAATTTTTCTTTTATAAATTTGCAAACAAACAATATTTATTTACAGTGCCAGCTGATAAATATATGCTATTGTGCACAATCCAACTGAGGAAATTCACAATAGCGCTATTTTATCGAATGTGCGCCATAATACCAAATGAAAATTCGTTCGATCAGTTAATTCGACCACAATCGAAAATCGAAAGTTGCTCATAATAGTCACCATAGTTAAAGACCAAATTCTGCATACACCCCTCTATTTTATTAAAATTTTTGGGAATTAGTAACGATTTAAATAAAAACATATATTTCACTAATTAAGGCATTAATAAATACTTTTATTTATAATGAAAAAATATATAATTCACAAACACAACAAAAACATGAAAAATCAGAGGACACCAAAGTGTACATACATACAGTAAAAAGTTAAAGAATATAATTGAAAATTGCATTAGAAAATTTGCAAAATTTTTAATATTTAGTTGGCCACCCTGAGCAGTGATCGCAGGTTTTAAGTGTCAACGCATTGAATTTATCATATTTTTTGTAATTTCTGGAATTATTTGTGCCCAAACTCTCTTCCAAGCAGTTTTCAAGCATTCACGGCTGGTGATTGAGGTGGGGAATAGAGATGTATGCGAGCATAATATAGAATTTCTAGCAGATTCCAGCCCTCGAAATTCGAGTGCAAATTTTAGGAAATTTTATTTTTTCATTAAAAAAAGACCCTAAAGATATGCTAATCAATTACAGCCAATTCACAAATCAACACAAAAAATAAACTTATTTTTTATACAAACACATTAACAAATTTAATAAGCACACACATAGCATTGTATAATTATACCCTATACCACTATGTGGTTTGGGTATAATGACTTTGTGCTGCTGTTTGTAACAACCAAAAATATTCGTCCTAGACCCATCTTTAATTATACCGATCGACTCAGAATCACTTTTTGAGTCGAAATAGCAATGTCCGTCCGTCCGTCCGTCCGTCCGTCTGTGTGTCCATGTAAAGTTTGTAATCAAACTACAGGTCGCAAATATGAATATATTTTGATGAAATTTTGTATA
Organism: Cordilura impudica; assembly: GCA_963682025.1. NCBI lineage: Eukaryota > Metazoa > Arthropoda > Insecta > Diptera > Scathophagidae > Cordilura > Cordilura impudica. Next base: position 317,352,504 of record OY821517.1, on the reverse strand, counting down.
TAAGCTTTCATCGGCCATGGGATGAACGCTATTGAAATTGGTGAGAATCGGTCCATGTTCAGGCCTAGCCCCCATACAAATGACCCCTATTAAATCGACATAAATTGCCATAAGTTCCAAATTATCATATAGATCTCAGTCAAATTGGGTTTGTATGTGTTTATTACATCCATTAATTAGTAAATCAAAAATACTCCCTATAGGAAAATTCTTAGCCATAGACCCCATATAGAGCTGCTTCCCGATCTTCACTTAAATCTATCAAAAAACAAAAATATTGCACATATTTTTCTCAAATTTGGTTTGTATATATTTTCTCAAAGTATAAATGACTTTACCAAATATGGTCAGGATCGGTCCATTTTTCGACCTAGTCCCCATATAAAGATTTTATCCGATATGAACTTTTTCATATTTGCAGCCAAAAAACAAGTAAGAAAATTATAGTCGGTCTAGACCGACTATACGATACCCTATACCATGCGTTTAGAAACCCTATCTCTTAGGCCCAACTAACTGGACGTTGAAAATAAGCAAAAACCAAATTTGAGTGGGATTTTTATTAATTTTTTTGGCTGCAGATATGAAAAAGTTCATATCGGATGCTATATCTGTAAAGGGACTAGGTCCAAAAATGGACCGATCCTGATAATGTTTGGTAAAGTCTCTTGTATTTTGCAAAAATATGTACAAACAAAATTTGAGAAGAATCAGTGCAATATTTTTGTTTTTTAATAGATTTAAGTGAAGATCGGGAAGCAGCTCTATATGGGGTCAAAGGGATCATTTTTGGACTACTCATTAGTGGATGTAATGAACGCATACAAACCCAATTTGAGTAAGATCTATATGACAATTTGGATCTTATGGCAATTTATGTCGATTTCATAGGGGTAATTTGTATGGGGGCTAGGTCTGAACATGGACCGATTCTCACCAATTTCAATAGCGTTCATCCCATGGCCGATAAAAGCTTATATACCAAACTTCATCAAAATATATTCATATTTGCGACCTGCAGTTTGATTACAAGCTTTACATGGACACACAGACGGACGGACGGACGGACGGACAGACGGACGGACGGACGGACGGACATTGTTAAATCAACTCAGAAAGTGATTCTGATTCGATCGGTATAATTAAAGATGGGTCTAGGTCAAATATTTTTGGTTGTTACAAACAGCAGCACAAAGTCATTATACCCAAACCACATAGTGGTATAGGGTATAATTAATAAAAATCCCACTCAAATTTGGTTTATGGTTATGGATAGGGTCTCTTAACCATGGTATAGGGTATCGTATAGTCGGGCTAGACCGACTATAATTTTCTTACTTGTTTTATGTATGTGTTAGTAGCAATTTTAAATGCAATTTACTCCAAATGAAGGAAAAAATTTAAAAATCTGTAAATCTGCAAAACGACTAAAAAGAAATACCTTTCAAATAATATATGTTTGGTCAACATCGGGATAAAACGCTAGAACAAAACATCCGTCACATTAAGTCGCCTAGTATATTAATATTATAGATGTGCGATCATTGTCTTGCATTAAGATCTAGTGATTTCCGAGATCCAAGTTACTAACAGATGGAAGTTATACAAAATCTCACACTGCTGACATAGGAAATCTGAGGATCCTTAGTAAAGCCAAAAATATCAAAGATATGACTATATGTAGATAGATACTCTATTGTATCTTGAAAAGAACTCCCCTGTTCATATCCCGAGCAGATTCGATTGGGAATATAACCCTACATGGCTACATGAAGACGCTCAGGAGTGATACACTGACGGATCCAAAACAACGGAAGGACTGGGAGCATGGGTTTACGGACCGAGAGGCAAATTCCACATCCCCCTATGTAATAAATACACAATATTTACAATACGCATTCTACATGGCTACTGCTAAACTAATGAAAAGAAACCTGATAAGGACAACGATAAATCTAATTTCAAATAGCCAGGATTTTCTAAAACCACTGGACAAATCAATATATCACCATAAATCCGTAGTCGAAAGCCATAGGGCCTTAATTAATCTAGCTGAACATAATAAAGTGACGCTTATATGCGTACCAGGTCACAATGGGTATGAAGGAAATGTGAAAGCCGGTGAACAGCCAAGACGAGGAGCGGAAAGACAATTCATCGGTCCAAACCCTCAATTCGGATTCACCAGACAACACATAACTGATAAAATCAACAAATGGATTAATACTAATTCCAACACTCGAAAAAATTTTTGCATCGAAGCAAAAAAAAGCAGCAGGGATGCCCTAATATTGAACAGATCCAATCTAAGACTTCTATGTAGGGCACTATGTGTGCAATTACATCCTATATAAAATGCATTTGGCTAAAGATAAAACGTGCAGATACTCCCTGGAGGACGATGAAATCATGGAATATATACTGGCAAAATTTCCAGCGTTTTCAAGGCACAAACTATTTGGCAAATCTGAAATTAGGGAGGAAACATACAAATCATTGGCGGTGAAGGACATCATCAAGTTCCTAAATGCTGTAATGGATTAGGATAATAAAAGAAGACAATACTGAAAGAGGGTGCACAATTGATACACTTGATAGCAGTGCAGGAGGAGATAACACTCAATCCGAAGACATCGTAAATCGTACTAACAGATGGTTTCAAATTATCTTCCAAAATATTCTTATAAAATAGCGGTCCAATAAAAACCAAATTACCATATACAGATGGTGCCATAGCTCCCTAAACCATAACACTGGCACTTCCATGTTTGACCGTGGCGATGATATTCTTTGGATCTGTGTTGCGATTTATCCAAACTTTGGAACAGCCGTCGCTTTCAAGAATGTTCTTTTTACTTTCATCGGCAAATCTATATATATAAAATTCATTTTCTGTTTGTTTGTTTGTTTGTTTGACCGCTATACAAATTTTTATTTCTCAACGGATTTTCCTGAAATTTTGTACACACGATCTCTATACCCCATTAAAGGTCGCCATATACTTTTTACCGGCCACGCCTACTTTTACGCCCACTTTTTATGTAAAATTCAATTTCTGTTTTATTCATATTTGTTCACTATACAAATTTTTATTTGTTAACAGATTTCTCTGAAATTCGGTACACACGATCCCTGTACTCCAGGTAAGGTCACCATATACTCTTTATCGACCACGCCTACTTTTACGCCCACATTTTATATACAATTCATTTTCTGCTTTTTGGTATATTTGTTCGGTGTACAAATTTTTATTTTTCAACGCATTTCTCTGTAATTTGGTACACACGATCTTTGTACCTCAGGCCAGGTCACCGGGTGATTCTTGCGGCCACACCTACTTTTACGCCCACTTTTTGTATACAATTCGTTTTCTGTCTTTTGGTTTATTTGTTCGATACACAAATTTTTATTTTTCAGCGGAATTCTCTGAAATTTGGTACACACGATCTCTGTACTCCAGGAAAGATCGCCATATGCTCCGTACTGTCCACGCCTACTTTAACGCCCACTTTTTGTACACAATTCATTTTGTTTTTTGGTATATTTGTTCGCTATACAAATTTTTATTTTTCTACCGATTTCTCTGAAATTTTTTAAACACGATCTCTGTACTCCAGAGAGATAGCCATATGATTCTTGCCGGCCATGCCTACTTCTACGCCCACTTTTTATACAAAATTAATTTTCTGTTTTTTGGTATATTTGTTCACTATAGAAATTTTTATTTTTCGAGGGATGTCTAAAATTTGGTCACACGATCTCTATACTACAGGGAAGGTCACCATACGCTTCTTACAGGCCACGCCTACTTTGCGCCAACTTCTATGTATATAAAATTTATTTTTTTCCTTTTATTTGTTTCTTTATATATATATATATATATATTTTATTTGTTTCTTTATATATTTTTCAATGGCTTTCTCCGAAATATAGTACATATTCCAGGGAAGGCCGCCATATGAATTTTACCGACCACGCTTACTTTTACGCCCAATTTTCATATAAAATTCACATTTTGTTGTGTGGTATATTTCTTCCCTATACAAATTTGTACTTTTAGACGGATTTCTCTGAAATTTGGTTTACACGGAAATAACTACACGGTGAACAAATTTCCCAAACTTTTAAAAAAGGCTCCCAAAAGAAATGAACAAATTCCCCATTTTTTTTTAATCGAAAGAAAAAATTAACTTATCCCCAAATTCATTCTTAAATTTTTACATATTTTTATTTAATGAATTTTGTTAAATATTTATTTTAGTAAACATTGGCATACTGCTCTCAATATATGTCCTACAATAAATGCATTTAAAATGAGTTTTCTTTTCAATAGCACGGGCAATATAGCTTAGCTGGAATATCGGAATAATCTGAAAAATATATTTTGACAATTAAAATAAGTGGTTGCCAAATGCGCGGAAGTGGCGCGCGGCGCGCGACCGCGGACTCGGACTCGGACGCGACGGATGCGGACGTGACGCGCTCTCGGAACACAGCTAAGCTAAAATATCGCAATGCTCTAAAAAATATGTTTTAGGAATTAAAATAAGTTAACGAGAACTAAGCGGCAGCACGGGTAGTAGCTGCGAGGAAGCGGCGCGAGGCGCGCGAACGCGACGCGCTCGCGGAACACAGCTCAGCTAAAATATCGCAATGATCTGAAAAATATATAAGTTGACAACAACTGCGCGGCAGCACGGATGTAGCTGCCAAACGCGCGGAAGCGGCGCGCAGTGCGCCACCGCGGACTCGGACGCGACGGATGCGGACGCGACGCACTCTCGGAACACAGCCCAGCTAAAATATCGCAATGCTCCAAAAAATATGTTTTAGGAATTAAAATAAGTTAACGAGAACTAAGCGGCAGAACGGGTAGTAGCTGCGAGGAAGCGGCGCGAGGCGCGCGGACGCGTCGGAAGCGGACGCGACGCGCTCGCGGAACACAGCTCAGCAAAAATATCGCAATGATCTGAAAAATATATTTTGGCGATTAAAATAAGTTGACAACAACTGCGCGGCAGCACGGGTCTGGCTGCCAAACGCGAGGAATCGGGCGCGACTCGCTCGCGGAACACAGCTTAGTGAAATGTCATATGATAAATTTTATCTACGTATGTGAAATAAGTACCTGTTGATCAAAATAGTACACACATATACTATAAGCAGTTGCTTAAAGAAACCTTGCGACACAATATTAAACGTCGCATTAGTATTTCATTTCTGAAACTTGAATTTGACGTCTCTGCTCAATGATGATCACTTATTGAATGAAGTAATTCAATTTTTAAAAGTTCTGATTCCTTTAGTTTGCAAACGATTCCGTTATATTTGATGTTTATAAATAAACTTAAAAAATACTTAAAGCGGTTTCGCAACTTATTTTTGAAGCATTTTTGCTGCAGCATCTTAAAAAACTTCTAACTTAAAAAATCAAAAAATTTTGAATTGAAATAAAAAAATTAATTTACTGCCCATACAAATTTTTAAGTACTCAGCGCCTGGTATGCATAATGAACCATTTTTCAAGTCAAAGGCCTTTTTATCCCGGGCAAGACCGGGTAAAAACAGCTAGTATATATATAAAATTCAAGACGAAGTTTTCGGTTTTAAGCAGTGGTTTTTTATGAGCAACACTGCTTTTAATGTCATTAGCACACAAAATCTTTTGAACAGTTTTTGGATGGATGCTCTTAGTCGATCATTTTTCAGTGATTTCCGCCAATTTTGGGCTACTAATTTTCGGATCCACACTTCTTTAACATATCGTTGTGACAGCTTTTTTGGTAGGCCAAATCGAAGTTTATTTTCAGGATTTCCTTTTTTATTATAGTTTCTAATAACGGCTTGACTTAATGTTACCGTTCTTGCAACTGTTTGCTCTGTTTGTCGTTCTCCATAACTGTATGCTCTTTTCGGAGATTTATTACCAAATTTCATACTGAAATGAATATTTCTAGGCAATTTTTAATGTTGATAAATTAGGTAAATGCAATATTTAAAGACAATGTTAGAAATTTAGGAATTGAAATGATAGGAAAATTAAAATATCAGGTAAAAACCCAGTTATAATTATATTTTTGGCTTATAAATTTAATCTTATTAAATTATTGGCATAAAAGATTTTTAAATTATCGTTACCATTTTTCCACGATCATAAAATAGTGGGGTGTATGCAAACTTTATTTCTTAATTGTACATACTCATATAGCCATTATCTCAATTATGTGTTAACAAATTTTTTCTTGACCACATAAGCAATTGTTATTTTTGCATCCATCTACGGAATATCACCTAAATTAGGGCAAACATACTCGTATTGTTTCAACGCGGTGTGTAGTGGAGTCATTAAAATGTCCATGGCGGTATCGCTTATAACTAAAACAATCGAAAAACGAATAAATATTTCAACAACTTTTTCATTGTTTTTGTTATTCTAGCAACAGCTTTCCTTATGGAAATAGATGAATGAATCGCTTAAATTCTTGCTAATCATCATGTTTAGTATGCCAATAATATTTCGGGAATAAATGTTGTGGCAAAAACGAAGTAGAACTAACTAAATAAATACTTCATGTTGAGAGAAACAAGTGTTAAATATTTATTTAGAGTAGAAAAAAAAAACGGCAACAATAAAAAATATAATTTAAAATGTTTTGGATAATCTAATAAGCGCAATAACAGCATGTCGCAGCATTAATTACAGAAAGGAAACGCCTTGTGCGGTGATTGTCTATTTATTAGGGTTGTTAACTATTAGGCTTTTAATTTTTGTACCCTATACCACTATGTGGTTTGGGTATAATGACTTTGTGTTGCTGTTTGTAACTACCAAAAATATTTGCCCTAGACCCATCTTTTATTATACCGATCGAATCAGAATCACTTTTTGATTCGATTTAACGATGTCCGTCCGTCCGTCCGTCCGTCTGTGTGTCCATGTAAAGCTTGTAATCAAACTGCAGGTCGCAAATATGAATATATTTTGATAAAATTTGGTATATGAGCTTTTATCGGCCATTGGATGAAAGCTATTGAAATTGGTGAGAATCGGTCCATGTTCAGACCTAGCCCCCATACAAATGACCCATATGAAATCGACTTAAATTGCCATAGGATCCAAATTGTCATATAAAACTTAGTCAAACTGGGTTTGTATGTGTTTATTACATCCATTAATAAGTAATCCAAAAATGATCCCTATGGGACAATTCTTAGCCATAGGCCCCATATAGAGCTGCTTCCCGATCTTCACTTAAATCTATCAAAAAACAAAAATATTGCACGGATTCTTCTCAAATTTTGTTTGTATATATTTTTGCAAAATACAAAAGACTTTAACAAACATGGTCAGGATCGGTCCATTTTTGGGCCTAGTCCCCATATAGATATAGCGTCCGATATGAACTTTTTCATATCTGCAGCCAAAAAAATTAATAAAAATCCCACTCAAATTTGGTTTATGCTTATTTTCTATTTCCAGTTAGTTGGGCCTGAGAGATAGGGTCTCTAAACGCATGGTATAGGGTATCATTTAGTCGGTCTAGACCGACAATAATTTTCTTGTTATTTTTATTTTTATGAAATATAACAATTTTTATTGTAAATTTACAAAATATATAAATTTTTAAAGCAAGAAAATTTTTTAACTATATAAAAAAGTGTAACTTATTGTTAGTGTAATGAAAAAGTACTTTAAATCAACCAATTTTAGTAAAAATTTCTTCTAAATAGCCTTGATTTTCATCTTCTAGAATTAGCTTCTTCGTCTAATTCAATAGAGGTAGTTTTCCATTTTTGACGAATACTGGACATATATGGATCTGAAGTGCACAACAAAATATGATAATGTCTTCATTAGTACAACATCTGGACATTTTCCTTGTGTTGTGCTCGCGAAAGAATTTGTAGTCTTTGTTCCTTTTTTCTTGCGCTTCTTCAGATAGATCTCCTATTGGTAGCATATTGTTTTGAATTATTTGTTCCCCATGGTACAAAATTTTATGAACTGTGGATGGCATATATCTCCAAGAGTATTTTTCATTATAAAGTGTAGCTGTTTTATTGGCGTACTCTCCAAATTTTTTTGCATTTATCTTTCTGCTGCATGCTAGAACTTGTAATATGATTTTGAATCGTCTTATTAATTCATGATCTACACCTGTGATGGATGCTGCAGTTTTCGGATCGGAAAAAAATCTCCTTGCAGTACTTCCATCATTTGTATTTCCTTCCCCTTATTTTGGTTGGTCGATTACGAGGCCTAGCTGTAGATATTTTTGTTGAATTTGTTTTTTTTTTTTGCTTTCTTTTTTCTTCATTTTCTTTGTTTTTTCTCACTGTTTCGCCTAACGGACCAAATTCCAAATCATAACCCAATTTAAGAATATGCTCCATGAAACGTATTCTAGCATGAAGAGGAGACATTCCAAATTCGTAGGCTTCCCTTAAACTGTCGTCTTCTGGTGGGGTTGGCTTAATTGACTTGATGTCTTTTGGCATATAATGCAGCTTGACGTTGACTTTGTTCCAGTTAAAGCTTGTGCAACTTTTCCATCAATCATTGTGAGGCACAGTTTAAAATGTACTTCAATGTCTTGGTCATCAAATTTAAATATTACTGGTTGAAGTTCCTTAATTTGATCTTTTATTTTTTGAACTTCTTCAGTTATGACATCTTTGGTTTCCTTTTTGAATGCAAATTTTATTGGTCTGAAATACTTTGTTGAAGAAGGAATTTCATTTTTTCAAATATCAATTTCTGTTGCTCTACTAGTTGACGGCTCTAAGACGCTATACCTTTTTGTTACGCGCAATGGAACGAAAGATACCATAAATAAATTAGCATCTGATGAATTTTCGGCATTAAATTGTAGATGCACTCTCAAAAATTAGTTCCTTTATTAACCAGTCTTGGTAACGTTTGTACATCTGTGCCTTGCTATGAGAGCTTTCAATGTACCGTCTTTTCAAATTCGATGCAAAATTAGTAATTTTTCCTTTGTGCATTTCAATGTCTTCTAGGTTACAATTCTTAAAGAAGTCGTTGCTCACTATGTGCAAAATTACGCCGTCTACATCATTTCGTTGAAAATAAATATCTGCCAGATCTCTGTAACAGTACTTAGCCATTGCACAAATTGTAATAAATAATAATTGTGGAAACATTATTATAAATACTCTTTCTTGCAATTATGTAAAATAAAATTTTTTATCTTTTATTACCACTTTTAGAAGCATAAAAACCCACACCCTAACCCCTTTTGAAAGGTGAAGCATACCTGCTCATACATATCTTAAAGGGCTATGTTGCAATAGTTTTTTTTTACCATTTACAAATTTGTGACGGTGATCTTTTTTTGCTCTGCACTGTAGCAAAAGAATTTCTGGTACAGGCAGAATAAGAAAGAAGAAAAAATAATAACCTTGATCTTGAAATTATTTTCAAGTTCAAGTATGTACATATAAACAACACCTTATATGGTAATAGGTTGATGGCATTTTTTTCTCTTCATTGTGTTGTTTTAAATCATGAACACATTCATATGCAATCATGCTGGTCAAACCACGTATTTTCTTGTATTGATCTCACTTGCTCTCATAGTCATATATGAGTGGGAGTGTTATAAATACTAGATAATATTATGAATGCATATGAATGTTCTCAATGAATTGGTGGTGATTTTGTTTTTTTAATAAACAGGTTTTTATCTAGAGATAATGGATGAAGGAAAAAGATTAGCTTGAATAAAAAGTCATTTTTATAATTAAGGGGAGTCGAAATGTAGTCATTCAAGAATAAGGTTGAGGAAAAACCTCCGAAAGTTTACAGTTTAAGAAAAAATTAAGTTAAGAAAAAATTTAAGCTTGAGAAAGTAAAGTGAAAGTTTTTAGAAAAAAATAAGATGAAAAAAAAGAGAGACCTTTCGTACAGTACAGTTCAGTGGGTAAACCTTAAATATATTAAATATTTTGTATATTTCTATAATATTAATAACTATTTTAAAATTAATTATAAAAGTAAAATTGTACTGAAATTAATATATTTCTAAGAAAATAAAAGTGTTCTAACTAAATAAATTTTTTTCTATATTTAAAATTAAAACGAAAAATTTTCAAAATTTAAAATCAAAACTAAATTAAAATCCCCGAAAATTTTATATATTACTTGAATATTTAAAATTGACCTAAATTTAAAAAATTATAGAAATTTAAGAAAATTCACAAATGGTACCATATTTAAAAAGAAAATTTTTTGGTTAAAGTTAAAATTAAAATATTATTTAATTTAAAATATCATTATTATTCTGTAGTGCTAAAATTCAAATTGAGCTAAAATTAAAATATTAAAAGCAAAATTTTTCTAAATTAAATTGCGCTAAATATAAATTGTGCAAAAAGTAGTGCTAAATTCAAATTGATAAAACTAAAATTTTCCTAAACTTTAAAAATTTTCCTAAATTTAAAAAAAAAAAAATTTTACTAAATTTAAAAACTTTCCCTAAATTTAAAATTTTCCTAAATTTAAATTTTGCTAAACTTAAAAATTTTGTTATAATTAAAAATTTTCCTAAAATTAAAATTGGGCTATAAATAAGAATTTTTCCTAAAATTAAAATATCCCTAAAAATTAAATTTTTGCTAAGATTAAAATTTTGCTAAAAATAAAAATTGGCAAAAAAAAAAAAAAAAAAATTTAAAATGTTTCTAAAGTTAAAATTTTTGCTAGAATTAATTTAAAAATTAAATATACTTAAAATGAAGGTCCAATAAAATTTTTATAAACCCAATGTAGAAACCTAATCAAACCAAATCTTTTGATTGCAGTGGGTTACCTCCAATTGAGATGGAGTCGAGGTAACATGGTAGGGAGGGCAAAAGGGGCAGAACACCTCGTCCCCAATCCCAAGGTAAGTATGGCCATCCATCCATTTAGCGTCCGTGTTTTGACAGTTTTTTTAAATCGCACGTGAAAATCTGTAGTGCGGTTTCCCTGGGCCTGAGCAAGACCCCACCCATCCGGCGAGCTAGGCCCCTACGCCAGCACGTGCGACCAGCAAAGGCTCAGGGAAACGGAAGCGGATCTTCCACCACGCCGCACCATTACAAATTTTTATCTTTTATTACCACTTTTAGAAGCATCAAAAACCCACACCCTAACCCCTTTTAAAAGGTGAAGCATACCTGCTCATATCTTAAAGGGCTATGTCGCAATAGTTTTTTTTTTTACCATTTACCTATTATTTAAATTGTTTCCCATTTTGTCAGATATTTAAACTATATAATTCTAATTCAGACTATTAATGTTTTTGAAAGATGCTATATAAATGTACCTGTAACAATTAAGCGCATTATATCTCAACCCTTTTTTTATAAGTATATAACAACTCCTGACAATTCTACCGACACGCAAAAAAATACACCGCGGTGCACCGGTACGACCAACTTTTGTATTTATAATACTCAGACGGACGGACGGACATCGTTTAATCAACTCCGAAAGTGTTTTTGAGTCGATCCGTATAATAAAAGATGGATAAAGGTCCAATATTTATGGCAGTTACAAACATCACCTCAAACTTAATATATCCTAACCACATAGTGGACAACTTTTGTATTCATAAATTTTGCAGAAAATATCTAACGTTGGGTCAGAAAAATTGTTCTGGTGCACACGGGCGGAAATTGGCGGGTATATATTGGGGTATAGGAGTATAGGGGAGGGTTTGGACTATAGAAAAGTGCAAGATTTTTTCTGACTGCTTTTGACTGGCAGGAGTTATGCTCTATTAAGTAGGAGCTTTTCGGAAAATTTTGACCTTTTTTAAAAAAATTTTTTTAAATTTCGGAATGACTCAGTGATTTTACATTTTTAACATTAATAGTATGGAAGCCACAAAATTATACAAAATTTATTTCACTCCAAAATCTTTTAAATCAAAAAAGTTACAGTAGTTCAAAAATAAAAATTTACAAAGAAATTTTTAATTTTAGCAAAATACTGAGAAAGCCCATTTTCGAAGACCCTGTTCGCTATGATATAGTTGAGATAGAGTCGCAATTTTTTGGCTCCCGAGGTTTACTAGTATTTACTTTCAAATGAATAACATAACTTTATGAAATCTGTCAAGGAAAGTTTAGGTTTTTTATCAAATCCCAATTTGTTTTTTTTTTTTTTTAATTTGCGATCAATAAAATCAGATCCAGATTTATGCCGGTGGCTTCGAGATACCGAAATCGGATGAAAACATTTCTGGTTGTGAGCCATAGCATACTAGAAATCCATTTCATGTTCCCGTAACTAACATTTAAATTTTGCAATTTTGGTATTATTTCCATAACCGATCATTTTTAAATTGAAACCTGATTGGTTTCATATTCGTGAGAGATCAGAAAATTCGAATATTAAATGAGTTTTTCTTGTTTATTTAGTAAGACCGCTTTATTTAAATTTAATAATATATCAACTTTTTTTTTATCAGTTGCAAATTTTTCTATCGCTACAAAACTGTGTTTATTTATGGAAAGCATAGTGTAGGGTATTAAAAGATTCGACGCAAACAAATTAATACCACTTTTTTCTGTTGCTATAGATTTTTCCAACTTAATTTGTTTTTTTTTAAGTTTTTTAAAATTTCGTTATTGTTCATATGCTTGAACAAACACATTTCTTGATTTTTTAGCAACGCGGAAATTTTACTGCAATGATAAGTGTGTGTGAATATTACCGTATTTTATCAAGTGTAGAGTGAATTAAATATGTTTTGTTAGTAAAAAAAAAACATTTTCCAAAAATGTTGATATGGAGATGCGGGGCATCGATCCCCGTACCTCTCACATGCTAAGCGAGCGCTCTACCATCTGAGCTACATCCCCACGTTTAATTCTTGTAGCTAATCTTAGTTATATTCAATTTGCTTTATATTTCATTTATTGGTTTTGGTAAATTAACCATTGCTTGTATATGCAAGCTCTTTTTTGTTAAGCTAAAAGCTTTTGAAAGCTTTTGTTCATGTGACTGTTACTAAAGTTATCATTGTGCTTAGAATGTGAAAACAAAACAAAAATCATGTATACGTTCTCAAAATAGCACTATGGATAATAACACATATCGAATAAAAAGCAAAATTTGGAAAAGCATATAATAAAAGAGGCTGTTTTGATAATTTTGAAGCCTTATTTATATTGTTGGCTGGTACAATAAAATGGTTTTTGTTTCCATATATTGAAGCAATCAATTTATCAAGCTTCAGAAGATTAGTTTTTTTATTAGTATATTAGTTTATGGGCAGGATTTTACTTAAACGAACATAAATAAACAAGTTTTTCATTCCAGCTATAACTAGTGATATCAGACTAAATTTAAAAAAAAAAACAATACGTTTCCCAAAAAAATCCTATTTCCCTAGCCGAAGAAAATTTTCCCTTACATTTTTTCCAAACTATCAATTTATGGATTTTGATAAAAAAAAAAAAATAAAAATAGTAATTGTATGAACAAAAGCAAATTCGATTTAGATTTTATAAAATTTTTACATGACTTACAACATATTTATTCCCTAGACCCCTCACTGCTAAGGGCATAACGAGTTTGTGCTAATGTTTGTAACTATCAAAAATATTTCACCCAGACCTACCTATTATTATACCGATCGGCTGAGGATCACTTTGAGTCGATTTAACAATATCAGTCCATCTGTCTGTCTGTTTCTGTGTCCATGTAAACCTTGTATTCAAATATTCAATAAGACTTTGTCAGCCATAGGACGATCGCAAATGAAATTGAAAAAAATTGTTCAGACCTAACCCCAATTCAAGTAACCCCTAAGAAACACAGTTAAATTTCGTTAGGTCCAGATAATCATATTATGGATTATGTGTGCTTATCACAATGTAGTCCAAAAAATTATAACGTAGCACCATTTTTACTCATAGTCCCGATATTTACTAAAATCTATCAAAAGCCAAAAATATTACTCAGATCTTCCTCAAATTTGATTTGTATCTTCGGTAATAAACGGTTCATTTTTTGAACTGGCTTATTCTTTATTTATTACTTCAGTTTATTTATTTATTTTCTTTTATACCCTGCACACCTCAGTTGCAGAGGGTATATATAGGTTTGTCATTCCGTTTGTGACGCATCGAAAATCTAATTTCCGACCCCATAAAGTATATATATTCTTGATCCTTATCACAGCTCGAGTGGATATAGCGGTGTCCGTCTGTCTACTCATCAGAGAAAAAAACATTCACGTGGGTAAGGTCACAATAGTATCATTTGCCATAATTCCCAGCAGGTATTGAAAATGGGCTAAATCGGTATTGAAAATGGGCTAGATACCTCTAAAAAAAAACATAAAACCCAGTGTGTTTGTTGTAATATTTTAGTGGTTGAACATAATAGTTGTACAACAACATTCCAGGTCAAACTAGTAAGAAAATTATAGTCGGTCTAGACCGACTATACGATACCCTATACCATGCGTTTAGAAACCCTATCTCTTAGGCCCAACTAACTGGACATAGAAAGTAAGCAAAAACCAAATTTGAGTGGGATTTTTATTAATTTTTTTGGCTGCAGATATGAAAAAGTTCATATCGGATGCTATATCTATATGGGGACTAGGTCCAAAAATGGACCGATCCTGATCATGTTTGGTAAAGTCTCTTGTATTTTGCAAAAATATATACAAACAAAATTTGAGAAGAATCAGTGCAATATTTTTGTTTTTTAATAGATTTAAGTGAAAATCGGGAAGCAGCTCTATATGGGGCCACAGCGATAATTTTTGGACTACTCATTAATGGATGTAATGAACGCATATAAACCCAATTTAAGTAAGATCTATATGACTATTTGGATCTTATGACAATTTATGTCTATTTCATAGGGGTAATTTGTATGGGGGCTAGGTCTGAACATGGACCGATTCTCACCAATTTCAACAGCGTCCATCGCATGGCCGATAAAAGCTTATATACCAAATTTCATCAAAATATATTCATATTTGCGACCTGCAGTTTGATTACAAGGTTTACATGGACACACAGACGGACGGACGCACGGACGGACGGACGGACGGACGGACATTGTTAAATCAACTCAGAAAGTGATTCTGATTCGATCGGTATAATTAAAGATGGGTCTAGGTCAAATATTTTTGGTTGTTACAAACAGCAGCACAAAGTCATTATACCCAAACCACATAGTGGTATAGGGTATAAAAAGCCACAAAAGAAATGCCACATATTTTTTGTCGTTATCAAGTTGTAATAAAAAAAATCGCCAATATGAAAGAAAAAATGAATATGGAAAATGGAAAATGAAAAATGAAAAACGGAAAATGGAAAATGAAAAATGGAAAATAGAAAATGAAAAATAGAGAATGGAAAATGAAAAATAGAAAATGCAAAATGGAGAATGGAAAATGAAAATGAAAAATGAAAAATGGAAAATAGAAAATGAACAAGTAAGAAAATTATAGTCGGTCTAGACCGACTATACGATTCCCTATACCATGCGTTTAGAAACCCTATCTCTTAGGCCCAACTAACTGGACATTGAAAATAAGCAAAAACCAAATTTAAGTGGGATTTTTATTAATTTTTTTGGCTGCAGATATGAAAAAGTTCATATCGGATGCTATATCTATAAAGGGACTAGGTCCAAAAATGGACCGATCCTGATCATGTTTGGTAAAGTCTCTTGTATTTTGCAAAAATATATACAAACAAAATTTGAGAAGAATCAGTGCAATATTTTTGTTTTTTAATAGATTTAAGTGAAGATCGGGAAGCAGCTCTATATGGGGTCAAAGGGATCATTTTTGAACTACTCATTAGTGGATGTAATGAACGCATACAAACCCAATTTGAGTAAGATCTATATGACAATTTGGATCTTATGGCAATTTATGTCGATTTCATATGGGTAATTTGTATGGGGGCTAGGTCTGAACATGGACCGATTCTCACCAATTTCAATAGCGTTCATCCCATTGCCGATAAAAGCTTATATACCAAATTTCATCAAAATATATTTATATTTGCGACCTGCAGTTTGATTACAAGCTTTACATGGACACACAGACGGACGGACGGACGGACGGACATTGTTAAATCAACTCAGAAAGTGTTTCTGATTCGATCGGTATAATTAAAGATGGGTCTAGGTCAAATATTTTTGGTTGTTACAAACAGCAGCACAAAGTCATTATACCCAAACCACATAGTGGTATAGGGTATAAAAATGGAAAACGAAAAATGGAAAATGAAAAATGGAAAATGGAAAACAGAGAATGAAAAATGGAGAATGGAGAATGGAAAATGAAAAACGGAAAATTAAAAATTAAAGGTTAAAAGTTAAATATTAAATATTAAAAGTTTTAATTTCTATATTTAGTTTCTTACCTGTTATTATTATGTATTTCGTTGTTGTATAAAATGTATCCTTAAATTAACATATTACTAGCTAATTCAGATAAAAATGTTATAAAATATGCTTATTTTAAATATTAATAATTTTTAGCCAAGAATAATTGGCATTATTTTTTTTTTATTATCGTATAACTTCTAAGGACTCAAAACATTCTAAGAGGGATCAAATTTTGGTATTATAACGCCGACTGTGTTAAATAATTTTTTTCTTTAGTGCTCTATGAAGGACTTAAAGAACTTTAAGGATTTCTACTCTATCTAGTAATCAAATAGTAATTAATTCTTTCTATAGAACATAATTAATTCTTTCTATAGAACATATTTTTTATATAAAGAAATTTTAATAGAAACTGATAAAAAGAAAAAAAAAACAATTAAATTTAAATTTAATTGATATTCGGAATCAATGTTTCACTATCGGCAATAGTTTTAAAATGGTAGCCGTACTCAACATTGGGTGTAATATTGAGTTTAAGACGCAGGTGGAGGGTATCAAAAATTCGGCACAGCCGAATTTAACACTTGCTTTTTTCAGATATAAAGTATTTGACCACTCTTGTGTATGAGATTTAATTAAACTAAAATTTATGGAATATTGGTACTCTAACTTAAATCTAAATATAAGTCATAAGTGCGTCGGTGACCAAAAATTCAAGTGCTTTAAAATCGGTATCAGTTTTTTTATGGGTGAGTTCTGTTGCTTATATACTAGAACAGAGGTTTGCAATGAGTACTGAAAAAGTGATTAGAGTTGAATCATGATTCATAATTTCTTGAACTTTTACGTATTTAGTATACTTATTGAAAAGTTGTTCAGTTTAAAAAAATAAATTGAAAATGATAATTAAATATACGTCTGTCTTCGTTTGGGCTCTGAAGCAGCTTTAACGCGAATATGAATTGTGCAAATTGCCACTCTAATGAAAAACGTGTCAAAATACAACTGATATAATAATATCGCCTCATTCCAATTAGGTAAAAAAAAATAATTTTCAACTTAAATAAACTGAAAAAAAGTATTATTCATTTATCACAACTTCTGTTTCCGCCCGGGTTCGAACCGGGGACCTTGTGCGTGTGAAGCACACGTGATAACCACTACACTACGGAAACCTGTTAAAATATTTCTGTTAAAAAGAAACAAGAACATGTGACAAAAAAATACTTCTTAAATTAAAGGCCAGAGATTAACATCATTGCTTTTCAATGAGGTGCCTATATGCGTAAAAAATGGGTTCAGAAAATACACAAATGAAACACACAATGTTCTGTTCAAAAGCAGCCAACACATATCTTTATTTTCATATCAATTATGTGTGTTTCTAAATTTTCTACGGTGCCCAACGCAATCATGACTGTGTTCATTTTAATATTTCGCTATTTACACGAACATTTTTCTATCACGTACTTTTTGTTTAGATGACACATAAACCACACATATTCGAGTCTTGCTTTATTTGAAGTTCGTGTTCTGGTACGTGTACTGAAAAAAAACAGAAGATGTACAATAAACAGGTTCGGGTCCAGTTATATTTTAAGTCGTGTTCTGGCTCGTGTACTAAGAAAAAATAGAACATGTACAATAAACAGGTTCGAGTTCAGTTATATTTCAAGTCGTGTTCTGGCTCGTGTACTAAGAAAAAAATAGAACATGTACAATAAACATGTTCGAGTTCAGTTATATTTTAAATTCGTGTTCTGGCTCGTGTACTGCGAAAAATTGAAACATCAATTCGCGATCTGATACACCCCGATAAAAACGACGACAATTGTTTCAACCAAATTTATTAAAATTGTTTACAATTGTCAAATATTTTAAAATTTTATTGGCCATTTTTTTGTGATTTACGTTGAAATTATTTACAATTGTTTTTATTGACTGGTTTTTATTTTAATGAAAGATGGTAATAAAATACTTAAGACACAAAAACTGCACACTGCACTTAAATCTTTCTTGCAAGTTTCAATCAGACATGTACATTTTTTCGTTTCGCTATTAAAAGTTGCGTATTTTTTTATAGCAAAACTTTTTAATTTTCACAAAATATTTGCAATTTACACAATAACACAGTACACTTATAGATCACGACCTAATGAAAACTGAACCACTTTTAATGAATAAATGACGCACACCCTCGCTATTTATTGCAAAATCAATTGCGTGAAATTGTAACACTTGCAAGCAATTGTAACGTAAGTCATAAAAAAGGGACAATAAAATATGAAAATATTTTTTTGGGTTTTTTTTTTATTGACACTCATTGTGTTTTTACGCAAAAAATCCCAAAAAAATCATTGAGAAAAGGATTGTGCATTGACACTAATTGGTTCGCAAATCAAGGGTGGGTGATTGTGTTTTTTATGATGCAAAATTTGTTTGTGTCTAAAGTTATTTGTTACAAAAAAAAAAAAAAAAATGTTTCCAAAAGATCCTAACAACCAACAAGTGTGTCTCTTATGCCACAAAATTAGGTTTTTCGACTATGACACTAATTGGTTGCGAAAATAGGGGTGGGTAATGCAAAAAACCTAACAACCTACAAGTGTAACTTTTATGATGCTAAATAGTTTTTGTGTCTTAAGTATTTATTACCATATTTTATTAAAATAAACACCAGTCAATAAAAACAATTGTAAATAATTTCAACTTAAATCACAAAAAAATGGCCAATAAAATTTTAAAATATTTGACAATTGTAAACAATTTGCAACGTAAGTCATAAAAAAGGGTCAATAAAATTTTAATAAATTTGGTTGAAACAATTGTCGTCGTTTTTGTCGGGGTGTATCAGATCGCGAATTGATGTTTCAATTTTTCGCAGTACACGAGCCAGAACACGAATTTAAAATATAACTGAACTCGAACCTGTTCATTGTACATGTCCTTTTTTTCTAAGTACACGAGCCAGAACATGACTTAAAATATAACTGAACTCGAACCTGTTTATTGTACTGTTCTATTTTTTCTTAGTACACGAGCCAGAACACGATTTAAAATATAACTGAACTCGAACCTGTTTATTGTACATGTTCTGTTTTTTCTTAGTACACGAGCCAGAACACGACTTAAAATATAACTGAACTCGAACCTGTTTATTGTACGTGTTCTGTTTTTTTTTTTTCAGTACACGTACCAGAACACGAACTTCAAATAAAGCAACACTCGAATCCGTGTGGTTTATGTGTGATCGAAACAAAAAGTACGTGATAGAAAAATGTTCGTGTAAATAACGAAATATTAAAACGAACACAAGTCATGATTGTGTTTGGCACCGAAGAAAATTTAAAAACAAACATAATTGATATGAAAATAAAAATATGTGTGTGTTGGTCTAGGTTATGTTTGTTTACATACATATATGTACGATTTTTATATTCAGTGTGTGTTTTTTTCTGAACTCTGGTTATAACATTGTCAAATTTATTATTCAAAACACAATTTCAAAAAGGATTTAGTTATCTTACTTAGAGACATTAGAAGACGTGTTCTCCTCTTAAATAAACAAATTTAAAAACAAGGAAGAAAATTATAGTCGGTCTAGACCCTATACCATGGTTCGGTCCAACTAATTGGATATAGAAAATAAGCATAAACCAAATTTGAGTGGCATTGGTAGTTACTTATACACTGCTACATATTCCTATAAACGCACATCGTGTTTTTAAAACAACACCAAAAAACGAGGCTAAAGTATTTTGAAGGGGCTAAAAAACTAATTTACTAAATTTTTATTGGTTAAACTTAAAATATTATTCACTAAAAACTTGAGTTAGACATTAAATTTTTTTCAATTTTAATTTTAGTGGCGCAGTAATGCAAATTGGCCTTATTAATAATTAGTTGATGATCCTCTGTTTTCGATAACTTCAAAAATGGGGTCCGGCATAGATTCCACTAATTTTTTCCACTAATTTTGGCACCCTCAGATCGCTCTGAAACTTGGACATGTTATAGAGAGGAAGTAAAATTAAGGGATATTTGGGGTTGATTAAAATAGTGCTGAGGGTGCCCTTCAGGATACCTTGTACGACAGAAATTTTGGAATCTATACGTAAACTTTCGTATTGCAAAAAAATATTGATATCGTTTAATAATGTTGATATTTTTTTTCCAAGAGTGGGGGGCAAACTTTAAAATTCGTTTTTTTTTCGATTTACCGGTACAAATTATATTTTAGAAATTCATCGTTTTGGAACATTGTAGAACAATCCTAGAACAATTCAGAACAGTCTTCAAAAAAATTTATTTCCAAAAATGGGGAAGAAATTGTGGAATTTGTACGTTAACTTTCATGTTGCGTAAAAATATTGATGTCGTTTAATAACGTTAATTTCGCGGAAAACTGTTTTTCGTTCTCATTTGCGTACGTTACGGTTTGCGACGTATCTAATTTGAAACAATGTTTACAACAACCTAGAACAACCGCCAAATTTTTTTTTCCAAAAGTGGGGGGCAAAGCTTAAAATTCGTTTTTTCGATTTACCGGTACAAATTACATATTAGAAACTCATCGTTTTGGAACATTGTAGAACAATCCAAGAACAATTCAGAACAATCTTCAAAAAATTGTACATATTTTCAAAAATGGGAGGCTAAGTTCGCACACTTAAAAACACATTTGTGATAATTCTGTATTTTATTTGAACAGTTTTGAAGTGATGTTGTATATTATTGGATATGCATACCTTTCAAACGATGTCCAGTGTGTATATGGTTTCTTTCGTGCCTTTTTTATCCCATAAATATGAGATAGGGCTGTTAAAAATATAGGGATCATTCTCATGTTTCATAACATATTCAAGTTTCAATGCGATTTGTGAGTGCCGCCATGAGAACTTGTTCGTTATACATATATGTATAAGCTTAACAATGAGAAAATTCGTTGGAACAAAATACTAACAAATATTTTTATTAAATTAATAATAAAATTAAAAATTTTGTTTCTTTACATTAGATGCATTTATAAATCTGTAAGCAATAAAAATCACCAAAGAAATATGGCAGAAATATGTATGTGTGTAGAAGAAAATCGGCAACAATATACATTTTTTCCAATAATTTGTTTTTAGGTATATATTTACTTTAGATCGTGTGATAATAACCTTTGACCTTTGGAAACAATACTATTTAAAGTTTACCGTAATATCTTTGAAGGAATTTAGTTTTCAAAATAAGTGCAGTGGTGTTAACCCACCTTTGCGAGTTTTAAATTATTTATTCACTTCTCTTGAATTCATAAAAGTCAATTACCCAAATTTTCAGTTTAGTAAGGTGCAAACAACTGGAAGAAAATCTTTCTGTAAATTTCCCAAATATTTGAATATATTTAATAGAACTTCATAATTCAGAATAAATTTACGAGTTAATTTGAATAAGAAAATATATCGCACATATTTAAAATTTTCGATTCATTACACACAGTCAGCATGAACAAAAACAATTAGATGGGAAATAAATCGCAAATAATTTATGAAAAAAAAAATATATAAAATGATAAACACATTTGTAGTGACAACTAAATGCAAAATAAACTGGTCTGTCAGGTGTTAAAGGTGGCGGCATATTTAATTTGCTTAAAAAGTTAGATAAAGACAAACTACTTTTGTCTGGCGCCTTATGTGTGAATAAGTCTCGATTATAGGATTAAAATTATAAAAATATAATAGGAAAATCACAACAACTTATGATTAATAATGAAAACACGAACATTAAAGATTATTTTTAATAAATTTATTTTTTCAATAATTCAAATTTCAAACCAGTTTTAGTTAACTCATCAATAAGAGACGTTTGTGAAAAAGCCATACCAGGTGGTAAAACACCGCCACTAAAACAAGAGAAAAGAAATTAAAATTTGGCTTTCAATTTAAAACAATTTTAACAAAAATACCTTCCGGGCATTTTTCTCTGTTCTTGTAATATAACTTTAGCACAACACAAAAGAGCATTAGCGGTAACGCCATAAGCGGGATCACTGCCAGATACTTTTACCACAACCTCCTTATTGGTGGGCAATGATTCGGGACAGTCACGTGACCAACCTTTCGCTTTGAAAGTCATCGAGAATTCAGCAGCCTGTCTATTTGCTGCAACCGGTCCTTGCGGTGAGACCAAACCATTCGTAAAGATTTTCGGATGTTTGAGTAATAATTTACGTGAAAATCTAAATTGTGCCATTAGTGCTATAACTAAAAGATAAACTGGCATTAATATGCACATCATCAAAGATCTGAAAGGAAAATAAGTTCAATTACTAAATGATCAATTTGTTAAGATGAGTTTCTAAAGAAACTTATCTAGGAATATATAGGTTATATTGAAACTTTAAATACTCTGCTTATTATTCGGTCATCCTTAATTTTGAGCATAGTGCGGTATAGGGAATTCCAACTTCTTAGGTTTTACTGAAGAAAACTTCCCTTAGAATCTGAACTAGTTAGTACTAATTTATGACATAAAATTTTTTCCTCAGTCCAAATTCTTGAAACAAAGTAGCATTTTTAATTCTCAGACGAGTACTCAAAAATTCCCTAGGTTTATAAAAACTTTATCTAAAGGGTTCTGAGGACATTTTTCAATGAAAATCTATTAGAAACTTACCATTCCTTTAACGTAAAAAACAAGAATCGCAGGAGTATGTTTTGTATTTAAATAAATTTTAAATGCTGCATTTATTCCCGTAGAAAACTGCTTTAATAAGCTGAAGTCATTATTAATAATATCGTTTTGAGTACATAATAAACAAAGAAACTCTCTTTTCGAGAATTAATTGGTAGATCAACTTACAAAATGTTAATTTTATTATCTGCCATTGGAAAGTTCTTTCTACACAAAATCCATTACACCCGAAATGGGAAAAGGAAAGATGAAAGTTTAAACTGATAAAAGTATGAAGTTGTGAAAAAGTGATTCTTGAAAAAAATTATTCGGAAGAAGCGATTTATCATCTTCATGGCATAACAGCAATTTCCGTCCTATGACAAGACCATGTAAAATTCCTTATTGTTAATCCAAATTTCAATCACATCCGGATCCCAAGAATAGCATATATTTCACATCTTTGGATGCTGTTTTTCCATGGGTTTGAGAGATATTCCTTGCTAAGTTCCACAAAAAGTCTTGTAAATTGAATATGAGGAATTATTTTCCTTCGTCAATTGCAAGGAAACTGCTTCTGAGAATCGTCAGTTGTTGTCGGAAGTCTACGGTGAATATACTACATGTAAAGAATTGAGGAATTTACTGAGTGAAGACCGGTGTCAAACAAAAAAAAACTCTAAATATTTTGGCCTGAGATAACCAGCAATATCCAAGCGCCTAGTATCATTAGGAATCATCGTAAGCAGAAATTATTGGACGTCAAAAGCCGAAATCCTCCATGTCGGAAATCCTGCTCTGCGGTTCTAAAAGAAGTCGTTTTTCCATCGTGTTGTTTCTTGTATTGTTAGTGGATACAATACAATAACTCGAAGCGCATGAAATCGTATGTGGAGGCAACCAGAAATTCAACGCTAAGAGTAAGTCTCTGCAATTGGTGCGATCAGATGTGGTGTATTAAGAGTTGTTAACTATTTTGTTTGTGAGATGGTCCTTGGGACCTTTTTGATGTACAAACTCTCACAATTCCTTAATGTTATATGGATTGCATACGCAAACCGTACATGTTTTCCAAGAAAAAAGTTTGCTGAATCGATTGACGTTTTGAAGCGATACGAGCAATAGTTTATATTTTATTGAGGTTTAATGACGTACGTGGATTAGTGAAAAGGTCCCTACGGATCTTGTACTGTTATTAGAAGAAATCCTTAATGAGTCTTGTTGAATTGTGTTTTTTTGTTAGATGTATTGCTTTTTTCAATTGAATGCCTTCTAAGAAACTGTGGGGCCCAACCCATTCCCCAGTATAAAAAGCCGCATAATCACATGATCGATTTATGCTCATAAAAAAATTCAATCGCTTTGATAACTAAAATACGAGACAGGAGCAACTAATCAACAGTAAAACTGCTGCTATTGACGATGTTTGCAAATGTTGTATGGCTATTTGGCGGCAGCTTACACCCCGCACGATTTACTGGATAATATCGGATGCTAAGTTCTAACCCAGCCGGCATATAGTCCATACCTTCCCCCTACTTTTTGTTTTAAACGATGCAGTTGAATATACTTAACTCCAAAAATTGGCGGTATGAACTAAGTCCCCAATGAACTAAGTCCCCAAAACGAAAATGAACTAAGTCCCAAAAATTAGGGGGTTTATTTCATTATGAACTAAAGCCCCAATTCCAAAAGTGAAATAAACCCCCAATGCAACGAACTAAATCCCCAAAATAAAAATGAAGTAACTCCCCACTTTTGGGGAGTTAGTTCATAATGAAATAATTCCCCATTTTTAAAACGAAATAAGTCCCCATTTTTTCAGAACCGACTATACTAGCATTTTTCATTATTATTTTTTCATTATTATTTCGGTCTAGGTTTTTTTGCGAAATTAACCCATAATATATTATACTATTATTCTACTACAATTTATCCGTCCTATTATGAAAAATTTCGCCTGCGGTGCTTCTTACATAAAACTTTTTTTTCCCATCCTTCATAATACTTTTTTTTCTCATCCTATTTGTAGGCTTCCTCCTCATTTTCATGCTTGTGTTCCACAAACTTTTTAGCTGGAACACAATTCCCATCAGGATGTAAATTTATTCTTGCTTTGCAAGATTTTTGTCTGCACTCATATTTTGCCAATTTTTATGTATCGACTTTTTGATATATATAATTTTTTCATCAAAAACGTACAAAAGCTCGCTATTTCTTCTTTTTCCAGCGATAATTTCAAAATTCATTTTATTTTTGTTGATGAAATGACTTTGTTTACTATTAAAGAATGGAATGCGTATAGCAATCCTAACGGTTTTTTATAGAGCAAACTTAAATAATCTTAATTTTAGTGAAAATGAACTAACTCCCCAAAAATTATTATGGGGAGTTAGTTCATTTCTCTAATTTTGAAAATGAACGAAGACCCCAAAAAAGTTAACTAAGTCCCCAAAAATCGTTGTTGTTTTTTCCTGCATAAAATTTCGGGGACTTAGTTCATTTCCGTTTTGGGGAGTTAGTTGATTGGGGCTTAGTTCATATCGCCCCAAAAATTAGCTTGATTATTTCCTAGCCTTAAGAGATGAGTTTTTTGCTTAAATTGCCTAAAATATTACGAAATATCACAGCTTCCGATGGACAATACTTTGAATAATGTATTTACTCATTTTTTTTTTTTATTGAAAATAGCTTTTTTTACAAGAAAAATCCATTCCTTCAACTTATGGAGCCAATATTTAACAGAAAAAAGCCTGGGTCAGATAATTTTTTCTATATGTATATATTGAACCAGACCCAAAAAACCATTGGAAATATATCCTGTAGAACAAACTTCCCTTTCTGATGACTTTTTCAACAAATTTCTCTAACCAACAACAAATTACTTTTTCCATTGTTAAAACTTTTTCTCTCAAGTCTTTAATGAAAAAGTGAAGCAAAAATGGTTTTTTTATAAATAAATTCGTAAAGACTAGTAAATAATTAATTCACTCAGCAATTTGTTAGTGAACTACAAAAAAAGAATAAATTCCAACTTCCAAATTTTTTTCAAATTTAAAATAGGAAAGGAATAATAAAATAAATTGGTTTATAAAGAAATTGGGATACAAAAGTTAATTATTCCCAAATGTCTTTGGAAAAGTCTCCACATTTCGAATAGCAGATTTTGCAGATTTTCTTACATTTATCTATAATCCTTTATTTAAATTGACTAACAAATTTCTCATATGAAGTCTTGAGATGGGTTACTTTAGCAAAAAAAGAACATCTGCATTATTTAATTTATTTATATTTAAAGAAGAATTCACCAGACATCTTAACATTTCGAAAAGAATATTTTCTAACCTTAATTTATTAACCTTTATTAAGTGACTATCCAATTACTAATTTATATTCTTGGTATTGGTTATTACAAACAAAAAGATATTCATCACTTATCTTAAACGATAACTTACTTGAATCCAGCATATTTTTCAAATTGTATGGGTCTCTTCTTTTCGTGTATGTAACGTAAACGTTGAGATCTTTTAACAACAGCACGATCTGTTTCTGGGAAGGGGATGTAATAATTATCCAAACCTTCAGTTTTATGGGGTATAGGACTGAAATTGTATATAAAAAACATAAAACAATTTATTAGCAAATAACGAATTCTTAAACCTTACTTTATCCATAGTCTGGGCCTCAATTTAGGCATTGTCTCTCGATTTAGTTTATTCTGATAACGCAACATTTCTCCAGCATATTGCAATGCATAGACAGCACTATACCAGGTACCAGTATTAAGTATGGCCTTGGAAGATTTATCTTTATAGTTAAGGTTCCAATCCATAAACAGTTCAATGGAATTTATAGTGCCTAAAATGAATTTTTACAAAAGTTATGTTAAATTTGGCTGTAATATTTAAGTGTATTTTATTAGTATTTCAAATGATGCTAAACATTTCCCCCATTAAATTTTGAATCCCAGATGCTACTTTGTAAATTTGCAAAACCAAAAAGCAAAATTACGTTGTAGGCGAGTTTTCCACAGACAAATTCTTATTTAATATAGAGCCATTTCATATTTAAAATGCATTTTATAATTCTCAATTTTAAAACAAAAACAAAAAGTAAACAAAATTTCAGCTCCACAAATTGAGTGCTCTCTTGCTACTTACTGGAGAATAATAAAGGTTCTTTTAATAAAACATAGTAAATTTAAAACAACAAGCGTCTTAAACATAATTAACAGCAGTTCTTCTGTGACATATCCGTTGGAACTATTTCGGGAGTAATCTTGGACGGATAGAGACTACCGAATCTGAAAGAAAAATAATTAACTTACGCGTTCTAAAAAATCAATAAGACATATGGACATTTTTACTTTTTAATTTTTAATCTTTAATTTATAATTTACAATTTTTAATTTTAAACTTTTAACTTTTAATTTTTAATTTTTAATTTTTAATTTTTAATTTTTAATTTTTAATTTTTAATTTTTAATTTTTAATTTTTAATTTTTAATTTTTAATTTTTAATTTTTAATTTTTAATTTTTAATTTTTAATTTTTAATTTTTAATTTTTAATTTTAATTTTTAATTTTTAATTTTTAATTTTTAATTTTTTTTTTAATTTTTAATTTTTAATTTTTTATTTTTAATTTTTAATTTTTAATTTTTAATTTTTAATTTTTAATTTTTAATTTTTAATTTTTAATTTTTAATTTTTAATTTTTAATTTTTAATTTTTAATTTTTAATTTTTAATTTTTAATTTTTAATTTTTAATTTTTAATTTTTAATTTTTAATTTTTAATTTTTAATTTTTAATTTTTAATTTTTAATTTTTAATTTTTAATTTTTAATTTTTAATTTTTAATTTTTAATTTTTAATTTTTAATTTTTAATTTTTAATTTTTAATTTTTAATTTTTAATTTTTAATTTTTAATTTTTAATTTTAAATTTTTAATTTTTAATTTTTAATTTTTAATTTTTAATTTTTAATTATTAATTTTTAATTTTTAATTTTTAATTTTTAATTTTTAACTTTTAATTTTTAATTTTTAATTTTTAATTTTTAATTTTTAATTTTTAATTTTTAATTTTTAATTTTTAATTTTTAATTTTTAATTTTAAATTTTTATTTTTAATTTTTAATTTTTTAATTTTTAATTTTAAATTTTAATTTTTAATATTAAATTTTAATTTTTAATATTTAATTTTTAAATAATACTTTTTAAATACAACATGTAAAACATATCTTAAGAAAACAAAAATCTCACTAAAAAATTTTTTTGTCCTTAAGTTTCATTAATATCTCGTGACCCTTTTGACCGATTTTGATGATTTTAAATAGTAACTCATGTGGTATTTTAATAAACGATTTTATGCAAACATGAAGAGCCAGTCAGTCTGAACAGACGGACAGAAGGTTATCGCTAAGTCAGCTTCCCTCGCTATAAGTATCAAAAAATAAATGGAATTTATTTCCATACGTTCCAAACGGAATGACAAAACTATATATACGCTCTGTACAGTGGTGTGGATAGTTTAAAAATAAGTATTAAATTACAAAAATTTCAGTGTTCTAAGAGATTTTTAAGATTTTTTGTTATTGTACAAGATTACGAAAATCGTTTTAGTTTTGTAATGTATAATATTAAACTGTATATTTGAAAGAATAAAATGTTTTAAAAAAATATTAAATTGTAGTATAAAAATTCATTTGTAAATGTTGTAGTTACTATAAACAATATAAATAATATAATATAAAGAATAACATTAATTTTACTAATTCAAACGAGGGTGGCCCCTCTGGCTGTGCCGAATTTTTTTCCACTCCACCCGTGTTCTTAACATAATATTATAACCAAGGTTGTTAACATTAAGAGTCAAAAAATGCTAGAATTCACATTATCAGTACTAGACTTTTTACAATGATGTTTAAAATTAATAAGATAACTACAAAAATTTTAATTAAAAGCAATTATTAACTGGAATTAGTATTAGTAGAAATGTAAACACATTCAATTAATTTTTTGTTTGTTTATTAGCGATGCATACACAATTTGTTTTTGGTTGTTGTTGTTCACACATACGAAGAAACAACAAAATCAACGAACAATAAAAAATGTGTTCGCATTGCTTATACATATCGATATCTGTTATGTATGTATTAATATTTTTCACTATTTTTAGTGTTTTATATGAAAAAATATCTATACGTTTTCATAAATCATTCTTCGGCTGATGGGCCTATAGCCTCCAAATGCAACACCAAACTGCTACAGATTATGACGAACATTGTAAGCCCAAGTAGTACAACCAACTCGACCTATTGCGGACAGGAGAATGTTTTCAACAGACGGATAGACGGACATCGCTAGATTAACTTCTCCTTTTATAAGGATCAAGAATATATATAGTTCATGGGGTCTCCCGAGTTTGTGTCGATGAGTTGCACAGTGGTGTGAATGGTATAAAAACTGGTTCGTTAGCTTTGTCTCGTCTATTTTATGTAAAATCTACTAGCTGCTCATTCGAGATTCGAAATTTTGCTGAAGAATTTCGTAAACAATTTGAACTTTTACACTCCTAAAAGCTTACCTGGGAAGTTTCTTTCGGCAAATAAAACACCCATTTCAGCTGGTATACTTTCAAAGGCACAAGTGGATATTACATAGGTACCTCTTTCTTGAGCCAAATCATTATATTTCAATTGCATATTATCAATATACTGAGGTTCACCGCTGATGTCCACATGATGGGTGCCATTGGCTACGCATGATCTAACCACAACTTCGCCATATAAACGATACGGACCGCAACAGTTTAAAACAATCTGAAATGGGAATGTGAATAAAATGGTTATTTTCCATTTTTTACTTCTTTTTCACATACTACAAACCCAATATATTATTTTATGAAACTATAAAATTTATAATTTATTTTCAATCAATTTGTCTCCGCTTTGTAAAATATTTTTTTTTTTTTTTTTGTTAGCAAGAAAATTCTAGACATTTAATTATCTAAATTAAACAAACTTGCTTCCTAAATGCTCAGAAAATTGTTGGCTGGGCTATGTTTCATTCTCTCTCTCTCTCTTTCTCTCTCTTTTTTTTTTTTTTGTTTAATATAATGACGAAACATCCTATTTTTACTAAATTATATATCAATTAAAATTAATCTTACCTTGCATTTCTTAGCCATATTATTGATGGAATCTTCATCGTTGACATCAGCCAAAATGATGGGAATATAAGATAGATCTTTTTGAACAATTTTGCCCACTTCTTTGAGTACATCTTTTAGTTTTTCCTTTAAAAAAATTTTAATAAATTAATGCAATTCCTTTCAAATAATAAGAGCATATTTTTAACTTGCCTCATTTCTTCCCGCTATACCCCAGTTGAAATCTTTTAATATATCCAAAGCATTTTCCACCACTATCTGACCCGAAAATCCGGTGGCTCCAAAAATGATTGCATCCAACTTTTCACTCATGTTACCTGTTCGACAATAAAACTTATACTAAATTCAATTTTTTCGTTGTTTAATAATCATATGTCAGGGTTATCAATTGTTGCGCTCTGCTGCAAACACAACTACACTGGCAGAAATAAAAGAAACAATTCTTATCAGTTCTAAACATTGGAACACTGTACTCTATGTAAGTTCAAAATATTTTGGCTTTCAACCGCATTAAATTTAATCTTAATAATAGTTTTGGTTGCTTTCAAAAGAAATAATAATAATAATAATAATAATAGCAACAAATATAATTCTTTTGCATGCCCTACATTTGTTTTATTTTTTATATATCGCACCTCCGGTGCAATATCGACACGGAATTGTGGTTCCTCAACATTTTGGAAAATTACAATTACGTCGATATTGAACTGGAGATGCGATATAGGTATTTATTTAAATTATGTATTTAATGAAACTAATGAAAAGTTTTTAATTTTTACAATTTTCATAAATATTACAAATAGTTTTATGACAGTGCATCTAGACTGGCTATCATATCCCTTAGATTTCTGCTGTAATCTATTTACAAAACTTCCTCGTTTACACTGGTAGTTTTAATAGTTTTGAAGATTTTTATTGGTAATAACTGGATGATTTCCAATAAAAATTAAATTAAAAAATCGTGGCTTTTTAACACTAATTTTATATCTTTCATATTTTATAATATTATAATTTTTAAATTAAAATTACGCTTCTTGGCAATATTCCAATACTATAGTGAATAAGTAGATTTGCTACAAAACTAGTTGCTTTGTAATTGTCGTTTTGTATAAAAAATTTACAAAAACTTAGCGTCGTAATCTAGTTTGAACTAGATTAAATGCTAGTGAAATATTTTTTTATATTATTTTTTCATAAATTGCTTAAGAATTTCATAATCATTGATTAATTTCGTTAACATCATTAATAAATTCGATATATATTGGCTTTAAAAGAAATTTTACTAAAATGTTTGATTTAAATTTAATTGTGACTTTTGGAAGCTCCGAATTTCTGTATCTAACAGGTGTGTGTCGATTGTTTGATTATGTTGTTATTAATTAAGATTGAATCTGAGAATTTTCTTTGTAAGTTACCAAATGCAAAAAAAAATTATTTTGTATAACTCCACAGCATTTATTTCTTGACTTTGGTAGCAAACTTGGTTACGAAATAATTTTAAAAAGTTTGAGCATAAATATCAAGCTTTATAGAAACACTGCAATAAATTAGGTGCTTTCCGGTTTATAAAATCTCAAATTACCTCCAGAGTACCGGACCTGGTGAATAAGAAATTGGCAAAACAGATCAGAAATTATATAATTAAAAGCAATGACATCTTCAAGAGAGATTTGAGAAAAAAATATATAATGTATCTCGGACCTACGTTCATAAAATGAGTGGGATTTTTATTAATTTTTTTGGCTGCAGATATGAAAAAGTTCATATCGGATGCTATATCTATATGGGGACTAGGTCCAAAAATGGACCGATCCTGACCATGGTTGGTAACGTCTCTTGTATTTTGCAAAAACCTATACAAACAAAATTTGAGAAGAATCAGTGTAATATTTTTGTTTTTTAATAGATTTAAGTGAATATCGGGAAGCAGCTCTGTATGGGGCCAAAGGGATCATTTTTGGACTACTCATTAATGGATGTAATGAACGCATACAAACCCAATTTGAGTAAGATCTATATGACAATTTGGATCTTATGGCAATTTATGTCGATTTCATAGGGGTAATTTGTATGGGGGCTAGGTCTGAACATGGACCGAATTTCACCAATTTCAATAGCGTTCATCCCATGGCCGACAAAAGCTTATATACCAAATTTCATGAAAATATATTCATATTTGCGACCTGCACTTTGATTACAAGCTTTACATGGACACACAGACGGACGGACGGACGGACGGACATTGTTAAATCAACTCAAAAAGTGATTCTGATTCGATCGGTATAATTAAAGATGGGTCTGGGTCAAATATTTTTGGTTGTTACAAACAGCAGCACAAAGTCATTATACCCAAACCACATAGTGGTATAGGGTATAAATATTGCACAGATTTTTCTCAAATTTTGTTTGTATATGTTTTTGCAAAAAATAAGTGACCTTACTAAATATAGTCTGGATCGGTCCAGTTTTCGACCTATTCTCCACATAAATATAGCATCCGATATTAACTTTTTTATAACTGAATGCAAACAAATTAATAACAATGCCACTCAAATTCGGTTTATGCTGATTTTCTATATTTAATTAGTTGGACCTAAAAGGTAAGGTCTCTAAATACAAGGTATAGGGTATCGTATGGTCTGTCTAGACCGACTATAACATTCTTTCTTGTTTATAAAGACAGTGATAGTTTTTACATTGAGAGAAATAACTTCTAGCTGAAAGATTGCATTATTTATCTGTTGTTAGAGTATGCTTTCCATTGCTGGGTCATGCGTAAACGAGAAAGGAAATCGGTTAAAACCTACTACAATTAAAAAAACAGATATTCGTTTATGACAAATATAAGTTGGTTGAGCCATTAAAAGCTTCAGAAAAAGCGCAAAATTATATTCATTTTGCTGTATTAGCAGTACTTATAATTTCAATGCTTTAATTGGAATACATTTTTTCTTGTTTCCTAACGAAATATATTAATGTAAAAAATTTAAAATTTAAAAATTGTTGAAAATGGTTAATTTGGAAAGTAATATTAAATGAACTCTGCCGCCTATTTCGGCGGTGGCTCCAGCTTTGACGAAAGTGTAGACGGATGTGTCAAGCCACCTTTAAGACGCACGGTTCATGGAGTATAACCATACATACATACTCATGAAACAAATGTTACAAACATAGCAACCACAACAACATTTATTACGCTATCGTACACAAGAAACAAAATTTAGAATATCAAGAACATAGAAAAAAAAATTTTTTTCAAGAATTTTTTTTTTTAAGTTTCATTGAAATCTTGGCATTTATGGAACCGATTTTGATGATTTTAGATGGCAGTCCGCTCAGGACATCAGTGAATAATTCTCACTAAAAATGAGCAACCCCGCCGACCTATTGAGGGCGTGAACGCGATTTCCACAGTCGGACAGACGGACTTCGCTATATCAACTCCGCTGGTTATAAGCATCAAGAGTATAATATATATACGTACATATTTTATGGGGTCAACATTTTTTCTAATTATTGCAAATGGAAGGACATACTTTTATATACCCTTTGCATACTGTGTGGAGGGTACAGAAATCAAGATAGTGGAAAGTGAATAATATGAAATATTATAATCTAACTCATAAAAACAAAGTTTTTATTAAAACTCTTTCCTTATGCATATGAGTTTTGAATATCTCCATGACTGTGCGTGACTGTGTGTGACTATCTTAAAATTAATCTTTGGCAACAACAGGTCTATGACCAAAGTTTCAGATCCAATGGATGAGGGGAAGTGGGGTTTTAATCTCTCCGTGACTGTGCGTGACTATGTCAAGTTAATCTTTTTTCATAGCAAGTCTATCGACCAAGTTTCAGATCGGTCGGATGAGGGCAAATACCATTTAGATCACTCCGTTACTGTGCGTGACCATGCGTGACTATGTGAAAGTTAATCTTTTTTTTCACAACAAGTGTATGGATCAAGTTTCAGATCGATCGGATGAGGGGAAATGACATTTAGATCACTCCGTGACTGTGCGTGACCATGCGTGACTAAGTCAAAGTTAATCTTTTCTCACAGCAAGTGTATGGACCAAGTTTGATATCGATCGGATGAGGGGAAATGACATTTAGATCAATCCGTGTCTGTGCGTGACCACGCGTGACTGTGCGTGACTACCCCAAAATTAATCTTTAGTCTCGACAAAACTATGGGCCAATTTTCAAATCAATTGGATAAGGGGGAATGGGGTCCACCAATGGCAGGCAGACAGACAGACAGACAGAGAGTATGAGTTGAAAGAAAGAGTTTAAAAAGAACAATTGTTTTCTCGTTTCAAACAGAGTAACCATTGAATTAAGTATAAATAACAAAATTGGGTATTTCGTAGCTGAGGCTTACATCTACCTGGACTCTCGATAGCCAAAAATCATAGTAGGTGATTTTTCATTGACTTCCCTGAATGAGGATGATAATGTTGGCCTTCCAGCTATTTTCGTTATCTAGCTCGACATCGTGGCGTTTGTGACTATTCTCTGAGTCTTAATTGACGGCATGCAGTGCCCAAGCTGCTCGAACTCGCAAATTCATTGAATTAAAAATTATTTTTTTTTTTTTGGGATTCGGTGAGTGTTACAATTTCCATATATACGTACCTAAGACAACAATGTGCTTTATTACACGAATTTTTCACCAGATTGGGCGAATAATTATTCAAGTAGCAAACCTGGCTTTTATGTGCATTCGTACAATTTCGGACCAAAAATATTTACGCGGCGTATAGATATTATTGAGTATGCCGGGGACCTTTTGAGGCACACGTTATATCCGAAGGTCTAACTACTTATTTCGTTGTTAAAGTATGCCGTATTCGAATAGGATTCGTTTCCCAAATATTTATAAAGTTTAAAAAAGTTAGGTTTGTTTCCGCCCGGGTTCGAACCGGGGACCTTGTGCGTGTGAAGCACACGTGATAACCACTACACTACGAAAACTGATAACAATCATGGGTCCAATTAACGATTTCTTTTATATTTTGGTGAAGTATGCCGTATTCAAAAAGAATTCATTTCCCTAATATGTCTGCAATGATATAAGAGTACTTACGACTAACTTAATGCATATCGGCTGCTTGATTAGCTGGGAATATCAAGCATTCCAACTACACGTATTCTATTTGATATATTTTATGTGTCATATTCTAAGGGCTCACATTTTGGATCATCTTCCTAGGGATGGTTTTTTTTTCGAATTGTTCTCCTTGATGTTAAAGGAAAAACATTCGAGATCGTTTACATTGTCCGATGTTGCTTCGTCTTCAACTGGCTCGAAATGTTTTGTTTCGACTTCCTGAACATCAAAACATATTTCATTTTCATCAGGTGCATATACGTCAACATCGGAATCAACGTCGAGAATTGACATAAGCAAGTCTTTGCGGAGTCGCCACGATCTGGATAATATCAAAGATATAAAGTAATAATTTGTCAGAAAATATTGTGAAATCGCTATGCCGAATCTTTGATACCCTCCACCTGAGTTTTACGTTTTAAGTAATACCTGTACCTCTTGCACTATACAAATGTGAACAAAAGTAAACAATTTGATAAACTTAACACACTGAATTAAACATTTTTTTAGAGGTGTCTCCGTATTTTGGGACATATCTTGGTACAATGATGTCCGATTTAACCCATTTTAAAAACCAATCTGCTCCAAATGATGGCAAATAATATTATCCTAAGTTTATACAGATATATATTCTATTGTGTGGATGAGCATGATTTCAACAGACAGACGGACAGACAGACATCATTATATCACCTCGAGTTGTTATAAGGATCGATAACATATTTACTGTATGCGGTCGTAAATTTATTTTTCGATGCATTACAAGTGGAAATAGATAGTGATGTGGAGGGTATGGAAAGAAACTCTGTATGTCCGTCCACTAAGTGGAAAATTTTGCGTAAAGATCATGGCCTTAGCCGGTATAAGATACAACTGCTGCAGGAGTTAAGGCCGCGAGACCATAATATGCATTGTTCTTTCACCAACTGGGCTCTAGAGCAGTTGAAAACTGATCCGATGTTTTAACGCAAAACGGGGTTGTTAATAACCACAGTGAGACCAATCCACAACAGACTCCATTATATTAAAAAATGCAGCGTTTGGTACGGTTTACATGCTAGTGGGATTATTGAACTTATTTCTTATTTATGATCAATAATTTTTTTGTTTGTAAATAGGGATGACATTGTTCTGGGCGATATGTTGTTTAAAGAGTATGGTTTTAACAGTACCGCGAACATCGTCTTATTGAAATAAAAGTTGATTACGAGAAATGAACCTATCAATTGGCCTCCAAGGTCATGCGATGTGACACCTCTCGATTATTTCTTGTGGGTGAAGTCACTGATTTATGCTGACAAGCAAGCAGCATTTAACGCCTTAGAGGCCAACATTGTTCGTGTTATTCGTGACATACGGCCAGCAATGCTCGAAAAAGTTGCCCGAAATCGGACGTCCCGAATGCGCTTAGTCAGAAACAGCCGCGGTGTTAATGCCATTTATTGATCTTTCGAATAAAAAAATTGTTTTGATTAAAATTTATTTTTTTTTTATTATTCTTTAAAATTACAAGTTATATCGGGATTTAAAAGACACCTTTTAGAAGAAAGGTGATGGTTGTTTTATTTTTTTAAGGAAAAACTTTTTGGGAAGCGGGAAAAGTTTCACACTACACTCAAATGTAAAATAAATTTCTGCAGTGTTAAATTCCTTGTTTACAGAAAGTACCGTGAATTTGGCACTTTTCAATAGATTTAAATTAACGAAATATTATTTTGTTTCTAACTGAATGCACTTAATCCTTTGCCTTTCTCCATATAATATTTTTTTCTCAACGCACATCTGTAAATGTAAAAATCTTCTGTAAAACTAAAATTTATTTTATCTCACACGTTCATAAAATTATTTTACTTGGATGCACAATCGTATGGAAGAGAATTTTTGTGCATCATATGGCGTTCACAAAACAGGGAAGGAGTTAAGAATATTTATTAAAATATTTTTGTGTTTTAAGAAATGTTGCAAAACAGATTCTTTAACGTTGAAAAATTTACAAAATATAGTTAAAACTTCAGGTATTTTGGGAAAAATCTCCACACAGTGTTGTTACACATATTAAAGAATACTGAGCCATGGCAGTGAATATAACTTAAGTGGTAAAAATAAAGTTTAGAGGAAAAGAATTTTTTTGTAAATTAACTTTGCTTTGTCCTTATAAAGTAAACATATTTACACTACAGTTTCTTTCACTGTAAATTCGTAAAATTGAATAAATGATTATAAACGACCGATTTTTATTAAAAAACGAAAATAGATTAATAAGTTATTTTTATTTTTTTTTTTTTGAAATCTCAATTAAGTCTTTTTTCTGACTTTTTCGCAAGTAAAATAAAGTTAAAAATAATGTAAGTTAAACATTTTCATTGTGGGAAGTAGTCCAAAAAATTTTTTGGAAAATTACGGTTGCTACAAAATTGCTAAAAATAAAAGTTTTTATAATAAACTCAATCAGATCTACATCCTCCTCTAGATTATTGGACAAGTATAAAAACACTGTAGTCTAATCCGAATATATAAACGGATTGTCAAACTAAATATATTCCCCAAATCGGAGATGCAGATAATGAAACAGCATATTTGTTACGATGACTAGACAATAAGATAATTACGAGTCGTATACATACAAACTATTTATGTATATAAACAAAGTAATTCCAAAATTTGTGACCTTTGTTATTGTCATTATTAATGAATGATTATTAACAAATGATATTTTTTACAATCGCTAAGTTTCATTTAGGTGTAAAAAAAAATCTATACATATGTACATATAAACAGCAACAAAAATGAAACCCACCACTTAGGACAGAAACTTTAGAATATTGGAATTGTCATTTGGGTCTAGAATAATCTAACTGTGCGGTAATAAAATAAAGAAAATAAAAAAAATCTTAACAAATTTCTTAAAACGTATCGAACAGTTTGGAATGCTAGCATGAGATGAGAAAAATTGTTTTAAAGTTATAAAATTTGATCTACATATGTACGTAGGTGCGGCGAATTTTTGTTCTCAGTGTATGCAAAAAGCTACTTGAGTATCATAAAAAAGCCATTGTCAGTGTTTGTTTTCTTAAAAGGTTTATTAAGATCCGTTATTAATGCAATCATGAAAATACATTATTGTTGTATACGAGTATGCTATAATTACAGCGGGAACTTGCTGAGTTGGAAATATTGTACTATAATAAATATTAAAATAATATAATTAAATTGTTGCTGCTTCTGAATTCTAAAGTGATTTTCAAGCAATTAAATCACTAGTTAGTATTTTAGTTTAGAATTATTCAATTAAAGTTTAAAACAAGTATGACAATTAAAGTCGGTATAGACCGACTATACGATATCCTATATCAAAGAACATAGGGAAAGGTCTCAAATCCACCAATAATAGGATATGGAAAGTAAGGATAAACCAAATTTGGGTGGCTTGAGTGTTAAGAGTTTGTTTCCCGCAGATATTAAAAAGTTCATATTGAATGATATTGGGAGTACGCCTAAAAACAAAGACCGATCGCGACCATATTAGTCACTTATTGGGAGCGTCAAAAAAAGGTAATCACCAATTTTTAATCGCTAAATTATCTTATTACAAAGTTATTAATTATTGCCTTACGATAAAAAGTAAGGCTTAAGTGTCGTTTACCACCGACCTCTCCGATGATGATAAAAATCGGTATATAGGTAATACTTGGTGTCCTGAACACGCATCTGAAGTCAAAAAGTTGCGGAAAGGCCCCGTTTCTGAGATATCAACCTTCAAAAATGCAAAAAAAAATTCTAAACTTTTTGTAATTTTTTTTTTCTATTTATTCCTGTTTTTGTGCTTTTTTTAGAAACATTTTTAAAATTCTTTTTTAAATTCAACAATTCACCTTCTTCATTAGGGTCGATTTCAAAATCTTCGTCTTCCTCTTCTGAATGTGCTGTTTGCGGCTCTTGCGGATTGTACAGCTTGCCTGCCGATTTTTTGTTCCAAATTTTTGCCTGCGGCGCTTTTATTTATAAAACTTAAATATTTTAAACAAAAGATAATAATTTCTTTGTTACCTTCCAAAAATCTGAAACTATTGTAGTTCCTGGCAATATCCAATCCTTAATTATTGCCAAAAGAGTTTCTTTGTTTCTGGATTCTACGGGAACCAAGAAACACTTGTTGGTTCCCCGTTCCACGCCACCAAATACCCATTGGCCTTCAACACGATGCCCACGGAATACTTCCGGCATCCAAACTTGCTTTCGTCGATTTCAACGACCGTATTTGGGCAACGTGTTTTGTTTTTTTTTCAACGATCATCGCTTGGTAGAGTACTTCTCCCGCGAACATCGCCCAATCGAAAATGGCTTTGTTGCCCAATCCAAGTTCAATTCTTATCAAATCTTGTGATGCACCGTTTAAGTATAAATGGTGCATCGCCAAAATTTGAAAAATTGAAGAATGCGATTTTGCAAAATAAGTTCCTCTGCGAATTGAAGTTTCGTACTTGCACTTTTTTTCTTTTGCTTGCGTTCGCTACATTCAGCATCGCATCTGGAAATATATAGGCTGACTAAACACTTTTTTGCTGAAATTATATTGCCCAAAGCCTAACCTCCAAATGTAGCCGTCGCAGACGTTTTTTTTTTGCACAATTTCAGTGGGTGTCCGCGGCTGCACAAATAGTTCCCTTCTTTTGGAATCAACATTAAATTCTGTAGCATTTCTATACCGTTTTGTGGAATGCTTCCATCACTCTGACATTCAAAAAGCTCAAAAAATTTTATTATGTTGAATTCAGCCATTGTAACGAAGAAAAACGAGAAAAACGCGTGAAATTTAACTTTAAAATTCAGATATTGTCAAACACGAGAAAGCGCGGGAAACGTCACGATACACACAAAAAGCTTACCAAAATTTGACTCTTTTTTCATTTTTGAAGAGCGATATCTCAGAACCTGGGGCTTTCCGCAACTTTTTGACGTCAGATTCGTTTCCAAGACCCCCGATATTACTTATGCACAGAAAAAAAACTTTCCAAAATTTTTAATTTTTTTGCATTTTTTTTGCATTCAGAAATGGGGTCTTTCCGCAACTTTTTGACTTCAGATTCGTGCTGAGGACATTACAGAGTTTACTACTATACCATTACGAGATTGACTACCATAAAACATGAAATCAAATCAATTGTGAAAATTCACAAATCTCTCGAAAGAAATAAGGTATGGCTGGAAACTGGATTTTCCAACAGGACAACGATTTAAAGCATACATCTAAAATTGTGAAAGAGTGGCTACTGTACCGAACTCCTAAGAGACTTGATCATCCACCGCAGTCCCCGGACCGATAAGCCGATCGAGTATTTGTGGGAAAATCTTGATAGAGAAAAAATCGAAGGGCTATTTCAATCAAAACAAACTTAAAGAAGGCTCTAAAGGAAGAATGGAGCATAATATACCCCGATAAAACAAGAAATCTTATCGAGTCGAAGCCTAGAAGATTATATGAGGTGCTTAATGCCAGATGAAAATAAACAAATATTACAAATTTGAAAAAGTTTACTTTTTTATTGAAGTTCTGTTGCCCTTTGTTTGGTGTTTACTTTGATTTGACGCGCAAAACTTGGCCGTTTTCTAAATAAAGTGCATTTTTTTTCTGTTATGTATTACTTTTGTTTAATGTTTTTATTGAGTTCAGCTATTATTAAATAATTCTTGAATTCCTTATATGTTGATTTTGTGTTAATTACTTCATTATAATAAGACTTTTAATATGAGTAACTACGGTGTTTCTCGCAAAACATGTGTACACTTTCTAGAAAAGGTGTTCGATACTCGAATATTATATAATAATAAAAAAATTTATAAAATAGCTTCAAAGAAAATGTTAAAAAGCCACATTTTGGAGGAGTGGGCAAAAATAAATAAATGGGATACTTTAAAGTTGGTTAAGTCGTTGCCAAACTGACTCTCAGAGTACTTAAAGAGCAAAGGATATTCTACAAAATATAAGCACTATTTAAAGTAAATTTAATATTTTGTGTTAATATTTCAAAACGAATACTTTTTTATGAATTTTGAAGTTTCTTTATTTTTTAACCTGCATGAAATTTGTTAAAGACAAGAAACCTTAAAGAAATAAAAAAAAAACAAATAAATACGTTAATAATTTATTAGAAAAAAAAAAATAATTCAGTTAATTTTTTCTTATTTTTTCAGAGTATGACAGTTTTAATTTTAGGTGTACGAGTACTATTTTTAACAAGTGTATAAACTAAACGTTAGAAAAATGTACGCAATATTTTCGGCTTTTTTGTTAGCAACTTTATAACAATGACAATTGCGATCTGGCAATTGAAATCGATTTCATAGGTCCAATTGGTAGACATGATCAGTCCTGTGGTCGACAAACGTTTATATAAAGGGTCCGCCAAATAATTTTTTTTTTTTGAAAATGCTATAAAAAAAACTACTGAATATTATCTCAAATTTCTTTTTTTTATTTGAAAGTACATTCCTTCCGATTAATAATGGAAAATAATTTCATTCAAATGGCTGCCTCGGCTGGCCATGCAGTAGCCTACACGATCGGTCCAATTTTTAAGCACATTATCGATTGTGTGCAGCTGTATTTCACCAATGGCTTCACGAATATTGTCCTTTAAAGCGTCAATTGTCTCTGACTTGTTGGCGCAACACTTATCTTTGAGGGCACCCCACAAATAATAGTCCAACAGTGTCAAATCGCAGCTCCGAGGTGACCAAACGACATCAGCTCTGCGGCTGATAATGCGATCTTCAAAAACAGGGCGCAAAACATCGAGTGTAGCTTCGGCTGTGTGGCACGTAGCGCCGTCCCCTTGAAACCAAATGTTGGCAATATCCTCCTCTTCAATTTTTGTTCAATTCTTGAGAACGACGGTGAATTGATGTTGATGGCGCTTCACGCACACTTTCTGCCACAGCAGCAATATTTTCGGGTGTACGCACTGTTTTTGGCTTTTCACGCTTTGGTTTATCGATGAGGATGCCAGTTTTTTTCACTTTTTTCACAAGATAACGAACATACGGAGCTGACGGTGCTTCTCTTCTTCCAAAATCCGTACGCAATTTTCGCACACATTCTGCAACATTACCATGATTTTCAAAGTAATGTCGCAATATTTCCCAGCGTTGTTCAAGCGTATACACAACCATATTCGTTCAACGGAAGGATAAAACTAATTATTTGTCAAATCAGACATGAGCTAAGTGTTATCATTCACGAAATAAGCACTAGTTGAAAATAAACGTTAGATGGCGGACCCTTTAAATAGGTTAGTAATTTATTTTTAAGAAAAAAAAAAAAATAATTGAGTTAATTTTTTCTTATTTTTGCAGAGTATGACAGTTTTAATTTTAGGTTTACGAATACTATTTTTATTTATTTATTTATTTTTATTTATTAAAAGTAAAGTAAATTTACAAATTAATAGTAGAGGGTTTGGGAACTGGCTACAGAGGCCTTCGTCCTTTGCTACTATTCGTCCTTTGCTACTATTTTTAACAATAAACGTTAGAAAAATATACGCAATATTTTCGGCTTTTTTGTTAGCAACTTTGTAACAGTGACAATTGCGATCTGGCAATTGAAATCGATTTCATATGTCCAATTTGTAGACATGATCAGTAGACCGTATCACCTTACAGGCACAA
Source organism: Cordilura impudica (assembly GCA_963682025.1). Taxonomy (NCBI): domain Eukaryota; kingdom Metazoa; phylum Arthropoda; class Insecta; order Diptera; family Scathophagidae; genus Cordilura; species Cordilura impudica. Next base: position 317,309,515 of record OY821517.1, on the reverse strand, counting down.
AAAAAAAGTTCACCGTACACCAGCGAATATAAAGTATTGTTCCAAGGACATTTGAAAAAAAATTTTTTAATTTTTTTTTGCCGAACGTAGGGGTCGCCTTTTTAGTTTTTTCGTTATATCTTCCATATTGACAGTCCGATCTTAAAGTTTGATATAGCGATTTTTTTGTCTCAGGGAAGCCAATAATTTTGCTCTTAGGTCCATTGACCTCAAGTGTACCGTTTTAGTACCTACCCCCCAAATCTCATTTCCTACCACCCAAATGTGACACCCTAATGTTTGAAATTTATAGCTCGCGAAAAATCATAAAACTTTTGCTCAGAAAGTATTTCGATAATTACAGCACAACTATTTAAAAAATGCTTTTATAAATTCATTGTTGCAGACCGTAGGGGTCACCTTTTTAAATTTGTCATAGTTTCAGTATTTACATTCAGATATTAAAGTATGATATATCGATGGGTTCGTCTGTGGCAGACCAATTTTTTTTTAATTCGAACCCATTCCATTGGGAGAAATGCCTGCAAATATAGACGGTTGGAATGTTCGAGGCGACCAGCTTTATTTGTACCGTATGGTTTTAGCCGTTCATACCGGAAAATGCGAAGAGAGATTAGCCCACGAGAAGCCCGCTGCTATTAGCACAGGACGCTGGCTTACGACAGCCTCTCGAATCCTCCGCTATTATGTGACGTGCTCTCAACCCTCCATGATATTGAAAAACCTAGCCGAGTTCGTTGTAAAAGTATATGCGCCTTTCTGGTTCCTTGTGAAAAGCAAACCACTGGCAATTTACGTAAGTCGAAACATTTTCCAATACATAGCATGGATTCGTCAGTTGCCGGAAGACGTTCAACAGACCCTCCGCCCTGTTATCCAAAATAACTTGTACTTTTTCCACCCTGAGAATGTTTTGTTATCGATGATAACAGACGAAGATGCGATAGTGCGTTCAGATGGCTATACTAAAATTTTATTAGCCCGTAATGATGCAACTGGATGCATTTGTCAAATGTTCGGTTCACAAGTTGTTAATTTTATAAACTTCGAAAGTGACTCATACATCCATATGATCAATTGGAATAAATTCGAATTGACAGAGCCGCCATGCTTGCAATTCTATACCCAAGAGCATCTGGAAGCATTACAATGTTTGCAAGATGTAATCGAATTACCGGGTAAGCGCAAGAAAAATATCTTCATTTGATAGTTTTCTTTGCTAAACCTATTTATTTTCACAGCTTATCCATCTCATTCTCAAAATACCGAGCGTTTTGTTCACGTAGTACATGAATCTGCCATGGCGGTCACCGACGAGCAACGCATGGGCCACATTTTATCTAAACTCGACAGCCGTCAAAAATATAGCCAACTGGAATCACGTCGAGATATGATCGATCAAAATTTCTATTATTATACTTTGCTTTTTGTTGCTTATTTCTTGTTGTATAATTTGAGGTATGATGTAAAGCTTACTTGAGGTCAAAGACTTTTGAATTAAAAAAAATGGTCTGCCACAGACAAACCCATCGATATATCATACTTTAATATCTGAATGTAAATACTGAAGCTATGACAAATTTAAAAAGGTGACCCCTACGGTCTGCAACAATGAATTTATAAAAGCATTTTTTAACTATTTGTGCTGTAATTATCGAAATACTTTCTGAGCAAAAGTTTTATGATTTTTCGCGAGCTATAAATTTCTAACATTACGGTGTCACATTTGGGTGGTAGGAAATGAGATTTGGGGGGTAGGTACTAGAACGGTACACTTGAGGTCAATGGACCTAAGAGCAAAATTATTGGCTTCCCTGAGACAAAAAAATCGCTATATCAAACTTTAAGATCGGACTGTAAATATGGAAGATATAACGAAAAAACTAAAAAGGCGACCCCTACGTTCGGCAAAAAAAAATAAATTTTTTTTTCAAATGTCCTTGGAACAATACTTTATATTCGCTGGTGTACGGTGAACTTTTTTTTTCGATACGGTCTAATGATCAGTCCTGTTGTCGACAAAAGTTTATATACCAAATTTCATCAAAATTATTTATATATCGCACCTGTACCTCTAAAGTGAGTCAACTCAAAATTTAAAAATTTTCAGTAGAGGTAAAAAACAGTTTTTTTGTTTTTAATATTTACTATAAAATTTAAAAACAGTTGTTTCGTTGTAAAGAATTGCGAATAATAAGTATACAACAGTAGTTGTTTTTTCGATATTTTCAGTGATCATCAAAAATAACAAGTTTTTTGGGTGGAACTCAAAATGTCTTTTTAGTGGATTCTAAAGAAAGTGAAAATTGAAATATTTTGAGTTGACTCACTTTAGAGGTACAGGTGCTGTAGTTTGCTTAAATGATTACTACATGGACAGCCAGACAGACCGACGGACGAATATAGCTTAATTAACTCATAACGTTATTTTAAGTCGATCGTAATAATATGTAATTATACCCTTATAGGGTATAAATATATTCGATTAATTTAAAACTAAATCAGATATATATTCTCATAAGTATATATTCTCATAAGTATATATTCTCATAAGTAAATCCATAACATCAGATACAAGTAGTCTAAAGATCTACCTAAAATATTTTGTTAAATGACAGATTGACCTTTGATCGTATACCTCTCTCTTTAGAGAGCCATTTTCTTACAGTGAAAATTCTATATAGTGGACAGCTACGGTCGCCCGAAATTTATTCATTATTGAGAGGCGTCCACCTAAGGGAAGTTTAATAAAAAAGCTAAATATTTTTTTAAATTTATTTAATAATAACTTGTGGAAGCTTTTTTCACATGGAAATTATTATTTGGTGTTAGGTTTTTGTTTATTAGGAAGGTGTTCGCTATAGAGAGTGTCAACTATAGGGAGTTTCCACTGTATATCAATAAAATTGTGTAACTTTACTGATCAGTTAATACAGTTCGCAAACCCGTCATATCTTTAAAAGCGTTAACCATTCACTTACTTGACGACAGTAAACTTGAATTTTGGACTTTGTAGTCGATAAATATTTATTTATTCTCTATTATTTAAAGTAATTTGTACCCTACATTAGTTGATATAATGATATGATGGTTTTTTTCTATGGTTTGTGTTAAAATTTGTTGGAAATAAATAAAATTATAATACAAAAAAAAAACGCTTTGAATGTTTCCGCCCGGGTTCGAACCGGGGACCTTGTGCGTGTGAAGCACACGTGATAACCACTACACTACGAAAACTAACTGTAAATATTGTACTAGCTCATGGTTTTGTTCCATTGAATTAGAAAAGCTTGTTTTATTTATAGGAGAAAGCTTTAATATAATATAATGCTTAACGCTAGTGAGAAATAGAAAGTCATTTGAAAATGGCATATTACAGTGAGGAGCAAAAAATAAATTTAAAAAATTTCATTATTAGATAAACAAGTATAACAACATATAGTCTCATAAATTATAATAAATATTTAAAAATGAATTTATTATCGTGTATAAAAACTTGTGATTCCTTTTATTACTCCTAGAAATATGGGTTAACGCCTCAATTAGTATACATACATTTGCTAAAATATTTTTTAAAATTTTATTTATCCTTTATTAGATGGTATTTTTTTTTTAGATCTAATCGGCTAGATATTACAGCAATTATTATAATGGAATCTAAAGATACTGATTAACAATTTGTTTATTAAATATAAAAGTTTTTAAAGTTACACTAGGGAAAAATTTTTATATATTAGAAAATACATATGCCTATAAAAGAACTATTTAAAAAATAGTTAATCATAAACATATTATTTTCGGTTGATCATTTTTGATAAATTGTCTATATTCTCTTGGATAAGGAGAACTTTCAATTCTGTGGTCACAAGCATTAGCCGCCTAAGTCGAAAATCATGCTTTCGAGAAAAATAACTGTTTATATAAATGTAATGGGGCTTCATTACGACTTAGGTCAGTGTATTTTTTTATTAATATCTTTTCAAAAAGCAGCGCTGGAGAAATGGGAATTTCACGTAAATATAAAGCGTTGTTCTTAAGTCGACTTAGGCGGTTATCGCTTGTGATCCCAGAATTAAGTTTTACAATAAATTCTATTATTTTCTCAAAGTCTGTTTCGTCATGGAGCATATACGTCGAGTATCTGGAATGCTTGTTGTTTACCATATTTAGACATTTGCTTTGAATGATTAGAAACTTTCGAAATGGATATTTGCAGCTGTTTGTAGCTTTTTGTCTAAAACACCACCAACCTAATTTACATCATTGCATACATTTATATAATCACTTCCAAAAAACAGTTGATATCTAGGCCTTCGATTTTATTTGGATTTATTTTGATTTTCCACATATGCAGTGTACCAGCGAGTTTACGTGATGTGATTATTTCCTTTTATTTAATGGTGGAACTGGACATGTTATATTGAATAATGTAATGGCGACAAAACGGATCCTTGGGATAAGTCAGTTGTTATTGTTTTAGGTGATGAGAGTTAATTATTAGCGGAGGCCATAAAAGACCTATCTTTAATAAAATCAGCTATAAGTTTACACGGATATTTAGGTATGTTTCCAACTATAAGTTTGTATAAGCCATTATACCAAACGGTGCCAAATGCTTTCTCATTCATCTCGCCACAACGAATTTGCATGGAACTATAAAATCACTTATATACAGGGTGTGAGTAATCGGCTTATTTTTTTCATTTTACTATTTAGATTTGTTAAAACTAATGCTTGGGATACCGAAAAAGTATTTGGATAGTGCAGCGGTACCATGCATTGCAGTCCATTATTTCCGTCCAAAGAGAATTTATGCTGGAGTTTGGCGGCACTCTCCCCAGTAGATGGACCATTATGAGGCTGGTAAACATGTTTGCCGGATCTGGAAGCACCGCACGAAGACCGTATGTTCGGGTTAAAGATACAATCGCCAATTCAGGCAAGTTCAAGCGTTTCGACTCGTAATTTATCGGCGCAAACTGGAATTATCGGACGGTCACTACAACGCATAACTCATGATGATATAAACTTGTTTTCCAACAAAGACCAAATTACAGGCAAGTCGAACCCTTTGGATTTACCCGTTCGCCTGGAATTTTGCCACAAAATGATTGAAATATCCGAAGAAGACAGCAGCTTGATAAATTACTTGTGCATGTCCGATGAGGCCAATTTGGACCCAAACGGCAAGCAAAATTGCCGTAAATTGGGTGAATATAATCCAAAAAATAATCCATGATACGGAACTGCACCCAGAACGAGTCACTGTATGGCGAACAGTTTCATCAAGGTGCATTGTGGGGCCACACTTCTTTGAAGAAAACGGTGTAACAGTGACTGTCAATGGAGTTTTTTACCCAGAACTTACCCAAAGACGTATACATTTCAACAGCATTTAGTTTCAGCAAGATGGAGCATCTGCACACGTAGCCAGACCGGTTATGGCAGATATCCAACGAAAATTCCCAAACAAATTAATAACCACAAACCGAGCAAGAGGTGTACAAAACGAAACCAAGGAATTTTACTGAATTGAAGCAGCCCATTAAAACAATAATTGAGGCGAACCCGACTTCAACCCTTCAGGCCGCAATGAATAATTTCTGATCCGGTGTCACGTATGCGTGGATGAGAATGGAGTTATTTTAAGGTCTATCATCTTCAAAAACAATTAGTTATCTTATTTGAATAAAAAGTTATTTTAATTTCTTATTGTAGCACAATTGTAGAAACTTCATTATACAGAAATTATAGTTTTTTCAACTTTTATATAAAATAATCAGGTATTTTTGTTTGCATTACACTCTTCCATTTTGCTTCCTCAGCAAAACCTTCTAATACAATTAGAGATTTAAATATATTAGTCGACACGTTACTCCTCATCTTCACAAAGGTTCGACCAACGCCAATTGTTAAAGAAACGTGTTCCAATGTACATCACACTTTTATTTGGCATTGGGTTAAAATATTTATGTATGCACATAAAATTTATAAGTAGTAGGTCTGCACCTCAATATAAACATTGACTAAGTCTTAGAATGATGCATCAATATTCGTTACTTACATAAATGAAGTCTGTAGAGCAGCCAAATCAAAGAACGAAAGAAATTCTTCTTCATCCCAATGAGTTAGAATGCCATCCTGGCATTCTGGCTTTCTGAAACAGTTCGCAATGGTTTCTGGTTTTACATAGGCATTCTATACTGTGCTTAAATTTCAAATGGTTTGAAGCAAATCTATGGCCATAACAGGTTTGTTTTCCTCCATTTGTGTCAAAATTCATTTTCTGTAAAGTTGTTTTATGTTGAAGATAATGCCTAGGCCTATTGGTTCAAGTTGAAGGAAAATAGGTAAGCTCAATGTTTTGCTGTTTATCTTTTACCTCCTTAGGATGCGAAGTGCAGTTATCAGCAAAAAAGAAAACCTTCGATTTTACGTCGCAAAAATACCTCCTGTCATCCACGATTTTTTGTTGAACTCATAATCCGCATCCAGAAATCTAATTCCATTAAAGCATCTAGGATTTTTGGCCTTTCCTGCAACAAGCAGTCTTGGATTCTTCAAATCAGTTATATTGCTTGCTGCTATGACAAAAATTCTCTACATATTTGCTCTATTTTCCACCAACGTGTTTCTCATTTTTGAATGATAGTGAATTATTTGTAAACATTTGAAAAACAAACCAGTCTCACCGGCATTATATATGTAAATTGATCATATTTTTGTATCAATATCGGTAAAACCTTCATTATCCATTCATCATTATCTCTTATGTTAACATAAGGTTTCTGCAACAATACCATGGAATTTTTTAAATTTTTTATATGGAGACAAAAACGCATGTGAATCAAACTAATAACTATAAAAAAATTCATTGTATGGAATACACTACACAGAAGGTCGACTGTACTACGAAAAAAACATAAGCTATTTATTTAACATCCTTTAAATTATCTATAGGACTAAAATCGGGTGATTCCAATCGACTTTTAGTACTAGTGAACAACTACAGCCAGACATTGTGCCCCGTATGTTTTTGTTCGTTATGTTGTTGGAACCGAGAATATTCTCCAAAGCCCAGTTGTTGTTATTTGTTTTTCATTATAAAGCAAATAAATTCGAGTATACCAACCTCGTCGCCTGCCATACAACTACAAACCATTATTCCACATTCAAGTGTTTATCAGTTGGCAAAAATTTTTTTTTATACAGTTCCACTTTTTGGCCAAACTAACATTCATCTGAAAATAAAACACGATTTTGAGCTTTCCACACCACTGTGCAGAGTGTTTGTCAGTTTGTCATTCCGTCTGTAACACATTGGAAAATAAATTTGCGATCCCATAAAGTATATTTATTCCTGACTCAAATGACAGCACGAATCCATCTGTCTGAAATCATGATCATTCAAAATAAGCCATTTAACTGGGTAAGTTTAGAATAATATGGTTTCTAATTGCTTCTAGCAGGTTGGTATTGAAAACGAGGTGAATCGGGCATTATGGTGCTAAGATATGCTCCAAAATATTGAGGCACCGTTAAAAAAAATGGCAAACACACAATGTGTTTGTTGTAGTTATACTTTTATTAAATTGTTTACTTTTTTAAATATTTTCTTTAAATTTTTTGTAAATAGTGCAGTGCAATAAGTCCAAATATTAAAAGGTAAACTTGAAACCCAGGTGGAGAGTATCATAAATTCGGCATAACCGAACTTAAAACTCTTCCTTGGTTTCAATTGTTATCGGGAATTTATTACTTTCATGGTCGTGTACATGATAGTCTGATTTTCTTAAAATATTTTGCGAACGGTATCTTCAGGATGTCTTCGATTTTAGATTTAGTTCGGGAAGCAATAATTCTGAGATTCTGTTTTGCGGACACCAAAATAATTCGGTTTTCGCACCCAGTTAGTGTGGAGGGGCGAAAACAGAGAGTTTTTTCACCGATATATTTATTTTATTTCTAAGCTTTAACAAAATTTTTCTCTTGTGGACACTGTTTTTGATGTGTAAACATCTATACGCACAGGGGGGTAAATTTCTATTTCACAATACAATCGCAAAAACAGCGTAACACATCGGTGTGAGCTGAAGTGTAAATAGGTGTGACTTTATCTGATTGTATTTGTGAAAAAATTATGATATGTTCTTTTCTAAACATTTTCCAATTGTCTTTCAAAAAACATCAATTGTATTTCAGAAAACATCAATTGTATTTCAGAAACCATCAATATAATTTCAGAAAACATCATTTGAATTTCAGAAAACATAAATAGAATTTCAGAAAACATCAATATAATTTTAGAAAACATCATTCGAGTTTCAGAAAACATCAATTGAATTTCAGAAAACAACAATAGAATTTCAGAAAACATCACTTGAATTTCAGAAAACATAAATAGAATTTCAGAAAACATCAATATAATTTCAGAAAACATCATTCGAGTTTCAGAAAACATCAATTGAATTTCAGAAAACATCAATAGAATTTCAGAAAACATCAATTGTATTTCAGAAAAAATCAATTGTGTTTCAGAAAACATCATTTGAATTTCAGAAAACATCATTTGAATTTCAGAAAACATCAATTGAATTTCAGAAAACATCAATATAATTTCAGAAAACATCAATTGTATTTCAGAAAACATCAATTGTATTTCAGAAAACATCATTTGAATTTCAGAAAACATCATTTGAATTTCAGAAAACATAAATAGAATTTCAGAAACCATCAATATAATTTCAGAAAACATCAATTGTATTTCAGAAAACATCAATTGAATTTCAGAAAACATCAATAGAATTTCAGAAAACATCACTTGAATTTCAGAAAACATAAAAAGAATTTCAGAAAACATCAATATAATTTCAGAAAACATCATTCGAGTTTCAGAAAACATCAATTGAATTTCAGAAAACCTCAATAGAATTTCTGAAAACATCATTTGAATTTCAGAAAACATCAATTGAATTTCAGAAAACATCATTCGAGTTTCAGAAAACATCAATTGAATTTCAGAAAGCATCAATAGAATTTCCGAAAGCATCAATTGTATTTCAGAAACCATCAATATAATTTCAGAAAACATCATTTGAATTTCAGAAAACATAAATAGAATTTCAGACAACATCAATATAATTTCAGAAAACATCAATTGTATTTCAGAAAACATCATTTGAATTTCAGAAAACATAAATAGAATTTCAGAAAACATCAATTGTATTTCAGAAAACATCAAATGTATTTCAGAAAACATCATTTGAATTTCAGAAAACATCATTTGAATTTCAGAAAACATAAATAGAATTTCAGAAACCATCAATATAATTTCAGAAAACATCAATTGTATATCAGAAAACATCAATTGTATATCAGAAAACATCAATTGAATTTCAGAAAACATCAATAGAATTTCAGAAAACATCACTTGAATTTCAGAGAACATAAATAGAATTTCAGAAACCATCAATATAATTTCAGAAAACATCAATTGTATATCAGAAAACATCAATTGAATTTCAGAAGACATCAATAGAATTTCAGAAAACATCAATTGTATTTCAGAAAACATCAATTGTATTTCAGAAAACATCATTTGAATTTCAGAAAACATAAATAGAATTTCAGAAAACCTCAATTGAATTTCAGAAAACAGCATAATCGACTTATTTTTTATGCACTGGAAAATATGATGTTGATATTTTCTTTAATTATTAGATGTTTACACATCTCCCTTGTGATCGGACTCACATGATTTTTTTTGATTTTGGAACTCGTCTCGAAATATAGCTTTCAAAAGATATATAATTATGCCAAAAAAAAAAAACTTTATACAAACAAGACCTGTACGTCGTTGAGCAAATCCTAATCGCTCTAATTATAAATATACGAATACTTTTTCTGGCCCTCATAGTTGCCATACTGGGTTTCGTTGGGTTGTAAAAAAAAAAATTAAGTAGAAACGTTCCGTAAATTTTTTGGAAAACAAGTGTAAAGTTCACGAGCGTGGAAGTACATAATTCAAAATATTTTATTACATTTTTTTTTATGATCAAAATTTTTATCTTCAAGTGTACGGATATTTTTTTTAGAAATCGTATGTTTATTTTTACGAAAACATCATACAAGTATATCATAACATATTTTGGATTGAGGCCCCCGACTATCATCTTTAACTAGAACCGTTAAAAAGCATTTTGTTTTAAGAGCTGAGATGTTTCCTGGCTTTAAAATTATTTTTCATTATAAAGAGTTAACAATAATAACAATCAATTAAAAAAACATTAATGTTTTCAAAAGGCTACAGTAAAACTGATAACTTAACAAAGGATAATTTTTAATAACTATTTGAACAATTTTGATTGAATATATAAATTTTTTATGAGTTTGTTACAAAAGGAGACCTTTTTATTACACATCGAAGCTGGCCTTTTCCGTACATTTTTAACTATTCATATAATTTTAATGATCACCTATAAAACTTAATACAATTTTGTTAACGCACCTCACCTTATAAATGATCGTTAAGAAGCTGAAAACACATTGACATCTTTTTTTTTTTTTAAATTTTTTGTAAATATTCTCATATAAAATAAAAAAATTCAATTTCCCAAAAATAATGTTTGCTCGTTATACTCCCTGCGTATCATTAAAATCCCATAAATATCAATAAATGTTGTAGACAACAACAAAAGCCCAATATAGTAGAACAGACACTCCTTGCGGTGAATGATACTTTGTGTTTTTGAGGTGACATAACTACAAGTGCCGCAAAATGCTTTTGATAAGCTATTGAACTTGATCTTGAATTATAATTTATGATCAATTAAAGTCTTACAAAAGGGAGACAGCTGAAATGTTTACAAACAAACAAACAAGAGAGAGTATTGTAGTCTGCTAACAACGCAATGGTATACAAGTAAAATTGTATATTTGGTTTTCTATTGTTATGATCTTCAGTTTATTAATAAATAAGTGAATAAATAGATATGAGCAGACATGGTTAGTTAAATTACAATACACTTGTGTTCAAAATGATAATGATATTATAGTTAAAATATTTAAAAAAAAAAAATTTTGTTCATATGTATGTATTATATAAAGAAGAAAAAAATATTGAAAAAAATGAACTGTTTCCGCCCGGGTTCGAACCGGGGACCTTGTGCGTGTGAAGCACACGTGAGAACCACTACACTACGAAAACTGTTCTACAAATTTTGGTAAGAAACTTATAAAAGTTACAAATCAGAAAAATATATATTAAGACTTGCAAAATAAATTCTATATGTCAAGCCTCAATATAGATATCTTACAGCATATTATTGTCTCTGTGAATATTAAACTGCTAATATGCTGAAGATGGAGGATATGTAAAAAGATGGTTTAATAACTATTATATTTGGCATAATTGTTATATTATTCATGCTCATTCAATATATTTTTATTTATCAACCTCCTTTTCAATGCCCCATAAGTAAAAAAAAAGTAACAAGGGCGGTCTCACGGGAGGCACCCGCAAATCACGATGAAACTTGCATGTGATATAGAAAAAAAAAATTTTGTTAGCGTCCCAATGTCTTATTAAGTAAAAATAAGGTACCAAAATATTAGGTGGTATTGTATGGTGGTACATATTAATTTTAAATAAAAACTCACACATGTATATTACTCGTATATTTATTTATTTAATAATTTACTTATCTATTTATTTATTGATTTAATTAATTATTTATTTGTTTATTTATTTATTTGCTTTCCTGTACAACAAGAATAAATGTCATAATTACAGTACGGGAATAATTATGCCAAGGCATGACAATTGTTAGCTAAATATAGAAAAATATTATGAAAAAATATTCAAGAAAAACCAAGTAAATTAGCTGTAATCCGATGTGCTTCGCTATACCAACGCAACGAAATAAAAAACTGGGAAAACATTTTGTAGAAAATTTTGGCCATTTTTGATTTTGTAGATTTTGTTTTTGCGAATTTAGATTTTGGCCATTTTTTATTTTCGCGATTTTCGGTTTGGGCGATTTTTGAGTTTGCGAATTTTGTTATTCGCAGTTTTTGATTGTGGTCACTTTTGATTTTAGGGATTTTTGATTTTGGCAATTTTTGTTTTTTTTTTTTGCAATTTTTCATTTTGGCGATTTTTGATTTTGGCGATTTTTTTTCTGCAATTTTTGTTCCTGCGCTTTTTGTTATTCTCGATTTTCGGTTTTGGCAATTTTTGTTTTTTGACGATATTTGTTATTAGCGATTTTCGCTTTGGCGATTTTTGACTTTGACGATTTTTCTTTTTTGGGATTTTGGCTATTTTTGTTTTTTGCGATATTTATTATTCGCGATTTTCGGTTTTGGCGATTTTTGTTATTCGCGACTTTCGGTTTTGACAATTTCTGATTTTGGCGATTCTGCCCATATTTTCCGGGACTTCTCACATTGGTAATTAATGTACTTGTCAAAAGTTTCAACACTGTCATTTTCATAGTATTTCATATTTTTGTGTATAGTACGTGCCAGGCCATTTTTTGGGCAACTACTCTCAATAATATGTTATGAACTCAGACAAAGTCCCAAGGCTTTTTTGATTATAGTACTCCAGTTATATGATATTAAATATTTACTTTGTATGGGGGGTGACAGGCCAATTGGTACGATCACGCCTATTTTTTTGCCAACTACTCACATTAATAACCCGTGAACTCGGACAAAGTTCTAAGATTTTCACTACTACAGTACTCCATATATATATCAGTAAATATTTCCTTTTATGGGAGTGCCACACCCACTGATCTGAACCCGCTCCTTTCTTTTCTCAATACTACCATTGATAACACAAGGGAACAAAATTGAACTTTTTTGTGTTGCTTGGAAGTTTGTATAAATTTTTTACTAATATGAGGTCGCTGATTTCAAATATGCACTTGGTTTTTTTATCTATCAGCTCGACTTTTCGCGATATACTGTTATCTAAAATTAAGGCACTTTCACTACATATATTGGAATAACTTGAAAACGGTTCACCATATTCAGTTAGAAAAAATCCAAAATTCGACAACTATACTATCTTTAAGGCATGCTTACATTGGTTTTAAATTTTCGGGGTAGTTTCAGAGATATCGTTGAAGTTTTGAAAAAAATAACGATTTAAAAAAAAAAAAAATTTTTTTTTTGTTTTTTAAAAATTCATAAAAAATAAAACTGCGACAAATGGTGAACCGTTTTCATCTTTTATTATACCGATCGACTCAGAATCACGTTCTGAGTTGATTTAGCGATGTCCGTCCGTCCGTCTGTCCGTCTGTGTGTCCATGTAAGCCCTGTTATCAAACTACAGCTCGCAAATATGAATACATTTTGATGATATTTGGTATATGAGCTTCTGTCAGCCATGGCATGAATGCTATTGAAATTGGTTAAAATATTTGCATGTTCAGACCTAGGCCCCATAGAAATGACCCCTATGAAATCACATAAGATCCAAATTATCATATAGATCTCGGTCAAATTGGCAACAAAATTAATAACAATGCCATTCAAATTTGGTTTATGCCAATTTTCTATATCCAGTTAGTTTGGATATAGGGTCTCTAAACCCATGTATCGTCCGACTATAATTTTCTTCTTGTTTTTTTTTTTTTTAATATAACCGAAATATATCTCTTTTAATATATTTAACATATTTTAAGTCTAAATTTCTTCAATTTTCAGGATAAGGTCATTTCCGTATATTAGCTAAGTAGCCCAAAGTTTGTATTTCCTTTTGTAAGCTAAAAAGTTAGTTCAAGGGTCTAACTAGCAGCTGTATAAATCGATCAGTCGTTTATGTTTGTATAAAAAACAAAATTAGTATACAAAATAATATTAATAAATAATGTAGTTTGTAGTACCACTAATAATTTTTTATTTTATTAAATTAAATCCACAAATCAGAAACCATTGTAATAAATATTATATAGGTACGATTTGAAAGCAGAAATACAATTTTAATTTAAAAATGATCAAATACTTATAAAATAAAAATTTTTAAAATCGACAATTTGTTTTTCTTGATAAAAGTAGTTATTCGCCCTTGAAGTACTTGAAACCCAACCATATCATTAGTTCAAATTCAACTTTCACATTGTATTGCAATTGATGTAGGTCAGTGAACTTCAAATACAACAACGCTGCCAACAACAAAAGATCGGAAACGAAAAACAAGCGATTCCCAGAAACATGCAATGCGAGTATTAAACACCTACAATCACTAAATCAGTTCAATACGAGTAAGTAAACAGTCAATAAAAAAGAAAAGTTTCGTTTGCGACAACACATGATCAATGACCAACGATCATTGTTGGCCAAAAAGTAAGACAACACATTTTAAACAATACAAATCTGATCATAAATTTGATGAAAAATATCAAGATAACATTATTCAGGATTTATTATATAAATAAGACGAAAAAAAAAAGGGGAAAAATATATAAAAACACAGAGAAAAAATTAAACTTATTTAAATCCAAATGGTTTGAAACAATACTGAAACAAAAATAAGTGAATATTAACAACAAAAAAAAAAAGTGTGAGTTCAATTACTTATTAGGTCCCAAATTTGGTTTGACTAAAAAATTTCTATCTCCATCAATAACCTTAGCCAGAACAGTTGGCGCCCGCACACAGTGGCGCCATTAGAGTTTCCTCGTTGCAAAAATCATAACTTTTGAACCAATTGAGATAATCAAATAAGTTAAAAGCCATATCTATAACATTAATAGACTAGGCGATTTCTTGTGATCGATGTTTTGTTCTACCGTTTTATCCTGATTTTGACCAAACGTATATTATTTGAAAGGTATTCCTTTTTAACCGTTTTGCAGATTTATAGATTTTTTATTTTTTCTTTAATTTTGAGTAAATTGCATTTAAAGTTGCTGCTAACACAAACAAAAAATTATACATATGCTATGTGTGTTTTATTAAATTTTTTAATGTGTTTGTTAATGAGTTTGGTTTGTGAATTGGCTAAGTTGAAAAATAAAGCTGCCTGGAAATTGCACTCGAATTTCGAGAGTTGGAAACTGCTAGTTATAGATAATTGTTCAACCTTTGAAATAACTGTTTGAACAAGTTTGAATTTGTTAACGGCATGAAATATTAACTAAAAAACATGATTTTTAACCATTTTATATTTTTTTATGTTTCTGAATCAAGGTTTTTATGTTTTTGAATTATTGTACATAAATAAAAAGAAAACAATTAAGAATTTTCTAATTTACCACAATTTATAACAGAATGTATATCTAATAGAGTAATCCTTTCTAGACTATAATTATTGGATTCTAACTCATGTAGACTTCACGTGATGCAGAAATGAAATACATTTGTAGATCGAAAGCGGCTGCCAACATGTTTGAACGTGTTCGAGCATCTATACGTTTTATAAAAATTGATGAGGGATTTCTGAGCTTCTTCAGTTGACAAAGACTAATACTAAATAATATCTTTACCATGTGCCAATATTTTAAGGACAGTCTGGGTCAATTTCTTCAGTGGATACATTTCCTCCAAAAGTTCCAACATGAGAATGACCCAAAATACATCTCCAAAGTTGTAACCGAATGGGACAATCAAATGCAGTTAGTGTTTTCGAATGGCTAGCCCAATCAACAGATCTTAATCCCACAGAAAATTTATGGGAAATTGCACCCGATAGTGACTGTCGTGTATTCAATGAATATCGGAAATAAAAATATTTTTTCACGGTGTTTAGGAATTAACCATAATGCCTAGTTTGTCGAGCAACGCTTGCAGTTATACAAAAGTACAAATAAAAGAGACATTTCTCTAAATCTGAGCGATGAAGGGCATAAAGCCCATGCCAAGAATCTCGGAACTGTATTGACAAGTTAGCAAAATATTTTCACACGGCAAGATAAACTGCAAGAAGCAGCTACAAAAGCTAGCCTTTTTGTTTTTACAATATTACGAAACACGGTAAACCCTTTTCAGATGGTGATTTTATAAAAAATTGTATGGTAGGTGTTTAAAAATTTCCGTGTCCACAACTAGGTTGAAAATTTGAAAGTATGTCCCTGTCAAGGCAAACTGTTATGCGAAGAATAAAGCAAATCAGTGATAATTTAATGAGCAGCTGTCAGAAAAATTATAAAATACAACTAGACCATACTGTGCTATAGCTTTAGACTAGAGCTGTGATATAAAATATATTGCACAACTACTGATTTTTGTTCGGTCAATTAATGAGGAACTTGAAATTACACCGTTGCAGAACTTTTTAACGAAGGTGAAAAATGTCTTTTGAAATGTAATATTAAATGGGAAATTCTTGTTAATGTGACTGACTACCAATGGATTCCCAAACTTAACGGGTTCAAATATAGGCCTGCTAAAAAGAATTCAAGACAAGGTTCAGACGATTGATCTAAATAAACAGCTTATTATGTATTATATATCAACACGCATTGTGTAAAAATGTATTAAAAATAGAACATGTAACTGGTAAATTTTCTTCGATCAAAAGGTATAAGACACAGACAATTTATATCTTTGCTGGAAGAGCTCGACGCTGACTACTCAGCCATGTTCGATTGTTAGGCTTTAGTAAATTTCTGCGACGGGTATGGGATCTTAAAGATGAAATAATAACCTTTTTATATTACCTGAAAAGGAAGACTTTCCTGAGTTTAGCCTTTTCAGTCGATCATACATTTGTTACGTCCTTTAACAAATGAAATTAATCGAATATTTAATTGTTTTCGTATAATTGAAAATGATTTGTCAATTATTCGTATTCCAATTGCTACTAATGTCTAGTGATTCAAGTGATATTCACCTGATATTAGTTGATTCACAATGTATTGCGGCTATGCAAGATTTATTTAATCATCAAACGGACAACTTACCAAATTTTTATCGTCTTCTATTAAATGAAGAAAAATACTAAAATATTCGAAATTTGGCAAAAAAAAAAAAAATAATGGTTATAATGAACCAAAATATAATTCAATCGCGATCTAGGACAAGTGATGAACATTTGTATGCAATACTAAGAATTTTGAACAAGTAATTTTGATTCCGATATTGAAAAATTAAGCACTAATTGTAAACGACTACATTTATCGCATTAAATAAAGACTTTCTAATTAAATTTGACTATACTTTATTTCAGCTTAAAAAAATAATTTTTTTTTTTGGCCCCCGAGCAATTTTCAAATTATATAATGGCACGTCAGTCGAAAACTTTGGCCATGGCTGATATAACAACTTGTCGAAAAAATTAAATTGTAGAACGAAGTTTTCCGTAAAATCTGAAAAAAATCATATTTTCCCCATATAAACACACTTCGGGTATTTTGGCCCCACTATGCACCAGAAGGCAACGTCGGATCGAGCTAAAAAATGAAGACCGCATTTATGACAGCAAACCCCTTATTTTATACAACGCATATATTAAGAATTAAATATTTCATACAAGCTCCGACCAGTCTAATAAATATACATAGTTCAAATATAAACAATTTTGTTAAACATCAACTGATGTAATAAAAACAAGTAAGAAAATAATAGTCGGTCTAGACCGACTATACGATACCCTATACCATGCGTTTAGAGACCCTATCTCTCAGGCCCAACTAACTGAATATAGAAAATAAGCATAAACCAAATTTGATTGGGATTTTTATTAATTTTTTCGGCTGCAGATATGAAAAAGTTCATATCGGATGCTATATCTATATGGGGACTAGGCCCAAAAATGGACCGATCCTGACCATGTTTGGTAAAGTCTCTTGCATTTTGCAAAAATATATACAAACAAAATTTGAGAAGAATCAGTGCAATATTTTTGTTTTTTGATAGATTTAAGTGAAGATCGGGAAGCAGCTCTATGGGGCCTATGACTAAGAGTTGTCCAATAGGAATCATTTTTAGACTACTGATTAATGGATGTAATATATACATACAAACCCAATTTGACTAAGATTTGTATGATAATTTGGATCTTATGGCAATATATGTTGATTTCATAGGGGTCATTTGTATGGGGGCTAGGTCTGAACATGGACCGATTCTCACCAATTTCAATAGCATTCATCCCATGGCCGATAAAAGATTAAATACCAAATTCCGTCAAAATACATTCATATTTGCGACCTGCAGTTTGATTACAAGCTTTACATGGACACACAGACGGACGGACATCGTTAAATCGAATCAGATAGTGATTCTGATTCGATCGGTATAATTAAAGATGGGTGTAGGTCAAATATTTTTGGTTGTTACTGTAAAATTCTCAAGCTTTTTTGAGAATTTGAAAACAAACAAGTAAGAAAATTATAGTCGGTCTAGACCGACTATACGATACCCTATACCATGCGTTTAGAAACCCTATCTCTTAGGCCCAACTAACTGGACATTGAAAATAAGCAAAAACCAAATTTGAGTGGGATTTTTATTAATTTTTTTGGCTGCAGATATGAAAAAGTTCATATCGGATGCTATATCTATAAAGGGACTAGGTCCAAAAATGGACCGATCCTGATCATGTTTGGTAAAGTCTCTTGTATTTTGCAAAAATATGTACAAACCAAATTTGAGAAGAATCAGTGCAATATTTTTGTTTTTTAATAGATTTAAGTGAAGTACGGGAAGCAGCTCTATATGGGGTCAAAGGGATCATTTTTGGACTACTCATTAGTGGATGTAATGAATGCATACAAACCCAATTTGAGTAAGATCTATATGACAATTTGGATCTTATGGCAATTTATGTCGATTTCATATGGGTAATTTGTATGGGGGCTAGGTCTGAACATGGACCGATTCTCACCAATTTCAATAGCGTTCATCCCATGGCCGATAAAAGCTTATATACCAAATTTCATCAAAATATATTTATATTTGCGACCTGCAGTTTGATTACAAGTTTTACATGGACACACAGACGGACGGACGGACGGACGGACGGACGGACGGACGGTCGGACGGACATTGTTAAATCAACTCAGAAAGTGATTCTGATTCGATCGGTATAATTAAAGATGGGTCTAGGTCAAATATTTTTGGTTGTTACAAACAGCAGCACAAAGTCATTATACCCAAACCACATAGTGGTATAGGGTATAAAAATTAATTCGTTGTACTATTGATGAGCTAATTTGACCTGATTTCTTTAAAAGTAAATTAAAAATGCATTTTTAATTTCTTCTTTCCCAACGTTTCGTAGATATTTAATTCTTTAATTAACAAATTCTTTAATTAACAAATAGACTGTTTTCAAAGTTTCCCTTCACGATATAAAAACACGTCTGTTCACTTCTCTGGATTTCAGCAACTGTCCTAGTATTACAGCCGTTATAACATAGAAATCATTTGAGCGGGGAGAATAAGAGTTTCCCAAGCTCTTTGACAATAATAATGACAATTTAATGTAAAATTTAATGTGAACTAGGTAACATTGTTATAATTCTAGTTGTTTAATTTTAAAATTCAATGTATGAAATAAGTTTAAATTATTGTAGATTTTATGAATGTAAATTAATTTAATAATGATGATGTGGCTCAACAGTTACAAACAGCAGCACAAAGTCATTATACCCAAACCACATAGTGGTATAGGGTATAAAAATGCTAAAGCACTTAAAAGGGAAGACGGAGAGCGCCAATTTAGCTCTTTTATAAGTACGCTAAGTTGTCATCGCCGGATTAGCAACTGACCCAGGTTTATTTATGCTAACAACAACATGTGTCGTATTTATTTTTATTAACTTTTTTTATTAACTTACCTCGAAATTCGAGTGCATATTTTATCATTCAATTTATTTCTTCCAATGTTTTTTTAATCTATTTAATTCATTAAGTTTATTTAATTATAAATATTTGTTGAACACACAGAAATAAAGGCCACATTGTATGCCATCTAAAGGTATCCAAATTTTTGGCAATTCACAATTCAACACAGGTTATGTGTTGTAATAAAGTCTGTACGCTAACTATTGTGTTGCATAATGTAATGATGATTGTGCACGCATAACTTACCTCAAACTCAACGAATTTAAACAGTTAAGAGCTCAAAAGAAACAGCTTTATTCACTGAGTGTTCCTAGACTTGTGTCAACAGCCTACTTTAATTAGAACTCTAGTTATAGAGGTTTGAGCGAAGGAAAATATTGAAAAAATTGAAACTCAACGAATTTAAGCAATTAATAGCTCAAAAGAAAGAACTTGATCCACTGAGTGTTCTGATCAAGATATTCATTAGAAGAGGAGCTATGAGATTTGAATTGCTTGAGTGAATGTGCCCCATAAGAAATGTGCAGGGAAGAATCGCGTTTGAGTATAACTTGGGTAAGGCTGGAGTTTAGTAAATTTTAATGATTGATGACATACCTGTGTCAAAATACCTTTCATTAAAAAAATTGAAGGAAATCGGCCGGATAGAACGGCCAGACGAACTGACTTTAGTTTTCATAAATTTTTTTAATATATAAGATTATCTCTAAGATTCTTGGTAACACTATTTTATTTTTCTTGAAATGAAAGAAATGTTTTAGGTAAAGAATTTTTCTAAAAAAAATTTTTCTAAAATCAATTTTTGAATTTAAAAATAAATTTCGGAGTTGAAATATTTTTACGGAGATTGAACCAAAAATTTTCGATTTGAAATATTTATTAGAAGAGAAAAAATAATCTATATATATAAAATTCATTTTCTGTTTGTTTGTTTGTTTGTTTGACCGCTATACAAATTTTTATTTTTCAACGGATTTTCCTGAAATTTTGTACACACGATCTCTACACCCCAGGAAAGGTCGCCATATACTTTTTACCGGCCACGCCCACTTTTAAGCCCACTTTTTATGTAAAATTCATTTTCTGTTTTATTCATATTTGTTCACTATACAAAATTTTATTTGTTAACAGATTTCTCTGAAATTCGGTACACACGATCCCTGTACTCCAGCTAAGGTCGCCATATACTTCTTATCGACCACGCCTACTTTTACGCCCACTTTTTATATACAATTCATTTTCTGCTTTTTGGCATTTCTCTGAAATTTGGTACACACGATCTTTGTACCTCAGGCCAGGTCACTGGGTGATTCTTGAGGCCACACCTACTTTTACGCCCACTTTTTGTATACAATTCGTTTTCTGTTTTTTGGTATATTTGTTTGCTATACAAATCTTTGTTTTTCAACGGAATTCTCTGAAATTTGGTACACACCACCTCTGTACTCCACCTAAGGTCGCCATATGCTTCGTACCGGCCACGCCTACTTTAACGCCCACTTTTTGTACACAATTCATTTTGTTTTTTGGTATATTTGTTTGCTATACAAATTTTTATTTTTCAACCGATTTCTCTGAAATTTGGTACACACGATCTCTCTCCTCCAGGGAAAGTCGACATATTCTTCGTACCTGTCACGCCTACTATTACGCCCACTTTTTGTATACAATTCATATTCTGTTTTTTTGGTACATTTGTTCGCTACACAATTTTTTTAACGGATTTCTCTGAAATTTGCTACACACGATCTCTGTACTCTAGAGAGGTCGCCATATGATTCTTGCCGGTCACGCCTACTTCTACGCCGACGCGCTTTCGGAATACAGCTCAGCTAAAATATCGAAATGCTCTAAAAAATATGTTTTAGGAATTAAAATAAGTTAACGAGAACTAAGCGGCAGCACGGGTAGTAGCTGCGAGGAAGCGGCGCGAGGCGCGCGGACGCGAACGCAACGGATGCGGACGCAACGCGCTCGCGCAAACAGCTTACCAAAAATATCGCAATGATCTGAAAAATATATTTTGGCGATTAAAATAAGTTGACAGCAACTGCGCGGCAGCACGGGTCTGGCTGCCAAACGCGCGGAAGCGGACGCGACTCGCTCGCGGAACACAGCTTAGTGAAATGTCGTATGATAAATTTTATCTACGTATGTGCAATAATTACCTGTTGATCAAAATAGGCCACACATATACTATAAGCAGTTGCTTAAAGAAACCTTGCGACACAATATTAAACGTCGCATTAGTCTTTCATTTCTGAAACTTGAATTTGACGTCTCTGCTCAATGATGATCACTTATTGAATGAATTAATTCAATTTTTAAAAGTTTTGATTCCTTTAATTTGCGGCCCATTCCGTTATATTTGATGTTTATAAATAAACTGAAAAAAAACTTAAAGCGGTTTCGCACCTTATTTTTGAAGCATTTTTGCTGCAGCATCTTATAAAAAACTGCTAAATTAAAAAACCAAAAACTTTTTAATTGAAATAAAAAATGAATTTATTGCCCATACAAATTTTTGGGGAGAAAGTTCATTTTATTGGGGAATTTGTTAATTGGGGACTAAGTACTCAGCGCCTGGTAAGCATAGTGAACCATTTTTCAAGTCAAAGGCCTTTTCATCCCGGGCAAGACCGGGTAAAAACAGCTAGTAATTTATAAAAGACTCAGGCATATGAAATTGTAGCAAATAATTAATATTTTGTAAAGAAAATCTTACGGAATATTCAAATTTTCACTCATAACTTTTGAGCCTAATGAATAAATACTAAATGCTGACAAATCGAGCAAAACTTTAAATTTCTTAGAAATCTGAGTTGTACTTCGGTTGATTTATTGATCATCACAAATAACTCTTTGGCACTCACTTTTTTCAGTACAATTTTACCAAAATGTTTTATGGCTACCAACTTCTTCCTGAAACTACAAATGTCCATATTTCAAAGGCCATGTAATGTATAAAAAATGTGTGTTACCAACGTGAGAGAATGCTCATAATAAAAACGTTTTAAATTTTATCTTAAATACGGCATTTAAAAACTCCCCAAATAAAGAAACAATAATACTTACTGAAACACAATGGAATTTTAGGTACCAACCAATTGATGATGGCGATCTCAATTGATGATGCAGTGATTTATTTTTATTGGCTCACATTCTCATTGATCACTGATTACGATCAACGCAAGGAAAAAGAAGAATCAATAATAATGATCAGATGATATATGAAGTGGTTTTTATTTCGAATTAAATTCAATTAAACATTTAGGTGGTGTTTTTTTGTTATTAAAGATCATCAACAAAGGTTGTATGAGTATGAGTAAAAGTGGCTAAAAATAATGCGGCTCATAGTTAATTCCTATCATTGATCGATTATCACCCTTTTGAGGATCTATGTTATTACATCGTTTATATCTTGTGGTTTAATTTTGAGTGATATTATCATGAGTGGGTTTTCTGAGGTATGTTAAAATTCTTAGCGACTGTGATTATTATGTTTGGACCAGCTCAAAAATGTCCATATTTACAGATGTTACTTAAACACATATATAAAATATATTCACAAATTTTTGGCAAATATATTACATGTCTTACACCGTTCGACGAACAAATATAACAAAAAACTCATTAATAGTCAATAAATATCAAAGGAAAGAGACGAATCTTAGCAATTCTAATACCTTCCTTATCAGCAACTTTCATATTTTTGTTAACCACAGCAACTTATTTATCAAAGGGAACGAAACGTTTAAAATGTTCTCAGATTTTTATTTTGAAAAAAATGATGTTTGGAACTACCAAAAATATTTGACATAGACTCATCTTTTAATATACCGATCGACTCAGAATCACTTTCTGAGACGATTTAGCGATATCCATCCGTCCATCCGTTTGTGTGTTAGCTTTGTAATCAAACTACAGGTCGCAAATATGAATATATTTTGATGTAATTCAGTATATAAACCAATGTCAGCCATCGGATGAACGCTGTTCACATTTGTGAAAATCTGTTCATGTTCAGATCTAGTCCCCATACAAATAACCCCTATGAGATCGAGACATAAGATCCAAATTTTCATATAAACAACGGTCAAATTGGATTTGTGTGTATTTATTATATCCACTTATCAGTAGTCCAAAACTAAACCCTTTCTGAAAATTCTAGGACATAGCTCCCATATGAAGCTAATTCCCGATCTTCACTTAAATCCATAAAAAAAATATTTCACAGAATTTCCTCCAATTTGAGTTGTATATGTGACCTTACAAAATATGGTCAAGAGCGGTCCATTCTTAAACCTAGTCCACATATAAATATAGCATCTGATATGAACTTATTCATATCCGAAGGCAACAAAATTAATAACAATGCCACTCAAATTTGGTTTATGCTTATTTTCTATAGCTAATTAGTTGGACATAAGAGATTGGGTCTCTAAACGCATGGTATAGGGTATTGTATAGTCGGTCAAGGCCAACCATAATTTTCTTACTTGTTTTTTTTTAATTATTTCGGAACGACTTACCCACTTCATCGATAAATTAAGTAGCGCACAATAGTTTGGTTACCGTTATTTTTAATAACAGCAGTGCATTGACGTTGCATTGGCGATATTAATTTCCGACATCTTTTCAGGGGTATGGAATTCCACGTCTTTTGGATTTCATCCCATAATTGATTTATATTTGTAGCTTTAGTACGGTCAATACGTATGTTTACGTCGCTTCACACATATTCTCGATCGCGTTAAGATCCGGGGATTTTGGCGGGCCATTTTATAAGATCGATTCTGTTGTCACTGAGCCATTTTTGTACAGACTTTGCAGTATCTTTGGGATCGTTATCTTGTACTAACTTTCATTTAAGAGGCATTTCCTCTACATCTATAATATTAATAGGCTAGGCGATTTTTTGTGACTGATGTTTTGTTCTACCGTTTTATCCCGATTTTGACCAAACGTATGTTATTTGAAAGGTATTTCTTTTTAGCCGTTTTGCAGATTTACAGATTTTTAATTTTTTTTTTTCCTTTATTTTGAGTAAATTACATATAAAGTTGCTACTAACACATACATAAAATTATACAATGCTATGTGTGTGTTTAGAAAATTTGTTAATGTGTTTGTAATAAAAATAATTTGTTTTTTGTGTTGATTTGTGATTTGGCTATAATTGATTACCATAATTTTAGGGTCTTTATATAATCAAAATAACAAAATTTCCTAGAATTTGCTCTCGAATTTCGAGGGCTGGAATCTGCTAGTAAGGCATCATAACGTCTGCTAAAATGTTTTGCGTACTATTTATTTGATCCATATCAGGAGAAGCTTCCCCATGTATTTAATATGTGTACGGGATCAAATTATGTGTTAGGATTAAGTCTCCAATATCTTTTTCCGAAGCGAATGAACCTTGATTCATCCGCAAAAGTGCTCCACTAATTTTCAAGTTTCTTAAACGAATCTTAGCAAATTTTAAACGTTTCGTTCCGTTTTTTTTTAGACACGTGGCAACGCCTTCAAACAAATTCTTTTCATCAAGTCAGCTTTTATTTGTGCTTGTGGATAAATTAATGTTAATTTTTTTTTGAATTTGTTCCCTTATTCTGGGTACATACAAAAAGGGAGCCGCCTGGCACATTTGAACTATAGCATGGTCGAATATATAATTATAAAAATAATTTTACGACAAAAACAAAATAAAATTTTTTTGCCTAATTTAATATTCGATAGTAGAGATGTATTTAAAATGTCACCTCTGTACATAAAAATTTGCCATTCCTTTTATAACAATTAGAAAAAAAAAAATAGGACCACATAAAATATATGTATTCTTGAACCTTACAACAAGCGGAGTTGATATAGCGCTGTCTGTCTGTCCGTCGCTGAAAATCTCGATCATGCCCTCAATAGCTCAGCTGGGTTTCTCATTTTTAGTGAAAATTATTCACTGACATCTTGAGCAGGTTTTTGTTTAAAATCATCAAAATCGGTTCAATTAGTCCCGAGATTTCTATAACAATGAAAAAAAAACTCTCGAAAAAATTTGATTCCTCTATGTTGTTCTTGTTACTGTTATTCTTAATTTGTTTCTTATGTTTTTTAGCTTTAATTGTTTTTATTCTTGTGGGTGTTGTGTTAGTAGCATCGGCTTCATTAGCGTGTATGTTTGATTATATCCCGACATTTGTCGATGAAGTTCTCTATAACGACGATATAATGGACACTGTTGTTAACGTCTAGCTGGGAGACAAATTAACAGTTTGTGGTGTATCACATCCCGTTGACGACAAATATCTATCTGTCGTGTATCAGCATTCGTTGGCGACAATTTGAGCGACTACGTCGTGTACTTGTCGTTCATCGAACTCTGGGGCCAAATCACCGCATTCGATATCGAGTAAAATCGATCGAAATTCCATATTTTGGTTTATTATTTAAAGAAGACGGACAAATATCAGACTTTATTTCACTTTTACTTTTAATTAGAAGCCATAGTTCGTTAACTGTGACATAGTAACAGTTTTTTTTAGAATTTTATTTTGGAAAATAAAAAAATAATTTCGATCAAAAAATTTCGTTAACGGTTGCGGTGATTTGGCCCCTGATAAAGACAAGTTAAGCGACAATGTCTTTAAATTGCACGTGCAGAGATTTAATAAAAATTTAGTTAACGATCAGCTGGATGGCAAATAACTCTTACGGTTGGTTGAGTATCAAATTCTATTGAAGACAAATTACCTGATAAAATCAGGTTTTGTCACACACATATAGGTGGCGATGTTGTTTTCAGTCGAAATCCGTTAGCAACATGATGAGGGACGATATCTTAAATTTGGTTATATATTGTACATCGATAAATACAGTATGAGCGACAATGTCTTCAAATTGTTCTTGTACTTGCTTTATCCATATGTATATAAGCTTTGCTTGTACCAAAAAAAATAAAAAAAATAATAATAATAACGGGACTTATTAGCGGCTACAAAATAGAAAAATCATTAGTATTTAGTTGGTTAACACAAACAAATAGAGAAGGTGTTTATAAAAGTGTTCAAAAGTTTAAAAGTATAATTTTTTTCAATCGTCGGAATAAAGGATTATTGGAAGTAACGGAAACATTATTTCTGATACAGTTGGATTACAATTTAAAAAAGTTGGAAGAAGATTTATCCTCTGAGTGTAGTTTTTATGCACATTTATGAGGTGATTGCATTTAATAGTATTTAATTATATTTTTTCTTATTTTAGGTTGATAACACTGTGATGTGATACTTTTTTCTCGTAGGTCTTATCGAGTACAACATCCCTCATCCCTTCAGCAAACCCATTTTTAAAAAAAAAGTTCTCTATTTTTCAACTTTGGAGATATTTTTACATATTTTTTTTATTTAGGAACCGTATAATTTAAGAATTTATCATAAAAGTGAGTTTATTTGATAGTAAAATGCAGCTTTGTTTTTAAAAACGCATCAAAAATCGACTGAGTTATGCAAATTTTCATAAAAACAAAATTTAAGAACAAATGCTTGCGCAAACAAAATTTTTCCAAAAAATAAAATTTTTGGCCATTCAACTCAAAAATGTTTGCCCGATAATTTTTTTTTTTAAATTCATCGTCTTCAGTTTCTCGTTGAAGTGAACATCAGTACTTTTATGATAAAGGATTCGTGAATAAAAAGTTCAAAAATAGAGATTAGAGATTAGGATACGCACAGCTGTCTCAATATTACTTAAATATCATGTTCATATCTTCGAAAGCCACAGTTTCCTCTTTCCTAATCCGCTGAGAAATTCAAAATCAGTGGTTATTCAACAGAGTTACCGACTTATATCTGCAAAAGAGCTGAAAACCCGGTTTTTTTTTATCCAAAACTCAAGATTTTGAAGGTGTTTCGCAAATTTCAAGGACAGAGTCTTGTTGTACTCGACAAGACCTACCAGAAAAAGAGTATCGCATCCCAGGTATTTCTGCTTCATTCTTTTTTGCATCCCTGTGTAATTGTAATAAAACATTAAAAACGTATTTAAGTTTTTTTTGGTAATTATTAAATTATTTTTATCGTTGATTTTGTATATTATTATTTTCTAATTGTTTTACAAACCATATCTTGGTTACAACACAGTTATGACACCCACCTCTGTCACATTTACTCATTTGTTTGCATCTGGCAATGCCGTTAGTTATCAATCATTAAATCTCGTGTGTGTTGTTAAATTTGCAATGTCCGCATAAAAATATAAAATAAATTAGTTTATTGTTAAAGATCTAATAAAATTATTGAATAAATCAATAATATTAAAGCCACTTTGTGTTTGGAATACCAAATGTTATGAGTTGGCAGTGTTAATTGTTAATAAGAATGAAAAATCTTTTAAAGCAGCCGGCTGCAACTCTAAAGGTTAGGTTGTGTTTTTGTCAAGTTAATTTTATAAAATAAAAGGTTTAAATTATAAAAATGTATTAAGATTTGTTAATAAAAGAATAAAATTGTTAACAAATATTCATTTAATAGCGGAATATCCAACTTGGCAATGAGAATTGTTACTAATTTTAATTTGAGACTCTGCTGGCCTCTAAGGGTTAGGTGGTGTGCTTGTCGCGTTAATTTTATAAAATTAAAGGTGTTAATTGTAAAAAAAGTGATAAGAAATGTTAAAAATTAAAAAAATATTTAATATATAATCATTTAATAGCAAAATATTCTACTTGGCAGTGAAAATTGTTACTACTTTCAATGTAAGACTCCATTGGGCCGCGGTAGTGTTTTTTTTTTATTTTTGTGTTTGTTGTCCAGAGTGGTGAATTATTTTCGTTTTGTAAGTTTTTGTTTTCGTTTTTTATGACTATTGAAAGAGGAGGGTGAAAAGTTTACGATAAATGCAAAAAAACATCAGAAAATTTAAGGTGAGTTGTTTTTAACGATAATTTGAATTTTAAAATGACTTCTGTTACAGATTTTGTGTATGAAAATTTATAAAATGTGATACCGATTGTTAGTCATATGAATGAGAGACCATAAATATATACGTATAAATTTGTTTTGTAACTTATTTTGTTAAAACATTTGCTTTTTAGTTAAGGGGAGGACTCTGCTTTTTTTTTTTAGCAAGAATAAGAAAAATAATATGCCAAATATTATAAGAAAATTTTAAAAACATTCTAAACTTATAGCCAGTTGTAACGCCAATTTTACTTACAAATCATACGTATACAGTGGTGAGCAAAAGTGTTTAAATGTTGATCAATCCATCGCATAGAGCTCTGTATTAAATTTAATAATAAGACAAATGTTTTAAAAATTTCATAGTATTTTACATGTGTCCCGGTTTACACATGATATTTTTCTTTCTGATACTGTTTGAACTTCGCTTTTAAACTTTCATCCGTGCCTACACACTGAAATTTATGTATTGAAATTCAAGATTTGTACATGTTTACTTTATCATTTTATCCATTTATTTTAACATTTTATTTCATTAAAATTAACTTTATTTCAATTTATTATCTTTCTTAACACAAGCGAACATAAAAATTAAAGAAACCGTAAAATAACTTCACTTTGACAATTGCGAAGCAAGAAACAAAAGAGAATTTCAGAGTACATGAAAGTATGTACCCCCGCCATTCTACTCTCCCTCTCACCAATAAACTCAAGACTTAAAGCAAGAAAACTTAAAGCAAGTAAACTCACACTATCTTATATATAACAAGTAAGAAAATTATAGTCGGTCTAGACCGACTATACGATACCCTATACCATGCGTTTAGAGACCCTATCTCTTAGGCCCAACAAACTGGACATAGAAAATAAGCATGAACCAAATTTGAGTGGGATTTTTATTAATTTTTTCGGCTGCAGATATGAAAAAGTTCATATCGGATGAAATATCTATATGGGGACTAGGCCCAAAAATGGACCGATCCTGACCATGGGTGCCAAAGTCTCTTGTATTTTGCAAAAATATATACAAACAAAATTTGAGAAGAATCAGTGCAATATTTTTGTTTTTTGATAGATTTGAGTGAAGATCGGGAAGCAGCTCTATATGGGGCCTATGACTAAGAGTTGTCCAATAGGGATCATTTTTGGACTACTGATTAATGGATGTAATATATACAAACAAACCCAATTTAACTAAGATTCGTATGATAATTTGGATCTTATGGCAATATGTGTTGATTTCATAGGGGTCATTTGTATGGGGGCTAGGTCTGAACATGGACCGATTATCACCAATTTCAATAGCGTTCATCCCATGGCCGATGAAAGATCAAATATCAAATTTCATCAAAATATATTCATAGTTGCGACCTGCAGTTTGCTTACAAGCTTTACATGGACACACAGACGGACGGACGGACGGACGGACATCGTTAAATCGAATCAGATAGTGATTCTGATTCGATCGGTATAATTAAAGATGGGTGTAGGTCAAATATTTTTGGTTGTTACAAACAGCAGCACAAAGTCATTATACCCAAACCACATAGTGGTATAGGGTATAAAAACTGGACTTCACGAACAGAAAATATAAATAAATAAATAAATAATAAAAACACAGTACACAGATATCACAAATTGATCTTAATGCTAGTATCACAGAACTTTAACTATTTTACTAAGTTATTGCAACCGAATATTGCAGCTTAGTGTTGTCTTTATCCTCTTTTGTGTTCCTTTGGCCGGTTTGCATCCGATTGAAACAATTTTTGCACGGATATTATTTTTTATGCCCAATATACTAGAAAATGAGCGGGGAGCGGAAAAAATAACACTTTTTGTTTTATGGGCGCTCTAATGTGCATAGACTTTGTTGGTCTAATTTTCGGTATATGGGTTTCAACAGTCTCAGCCTCGGTATTGACTTCGTTGGATGTTTCCTTCTGACAACTAATTTTTATTGGTCTCCAGAAGCAATTTAAAGAAGTTCGCGACTTTTTCCATGTCATCTTGGATCCGAAAATATGAAAATCTCCTATTGCAGTCTTTCCATTTTTCAACTAACTTCACAATAAAAATTCTTCATATTATACCAATTTCATGGAACTGTTCTTCGTTATAATTATTTTTATTAATTACGTTACTCATATGTGGTTTTCTATTGCCAAAAATTTTTTAGGTGGAACAGCTTCGTTATACCATACTAAAAAAGTTCTCATTTTGAAACGGACATCGTACCTACAAAATGGAATAACAATGAGAGTCGCACACTTTTAGACAACAAAAGATCTGCTCTACAAAAGTTCACTAGATGACATTCAATGGAGGACACTTAGAAGAATATTTTTACTGATATTTGTTACAACAGTATAAAAAACACAAGCCAGAAACACTTTTTTTTTTGTAATACATACCTCAAACTTTAAAAAAAACACTTTAGTTGGCAAATATGAAAGTACTTTTATTGTTTACAAAGCTCGTACTGCACTATGTAAAATGGCGGGAAAATTTATTGCTACACCTGTTGAAACATATGGTAAGTTTGAAAGCTCACAGCTGTTTGAACATATAAGTTACAAGAAAACAAAAGTTATCAAGGTTACCACCTTTCAAATCTATAATATTAATAAGCAAGGCGATTTAACGTTTTTAGTTATTAACCGATTTTGACAAAAAATATTTCTTTTGAAAAGTATTTTATTGCAGATGTCCACCACATTTACAAATGGAGTAAAAATCATTTAAAGTTGCTACTAACACATATATAAAACACATACTGTGTGTTTATTAAAAATATAAAAAGCCCTGTATTGAATTGTGAATTGGTTAAAATTGATTAGCATAGTTTTAGGATCTTATAAAATTATTTATTAACAAACCCATGTATATATCTTATGTGTGTTTAATGAATTTTATTTAAAAAATCACAAATTAATGAATTTTACTTTTTTTTTTTAAATTAATCAACACTCAGGGGATGCCACCTACAGCTGCAGTGCATTGTGTTGATCTCAATTAGAGCAGGTTCTATTTTGGCAAGATAAACATATGAAAATACAACACTGTTTGTGGCGAAAGAAAAACAGAGTAAATTATAAAGATTAATATTGAGAGAAAAATAAATTGTTTAATATTAATTAACAATTAAAAAATATATAAAATATATAACTTTATTTTTAACAATAATTTTTTGTAAATTCACAAATTAAATCAGCTGTTGTTTACATTTAGAGGTTATGTCATACGAAAATACATATGCACGTTTGAACGCAAAAATTATGAATCGTATGTAAAACGGCAATTTTGACACACACACGGAATTACGTCTGGATCGTAAAACTGAATTTACACATGGAAAATACACATAGTGTAAACACACCTTAATTAAAATATGAGAATTGAATTTTACTTTGGCACCTATCTGCTTATAAAAATAAACTAAAATATATCACATTTAATTCATAAATTCTTAAATAATAACAGTTAATTTGACAAGTTTATTATATACGCAATATTTATGATATTTCGTACACTGATAGAAATCATATATTATTTATTATATTTTATCTCTTTAAGTACGAAAGCCTTTTTTATTTATGATTTGTTTTAAAAATGGTGTGGGTTCTTTTAGTGATTCACACATAAAACATAATTTGTCTTTAAGCCGGATTTACGAAATTATTTATTCAAGTGCATTTTAATAACCGATATTTATGGTCACATTAAAATGCAGCAAACGTTAAATATTGGTGGTAATGAAGTTTATTCGCTAATTTTTTTTTTTTAGTTTTGCATATTTCTTGTGGTTAAGGATTTTCTAAGTTATGGCAAAACCAATTTGTCATTTCTTTGTTTAATGTGAGAGAAATGTATTCACAACAGTTAAAGACAAACTCAAATGAAGGTGAAGTCATAAAAAATCACTGGTAATTATTGCTATAAATATCGTGTAGAATTAACAATAAAATTATTTGTAAATCACGTTCTTAACATGATCGTAATGCATGAAATTTATTAAATAAAATAAATAACAAACTTCGCATTAAAAAAATAAATTAAATGTCAATGAGATTTCCCAGTGTAGACAAATATGAAATATATGTCAATCCACAGTAAGTTACAATTTCCGTAAAAGTACTTCTAACAAAGGACTTCAAGACTAGTCGTCTAATGTTATCGGTTGTAAGATCAATCGATTACTTGATCGTCCCCTAATCAAATAAGAAATTAAAATTGATCATGTTGTAGACTAAATTCTGACGTAGTGAAAAGTGATCTCAGAGCTATGTTCATACTGAGATACGTTACAAAGTCAAAATTTGTAAGTACGAGGGCGGAATAATAAGACCATGGCTTTTAGAATAAAACACAGTTTTTTTTCTAAATTAGCTCAATACACTTAGTCCAACTTTTCTCCAATTTTTGTATCTCTTCCAAAAAATAGAATTTTTCTAGGTGCATAGAATAGGCATTTGTTCGATCATTGGAGCTCTTTCCACCCAGCCATTTCGTTAGGTTTGGAAATTGGAAATATACACTGGGGGCTAAATCCGGAGAATATGGCGGATGAGGTACCAAATCATAGCCCAATTCGTGCATGGAATTTTGCCATTGTCACACGATTACGTTCATGGTCAATTGAGAGCAAACGCGGCACCCATCTTGCAGACAGCTTTCTTAAACCCAACTGATCATTTAAAATCGAAACCACACTGCCATATGAAATGCCTATGGCATCAACAATCTCACGCACTTTTACTCTTCGATCGGCTAATACCATATCGTGGATTTTTTCGACATTTTCGGGCGTATTGACCTCAATTTGCCGTCCAGAACGTTCAGCGTTATTTGTATTTGCGCTACTACAACGAAAGTCAGTAAACCACTTTTTTACCATTGAAATCGATGGTGCAGAGTCCCCAAAGAGTTTATCAAGCTTTTCCTTGGTTTTATTGATGTTTTTTTTTCGCAAAAAATTAAGTTTAATGAGACCTCGAAATTCACTTTTTTCCATTTAAAAAAAAAACCAGCTGTTATACGCGAAGTAACTGCCGGAGCTTTCTCAAAATTTTACAGTGGTCTACTAACAGGTGATACTTGATGGGAGCAGTGTTGCATTTCATATAACTACGAGAGAAGTTATAAAAGTCACGGACTTATTGATCCGAGCTCGTGCATTGTTTTTGAACAGTCGTCATCCAGTTTTGGTCAGCGGAATTTTCTAATGATTAACAAAACTTAATAGTTTTTAGCTGAAGCATTTAAAACCAATATAAAATTGAATTGTGCAATGGCTTGAAAAAGTTCAGCGTTTTATTAATTTTTCTATTATTAACGACCACTTGGTGAATGCCTCTACAAATTAAAACAAGTAAGAAAATTATAGTCGGGCTAGACCGACTATACGATACCCTATACCATGCGTTTAGAAACAATATCTCTTAGGCCCAACTGGACATAGAAAATAAGCAAAAACCAAATTTGAGTGGTATTTTTATTAATTTTTTTGGCTGCAGATATGAAACAGTTCATATCGGATGCTATATCTATATGGGGACTAGGTCCAAAAATGGACCGATCCTGATCATGTTTGGTAAAGTCTCTTGTATTTTGTAAAAATATATACAAACAAAATTTGAGAAGAATCAGTGAAATATTTTTGTTTTTTAATAGATTTAAGTCAAGATCGGGAAGGAGCTCTATATGGGGCCAAAGGTATCATTTTTGGAGTACTCATTAGTGGATGTAATGAACGCATAGAAACCCAATTTGAGTTAGATCTATATGACAATTTCGATCTTATGGCAATTTATGTCGATTTCATAGGGGTAATTTGTATGGGGCTAGGTCTAAACATGGACCGATTCCCACCAATTTCAATAGCTTTCATCTCATGGCCGATAAAAGCTTATACACCAAAATTCATCAAAATATATTAATATTTGCGACCTGCAGTTTGATTACAAGGTTTACATGGACACACAGACGGACGGACGGACGGACGGACATTGTTAAATCAACTCAAAAAGTGATTCTGATTCGATTCGGTATAATTAAAGATGGGTCTAGGTCAAATATTTTTGGTTGTTACAAACAGCAGCACAAAGTCATTATACCCAAACCACATAGTGGTATAGGGTATAAATAGACTACAAATGGATGTGATCTACTAGAGAAGCGGATAGAGTGAACTGAAACTCGGACACTTGAAATGAGTTCGTTAATCTCAGAAGAACATTTTCCATGGTAGTATCTATAGAACAGTGTTACACAAACCACATTTCAACGATGTTCCAACGAGTCAATAGAGTTGGATAGCCTACTGTCGTTAAGAACATCAACGCCCTCCTTTGTACAGGGTCCAGTAGCTTCAAAACTGACTTTGCGGCTCCTGCCCATACGTGGGAGTTGTATTCCATTTTCGGTCGGATATATTTGGTATAGATTTTAAGGAGATCAGAAAAAGGGAAGAAATTTTTGCACCGTTTTAGAAAATCAAGACACTTGAATGCTTCTTCCGACACTTCCCCAAAAAAAAAAAAATACCATCCGATTCCTTAATACCTATACCAACCATATGTGCAGATGACATTGTTGAATCCAAGGCCCTATGGGTCAACAAATAACATTGACTCTTCTGCGCACTAAAATCAACCCGATTCGCTTTACCCCACTCGGAGATTTTTAATAGGTCTTGATTGAGGGTGTTATTCATTGTCATCCTTTTGCTCTCACCTCAAAATATTAAGGACAAATTATTGACAAATGTTGATGTCATCTGCGAAAGTGTGGATAAGATTGAAGGTTTGGCCAATGTCATTCAGAAAGATACGAAAAAGAGAGGGAGAAAGAATAAAAACTTGGGGTAATCCTGAAAGAAGCTGAAACTACTCGGATGATACCCCATCAATAACAACACGTATTGTGCGGTCTCTGAGAAAACTCGATATAAATCGAGAGAAGTCATTGCCTACCTCAAATCCAATAAGCTTTGATATCAATGCACAGTGCCACACGCGATCGAACGCCTTGGTAATATCTAGAGCTACCATTTTAATAAAAAAAAATTGTGAATGGATTGACTCCAGAGGCCATATTGTCGATCAATAAAAAGTGAGTTGTCCTCTAGATAGTTGACAAGATGGAAATTGATCATACATCACCTTTTAGAGCGCAGGGTAGATTAGAATTGGACGCAAATTTTCAGGGTTATTAGCCTCTCCCTTTTTAGGGATTGGTTGGACATTGACAACCTTCCAGCAAGAGAGAAGGCCCGAAAACTTATTTACGTTGTAATGAGAGAGAACCTTTTTAACTGCTCGGAAGAATATTTTAGGCTTAGCAAAAGATAACATTTCAAGTTCGGGCAGTGGTTGATCGCTATCTGGCAAAAACGATTTTTTTACGAAATGTTCAGCTAAAACGTTTGCCTTATCAACAAGGTCAGTGGATATTTGATCATTCAGTATAAGAGTTGGGATAGCTGAAGTAGCACTATTATTTACTCTTTTAACAAAAGCTCCTGCTGCCCCGAGAAGCAGAAAGAACTTTTACACGAAGACGCTGATCGTAAAGCTACTTTTCGCGTTTGGAAAAGGTGACCTTTACATTTATTTTTGTCCACTTGGACAGATACGTATGGCAGTACTGTTTTTGCCAACTGTGCAAATTTCATATCAATATCTTCATTGGCTCCTAGAGACGCTGAATTTGCGAACTTAACAATGACTGATTTTGTTGAACAAAAAAGTTCTAATATATGGTGTCTCTATTGGTTCAAAAAAGTCTCAATTCTTAATTGAAACAAAGCATCGCTTTAATACATCTGGTAATTATATCTGAAACTCATCATTACAGATGGTGAGAATTGGATCTGTGCCTTCGACCGAGCGAACCGATCGAACAATCAAGAGAATATGGTGCGAATTATGAAGAATGATCGAAAAGATCAGCCGAAGTCGCTCAAAAATCATGGTCATGTTAAAGGTTTTCTTCGATTATCGTTGTGTGCTGCTTTAAGAATTCTTTCCGCCGAGCCAAACCGTTAATTAGAACTTTTATCGAGTGTAGTGCATGGTTTTCTTTAAGCTAGTCGAAAAAAGAAGCAGAAATTATGGGCAGACAATACTTGGCTTTAGCTTAACAATATGCATTGGTTCTTCGAGACCATTTCGCATATAATTCTACTCAAATCGTTTCACTACTACAGCATTCACCTGATAAAGCACTAACAGTGGAATAGCTGAAGGTCATTCCAAAACCAACTTTAAAAACTGTTCCGAGGATTGGAAAGAAGTTACGGGCGATTATTTTGAAATCGATAAATTTGATTTGGAAAAATAAAAATTTTTTTGCTTTTTTTTAACAGTCACAGTAATAGACAATTTATTATTTAAAGAACCAGCTTCAAGAAAACACTAACAGGACTTACTGTGATCAATTGGTGAGGATATTAAAAACATTAGAGTGGAATGCCTCATATATGCAATTTAAAGAATTCTTGTTCGGTCTCTATACTCTATTACCACTTGCTATAAATTAAATTCTTATCTTAATGTTATGTATCTTCCTGTAATAATTTTCTTTTTAATAAAAATCAAACTAGATTGATTGCCCCATTAACAATAATTAATGTAAATATTTTAATTAACAACTGGAGGCTAAGTTGTTAATATCTATTTAAAATGCGCCACAAACGATAATTAAATGTCGAATGATTGGCTATTTAATATTAATACTTATGAATAAATAGAAATATGAAAGCAAGCCTTTTATAAAATAGTTATAAGCCAATAATATATCCTAAGCACCTTACGTTCAAAAAAATATACTTAAGGAATTACAAATGTAGTAAAAGACCAAATCAGACTGTGGTTTTAAAAAAATAAGTTTCGTTATGTCATAAAGACATCATATTGCCAATATGTCTAACATTATTTCTAATTTAAAAAAAATATTATATAAGGCTTTCTTTTTGAAAGTTATAGAACTTTAAACTAAAATGAAGCAAACAAAAATATTTTTAATCTATATACTAATACGTGAAGTTAAACCTTTGTATCACTTTTTAAACAAAATGTGAGCATGGAGGAGTGTGAAATTTGGTGTAGTTATAGCTCATGTGGAGGAGAAGTGCAGAATGATAAAATTTACATATAATATGTGTTAAAAATATATTAAATTATAGAAAATAAATAATTTTTAATAAGTTATTTTATAAGAGCCTGAAAGTAATAAGTAATTTTAGCATTTATTATTGAGGGTTTCAAAAAAGAGTACAGTTTAATTGCCCTGTGTTGAATTGTGAATTGCCTAAAATGGATTAGCATACCTTTAGGCTCTTATAAGATTATATAGGTATATTAACAATCCCATTTTTATTTTTTCTGTGTATTCATCAAATATTAATAACGAAATTTAATGAATTTTATTTAAATATTAATACATTTTTTATATATATAGATAAAAAAACATTGAAAGAAAAAATTTAATGAAAAAATAAAATTTCCTAGAATTTGCATTCGCATAACAAATTCTAACATTGTGGTGAATTCAGACAATAGTAATATACAAGATAATATCTCAAATGATAATGTACAAGAAAATACACGCACTACTTCAAATATCATAATAGAACACTTATTTGTTGAAGTTGTAAGCAGTGGTCGAAAATTACTAGTAGGAGTTGTATATAGACCTAATTGCAGAGTAAGAACTGACGGTTTTCTGAGAACTATCGAAAGTCTTACCATAAAATATAATGACGTAGTAGTGTGTGGAGATTTCAATTCTAATATTCTAGTTGAACAACATCTACTTAATGATATGAAAACATTTGGCTTTGACCCTACAAATTCTACTATGCCAACTCATTTCTCCACTACAACTAATACATTATTAGATATATTCTTTGTCAGCAATATACATAAAGTCTTCCTATATGATCAGTTGTCAGCACCATGTTTCTCCAAACATGATCTTTTATTCTTGGCATATGACTTCAAACTGCAGCATGAAAGTGAGACTATTACCTATTATGATTTTGATCACATAAACTATGCCAATATGTCCTTTGAGCTATCAGCAATAAATTGGAGTAGTATCTACTATATGCCCTCGGTTGATAATCAACTGAAATATCTAGAGGAAAATTTGTTGCAAGTTTTTAGTAAATCTGTTCCGGTGAGAACTTTGAGGAAAAATACTAGGAAGAAACCGTGGTTCAATATTGAAATAAAATTAGCTATTACTCGTAGGGATTTTGCATATATACGCTGAAAAATGTTTAAAATCACTGATCTACATCCGGAATATGTAAATGCACGAAGAGAAGTGAACAGGAACAGGATCAAAGCTGCTAAATCCAAGTTCTATTCATGTCGTTTTTCATCTGCAGCTGGTACTAAGAAAACTTGGAGAACTATACGAGAAATTGGGATTGGAAAATCATCGCCATTAGTTTCTAGTGAAATAGATGTAGATAAACTCAATGTATCTTTCATGAATCTCCCTAACATTACTTCAAATATGAACTTTTATGACCAAAGAGAAATTTCAGCCCCTCAATGCAGCTCATTCTGTTTTATTTGTATAAACCAAGAAGATGTATTTTCAAGCTGTCAAGCAATTAAATCTGATGCTGTAGGGTTCGATAATATTCATCCTAAATTTTTAAAAATTATTTTACCGTATGTTCTGCCATTTATAACGTATATATTTAATAATATAATTACAAAGAGTATTTACCCGCAAAGTTGGAAACACGCAAAAATTATACCCACCCCAAAATCTAACAACGATTATCGTCCAATTGCCATACTACCTTATCTATCCAAGGTTTTTGAACGACTGCTTCATGGACAAATTAGTAAGCATATTAATGATAACGATTTGCTGACAAAAAGGCAATCAGGTTTCCGACCCAAGCATAGCTGTATATCAGCTCTCATAGATGTTTCAGAGTATATACGAGAGAGTATTGATGCTGGAGACATTTCTTTTCTTGTTTTACTTGACCATTCCAAAGCGTTTGACATGGTGGATCATGAGGTTCTATGCTTTAAATTACACAAAATGTTTAATTTCTCTCCTTGGTCTATTCGTTTGTTGTCTTCATATCTGTTGAATCGTAGCCAGTCAGTTTTTGCAAACAATAAAACCTCTCATGTGTTGCCAGTTATGAAGGGCGTACCCCAAGGATCAATACTGGAACCTCTTCTTTTTACCATCTACGTGAATGACCTAGTAGAACAATTATTGTTTTGCAACGTACACATATATGCTGACGATGTTCAGTTATATATAACTACTGGTATAAGCAGCATAAATGATTGCGTTGCAAAATTAAATTCAGATCTCAATAAGATTTATACATGGGCAAGTGCAAATGGTTTATGCCTCAACCCCTCGAAATCAAAGTGTTTGATTTTTACAAGAAGAACAATGACACCGCCTTTTGAACCATTGATTATGTTAAACAACCAGAAAATTGAAATCGTATCAACAGCTAAAAATCTAGGTATTATTTTTAATGATAATCTCACATGGTCTAACCATATTACTTCTGCTGCTGGGAGAACTTACTCAATGCTTAGAACGTTATGGAATACACAACATATAACCCCCCTTAACATTCGAATTTTGCTTGCAAAAACATATCTTATGCCAACTGTACTATATGGCTGCGAAATATATGCAAGCACTGATTCTAAAAGTTATAAAAAGCTTGAGTCCACTTTCAATGCAATTTTAAGATATATTTTC
The DNA here is from genome assembly GCA_963682025.1 of Cordilura impudica. Classification (NCBI taxonomy): domain Eukaryota; kingdom Metazoa; phylum Arthropoda; class Insecta; order Diptera; family Scathophagidae; genus Cordilura; species Cordilura impudica. Next base: position 317,268,998 of record OY821517.1, on the reverse strand, counting down.
AATATTCGAAAATATGAGACGAATTCGTACTACTCAAAAAAACTTTACGGAGTAACATTTGAAAATTTGTTAAAGATAAAAACGTTTCTGTTCTTATATAAAGTTGTACGTACACATCAGCCAACATATCTGTATGACAGACTCGTTTTTATGCGCACGGCTAGAAATCATGACATAATGTACATTAGATACCAATATTTAGTATCCAAATGGCAATTTTATGTCTCCTCAATACGTCTTTGGAATTCGCTACCATCGTCCATTAAAATTATAAGCAACACAATGCATTTTAAGAGGGAACTTTTTAAATTTTTTAGCTGATCCTTTTTCTTATTTTTAAAATTTTTTTTTTTTTTTTTTGCTGATCCGTTTATATTTTATATTTTTTATTTAACTATTTTTGTTATTTTTATTTTTTTTATATTATTTTATTTACTAATATTTGTATTAACATTTTTGGTTATAATTCGTTATTTTTTTTTTTTTTTCTTTAAAATTATTTAATATTTTTATATTTACCATTATTATTTTTTAAGACAAATTTGTTCAAATTTTCTATTTCAATTCAATGTAAAACTCCTATACTTTAATTATAAGATTATAAATCTTGTTGTATGGTAAATCATAAATAAATAAACTCAACTAAACTAATTTCGTGTGCTGGGCTCTGCTGGTAACAATTAAACTGCCTTTATTATATAAATAACTTCATGGCATTAATGCTTAAGTATGATTTGGGCCATAAAGCTGCCAAGCCTGGCGTGTACATTTTTCGCAGCATCAAGGACTTATTATACAGTCCTTGTCACAACATGGACGAAGTGCACGGTAAGTTTGATGAACAGAACCATTATTTTGAGAAAAAATTTCAACAATTTTCAAGCATTGCCTTGGTGATAAAATGGTAAATCGAACTAAACAAAAAGCAACTATCAGCTGTTAAGTCGGTTATCAAATAAAGCAGTGTTACCAACTCAAAGTTGTGAACCTCTAAAAAACACCGTTTATTTCAACCAATTAAAGACAATACTTGAAGATAAAATTTTTAATGAAATATTTTGAATCGCGAATTTTTTACCATTGACATTGAGCATTTTAGTTGTTTTAATTAATGAATTTTGTTTTATTTATAACGCAAAAAAAGTATTCGTTCATGGTCAATTTGAGAAAAGCCCACGAATTAGGCAACGAAGTACAGATTTGTTACATCGATTTTATTTTAGTAGGAAGCAAACTTGTTTATATATATAAAGCTGATTTGACTTAATTATATTTCTTTTGGAAAGAAATAACGTGAATCTCTTAGTGCAATAGCTCGGATCATAGGTAAATGCCAATTTTCAATGCAGTATTGTTCAAAACTACAAATCCATAAATTCAGTAAAAACGAATGTCAGAATTATTGCTTTCCAAGCTAGTTCTAAAAACAAAGAAGCCTTCGGCAAAGACATTCACGAAAATAGCGTTCGCAAAATTTTAGAGAATCTGACTATCATGGTCATTAACACGTAGAAAGCCATTTATTAGCGATGTGAAAAGAAAAGAAAAACTTATAGTCTTTTCAATGAGTACGTAAAAAAGGCTCCAAAATTTCGTGAAAGTGTTTTGGGCTGATGTTTGTAACTACCAAAAATATTTGACATAGACCCATCTCTTATACCGATCGATGTCCGTCCGTCCGTCTGTGTATCCATGTAAAACTTGTAATCAAAGTACAGGTCGCAAATATGAATATATAGTGATGAGATTTCGTAAGTCAGCCTCTATCGCCCATAGGATGAACGCTGTTAAAATTGGTGAAAATCGGTTCATGTTCAGTCCTAGTCCCTATAAAAATGACCGCTATCAGATCGATTTAAATTGCTATAATATCAAAATTATCATATAGATCGCGGTCAAATTTGGTTTGTGTATTGAGTATATTATTTTTTTTTTTTAAGCTAATAAGGTCTAAAGTTTTATGTAATTAAAGACAATTTTAATACAATTTTGCTCGACGTTTCGTCGATTATATGTCGACTTCCTCTGGAGCACGTCTATTTATTAATAAAAATATGAAAACAATTTATTAATACAATAATTTATCACCAAAACATTTAAAAACTTACAATGTTGACGATATTACGTTAAAATAAAAAAAATTTTTTACATTTAATAAATAACAAAAAACATAAAAACACTGACATAATTTGAACCCTAACAATGTTGTTCACCCGAGTTCCGGAATAACAAACTGGTTAAAATATAAAAAATTTATAAGTACCCATTGTTCAGAAAATATTCCGCTAAGAACACCTAACGATATCGACCTCTCCATCAAAAATCTTGAATTAAATCTTAAAACAGCTGCGCAACTCGCCACTGAACCCTCACGACACACCAGACCATATACTATTTCATCTGCAGATGTCGAACAACTACTGAATGAAAAGCGTAGACTCCGAAGAGAGTGGCAACGACACAGATCTCCACAACTTAAAGCTCAATTGAGGGAATCTACAAAAAATCTACAGAGACTGCTACAATCTAAGAAAATCGCATCACTAAATGCATACCTTGAAAGTTTGGACTCTACCCCAAACACTGACTACTCATTATGGCGTGCTACAAAAGGTCTAAATAGACCAGCCACAAGTAAGCCTCCTTTGCGAAAGCCAAATGGGGAATGGGCTCGCAAGGATTCTGAAAAAGGAGAGTTGTTTGTAGAACACTTAAAAAATGTGTTCACCCCTAACATTTCACAAAATGTAGTGCAGTTGCCAACTCTTGTACCCCAGAACGAAACAGCTAACCCAATCAGATTTAAAATGCAAGAGGTCGAAAGGGCAATTGTTGACTTAAACCCAAAAAAAGTACCAGGGATCGATAAAATTAGTAATAAGATGCTTTTAGAATTACCCCGGGTGGCTTTGATAATAATTCTTTATATTTTCAATGCTATTTTACGTCTTGAATATTATCCCTCAGAATGGAAAGTTTCCCTTGTCACAATGATAGCCAAGCCGGGCAAAGATAATACAAAAGTCGAGTCGTATAGACCAATCAGTCTTTTGTCGAACATGTCAAAGCTGTTTGAAAAATTGTTCGTGGATAAATTAACCTTAGCCGTTCAACAAAACAATTTAATACCAGACCACCAGTTCGGGTTTGGAAAACAGCACAGCACCATTGAGCAAGTACACAGGCTGGTTACTGTTATCAGAAAGGCTTTTGAAGAAAAGAAATACTGCTCTGCCCTTTTTATCGATGTTTCACAAGCATTTGACAAAGTTTGGCATGAGGGTTTACTCTTTAAAATTAAACGCTTGGTACCACCCAATACACACAAGCTCTTAGAAAGCTACATCAAAGGCAGGCAGTTTACTGTTAAAGAAAATTGTTTTATAAGCACCCCACAAAATATAAATGCCGGAGTTCCACAGGGTTCAGATATACCAACAAATGTTTATACCCACACTTCTACTTTCGCTGATGACACGGCAATCTTAAGTGTTCATGAGAACCCAACAATAGCGTCTCAAAGATTACAAACTAACATCTCTCAGTTAGAAGCTTGGTTAGAGAAATGGAAAATTAAAGTAAATGAACAAAAATGCATTCATATTACGTTTACCTTACGAAGGAAATCTTGTCCAACAGTTCGTATTAACGATCATAATATACCCCAGAACACACATGTTAAATATCTGGGCATTCATCTTGACCGTCGAATTTCATGGAAAACTCATATAGATGCTAAAATTACCCAAATGAAATTGAAAACTGTACAACTAACATGGCTTATAGGTAGAAACTGTAAACTTAGCTTAGACTGTAAATTACAGATTTACAACTCGATTATAAAACCCATATGGAGCTATGGTATTCAGCTATGGGGAACTGTCTCGGCTTCCAATGTTGAAAAAATACAAAGAAGGCAAAACAGACTGTTAAGACTGATCACAAATGCACCCTGGTACGTGAGAAGTTCTAACATACATAAGGATCTGTACGTCCCACTTATCAAAAGTGAGATCAAAAAATACTGCGAAAGATATATGAAAAGACTTGAAACACACCCGAATACACTTGCTCGGAATTTATTAAATAATCGTGGCCATCTACGACTTAGAAGACTGGACACGGCAGACTTGGTACAATAAAATTGCTATAAATGCTCCTGATCACATTTAATCGCTGAGCCCTTGAAGTTTTGTCTGGCACTGGCTGGATTTAATGTCAATATTTAGTTTTAAGATTTGAATAGTTATTGTTAGTTCACTTAAATTTTGTGAAGATCCAATAAATAAATATGATGAAAAAAAAAAACTTAATTTAATATCACAGTTTATTTAATGGCAACTCTATAACTTGCATTTATATTGTTTGTGTCTTCTTTCAAATTTAGTGTTCTCATTATCTGCTGTTGAATTCGTAAACTTTCTTTTGTATACATTTTCTTTTCATTCTTTTCCTTGTCCAGTATTTTGACTTTTTCAAAGTCAGCTGTGTGACCTGTTTTTAGAATATGTTGTGCCAATGCTGTCGACTCTTTCGCTTTCGTTATGTCTGTTTTATGTTCTAACATCCTTGTGGCTAGTGTTCTCTTTGTTGTGCCTATATAAATCATATCACATTTCTGATTGTCATCTCCCTTGCACGTTATCTCATACACAACGTTGCTTTGTTGTTGTTTCTCTACTGGTGTTTTTACGTTAGTAAATATTGCGCTAAGTGTTTGATTTGCTTTATAAGCAAAGCTTATGTTATTCACCTTTATTGTTGTTCTCATATTCTTATTGTCAGTTAACCCAGGGATGTATTGTACACTGCAAAATTGTTTAGCCTCCTTGTTTTTAGTGTTGTCACGTTGTTTGTTATATTTTAAATGCTGGGTTATATCGTCGATTAACATTTTAATAATGTTATTTGGAAAACTATTTTCTAAAAGTATATGTCGTATTTTCTGTTTATTTAATGTGTGAAACTTTTCGTCACTAAGCGTTAAGACTCTTTCGATGAAATTTCTTGCAGTATTAACAATCTGGTTTTTGGGTTGCGTCGCATTAAAATTCATCAATCTACCAGATGCCGTTGCTTTAGAATACCAATTGAACGTGATTTTGTTGCCATCTTTCCGTAGTTTCATGTCAAGGTATGTAATTTCCTTGTTTTCCTCTACTTCTATCGTAAATCTAAGTTTCGGATGATGTTTGTTTAGTGTATTGAGAATTTCATCCTTGTCATCAAAATGTCATGTTATGTTATGTCATCGACATATTTTGCTATATATTTAATTTTTATATTTTTATCTTTTAATTTCTTTATCGCATCGTCAAGTAGAACGTCAAGAACTATATCTGCTATGGCGGGTGAGAGCGGGTTGCCCATTGGGATTCCAAATATTTGATTAAAAACCTGATTGTTTTATGTAAAATAATTATTATCAGTCAAACAAAATTTTAAAATTTCAAGAAATTTTGTACTGGGGATTCTTGTAAATTCCTTAATTATTGACCATTTCATCATAATATTCCATATAGCAGTATGTACGGGGATATTTGTAAATAGGAAAACTACGTCAAAAGATACTAAAATCTCTCCATTTCCAAGTTCGATATTTTTTAAATTGGTTTTTAATTCTGTTGAATTTTTAATATTATATATTTCAGATATTATATGCTTTAGAATTTGTCCAATATGTTTTGAAAGATTGTAACAAGGAACCTGGATAGATGCGACTATAGGTCTGAGTGGCATATCGGTCTTGTGGATTTTGGGCAATCCGTATATTCTCGGTGCTGTGGCAGCGGAGCAGGTAAGCTGTCGTTTTTGCCATAAGTCTATATGTCCATTTTTCTCTAGATTTGATACAATAGTGTTATTTGTTTTTTGTAATTTTAAAATCGGATCCGTCCTCATTGTTTTATAGGTGTTTTTATCATTCAAAAGTTCCTGCATTTTTCCTCGTATTCGTTTTTATACATTGCTACCGTCTTGTTTCCTTTATCTGCCTGTATAATAATGTCTCGGTTTTTTGACAGAAATATTTTTGTTTTATTAAAAATTGTTATTATAAATTTCTCCTTTGTGTATTTTGAATTTTCTTCATAAATGAACATATCATATTGGATAACTTAGTCCTCATTATATCTTTTTCCCTGTCAACATTATCATTCATTGCCTGTATGCATTGTTCCACATCAGTGATTACGTTAAATGGAGAAAAGTTGCGACTATCTACTGGTAAAGCAAACTTTTTCCATAAGGATAATAACCATTTATATTTCATTGGAATGTTTATTGTTGTTCTATTTTCAAACCAGTGATTATTGAAAGAAAATCCTAATGATTTAAAATGTTTTTCTTTCAGTGTATCTAACTTTTTAATCTGTATCTCCTTTACACCCTTTCTTATGTGTTTCGTGTATGTTTATTACATCTATTTGTCAGTAATTGAAAAATAAATCCTATAGGGAAACTCTTGTTCGTAGCCCCCATATGAAGCGTTTTCCCGATCTTCACTTAATTGTATCGAATAACAAACATATTGCATAGATTTTTCTCAAATTTGGTTTGTGTATGTGTTTGCAAAAATAAGTACCCTTACCACATATGATCAGGATCATCCATTTGTCAGCCTAGTCCTCATATAGACATAGCATCCGATTTGACCTTTTTCATATCCAAATTATTAACAAAATTAATAACACTGCCACTCAAATTTGGTTAATGCTTATTTTCTATATCTAGTTAGTTGGGCCTAAGAGATAGGGTCTCTAAACGCATGGTATAGGGTATCCTATAGCCCGTCCAGATCGACTATAATATTCTTACTTGTTGTTAATTTTTTCAGTTATTTTTTTTTAATGGTAAATTTTTGTATTATGTTTTCGAAGCAAGTATCAAAATTATGTACATATTCGTTTAAATCGTTCCATTTTTGAATCTGTTTTCATCGTATTTGAAAGTGTTTATCTCTATATTATTATTACCTTTCATACTTTCGCTCTCGATAAAGGTGTCAATGGATTCATGATATTTTCATTACATGTTTTAGTCCATTAAGTGTACTTTCCAATCTACTTGTATAAAAATTATTTTTCGAGTCAATGTTAAAATGTCCGGCTTTTAAAATATCACAGGTTGTTTCACAAAAATCTTGGAATGTATCACAGAACCACTTGGTGATTTATTTATTATTATTATGATTATAATTGAGGTTTTTCATGTTGGAATGTTTGTATATATTCCATATATCTGGCTTGCTTGCTAGATTAATAAACCCATATATATATACATATATATATATTTTAAATTTTTTTTTTTTTTTAATTTTATTTTTTTGAGAACCACTTAACCAAATTTACTTATTACCCAAAAATGTTCAGTTTAACATAAACACCAAATATAGTGAAAGTTTATAAAAAAAAATATTAACAAAAAAAAAAATAAAAAATGTGTGACTAAAGTTATGATGGATGCCTGACCTCAATATCAATTTACAGCTTAGATTTGTTATACTCTTCACAGAACAATTCCTCAAACAAAATGTTTGCGCTACAATTCATTTGATATTCACTGATACAAATTAATTGCAATACATTTCACTAGAAATTGAATACAACAAATCGTTTTTAATTATTAACATAGATAGAGACAAGAAAATATCATAGAATGTAACAAACAATAGAAGCATATGAGGCAGACGACGATTTAATGAAAATATATATCACTGGAAAAGGGTGTCCCATGTTAAAGTTGGGGAGGGGAGCGGGGGGATTATGGAATAATAACATTAATGTTCATAATATGAAGGGAGCATAAAAAAACAAGTAAGAAAATTATAGTCGGTCTAGACCGACTATACGATACCCTATACCATGCGTTTAGAGACCCTATCTCTTAGGCCCAACTAACTGGACATAGAAAATAAGCAAAAACCAAATTTGAGTGGGATTTTTATTAATTTTTTTGGCTGCAGATATGAAAAAGTACATATCGGATGCTATATCTATATAGGGACTTGGTCCAAAAATGGACCGATCCTGATCATGTTTAGTAAAGTCTCTTGTATTTTGCAAAAATATATACAAACAAAATTTGAGAAGAATCAGTGCAATATTTTTGTTTTTTAATAGATTTAAGTGAAGATCGGGAAGCAGCTCTATATGGGGTCAAAGGGATCATTTTTGGACTACTCATTAATGGATGTAATGAACGCATACAAACCCAATTTGAGTAAGATCTATATGACAATTTGGATCTTATGGCGATTTCATATGGGTAATTTGTATGGGGGCTAGGTCTGAACATGGACCGATTCTCACCAATTTCAATAGCGTTCATCCCATGGCCGATGAAAGCTTATGTACCAAATTTTATCAAAATACATTCATATTTGCGACCTGCAGTTTGATTACAAGCTTTACATGGACACACAGACGGACGGACGGACGGACGGACGGACGGACATTGTTAAATCAACTCAGAAAGTGATTCTGATTCGATCGGTATAATTAAAGATGGGTCTAGGTCAAATATTTTTGGTTGTTACAAACAGCAGCACAAAGTCATTATACCCAAACCACATAGTGGTATAGGGTATAAAAATATTAAACTGATGAAAACTGGCATCGTGTCATTAACAAATGTAAGTTTTTGTCTTCCAATTACAAATTTACAGTTAGAAAAATGTGGCATCTAATAAAAGTCTGCACGCATATTCATTTAACATGACAACACTTGGACGTACAAACAAACATATATGTATACATATGTATGTATGAAAGGACAGACGGCTGGACGTACAAATGCACACTCTTTCGAAACAACAGATGTGACAACCAAGATTAGAGCGGCTGTCAAATATCTTGTCGTCAATCAGTCATCAACTACAAAAAAAAAAGTTAAGTTAAATTTCTTAGTTGTGCAAGAACGAAATGAACGCATTTCTGGAAGAGATTGGCAGAACTCTAAAATATAATTTAATTAAATTTTTTTTCATGCATTTACCTTCACTTAGAGAACTAACAATAATTATTCAAATTTTAGAACCAATAGTTAAAACTAGCAGATTCCAGTCCTCGAAATTCCAGTGCAAATTCTAGTAAATTTTATTTTTTCATAAGGACCCTAAAGGTATGCTAATCAATTATAGCCAATTCACAAATCAACACAAAAAAACAAACTCATTTTTATTACAAACACATTAACAAATTTAATAAACACATTGTACAGTTTTAGGTATGTGTTAGTAGCAACTTTAAATGCAATTTACTCAAAATAAAGGAAAAATTTAAAAATCTGTAAATCTGCAAAACGGCTAAAAAGAAATACCTTTCAAATAATATACGTCTGGTCAAAATTGGGATAAAACTGTAGAACAAAACATCGGTTACAAGAAATCGCCTAGCCTATTAATATTGATATTAAGTCCGACCAGTACTAGAAGAAATTTAATTTTTCTACATAAACTCGGAATAAATAAATATTCATCAGCTAAGATTTCCTCAAGCACTTATTAGGAGATCTGCAGTCTCTCTCTTTCTTATAGCATGTTCAGACGGCAAAATGAACCACTTGATTCGCTCTCTGAATCATGATTGTGAACCTTGGTGTTCAGACGAGTGTTTTTGTTTCATTTTGACGTTTATATTTTTTGTACAAATATTTGAAGACATCCTTCTACACTTTACGTTTCACTATTTAATTTTTTCCATTTTTATTTGAATATATACATACATATATGTAAATATATACTTTTTATTTGTTAAATGTTTCTATTTATTTTATTGCACACATTCATTTTTTGTTTTTTCTTTGTTTATATATTTTTGACAGCTAGTTCTGAGATGACAGTTCTAGTTCTGGAGATGACAGTCAATTTTTCTAGGTTCACAACTAGATTCAAAATGAACCAATTAGGTTCGCTCTCAAAATTTTGTATAGCGAATCATGTAGATTCAATCATGATTGGGGCGCGAACCGTGAATGAGAGAGCCAACCGCGGATCTTGCTGTCCGTGTGAACATAGCATTAGGCGTTGGTTCAAGTAGTTTGAACAGTTTTTAATAATTTTGAGTTTGACTAATGGCACGTTTAATTCACTATGCAATTGTGAGCTTCTCGCAATAAACTTTTGGAACTTATTTGATATCTCTGTATTTTCTCTATATTACTATAAATGAAAAATGTTTCTCCTCAGTTTCATGCAGACAGTTTTTTTTAGAATTTATCACAACGAAGATTCTCAGCTGGAAATTTTTGGAAAAAAACCCATTCTTACCCTCCGTACGGTCACATTTGCTCAAAAATTATTTTTCTTTTTCATAAAATCCAAACTGAGGGACAAAGTCCAGAAAAATGTGAGCCGAAATATCACTGTTTGGTGGCTAAGGTGAAGTACCACATATTTTATATTGCTGATTACTTATTAGGATTTGAAGTCATGTTTCTCTTCTGAGCATATAAGTAACATGGGTACAATTTTGTTCATTTGCTCTTATTTTCCACCTGTATAACTAAAACTCCAATTGTACAAAATGTCGTTGTAAAAGTGTAGATTTTATTGTGTGATCCGCGTAAATACTCAAAATTGCTGTGTCTTTTCCAAATGTTGAAGTAATCGTGTTTTCATTAGTTGGCATGTTCGCTGCATAAAGAATGTATACGAGCGGACCCAGAATATGGCCCTGTGGAACATCAGCTTTTATATGCTGTGGGAGGCTTAAAAAGTTTTTCTCCTTTATGGAGAATTTTCTCCTAATTATATAGCTTTCCAATAGTTTATAAAAACTTACCGAAAGCCTGAGAAACGTCAATAATGAGAGCAGCGCGCTTACTAGACTATGGGCTGGCCCAATGGTGCTATGTCTTCGCCTTAAACCGAATTGATGTACTGGGATGACGTTATTTTTATCTACACTTAAAGTAAGCTTATTTACTAATATTTTCTCGAACAGTTTTGACAGAATTGACGATAAACTGATTGGGCCTGTACATTAGGGTGGCCCTTTATTATATGGAAAAGTGTTCGAACTCTCGGTCGCACCCCCAAGTAATATGCGAATACCAAAAAAACTGAGAAATACAAAGTTTAGAGGTGGCGCAACGCGATTGAAAATTTCAAGTGTGTTTATATGGGGAAAATATGACTTTTTTCAGATTTTACGAAAATTTCGCTCTATAGTTTAATTCTTCCGATAAATGGTTACATAATTCGGGATCAGTATTAAATTATCTTTTCAAAAAGCTATAAAACTTCTAAATCGAATAAAAACTCGCCAAGAAATAGCAAATGCCCCAGATCACTTTTGGGCCAAAAAAAAAACTAGGTCATGATATTTGATGGCATTTTTTCCACTTTCAGAAATTGATTAAAGCCATAATTTTTTTTGGTCGCTATATTTATATGTACTCAGATATGAAGTATTGTTTTATTACCGCGTTGTTAACCTATTGCGCATTGAGACCGAAAATGGGAAATTTTTTTGATAAAATTTTGAAAACTCCTTTTTTAAGTTTTAAGAAATTTTCTTTAACAAAATTTAAAAAAATCAATCGATCTCGCACTTTAAGGTGTTGTTAAATACATGTTACATATTAACTGTATGAATTTTAAAGTAAATCCCTGTGCCAGAATTTTTTTGACAAAAATTTTATTTTTGCGGATTTCGAGAAAAATGGGGTTTTTGTGAAATATTCTGTAAATGAACTCTTTCTAAATACTTTGTTTCGGAAAAAAATAATTGTCTTTTATAAGCTTGGGGTCATATATGACCCCAATTCCAAAAGGGTTAAGGGCTCAAATTATTTTTTTCCGAAACCATAGGCTATTAAGATAAAATATAATATTTAAAAGTAGAAAAGTGAGGAATTTTTGATACCAAGTATTTAGAAAGAGTACATTTACAGAATATTTTACAAAAATCCCATTTTTCTCGAAATCCGCAAAAATAAAATTCTTGTCAAAAAAATTCTGGAATAGGGATTTACTTTAAAATTCATACAGTTAATTTGTAACATGTATTTAACAAAACCTTAAAGTGCGAGATTCATTTTTTTAAATTTTGTTAATGAAAATTTCTTCAAATTTGAAAAAGGAGTTTGCAAAATTTTATCAAAAAAATTTCCCATTTTCGGTCTCAATGCGCAATAGGTTAACAACGCGGTAATAAAACAATACTTCATATCTGAGTACATATAAATATAAAGACCAAAAAATTTTATGGCTTTAATCAATTTCTGAAAGTAGAAAAAAATGCCATCAAATATCATGACCTATTTTTTTTTTTGGCACAAAAGTGGTCTGGGGCATTTGCTATTTCTTGGCGAGTTTTTATTCGATTTTGAAGTTTTATAGATAATTTAATACTGATACCGAATTATGTAACAATTATGTAAACTATAGAACGAAATTTTTGTAAAATCTGAATAGAAAGTCGTATTTTTCCCATATAAACAGACTTGAAATTTTCAATCGCGTTGAGCCACCTCTAGCTGTTTTTTGATTGGCCCAAAACTTTGTATTTCTCAGTTTTTTTGGTATCCGCATATTTCTAAGGGGTGCGACCGAGAGTTTGAACACGTTTTTTATTAAGGGCCACCCTTCTGTTCATATCGACATTTTTGTGATCATTACCTGATGCCATGGTAACTAGTGAAACTTTCCATTTTAAGGGATAATATTCAAGCGTTTCATAGCATTATATATAAAAGGTATTATTCTCAGTGGTATTGGGGGTAACACCAAAAGCATTTCATTACTGATCCCATCGATCCTCGATGCTTGGCAATAGCCTTTACGACATCTCTAATCTCAAAACGAAGTGACGCAGCTCTGTGTTGGTTTATAGCAGTTACTCATTTATCGAACTAGTTTCTGTCATTTCTAGCCTAACCTCCATTTTACATTCTTAAAGGTGAATTGCGTACAACGGCTCTTTTAAGAATTTTGTAGCTTATGGCCTGCTGGAGTAATCATTCTTGAAGTTGGATATAATTTTTCGAGATATCTGTTTAACTTATCATTTATCTGCGTTTCAAGCAACTTTCTTATATTTGATGTACATACATACGTTCAATTGTTGCTTAAGTTGAGGAGATCTCTACAGTGGCCACTCTCTTCAAACAGAACAAGAACTAATCTGCCTTCTGTGTCGGGGGTTTCGCAGCAAGTTGAGAGTATAGCTTAAGGTTTTCTTCAAAGTTATCAGTGGACAGATCAATAATATCTGGTGTTCTTGTATTTTATCTTAAACAAAAGTTTTATTAAAAAAACTTTATGCATGCATTTAATACTTTCGGAAGAAGCCGTTCTTATTTGTTCCTTCAAATCAATTTGATCGTCTTTAAAGTAATGCCCACTTCGATAGAATACATTTATGCCAACTTTTTTATCAGACCTTGCAACAGTTGCTAAAGTTGATCCGTATTTTATCTCTTCAATCGATTCATATCTGTGGCCAGAAATCAAATATGATGGTGTCGAACAAGATATGCCGTGTGAGGCGGTTCATTATCATGGTGTAAAAACAAAGAATTGTCTGCCTATAATTGTGGTCTTTTTTGCAAATAGTTTCGCGCAAACTACACATAACACTCAAGTAAAACCCTTTGTTAACAATTTGGACTGGCGGAAGGAACTCATAATACACCACACCACTATAATCGAACAAAACTGTTAACATGGCCTTGATTTTTGAACGACTTTCACGTGATATTTTCGATGTTGCTTCACCTGTTGTCCGATACTCGCTTGACTGGTCAGTTAATTTGAAGTCATACGTATAGATCCCAAACCCATAAGACTTAATTATTCATTATCTCAGAGATAAGTAATAATGCGAACCTATTTTCAAGTCAGTATGAAAATACTAACAAAACATCCAAATTGTTGAGCATTTTCAGAACAAACTTTTTCCTTATCTATATGTTTGTTTTCTTACTTTTCCAGCTATAACTCAACAACTAAAGATAATATCTTATTTCATTCTTCAGTAAAATTATATCTAAGGCTTATTATTATATTAATACGTGGACTAATTATATTAATAAGAATCAGCAAAGAGCTGTTAGGATTAATGAATTATTTCAAGGCTCTGTCTTATGTGCACTTGGAGTTTTACGCAGCCAAAACTTATTCATTTTAAAATTAAAAATTTAAATATAATACGAGTTCTTTTACTCATAGATCTGGTTGATGAGAATAATGATGGCAATATTGATGCATGCATTTACAAGTCTGTAGTATAGACACTGTAAACACAACAGATTACAAAATGTCAAACTAATGTAAATAAGCAATTGTGTTTTTATACGCGTTTGTGTGTGTGTGTGTATGTGTGTGTCTTTCTCTATTTTGTACACCTACCTATTAGTACAATCATCATTCAAATATCTTGTTTGCCTCCTCTTCTTCGAAAAACAAATGTATTTTGTAACTCCTTCTTACATTTCGCATTGACATCGGAGCTGTCAAAATTAATCCTTCGAATTCTATTGGAAATGTATTCTTTCACATTGACGACTCTGTTTGTGTGTTTAAGTATTAATGAATAACGGCAATTTGGATTAAGTTTTAAGATTTTCAATTGACGAGTTCTTTGCTGGTATTTAAGAATGTCACTTTAAACCGTGGGGACTTTCGACTAGTTCAATCCTAGCGCACTTAATACTTTTGTTTTGGTTTAACATCTTTTCAATCTTAAATTGATTTTTCTTGTTTAGATTCTGTGCAAGATAAGATACGAGTATGTCATAATGTTTATTATGTTATAAAATAAGTATTTAAAATACTACTTATATGGTGGCAGCATCAATCAAACGGAGGCTCATTGCTAAAAAGTATTATTTTTTTTTGTTAAAAACAAAATATAATAATAATAATGGAATAATCCCCTATGACATGCAAAAATATATCAAGAGAAATGATGTTAATCATAATCTTCGAAGTATTCACTAGAAAATTGTGTAAAATGTAACAAAATTAAATATCGTTTCTTGTAAAGTACCATTTAAATTATAGTACATTTTTCATGAATGATTTTTTTTAAATAAAATATTTTTTTTTTCAATAAGTACATTTTTAAAAAAGTAACTTTTAAAAAAGTACCTTTTCAAAAAAGCACCTTCTAAAAAAGTATATTTTAAAAAAACAACTTTTTAAAAAAATTACGTTTTAAAAGAAGTACCCTTTAAAGAAAGTACATTAAAAAAACAAGCACTTTTTTAAAAAGTACCTTTTAAAAAAATACCATTTAAAATAAGTAACTCTAAAAAATCACCATTTTATAAAGTATCATTGAAAAAAGTATCTTTTAAAAAAGTACCTTTTAAAATAAGTACCTATTTGAAAAATTAACTACTAAAAAAGTACCTTTTAAAAAAGTACCTTTAGAAAAATTACATTTTCCAAAAAGTGTCTTTAAAAAACAAACCTTTTGAAAAAAGTACTTTTGAAAAAAAGTAGCTTTTTCACAAGAATACCTTTTAAAGTAAAGTGGCAGTTCTTAAAAAACATCTTTTTAAAAAAGTACATCTTTCAAAAAGATCCTATTTAAAAAAATAGTTTCATTGAAAAAGTACTATTTTAAATAAAGTAGATTTTTTAACAATGTACCTTACTAAACATAGTACATATCTGAAACAAGCACCTTTTTAAATAAATTAAGCATTTAAATTACATTTTGATAAAGGGTCCCTTATTATGTTAGGTACTTTACTTTAATTATTAATTACTTTAAGTATTTTAAATATTTCCGAATATAAGTAAATTTTAATAGAGTAAATTAGTACGTTTTTAAATAAAGAACCTATTTAGACAAAGTATATCTTTAAATAAAGTACGTTTTTAAATAAAGTAACCTTTTTAAAAAGAGTACAATTTTATATAAAGTAACTTTCAAAATAAAGTACCTTTTTAAACGAAGTTGCTCTTTAAATAAACTACTTTTTAGAAATAATATGCTTTTTTGAAAAGTACCTTTTAAAATAAAGTAAATTTTTACATAAAGTGGCTTTTAAAAAAAGTATCTTCTTAAAAAGTATATTTTTTATATAGCACATTTAAAAAAGTATCTCTTTTAAAAATACTTTTACAAAAACGGGAATGTTTTTAAAAGTACTTTTTTTGAAGAGCACGCTTATGAAAAAATCATTTTTTAAAGAACTACGTTTTTTACAACCGTACCTTTTTAGTAAAGCATCTTTTTAATAAAAGTACCTTATTAAAAAATTACCCTCTAAAAATAAAGCACTTTTTTAAATAAAGTACATTTTTAAAAAAATTACCTTTTTAAAAACATACCTTTTTAAAACAGTACCTTTTAAGTAAATTATCATTTAAAAAATAAAAACAAGTAAGAAAATTATAGTAGGTCTAGCCCGACTATACGATACCCTATACCATGGTTAAGAGACCCTATCTCTTCAGTCCAACTAATTGGATATAGCAAATATGCATAAACCAAATTTGAGTGGCATTTTTATTAATTTTTTTCGCTGCAGATATGAAAAAGTTCATATCGGACACTATATTTAAATGGGGACTAGGTCGAAAAATGGGCCGATCCTGACCATATTGGGTAAAGTCACTTATACTTTGAAAAAATATATACAAACCAAATTTTAGAAAAATCTGTGCAATATATTTGTTTTTTGATAGATTTAAGTGAAGATCGGGAAGAAGCTCTATATGAGGCCTATGACTAAGAATTTTTCTGTAGGTAGTATTTTTGAACTACTGATTAATGGATGTAATTAACACATACAAACCCAATTCAACTGAGATCTATATGATAATTTGGAACTTATGGCAATTTATGTCGATTTCATAGGGTTCATTTGTATGGGGGCTAGGTCTGAACATGGACCGATTCTCACCAGTTTCAACAGCGTTCATGCCATGGCCGGTGGAAGCTTATATACCAAATTTCATCAAAATATATACATATTTCCGACCTGTAGTTTGCTTACAAGCTTTACATGGACACACAGACGGACGGACGGACGGACGGAAATTGCTATTTCAACTCAAAAAGTGATTCTGAGTCGATCGGTAAGTCACTTATACTTTGAAAAACTATATACAAACCAAATTTGAAAGGAATCCGTCAATATTTTTGCTTTTTGATAGATTTAAGTGAAGATCGGGAAGCAGCTCTATATGGGGCCTATGACTAAGAGTTGTCCAATAGGGATCATTTTTGGACTACTGATTAATGGATGTAATATATACATACAAACCCAATTTGTCTAAGATTTGTATGGTAATTTGGGTCTTATGGCAATATATGTTGATTTCATAGGATTCATTTGTATGGGGGCTAGGTCTGAACATGGACCGATTCTCACCAATTTCAATAGCGTTCATCCCATGGAAGATCAAATACCAAATTTAATCAAAATATATTCATATTTGCGACCTGAAGTTTGATTACAAGCTTTACATGGACACACAGATGGACGGACGGACGGACGGACGGACGGACATCGTTAAATCGAATCAGATAGTGATTCTGATTCGATCGGTATAATTAAAGATGGGTGTAGGTTAAATATTTTTGGTTGTTACAAACAGCAGCACAAAGTCATTATACCCAAACCACATAGTGGTATAGGGTATAATTATTTTCTTACAGAAGCTACCGAAAAGATTTTTATACCCTATACCACTATGTGGTTTGGGTATAATGACTTTGTGCTGCTGTTTGTAACAACCAAAAATATTTGACCTAGACCCATCTTTAATTATGCCGATCGAATCAGAATCACTTTCTGAGTTGATTTAACAATGTCCGTCCGTCCGTCCGTCCGTCCGTCCGTCTGTGTGTCCATGTAAAGTTTGTAATCAAACTGCAGGTCGCAAATATGAATATATTTTGATGAAATTTGGTAAATGAGCTTTTATCGGCCATGGGATGAACGCTATTGAAATTGGTGAGAATCGGTCCATGTTCAGACCTAGCCCCCATACAAATTACCCCTATGAAATCGACATAAATTGCCATAAGATCCAAATTGTCATATAGATCTTACTCAAATTGGGTTTTGTATGCGTTCATTACGTCCATTAATGAGTAGTCCAAAAATGATCCCTTTGGCCCCATATAGAGCTGCTTCCCGATCTTCACTTAAATCTATTAAAAAACAAAAATATTGCACTGATTCTTCTCAGATTTTGTTTGTATATATTTTTGCAAAATACAAGAGACTTTACCAAACATGATCAGGATCGGTCCATTTTCGGACCTAGTCCCCATATAGATATAGCATCCGATATGAACTTTTTCATATCTGCAGCCAAAAAAATTAATAAAAATCAGACTCAAATTTGGTGTTTGCTTATTTTGTATGTCCAGTTAGTTGGACCTAAGAGTTAGGACATGGTATAGGGTATCGTATAGTCGGTCTAGAGCGACTATAATTTTCTTACTTGTTTTATTTAATTTTTTTTTAAGTTCGTTTTCAAAAGGTTTCTTTTTAATAAATGAATATAGGGAAAAGAGTATACAATTACTATGGAGAATAATAGGCAACTCATAGGCAACTTGTATGAGGTGAGGACGCTTACTGGTCAATCTTAAATGAAGGCCAAGTAAGCAACCGCATTCAAGTCAAGAAAGTCGTAAGACAAGGATGCATACTCTCGCCATTTCTTTTCAATATTTTTCTGGACGTAATAATGAGACTAGCAATCACGAGTCAAGACGGAATCACCTTCGGTATTCAGCATAAAATAAGTGATCTAGATTACGCAGATGACATCTACTTGCTCGCCACTACCCATCGACAAATGCAAAATATGCTAGATCGTGTTGGTGCCAGAGCAGCCCGTGCAGGCCTCTCAATAAACTCCTCAAAAACAAAGAAAGGCACTACGCATAAACGCATCTAACCCAGCTTAAGTAGTGGTATGATAGGCCAGAAAAAATGTTACTGCTTCTCAAACTAGAAGGTGTTTACTGGAAATGGGAAATAACATCCCCAGTAAAAAGACGTTTTTAAAAAAGTATTTTTTGTTCTTTGAACAAGGTTCTATTTTGTTTTGCAAAGTGAAATTATTTGCAGACAATAAGGTAAATTCATTAAGAACGTTACTTTTTTATCGAATGATATAGAACAACTACATTAAAATAAACTATTTTGCAAATCCTGGTCTAGCTTGGTGATCAAGTTATTATGGTTAGACTTTTTGGGCGGTTATAAAAGCCGGCCCACTTATATTTCTTAAAGTTCAAAAAGCTTATCTTGATTTTGTTTTTAGGGGACCATAACCCAACAAAAAACATAATGGCTGTCAGCTATCAAAACAAAATTTTCATTTTGTTGCATAGTGTAATCATTCAACATATCTTCGATACTTTGTACTACTACAAATAATGAAATGTAATGAAATCAGACCTGATGGGGGGAAACAAGCTACGTATTTATTAATTAAATTTTTTACAGTTACTATATATTCCACCTATATCCAAATGAAAAAGTAATATAACTTCCTTGCTTTAAAGTCTTAAGACATTGTGGAAAGAAAAATATCATTATTCAATTTTGAATATTCCTTAATATACCTTATTTTTGAAATTATATTCGAGTTCGTTATTTTGTGTAGAAAATTTCGATTTACCGAAAGTTTTATTTTACCATAAATTTGTAATTGATTTAAAAAGCTACGCAATTAATGAAACATTTCTATCACAGTTTAGAAAGTCATAGAAAATATTTCTCAAATGCAATACCATTAACCTTGATTTGCCTATCAAATACTCTAATTTGAATGGCGCCCACTCTTAATGAATTGTAGCTTAACTTTAATGCGATAATTATTCAATGGATAAACGATTAATTTCACAAATTAACATAGTGGAATTAAGTGTATTAACACATATGGGAAGGTGGAAATAGCAATAAATTGTGACAACTTGTAGACAGATCACAATAAATTTGCCATTAATGCATGTGCTAAAGAAACGATAAATCAAGTTTCGGCATGACTGAGAAAATAAATCAATAAATAAATAAATAACTTTTTCTAAACCCTTATTAATTACATGTTCAATAGGCCGTCAGGCATTTCTGCAATAACAATAACATTTTCGAATTAAACGCATGCATTAACTGAACAAATTAAAATCATTGTTAATTAGCCATTAATGATAATTTGTCAAAAGTGACAACGTAAATACACTCAGACCGACAACGCAATAGATATTTCATTCCTTTTGCATACTCAGAAGTGAACTTTATCTGTCACTTAAGAATCTATTAATTTAAAACATTTAACTAGGAAGGTTTAAAATACATGCTAATGATTTATGAACACCTACCACTTATTTGTACAACAATAACTGTTGATAATTGGGCACTACGGGATCAGTAAATTAGAGATTGTAGTCATATATAGTTGTGTGATGATTTTAGCTTTTGAAATTGATGCCTGTTACTTTGCTCTATGTGAAATTGTTTTGCGATGAAACGTAAATAGGGATTGCTTATACACACTTTTTTTTATAACAAATGATTTATTTGACTTAAACTTGGCAAGATCGAATGTATTCTAAATTTGTTCCAAGTTTATTATAGCTTTGTTTATATCCTCCCTCTACTGTGTTTAGTGTTAGATTGTTATATTTCCATTTAGAAAAAATGCTTGAAATGAACCCACCATTAACCCACCCATTAGCTAGTTTCCCGTTGGCCTTAAAATAGTGAAAAGGCTGGGCTTATATATAAAGTCCTGAATATTAATTGTTAGCTAACACTTAATATGGTGCTCATTAAATAAAAGCAAATACTACAGTTAATATATATTGTGTTAACCACTTTCCAGCCCATTGTGCATTGTAATGTTTTGCCAACAAGATAATGGTATGATGTTCATAGTTGTTGTATTTCTAATAGAAAAACCCTGACATAGACACTACACCAAACGTTGAACATGTACCCGTAATGTACATTGAACATACGAGTACATAATAACAGACGGCGCTCAGCCTTAACACCGACGCCGACGCCAATAGCAATGACATTTTGACATTTCAAATTGCAGCACTGGCAAATTGTTGACTCTTGTTGTTTTCGAGCTGTACTCAGTGCAGCAAGTGGAAATTGATTACTCTTAAATAACAGGAACAACAATAACATCAACAACAATACTTAAAACACTCAACTCTATTCATTTTCAATTTGGATTATGATTCTATACTCCACACTAATGGAAATCTCTGTGTTAGAGGCAAATGTCATTTGTATTTAATTTCAACAAGTTATTCAAGTTCTATTAACTTATTGTTGGCGCCAATTCGAAAAAGTTGATCTTATTGTCAATAGCAAACAATCGTATATAGACGGGAATTTGTGTGTGATATACTTCCTTAATTAAGCGTTAAAGTTACTTATCACAAGTGAGGTATTAAATTGGGATAGATTTCAGGTGTGGTAGCAGTGCATAATTAAGAACTTAGACTGCTTTGTTTAAAATAAAGACTTCACTAAAAGCAAAGCATCCAATTTTTTAATACATTATTAACTCACTTATTTTAAATTGATATAGGATTGGTGGTAAAATTTTTTATTAACCTAGCAAAATATTTTAGGCACTTGTATTTTCAACGATTCTAGGGAATAAATTCTCGCACTGGTTGATAAATAGATTATCTCTAATAAATCCAGCGGTGTTTAGTAGAACGTGCTAAAAATACTTATTTGGAACAAAAGATTTAGCTTCGTATACTTGGGAAACTCTGATATTTTTAAACCAAAAAAAGTTAGTAGCTCATTAACGTTTCCCCACAATTTGTTTTTTAGATGACCACTTAGAAGAGGAAAGTTTTAAATGTCTAGATAAACATTATGCAGGATGTTTCTTTAGAGTTACATAAATTTCAATTAAAACAAAGCAAAGAAAAAGATTTTTATTATCAATTAAGTATTATTTGGGCTATGTGACCGCCACAGACGCGTACATGTCGCAATATGGATCTCAAATTTTCACAAATTTTCGGAACATTTGCGGCCGTATTTCGCCAATAACTTGTCGATGTTGGTTTTTAGGTGTTCAGTTCTCTCTGGTACATCGGCGTAGACGATCGGCTTTACTTAGCCATCACACGATGTTGGTGGCCAATTAACAGGACCATTACGAGAAATAATACGTTCATAAAGTTGTAAATTAATTATAGCGTGCGTGCCCTGTATGGCATGTGGCATCACCCTGTTGAAACCACATGTCAACAAGACTAATACCAACTAATTGAGGTATGAAAAAACTTATAATCATTTCTCTATATCGTTCACCGATTCCCGTTTTTGAAGACATATGGACCATTAACTCAGTCGGCCCATAAAGAACACCAAACAGTAACTTTCTGTTGATGTTGTGGTGTTTGGACAAAATCTTGTGGAATAGCTTCACTCCAGTTTTCTACGGTAACTCGAAAAAATTCAAAGTTTCATTGGAATGAGGACCTCAATCTCTTAGATTTGATTATATTATGATGTTCAATAATTTATAATCGATATAAATTATATATTGTTTGAAAGGTACTGGAATTATATAATTTGCTTTTCTAACTGAAAAAGAAAAGAAATGTGAATATGGAAGAACTTAAAAAAACAACAGGTTCCATATGAGTGATATTTTTATTTAACTTGGTCCTTTTCAATTCATTTGCACTTTTTTTTTTTAATACAGTATCAATCAAATGGCCGCATCTACTGGCCACGGCAAAATGTGACCTGCATTTTTCATAACTTTTCGAGCATTTCGGGCGGTATAGCGATGAATTCGGCTCGAATGTTTGCCTTATACCCATCAATTGTATGAGGATTGTTAGCGTACACTCTGCTTTTTAAATAACCCCACAAAAATTGTTTCCAAAAGTCAAGTTCAGTGTCAACACTGTCTCTTACCACTCCAACTATTTCATTTTAACGTATTGAACGTTGATGAATGGCATGTGGCCGATTGTCCACTGTCCCATGCTCAACAAAATTCGACACTAAACGACGATAGTGGTGTCAGACCATGCTGCTTGGCTACGATATTTTCCCCGATATGCGCGTTGAATGACTATTCTCAATGTAAAGTGTTATTTTTTGGCGCGTTGTTTTGTTGTACTAAATTGACGTTTCAAAAACATGTAAACTTAAGTCAATCAGTTGACATATGTCATAATTATTAAGTGATGCCATACCGACATAAAAGCTAGCGCCGTCTATGTATATTAAAACTATTTTATAAAATGTCTGGAAATATATGTTACATATTAGTACATATTAGTAAGGAACCACAAATGCAGCACATTTTGAATTAAATCTTCCAGATGGTATGGGATACATCGGCCGGATATTTTCACCTTATGTGACACCCACAAGTTTTCCACATACCTGGTTATCACCTTCTATTCCTCTTTGCTTAAAGGGGCCTTGTTATAAACATTCGCGATAATGTTGTGTACTAATTCAGCAACACCTTAACTGTAACGATGATGAATTTCACAACCTTTATGATAAGTTCAAAATCAGGTCAAACATTTTTCACTTCGGGTTTTTATAGAAGTCCAACAACAGATAGAGAGCATACTTATAACGGCATCGACGCCCTTTCTTAATCCATATCTAGAATCCTAGAAAGTTTCCCGTATAGTGAAAACATGGTTGTCAGCGATTCTAATATTCGCAACTCTTCTTGTCTTCACTATACGAGTCAAACAATTACTGAAGACCGTTACGTTCATATTTTCGCGGCGCATAACCGCCACGCACATACTGTGTACTGAAGGGTAACGACAAAATACTCTCGACTTTTTTCTCACTTTACACCCAGATAAGTATCAAGCGAAAATATTTGCAGCTCTCTGTGATTCCAATTACTGCACCATTTCCGCATCCGTTTCGTACCTTGAACTTCAAAGTGTTTTAACACTAGCTTTGAAACGCGCAGTTTTTATTTACGAAATGGCTCGTTGGGCTGAGCTCAACAGCTGCAGTTCAAGAACTTCAATTGTAAACTTTGCTTCCTGGTTTTTAATGTTGATGCTACTGCGAAAGTGGTGGTAAAATAATAGTGTTTGGTATGCGTTTATTGATCTGGGTTTAATCAGACTTGTACTCATATCCAGAGAACAGAATGTGCCAAAGTACTAAGACAAGAAAAGTTTCTTTATGGAAAACCCCTTCGGTACAGTTCTTTCTGCCCTCAGGCCGGCAAGAGCTTTTGGTCATTTGTTAAAATAGTAAAGAATAATGCTGGTTCTGTTATCTCAACTCTTATAATTAATGACCAAATATTCCAAATATATATTTTGAGCATGAGAATTCAATGAGATGTCCGTTGGAAGGATCGTGTTTTTCAAGTTTCAATAGAGGCATTCAAGTGTCTTGGTTTTCTAATCTCCTTAAAATGTATACCACTTAAATCCCACCGAAAATGGAATATGAGTCCCACATGTGTGGACAGGAGCTTCAGAGTCTATTTTGGAGATACTTGATCGTGTACAAAGGAGGGCGTTGATGCTCATTAATGATAGTGGGGTTTGGATACCCTCCATTGACACGTTAGAACAAAATTGGAATGTAGGTTATGTAACACTGTTCTATAGATACTACCATGGGAAATGTTGTTCTGAAAGTAGCAAACTTATTCCAAGTTCCCAAGGTTCAGTTGGCTCTACCCTCTCACATCTATTTGTAGTCTATTGTCCAGTTGAGCAGTAGTTCATTTATCAGTCGAGCTAGCCGTATGAGGAATAAGCTCCCCACACAAGTCTTTCCTGATAGTTAAAATCTAATAAATTTTAATTCAGACGTCTACAAAAACTAGTCTCTCTTTCCTCCCTTCCATAACCTATTTTCATAAGATCAACACAATGCCCAGCATATACGGGGCATTCCCTGAGTCTTGGTTAACAATTAAAAAAAAGAGTGATTAGCTTAAACAAAATTGCCTACCTTTTTCCAAGATGAATTTATTGCCGAATTCTTATTTATTGGATCGACTGAAAATACAATTATACTCCGATATGTGTCATGTTTGAGTATTTGCCTCTCGCCAAATCAATCTGAATGAATCTGAAGTGACGGAATTATATGAGCTATATGTGGCTTGAAATAATTTAAAATATCTTTGGGGAATCTTAAAATTTGCATAGCTTGGTCTGACCCTAATAAAAGTACAAGGGATTCTTAGACATCGCAACCTGAGTGGCTAAAACGCCAGAAAATTATGAAATAAGAGTGATTGAAGCCACAGATATAATGACAGTTGAAAGTCATCAACATTTGTGCTGGCACCTCAAACAAACATTTTTGACGCTTTGGAAATGTCTGTCAGTGTGACAGTAAATATATTTTTGGGTTCAAAATTGTATTCATTGTCATTGTTAAAATATCATCTAATCGAAAGCTAAACAGACAATACATTTTTATAAAAACTACATAAATTGGTACAGAAAAGTCTGAATTCATTGTTTTAATATCTTCATTTTTATTAATTTAATATGAAACATTTTCCCCTAGGAGGGTATGTAAATTTTTCTGTGCCACTGTACATATAGAAGCCTTTCAAATTTTAAGTCCATTTAAGAAATTTATATCAAATTTCATAATTATCAATATAATTAAACAAAAAATTGACATTGAATTCAATTAAATTTGACATGCATAAGACATGTTACAAACCTTCATACTTGTATAATGTTAATGGGTTGGAAACTCCTATGAACTTTGAAAGAGTTAATGGAAAGTGAAACTGCTGCATATCTTAAGATAGGCTCACACAAAAAATGCCCCCAAAAGTCTATACGGTTTAACAGAAAATATTGACATGTGAAATGCAGAGGCATGCAACAAATGTTAAACAACAACTTAAAACACTGACAACATATTCATATTAAAAATCTCTGACTTCTTTTAAGTGGCATAGATCGTATTACACATTTAAAAGTACTTAGACAATCCTCTTAAAATGATTAAGGCAAATTAAGTTCAAGTTCATGATCACAGAGTTGACACCCAAAATACGATCGATCATTTATTAATTTCTGAAGTTAAAAGATCATATGGTAAGCTAATTGATGCCACAAATCACATGCATCTAGAGGCAGATATGATTGTAACGAAATATAAGGGCTCCTCTTGCAGCACAGTTTTGTAATTATTGTAGTATAAGCGGCATTTAGCAATGTGATCTACTTTATTTTTTAGATTTAATATATAAAAAAGTAATAAATTGTTTATGATCCTATTTTGAAAGGATTTATTATAAATAAATTATGTGTAATAAATAAAATTGCTTCAATATACTCGTACATAAACACGCGCATTATATGGAAGTGTAGAAATAGTATTTAGAAGCAGAGTTGCCAGATACATAAAATATTAAGCAAAAATTTTAAATTGAATCTATCATAGCAATTTATGTGTAATATCACACTTTTCTTTAGTATTTATTGAATCTTTCAAATATTCTAAAAATTTCAGATGTGATAGGGCGAACGAATGCGGCATAAAGGCTTAACTTTTCTATTTAAGTCCCAAAACAATTTCACTTTATATTTCAGTCCTAAAAGACGCAAAAGAAAACTTAAAAATTATTTTTTTTTTTTAAATAAGTCCCATATTAAATTCACGAAATTGGTCCAAATTCAGTGACAAAAAAATTAAATTCACGAAATTGGTCCGAATTCAGTGACAAAAAAATTAAGCCTTTGAACCAATAAATTCAACTAAATTTCTTTTATAATAGAATTCATTGCAACAGGCTCTGATGACAGGTCAAATTGGAGTTTAAAACAGGTAGGAATATTAAAATCGGCTTTACCGAATCATTGACGGCCTGCAAATGGGTTATTCGTATTCATTTTAAAAAATGTAAACAAAATATTTGAAAAGTAAACAATAAGATAAAGTTAATGCTAAATTATACGGTAAATATTATCTCGAGTTGCTGTAAAAATCAGGAATATATATACTTTATGGGGTCTCAAATTAATTTTTCAATGCGCTACAAATGGAATGAAAACTGATATAGACCCCCTACACAGTGGTGTGAAGGGTTAAATAAATCTATGTTAAACCACGATTATAATAAAAATATATCTTAAGTTTAGTCAAGATTAGACGCAAGGATAAATCTATTTTTAAATCACGGTAATAATAAAAATAGATCTTAACTTAAACCACGATTAGATAAAATATTAAATCTATTTTTAAACCACGATTACAGTAAAAAAAATTATCTTAAAATAACCACGATTAAATGCAAAAAACAAATATAGTCCTAAACCATGATTATAGTAAACTAAAATCTTAAGAGAAATAATCTTAAGTTAAGCCATGAATAGAGCCGAAAATAGATCTTAAGTAAAACTATGATAAGGGTCATCAATAAATCTTATGATATAGCACAATTATAATTAAAATAAGTTAAAATAATAATCTTCAGTTAAACCACAATTATAAATAAAACGATATTAAAAATATATTAATTTAATCCACGATTATAAAAATTTAGAAAATAATCTCAAGCAAAGCCACGATTATAATTAAAATAAATTGAAAAAAAAACATTTAGTTAAACCACGATTATAAATAAAACCCAAATTTTAAAAAATTATATTAAGTTAAGCTACGATTAAATTAAATTTTTTTTTTAAATAATCTTAAGTTAAACCGCGATTATAATTAAGAAAAAAAAAATAATATTAAATTAAATCACGATTATAATTGAAACAAATTTAAAAAAAAATCTTAAGTTAATCCACGATTATAATTAAAACAAAATTAAGAAAACAATCTTAAGCAGAACCACGATTATAATTAAAAAAATTAAAAAATTTCAAGTTAAACCACGATTATAATTAAAATAAATTAAAAAATAACATTTAGTTAAACCACGATTATAAATAAAACCCAAATTTTAAAGTACTATCTTAAGTAAGCCACGATTATAATGAAATGTTTTTAAAATAATCTTAAGTTAAACCGCGATTATAATTAAGACAAATTAAAAAAAAAAATAATATTAAGTTAAATCACGATTTTAACTAAAACAAAATTTAAAAAAAAATCTTTAGCGCAACCACGATTATATTAACAAAATTAAAATAATTCACGTTAAACCACGATTATAATTAAAACAAATTAAAAAAATAATATTTA
This sequence comes from Cordilura impudica, assembly GCA_963682025.1. Taxonomy (NCBI): domain Eukaryota; kingdom Metazoa; phylum Arthropoda; class Insecta; order Diptera; family Scathophagidae; genus Cordilura; species Cordilura impudica. The sequence continues at coordinate 317,240,858 of OY821517.1, read as the reverse complement.
GTTAAACAACGATTATAATTAAAACAAATTATCTTAAGTTAAGCTACGATTATAGTTAAAAGAATTAAAAAAAAAAAATAATCTTAAGTTAAACCAGGACTAAAATTAAAACAAAATTAAAAATTAATCTTAAGTTAAACCACGATTATAATTGAAACAAATAAAAAAATAATAATATATAGTTAAACAACGATTATAATTAAAACAAATTATCTAAAGTTAAGCTACGATTTTAGTTAAATAAATTTTAAAAAAAATCGTAAGTTAAACCAGGATTATAATTAAAACAAAATTAAAAAAGTAATCTTAAGTTAAGCCACGATTATAGTTAAAAAAAATTATCGTATGTTTAACCAGGAATAAAATTATACAAAAGTAAAAAAGTAATCTTAAGTTAAACCACGATTATAATAGAAACAAATTAAAAAAAAAAGTAATATATAGTTAAAACACTATTATAATTGAAACAAAATTTAAATAATAATGATCTTAAGTTAAACCACGAATATTATAAAAATAAATTAAAAAAAATAATCTTAAGTTAAGCCACAATTGTATTTAAAACAAAATCTAAAAAACAAATTATCTTAATTTAAACCACCAATTTCAATTTCCAATTTCGATCAAAAAATTATCTTAAGTTAAACCACTATTAGAAGCGAAAATAAACGTTCTGTTTAACCACGATTTAAGTCAAACATTAATCTTAAAAAAATAGTCTTAAGTTAAACCACAAGTAGGATAAAAAATGAATCTAAAGCTAAACCACGATTAGAAGCAAAATAAATGTTCTGTTTAACCACGACGTTCTCTTAAACCGCGATTAGATAAAAAAGATCTAAAGTTAAACCACTATCAGGGCGAAAATAAACTTTCTGTTAAACCACGATTTGCGTCAAACATAAATCTGGAAAAAGAAATCATAAGCCAAACCACGATTACGATAAAAAAATTAATCTAAATTATACCATGATTAGAATTGGAAGAAACGTTCTGTTTAAACACGAGTTGAGTCAGACATTAATCTAAAAAAATTAATCTTAAGTTTAATCATGAGTAGGATTAAAAATCAGAAAACAAACGTTCTGCTAAACCACGATTAGGATAAAAAAAATTAAAGTTAAACCGCTCTAATTTTCCAAAATAAACGTTGTGTTAAACCACGATTATGATAAAACATAAATCTAAAGTTAAACAGCTACAAGTTTCCAAAATAAACGTTCTGGTAAACCACGAACTGAAAAAACTGAAAAAATTAGTCTTAACTTAAACCCGGATTAGAATGAATAAGGTGCGAAATTAAAGGTTCTGTTACACCACAAATTGAGTCAAACATTAATCTGAAAAATTTAGTATCAAAAATGAATCTAAAGTTAAACCACGATTAGAGGAAAAAATAATCGTTCTGTTAAACCACGAATAGAGGCGAAAATCAGTGTTCTGTTAAACCACCATTAGAAGTGAAAATGCCCGTTTTGGTTAACCACGATTTAAGTAAAAAATAATTATATTATAATTAATCATGATAAGAGTTACAAAATAAATTTTTAGTTTGGCCTTGAATGAAGTCAAAATTTATATTAACTAAAAACACTGATTTAGTTAAAAGTTAATCTTCAGTTAAACAATGAGTAGATTTAAATCCAATACCTTAATAAATAACAAGTAAGAAAATTATAGTCGGTCTAGCCCAACTATACGATACCCTATACCATGGTTTAGAAACCCTATCTCTTCGGTCCAACTAATTGGATATAGCAAATAAGCATAAACCAAATTTGAGTGGCATTTTTATTAATTTTTTTGGCTGCAGATATGAAAAAGTTCATATCGGATGATATGTCTATATGGGGACTAGGTCCAAAAAAGGACCGATTCTGACCATATTTGGTAAAGTCACTAACACTTTGAAAAAATATATACAAACCAAATTTGAGAAAAATCTGTGGAATATTTTTGTTTTTTGATAGATTTAAGTGAAGATCGGGAAGCAGCTCTATATGGGGCCTATGACTAAGAATTTCATATAGGTATAATATTTGGACTACTCATTAATGGATGTAATAAACACATACAAACCCAATTTGAATGAGATCTATATGATAATTTGGAACTTAAGGCAATTTATGTCGATTTCATAGGGGTCATTTGTATGGGGGCTAGGTCTGAACATGGACCGATTCTCACCAGTTTCAACAGCGTTCATCCCATGGCCGATAAAAGATTAAATACCAAATTTCGTCGAAATATATTCATATTTGCGACCTGCAGTTTGATTACAACCTTTACATGGACACACAGACGGACGGACATCGTTGAATCGAATCAGATAGTGATTCTGATTCGATCGGTATAATTAAAGATGGGTGTAGGTCAAATATTTTTGGTTGTTACAAACAGCAGCACAAAGTCATTATACCCAAACCACATAGTGGTATATGGTGTAATAAAGGGCAAACAATCAGTATAGAGTTCATAAACAATTTCAGGAGCTGTGCTTTTTAAAGAAACAAACATTGTTTGGCAACCCTTCCAATATTTCTAGTTGTGGGTACATTATTTTATGTCTAGTTTAAGAACTCTTTTTTTATTTTCCTCTGTTATCTTTGCCCATTTACTAGATTGAGCTAGACTTGTAACATTATTATTTCATTCACCATCTTCAGCACGATCTGTAAGTTTTTGTTTGCACGTTTGTATGAACTCTTGTATGTGTGTATATGTTTGTTGTACAGAGATCATTGTAATATTTCTTCCTTTAAAGAAAAACATATCGAAGTGTTTATTTCTCATATTACTGATCGTTATTTTACAAATACCGCTTTACCTAACAGTCAGCCCAAAAAAAAAAAAAACACTCAGCCAGACGGAAACACGGACAGACAGATGTTAGGTGTCAAAACAACTCGTATACGCGGCTTTCCAATAATGTTCGTATGAGGCAATAACATTTCATGCCCTGTCGGTTACTTCGAATTTTACATTAAAATTTATGTGAACAGAAAAATTCACCATTGTGCCATGGCATCCCCATTTCCAGTTAAAACAAGCATCCATCTCAATTGCATCGTGCAGTCAAAGGTGTTTATATATGCGATTAGTTAGCATCTATCAATTCATATGAAATGTATAAGAAGGAGCCATGAACCCAATCATCGTTTTCATTTAATCTCGATTGCTCAATTGTGCTACAATTGATGCGTAACTTATGACTGACTGCCTGCCTGCCTGACTGCCAGCTTGCATTACTAATGACATAATGATGAGGTTTTTCTTGTTGTTTGAAAGTCATCCTGAATAGCAAATAGAAAAGGGTGTCTCCAGTTGTTTTAAGTATTGTATGTATGAGTATACATATTGTTTTTTTTTTGCCCCAATGTTAGACAATGTGACAAGTTGTTCCATACACGCACCTATATTTGGATATTTTTTTTTTTTTTTGGTGTTAGTGATTCATTATAAATGCGGCATTGCCTTGTATCTGCTTATCATTAACCATTTATGTAGTATTTTTGTTTGATGTATGTGCAAGTAATTGTTGTTGAAAAAAAAAACATTTCAAATTCCTTAATATTTGAGGTGTCATTTGTACTAATTTGTTGTGTCGTTTTGAATTTAAGTTAACATTACAATAAATTATTAGTATTGGTTTTGATTGTTTAAAGTACCGGATGTTCAGCGTATTTCTTAAATTTGTAAATAAGTCTGTATATAAATATTTCTTGTATATAGTTATGGTGGTGATATTAAAGGAAATAAATAATCTAACCCATAAAAACAAAGTTTTTATTAAAACTCTTTCTTTCCTTATGCATATGAGTTTTGAATGTCTCCGTGACTGTGTGTGACTATTTTAAAATTAATCTTTGGCCACAACAAATCTATGGACAAAGTTTCAGATCGATCGGATGAGGGGAAGTGAGGATTTAATCTCTCCGTGACTGTGCATGACTATGCGTGACTGTGCGTAACTTTGTCAAATTTAATCTTTTTTCACGGCAAGTCTATCGACCAAGTTTCAGATCGATCGGATAATAATATATTTCTTTACAGCAAGTATACCGACTAAGTATCAGAATGATTGGATGAGGCGAAATCCGTTTTAAGTCTCTCCATGACAGTGCGTGACCATGCGTGCCTATGCGTGACTAAGTCAAAGTTAATCTTTTTTCACAGCAAGTGTATGGACCAAGTTTTTCAGATGGATTGGATGAGGGGAAATTTGGTTTAAATCACTCCGTGACTGTGCGTGACTATGCGTGACCGCCCCAAAATTATTCTTTTTTCACAACGAGACTATGGGCCAAGTTTCAGATCAATTGGATAAGGGGGAATGGGGTTGACCTACGACAGACAGTTTTAAGCTCATGAAAGTATAATTATTGCTGTTAAGACTTTTCCGAAATTTTCTTTCTTTTTGGTTATTTTGTACCCTATACCACTTTGCAACCACCAAAAATATTAGATCTAGAGGCAACTTTTATTATACCTATCGATCGGAATCATATTCTGAGTCAGAATCATTTTCTGAGTCGATTTAGCGATGTCTGTCCGTCTATCGGTCTATCAGTCCGTTTGAGTGTCTATGTAAACCTTGTGATCAAAATTGAGGTCGGAAACATAAATAAATTTTGTTTAAATTTATTTTATGAGCTTTTCTCGGCCATAGGACGACCTGAAAAATTGTTTTCTGAGAAAGAGTTGAATATAGCCGGCTCATTGTGGACCATATTTTGAGAAGGCATTCAAAAATCATTTTTTTATGGTTACCGATTTTGAAGTTATGTTATTCACCAGTGAACCTCGGGAGCCAAAAAATTGCGACTCTATTTCAACTATTTCACAGCGAAAATGGACTTTCTCAGTAACTGTAACTTTTTTGTTTTAAAAGATCTTAAAGTAAGCTGAATTTTGTAAGATTTTGTAACTTCCAAGCTATTAATGTTAGAAACATAGAGTCACTGAGTCACTTACAAATTGAAAAAAAAATAAATTTTAAAAAAGGTCAAAATTTCCCGAAAATCTCATACTTAATAGAGCATAACTTCCATCAAAAGCCATCAAAAAAAAATCTTGCACTTTTCTGTAGTCCGAACCCTCCCTAACACTCCTTTACCCCATTGTATATCAACCAGTTTCCGCCCGTGTTCACCAGAACAATTTTTCTGACCCAAGGTCAGTTATTTTGTGCAAAATTTATGAATACAAAAGTTTTCCACTATGTGGTTAAGGTATAATGAGTTTGCCCTGATGTTTGTAATTACCAGAAATATTGGACCTATACACATCTTTTATTATACAGATCGAATCAAAATCACTTTCTGAGTCGATTTGACGATGTCCGTCCGTCTGTCTGTGTGTTATGAATACAAAAGTTGGTCGTAAAATTGAAATAATTGAAAAAATAGTAGAAGCGAGCCCAAGACGCACAAAGAGGATTTTGAAAAGCATTCCTACACCAACTGAAGATAAGATATTTACTGCAGAAGAAGCGTTCGATCTAGTTTTGGATTTTAAGTTGACCAAAATACAATATAAGGAATTGCGGAAGCGAACGAATGAAAAGAATTGTGGTATTTTTCCAGAGTATCCAGATTTAGTTTCTGATAAAAAAGAATGCTTACTTTCACAATCTGCTATTAGTGTCGCTTCAACATACTGCAGAACGGTTGCTAAATACGCTTGATATTGATCATTTAAAAAAAAATTAAAAATGGCAGCATTATTTTATTTCTAAGTTGGGATGTGATGGATCCTCTGGTCAGAAACAATACAAGCAATTTAATGCCGAAAATTCATCAGATGCTAATTTATTTATGGTATCTTTCGTTCCATTGCGCTGAACAAAAACTTATAGCGGCTTAGAGCCGGCAACTAGTAGTGCAACAGAAATTGATGTATGGAAAAATTAAATTTCTTCTTCAACAAAGTATTGCAGACCAATAAAATTTGCATTCAAAAAGGAAACCAAAGATGTCATAACTGAAGAAGTTCAAAAAATAAAAGATCAAATTAAAGAACTTCAACCAGTAATATTTAAATTTGATGACCAAGACATTGAAGTACATTTTAAAATGTGTCTCACAATGATTGATGGAAAGGTAGCACAAGCATTAACCAAAACAAAGTCATCGTTAAGCTCCATTGTATAGCAAAAGACATCAAGTCAATTAAACCAACCCCCACCACAAGACAAGATAGTTTTAAGGAAGCCTACGAATTTGGAATGTTAACATGTCTTCATGCTAGAATACATTTTATGGAGCATATTCTTAAATTGTGTTACGATTTGGAATTTTATCCGTAGGCGAAACAGTGAGAAAAAACAAGGAATATGAAGAAAAAAGATAGCAAAAAACACGAATTCAAGAAAAATATTTACAGCTAGGCCTCATAATCGACCAACCAAAACAAGGAGAAGGAAAATCAAATGATGCAAATACTGCCAGGAGATTTTTTCCCGATCCAGAAACTGCAGCATCTATCACAAGTGTAGATCATGAATTAATAAAATGATTCAAAATCATATTACAAGTTCTAGCATGCAGCAGAGAGATAAATGCAAAAAAATTTGGACTTGGAGAGTACGCCAATAAAACAGCTATACTTTATAACGAAAAATTCTCTTGGAGATATATGCCATCCACAGTTCATAAAATTTTGTACCATGGGGAACAACTAATTCAAAACAATATGCTACCAATAGGAGATCTACATGAATAACCACAAGAAACAAAGGAAGAAACACTGCAGATTCTTTCGCGAGCACAACACAAGAAAAATGTTAAGATGTTGCACTAATGAAGGAAGACCTTATCACTATTTTGTTGTGCACTTCGAATCCACATGTGTCCAACATTCGACAAAAATGGAAAACCACCTCTATTGAATTAGAAGAAGAAGCTAAACAACTTCTGGAAGATGAAAATCAAGGCAATTTAGAAGAAATATTTACTAAAATTGTTTGATTTAAAGTAGTTTTTCAGTACACTAACAATAAGATATACTCTTTTTATATAGTTAATAATTTATGAGTTTTATAAATTTATAATAAAAATCGATATAGAAATATTTAAAAGGACAATAAAAATTTTTTTAACTAAAGTAATAACATATGACTTTTTCTTTGAAACTTCTCTACCTTGAACTGATACCAGGTAACTTTTATGTTCGCTGCTTAATAAATTATATTCTAACTCGGGCTCTTTAAAAAAAAAAACAATCTTTGGCCCTTGTGAACTTAGGACTAAAAAGTTTACGGGGGTCAAAGTTTGGCATTTTCTGACAAAATTTAACTTACAAAATTTTTAAAAGCATTAGTTGTAAAATTAACTGAAAAAATAAGACATTATATAAGAAAAAAAAACCTTTTTTTTTACCTTTTAACACTTCACTTTTGTACTAAAATTCAACCAAAAATTAAAATATATTTTAAACCTCCATAACTTTTTTTTATTATCGGTCGATATTTAGGTTTTATAGCAAAAATTAAAGGCTAAAGTCCCACCTACTAAACAAAAAAAAAAAAAAAGAAAAAAAGTCATGTAAGTCCGATAACAGGAGAGATGTGTAAACATCCAGTAATTAAAGTTTTTTATGGCACTTTTTAAAAATCAAACAGAAAGCGTCATCTATGTATCACTTATAGCAAATAATCACTTATAGCAATAATATTATATATTATTTCAACCGGTTAATTTTTAATTTTTCATTTTTCATTTCTTATTTTTCAGTTTTCATTTTTTATTTTGCATTTTTTATTTTTCATTTTTAATTTTATCTCTTTCATTTTTATTTTTTATTTTTCATTTCCCCTTTTTAATTTTTCATTTTTTATTTTTTATTTTTCAATTTTCATTTTTAATTTTTAATTTTTTATTTTTCATTTTCATTTTTCATTTTTAATTTTTCCTTTTTCTTTTTTTTATTTTAATTTTTATTTTTAATTTTTTATTTTTAATTTTTTATTTTTCATTTTTAATTTTTAATTTTTAATTTTTAATTTTTAATTTTTAATTTTTAATTTTTAATTTTTAATTTTTAATTTTTAATTTTTAATTTTTAATTTTTAATTTTTAATTTTTAATTTTTAATTTTTAATTTTTAATTTTTAATTTTTAATTTTTAATTTTTAATTTTTAATTTTTAATTTTTAATTTTTAATTTTTAATTTTTAATTTTTAATTTTTAATTTTTAATTTTTAATTTTTAATTTTTAATTTTTAATTTTTAATTTTTAATTTTTAATTTTTAATTTTTAATTTTTAATTTTTAATTTTTAATTTTTAATTTTTAATTTTTAATTTTTAATTTTTAATTTTTAATTTTTAATTTTTAATTTTTAATTTTTAATTTTTAATTTTTAATTTTTCATTTTTAATTTTTAATTTTTAATTTTTAATTTTTAATTTTTAATTTTTAATTTTTAGTTTTTAGTTTTTAATTTTTAATTTTTAATTTTTAATTTTTAATTTTTAATTTTTAATTTTTAATTTTTAATTTTTAATTTTTAATTTTTAATTTTTCATTTTTCATTTTTATTTTTCATTTATTATTTTGAATTTTTAATTTTTAATTTTTAATTTTGCATTTTTCATTTTTATTTTTCATTTATTATATTGAATTTTTTATTTTCAAACGGTTATATCATAATCACCAATTTTATCTTACGTCTCACATGTTACGCTGTTTTAGTGATTGTATTGTCAAATAGAAATTTACCCCCCTGCGCGTATAGATGTTTACACATAAAAAAAAATAAAACGCATATCAAAATTCCAATACAATCAGAAGTTTTGGATTTATGACCGCCATCTCACAAAATGATTCTTTATGCGGGATGCCATTAGAATCTACTACATTGGGGCTTTCATCTGATACATGACAACCCCCCCCCCCCCCCCCCCAATTAAAATCGGCTAGAGATAACATTATATGCTATTATATGCGAATATACATTATTTTTTATAAGAAATTAAAAAAAAACTATGTGAGTCCGATCACAGGGGAGATGTATAAACATCTATTTACCCATCAATTAATATCAAACAGTAAGCGCCATCTATGTATAGCAAGCAACTGCCGTGGTTGTTATATTTGATGGTTGCAGTTGTTTGCTATACATTCATGGCGCTTTATGTTGGTTGTTGAATCAGCTAAATAAATTTAAATCATAATCTTTGCACCAATACACTTACATATACATCACACCGAATTTCCCTTACGCTGTTTTTGTGATTGTATTGTGAAATAGATTTTTAACCCCTTGAGTGCATAGCTGTTTACACATCAAAAATAATAATAAAACATTTTTATTATTTGTCAGATAGATGTATACTTATAGTCTAAATTTAATTATTAAAATAGATATTCTATGTTTATTAATTAAATAAAAATATTTGTTTGCTCATGTTAAGTATTTTACAGAAAGCTTTAACATTAGCCTTCTCTGTTGAAAATGTTAACAGATATTTATGTCGATATTTATCTTCACACCCTTAAAATGGTAACATAATGCCAAAATCTTACACACAGAAAACGGACTCATTGCGGTTACCGAACTTTTTGCCAACCTAATTGCGATGAAGTTAATAATCGAATTTTGAAATTCTGTTGCCTTAATAGTAAATATTTTATCAGTATAGAAAATAATTAGCTGCTATTAAATTTCGGTTCATGCAATCGCAAATACAGTTGTTCAAAATTAAAACAATTCGGTTTGAGAATTTTGTTTCTAGAATTTTGTTTCTATGTGTCAATAATTTTTCAATATAAATTTTTTAAATTGTAATTTCCAATACAAATATATAATGAATGAATCAACGCACATTCCATGCATTGAAGGGCAACGACATACTACTCTCGACCTTTTTCTCACCTCACACCGTGACAAGTAGGAAGTGAATATATTTGCACCTCTCGGCAATTCATATCACTGCACCCTTTCTGCATCATTTCCGTACTCTATACTTCAAAGTATTTCAGAACCAGCAATGAAGCGCTCAGTTTTCATTTTTGAAAAGGCTCGCTGGAATGAGCTCAACGATTTCTTCAAGTATTTCAACGGTGAACTTTGTTTCCTAGACAAAAATGTTTATGTTGTTGCGAAGGTGTTGGTGAAATTATTCATTCAATTAAAGCGCATTTTAGCTAAACCTTATGAAAATTCTTGGTTTAACCAGACTTGCAGAAATGCAGTCAGATTCATGGAGAAAGCCTTCAGATATTGGCGTGAAAGTAATAATTCCGTTTCTGACCTGCTACGCAAACAGGCGAGAACTGAATGTGCCAAAGTCCTAATACGTGAAAAGTTTCTTTACGAACAGCGACTTCGTGCCAAAGTTTTTTCAGCTTCTGGGTGTAGTAAGAGCTTTTGGTCATTTGTTAAAAGAGGAAAGAATAATGCCAACTCTTCTAATGAATGACGAAATATTCGCTGACCCAGTTGATAAGGCTAAGCTTTTAGCTGAACTTTTTGCAAAAAAATCATCTTTGGATAGCGATCAACCACTGGCCGAATTTGGAAGGTTATCTTGTACTATCCCTAAAACGGGTGAGGCAAATAACTCTGAAGATTTCCTCCCAATTGCAATATCCTCTGCGCTCTCAAAGGTGATGGAGAGCATAGTCAATTTCTATCTTGTCAACTATCTAGAGACCAACTCACTTCTTAATGATCGAGAGTAAGGCTTCCATAGATCTCGTTCTACTGGAGACCTGATAGCTCTACTGTCTAGGCACTGGATCCAATCCATTCAGAATTTTGGTGAAAGTAAAGTGTTTGCTTTAGTTATACCCAAGGCGTTTGATCGCGTGTGACACGGTGCTTTAATACCAAAGCTTATTGGATTTGGGATCGGCATTGACCTCTTTCGATTTATATTGAATTTTCTTAGATACCGCACAATACGTATTGTTATTGATGGGGTCTCATCCACTGAGTTTTAGCTTAATTCAGGGGTACCCCAAGGTTATGTTCTTTCTTCTTCTCTTTTATTTATCTTTCTGAACGACCTTTTTCTTTAATTGTAACCCAAGCCTTTTGGAGGTTGGGGGGAAAATGCGGACAATGAATGACACACTCAATCAAGACCTGTTAACAATCTCCGAGTGGGGTAAAGCGAATAGAGTAGATTTTAGTGCGCAGAAGGCTCAATGTTGTTTGTTGACCCATGGTTGATATATTTATATTAGCATCCTGAATCTTTTTTTATCAGCAATTTTAAAAGTGTTCTTCTGTTATCTATGTAAATATTTCTTATTTGGCGCTCATCTCTAGGTGAGGTAATTTTTTTCCGGCCACATTTTCCCTTTCGATTCGAAGTCAAATCGATCAATCGAACTGGCCAGAAGAATGGCCAGGAGGAAAATTCCCGCAAAGACACTGCCAGGACATAAATAATGCTTTTTACTCAGCGGGATGAATGCATATCGTATCGTCGCCGAGGAAAGTAAATGTCACAGATTATCTGCCATGAATGGTCAAAGCCCATTTTTATGGTACGAAATTGACAGGGGTACAGAGACATACGTCGGTACGGCAGGATTTCCTCACAGACCCTTATTGTGAAAAATTAAGCATGACAAGTTGTTCGGCCTAAAAGTACCGGAGGAAGCGACAATTGTTGGCTTTGCAGATGAGATCGGAGTAGTAGTGCAAGTGAGGCACCTAAAAGAAGTCTAGCCATATGTGAACGAAGCCAATTATAAATGGAAAATAAGATGGAAATGGAAATGGAATGGAATTGTGGAATAATAAAAGATGGAGAGAAACCCTAAAGATCCAACTCGACAGTTGCAAAAATACTCTGTAATCGCACTCAGCGCAAATTGCATTATTACACTACAAACCAGCCAAAAAGTCCTACTGTACATTTCAATATATCGTTGTCACGCTGAATACAAATCTGGAAAAAAAATTTTAAATCCCACAGTTAGTTTTTGTGATACTTCTTCATAAAAAAATTTATATCCAAATTTCGATATATTTTTCAAATATTTCAGGAAATATTCAGTGGTTTATAAATTTTGATACAAAACGTTATTCATTGAAAAGTCTAGATTTGAGTACAGAGTGATAAAATTATATAGAAATTCCTTCGCAATATTTAAATTTGCTTAACAACGTGAATTATGTGCATTAGGGACTTTAGCCAGTTCTGTACCTCATACCTAGCCTAATCCAACTAGTCGTACTAATCCCATAAGTTAAAAGTGGTTCTCAGATTTTAGAATGAAATTTATGTATACATTACAGATAACGTTTATTTATATTTTTATATTGTAATAATATTTTATTTTCTGTGAAGTTGCCTATGAGTACCCTTAATATTTCATTGTAATATTCACTTTTCTCTGTTATTTTAAAAATAGATAAACATTTTTCTTTCATAGCGGCAAAGATAAAAATCGGAAAGTTTTGCATATACTAAAACATTTTAAACGTTCATTACCACAAGAAAATTTACATAATTATCCGATGTTACATAAAATAAGAAGAAAATCTACATCAGCTTTAGTTAAAGAAAAGAAAAATGAAACGTGTTGCATGATTACAAGATCAATTTTTTTTAAAGTACAAAAAAAAAACGATAGGACATAAATCTAAAAAAGATCTTAAGATTGAACACAAGTTCAGTCTAAAAAAAAATGAAATAAACTATAACAACTTTATAATGGCAAAAGGGCAAGGCTGGCAACCAAACAAGTTAATAGAGTCTCAAGTTAGAGTACAAAACCTTGAAGGTAATAAAAAAATATTAAAATATAAACAAGTGAAATAATCGCCAAAAACAAATCGCCTTGAAATTTATTTTATTATTTATTAACCCGCTATCAAAGAAGACTTATTATGCGGTAACTGGCTGATGCTGATGCTGATGACGGCAGTGGTGTTAGAGACAGGCGGGTTTGCTGCTTAAAAAGGCGCTAAATTTATTTAGTTTGTTTTCACGTGAATGAAAGAAGAAGAAGAAGGAGGTACATTATAAATATTTAAAAACTTCGATGTTTAACAAGCCAAAAGGTAAACATTACAATTCTTTGAAATAATCACAAAAAGGTGTTGCACCACATAAATACATATATATGAAGAGAAGGCACTATGGTATGGATTATAACGAAAATTAATTGAAAAAGAATTAAAAGAAAAATTGGAAGAATAAATTTTATTTTAAATCTGCTCTACTGTGATATTTAGCTAGAGTTTAGTATGATATGATATGTAAGAGTGATAAAGTAATAATTGTGCTACAATGACACCGAGAAGAAATTTATTTATTTGTAAACTATTTATCATCTCTGGCACTGGAAAAATTTTAAATTGAGCTCACAAGGAAATCACACTACTCGGGTATCGAGCGATTTTCCTAAACTTTAGATAAATTATATATGTCGAAGGAAAATATAACCCTGATCACAGAAGAGATTACATAATGATTTTAATTCCCTTCATTGTTGCAATTTCAGCAGAAATTCGTATTTCTAGGAACGACGTAGTCTACATTAGCAAATAGTTCTCTTCCAAATATTCCGTTTACATAAACAACAACTTTTTCTCTGTGACATTAGTAACATATGGTCTCCAGATAGATATATTAAATATTTACTTTGTATGGAAGGTCCACGCCTACTAATCCAGTTTTGGCTCGACTTCACATATTTATAACTTATGAACTTACTCAAAGTTTCAAGACTTTCAACTTTAGATACCTGATTATAAATATTTACTTTGTTTGGATGATCTTTTTTCGCTCTTTAGTCTAGTTCCGTCCATTCTTGGGTCGACTAACTTATAAACTTACACCATTTATAACTCAAGAACGGCTGAGCCGATTTTCATAAATAAGTGAGCGGGTCACCTCCCATATAAAGTGAATTTTCAATGACCTATAGCTAGAGTAATATAAAAGGGAGACTTACGATGTGTGATTTTACACTGTAGCCTTGCTGAAAGTAGACGATATCGGATCAGTAGGTGTAAATATTCCAAGGTTCAGAAAATACACACATGAAACACACAATGTTCTGTTCAAAAGCAGCCAACACATATCTTTATTTTCATATCAATTATGTGCGTTTCTAAATTTTCTACGGTGCCCAACACAACCATGACGGTATTCCTTTTAATATTTCGTTATTTACACGAACATTTTTGTATCACATACTTTTTGTTTCAATCACACATAAAGCACACATTTTTGAGTGTTGCTTTATTTGAAGTTCATGTTCTGGTACGTGTAGTGAAAAAAAACACAGAACATGTACAATAAACAGGTTCGAGTTCAGTTATATTTTAAGTCGTATTTAAAATATAACTGAACTCGAACCTGTTTATTGTACATGTTGTGTTTTTTCTTACTACACGAGCCACAACACGACTTTTTATTCACGAGTTTTTTATTCAGTGTGTGTTTTTTTCTGAACTCTGAAATATTCAATATCACATATCTAGAGTACTATGAAAAGGAGAGCTTTTCAAATTTGTGCGAGAAAATCCATTATTACTGTGAGTAGCCGTGACGCAAATGGGCGAGATCGGAGAAGCGGGCATGTAAAATCCAGTGCAAAGTGAATTTTCTATATATTATATCTTGTGTGATTCAAAAACTGGAAGAAGCGGACCAGTACAAAGTAATTATTCAATATCATATAGCTCTAATACTATGAATATTATGCAAATTTATGTGACGTCGTCTGTTATTATAGTTAATTTTCGAACTGATTTTTATACCCTATACCACTATGTGATTTGGGTATAATAACTTTGTGCTGCTGTTTCAGAATCACTTTATGAGATTGCACAGATTTTTCTCAAAATTTTGGTTTGTATAAATTTTTTCAAAATATAAGTGACTTTACCAAATATGGTCAAGATCGGTCCATTTTTTGACCTAGTCCCCATATAAGTATAGCACCCGATATGAACTTTTTCATATCTGCAGCAAAAAAAATTAATAAAAATCCCACTCAAATTTGGTTTGTGCTTACTTTCTATATCCAATTAATTAGACTGAAGAGATAATGTCTCTAAACCATGGTATAGCGTATCGTATAGTCAGTCTAGACCGACTATAATTTCTTACTTGTTTCACTTGATTTGCCAGGTTTTCCATCACATAATTTACTTTTGAAAGTTGGATCATCAAAATTATATAAGGGAACGCGGTTGGTTATCAACAAAATATTGGATAACATTACTGAATCGACAGATATCAATGGAAAATTCCAAAGAGAGCATTCATATTGCCAAAACCACGATGATTTCAACGGATTCTCCCCATTGCATTTAGAGCCTTACAATTCCCAATTCGTATGGCATAAGCAATGATATCAATAAATCTCAATATAAAGAAAAAATGAACTTTGTCCGCACGTCTTACTTAATAAGACCAAATGAAGAAAGTTTTATGCTTCGGTCCAACTAATTCGATACAGAAAATAAGCATAAACCAAATTTGAGTGGCATTGTTATTAATTTTGTTGACTGCAGGTATGAAAAAGTTCATGTCGGATGTTACTTTTATATGGGGACTAAGTCGAACTATGGACCGATCCTGACCATATTTGGTAAAGTCACTTATAATTTGAAAAAAATAAATACAAACCAAAGTTGAACAAAATCTGTACTATTTTTTTTTTTGTTTTTTGATAGATTTAAGTGGAGATCGGGAAGCAGCTCTATAAGGGGCCTATGATTAAGAATTGTCCTATATGTTTTTTATTTTGGACTACTGATTAACGGATATAATAAACACATACAAACCCAATTTGACTGAGATCTGTATGATAATTTGGATATTATGGCAATTTATGTCGATTTCATAGGGATCATTTGTATGGGGACTAGGTCCGAACATGGACCGAATTTCACCAATTTCAATAGCGTTCATTATTTCACCGATAAAGGCTTGTATACCAATTTTCATCAAAATATATTCATAGTAGTTTAATTACAAGGTTTACATGAACACACAGACGGACGGACGGAAGGACGAACGGACAGACGGACGGACGGACATTGCTAAATCGACTGAGAAAGTGATTCTGAGTCGATCGGTGTAATAAAAGATGGGTCCAGCATAAAGTCATTATACCCAAACCACATGGTGGTGTAGGGTATAAAAATCAGGGGTTGAAATAATTATTTTAGACAGAACAACGTTTGTTACTCGGTTAGTTATAAATATTTACTTTGTATGGGAGGTGCCATGCCCACTAATCCGTCGTCGCACATTTTTGGCTCGACGTTGACCATATAAATATATCGATAGAACTCAGACATGAGGTGTCACGTCTTCTCACTCACATTTTTAATTAATTAATATTGATTTTAATTTTAATTAATATTAAATTGCGGAGTATATAAAAGTTTAAGATATTTAAATTGTTATATAAACAACATTAATGTTCGCTTAAAAGCAAATAAATTTATATATTGATACTCGTATCGCATATGTTTTGGTACCAGAGTTGACAATCGAGGGCAAAAGAGTTTGTTGCGCGAATATATTAAAAAATGAAAAAAAAAATTATTTCCTAAAAAATTGTAGATATTAACATATGTAAGATCTATCCTTATATATGAAGGCGTTCCCAGAACAACCCGGCCTAAAAAATATTGGAACATTTTTTTTTATATCTTAACAATATCTATTTTTAGCTCGATACACTTTACCTAGCGATATTCAGTATCCTGTTTATCGAAAGGACTGGAAAACAGACGCTATAATTTTAGCTACAGATGAATCTGTCTCGGGAATCTTTGGACACAATTCTCCTATATCAATCCACTGTTTTGACTGCTCCTTTGTGTCAGGTGTGAAGAGGTGGACCCATGTCTCATCCGTAGCCATGAATCGATACAAAAAACTCGTCTATATTGTGGTAAAACGTCGCCAAACGCTCTATTGAAACATATTCACGACGCTTTTTTTGTTCTATTGTGAGCAAACGTGGCACCCATGTTGTGCACAGCTTTCTCATCTCCCAATTGTCTGTCAAAATGCAATGTATAGAACTTTTTAAAATATTATTTCAGCTGACTCACACACCTTCAGCCGACGATCATCCGATACCATTTTGTAGATTTTTTTAACTGTTTCTGGCGTGGCAGCCTCAATTGATCGACTAGTACGGTGGTCGTCTTGGTAGCTCGTATGGTCTCGTTTAAACTCTTCCACCCAATAGTTTATAGTCGTAAACGAAGGAACAGACTCCCTTATACTAGAATCTATCTAGTTAGATTTAGACTTTTCACATGAAAGTTTTGAATTACATAACGATGACCAATTTTTACAAATTAACTGAGATTGTTTATGTTTGATGGCTCCAAAAATTTCTAAACAACTTGGCGCCTTGAAACTTAAAACATATCTTACATAAGGTTTTCACTTTTTGTCAAAGTAAATTCTTTCAAAAGCACTGAAAGTTTGGATTTTTACTTATATAGCAAGAAAAATAAAGCATCTTTGTGCATGCCGTTAACTATGTTAAAAAGATTTTCATATTACTGATGATGCGATACCAAATTCACGTATAGTTACTATGGAGCAAATATGAAAAAATGTAACAAAACGAAAAAAAATCGGCTCCCTTATTTTTTCATACTCTACAACAGAGCGATCTGAGGACTCCACTCAGGAGACATTCCTTGTTAGTCCAAAAAATGTCGGTTCAACGTAACGGTATCGTCGCACAGTGGACCTTTTGACGAGAAGGCGGTAAAAAAGCTATAACCTTTGATTGGATTGGAATTTTGATATGCGGTAGGTGAGACTTTAGCCTTTAAGTTTTGCTATAAAACGTAATTCTCGACCGAAAATAAAAAAAAGTTACGGAGGGTTTAAAATACATTTTCATTTGTAGTTGAGTTGTAGTACAAAAGTGAAGTGTTAAAAGGTAAAAAAAGGTTTTTTTGATGTGTAAACATCTATACGCGCAGGGGGGTAAATTTCTATTTCACAATACAATCAAAAAACAGCGTAACTCATATAGGTGTGAGCTGAAGCAGATAACGCTGTGTGACTTATGATTGTATTGGTGAAAAAATTATGATATAACATTGTTTTTTTATGCCACTTTTTTAAAAGCGTCATCTATGTATCACTTATATACGTTTATATTGGGATATTTTTAACGTTTTACGGCAAAGGGTTGTTGAATTAGCTGAAACAGTTTTTGCTATAAGTGATACATAGATGACGCTTTCTGTTTGATTTTAAAAAATGACATACAAAAATCTTTAATTACTAGATGTTTACACATCTTCCCTGTGATCGGACTCACATGATTTTTTTAATATAATGTCTTATTTTTTCAGTTAATTTTACATCTAATACTTTTTAACAATTTTTTAAGTTAATTTTTTCAGAAAATGCCAAACTTTGGCCCCCGTAAACTTTTTAGTCCTAATGTGCACAAGGGTTGTTTTTTTTTTTTTTTTTTTTTTTTGAAAGATCCCGAGTTAAAATATAATTTATTAAGCAGCGAACGTAAAAGTTACCTTATATTGGTTCAAGATAGAGAAGTTTCAATGAAAAACTCGTATGTTTTTGCTTTAGTTAAATTTTTTTTTAGTGTCTTTTTAAATATTTCTATATCAATTTTTATGGTAAATTTATGAAATATAACAATTTTTATTGTAAATTTACAAAATATATAAATTTTTAAATCAAAAAATTTTTTTAACTATATAAAAAAAGTGTAACTTATTGTTAGTTTAATGAAAAAGTACTTAAATCAACCAATTTTAGTAAAAATTTCTTCTAAATAGCCTTGATTTTCATCTTCTAGAAGTTGTTTAGCTTCTTCGTCTAATTCAATAGAGGTAGTTTTCCATTTTTGACGAATGTTGGACATATATGGATCTGAAGTGCACAACAAAATAGTGATAAGGTCTTCATTAGTACAACATCTGGACATTTTCCTTGTGTTGTGCTCGCGAACGAATCTATAGTCCTTGTTCCTTTTTTCTTGCGCTTCTTCAGATAGATCTCCTATTGGTAGCATATTGTTTTGAATTATTTGTTCCCCATGGTACAAAATTTTATGAACTGTAGATGGCATATATCTCCAAGAGTATTTTTCATTATAAAGTATAGCTGTTTTATTGGCGTACTCCCCAAATTTTTTTGCATTTATCTTTCTGCTGCATGCTAGAACTTGTAATATGATTTTGAATCGTCTTATTAAGTCATGATCTACAACTGTGATAGATGCTGCAGTTTCCGGATCGGAAAAAAATCTCCTTGCAGTATTTCCATCATTTGTGTTTCTTTCCCCTTATTTTGGTTGGTCGATTACTAGGCCTAGCTGTAGATATTTTTGTTGAATATGTTTTTTTTTGCTTTCTTTTTTCTTAATTTTGTTTGTTTTTTCTCACTGTTTCGCCTCACGGACCAAATTCCAAATCATAACCCAATTTAAAAATATGCTCCGTGAAACGTATTCTAGCATGAAGAGGGGACATTCTAAATTCGTAGGCTTCCTTAAAACTATCTTGTCTTCTGGTGGGGGTTGGTTTAATTGACTTGATGTCTTTTGGTATACAATGCAGTTTAACGATGACTTTGTTTTGGTTAATGCTTGTGCAACCTTTCCATCAATCATTGTGAGACACATTTTAAAATGTACTTCAATGTCTTGGTCATCAAATTTAAATATTACTGGTTGAAGTTCCTTAATTTGCTCTTTTATTTTTTGAACTTCTTCAGTTATGACATCTTTGGTTTCCTTTTTGAATGCAAATTTTATTGGTCTGCAATACTTTGTTGAAGAAGGAATTTCATTTTTCCATATATCAATTTCTGTTGCTCTACTAGTTGACGGCTCTAAGACGCTATACCTTTTTGTTAAGCGCAATGGAACGAAAGATACCATAAATAAATTAGCATCTGATGAATTTTCGGCATTAAATTGCTTGTATTGTTTCTGACCAGAGGATCCATCACATCCCCATTTAGAAATTAAAGTAATGCTGCCATTACCAATTTTGTTTAAATGATCAGTATCAAGCGTATTTAGCAATCGTTCTGCAGTATGTTCAAGGAGATCTTGCAATTTTATTTCTGCTGATGTTGAAGTGACACTAATAGCAGATTGTGAAGGTAAGCATTCTTTTTTGGCAGAAACTAAATCTCGATACTCTGGATAAATCCCACAATTATTTTCATTGGTCCGCTTCCGCAATTCCTTATATTGATTTTTGGTCAATTTCAAATCCAAAAATAGGGCGAACGCTTCTTCCGGCATAAATTTCTTATCTTCAGTTGGTGTAGGAATGCTTTCCAAAATCCTCTTTGTGCACCTTGGGCTCGCTTCTACTATTTTTTCAATTATTTCAATTTTATTTTTTTATTTTGGGTTGGTTGAATTTGGTGCAAAAATGAATCCTTAATAATTTGAGAAATTTCTTCATTGATATTCTCTAGCTTGCGCCTTCGAGATCTTTCACTACATCCGTCAATTGGTTTTGCTGGTCGACACTTTTTTCCACTTTCGTTGCCAGTTGTAGATGCACTCTCAAAAATAAGTTCCTTTATTAACCAGTCTTGGTAACGTTTGTACATCTTTGCCTTGCTATGAGAGCATTCAATGTACCGTCTTTTCAAATTCGATGCAAAATTAGTAATTTTTCCTTTGTGCATTTCAATGTCTTCTAGGTTACAATTCTTAAAGAAGCCGTTGCTCACTATGTGCAAAATTACATCGTCTACATCATTTCGTTGAAAATAAATATCTGCCAGATCTCTGTAACAGTACTTAGCCATTGCACAAATTGTAATGAATAATAATTGTGGAAACATTATTATAAATACTCTTTCTTGCAATTATGTAAAATAAATTTTTTTATCTTTTATTAGCACTTTTAGAAGCATAAAAAACCCACACCCTAACCCCTTTTAAAAGGTGAAGCATACCTGTTCATATTTTAAAGGGCTATGTCGCAATAGTTTTTTTTGCCATTTACAAATTTTTATCTTTTATTACCACTTTTAGAAGCATAAAAAGCCCACACCCTAACCCCTTTTAAAAGGTGAAGCATACCTGTTCATATCTTAAAGGTCTATGTCGCAATAGTTTTTTTTTTACCATTTACAAATTTGTATCTTTTATTACCACTTTTAGAAGCATAAAAAGCCCACACCCTAACCCCTTTTAAAAGGTGAAGCATACCTGCTCGTATCTTAAAGGGCTATGTCGCAATAGTTTTTTTTACCATTTACAAATTTTTATCTTTTATTACCACTTTTAGAAGCATAAAAAGCCCACACCCTAACCCCTTTTAAAAGGTGAAGCATACCTGCTCATATCTTAAAGGTCTATGTCGCAATAGTTTTTTTTTTACCATTTACAAATTTGTATCTTTTATTACCACTTTTAGAAGCATAAAAAAGCCACACCCTAACCCCTTTTAAAAGGTGAAGCATTCCTGCTCATATCTTAAAGGGCTATGTCGCAATAGTTTTTTTTTTTTACCATTTACCTGTTATTTAAATTGTTTCCCATTTTGTCAGGTATTTAAATTATATAATTCTAATTCAGACTATTAATGTTTTTGAAAGATACCTATGTAAATGTACCTGTAACAATTAAGCGCATTATATCTCAACCCTTTTTTATAAGTATATAACAACTCCTGACAACTCTACCGACACGCAAAAAAATACACCGCGATGCACCGGTACGACCAACTTTTGTATTCATAACACTCAGACGGACGGACGGACATCGTTTAATCGACTCAGAAAGTGTTTTTGAATCGATCCGTATAATAAAAGATGGATAAAGGTCCAATATTTTTGGCAGTTACAAACGTCACCTCAAACTTAATATATCCTAACCACATAGTGGACAACTTTTGTATTCATAAATT
Organism: Cordilura impudica; assembly: GCA_963682025.1. NCBI lineage: Eukaryota > Metazoa > Arthropoda > Insecta > Diptera > Scathophagidae > Cordilura > Cordilura impudica. The sequence continues at coordinate 317,218,984 of OY821517.1, read as the reverse complement.
TTGCAGAAAATATCTAACCTTGGGTTAGAAAAATTGTTCTGGTGCACACGGGCGGAAACTGGCGGGTGTATAATGGAGTACAGAAGTATAGGGGAGGGTTCGGACTATAGAAGATTGCAAGACTTTTTCTAACTGCTTTTGACTGGCAGGAGTTATGCTCTATTAAGTAGGAGATTTTCGGAAAATTTGGACCTTTTTAAAAAATTTTTTTTTTTAAATTTCGGAGTGACTCAGAAATTTGGCATTTTTAGCATTAATAGTATGGAAGCCACAAAATTATACTAAATTTATTTCACTTCAAAACCTTTTAAATCAAAAAGTTACAGTCATTCAAAAATAAAAATTTACAAAGAAATTTTTAATTTTAGCAAAATACTGAGAAAGCCCATTGTCGAAGACCCTTTTCGCTGTGATATAGTTCAGATAGAGTCGCAATTTTTTGGCTCCCGAGGTTTACTAGTATTTACTTTCAAATGAATAACATAACTTTAAAATCGGTAACAAAAAAAAAATGATTTTTGGCCGCCTTCTCAAAATATGGTCCACTGTGCGTCGTCACTATCTCAACGTTCTTTTTCATTATTTGCTTTAGTTTTAAAAAAATCTTTAATATTTTTTCTATTTATATTTTCTATTATGAAGATAAATACAGAGGAAGGTTTGCGATTCACAAAAATATTTTTTAATTTTTGGCTAAGTCCTGTTTAGTATATATCTCAATAGGTCTACCAACTTCTAATATGTTACCCATATCATAGTTATATGATTGAGGCACGTTTTGTTATTGAACTTATTTTTGTCTAACGTAACGAAATAATAAAAAACTAGCAGATTCCAGCGCTCGAAATTCGAGTGCAAATTCTAGGAAATTTTATGTTTTCATTTAATAAAGACCCTAAAGGTATGCTTCACAATTCAACTCATTTTAAATGAAGAAAACAAACTCAACACATTAACACAAACACATTAACAAATTTAATAAACACACACATAGCTTTTTATAATTTTATGTATGTGTTAGTAGCAACTTTAAACGATCATAGCTCCAAAAAAATGTTCCAGGCGATGAAAATCTGTAATATTTGGTTAACATCTAAAATGAAATACCTTTCAAATGATAAATTTAATGTGAAAACCGGGGTAAAATTGTGAAACTTACATCGGTCACAAGAATTCGCCTTGCCCATTAATATTATATATTCTAAATATTAAACGTTTCGTTTTATAGAATGAGCGAATATATGTATTAGCGTCCATTGGAGTTCAGAAATAAAGACACTGCTTCTGGGAAACATCTCCTTCCTTGATATTAGTTATTTAGAGACTTTCTTACTGAAAACCTAAATTTCCAGCCTATTGTGCATATGTTCACAAGTACTCCTGCATAATTGTTCTGATCATAACGATGATGCTGATACCATGTTGTCTGTATGCTGATCGTTCACACTTTTCCATTAGATGCTTTGATAGATGTTATGCCAAAATTGTTTATGATGGTTTATAAACACTACTCAAATAAATTAAAAAAAAAAAAAACCGAGCTGAAGTCAGTTAGCCTGGTATCTTCGGAGTACACACAACTCATGCATCATCATCATGCATCATCGATTTGGACATATTGGCGGTATATGCAACACATATCGATCGTTACCGTGGAATACATTAAAAGATGCTTAGACAATGCAGATAATGATGGAGATGTGTGAAGAACGCAAACAGAATTCAGATTTTTTTTGTGTTTGATGAAGATCATGGCTCCAAGCTATGAATTTACCGAAAATCAACATGTAAAGCCTGTTATGAATACTAAAATTTCATTCATATTCGATTCTGTTTAAATTCTTTGTGCGATTGGCAAATTTCATTTGAAATAAGTTGTATTTATTATTTAGAATTCAACAGGTTAAAGTCACCTGGTGATTCAATTGTATTTTTTTTTTTTGCTCAAAACATTCTTGTTGTTGCCTGCAGTTGCATTAGCACTTTCATTAGTTGTTATTCTTGATGCGTTGCCTTGTATCTGCCACAATGATTTTCTAGTTATGTTTACTTTTTTGTTGTAACTTCCTGTTTTATTACGAGTGCTATCATTTCATTTAAGTTTTCTTGATGCTATTAGAAGACGACGACACAGTTTGTTTGTTCAAGTCAGACATAGACAGCGGCAAGGTGAATTGCCTGGAATCGCAAAAAAAAATAAATTAGTTTTCCATGTTTGTTTTGTCAGTTATCGTCGTTAAATTTCTGTTTCCTATCAGGGAATTTTCTTTTCCTTTTTTTTTTTTTGGCTGCATGCATGTAACGGTTTTGAATGTTGTGGGAAATTACCTAAGGATGTCAAGGTGAGTTTATCTAAGAATTTTTATGCCCTATAAAACTATGTGGTTAAGGTATAATGACTTTGTGCTGACCCATCTTTTATTATACCGATCGACTCAGAATCACTTTCTGAGTTGATCTATGAAAACATTGTAATCAAACTGTGGGTCGCAAATATGAACATATTTTGATTAAATTTGGTATATAAGCTTCTATCGGCCATAGGACAAATGCTACTGAGATTGGTGAAAATAGCTGCATAGATTCAAATTACCGCTATGTTCGATCGATCGATTTAAATTGCCACAAGATCCAAATAATCATATAGATCTCGGTCAAATTGGGTTCGTGTACGTTTCTTACATCCATTATTCAGTAATCTTAAAATAAACCTTACAGGACAAGTCGCACAGTGCGTTGTCCCCATACAACGATAGATTTTCGAAAAATAGTACACTGATATAAAATGATTTAATCAAGAAAAATCTGAATTTTTGGAAAAATCGGACCAGGGACACGCCCACCTCCCATATGATTTAAAATTATAAATTGTTACTTTGGCTACATCAATCAACGAAAAATTATGAAAATCTGTGTATATGATACATATAAGCCTAGTAATGTGTCAATCCTCGTTGTAACTGCTACAAGGATTCTAGGTCCTACCATATTCCTTTATTTTAAATACGCTATAACGCACAGAAACAGTATCCGATTTTCATGAAACTTGTCACCTAGATTGATATTTACTAAACACATATTTTTACTAAATTTAATTGAAATCTAACTGAAAATATAGAAAATAGAAAAATATCCATTTTTTAGAAATGAGTTTAAAATACCTTTCTAAGACGACATTAAAATAGAGGGAGTGACAAATTCACCACTTTCTTTTTTTATATATAAAATAATTAAGAACATATATCGTTCTATTTTTAGATTCACTGTAGTATTAAACCTTTTTATGTTAGTAAGCTTTGAACAAAAATCGTGAATATTAAAATTTTTTAAATTATTTTGTTTTATTTTTGCTTTGTCAAAATGTTTTTTATGATTTTTTAGTGATTTATTAGACAATTATATAAACTTACAAAAAATAAATACTTAAAAGTTATAACTAAGCATCATCGCTACTTGATCCTTCCCAAAACAATTTTCACTTAATAACGAACTTATTTCATTTTATTCTATTTGTTCATCTTCTCTATCGACATTTTCTCTCAATACATATTTTTCAATTTCTTCATCTACCAATTTATATTTAATCTTTATGTTCCTCATTGATGTTAACGCTGGATCGGAAGACAACAACAAATGGGTCATTAAATCTTTATTTGTGTCCTCTAGCGATGTTTTCCTCGTGTGAGACAATCGTGCATTTCATAAAATTTTGTGGGTAGCTTCCAATGCTTCTTCAGATAAAAACCCTGGAATGAAGAAGTTAATTATATTCAAATTCATAAGTTTTTATCAGTAGACATAAATATATAAATACATATTGGAAAATTGAGAAACTCAATAACATCACATCCATGAACTAAAATTTTACGGACCACCCATAATGTATTAGGTACATATTTCTAGTTTTGGCCGTTTCTGCACTTTTGAAAAAAAAAATCGACGAGCAGTATTTCCGTCGTTCGTATTGCCGCAACCAGACTTAACTTGGTCGATTACACGGTGTTACAAAAAAGAATGAAGTCGAAATCCCTGGGATATCATATTATTTTTCTGGTGGGTATTGTCGAGTAGAACAAGAATCTGTATTTGAAATTTTCCAGGCACGTCAGAATTTTGAGATACGGGTAAAAAACCGGTTTTTCGGACCTCTATGCACTTAATAACGGGTAACTCAGTTGGTTCTCCACCGATTTTAATTTTATAAACGGATTTGGATAGAAGAGACTTATACCTTTAAAATGATATATATGATTATATGGTTTGATCCAAAAAATATGTGTGTATTTCTGCACCAAAGTCATTTTTTTACCATATTTTTCGACATTTTTAACTTTGGCGATATTTCTACGCACTTTTTTATAAAAGAACCGTAAATTTTTATAATTTATTTAAATAGCGTATTTAGTTGCGAGCAGTGTTGCCAGATTTGTTGAGCATAAAATCGTAAAAAAAATAAATACTACTAAAATTTTATATTATTTTAACAAAACAACAACTTTTAGCCATTTTGGTCAAAAATGTTTGCTGGACCGTCTTTTTTTCAATTCCGTGTCATCGGTTTCTCTCTGAAGTGACCAGCAATATTCAGAAAGCATTTTTATTTTTTTTTTCCTTCAAATCTGTTCTCAATGGCGATCATCTCTTGATGAAAATTTTCACCTTGCTCATCGCTGAACTGTCCCAGATTGTTTGGGAAAAAATCTAAGTGAGAATGTAGAAAGTGTATTTTTATGGACATATTGCAGCCCATTTCACCATACGAATCCAAAAATTCATTTACAACAGCGACATAGTCATCGCTTCTGTAATTCCCAAGAAAATTATAACAGAGTGCAACAAAACTTTTCCATGCACGCTTTTCCACTGAATTTAATTTATTAATAAAATCTTCATCTCTCATAATTGTTCGAATTTGAGGGCCAATGAAAATACCTAAAATACATCGAAAAATATATAACTATAAAAAAGTACTACAATTGGAAACAAATATTTTAGTACCTCCTTTTATTTTAGCTTCACTTAGTTTTGGGAACATTTGTTTAAGATGGCAAAAAGCATCGCCGTTTACATCAAGCTTTTTAACAAATTGTTTCATGTATCCCAACTTCAGATGCAGTGGTGGCAGAATCACATCTTCGGCTTTCACTAGTGGGACGTTTAACACATTTTGCCTGCCTATTTGATGAGATTCACGAGATGGCCCCACTTTACGTTCATACCGATTTGGTGCACGACTATCCCATTCACATAAATAACAAGGATGTTTTGTGTTACCACCTTGCATTCCAAATAAAATAGTTAAAACCTTTAAATCGGCGATAATTTTCCATTTATGAGCGGTATAGTTGATATTTCTAAGTATTTTTGTCATCACTTCACTTTGTAGCATACGCGATTGGAACAGATGGTAACTTATTCTGGTTATGTAATAAAACTGCTTTCAAGCTTAGAGATAACAAATCAGATTTTATAAAACAGAAATAAAAACTTTTTTAAGATTAAACATACTTTTACATGAACCATCAATGAAGAGTCGCCATTCGTCTGCCTTATAGTTTTGATTTAGTGCCGAAAATAATTTGGGTACATATCCGCAATAAACATCCGTCTTAAAACTTTCTTCAATTGACACAGTATGGTCACTCCTTCTACAAGTTGTTACACGAAAATCTTGATCCACCAAATTCCACTGTTTTAATCGTGACCCGAGAATTTCACATTGTCGTTTTGACAAATGTAAATCACGAATAAGATCGCAGAAATCTGCATTGGAAATTAGATGCCGTTCCATTGAAGAATACTTAGGTGGAAGGTACTCTTCATCTTCCAAATCTTTTTCAATTTCAATAACAGCTTTGCTAGTTGTGGGAACTTCATCACTTACATATATCGGTTTTGTTACAGTTAAAACATTTGCGTATTTTGACACTTTTGCGCGTTTTAAAAGAGTAACCTTTTGTATTGGTTTGACAAAAATAGCAATCACCTGGTTTATGGTAGAGCTGATGATGCCAAATCATAGGTGTCGAAAAGTGTAAAGTAACTGACGGCTTTTTTAATGTTCTACAGCAATAATCACAAATAAATTCAGGTTCATACCAGCGACTAAATTTATAAGAGCGATTGAAGAGTTTGTTATATATTTCCACCACTCCACCATTGTTTCTAAAATCACGTCTATGATCGATATCTACCAATAAACCACAAATATAACAAAATTTATTACGTCTGTCGCACATTTTCTATTTTTAATAAAATTTATTTATCGGGATAAATTCAAATTTAATTTTAATTGCACTTCACTATTATAATATTATCAAATGGCTAACTTTTTTATTTATTTAAGTAAACAAAAGTGATAAACAAAACAAATTAAAAAAAAACAATACTTTTACATGATTTAAGCTCTCATTGCTAATTGTTGTTGTAATTCTAATTTGAGTTTAATATAACAGTGATTTACAATTTGTAGTCCTCAGAGTATATCAATCACATTTATTATAGTTAGTATATATCAAAAACTATACAGTGCAAATAAAATACCACTTATGTTTAAAATCATTATTTTATATTAAATAAGAAAACCCCTCCAAAATCTTTTTTAAGAAACATTTTCAGTTTTCGGAATGTAAAGTTTTGTACAAATAACAATCTGACTCCAAGCAAAAAAAGTTTGGCAAACTCTGTTGTCCCAATTTGCTCCACATTGCATTTACAAAATTTTACCTGCTAACTTCTAGCAAAACATCACTAGACAGAGAGCAAAAAAAACTAGAAAAATAATGTGCAAGCAATTATGCAAAAATTTAGGTTTAAAAACAAAATTAATAACTCTCTCAATTTCTAACGGATTTTTTAAAACAAAGTTGAATTTTACTCTGTAAAATTTCTGTATAAAATAATGCGTAGGAATATCATATTAAGAAATTTGTATTTTGCAAGAATTTTGGTTTGATACAATATTTAATAACTTAGTCATTTTTTAACGGATTTTAAAACCGTTAATTGCATTTTACTCCTAACTAAATATGCTACTAACATAAATTATAAAGCTTTACGGTTCCTTTATAAAAAAGTGCGTAAAAATATCGCCAAAATTAAAAAATGTCGAAAAAAGTGGTAAAAAAATGACTTTGGTGCAGAAATACACACATATTTTTGGATCAAATAATATAATATAATCATATAATATAATCATATACACCATTTTAAAGGTATAAGTCTCTTCTATCCAAATCCGTTTATAAAATTAAAATCGGTGGAGAACCAACTGAGGTACCCGTTATTAAGTGCATAGAGGTCCGAAAAACCAGTTTTTACCCGTATCTCAAAATTCTGACGTGCCTGGAAAATTTCAAATACAGATTCTTGTTCTACTCGACAATACATACCAGAAAAATAATATGATATCCCAGGGATTTTTTTTTGTAACACCGTGTTATTAATCCTGTTCTTTTTTTTAACTCATTTTGAATTCTTGCTTTATTTACTGAAAACAGATTTTTGTTTTCTTTACATACCCGCCAAGTTTTGAAGGGAAGCCGATAAGAAATATAAAGCAAACATTCGAAAAATCGAATCCAAGAATGAAGAGTTGAAAGTCCATATTTGTAATTGTCTACATTTGCAGTTCTCAATATGTTTATGTTGTTCATCTCCGTTGGACTTGCATTGCAAATAATGTAGCTGCTTGTTGCATTTGTATTGCTTAAAATATTTGCTACTGCACCATCATTGTACAATGCATATCATACGAAACTTGTACTATTGAAACGTTTACTTAAAAAATATCACACTCTAAATCTTCAATATTATGTCTGGATTCTCTTTTTCTAAAACAAATTTATTAGGTCCACAATATAACGTAGAATATAGTGTTTACCATCCTAAATCAGACAAGTAAAAAAATTTATTTCTATATACTAATTATATAAAAAACGCATGATAAATTACCTGAATGGCACAAATGCTATGAAAAACATAATCCGTTTGGTTTTCATTTTCAAATATTTGTTTATAACGGCTTTGACCGGAGCTTCCATCCATACCCCATTTGTTTTTAAGTTTTTAAGTCTACTTGTGCTGAAATTTAATTTGCTATAACAGGTGGTATTATTTTTTGCTTTTCGGCAAACAATTTGCTTGGCGAAGAACATTGTATTTAGCACCCTCTTGTAAAGGTTTAGTACATTACACTAATATCATCTTATTTTATTTTTCACAAATTTTTTTTTTTAAATTTAGGATTATTCAACATAATTTAAATTTCTATTTGAATATTAACACGTTCGCCACTCAGCGTCACATATATGTAACGTGGGAGTTTTCATAAAAACTCATGTCACATATATGTGTCGCATAATTATAACATTGTATTAAGCTTTTATTTCACGAAAGTTCGTAGGAAGCATTTTTCTTGTATGGTTTGGTCTCTGGCAAGGTGTCAGATATATATGAGTGCTGCGGTTTGTGGATACGCTAAGCAGTTATATTAAAATTTCGTTTTTTCGGATATTCCCCAAAATTTTGTTATTTGCTAATTTACATGAAAACTAACTTTAAATGCGCTTTTAATAGTTCATTCGAGTCACAATAGCAATAGAAGAAGATACTATTTTGTAAAAGAATCCTAGAAAAAACTTGTTTCTGAAAAGGAAATTCTTGAGACTATTCTGAATTCCTGTGAAAGTTATATGGATTTTGAAGACTCTGGAAGCAGCTTTGCCCCAGATGCCAAACCAATAGATTATTTTATGCAGATTTTTATTGACGAGTTAGTGAAGAAAATAGTTTTGTGACAAATGCACGCGCTAATTATATGTCTAAAAATAAGAAACTAAGCGCAAAGTCTAATCTTCTTAATGAAAAGATGTGAAAGTTATGGAAATAAAAAAGGTAATTGCTTGCGTATTATACTGTTTTGGAGCAGAGATCCGCTTTATTTTCAAAGTATTTTTGGTACAACTATGAGTCGCATAAAGTTTGAAAATATACTTCGTTGTATGGGTTTCTATTTTCCTGAACAATATGATAAATCTGACGTCTACACAAAATTGAAAATGTCGTAAAACATATTCTTCAAAATATAAACAAAATCTACAGTCCCCCGCAAAACTTGTCTTTGGATGAAGCTTTTCTTTTGTGGAGAGGACTTTTATTTCGGAGTTTTATTTCGGCAGTTTATTCCGAACAAGAGACATAAATACGGATTTAAGTTTTACGAACTATGTAATCCAGATGGATTTTTAATTAATATGGTTGTTTACACTGGAAAAGCTACCCTTTACAATTAAAAAGGACATTCATTTGGAGTTGTAGCTAAATTAATGCTGAATTAATTAATTAATACTGAAAAGGGACACACAACTATTACAATAGCGTAAATCTGGCAGAATATTTGGAACATTAAGAGCAAATAGAAAACGTAATCCCACTTATGTTATAAAAAGTAAGCTCACCAAAGGAACAACAGCATGGAGGCGTAACGCAAAAGGCTTTATTCTTTCAAAATAGACAGACAAACGGGACGTACTTATGATTTCTACAAAACATTATTCTGACATGGTTAACACAACATCAAAGAGAGGAGTTAGTACACTCAAACCGAAAATGGTTGTTGACTATTATACATGTCAGGTATCGATCGATCTGATCAAATCGTGTCATATTATACCTGCCGCAGGCGATCAATTCGCTGGTATATGAAGGTGTTTTTGCACCTGATAGACATATCACTTTGGAAAATAAATGTTGATAATCCCATAACACTATTGCCATTTGGAGAAAGGATTATAAAAGCATATTTGGCCGAGACTCCAACACAAAGATCATCCCATGAAGTAACAGCCAGTACATCCACTGGTGGTCATTTTCCAGATGTAAGACTTCAAGAAAACGATGACGTGGGTGCAAAAAAAATTAAAAGAGGACCGCAACTGAGTATATATGTCGAGCCTGTAGATACAAAGAGGGTGATGTAATCGGATTATGCCCATATCCATGTTTCAAAAATAAGCACAACCAACAAAGTGTATACATATGTAATAAATAAGAGAATTTTTGAATATATAATAATAAACTTTTTAAATTTCTGTTTAATTGATATAAATCAAACCATTTTGTGACTCACATATCTGACACCAAGTCATCACAAAACTCATGTCACTTATATGTGACTTTTATGTATATCTCATATACGTGACACGCAGTTTCTCTTAATAAAATTGTTTAGAAAACTCGTGTCACATATATGTGACACATTTTTTTGTTGGTGAGTTTTTATTGAAAGCGCGAAAAATTGGTGAGTGGCGAACGTGTTAAACTCTTTTAAATTGATTAAATTCAAGTAAAATTATTAATTCCGACATTTTTAAAAACCTTCTTTTTAAGTTTAGGGCAAAAAATAGGCACTAATTTTTTAATGGTCCATTAGATAATAGTATAAACTTATAAAACAAAGAAAAAAAATTGCAACTTTATATATATATTTTTTATACTCCATCGAACTTATGTAATTTTTGAATTTCTACCAAAAATAAATAGCTTTTTTGAAGCTAAACAAAAAAAAAATATTTCAAAAATATATTTTAAAAACTTATTATTATTTAATTACAAATATATCACAGCAATTAAAAAGCAAAACTTCAAAGCAGTTTTTAAAAAAATCAGTTTTTGAAAATTAGTTTTGTTTAGTTTAGTTTATTTATTTATGATTTCCCATACAACAAGATTTATAATCTTATAACTAAAGTATAGGAGTTTTACATTGAATTGAAATAGAAAGTTTGAACAAATTTGTCTTAAAAAATAATAATGGTAAATATAAAAATATTAAATAATTTTAAAGAAAAAAAAAAAATAACGAATTATAACCAAAAATGTTAATACAAATATTAGTAAATAAAATAATATAAAAAAAATAACAAAAATAGTTAAATAAAAAATATAAAATATAAACGGATCAGCAAAAAAAAAAAAAAATTTTTTTTAAATAAGAAAAAGGATCAGCTAAAAAATTTAAAAAGTTCCCTCTTAAAATGCATTGCGTTGCTTATAATTTTAATGGACGATGGTAGCGAATTCCAAAGACGTATTGAGGAGACATAAAATTGCCATTTGGATACTAAATATTGGTATCTAATGTACATTATGTCATGATTTCTAGCCGTGCGCATAAAAACGAGTCTGTCATACAGATATGTTGGCTGATGTGTACGTACAACTTTATATAAGAACAGAAACGTTTTTATCTTTAACAAATTTTCAAATGTTACTCCGTAAAGTTTTTTTGAGTAGTACGAATTCGGCTCATATTTTCGAATATTGAAAATATATCTTAAAATTGCATTGAAAGTGGACTCAAGCTTTTTATAACTTTTAGAATCAGTGCTTGCATATATTTCGCAGCCATATAGTAGAGTTGGCATAAGATATGTTTTTGCAAGCAAAATTCGAATGTTAAGGGGGGTTATATGTTGTGTATTCCATAACGTTCTAAGCATTGAGTAAGTTCTCCCAGCAGCAGAAGTAATATGGTTAGACCATGTGAGATTATCATTAAAAATAATACCTAGATTTTTAGCTGTTGATACGATTTCAATTTTCTGGTTGTTTAACATAATCAATGGTTCAAAAGGCAGTGTCATTGTTCTTCTTGTAAAAATCAAACACTTTGATTTAGAGGGGTTGAGGCATAAACCATTTGCACTTGCCCATGTATAAATCTTATTGAGATCTGAATTTAATTTTGCAACACAATCATTTATGCTGCTTATACCAGTAGTTATATATAACTGAACATCGTCAGCATATATGTGTACGTTGCAAAACAATTGTTCTACTAGGTCATTCACGTAGATGGTAAAAAGAAGAGGTCCCAGTATTGATCCTTGGGGTACACCCTTCATAACTGGCAACACATGAGAGGTTTTATTGTTTGCAAAAACTGACTGGCTACGATTCAACAGATATGAAGACAACAAACGAATAGACCAAGGAGAGAAATTAAACATTTTGTGTAATTTAAAGCATAGAACCTCATGATCCACCATGTCCAACGCTTTGGAATGGTCAAGTAAAACAAGAAAAGAAATGTCTCCAGCATCAATACTCTCTCGTATATACTCTGAAACATCTATGAGAGCTGATATACAACTATGCTTGGGTCGGAAACCTGATTGCCTTTTTGTCAGCAAATCGTTATCATTAATATGCTTACTAATTTGTCCATGAAGCAGTCGTTCAAAAACCTTGGATAGATAAGGTAGTATGGCAATTGGACGATAATCGTTGTTAGATTTTGGGGTGGGTATAATTTTTGCGTGTTTCCAACTTTGCGGGTAAATACTCTTTGTAATTATATTATTAAATATATACGTTATAAATGGATGAATATTATTAGGATGAATATTATCGAACCCTACAGCATCAGATTTAATTGCTTGACAGCTTGAAAATACATCTTCTTGGTTTAAACAAATAAAACAGAATGAGCTGCATTGAGGGGCTAAAATTTCTCTTTGGTCATAAAAGTTCATATTTGAAGTAATGTTAGGGAGATTCATGAAAGATACATTGAGTTTATCTACATCTATTTCACTAAAAACTAATGGCGATGATTTTCCAATCCCAATTTCTCGTATAGTTCTCCAAGTTTTCTTAGTACCAGCTGCAGATGAAAAACGACATGAATAGAACTTGGATTTAGCAGCTTTGATCAGCCTGTTCACTTCTCTTCGTGCATTTACATATTCCGTATGTAGATCAGTGATTTTAAACATTTTCCAGCGTTTATATGCAAAATCCCTACGAGTAATAGCTAATTTTATTTCAATATTGAACCACGGTTTCTTCCTAGTATTTTTCCTCAAAGTTCTCACCGGAACAGATTTACTAAAAACTTGCAACAAATTTTCCTCTAGATATTTCAGTTGATTATCAACCGAGGGCATATAGTAGATACTACTCCAATTTATTGCTGATAGCTCAAAGGACATATTAGCATAGTTTATGTGATCAAAATCATAATAGGTAATAGTCTCACTTTCATGCTGCAGTTTGAAGTCATATGCCAAGAATAAAAGATCATGTTTGGAGAAACATGGTGCTGACAACTGATCATATAGGAAGACTTTATGTATATTGCTGACAAAGAATATATCTAATAATGTATTAGTTGTAGTGGAGAAATGAGTTGGCATAGTAGAATTTGTAGGGTCAAAGCCAAATGATTTCATATCATTAAGTAGATGTTGTTCAACAAGAATATTAGAATTGAAATCTCCACACACTACTACGTCATCATATTTTATGGTAAGACAACAAAAAACCATTTTTTGATCCGTCGTTTTTGCTTAAAATTCTCTGAATTTAGCGACCTCTGGTGGCGACAAAGCGAGTCTAACAAAAATAATTCTATCAATTTTTACTTAGATACATTAATATCTGTCGAATAATATCTCATCATAATTAGAAAACATTTTTTTTTGTCTATGGGACAAAGCACTGTGAGTCGTGGCCCCATATATAGCTGATTCCCGATCTTCACTTAAGTCTATCAAAAAACACAAATATTCCACAGATTTCTCTCAATTTTGGTTTGTATATGTTTCTACAAAAAATAGCTGTCTTTACCCAATATGGCCAGGATCGATCCATTTTTCGACCTAGTCCCCGTATAGGTATGTAATCCGATATGAACTTTTTCATATCTAAAGGCAAAAAAAATTAATAACAATGCCACTTAAATTTGGTTTATGCTTATTTTCTATATCTAATTAGTTTGACCTAAAAGAAAGGGTCTCTAAACGCATGGTATATTTTATCGTATAGTCTGTCTAGACCGACTATAATTACCCTAATACCACAATGTGGTTTGGGTATAATGACTTTGTGCTGCTGTTTGTTACTACCAAAAATATTTGACCTAGACCCATCTTTTATTATACCGATCGACTCAGAATCACTTACTGAGTCGTTTTAGCGACATCCGTCCGTCCGTCCGTCTGTGTGTCCATGTAAAGCTTGTAATCAAACTACTTGTAATCAAATATGAATATATTTTGATGAAATTTGTTATGTAAGCTTCTATTGCCCATAGGATAAACGCTATTGAAATTGGTGATATTCGGTCTATGTTAAGACCTAGTCCCCATACAAATGACCCCTATGAAATTGACATAAATTGCCATAAGATATAAATTATCATATAGATCTCAGTCAAATTGGGTTTGTATGTGTTTATTATATACATTAATAAGTAGTCCAAAAATAATGCCTATAGGACAATTCTTAGTCATAGGCCCCATATGGAGCTGCTTCCCGATCTTCACTTAAATCTATTAAAAAACGAAAACATTGCACAGATTTTTCTCAAATTTGGTTTGTATATATTTTTTCAAAATATAAGTGAACTTACCAAATATGGTCAGGATCGGTCCATTTTTCGACTTAGTCCCCATATAAATATAGCACCCGATATGAACTTTTTCATATCTGCAACCAAAAAAATTAATAACAATGTCACAAATTTGGTTTCTGCTCATTTTCTATATCTAATTAGTTGGACCGAAGAGATAGGGTCTCTCGTATAGCCGGTCTAGACCGACTATAATTTCTTACTTGTTTTTAACTTGTTTTTTTTTTTGGCTATTTGCATTAAATTTGCAGTTTCGACAGTAATTATATCAAAACGACACACAAAATATGATAAAGGACTGCGGGCCGCATCCTTGATTTAAAGAGTATGTGATATGTGTAATACAGTGGCAACTCTGTTAAAAAATATATACAATATGGCTATGAAAATCCATTTGTTTTTCAATTTTCTCTCTTACTGAATTTAAGTAACATCTATATGACCTTGAGTCTCTCCAGTCCATATAATATTTGCCAAATAGGTGTACTTCCCTTTTTAACATACTAAAACCTTCAAACATTGACACTTTTTCTTTTACCCACAAATCTATGAAGGCGCATATGCTTGATACACACTTTTTTTTGGGTTTTCTTTAAAACATATTTTCAAATGAGTTTTCTATTGGGTGGCGGTCGAAAAAGATAAACTGAAAACTGTACTGCAAGTATGGTTGGATCTTTGCACATGTTATTTATCACTTCAGTTTGGTTCACGTGCATGTTCGTAATTTGCAATCAATTTCGCAAAGTAATTGCCATAGATAGAGTATAGAGCTTTTAAAAATCTACCGTCGAAAATGTATATAAGAAATTATATTAAGGCGACACTATAAACAAAAAATAGTGCTTTATACTCTTTTAAATTAAATTTGCTTTATTCCCAAATGATCTCCAAACAACATAGTGACACCCTAATTTACACTTACCAGCCTGTCTTAATAATACTTCAGAACAGGACACATTAATAAATTCTATGTCTCGCAGAAAATTCAATTTATATTTCTAATCAGATCAAAAACACGAATAAGGGAAATTTATTTATTTACACCAAGGAAATATTAATTTAAAAAAAAATATACATTTACACTCGTTTTGCAGCCATATCAATCAATCATCTTTGCAACTAAAAATAATTATATTCGTATCTTTTATGAGTGAAACAAATCTGTAGTAAGCGCATTAGGGCTAATGGCGACTGGAGTAGAGTTTGTCATAAAGATGATGCTGATGGTGATAAACAGTTGTGTTGGTGATGGCATTGACCATCATTTTACTTACAATCTGTTCTTTATTTGAAAAGTTCTTTTAGTTTTTATTAAATGTCTCTAAATCCGTATGTCGGCCCTTTATGCAATGTTGCTCGGTGTTATTTAGCCACTTATGTTATTTAGATGGCGTTTGCCGATATGTCACTGATTTATCATAAGATAAAAAAGGTTTATTTTAGCATTGGGTATAATAATTTGTTTGATTTATAGATGACTTTGTATGTTAAACTTTGTAAAACATAAACTTATAAACACACTATGGGAACGCACCCCGTAAATTACCACAATGTCTTGAGTTAAACAATACGAGATCAACTAAAACTAGACATCTATCGTACTTTTAGTTAAGAAGTGGATGGCTGTGTATGTTTTACTTCGGCACACTTAGACTCTATGTGGTATTCTGACAATAGCATACAGATTCTGTTGGTTTGGTAGATAGAATTGATGCCAGCTTTTTTGAAGAGACTTTAAAACTAACTTGTGCAGTTTTAAAATATATTGTTTACTCAGTTTTATAAAAAGTTAAGATTACATAATTTGAATACCTTTTAAACAACATGTAATTTAAAATAAATGTATTGTATACTCTGTAAAAAAAAAATAAAAAAATTAGAAAAGCGTAGCCCCTTATAAAATTTTCAATACCAAAAAGATGTCCCAAAATTAACACAAGATTTAATTTTTCAGCCATTCATGCCGTGAAGTGTTGGCAACCAAAAGAAGAAGTCAGTTTAACAGATGAAAAATCGGGGCTAGTAAAAATGGAGCGTTACACGAAAAAACGATGTGTTTCCATTCTTGAACAATATTTCAAAAATAGTGAAATTTTGCTGGCTACATACAGCCCATAATTTCGTACAAAATATAATCGGAATATTGATTTAACTTAAGCGATTGTGAAGAGAGTAATTGAGAAATTCCGGCAGAGTGGTAATATTTCTTTTTTTTTAATTTTTCCACATTTTTATACTCCATATCACTCTGTGGTCAGAGTATAATGTGTTTTTCCTGATATTTATAACTACCAAATATATATATATATATATATTTTTGTGTGCCCATGTGAACTATTAAGCAAACTACAGGTCGAAAATATTAATATATGTTGATAAAAATATTCAATATGTGTGTTATTCGACCTTTTTGTTGTAATTTTAATATAAATAATTATTTAAGCTCAAGGTCTATGTTTTTATAATTTTTTTATTTGTTAAAAAAATATCATCAGGAATCTACAATTATATTTAACAAAACATCAAATTTTACATTAAATAAACATAGACTGTACCATTGTGTCACATCTAAACAGAATATAACCCACAAAAATATAAAAACATAAAAAGGAAACAAACTTACAATGAGGAACAATAATAAAAAACACGTCACAAACGGTTTTACATTTAATATTGCACTAATTCTTAATTCTATTTTTGTTTATTATATGCCTATATGATTTTGCTGAGCTTGTTTCTAAATCGCTCTTAAAATTCATCCGGTACTCTTTACTTATATTTATTATGTTTAACATTTCAAGTGTATAGCGTCTATGGTATTTTTCCTCTCTTTGCAATTTGTTTTTTGTTGTACCAACATATACTTTTTACATACATTGGATTGGTCCCCGTTACACTTAATTTTGTACATTTGATTTTTCCATTTTATCTAACTTACTTTTGGTGTTCGAACAAAGTTGTCGTAGTGTATTTTCTGATCTCGGAGCTACTTTATAGTTTTCCTTATTATAAATTTCCGACTTTTCGATTCTCTCTGATATTCCAGGCACGTACGTCATTGAGTTATACCGTTTTTGGTTTTTATTTATTTCTCTTGATTGTTTGTTATTTATTGTTAGAAGTCTTCTTATAACCTTGTCCGGGAATGCATTTCTCTTTAAAATTTGTTCTATCTACTTTATATTGTCCACGTGAAAAGTTTCATCGCTTATGGTTAAAACCCTTTTTATCATGTTGTTGGCAGTGTTCATTATAATGTTTTTGGGCTGGCATGAATAAAAATTGATTATTCTACCCGATGCTGTCGGTTTTTGGTACCAGTCTATTTTTAATTTGTTGTCCTTTCTAATCACCAGGGTATCCAGGTACGGTATTTGTCCATTTTTTTCTTCTTCTAAGGTAAATTTAATTTGTGTATGAAAACGGTTCAACTCCTCTAGCGTCTCAGTTATTGCAGTGGTTTTTATAATCCCAAAAAGGTCGTCCACGTATTTTGTCAGGATCTTCGGCTTACAGTTCAATCTTTGAATGCAATGTTTCAAAAGTTCCTCCATCACAATATCTGCCACAATAGGTGATGCCGGTGACCCCATTGGTAACCCCTTCCTTTGTGTGTATATTTTGTCATCATATTTAAAATACGGGTTTTCTTTAATACAAAACTGTAATATCTTAACAAATAAGTCTTTTGGTATCGTTGTAAGTTTCTCGATCTCCTCCCACTTTTCTTTGATCACGTCAATTGCAAAATCTACCGGTATGCTCGGAAATAACGATACTACGTCAAACGAAACCAATTTTTCGTCATCTTCTATTGCACAGTTATTTACCTTACTTCTAAATTGTACCGCATCCCTTACATTAAACTCTGAATCTACTGTAAGCTTTTTCAAGATTTGCATTAAAAACTTACATAATTCGCTGGATGGTGAGTTTACTGATGCACAGATTGGTCTAAGTGGGAATCCTTCCTTGTGGATCTTAGGTAACCCATAAATCCTTGGTGCAAAAGCCGCGTCATGTTTAAGTCTTCGTTTCTCTATCGCAGATATTATATTTAGGTTGTAAAGTTTATCCACCAATTCATTATTTTTCCTTTGCAAAGATGATGTAGGATCTTTATTGAGTCTTCTATAGGTCATCATATCGCTTAAAATATCATTCATCCTCGATTCATAATCTTGTTTATCCATTGCAACAGTAACGTTTCCTTTGTCAACATTCAAAATTAGTATATTTTTATTTTTTATCAAAAAAAAATAAAAACACAGACCTTGAGCTTAAATAATTATTTATATTAAAATATTTTGATAAAATTTTACATATAAGCTTTTGTCGGCCACAGAACTATCATTATTGAAAAGATGAAACTCGGTGTATCTTCAGACCTAGTCCCTATACAAATGGCCCTTATCATATCAACTTAAATTGCCATCAGATCCAAGTTATCGTACAGATCTTGGTCAACTTTTGTCCGTATGTATTTATTACACCCATTAATCAGAATTCTAAAAACAAACATTGCAGGAGATTCCTTACTCATAGCCCCCATATAAATCTGCCTCTCGATCTTCACTCAAATCCATCTAAAAAAAAAAATTATTTCACAGATTTATCTCATACATATTTTGCAAACACAAAATACTGTTACTATATGAATGATATGAACTTTTTCTTATCTGCAGGTAAAAAATTATTAATAATGCCACTCAAATTTTTTGGAGAAATAAGTAAGATGATTATAATCGATCTAGACTGACTATGTGATACTCTATACCATGCGTTTAGAGACTCTATCTCTTAGTTCTAACTAATCAGATATAGGAAATACACATAAACCAAATTTAAATGGCATTGTTTTTCATTTTTTTGCCTTCGGATATGGAAAAGTTCATTTAGGGACTATATCAAAAAATTTATCAATCCTGACTATATTTGCTAAGGAATCAGCTTCATATAGGGGCTAAGAATAAAAATTGTCCTATCCCTTTCCGACCTATAGCCGATCCACGTGATAGATTTATCTAAGTTTTTGAATTCTGTTATTTCTGTGTACATAGAACATTTTAAGATATTAAGTTTTGTCAGTAAGACCCTTTCTTTATCCTCTTTAATTTTAATTAAAATTTAATTTCAAAATAGAAAAAATCAATCCTTAGAATTAATGTTCGAACAATATGTACGCGTTCTTGATATACATCCCACTAGGCGGCAACATCTTGCTGATGACAAATCATGCTCAAGAGGCCAGTGTTTATATCCATCAAGTCTTTTGTCCTGGCATGGTTGTTCGGATGGACGATATTTTGCCAGCATTCTGGGGTTCTTCATCTTCACCTTCGGATTCAAATTCTAAATTTTTTTTCTATCTATAGCTACTAATTGTTTAGCTAATGCTATTTCATGGGTATTTTTTCGAAGTTGGGAATTTTTTTTGCAATGATCTCTGTATTGCATCCAGGCGTTGTAGCACACTAGATCAATAACATGTATAATAACTTTTAAGGTCCATTTTCGAGCTTCCATTAATTGATCGAAAACATCGACGCCGCCCATATACTTTTTGTATTCCCTGACGATTCTAGAAGCTGGAACTTCCACGTACCTTTTCTCTTTTTCTCCCAGCGTTTCACGCATTCAACTGGGCTACACCCGTAAGCTGAAGATGCAATAATTACCGACTTTGAATCCTTCCACTGTACCATGGTAATATTATTTTCACTAAGATAAAATTCCTCCATATCACCCCTTTTCATGTGTTTCTCATTCGTGAAATGTACGTTTTTACTCTATTCCTCATTACTGTTCCGGTAGCATAGATTCCATGTTGCTTCCTTCAGGAAGTGTTCAGCCAAACGAAAAACAAAGCCTGGTCCTAAGCCTAAATTCAGGCTTGGAAGTGGTGTAGTCTTGCCTTGATAAATCTCAAAATCAAGGACCAGCCCCTCAGAGGTTGTTAAAACTTCAATCCCACTCCTATAGGTGAATGGTATCATTTGTTCATCTATTGAGTAATTAGCGTTGCATTTTCTTGGAATATTTTTACAAGCAGCTCTAATAAGTTCAAGTAACGGGTTTATTTTCCAAAACACGTTTGATTGTTTCTCTGCATCCGTTACTTCATTGTTGTCCACCACATATAGACACATGCGCAAGAGAAAAAATCGATCACGACTCATGGTATCAGCTACAATAGGGAATCTTGTGGTTTTCTCCCAGTACATGCGTAGCCTTGGATAACGAATGCAGCCCATCGCAATTACGATACCAAAAAAACTTTTCATTTCAGCTACTGATGCTCCCAGTGCTTTGCCCTTGTCGGCAACATGGTACCTGTTTGTGTGCTCCGTAACTTTTTCTAAAAACTCATCGTTGAAATACACGGAAAAACAATGATAAGGGGTCTCTATAGGTGCGTTTGTGTCCGCAGTTGCGCAAGAGCTGTTTTCCATATGAATCTCAAACGGTCTTCTTTTACAATTATCACGCCGATTAGCAGTTTGACCTACATCTGGTGGTGTCTCTGATTGGGCATTTTCCTCCTCTTCATTCCCAAGTTGCATCCACACACTCATCATCACTACTAAAATCTTCCAAAACCGGATTTAAAAGTTCAGTTAAGATAGCGCCTTCAGTTGGTCCACCTCAGAAGAAGAATAAGAAAAGTTAACATATTTTTATAATAATGTTCCTAACACGCACACTTGTAGCACTTCAAAAAAGTTTGACGTAAAAATTTCAAAAATCACGGAATAATCACGAAGTTACACTTTACATACAATATTTTATATTTTTTCTTATGAAAAATACTTCTTTGATAAAGGATTGCACAATTTAAATAATTTTAAGTTATATGCAAACTTACCCCGTCGACTAATTTTCACAACTGCACAAAGTACACAAAAGAAACTACAAAAAAATATAAAAAACAAAAACTGATAACGGTTCTTCACAATGATTGTAATTTGCTGGTCATATATTGAAGAAATTATAGAGACTTAAACTTACTCGCACAATTGTGCGTACAGGGTCGGAAAGGGCTATAGGCTTTATTTTTGTACTATTGATAAACAGATGTAATAAACATACACAAACCCAATTTAACCGAGATCAATATGATAATTTGGATATTATGGCGAATTAGGTCAATCTCATAGGGGTCACTTGTATGGCGACTAGGTCTGAACATGAACCGATAGAAGCCCATATAGCCGATAGAAGCTTGTATACTAAATTTCATCGAAATATTTGCGAAATATTTGCGACGGACGGACATCGACTCACAAAGTGATTCTGAGAAGATCGGTGTAATAAAAGATGGGTCTAGATCAAACATTTTTGGTAGTTACAAACAATAGCACAAAGTCATTATACCCTGATCAATATTGGTCTAGGGTATAAATAGTGTAGAAGTAGAAAGAAATATGTGGATTAGGAACTAAAAACCGATATTTTAGGTCAGTTTGAAAAAAAAACCTTCCGCACCAAATGCGATTTCTAAAACCTTCCATAATTTCCTTTTTTTTTACAATTTTAAAACAACATAACAATAATAATAAAAGAAAAGTACAAACTGCGTGTTACAAGAAATAAATGTTAAGTTTAGTGTTCGCGTTGATTTGAATAGCGGAAACAAATCAGAATCATCAGAATTTAAATTTTGGACGGGTTCTTGTTCACTGGATACATCAAATATCTATAATATTAATAGGCTAGGCGATTACTTGTGACCGATGTTTTGTTCTACCGTTTTATCCCGATTTTGACCAGAAGTATATTATTTGAAAGGTATTTCTTTTTAGCAGTTTTGCAAATTTAAAGATTTTTGAAGTTTTTCCTTTATTTTGGGTAAATTGCATCTAAAGTTGCTACTAACACATACATAATATTATACAATGCTATGTGCGTGTTTGTTAAATTTGTTAATGTGTTTGTAATAAAAATTAGTTTGTTTTTTTGTGTTGACTTGTGAATTGGTTATAATTGATTAGCATAACTTTAGGGTCTTTATTTAATAAAATTATAAAATTTCCTAGAATTTGCACTCAAAGTTCGAGGGCTGGAGTCTGCTAGTTTAATTAAAATTGCTATCATTCGGACTTTATAATGGGTTTTGGTGAGATAACATCAACTTTCTAACTTTTTTTTAAATAACTAACTCGCTAATTTATTCTATTTTAAATTTTATCCACAAATTCAAAATTTTTTCAGATAACTAGACAGTATTAGTAATCAAAAATTCAATTTATTTGTATACCTTAACTTTATGGGAATTTTGATATGACTTTTCTTTTGGCTTATCGGACATTGATAAGAATTTCATTCTTTTGTTTATGAAATATTTTTTATTTATTTAGTATTTCTTTTTGTGTTTTCTTAAAATCTAAACAAATGAATTAAACAAATTGTTAAAATAAATAATTACTTACAAATACAACTCTCTGGCATATCATTGAACATGTCTGTTGGTATTAAAAAAAGGTTTAGGCGGCAGCCACTGTTTGCCTAGAGCCAGATCTCGGGCTTTGTCTCTTAATATCTTTCCGCTACCCGTTTTGGGTAAATTATCCAAAAAGAAAACACCACAATGCAATAACTTGTGATTGACTACTAAACGTTTTGCCACATATTCCACAATATCTTGTTCGCTAAGCTTACTGCCAGGAACTTTAACCACGGCTGCAGCAGCCGCATCACCATCTACTTCATTCCAAAGGCCAAATACACTGACTTCTATGACAGCCGGCAATTCGGCTACACATTGTTCTATTTCATGGGGCCAATATTCCATGCCGTGGAATTTCAATGAATCGCACTTACGATCTAAGACATACAAATAATTGTCCTTATCAAAGTAACCTAAATCACCAGTATGAAACCAGCCTTGATAGTCTTGCATACGCTTTGTTTCCGAGGGATTACCATAATAACCATTCCAAAGTTTACCGGTGTGCACTAATATCTCACCCAATTCGCCATGACCTAAACTACGATCTGTTTCATCGAGAATTTTCACTTTAACACCGGGCACTATTTTGCCCACACTATTCGGATGACTGACACCCATATTGGCTGCCACTCCACCACATTCGGTTAGAGCATAGCCATAGGATATGAAGCCATTGCTGAGATATTCCTGCATTTGCAATAATGTAGTTACGGGACAATTTCCTCCAGCCAGACTAATAAATCGTACACTGGCCATTTTTTCTTTGGTTAATTCCTTACATTTGGCCAAGGTTATAATGCATCTGGGTGTCAAGGTGAGTAGCGTGACCCGATACTTATAAATCAGTTCTAATAAATAATCGGCCGAATAGGGTTTATCGGTTACAATACGTGTTGACCCATGTCCGCAGGAGAAGAGCATGTTGAACATTCCAGATGATACATCAACGGTGCTAAAGGATAATAAAACATCTTGGCCGGTAACAAATCTATGAATAAAATTTTAAGAGATAATTAATTTATAATTGGTATTATGTATTCAGGAACACACTTACCCAAAATCAAAGAGACATGTTGAATTTGATATGCAAACATTTTTGGGTATACCGGTTGTGCCAGAAGTACAGAGTATGGCTACTGTTTGATCACCACCCAATTTGAGGATTTCAGGCCTGCAAATATAGGGAAAAAATGTTAAAAAAATGTGTTGTTACTTAAATTTAAAAAGGGAATTCAAATTCAATTTAGCCAACCGTTCCGCTTAGTTGTAATAACGGAATCGTTTGGTTATCAAATCCAAATTTTGTTCTGTCAACACAATTTATGGTCTGATAAACGAATGTTTGTATTTTGTTAGATTTTACGTCATTTTTCAGACATATTGCAATTAATACTGTAATTAATATGCAAATTTTAATTGTGTTTCAATGGTGCGTGATAGAGAAGAAGGAAGCATATGTTTCAAAAATTTATAACTACTCTGTATTCTTAATCGGACTGGTTTCTGGCATTTCAGCCTTCATCAGCGATGTATTGAACATTGTGATAATATTTATGTTATAATTGAATAGATTGTTTCTATATGAAATTTTTCTACTTACGGCGGCCATGAGGTTTTGTACTTACGTCTATCTCACATACAATCGTACTTGCACTTTTTGTTCAGCGCTTGAACACACTCACTGAAGGTGCGTGCTCACAATAAAACAAAAACAGGGTCGTGGAGATATTTGAATAGAGTATTTGGCGATGTTTCACCGCAATAAAGCTGTGTTTTTGCATCGATTTGTAACAATGGAGTCGACATGGGTCTACAACCTCACATCTGAGACTAAAGACTAAGACAGTTTCATCTCCAGGCAAAAATATGTCGTCTGTTTTTGGGATGACAACAATGAAGATGTGGAGTCTGTGGTTAGTGACCATTTTAAAAAAAACTAAACTATTCTTTACATTAACAGGGTATCGGGTATTATGTTGAGAAATAAAGAAAATTGTCCCTAAATTTGTTATTTTTTCTTCATCAGGTTGGGTTGTTCTGGGACTGCCCTTGTAATATAATAATTATTACAACGTTTAATTTATTCACTGGTAAAGGCTTAATGTCAAAACTGGTCTGATTAAAAACATTGGCAGATTAGCTATTATTTTTAATAGTTGACAATGTCAGACCTCACATTGTTAAAAATCATATCGGGGTGGCTGATCCGCTCCTATACAAAAAAAAAACATAATTAGAATGTCTGACTTTTTCAATAAGTTCTTAGTGAATCAGTGGTCCGTAGGTAATTTCCAACGCTCTTTGACTAGCCCACTATGAACTGGAAAATTGCCATTATTTGGAATCTTGTAAAGTAGATTCTAAATTAATTCGAAATATCATTAAAAGATTGTTTTGCATAGGGTGAAGTAACTGTATAATTAGATCTTAAGGTAGACTGAAAATCAGTAAGAGAATACCTAAATTAGTACTTCGGTTAAGACTAATGATCTTCTCGTAATAAACTAAATCCAAACTGTGATGTTCTCTCATTATTTCTTCAGTATACATAAGTACTAAGCAGATTGCTTTATATGAACATTAAGTATTACTATCCAAAGTTTAAAGTAAAACAAGTAAGAAAATTATAGTCGGTCTAGACCGACTATACGATACCCTATACCATGAGTTTAGAGACCCTATCTCTCAGGGCCAACTAACTGGATATAGAAAATAAGCATAAGCCAAATTTGAGTGGGATTTTTATTAATTTTTTCGGCTGCAGGTATGAAAAAGTTCATATCGGATGCTATATCTATATGGGGACTAGGCTCAAAAATGCACCGATCCTGACCATGTTTGGTAAAATCTCTTGTATTTTCCAAAAATATATACAAACAAAATTTGAGAAGAATCAGTTCAATATTTTTGTTTTTTTGATAGATTTAAGTAAAGATCGGGAAGCAGCTCTATATGGGGCCTATGACTAAGAGTTGTCCAATGGGGATCATTTTTGGACTACTGATTAATGGATGTAATATATACATACAAACCCAATTTGACTAAGATTTGTATAATAATTTGGATCTTATGGCAATATATGTTGATTTCAAGGGGTCATTTGTATGGGGGCTAGGTCTGAACATGGACCAATTCTCACCAATTTCAATAGCGTTCATCACATGGTCGATAAAAGATTAAATACCAAATTTCATGAAAATATATCTATATTTGCGACCTGCAGTTTGATTACAAGCTTTACATGGACACACAGACGGACGGACGGACGGACGGACATCGTTAAATAGAATCAGAAAGTGATTCTGATTCGATCGGTATAATTAAAGATGGGTGTAGTTCAAATATTTTTGGTTGTTACAAACAGCAGCACAAAGTCATTATACCCAAACCACATAGTGGTGGTATAGGGTATAAATATAATATTTAAACTTGAACTACTTTCCTTGGACACCCAAGAAAGACTTATGACCGAACTGGTCATCTCTTGCAAAATTAGTCATAACTGACAAGGCAATTACTCTAGCTGCAGCACTTAGAACGATAAATATTGACGCAAGCGAGTGGACAGCCCGACGCTGTTTAAAAAAATTGGTTGATAAGGTTGCAGTCACAAAGAAGAAACCATTTTGATCAAAATAATGTCAAACTTCGTAAACAATTCGTGCAAGTCTACGAAAACTGGAGCAAGGTACATACGTTTTAAGTCATATGTTCCTGATTAATACTAAAATCTTTGCATTTTTTAGTCCGATGACCGAGGTTGGTACTAGTCTGAAGAACCAAACACCGCTACCTCGAATGGAGTAACTCAAACCATGAACACGGTGGTGGCTCCATAATGATATGGGGATGCATTACAAAGAATGGAGTGGTAAGAATTGTAGGTATTATGAAAAAATTACAATACCTTACAACTTGCTGCTGAAAACGTCGTGTTTCAGCATGACATACCATGCAATGGCCAGCGAAGTCAGCCGTATGAATCTGATAGAAAATTTTTGGAGTCTTATAAAATCACATTTCGCAAAGAGTCCAGATGCTCCTAGTGGCGTTAACGGCCTTTGGAAAAGTGTAAAACAAATTTGGAAAGCGATCCCCAGGAAATGGTTGCACCTTTTTGTAGCAGTATACCTCGCCGTATAGGAGCTTTCAAAAAGGCAAGAGTTACAGGACGAAATATTAATCAAATGCTTAAATGGAAGGAAGCTGCAGGGGGAAAAAAGTGTAACACTTCTCTTATTTTACAAAATGAACTGTATTTTTTATTTATTAAAATATAACTTATTTGTTTAACGTTTAAAATTTATGTACCCTGTTATACTTTCGTTCCTCACTGTATATAAATAAGCGTGTTCACTCGGAAAGATTTTTTTATTAATAGCCCTCAAAATTAATTTAGTAATAGATCTAGTTTGAAAGCCCGATGTAACTGCATCACAGATAGGTTGTACGGTATATACAATATATTTATCTATAGTTCAAGGTCGAAAACTTTATTAAGCTGCACACCCGCGGAAGGGATGATATACTTCTCAAGCTATGGTATACAATATATTTGCTATGTCAAAATTGTGAGACTTCCGGCATGCTGTCTAATCAGCCAATAGACCAATAACACAGCCGTAAGCCTTGCAATGTCTTTATACTCCTACCAAATAAAGGTTTGGCCTGACTTGAGTCGAAATCAGGCCACATATATCGCAGGCCCGCATGTTGAAATGTTTTTCAAATTTTTTTTCAGCCCTTAGAGAATTCACGAATTATTTTTTTTGTTATAATCAGCCAACACTCAAGGAATGCCTCTACCTATTCAGTGCATTATGTTGATCTCAAGAAAATAGGTTAAGGGAAGGGGAAAAGAGGAAGTAGAGTTTGTGGATATTTGACTTAAATTTTTGGTTGATTGTAACTGTCAGGGAACTGTGTGGAGTTTATTCGACTGATAAACGAGTTTTCTCTGTAATGGGTTGTGCGGTCAAGTGGACAATAAACTGCTAACAGATGTGGTCTACTAGAAAAGCGGGTAGTACGGAAAAAACCCTGAACTTGGAATAAGTTCGTTAATTTCAGAAAAACATTTCCTGTGTTTTTTACAACCCACATTCTGACGATGTTATAACTAGTCAATAGAGTTCGATACACTATTTTTATTAATGAGCCACAGCGCCCTCCTTTTAAACGGTACAGTAGCTCGTAAATAGACTTTGAAGCTGCTGTTCATATGTGGAAGTTTTATTCCATTTTCAGTCGAATGAAGACGGTATAGATTTTAGCAGAACAGAAGAAGTGAAGTAATTTTTGCTTCGATTTAGAAAAACAAGACATTTAGATGCTTCTTTCGACACTTGAAATACATGTTCATTCCAACGGACATCGCATTGAATTCCCATGCCCACAACATCAAGAGTATCCGATTCCTCAATACCTATACCAATCATGTATATAGATGACATTGTTGAATCCAAGGGCCTATATGTCCTCCGCGCATTAAAATTTACAGTATTCCCTCTTCTCTTCTCTTAAAAGTTGTTAGCAGGTCTAGATTGTCATCCGTTTGCCCCCAACCTTGAAGTGGCTGGGGCTACAATTAAAGAAAAATTAATAACAAGAATGCCATTAAGAAAGATAAGGAAAAGAGAGTAAACAAGAACAGAACCTTGGGTTACCCCTGAATTAAGCTAAAACTAACTCGATGAGACTTTATCAGTAATAACAAAAAAATTGTCCGGTCTCCGAGAAAACTCTGTATAGGTCGAAAGAATTTAATGCCAACCCCAAATGCAATAATCTTTGATATTAATGCACCATGCCACACGCTATCGAATGCCTAGGATATATCTAGAGCAACCACTTCAATTTCACCAAAATTTTGAATAGGTCTACTCCAACGTTCAGAAGGAAAAGTTAACAGGTCTCCCGTGGAAAGACTTGTACGAAAGTTATACAGTTGATCAATACGAAGTGAGTTCGCCTCTAGATAGTTGAGAGGATGGTAACTAAGCATGCTCTTTATCACCTTCGAGAGCAGAGCGGTGCAACTGGTCAGTAATTTTCAAGGTTGTTAGCCTTATCCATTTCCTTCCAGCAAGATGGATAGTTTAGTCAATGGACTAGCTAGCGTAAAAGAGCAATTTTTCAGCACCAATGCTGGTATAACCTATGAGCGCAAGAATTTTTACCTGAAGTATATTAGAATCGTCCGGTAGTCTGTTGAAAAGCAGATTATCGTATCGCAAAATATCGTATTATAAACGACACTGCAACTTATCTATTAGCCATTAGTATAGAATCGGGTATCATACCCTGCCTTTAGATCACCCCTATCCCAGTCCTTCCTAGTAGATAACTCATCATGAAGCGATCTCTGGAAATCCAGCCAAGGTGTAAAACAGTCAGAACCGATCCGTTTGCGCTGCACTACACTACAGAGATTGAAGTATACTTTTGGAAACCTGTGCTTTACCAGTAACTAGTTTTTTACCATTGAAATTTCTTGCCGAGTTGTTAAGCAACAACTATGAGAAAAACAATTAAAGTCTTAGATAACCGTTAAAAATGCTGTTTTCTACACCAGAACTAAAACCTTATAATTCTGTCGTCTGGATCAGAACTCGTACTTGGTAATTTGGCTTGCAAGGGAAACTTTCTTATCAATAACTTCAGATATTTATATGAAAAATAAATTAAATTATTAACATCTAATAAAAACAGTTTGAATTATCCTAATTTAAAGTGGTGGATGGAAGTAAGTTAATAATCTTCAAAATCTTCTGTTCAATTAATTTAATATTAAGAATCTTCCAAAAAACTGCCTAATAATTTATCAAGCACACTTATCGCAAGTACTTAAGATTTCGTTTATGGCCCTTACACATAATTGTAAAAAGCCTATTCTAAAATATACCACTTACACATAAAATAATTCCGCATTTGTTGGTTCAAGTAAATCTTCGATTTTCGGCAGATCTTGTCTGTGAGCTTTTAAGGTAAAAACTTTTGCCTTTAAAATTTTGCTAATCGTGGCAACATTTAGGTAAACATTACCATCGCAAAATATTACTTTTGGACGGGTGTTGCTAAATAACTGCTTTATGATGGCTGGAAATAAAACAAAAGATAACGTTTTAAACGTTATTATACCATAAATTCTTAACAAAATGTACAAAAAGAAACGTCATATAGGAAAAAATTTAAAGAAATACCTTCATCATTTTGATAACTAATAGCATGAAAGGGAGTACAATTTAATAAGCAGGCCAAAACCAAGGGCATTAAATAGGTTGTATTGGCACCAATAATACCCACCACATCATCTTGTCTTAAGCCCCACGTTTTCAAATGTTGGGCTATGCGTACGGCAAATGTTATGGCTTCGCTATTTGTTAAAGCGGTACCCTCGATATCTGATATCTGCACAAATAATCAATATAAGTACTATTCAAATGTATATATGTATGTAGTACAATGGTTTTGTTTAGTTTCTTTCATACCTGACATATATTTTTGGGATTATTCCTCATGAAGGCAAATAGTATTTTGCCTATAGAACAATCGGCATCAAAAAAATTTGTTGCCTTTGGCCCACTCCATATTTTGGTGTATTTGTCAAATTGTATATTAAAGCGATCCATTATTGTTGTTGGTGGTTGTTTTTCCTGTATCCAAATTATCTGACTGACCCAGTTTATCCGTTTTAATGAAAATCGTGTTATACACTCCCGAGTCGATTACCAACTGATTGTTTACTGGCCATTTGTTCATATTTCCATTGATAGGAGAGTTTATTTCAAAGATAACGGTTATTGTTTTCACAACTGAGAGAGAAGAAGATTGAAAGAGAGAAATAGTAGTTATCGCATAACTGAAAATAATTTAGTATTAATGTAAACGTCAATTCACGGTCATTGCTGTGAGTTTGAGTAATTCGAAATTATCTATTGCCATATTTTGATAAACATAAAAACTGAAATTTCTTTTCTTTTTAATGATAAAAAGTGGCTACTGACGGTTTACTTTTGCTGCAATCATATTAACTGTGAATCTTTTCCGATCACTCGAAACGATACACTAACTGAACCACTTTCCAAGCATTAGTATCTGCATGTGAAATATATTCAAACGAAAGCAAAGAAAATATGCGAAAAATTGGGGTGGGTGACAATTTACAAAATTTAGAATTTGCCAATTTTGTTTTTAATAATTTTTTAATAATAACCTGGTGTACAAGAGATTTTACTCTTAAGGCAGATTGCCTACAGCGAAGTTTAGCACTGGTTTTCTCATAGGAAGGTTGGGATTTGTTCATCGTTATTTTCAGGTGTTTCCGGTTTAATAGATGAGGCCAAGATTCAGCACTTATCCATGACTACCGCTTTGTATCAACATATCCCAGTACGCCTGTTGGGTTTTGTACACAGGCTTTTATTATATCTTTCCAGAAGAGTTCATCACTTTCACAAGTTGCAAGTTTGGACGTTAGTGTATTTATTTACAACTAGCGGATGCCAGCCCTCGAAATTCGAATGCAAATTGTGGGAAATTTATTTTTATACCCTATACCACTATGTGGTTTGGGTATAATGACTTTGTGCTGCTGTTTGTAACTACCAAAAATATTTGACCTAGACCCATCTTTTATTATACCGATCGAATCAGAATCACTATCTGATTCGATTTAACGATGTCCGTGCAACCGTCCGTCCGTCTGTGTGTCCATGTAAAGCTTGTAATCAAACTGCAGGTCGCAAATATGAATATATTTTGATGAAATTTGGTATATAAGCTTTTATCGCTGTTGAAATTGGTGAGAATCGGTCCATGTTCAGACCTAGCCCCCATACAAATGACCCCTATGAAATCGACATAAATTGCCATAAGATCCAAATTGTCATATAGATCTTATTCAAATTGGGTTTATATGCGTTTATTACATCCATAAATGAGTAGTACGAAAATGATTCCTATGGGACAACTCTTAGTCATAAGCCGCATATAGAGCTGCTTCCCGATCTTCACTTAAATCTATCAAAAAAAAAACAAAAATATTGCACTGATTCTTCTCAAATTTTGTTTGTATATATTTTTGCAAAATACAAGAGACTTTACCAAACATGGCCAGGATCGGTCCATTTTTGGCCCTAGTCCCCATATAGATATATCATCCGATATGAACTTCTTCATACCTGCAGCCAAAAAAAGTAATAAAAATCCCACTCAAATTTGGTTTATGCTTATTTTCTATATCCAGTTAGTTGGGTCTAAGAGATAGGGTCTCTAAACGCATGGTATAGGGTATCATATAGTCGGTCTCGACCGACTATAATTTTCTTACTTGTTTTTCTTTGTTAGATTTATAGTAATTTTTCAGACGTATTGTAATTACTACTGTAATTAATATTGATTTTGTTTAAATGGTGCGTGGTAAAGAAGAAGAAAGCATATATTTCAAAAATTCATAACTGCACTGTATTCTTAATCGGACCGGTTTCTGGCATTTCAGCCTTCATCAGCGATTTTATTGAACATTGTGATAATTGTTATGTTTTAATTGAATATATTGTTTCTATATGAAAATTTTTCTACTTAGGGCGGCCGTGAGGTTTGAACCATGAACCTTCACATACACTCGTACTTGCACTTTTTGGTCAGTGCTTTAACACACTCACCTAAAGTCAGGCCTACGAGCAGTGTGGTTAGATTCAGTTTTCAACCATACAGCTTTACTTTGTACTAATTTCAGAAGATACAACTCTGTCCAAACAAACAATCGTTATTTTTTTTTTTTTTTTTGAATTTTTTAATATTTACATTTACACTTCTAATTTCCACTATTCTCAGTTTTCGTAAGAGTTGTCTTATGTGATGTACGGTTTTTGTACATACCTACATTTGCACTTTACATATATTTGAGATGACGCATTGATGCGAAGAAATTTTTTGTTTGTTAGATTTATAGTCATTTTTCAGACATATTGTAATTATTACTGTAATTATTTTTTTCATTTAATAAAGACCCTAAAGTATGCTAATCAGTTTAAGCCAATTCACAATTCAACACTTTTTAAATATCATATGCTATTGGTTTATGTGCAATTATTGGTTTATGTCCAAAATTATTTATCAATTCAACACGGTTTTTATTGTGAATGAAGAAAACACACTCATTATTTTTTTGCAAAAACATTTACAAATTTAATAAACACACAGATAGCGTTGTATAATTTTATGCATATGTTAGTAGCAATTTTAAATGCATTTTACTCAAACAAAATGTAAAACTTTAAAAATATGTAAATCTGGTGGACAGCTACACAGAAATACCTTTCAAATAAGATACGTGCGGTCAAAATCGGGAGAAAACTGTGGAACAAAACATAGGTCACAAGAAATCGCCTTACCTATTAATGTTATAAGTTTCGCAGTTTTGAGTATGACCACCAGGTGACTGGCAAAAGTGCTTGTGTATATATATCTGAGTGGATATAAATTGTTGCACTTATAAATGAACAATGTCTTGGTCAGAAACCACCAAACTGCTCAAATGTTTAGTTCGAACGTCTCCCAGTCCGTTTCTTCACATTATTGATGGAATTTTTGTATTGTCTTTTCAAACTTTTACATTGAAATGGCTTATAAGAGTTTCAATGTCACCTCCAGGGAAAGGCGAGGTAGTGGCTTATCCTTCGATAAGGTCATGGCATTGAATGACATAGATGTTAAGAAACCAAGAAATAAATCTTGCTAAAATAATGCGATCTGATTCTTGTAAACAGCGAGATGATTGTGGTGACAAAAGTATGCAAACACCACGATACCTGGTGTAAGTATTTTGGGGAAAAGAAAGGAAATAATTAAGTCTATCTTTCTAATATTCTTTGATAAACTCGTTATGACTAAATCTTGTCTGGTGGTCTTTTTTAAGAAACCTGATAAACAAAATCGCTCAAATGACCCACAAAAATTTCACCTGTGGCTATCGGATCATCTGGTCTAGCTTAACATTGATCTATGTGAAATGATTTTATTTGAAATAATTCTATTCTCACATTTTTCAGCGGCCATTGCCATATAATTAAATCTAGTTATTATTAATATTAAAGTGATGACAAATTAAGTGTTGCTATAAAATAATTCACAAACTAACAGCTATCAAGTGAATACTCGCCTATATATTATAGATGTAAACAAGTAAACCATGCAATTTGATCCAATTAATCAGGTAATCACTGAAAATAACTGATGTTGTAAAGCGACAACCAACACATGTTAACCCAAATAATAAAGACTGGCAAATGAGCACAACACAACAAATAAACAAAAATATTTTTCCAAGATCAGTGCAACATCTTAACATAAACAAAAAATTCAGTACACCGCACCCAAATTCACAACGAACTAGTATCTATGGGCGGATGTGTGGCGGTATCAGGATGAATACAACAAACATCTTATCACACATTTAAACATGTTACCACCACCAAAAGCTAGAACACTAACCATCGACTGTATGTGTCCAAACAAATAAATCCATGGCTACTGGCTTTGAAAGTATGCAACAGCTATGAACAGTTTTGCTGCAATTTTAATTTGAAAATTTGTTGGAAATTATAAGAAATTAGTTGAATTAATTTCATATCATCTGTAAAGATCAGACATTAGTAAGGTGTTTAGACTGTGTTACATTTTAATTTTATTTTTTTTTTAATAGACTTTGAAATAATGTCTTCTGCTAAATATTTGGGCACTTCACAGCAGGTGTTGTATCTCGTATGCTTTTTTAAAAATACACAATACAATCATTTGTTGTGAACACTCAGTTGTATTTTCATGTTGTAAAACGTGTTCTTTAGTAACTTTCGATCCAACGAGAAAAGACCGCTTCTGTTGTTTCGGATAAGGGAAAACACGTGTCGGTGTTTGCTTTTTGGTCATATGATATACCCTGGAGTTTTAGTTACGTACCTCCTCCATTTTAATTTAGAATAAAAAAAAAAATTGTAAAACGTTTTGGATGAGACTGAAAGAGAAAATTCATACTAAAATTATAAATATTAATTTTTATATGTAAATAAACTTACCAATGCATTTGCGTTATTTGCAGTATTTGCAAATATTTGTTTTTTTTTTATAACAACTGGCATTCACTTGGGACTTTTTTCAGTGAAAATTACCAACAACAATTTTACACTATTGTAAAGTAACACACGATACAACAGATACAACGATACAATACCCGTTGTGAATAATGACAGTTGACAGCTGAATATATTACACACCTAAGATGGCAATGAGGCAATGCATATATTAGACACTTAAGATGGCGAAAAATGGTCAATTTCTAGACCCAAATGAAAAGGCATATTTTCAATTTAGTTTCGCGGGTTTATCGATCCGATTGGTTGTGCAAAATTTTTATGTCAGTATCTTCATTGAATGTGGCGCCTATTTTGTATGTTCCCTTATATTTTGTTGGCGGATTGAAATTGGTGCTGTAGAACGTTTAGGATGTTGTAGGAGGAAATCAGTGACCTGGCTATATCGAAAGAAAAAAGTGTTTGCAAGTGATCGAAACAGTTGCAAAAAGGTAGAGAAGCGTTGCAGACAATGACCGCTCCAGACGAGAAAAACATCAATTCATGAACATGGCCTCAAGTATATCTAATCAATAGGAGATCTTGGTGATACTGTTGACATTTCAAAAAGATCAGTCAACACCTCTACAAGAAATTGTTTTGAGCTCAAAAGAGCTAAATCTCGATTGGTTAAAAAAAAACAGGGCAATCTGAATGCAACAAGGCCTGGTAGTTACCAGAATGTTACGAAACACATTATTATGGTTAATGAGACTTGGATATATACGTACAATTCTGAAACAACAAACCAACCAAGCGAATATCATGAAACTGGACCGAAAAAATCACGCCAAAGTCATTCAAATATCAGGATCATTTTAACATGAGATCGAAAAGAGTTTATCAAATGTACATCTGATGGACTTACTCTTGATGATTCCAACAATTCCAAAGCATCATATACTACAGAAGTTGTAATTGGGTCGCCAAGTCGAGCTGAAATCGATTAATTAGAAGCAAAGGTTTCTGCTAAATTTTCACACTTTTCTTGGTTTGTTGAATAACGAGAATAGTTTAGTTTTAAAATGTGGATATTATTAGACTTTTTCTTCAAAATTGTTGTCAAATTTCAGAGTTGATGGTAATTTATTCCATGATTTGTCTCTAAACAATCCAATTTCCTCAC
This sequence comes from Cordilura impudica, assembly GCA_963682025.1. Taxonomy (NCBI): domain Eukaryota; kingdom Metazoa; phylum Arthropoda; class Insecta; order Diptera; family Scathophagidae; genus Cordilura; species Cordilura impudica. The sequence goes on along the minus strand of OY821517.1, from coordinate 317,182,859 downwards.
GAATTTTAAAATTTCGTACCTACACTTGATAAAAGTCGTTCAAATTCCTGTACCTTTGCCAATAATGCCGATAATTATTTCTCCATTGTATTATATTTTTGATATGGTAGGGTGGTGATTTCCCTTTGAATAAGGGGTATCTCTTAGGAACGCTACTGGCGATTGCAACATGATCCCAATATTAACAAGGAATATTATTTGAGTATTATGCGTCGTTTGTGTCAAGCTATTCCCAAAAGCAGACCAGAATCTTGGTTTTGCATTACGATAATGCACTATAATTTGCGCTTTAAAGGTCATTCCGGAAACTGACTGTAATAATTGTTTCGAGGACTGGATTAACGTTACAGATAGATCATTTCAAAATATGGCACGTGGTACAGAGTTAACCTCGAAAGAACGGTCTGATATTTCATATTATCGTTGTGAAGGTTTGTCAACTAGACAAATAGCATATCATTTGAAGACAAGTAAAACTGTTGTCATTAAATACTTAAATTCGCGCAAAATTTACGGGAAGAAAATGAGAACCGGAAGGAAGTTCTCACAAGCAACCAGAAATATTCGGGAAATCAAAACTTTAGCTGTTAACCAAGACCTTTATCCAGGCTATATTGTTAATATCTTGTATTTAGGTGTGACCAAGAGATGTGTTAGATAAATTTTACATGCGGATAATAATCTGGAATAGACCAAACATACTCCCAAGCCAAAGCTTACAAATTAGCATTCGTAGAAAAGTACCAGTTTTGGGCAGGGGCTTGAGCCTCGGTTATATTTTCCGACTAAAAAATCTGCCTCAAAAATTAACTCTGAAAAAAACTGAGCCTCTCCATGATGTACTTATAAATTTATGTGATGATATGACTGCTGAAGATTGGATTTTTCAACAGGATAATGCTTCTGTACACAGTTCCAAGACAACTAAGATCTTCTTATCGCCCCAAAACATGCCCGTGTTGGAACATTTATGGCCATTTTCATCTTGGTCAAGTCTTTTTCAATGAATCACTGCTTTATCTAATAATATTTGAAGAAAATTGTAAATATCTACGAGGGCGGTCCGAGAACAGTCCGACCTAACAAAGAAAACACAACAAATTTGGGGAAATTTTTATATATTTCTCAACATAATCCTCTTTTGCTTCGATATCCTATTTATTGTAAGAACTGTCTAGCTCCATGAAATAGCCATCAACCTCAGATTCTGCCTCTTCATTGTTGGCAAAGCTTTACCACCGAGCCATTTTTTCAAGTCTGGAAGTAGAAAATAATCTGAGTTAGCTAAGTATTCGGATTCTGAGTCAATCGGTAGTTACAAACATCAGATTTGATAGTTACAAACATCAGCACAAAATCATTATACCCTGACCACATAGTGGTTTAGGGTATAATTATACTTTCTGTATGCAGCGCTCGTTGAAACATTTAAAAATTGAGCTTTTTGTATTAAACTCACGTTCGATAATATCCCTTTTACAAGTATCCTCTCTGAAGGCAGCTCTAAAATCTATAAAACTTTCATGTTTGTAAATTTCTGATTAAAAAAAAATAGTTGTAAGAATTGCAACATCTACTCTGTCTAATAAATAGGCTTTCTTTTATCGCCTCTCTCTGCCAACTTATAGTTGGAATTTACTGATTAAATTTTTGTTCCCTGTTTTTTTTTTTTAATTTCCATAATTTTCGAAGTAGATTTGGCATGTCGTCTAAACGCTTTGCAACACAGAAGCTGTATTGGTATTTGCCTTTACCGCGATCTGTTTACCATTAAATCGTTTATCAGCTTTAGTCTCAATATCATGGTGATTTGCAAAATGTTTCTGTCTACACTTTCATAGTGAAGCTGTTTTTATTCAGATTGTGAGTGCCAATTACTTTGTAATATTTTGTGTTAATTTAGTTTATGATTTTAAAACACGCATTTCTGGGTATTTAGTCGAATAATGTTGGCAATGTAAATTCCTGGCGATATGCATCGCAATCCAAGTGATGTTTTTTTAAATAGTTGAATAAGTGAATTCCGTTTTTAATCTTTGGTAGGAATCTAAACACTTGTTGTTGCTGTTGTTGTTGTTTTGTGGTGTAAATTAATTATTGCTTTGAGGCTATATCTTTACATTTAACAAATTATATTTTTGTTAAAAAGAAATGGCAGCGTTGGTGTCAGTGTTTGTACAGAATTAGTTTTACATAAGTGGATAAATTGAAAATGGTAAATTTCAAACTCATGTAAATATGGATAATTCATTCTGATGTTGACTCGTAAAATTAGGAACAATAGTTTCATTAAATTGTTTTTCAAGTTTTTATTAAAGGTACGGAAAATTCAAAGTACTAAAACGCCAAAAGTTTCTTTACGAATAGCGTGCTGCTCCTAGGGGCAGCAAAAGATTTTGGTCATTTGTTAAAAGTGTGAAGAATAGCACCGTGCCACAGTGAAAAACAACTTGGAAAACGACCTAACGTCGCACAGTGGCGCCATTTGAGTTTTTTCGTTGCAAAAATCATATCTTTTGAACCGAATAACATAATTGAACAGTTTAAACAGCATATGATAGATAACTGTTCAGCCTATGAAATGGGCGTTTGGAAAGGGTGCTACGCTTTGTAGGGGCCTACTTATGGGTTATCAAAGTTAAAATTTGTAGAAAAATCAATTTTATGGTAACTAAAAAAAAATTATTTTTACATTTTTCGATTGTTTTTATTTTTTTTCTTTAGGGTTTTATGTTTTAAATTATTAGCCAACAAATTAAGAAAAAATTACTTCTTTTTTAAAATTATTTTTTAATTTTCTGTAAAATATTCATCACAATTTGTAAGAGAAGGTATATCTAAACGACTAATCATTTCTAAACTATAATTATTTTCTAACTCTATTCGTGACTTCACATGCCGCAGGGAAGATATAAGTGAATCGGAAGATGCTGCCAACATGTTGAAGGGGTCCTCATTTTGCCTTACCCTTGATGCTTTGAATGTGTTCTGCAATCTATATTTTTTATAAAATTTGTTAAGAGACTCCTGTGCATCTTCAGAAAGCTCTCCAATTGGCAAAGACTGGTACTCAGTTATATCTTTGCCATGCGCCATTATTTTACGGACGGTCGGGGTCAACTTCTTCTGTGGATACATTTCTGCTAAAAGAGATGCAGTTTTCGATGCATATTCTCCATATTTTGTAGAATTGACATTTTCTTTGCAGTTTAAAACATTCAAGACCGTTCCCAATCTTTTCACGATTTGATTGTCAATTCCAGTGATTCTAGTTACTGCCTCATCATTTTCAAAAAATCTCCTAGAAGTGTTTCCATCGTTTGAGTTACCGTATCCGTGCTTGTGATAGTCTACTTTTAGTCCAACTTGTTTAAAAAAAGCATTCTGTATTTGCTTCTTTCTGATCTTTTCCTTATCCTTTATTGATGTATTTTCATCAGTTTTAGCAAGAACTCCATACACCTTATCCTTGCGTGCAATGGTGACATTCCATATTCGTAATTCTCCTCGTTTGTAGAATCGTTTAAATTACCAAAGTTCTTCTGACTCTTTTTGCAAATCGGGCATGACAATGTTGAGGTTGTTCCTGTCAGTTCGTTTACGACTTTTCCGTCAACCATGGTCAGGTGGAACTCGTAATTGCATTCAATATATTTTCCTTCTCCAATTTGCAGCTTTGTAGGCTTAATCTTGCTTATTTGTTCTTCAATGTCCTTCACCGTGGTCCTTATGAGTTCTGCCGATTCTCTTGCAAACTGAAACATTATTGGTCGGCAATAATGCACTGTTGACGGACGTGGATTTTTCCAGTATAGGGAAACATCAGATTTTAGCCGCAAAGGAACAACAGATGCCATAAACATATTTCCGTTCGATATTGTAGCGTCATCGGAAGATATCCTTTGCTTATAAACGCATTGTCCGGATGATCCATCGCAGCCCCATTTGCTGATCAATGTCAGTTTCTCAGGAAGAATTTTCACCTCATTTTCAGGAAGACTCTCCAACAACCGTTTTGCTGTATGGCCCATGAGATCCTGCAGATTGGCTTTCACAGAGACTTCCGTAAACTCCGTATGCAGTGGTCGTGAATTTATTTTGGCTTGCGTAATATGCTTGTATCCTGGTAAAACGTCAGCCCCGTGTCGCATCAAGGATGCCCGTAGTATCTCATATCTTTCTCTGGAAAGTTGTAAGTCCATAAACAAGGCCAAGGCTTCTTCGGAACCATACTTTTTAATGTGTGCGTTTGTGGGCGTGGGAATGCTTTCCTTAATCCTTTTTAGTCGCAGTGGGCTTGCATCAGCAACAGATTTTGTAATCTGCGACCTAACTCTTTCACTATCCTTTTTATATTTAATAGACTGCGCGTCCGATAAATGCTTCGTGGTCAAGTCATTGGTGGCATCGGCAAGTTTCCTCTTTCTTGTGAAAATTGAACACTCCTCAATACTTTTTTTTGGCCTTCCTTTTGCTCCTCTGGTTGATGTGGTGGGTTTATCTACTGCCAATATATCCAGGATGGTGTCTTCATTAAGCCAGTCCTCGTATTTGGAGTTGAAGTTCTGAATGGTTCGATTAGATTTCACCCATTTTGCCTTAATATTTGCATATATCAGATAAAAATTATCTATACTAATATAATAAAGAGGTAATGTGTGTTTGTTTGTTTGTTTGTTTGTTTGTAGGGGGTAATCTCCGTAACTAGCCATATAGGCTATAATTTTTTTAATATTTTTAGTGGGCGTGGCACCTCCCACACAAAGTAAATTTTTAATATCATATACATATATTGAGTATTATGATAAGGAGCGCTTTGCAAATTTGTGTGAGGTCACCTATTGTTAATATTAGTAGCCACGCCGGAAATGGGCCGGATCGGAGAAATGGGCGTGGTACCTCCCATACAAGTAATAATTCAATGTTATATATCTCGAGTACTATGATAGAGAGAGTTTTTCAAATTTGTCTGATGTCACCTATTATTAATGTGAGCAGTCGGACAAAAAATGGGCAGTATCGGACCAATAGGCGTGGTACCTGCCATACAAATAAAATATATAATGCCATATATCTGGAGTTCTGTTATAGTGAGAGTCTTGGGACTTTGTGTAAACCCATAAGTTATTCATATGATTAGTTAGACAACAAATGGGCGTGATCGGAGCAGTGGGCGTGGCACCGCCCGTACAAAGTAAATATATGATATCATATAACTGGTGTACTAAAAGAGGGAAGCTTTGGCACTTTGCAAGACACCATCAGATCTTAATATGAGTAGTCAGATAAAAAATTGGCGGGTTCACAACAATGGGCGTGGAACTCCCCATGCAAAGTAACTATTTAATTTCATATATTTAGAGTACTGTAAAAGAGAGAGCTTTGTGGCTTTGCGTGAGCCCATAGGTTCTTTGTGTGATTAGTCGAACAAAAAAATGGGCGTGATCGAAGCAGTGGGCGTAGCACCGCCCATGTAAAGTAGATATCTAATATCATATAATTGGGAAAGGCTCGACATTTTGCACGAGTCCATCAGATATTAATGTGAGTAGTCCAATAAAAATTGGGCGGGATGGGATAAGTGGGCGTGGCACCTCCTATATCAAAAATATGATGTACTACGAAAGCAACAGTCTTTTGACAAGTACATTAGTTATCAATGTGATTTGTCGTGGAAAATATATCGTCCAAATCAAAAATCGCCAAACCCAAAAATCGCGAAAAATAAAAATCGCCCAAAAACAAAAATCTTCAAAATCAAAAATGGGCAAAATCAAAAATCGTTAAAAAATAAAAATTGCCAAGTGATATTTTAAGTTCAAAGCCAATAGTTGAGTGGTGCCAGATCTAATTTGGAAAATCCATGTTCTTCTCATGGGCAGCTACATGTACCTCCAGGGCAGGAACGCCGAAAAATCTGATAATTGTTGTACCGAATTAAAAAAAAACAAAAAACATTTTATATCAGCAAGTATCAAAATAAATGAATCTATATTAATGATCTATACTTAGCATAATAAAGAGGTAATGTGTTTGTTTGTTTGTAGGAGGTAATCTCCGTAACGACTTATCTGATCTTCCTGAAATTTTAACTGATTCTTACTGCGAATATCGGAAGTGCTACAGGCTGTATTTTTTTAATATTTTTAGTGGACGTGGCACCTCCCATACAAAGTAAATTTTTAATATCATATATATTAAGTACTATGATAGAGAGAGCTTTGAAAATTTATCTCAGGTTATCTATTATTAACGTGAGTAGTCAGACAAAAAAGTGGGCTGGATTGGACAAATGCGCATGGCACCCTTTACAAACTTAATATTAAATGTGATATATCTGAATAACTGTGTTAGTGAGAGCCTTGGGACTTTGCGTGAGCCTTTTCATAACAATTCGGAAGGGCGGGGGAGGGTGTAGCGAAGCACACCGGGTTACATCTTGTTTTTTATAATTTCGCTTCTCTCAATATTTCCGTATAAGCTATCAAGTTCTTCTAAAGCAGCTTCCGTGAAAAACTTTGGTGTGGTTGACCTTCTAAACAGTTCAAATAATTTCAAATTGTTTAACGCCATGGTTTCATTGTTTAACGCCATGTTGCGCCAACTTTCAGGCATTATGCTTATTTTGCAATATATAGGCTTATGCTACCATGCCTAAAAATTTACCTGTTCCCTGCATACATATGGATTTAGGCTGAATTATGAAATTTTGATATGATATGCTCGTGTCTAAATAAGATTTGTGCCTACCTGGAGGGACCATAAGTCAATATTGTTCTTGACCATTTGTACTCCAAAGTAATTTTTAAGTGAGGTGCGTACCTGCGAATTTCAATGAGTAGTTTTTTGTGCATCCTGTGTCTGTAACAGAATATTGGGAGTAGACTTTGGCAGAGGCTCACAGGTAGACAACCGACTTAAAATGCAATTTTCAAACTATTAGATCAAACTACTGTCAGTCAATACATGAAAATCTTAATGAGATAGACAAGAAGGCATGGAATAGTGTTGTTTCCTTATATCAAAACCGTTGAGTTGGTATATAAATTCCTTGAATCTTATGCTGAAATAGGGTGTCCATAAAAATGCATTTTCTGCATTTTTTTTCCGAAAACCTTGGTCAATGCAGTGACGTGCAGGGAGAACGATTTCACTAAGAAATTTTACAAATGGAAAAGCGGTTCGATTGTAAGAACCACATAAGAATGCTGGCAAATTATTTCTGTGCTCTCAAACGAGAAACAGATGGTTTTCAATGGTGCGTGGTAGAGAAGATGAAAGTATATATTTCAAAAATTCATAACTACACTTTATTCTTAATCGGACCGGTTTCTGGCATTTCAGCCTTCATCAGCGATTTATTGAACATGTGATAATTGTTATGTTACAATTGAAGTAAAGTAAATCTTTATTCAGTCTTTTCAAAACATATGTTTAGATACAAAAACGACAGTATCAAAATAAAAAAAATATATAATGCTCTTAGAACTATGATTGTTTTGCTCTAATATACAATGTAAATAGAAAAGCTACACGCTAAACTGAGAAGGAAGACGTATAATTGTACACTTCGTTGATATTTATAAAATAACGTTTGCTCGCGACGTTAACATTATCACACAGAGAGATTCTGTTAAAATAAATAAACTTAAAACTAAAAAAACACCTAACATTAATAAAACTACACCGAAAAACGGTGCGTTACAATAATAACATTTAATAATCACAGATTAATCGGGTAAATCGAATTGTATAGTTATACAGGTGAGTATGTAAATATAATAATTTATAGTAATATCACAGATTTGTAAATCATTTAGCCTCTATGTGAGCCCGGAGTGGACTTTATGTAAAATTCTGGCATGGCCTGGGAAACGATGTTGGAATCTAGGTTTATCCATATGATACCAATGGGGGATAAATAATTGGAGCTGGACCAGTTAATGTATTTCTCGGATTCATAAATATCCTTTAAAAGGCTGTTGTCATGGAGGTTAAGTTTCTCTATAAACTTCTTTGTCATGGAGAGCGCATATGTGCTGAATGGGGTCACAGTCGATGTATTATATATTACGGTATTTGAGTAACGTCTCGTGTGAGTTGAGAAATTCATATTAATACATTTTCTGATTACCTTCCTTTCAAATAACTCCATTTCTCTAGCTACTGTAGGTGAAATGGTAAACCAGATTGGGAAACCATAGACCAATATTGATCTGATGGCAACTTTATATATGAGAAGTTTGGTGTTTTTATCCAAATATCTACTATTTAAAAGACTGGAAAATATGCCTGAGATTCTCTTAACTTTGGCTAGAATCATCCTTCCATGGTTATTGACTTTTAGCAGCTTGTCGAATGTTATTCCCAAGTACTTAAGGCTGCTTTTGAAGGGTATTTCAGTGCCTTCAAGGTATAGTTGTAGACTCTTGCATTCCGGAACTACTGATCTTGGACACTTCCCGGAGGCATTCCTGATACAGATGGCTTCAGACTTTGCAGCATTAATTTGAATACCCCATTTTTTGTAATAATCATTGATGATTTGAAGATGTGACGAAACTCTTCCTAGCGCTTGCGCAGGAGAAACATCGTGGGAAAAGACTAAGCAGTCATCTGCATATAAAATAGCCGCCGAATCAGTTGTTTCGTGTGGGAAATCGTAAAGAAAAAGATTGAACAGAATTGGGGCTAGTACGCTGCCCTGTGGAACACCGCTATTCACATTTCCAAAATCAGAACTGGAATTATTGATTTGGATGCTAAACGTTCGATGATGGAAATAACTTTGAAATAGTTTAAGCAAAAATGGGTCAACACCAAGATCCACTAGTTTATATAAAATACCTTTATGACACGATGTATCAAATGCTTTTTGGATGTCCAGCGATACTGCAACAGTACATTTTTGGATCCTTAGATTTGTTGTTACGTCGTTATGGAATTTTAATAATGCGTGTACTGTTGAATGAGATTGCCTGAACCCAAATTGGAAGCACGATAATGGATTAAATACAAAGTCGTCATCCAGTTTTTTCTTTAGAATATGCTCTAAAATTTTTCCAAGATTGGAGAGCAGAGAGATAGGGCGAAATTCGTCCATTCTCAGACTTTCTCTTTTTTTGTGATTGGTAAGATTTTTGCCTGTTTCCAATCAGTGGGAAAGTAGCCATTATTTATGCAATTGTTGTACACAATTGTCAGAAACTTAAATGCTGTGTTGGGGAATTTTTTAATAATATAATTAGAAATTCCATCAATTCCAGAGGATTTTTTATTATTAATGCTACTGACAATATCCTTAACAGTACCAAAACTTACAAAATGGTAAGTATCATCGTTTTCCAATGAGTTAAAAGCATTATCAAAGGTGTAAATGGCATTCGAAAGATTAGCAGTGCTGTTTGAAACACGTTGAAAAAGGTCATCCACTGGATTTGTTGGAAGTTTCTCTTCATAAACTGAGGTAAAGTGTCCTCGAAACAATTCACATATCTCATCATCATCTGTTGTTGTTACATCATTATGTATGATTTTATTGCAAAAGGAATTATTTTTACCAATGACTTCGTATATTTCCTTGAACGCAGTGGGACCTGGTTTGATTTTTTCCAGACGTTGGCTAAAATGCTGTGCTTGTTCAACATTAATAAGCTCCTTGATTATAGTTTTTAAAAGTTGAACTTGCTTTGAGAGTATGTTATATTCAGAGCTGTGCCTGTTACCATTTCGATGAAAAATTTTTTTGAAATCTTTTTGCCATCTGTGCTTTACTTTGAGAAAGTTTTTGATTTTATCGGATATAAATATCTTATTTTTTATCTCAATTTTTTTTGAATGTGAGTTAGAAACTGTGTTTATTATTGTAGTAAATTCTTTTATGAGTCGATTAATTTCAAGGTTTTCCAAGTTTCTATTTTCAGGTGGCATAATGCTTATGGTTGAAATTTCCAAATCTCGACTAAAGTGCTCCCAATTTGTATTTTTGAATGATTTGAATGCGTGGGGGCTACGTAGAATGAAGTCAAATCTATCGAGCTGGATTTCAACTTTTATTGGAAAGTGGTCTGAGAAAGAAGGAAGACTGATGACTTTAAAACAGGAAACGTCATTGTTTAAGAAGTCTCCACCAACTAAAAAATGATCTAAAAAGGATGAACCATTGGGAAAGGATGGCGTGTTGTCCGATAATCGAATCACATCTAGGATATTGTCTTGGAGCCAGCACTGCAAAGCTCTTCCATTAGAGTTGTCGGTTTGATCACCCCAAATGGGGTTTTTGGAGTTAAGATCACCCCCTAATATAAAACCATCGTAATTTCTGGAAATATCCAATATTTTGTTAAGTCCATCAATTATTCCCGACGTTGGATGATTACATGGTATGTATAAGGAGCCAAGCAATATTTTTTTCCGTGTATTATTTATATTAAGCTCTATATGAATAAATGATCCAAAAAAAGTTATATTACCAATGTTTACTAGTTTGTAATCAATTGAATCCTTTATTATCACAGCTACCCCAATACGTGAATTATCGTAAATAAAATTATAACCATTAAGTTTCATTTTAACACATTTTTTAAGGTGACATTCTTGAATGAAACCTATGTCTATTCTGTTATGAAACATTGTATTTATGAGTTCTACGCGTCTACTTGTACAACAAGAGAGCGAACGTTGTAAGTGATCATTTTTAGAAATTTAGGGACTATTTGATTGGTTTACCTTGTTTAGAATGCGCATGAATTCATCTTTTCCTGCATTTTTTGACATTTTTTTATTTTTAAAATTGGTTAGAAAACATTCGATTTCTTCTTCTAGTGACATCTCTTCAGGTTCCAAAAAAAGATTTTTCAACTTCATAAATTCCTCAATTAAGGGGGATTTGACACTGGTGTTAGCACTTAAAGATTGCTGCGGTCGCAACAAGCTTGCATATGACGTTCCCTGGGTAACCCTGGAGGATTGTACAACCCTGGACACGTTAGTAGCAGCAACTGATTTCTTTTCACGATCTTCGTTCATTCGTTTTTTTTTATCTGCAATATATTTTTTTATAGGCTTTACAGCCTCGCCAATTTGCTGGGTGACCACTTTCACCACAATTCACACAAGTAGCTTGCGAGTTATCCTCTTCCTTTTCTCTGCCACATTCATTAGGATTGTGTACTTTATCGCATTTGACACATTTAAACTCTCTGTTGCAATTACGGGCAAAGTGCCCCCAACGTTGACATCTCCTGCATTGTATTTCCCCATCTTTTTTCTTCGGTTTTTCCCACACAATTGACTGACTTAGAAGGTACCTGATATGAGATACATCGCTTAAGCCTTTTCCTGTAAAGAGAGAAATAATGAATAAGCCAGTATCAAACTCATTTTTTTTTCGAGAAAGCGGTGGTAAATTTCGATACTTTTGATACAACATTAGGAACCAAATCATTCATAGCCTTTTCAATGTCAGTAATCTCCGTGCCAGAGTACAGACCACGAATAATTAAGGAAGTTTTACGTAGTTCCTTAGGAGTAAAAGAGTAGGAGTTTATTTGTTTACTCTTTAACATAGCCATCATTTCTTCATGAACCTTTACGTCAGCAAAATATACTTTACTTTTGCTTCTGTTGACATTCTTAATTTTAAATATGATTTTTGGTGTTACGGCTTCCAGTTGATTAACTAAGTCCTTTATGTTGACATTGTAGAGAAATATCGGTGGGCAGAATGTTGGCCTTGAAAGCGCATCCACTGGTGTTGATGGTTTCCTTAACCTCAATTTTTCCGCAGCTTTTGTAGCAGATTCGTCGTTTTTAATGTCTAAGTCTGCCAGAACAGCAAACCTGTTATGGTTGTTTACTGCAGGTTCTGAGTGCTTTAGTATAAGACTTGAGACATCAATGTTAATTGGTGGCTCCGATTGGTTGTATTTTCTTTTCTTGATAACTTCATCTGCACCTTGTTGAGGCGGATTGTTAATGATAGCGTTAAAATCATCGTCCATTTCATCATCCCCCATACTAACAGTAGCAGTAGTATTAACACGGGAACAAAAAAAAAAAAAAATAACCGTATTTATTAAAATACTATATATATTAAATATATTAAAAAAGTTTATAAAAATTAAAAAAAAAAAATTCTCGCGCAAAAAGTTGTTTATCTATAGAAAAACAAATTGTCAATCCTGCAACAAAAAAATTATGCATCGTTACAATTGAAAAGCAAGCGTCTATCTCACATACACTCGTACTTGCTTTTTTGGTCAGCGCTTTAACACAGTCACCTACGAGCAGTGTGGTTATAAATCAGTTTTCATGCCATACAGATTTTACTTCGAATTAATTTCAGACGATACAACTCTGTCCAAACAAACAATCGTTATTTTTGAATTTTTTAATAATTTATAATTTTGCATTTATACTTCTAATTTTCACTATTCGCAATTTCGTTAGAGTTGCCATATGTAATGTATGGTTTGTATATTCTACATATTGCACTTTTTATATGTATTTGAGATGATGCTCTGAAGCGAATTTTTTTTTTATAGTTTGTTTGATTTGACGTCATTTTTCAGACATATTGTTGAACAAACGTAAGAGGACTAGTAATTATTTTTAACTATGACATGTTAACTTAGGTTAAGCTATTTGTAAAGTTTTTAATTTACAAGTGGTATACCAAAATAAAAGTCAGCAAATTTTCTTTAAAACACTGTGCAAAAAAATAGGTTTTCATAGAAAAGAATTTAAATCAAGGTTCAGAAAATACACACATGAAACACACAATGTTCTGTTCAAAAGCAGCCAACACATATCTTTATTTTCATATCAATTATGTTTGTTTTTAAATTTTCTTCGGTGCCCAACACAACCATGACTGTGTTCGTTTTAATATTTCGTTATTTACACGAACATTTTTGTATCACGTACTTTTTGTTTCAATCACACATAAAGCACACATTTTTGAGTGTTGCTTTATTTGAAGTTCATGTTCTGGTACGTGTACTGAAAAAAAAAAAAAAAAACAGAACATGTACAATAAACAGGTTCGAGTTCAGTTATATTTTAAGTCGTGTTGTGGCTCGTGTAGTAAGAAAAAACAGAACATGTACAATAAACAGGTTCGAGTTCAGTTATATTTTAAACACGACTTAAAATATAACTGAACTCGAACCTGTTTATTGTACATGTTCTGTTTTTTTTTTCATACACGTACCAGAACATGAACTTCAAATAAAGCAACACTCAAAAATGTGTGCTTTATGTGTGTTTGAAACAAAAAGTACGTGATACAAAAATGTCCGTGTAAATAACGAAATATTAAAACGAACACAGTCATGGTTGTGTTGGGCACCGAAGAAAATTTAAAAACAAACATAATTGATATGAAAATAAAAATATGTGTGTGTTGGTCTAAGTTATGTTTGTTTACATATATGTACGAGTTTTTTATTCAGTGTGTTTTTTTTTTGAACTCTGATTTAAATAACTATTATTGAATTTGAAAAACTTTTGATAAAAACGTACCTAATTTCTTCGGTCTAAAAATGTATGAGTGATAGGTACTAAAGTACTACGACCTACCCTAAAACAGTTTGTTTTTAAATAACTCAAAAGTTTGAGGGTGTTTCAAAATCTTTGAAAACGGCTTTGTATGTCCTCACCTAGGCCTACAACCCTCACTAGGTCGCTTTTCAAGTGCTGGCAAAAAGTGTTTTTTTTAGCAGTGTGTAATCCTAGTTCTTCTATCCCAACTCTTATAATGAATGATCTAATATTTCCTGGCCCGGTTGATAAGGCTAACCTTTTAGCTGAACTTTTTGAAAAAATTCGATCAACTGCTGCCTGAACTTGAAAGGGTATCTTATATTATGCTTAAAGTATTCTTCCGAGCTCATGCAGTTAAAAATTTTTTTTGCGGATCTCGACGTAAAAAAGTCTCCGAAGCCGGAAGGCCCAGTACTCTGCGAAGCTAACTAGTCCACTGGCCAACCTTTTCAGCTCTTCGTACCGTGCGAGAGTCTTTCCCTCTCAGTGGAAGGTTTCGAATATGCAACCAATCCCTCAAAAGGCTGAGCATAATAACACTGAAAATTACCATCCAAATAGAATTGGCTCTGCGATAGTATGGCCTCCGCAGAAATCGTTCTACTTATTAGCTCTTCCTTCTGAGCGCTGGAGTAGATCCATTCATAATTTTGGTGAAAGTAAAGTTGTTGCTCTAGATATAACCAAGGCATTCGAAAGCGTGTGGCACGGTGTGATCGGCATTGACTTCTCTCGATTTATATAGAGTTTTCTTAAATACCGCACAATAAGTAACGTTATTGATGGGGTCTCATCCAATGAGTTTCAGCTTAATTCAGGGGTACCCCAAGGTTCTGTTCTCTCTCTCTCTCACTCTCACATTTTCTTATCTTTCTTAATGACCACCTTAGTCAAAAAAGCAATCCTATATTGTCTTACAGCAATATTTGTCATTAATTTTCCTTCCTTTTTTAGGTTGGGGGGCAAAAGGCTGACAACGAATGACACACTTAATTAAGACCTGTTAAAAATCTCTGTTAACAATCTCTATGTGGTCAGGGTATTATGACTTTATGCTGATGTTTTTAACTACCAAAAATATTTGACCTAGAGCCATCTTTTATTATAACGATCGACCCAGAGTCACTTTCTGAGTCGATTTAGCGCTGTCCGTGTGTTCGTCTGTCTGTCCGTCCGTCCGTCCGTCCTTCTGTGTGTCCACGTAAACTTACTTTCGCGTATTCAGACCTAGTCTCTATACAAATGACGCTAATGGAATCGACTTAAATTGCCATATTATACAAATTATCATATATATCTCGATCAAATTGGTTTTATATATGGGTATTATATCTATTTGTCAGTATTTAAAAAAAAATCCTATAGGACAATTCTTAGTCAAAGCCCCCATATGAAGCTGACACTCGATTTTCACTGAAATATATCAAATAACAAAAATATTGCACAGATTTTTCTAAAATTGGGTTTGTATACTTTTTTTTTTGGCAAAAAAAGGTAACCTTAACAAATTTAATCAACCTAGCCCCCATATAAATATAGCCTCCGATATGAGCTTTTTCATACCCGAAGGCAAAGAAATTACAAATAATGCCACTCAGATTTGGTTTATGATTATTTTCTATATCTAATTTGTTGGACCTTAGAGTCTCTAAACGAATGGTATAGGGTATCGTAGAGCAGGTGTAGACCGATTATAATTGTCTTACTTGCTATATTTGTATTTGTATTAAAATAAAAAATATAAACAAAACAAAAGTGGAAGAAAACTTCAAACACATGGTCTCCGTAATTTCCCAGTACTTTGAATACGAAGAATTGGGTTAAATAAGAATAAATAGATTATTAAATTTAACAAAATTTAATATGTCATGTCGTCTTAAAACTAAGGGCCATTATTACAACTTGCCGTTAGTTAAAGGCAGGATTTTGTCGGACCGATAAATGGCTTTACATTATAAAACCTTTATTTATTACTTTTTTATCCATTAAGGGCCATTATTACAACTTGCCGTTAGTTAAAGGCAGGATTTTGTCGGACCGATAAATGGCTTTACATTATAAAACCTTTATTTATTACTTTTTTATCCATTAAGTATTATTATTATTAATAATAATAACAATAAAAAATTAAAGTTGTAATAATACAAAGCTATTTATCGGGCAGACAAAATCCTGCCTTTAACTAACGGCAAGTTGTAATAATGGCCCTAAATGTTATAATTTTTCGTTTAAACGTTATACACAATTGTGAATGTCAGTGACGTATGTTTTTGGCGTCACCTAGCAGTACAATGTTATCTATGTATGTCTTTGATATATCGAATTGTCTTAGCATTAACTACTCACCACTAGGCGACGCCACAAACCTGCATCACTACTATTCACAATAGTGAAGGTAAATGTTTTTACTAAAATCAATGTATTTTTACCTTAGGATGTGCCAAGTGTATTTTTTAATGCAACGAATTTAAACAGCTTATGTTTTTTTAACGAACTCCAACAAACAACGACGAAAACAGTGAAACAAAAATTATTGCCTACGCTCTTTGCAAGTTACTTATAACATCAACAGGAAACAACTCCGAACAGAGAACTGCTGTATCATCTAGAGTACATTAATTAATTTTATTTTTTGGTTATCGTTACTACTTTATTGAAACTACTTAGGGCCATTATTACAACTTACCTTTAAAGTAAATGTTAGTTAAAGATAACTTTAGCTAAATTGAGCAATAAAGTTACCTTTAACTTCTTTTCGTTATTACAACTTCCCAGTAAAATAAAATTAATATTATTGATATTGTGGCAACACTAAAGGAAACACCGATTACTTTTGACCAAATGAATTGCTTTATAAAATACGTAGTGGCAACGTTCCTTTATTTGTTCGCAAACAAACAATAGAATAAAAACTAAAAACCTTTATTATAAGTTGCATAATTGTTGTAAATGTGTAATAAAACTTTAAAAAAAAAAGAAAATACAAGCATATATTTAAATATATGCAAATAAATTTATTTCCAAAACTAAATTGGGTGAATTTCTTCTTCATAGATCAGACAATGTGGCAACATTAAATACATAAACCTCAGGTTAAAAGTTAAAGGCAACAATATCTCCCCTTTAGCTTATTAGTCACTTTTAGCTTAAAGTATAGTTGTAATAACGAAAAACTAATAATCTGCCCGATAACATCCTAACTTTAGCTATTGGCAAGTTGTAATAATGGCCCTTAAAGTTTAATTTTTAAACAACTTTTTAATTAAATAATATTTAATTTAAAAAATTAATAAACTTATTTTACAAAACTGCCCGTTTTGTTTACTTTACCTAAGATATTTATATTCTTATCCTTCAAACACCTTAGAAATGCATCCATTACATCAAAAATACAATACGTAACCGGGTAGCGATAACCAAAAAATAAAATTAGTTCCAATAATGGTTAATGGTAACCAAAATTTTTTTTGGTTGTTATAATAGTTATTCATAACCAAAAAAAAAAATAAAAAATATTTCTCTTTAATATTGTTTACGGTGACCAAAATACTATATAACTTACGATAATGGTTAAAAATTTCATAAAATAATTAAAGCGAATTTTAACGTAACCTTTTCTTTCGAAAGAAAAAATTAACAATTATTTTCCGTCCCTGGTATTTTATTAATTTTTTTGCGGAAGACTTTTAAAGATCTGTTATTTATACAATGTGGTTAGGGTACAATGACTTTATGCTGATGTTTGTAACTACCAAAAATTTATACTAATCGACTCAGAATCACTTTCGAGTCGATTTATTAATATCCGCCCGTCCGTATGTCCATGTATACGTTTAAATCAAACAACAGGTCGCAAATATGAATATATTCTAATGAAACTTAATATATAAGCTTATATTGGCCATATGACAAACGCTATTGAAATTGGCGAAAATCGGTGCACGTTCAGACGTAGTCCCCATACAAATGATCCCTTTGAGATCGACTTAAATTACCATAAAATCCAAATTATCATATACAGTGCACTCGGGAAAACGTCAACGCTCGTTTACGTCAACATCCCAAAACGTCAACCCTCTTTTTTTTACATTGCCTACTCTAAAACGTCAACCCAACCACAAAGCTCTAACGTCAACTCTGAATAAAACAAAATTTTGAATTTAGCAGCAGTTAAAATACACAAATTTGTACACACACACATTTATTTTATGAAATCATTTCTGAAATTGGGGATTCCCCTTATAAGTAGAGTAGAAAAGTAGTTGCAACTGCACGTATTATCATTTTATTTGTGTTCAGTTGCTTTTTTGTTCTCGTAATTATCACATTACCAAAATGAGCTCAAAAAAACCGAAAGTGCTAAAATTACAGGAAAAGGCAAATATTTTGGAATTATTAGGAAAGGGTACAAGTGCGGTAGCTTTAGCGAAGCAATATGGTGTAACAAAGTCAACAATTAGTAAGATAAAAAGAAGATTTTGGACTGTGTTAATAACACACTTTCCGGTCCGGGAAAAAGAAAGACATTAAGAGCATCAGAGTTGCCGAAAATGGAGAAACGTCTGTACCAGTGGTTTGTTAAGCAGAGAGAAAGGAATTATCCGGTAAATGCATTAGCGCTCAAAGAAAAAGCTAAAGAGATCCATCTACAACTGAAAGAAAAAGAATGCTCGTTCAACGCAAGTGATGGATGGTTGCAGGGTTTTAAAAAAAGGTTTGGAGTTCGTCGGCTTAAAATAACTGGGGAAAAGCTATCTTCGCAACCTTCGCTTGTCGAACCATTTAAAGTCAAGCTGAAGCAAAAAATTGAAGAAATGGGTCTATCCCATGATCAGCTATACAATGCTGATGAATCTGGATTGTTTTGGAAAATTTTGCCAGAAAAGTCTTACGTATCAAGTACCGAAAAGACTGCTCCGGGCGTAAAAACTGAAAAACAGCGAGTCACTTTTTTATATTGTGCTAATGCTTCCGGAAGTCATAAACTTAAATTGTTGGTGATTGGGAAGGCAAAAAATCCACGAGTTTTCAAAAATTTCAACTGCCCTACTGAGTACAAAAGTTCCAAGTCCTCATGGAGGACATCAGCCATTTTTAGCGATTGGTTTCGCAAATCATTAGTATTTTTGTGCTGCAGAGAAAATATCATTTTCAGTAGCTAAGATTTTCTAATTTTAGGTAACAGATTTTCTTTTAAAAAATAACTTGCCAGTTAAAGCGCTCCTCCTAATCGACAATGCTCCGTCTCATCCAAGTGAAATGGAGCTTAAAACCGATGATGGAAACATAATTGCAATGTTTTTTCCTCCAAATGTTACCCCACTTATCCAACCAATGGATCAGAACGCAATCAAAATAACGAAGCTGTACTACAGAAACAGCCTCTTAGCCATGGTAGCGGCAAAAAATTTAGATCTAGTAGAGTCAATGAAAAGTGTTACATTAAGGGATGCTATTACAATTCTAGAATCATGGAAAATGAGACAGATCCGGAGGAAGATATTCCGTTAAGCATACTGAGAGAAAGTATGAACTCAGAAGTTCAGCAACAAATGGAGCTTGTAGTTGATCTGCTTAATGGACTAAACCCTCAGGTTTGTCGATTTTTACAATTGTTTCAACAACACGACAGGTCATTTTTAATTTGTTTCTTTAGGTTGACTATACAGTATCATACATTCAGGAGTGGAATGGAGATATTTTGTCGGATAATGTTTCTAATTCGTGTGAAATTGAGGAGTTAGAAGTGCTCGATGATGAGGAGAACGCTTTAGATACAAATGTGCAGACAATAAAACCAAGCGAAGCCGTCGAAATATTAAACAGGGCTTTGGATTGGGCTCAATGCGAGAATGTTGAGCAAAATGACTTAAATGTATTAAGACGTTTAAGAGAGAAGGCTCTCTTCCAAGTG
Organism: Cordilura impudica; assembly: GCA_963682025.1. Taxonomy (NCBI): domain Eukaryota; kingdom Metazoa; phylum Arthropoda; class Insecta; order Diptera; family Scathophagidae; genus Cordilura; species Cordilura impudica. The sequence continues at coordinate 317,163,400 of OY821517.1, read as the reverse complement.
TTGGAAAGAAAAAAACAGCAGAAAAAATAATTTTTCGCGGAATTTTCAAAACGTACAACATTGGCATCAAAAAAGATAAGTGTACCTTTTGCGAATCCTATAAGGACCATGAACTGAATGAAACACAGAAAGTAAAAGTGACAAAACATTCTCAACAGAAAGAGACGAGCCATAAACTGTTTATGAAAGATCAAGAAAAAGCCAAGAGTTTACCATCATTTGTTTGTGCTAGTTTTGACCTGCAAAAAGTTCTAAACGTTCCACATACGCAGAGTATGCTATTTTATTACTCGAGAAAATACTCGTTTTATAACGAGACAATTTATGAGAGTGGAACACATAATGCGTATGCTTTTGTGTGGGGTGAAGTTGATGGAATGCGAGGACCAAATGAAATATGTACAATCCTCAATCAGTACTTGAAAATCGTCGATGAGAGAAAAACTGTTACATCCATTTCCTTATACTGTGATAGCTGTCCTGGACAAAATAAAAATCGCCAAATCATAACAATGATTTTTTTGTTTATACAAAAACAAGCTAAACACATTAACGAAATTAAATTAACATTTCTACTTCCTGGCCATACCTACATGCCTGTTGATTCTGTGCATGCTACTATAGAGAGATTTGTCAAAAAAAGGACAATTTGGACACCATCAGAATGGGTTACTCTGATTTCCAATGCCAGGATAAATCCCAAACCTTATGAGGTGGTAGTGTTGACATACAAAGATTTCCGCGATTGGAAAAAAGAAGCGCTTAAATATTTTCCAACACAAGGAGTAAAAACCAAGGAGCAAACTAATTTCAAGATTACGGAATCTAATATTTTCATTTTTTCTAAATCATCCCTTGAAATAAAATATTTACCATTTCAAACACCTTCTCCTTCATATACCCTGGATTTTTGTCGCACGCGCAATCAAGTAAAATGCCTTGAAGAATTCAATGAACCAGACATTCTTTATTCTTCAAAACTGCAAATATCAGGCCCGAAACGAAAGGATTTAAAGAGTCTGCTTAAAAGAAAGTTTATTCCTGAACGATACATACAAGAATACGAGGATATTATAAAAAATACATTTGGTGAGAAAGAAGACGAATTGGCAGAGACAGGCGAAGAAGATGATTTGTCTGACAATCAAAATGATAATTAATAATCTTAAAATTTCCGTTTTGATCTCTAAAATTAATTTATGTTGATTTTTATTTATTATATTATAATCAATAATCCTCAAATGTCCTCTTTGAATTCTTTTTTTGAAATTAATGTTATGTTTCTTTTAATACAGATTTTTATATATTATATTGTTAATCAATAATCCTAAAGTGTCCTTTTTGAATTTTTGTTTTGAAATAAATGTTTTGTTACTTTTTATATAGATTTTTATTTATTTTATTGTTTAACAGAAAAAAATAAAAAATGAATTAAACGACACAATTTATTTCAAACCTTTATTTTTTGTGTCCATGTCAATGTTTTAAGCGCCATTTACCATTGTATCAAGCGCCAATGTCTTGACCACGAAAATGTACTAAGCGACAAAAACTTCTTATCTGATTAAAATTTTGGTTTTGCAATGATGTCAAGTTTTGTATTCTGAAAATCGATTTCCAAATATGTTCCTTTCAATAAAATACACAAATAAATAACTAAATGAGACGTTTTTTTCGTTTCCTGAACAATTTTAGAAATGTCGCTTAATACATTCTTATGGGAAGGTATCGATATGTAGACATTGGAACCAGAGATTCTTGTACAAATCTGATTGTTCTTTCAGTTCTCTTTTATAACTTCGTTTACTTATAATGTTTTTTTTTTTTGATTCATTATAATATATATTTTTATTTACCTTTTATATTAAATTTTTCTATATCTTGTTTTAAAACTTTAGGTTTTTATCCCACCACTTGTTTTTCAAACAAAACTATAGAAATCAAGAAGAAGCAGAACTCCCAACTTCTCTATGAAACATTTTTTTACAGATAAAGCAAAGTACTTAGTGTAGACGCTTAGTTGACAATGTCAATAAAATAGTAGACCAAAGTAGTGACTTGGAGACACTTGACCCCAGGCTTCCTGCAGGGTTATTATAAAGAATTACATTTTTTTAAATAACCTTTTTCTTAAAAAGTATCTTTTTTCTTCAAAAATCATAACTTTTTTTAAAAATTATTTTTAAAAAGTTCCTTTTTTAATAAAAAAAAAAATACAAATAAAAATTAATTTAACAAGAAACTTCTTTTAAAAATGAACCTGTTACTAAAAAGTACCCTTTCTTAAAGGGTACAATCTTAAATTCTGTCATAGCTTAATTTAAATATCTTAAATATTCATTGCAAATGCAAACATATTGTAACTCTGGTCATACAAACCTTGTTTGCTGAAAATTAGTTTTGTTAAGAAAGTCCAGAAACATTTTTTTTTATTTATTTTATTTTATATACAATATATTTTTTGGTTCTATTTTTATTTTCACAATTTTAAACATTTATCATTTTACCATATATTTTTTAGTTTTTTTTGTATTATTAACGAATTATTTTTATGTTTTATATCCCTTTTTGACTTTATTTTTTTTTATGTTTCAAATTAATTTTTTTTTTTTCAACAATATAAATGTTTTATTTATGAACTTTTTTTCTGTTAATTTTGCGAGCGTGATATATTTATTTGGTGTTTTTTTAGGTGAAAAAATTGTGTGTAAAAGTATGAAAAAAGTCGGATTAGTTATGGACATATACAAATTTGATATTAACTTAAGGTTACGACTAGTTTAACAATTATTTGGGTTAGTTATTATTTGTTTTTAAAAATAATATTATTTTGTTGTTTTTCATTTTTTCATTCTTTTTTAATACTTTTAGGACAAGTCAGAAATTTTTTTCATTATAAATATTTTTGAAATATGTGGTTAAAACAAGGATTTTATATCGAATAAATATAGAATCCTTGTTGGTTCTTCAGTTTAAATGGCTATTCGGGTTCTTTCATAGGGTCTAAGTTGTTTATTTAGGTTTTCAGTTTTCATATAATCTTTGTTATTATTCTCTTTAAAGATTTTTAAATTATGACCTCTTTTTTTGAAAAAACAAAACATAACGAAACTTTGGATTTTTATATGAGATTTTTTTTTTTGAATTTTTTCATTTAGTTTCAAACGAATTTCAAACGTTTGTTACGCTACATTTTATAAAATGATTCCTATTTTTTTATTTTTTTTTTTTATTACAAATTTAAATCGTGATTTGAATTTGAATTTTTATTTTTACATTTATTAAATATGGGTGATCTAAGGTTAGAGTATGAATATTTACATAATTTTGACTTGAGATTTGACAGTAGTTCGAAAAAGCTCACTAGCTCAACAGAATTCAGTCTTTTATAGCTCATGTTGTGGTATTTAGTTACGTTAGAATTACAAAGTCTGAAATTCACACAGTGGTCATATTTTAAAACTCAACAGTAACTTACATATGTACGATTTTTTTAAAGTTTCTTTTTTAAATTTTCTGTTGCTCCAAACTTAAATATTCAAATTTGCAAAGCTTTCTTTCATAATAAATTTAAACATGGTTAACTTCTGAGTTTGTCAGATTCTTCATTTTATTTTGAGCTATTTAGAGTTGAAATTCGTGGCCTTAAAATTTTAAGAACATTTTTCCTATTATTTTTATTTATTTATTTATTTTTTTTTTCATTTTAAAATCGATTATAACATACGAAGAGTTTTCCACAGTCTCATAAGCCATTTTTTTTTAAAGTGGCTTAAGTCATTTTTATCGTAAATCAAGATAATTATAAAAAATAAAAAGACTCCATCTCATTATTAAAAAAAAAAATATAATTTAATGTATTAAAACTATTGAGAATTTTCGAGAGAAGTTTTGCTAATTAAGAAATAACAAACGTGTCTATTTGGAAAGAGGCATACTTCACGAAATTAATAGCTTTTCAGTGATACTTTTTCTCAAACTTACAATTTAAATATTTAAAATAACCTTATATGAAAAAGAGAAATTTCCAAGGTTTTATTAAAAAATTCAAAGGCATCCTTTGTACTTGCTTCATTAATCATGTACCCCAACATAACAGTTATTTTAAAAACAAGTAAGAAAACTATATCCAGTCAAGACCTACTATACGACTCCTTAAACTACGCGTTTAGAGAGGGAGCCTCAGGTCCAACTAGTCGGATATGGAAAATAAGCATAAACCAATATGACAAAGTCCATATCGGATGCTACATTTACATAGAGATGAGAAAGGTTTGTGTGTGTTTATTACACCCATTAATCAGTAGTCCAAATATAAGCTCTTAATGAAAATTCTCAGTTACAGCCCCCTATATAAAGCTGCTTCCAAATCTTCAATTAAGCCTACAAAAAAAAAAATATTGCAGAGATTTTTCTCCAAATTTTGTTCGTATATGTTTTTGTAAAAAAAATAAGTAACTTTACCAAATATGGGCAGAATCGGCCCATTTTTCGACATAGGCCCCAAATAAGTAATCATCTATATCACACAAAGCTTTTTCAAAGCTGCTGACAATAACAAAATTAAAATTCCACTCAATTGGACCTAAGGCCAATTCTCTAAACGCATGGTATAGGGTATGCCGTAGTCGGTCTAAACCGACTACAGTTTTCTTACTTCTTTTTATTAATGACTTCGTTTAAATTGAAGTGATGTTTAAAAATTTTATAATTTCACATGGCTAGAAGATTTTCCCCAATGCCATCCGAACGTGTTTTCTCCCGAAATGTGAGTTGAATTTGTCTGACACGTCAATATTCATACCTGAAAGCTCAAAAAGGGCGATATTTTCAGATGAAAATAACTTTGAAATACGAAGATTGCTCATAAGAAAATTTACGGAAATTAACATCTATGATTTCTGATATGGTCAAGTATTAACTAGTGCTAGCAGAGCCCAGCCCTCGAAATTCGAGTGAAAATTCTAGGAAATTTGATTTTTCAATTAAAAAATAGTTTTATTAGAGCTAATCAATTTCAACCAATTCAAAATTCTGCACAAATTTAATATACACATACACAGTATTGTATAGTTGTTTATTTGCAGCTTAAATATGTGTTTTATGTAAGTGTTAGTAGGAACTTTAAATGAATTTTACTAAAAAAAAATATACCAAGTGGCGCACGTATGTAAATATGGTGAACATTTGCAAATAATGCCTTTCAAATGGTATATTTTTTTGTCAAAATCGGTTGGTAATTGAAGGTGTAGAATACGTCACAAGAAATCGCCTCTATTATTAATATTACAGATATCGACTTTTATCTTCTCAATCGATGTCCGGTATCCCCGGAGTGGCCTTACAAATCTGTTGAATATCTAGAAGTCACACTGTTCTAACTCAAGCAAAGACGGAAGTTGTGGAATAATATGAGTCGCATTTTGTGCGAAATGGTCTCGTAGAATTAATGCAATATTTGATGGTGCATTATCGAGGTATAAAAACCAAGAGCAGTCTGCCAATAACTCTGACCTCTTTTTGCAAATAGCTTTACGCAATTGATGGATAATACTCAACTAAAATTCCTTGTAAGCACCACGATAATCGAAGAAAACTGATAACATGATCTTGATTTTTAAAAGACTTTGTCGTGATCATTTCGGTCTTGCTTTAACTTTTGCATGATTTTCGCGTGATTGAACGGTTGTTTCCAAGTCGTACACACATAATGATGGATTTCATTTTGTTAAATAAATAAATAGTCAGAAAATATTGTTTCAGACACATTAATACAAAGCTCTGTGCCAAAAAAATTTAATATTTTTGGCAGCAATCGAGATTTACCACGCTTGAGAATCAAAATATTTTTATACCCTCCACACCGTTTGTAACGCATCGAAAATTGCATTTACGACCCCATAGAGTATACATAATCTTAATCCTTAACAACTTGATCGTTAGCAACTCGATTGGATATAGCGATGTCCGTCTGTCCGTCCGTCCGTCTGTTTGTTGAAATCACATTCATTCACAAAATAAACCATTGACCTGGGTAAAGTTATGATAGTACTGTTTATCGTTATTACGAGCAGGTTGGTATTAAAAATGGGGTAAATTGGGTATCATTATCCCGCGACATGTCCAAAAATATGAAGATACATCTAAAAAAATTTTAAAATTCAGTGTGTTTGTCGTTATACTTTTTTTCTTGTATTAAGTTTGTAAAATTATCAAATGGTTGCTTTTTAAAATATGTATATTGTTTATATCTATAACAATTTGTAATAATTTTACTTTTAAGATTTTTTCTGATTTTAATATCTGTTTTGTTCTACTGTTTTATCCCGTTTTTAACCAAATGTATATTATTTGAGAGGTATTTTTTCTTAGCCGTTTTGCAGATTTACAGATTTCGAAATTTTTTCCTTTGTTTTGAGTAAATTGCACTTATACATATGCTATGTGTGTTTTATTAAATTTGTTAATGTGTTTGTTAATGAGTTTGTTATCTTCATTCACAATAGTAATAAACCGAAAAAGTGTTGGTTTGTGAATTGGCTAAGTTGAAAAATAAATTTGCCTAGAAATTCCACTGGAATTTCGAGCGCTGGAATCTGCTAGTTTGTTATAAATAGTGCGATAAGTCCTGGTATTTATGTAAATGTAAAACCGATGTGGAGGGTGCCAAAAATTCGACACAATCGAATTTAACACTTTTTGTTGTTTAAAATGGTGTGGACTGATCCCTTTCATATCTAAACAGTATTAGAAAGATCTCTAATTGTCCGTCGATGATTTTTCAGCCCCAATTCATTGATTTCTGTGACGTGCTATTCATTATCGGCTTCTTGGAACTATTTATACCACTTCCAAACATTTTTTTTTTCGACATAGCCTGATCACCGAAAGCCTTTTGTAATATCATTCCGCACACAAAATTTAATGGAACTTATTTGTTCAACAAAATCATACATTCTTAAAATTGTCAAATTCACTTTTAGTTGTTTCCAGAATCGAGATTCACTATTGAACCATTAAATTTGGCACAGATGTAAAAAAAAATGGTTCTATAAACCTGAAATTGTTAACTGCAAAGTTTAAGTTGAGCACAGTTGTTTTTTTTTTTAACTTAGATAAAACTTACGATAGAGTTAATTGTCAAACGAACCGTCGTACTGCGCTCAGTTTTTGACACTTATGATCAGTATACTCTGCCAAATCATCGTGAATAGATAGAGTTTCGCTTAAGCAACATTACCAAATTATAAAAATTTAGTTCGCGCAGCTTATAGACGACTTCGTGATTTTTATGGCGCACATAATCGTACATCTGATAGATTGCATATCACATACTTTCCAAATTATGCAATAATACCAACACGTCGAGGGAATGTGCGTACTGAAGAGAATATCGCCGCTGTAAACGAATGTGTGGAAGAAGATCCAAATTTATTGATTCACAGGAATTGGGACTCAGCCCACTACGTGGAAAATTTTGAGCAAAGTTCTTGGCCTTTACCCGTATAAGATCGAGCTGGTGCAGAAATAAAAGCCACGTTGTTCAGATGCGTTATTCTTTCACCGATTGGGACCTAAGCAGTTGGAAACTGACCCAATGTTTCATCGCAATGATGAGGCTAATTTTTCGTTTAAAGGGTTCGTTAATAAACAAAATGGCCACATATGGAGTAAGATCAGATTCTGCAGACTGCATTATATCCAGAAAATTCACCGTTTGGTGTGGTTCACAGGCTGGTGGCATCATCGAACCTTATTTTTTTTAAAATTAAGCCGGAGGTAGCGTTTCGGCCAATGGATATCGTAACCGTACTATGAAAATATGGATGATGTTGATCCGGACGAGATGTGGTTTCAACAGGATGACGCTACGGCCCAAAATCCGACGTCCAGAATGCACTCCGTCAAAAACACTAAAATTTAATTTCTTCTGTTATTTTTTCACAATTTAAAGTTCTATCGGGCTTAAAGAGCACTCTACACTTATCAAATTCACCATCAAGCATTATGGTGGTATTAGTGAAAATTTGTTTGTATGTGTGAGTGACACCGACGAGGCTTGATGGAAAATCAAAAAATGTTGATTTTGTCGGTCACACACATACAATACAAGATATTCACTAATACCGCCATAACGCTTGTGTTAAAAAAAAAAACATAGATGAAATGTTTTGTGTTTAGGTACCACAGTAAACAGAAAATGTTATCAGAAATCATGGATTAAACTCCTTTTGATCTTAGTGGGTAAACAAAAGCCTCATATTTACAAACCTGTGTTATTTTTCATAGAAAGATTTAATTTAGAAAATTCTTAGAGAAATCTTTATTTGAAATATATGATATATGGAAGCCTCACTTGCCAAATCGATCAACTACACTTTCAAATGTATGAAAGTTGTAAGGCCAAAGCACTTGATTGACGACTAACTGTGCATATTTGAAACAAATTTCTCTAATAATAATGATTAACACCATTAACAGTTCTTTGTTATTACAGTTAGCCGTAAAGTTAGCGGCAAGTGAGGCATCCATAGGTGATTTTTATAAATTTTCATAAATCAATAAACTTTCAACCATCGGACAGATTTAACTTGTCAGTTATTTTTCTAAACAATTTATTTTGAAAATGGTATAAGACACCATAATTAAAAGCTATGATTTTTTCATAAATACACGATATTATTTATACTGAAATAAATAATTTTTCTGAGAATGCAACGAATGCAAATAAGCCTCTTTAAAATTGCCCTTAAATATCGTGATTTAAAAACAAATTGACTTATGCTACCTTTAAACTAAACGGCTCATAAATTACAATTTTAGAATATTTATTACTTTAGAAAAAATATAAAAACAAAAATTATTTTGTCGATCTTAAAAGCAAACAAAATAAATCCGGCCTTGAAAATTGACTTGAAAAGCTCAAAATGTATGAAAAATCTATTTAGCTGAAGTGTTCATAACAAAATCTGTTTTGTCCGTTTAAGCTAACGAGCTTTTTTTGTTTTTTCATTTACAAAATTGAACTTAAATTTAAATATGAAACTTATATTTTAACAGATATGTTTTGTAGTTGTAAAAAGTTATCTCAAGTAAAAAAAAAACTTAATATAATATTAAATAATTTTTGTAGTTTTACGAGTAAGTTATATAAATAATTTTATTGAAGATTATACAACCCATTTAACTAAAAAAAAAATTTGTAAATATTTTGTTTCCATGATATTAAGTTTAAAATTATTTCATATATCGAACACATGAGAATGTTTTCAGGCTCCAGATGTTATTAAGAAACTAGGAAATAAACAGAATTTATTAACTGTACTCAATACAAATGGAATTTCAAACATAAATATGTAAAGGCCCACTTTATACATGTTTCGATACAGGTCTAGCAGAAATTAGTGACGTATGTCCAAAATATTCTTGTAAATAAATATCATGAATGTGGTTCAACTTTAAACCTTACCGGTGAATAAGGGACAGAGTTCACTATAGTTAATATTTCGTCATACCACTCTATCGTGATATTGTTAGCTATATCACGACGACATCAGTGTTATGGAATTATTAAGAATCGGATTATATATAAAATATGTCATGATATAGTCTTCCTACAAATTTTCAATGCTAAGTATATACAGCATCTAATCCTGTCCTAGGCAGTAGAGTTAATCAGCTGATACTGAGAAAATGTCAAGAATTTATTTTTTGTTGACTGCTCTTTACTGCAGGCAATATAGGGATAAATTCTATCAGCATAATATAGAAAAATGTAAAAAAGAATAAAAAAGTGATGAAGAAGACGCTTTTCGAATTAAACATTTATTTATTTACAAGTATAGCCCAGTACTCGAAATTCAAGCGCAAATTCTAGGAAATATTAATTTTTCATTTAATTTTATTCTTTCAAAGTTTTTTTAATCTATAAATATAAAAAAAAAAATTATGAATATTTAAATGAGCCAAAGATATTGCAATTTAGAAATTCACAATTCAACACAGGCGTGTTGATAAATTTAAATCATTCGCTTTAGCAGGGTGTAACGAATCATTATAAATATTTTATTTTATTTAATTTATACTAATATAATAAAGGGGTAATGTGTGTTTGTTTGTTTGTTTGTTTGTAGGAGGTAATCTTCGTAACTACCCATCTGATCTTCCTGAAATTTTCACAGAGTCTTACTGCAGATATGGGAAGTGCTATAGGCTATAATTTTTTAAATATTTTTGGTGGGCGTGGCACCTCCCACACAAAGTAAATTTTTAATATCATATACATATATTGAGTACTATGATAGGAAGAGCTTTGCAAATTTGTCTGAGGTCACCTATTGTTAATATAAGTAGCTACGCCGGAAATGGGCGGGATCGGATAAGTGGGCGTGGTACCTCCCACACAAGTAATAGTTCAATATTATGTATCTCGAGTAATGTGATAGAGAGAGCTTTTCAAATTTTTTTGATGTCACCTATTATTAATGTGAGTAGTCGGATGCAAAATGGGCAGTATGGGACCAATAGGCGTGGCACCTGCCATACAAAGTAAATATAAAATGCCAAGTATCTGGAGTACTGTAATGGTGAGAGTCTTGGGACTTTGTGTGAGCCCATAAGTTATTCATTTGATTAGTTCGACAAAAAATGGGCGTGATCGGAGCAGTGGGCGTGGCACCGCCCATACAAAGTAAATATATGATATCATATAACTGATGTGCTAAAAAAAGAAGCTTTGACACTTTGCACTAGCCTATCAGATCTTAGTATGAGTAGTCGAACAAAAAATTGACGGGTTCACACCAATGGGCGTGGCACTGCCCATGCAAAGTAACTATTTAATGTCATATATCTGGAGTACTGTAAAAGAGAGAGCTTTGTGGCTTTGCGTGAGCCCATAGGTTCTTTGTGTGATTAGTCGAACAAAAAAATGGGCGCGATCGGAGCAGTGGGCGTAACACCGCCCATGCAATGTAGATATCTAATATCATATAACTGTTGTACTATAAAAGGGAAAGACTCGACATTTTGCATGAGTCCATCAGATATTAATGTGAGTAGTCCAATAAAAATTGGGCGGAATGGGATAAGGGGGCGTGGCACCTCCTATATAAAAAATATGAAGCACTACGAAAGCGACAGTCTTTTGACAAGTTCATTAGTTGTCAATGTGATTTGTCGTGGAAAATATATCGCCAGAATCAAAAATCGCCAAACCCAAAAATCGCGAAAAATAAAAATCTTTAAAATCAAAAATGGGCAAAAGCAAAAATCGGTAAAAAGAAAAATTACCAAATGATATTCTAAGTTCAAGGCCAATAGTTAAGTGTTGCCAGATCTAATATGGATAATCCACCTTCTTCTCATGGGCAGCTACATGTACCTTGCTCCAGGGTAGGAACGCCGAAAAATCTGATAATTGTTGTACCGAATGAAAAAACAAAAAAAAATTGTATATCAGCATCAGCAAACATTGAAATAAAACAAGTAAGAAAATTATAGTCGGTCTAGACCGACTATACGATACCCTATACCATGCGTTTAGAAACCCTATCTCTTAGGCCCAACTAACTGGACATAGAAAATAAGCAAAAACCAAATTTGAGTGGGATTTTTATTAATTTTTTTGGCTGCAGATATGAAAAAGTTCATATCGGATGCTATATCTATATGGGTACTAGGTCTAAAAATGGACCGATCCTGATCATGTTTGGTAAAGTCTTTTGTATTTTGCAAAAATATATACAAATAAAATTTGAAAAGAATCAGTGTAACATTTTTGTTTTTTAATAGATTTAAGTGAAGATCGGGAAGCAGCTCTATATGGGGCCAAAGGGATCATTTTTGGACTACTCATTAGTGGATGTAATGAACGTATACAAACCCAATTTGAGTAAGATCTATATGACAATTTGGATCTTATGGCAATTTATGTCGATTTCATAGGGGTAATTTGTATGGGGGCTAGGTCTGAACATGGACCGATTCTCACCAATTTCAACAGCGTTCATCCCATGGCCGATGAAAGATTACATACCAAATTTCATCAAAATATATTCATATTTGCGACCTGCAGTTTGATTACAAACTTTACATGGACACACAGACGGACGGACGGACGGACGGACATTGTTAAATCAACTCAAAAAGTGATTCTGATTCGAGCGGTATAATTAAAGATGGGTCTAGGTCAAATATTTTTGGTTGTTACAAACAGCAGCACAAAGTCATTATACCCAAACCACATAGTGGTATAGGGTATAAAAATCTATACTAATAATCTATACTAACATAATAAAGAGGTAATATGTGTCTTTTTCTTTGTAGTAGGTAAAGCTTTGCAAATTTGTCTCAGGTCATCTCTTATTAACTTGAGTAGTCAGACAAAAAATGGGCGGGATTAGACAAATGCGCGTGGTACCCCACACAAACTTAATATTAAATGTGATATATCTGAATTACTGTATTAGTGAGAGCCTTGGGACTTTGCGTGAGCCCTTTCATAACGATTCGGAAGGGGGTGGGGGGTAGGGGGAAGTTGTAGCGAAGCACACCGGATTACATCTAGTTTAATATATTTTTAAAACATATTACACACAAATTTTATCATTCTCCGCTTCTCCTCCATATCAACTATAAGTGTGCAAAATTTCACACTTTTAGGTGCCCGTATTTTGCTTAAAAAGGTAACAAAAAATTTTCCTGCTCATATTAATATATAGATAACATGAAAAATATATAATGGGTTTGAACCATTTTTTATATCCTTTACAACTATGTGGTCACGGAACGACTTAAATTTCTGACTTAATTTTTTGAGAACGACTGAAATTTCCATAAGATCCAAATGATCATATAGATCTGAGTGAAATTCGGTTTGTGTATGTTTATTGAACCCTTTAACCACTAGACCAAAAATATACCCATTAGGAAAATTCTTAGTTATAGGCCCCAAAACAAAAATAGGCCAAAAAACAAAAATATTGCAGATTATAGTTAAATTTGTTTTGTATATGTTTTTGCCTGAAATAAATGACTGTAGCCAATATGGTCAGGATCGCTTTTTTTTCGACCTAGTGCCAATTTAAATATAGCTTCCGAATGAACTTTTTCATATCTGCAGGCTGAAAAAAAAAAAAATAATAGCAATGCCACTACAATTTTGTTTATGCCTATTTTATATATCCTATTAGTGGAACCTAAGATCCTTTCTCTAAACGCATGGTATAGGTTACCGTATAGTCGTTCTAGGTCGACTATAATTTTGTTATTGTTATTTTTTAAATTAAGTAGTTAACATTTTATGCACTGTAGCCATTGCTTTATATATCTGTGGTTTTCTGGAATAACCGCGTATGTCCATTTATGTCAGTTTTGACTTAACGCTGCCAAAAAATTAATTTTTAACGCTCTTAACATGTGTTCAATTAAAGAAAAAAAATTATGACTATATCTGAGTTTTTTCTTTAAATAATGTTTATTAAATTATTTGCAGCACTAACGACGTATGTCAACCTACGTTTGATTGCTGACAAAATATTTTCTCAGAAAACGACACAGAGCGACATACGTTGTTATTAATGAAAAAAAATGCAAAATTATTTTGGATCAGTTTTCAGTTATGTATAATAACTTGTGTGTTTATTTCTGTTATTTTTTGTCACTTTTATTCTTGATACGTTGTTATATTCTCATCCTAAGTCCCGTTAACTTTTTGTTGACGAACAAAAAAATCCATTTTTCAAGCAACAACAACTTATGTTTACATGGGTGGTTGCATTGGTAGTTTTCTTTTTCAAAGAATACGAAGTTTGTCGACATAAGTTGTTTTATCTGCACACACTTTAAGTGTAATTTAAATATAGTTTTTTTCGTCCTTCTCTAGGAACTATTCCTCTGAAGAATTTTGACTCAAAATTTTATATAAAGTATTTACTACCCATATCTACAGGACTGTTAAATAAAAAGCTCTAAAATCTTTATATCGAGTCCATAATTTCAAATATAACGTTTTTCGGCTCCCCCGAACATTTTGATCTTATGACATACGCGGTTATTTTAGAAAACCACAGATATTTCTCTTAAAATCAGTTCAAAATGATCAGATGATCGTAGTTGGGTACTCGTAACATTTTGGTGATTGATTTCCATTATCACAAATTCGGGTTTTATCATTATAAGGTTTCAATTGTAGATTTAGCATAATGTGGGTAAACTAGATAAGGTTAGGTAACCTAATAGCATTAGTCGGCTTTAAAGCGTGTGACTCGAGGGCTATATGGCCCAATGTGATACCCTTTCGTAGAGATATAGATAAGGAAGTATTTGGAAAATAAAGTATAGTAAAACCATAGCAAATCCCACACTTTTTCATGCCCTGAACCACCCAGATTTCCTGCCGAAGTTCGCAAGATTGCCCACCAGATGTCATTGAATCACTACCTTAAAAACCTAAGGCGCCGTTCGTACTAACCAATCTCACAGTAAAGCTTGCACTGACTCCTCCTCGTCTACAGCCATACAGTTTATACAATGTACGGCTCTTGGCATGCCTATGAGTTCAGCCATCCCACTACTACACAGTATCCAGTGAGGTGTGATTTAGTACTCTTTGGACTTTTCAAGGGCTTTTGATTCAGGGAAGACACCAAATCGTGCCAGAAAATTATTATTTCTGTCTGTCCATAAATTTCGGAAGAACTGGAATATATTCGAAATTATAAATTTTAGCATTTCCATTTTTAATAAACACTGTATCACTCATACCACGCTCTATTGTGGCCAACCATGGCAAATCCTTTCTTGGGGACTACGTTTTATTGATATATTGGTGGATTTCGGGTGCTTCCCAATATTACAGAGTCGTCATTTATCACAAATTTAAACTGAGAAGAAGCATAGACGGAACCTGCATTTGAATCCTTTTTTAAGTGTCTCAGCGGTAACTCGGCAGTTTTTTTTTTTGCTTTTTTTCCAATGCCTATGGACTGTAGATACTTTATGATCGTGTTTTTGTGGTATTCAAATCTTCTGGTTTATGGTTTATATATTAATTATTCCGATCTGTCAGTATTTTTCTATTGTTTACTATGCTGTAATACTTTGAATGTCTTATAAATATAGGATTTTTTAAATCCCATGTCCACATAATGGCGAACAATTTCATTTATAGTTTTCGATAGATTTTGAATACTAATTGATCAGAAAATAATATGGTTTCATTTTGGAATTAACAACTGGATGCTACAGTTAAATTTTCTTGAAAATAATGGTTGTTTATAGCTCTTCTACAATTTTCTATATTTTTTTTGCCCATACTTTATTCTGCACATAAATTTAGAAGAAGTGTTGAGGAGAACGCTCTCATAACGACTGGCGAAACCATGAAATCTATTCTTTAAGAAATTTCTTTTAATCTTAAGTTTTTGTAATAATTATAGTGATTTCCGTTAAACAAGGGATTCGATATTGTTATTTATAAAGTATTGGTTTTTTGTTTTTACCTCCATAGTCCATTAGTAAATTACTTTCGACTATGTTCCTAAAAGACTTATGCCGGTTTTCTCAATGTATCGTCAAACTGCCTGTTACTTAACCAGGATATAAATTTATTGGAACGATAAACTGCCGGTTAACAATTTTGGTTATCTCCTCAATGTACCGACAAAAACATTATTTTCAGTTGGCAATGCTTCTCAAAATACGTATGAAATTTGGCAGAATTATTTTTAGTTGGCAATGCCTCTCAAAATTGATATGAAAGTTGGGAGAATAATTTATCTGTACGATAAATAAATATTTGGCAGATGAGTGCCGGTTAGCTTTGCGACCAAATAGAAACAAATCAGACACTGAGAAAACCAAATTTCTTTAATCGGCAGTTTCTCGTTGGGATAAAAGATAATCGCCTATTGAGAAAACTGGCATTAAGGTATATACATAAATTACTAAATCGGGCTATAAGGAGAATAGTCAATATTCTCTAAGTAGAAATATTGTTCGCTTGTGAAAACAAAGTATGTTTTTTTTTTTGGTATAAGCAAAAAAAAAAAAATGTATTCGAAGAACGTTGAACCTCCTAATCTGAATTTTATCCACAGCTATATATCGAAGATATTAATTACAGTCACCATTTATGAGTTAAGATTTTATTAAAACTGCGACCAATTCAGAGCCATTTAGCATCTAAATGGTACTTTAGCTAATTCATTCGTTGTGGAACATATATTAGTATATTAGATTAAGAAGGCTCTACGCTCTGCGACCAATTTGATCTTTTGTGCAGCACATGGTTGTTCTAAAGATTAAAGCTCCTTACAAAGCCAATTCCCCTATTTGGCACAAGATACCATATGTCCCGGGGGAATACATTGTATCCTCCAAGGGCAAGGGTTCTTGTGCCACTTAGTTTTGAATATCAGAGAATGTGTTCTGCTGTTTCCAGCCCCTGTTAGCAGAACATACACTTGTCTCTAACAGACTTTCTTTCTATTTGTAGATGATATCTAAGATTACAGTGTCCAGTGAAGAATCCCTTCAAGGTTCTTATCAAGGGAAAGTAATATTTCCGATTGAACAATGGATGGAGTTATAAATCTCCTAGCTTGTTTTTGGCCGGGCCTTTTGTTCTAGTGTTGGGCAATTTGTGATTCCCTTTACGCCTTCATTTTCCTATATTAGTAAAATAGCGTGGTGGTGTAGTTATCTGATTGGATTCCATATCACCTAAAATTGTAAGTCTGTTCATGAAATAATTGAGTAAACCCTACTTGAAAGTGAAATCCTTTTCTCTTACTTATGGAGTCTGCCGACCAATATACTCTAGTTGTGTCTCGAAATTCGATTTCGACAAAAAACTCTTTTTTACTTTCAAAAATGTTAACATTTGAGTTCTATGTATTATAGTAAGAGTTTTGGTAGAATACTATAAACCGTTCGATATATTCCAAACAGGATGTGGCACCTATATTCCCATGTCACGAAACTAGCTTAAGAAATAATTCTTTAACCGAATCATTATTCTAGATATAATTTCATACACGAAAAGTAATTCCGCTGGAACCGGCACATTTCAATTTAACATTTCTATAACAGGTAGTGGGTCCATCATTAAACAAGTTTTGATATCACATTCATGAAATCGTTTTATAATCAGCATAAATAAATGAATATGAGTACTTTAACATGATTTAGTATCAAAATATGGAATCATGGAAAATGCGAAAATCAAATACATACACTATACCACCAAAGTATTCGGTCGGTCACCAATTTTCAGTTAACTTCAACAACTTTTAATGTATTTTACTGAAATTGGATATTTATGTTCGCTAGTATACTAAAAATATAAAATGCAAGTCCCTAAAATATGAGATGAGTTATTTCAGAAAAACTGAAATTATTAATTATTAATTTTTTAATAATTATACCTACGGTATATTCATCCAGAAACCATCCATCGTTATAAAAATCCGATGATGCCAAGAATAAGTCGATCCAAACTTACTGATATTAGAAAAAATATTCGTACACTTGAAGATGAAAATTTTATATATTAAAATATATGAATAAAATATTTTCAATAAAAAAAAAATGCAGTACGGAAGCGATTATTGAATCTGAGCAACGTACAGGGCTATTAAATCCATTTTGCATTAGTAGAAGATACACTTATTTATACAAAGTAGATTCGCCTTAATTATATTTCTTTTGAAAGTATATTTTGATATGGTCAAAGAAATCTGTGCTGATAAGAAAAGTAAATTATACTAATCTTAGAAATGAGGATAATTCGCTTCATGAAATAGCTTCTCAGTGCAGTACGTCGTTCAAAACTTCAAATCCGCCAATTCAGTTCTTGCAAATTCACTGAACGCGAAAGGCGAACTATTTTGGGGTAAGTTAAACACATCCGAGAATTACTGCTTCCAAAATTAGTTCTAGAACCAAAAAATTCCTTCGGCAAAGACATCCATGAAGATACCGTGTGGAAAATATTAAAAAAATCTGACTATTACGGATGTGTAGCAAGTATAAAGCCATTCATTTATTATGTCGATAAAAAAAAATAACGTATGGACTTTAAACGAAAAAAAAATTAGTTTGACTAATAAGTGGAACTGCATCAAATAAACAAACTCTCCTGCTGACGGTTACACAGGTAACGTGGTTAAAAAACTCATGTTTATTGAGTCTATAATGGATCAAACTAGATACATAAACATTTTGAATAATATTTAAAACAAAGCTCATAGCAACTGGAGAAGAATTTTGATTCCAACAGAATAATGATCCAAAATATGTGGTTGCTCTACAATTATTAAAATCACCACCCCAATCCCGATCTCTTTCCTATAAAGCACTTATGGGATTTACTGAAGCGTAGAATCCATTAGCATAAAATAACCTAAAGCTAAATATGATTCTTTAATGTTGATTATGTCGATACCAAATCGGCTCATAGAGGTCCTAAAGTACAAAAGACATCGTACTACCTTAAGCAATTTTTAATGTAAATTTAGATTTTTTCTATTAATATTTCCAATGTGCGACTAATTTTTCTTATGATTTTTTAACGTTTTTGACCTGTATAAAATTTACTAAGGGCAATAAACCTTATAATAAATTTAAAAAAATAATAAAAAGTTAAATAATTTATTGCAAAGAAAAGATGATAATTTAAATTTTATTTGTACGGATACTTTTAATAGTAAGTGTACTAAGACTTTTAAGACTTTTTGAAGAATGATTTTTCCTAGCGTCAAAAAAACTAAGCTAGATGGTGGATACTTTATTCAATTGTGCTAAAAAGTTTCTATTTATTAAAGAAAAAAAAAAATGTTTACGTGATGGTAAACCTTTCAACGAGTTTTAAAGAAAAATGGGCGCACGTAGGAGTGTGAAATTCGGCACCGTTATAGATCATTTGCAGGAGAAGTGCAGAATGATAAAACTTGTGTATAATATGTGTTAAAAATATGTTAAACAAAATAAAATAAACTATTTATAATAAATAATTTTATAAGTGCCTAAAAGTATGCTAATAATTTTCGGCCAATTTACAACACATCGCCTGTGCATTTATTATTTACTGTTTCAAGAAAGAGTACATTTTAATCGCCCTGTCTTGAATTATGAATTGCCTAAAATTGATTAGCATACCTTTAAGCTCTTGTAAAATTATCTATTAAAAATCCCATTTGTATTTCTTCTGCATGTTGATCAAATATTTGTAATGAAATTTGATGAATTTTATTTAAAAATTCACAATTTAATGAATTTTATTTAAATATTCATAAATTTTATATGTACATATATATATAGATTAAAAAAATTTAAGGAAATAAATCGAATGAAAAAATAAAATTTCTTCGAAATTGCACTCGAATTTCGAGTGCTGGGCTCTGCTAGTAATAGTAAGACCTTGGTCAAAAATTAGTCGTCCATAGACTTATGTGGAGTTTAAAAATGAACAATTTCAGTTTTTCTTAAATAAGTCTTCTGATATTTAGCAGACTAGCATTTTTAAAATGTTTTTTGTTTCTAATAAAATAATGAACATTAAATTTTAACAAAATTCATTAACAGTTTTCAAAATTTTATGAAAATTTTTGACCGAACGTAGACTTTTGTGCAGTAGTATATATTCAAAACAAGAAAAATGTGTAACAAAAACTGGTAAAAAATATAGATTTGTTGTTGGATTTCATGTTACAAATTTCCAACATCTGTTGATTGACATCAGTTGTGTTCTACTTCTACTTTTAGTTTTAGTTTTAATTTTTTTTTTGGGGTAAAACAAGTCCCCTTAGACATATACATACATATTTTTTATATTTATAAATTTTGTTTTTTTTTTTAATTACATTTTTTAAAACCCTGTATTATTTATAAATTACTTGTAAAACACACTTTAAAAGATGAATTAGGCTAAACGTAGCGTAAAGTAGCGGAGCGTATTTTGTTTTTCTTAATAACAAGCCTCCTAACCCGTTTAGACTAATTAATCCTTTGACTTTTTTCTTTTATATGAATTTTAGTTAACATTTATATGGCAACGTGCGATTTTCTGTTTTTTTTTTTTGTTATGTTTTATATCACCTTATTTCTTAAATTTACGCAATTAATTCTTATGAAAACCTTTAGGATTTTAGTGAAAATTATAAGAAATTATAAGATTGAAAATAAATAAAAATGAATAAAACATAAAAAAAAATGTATTTAAAAACAAGATAAGTTTATGCTGCTATGTAGAATTGTATACAACTATGTCGGTTTGTCGTTTAAACAAGTTTTTATTGTTCTTTCAACAGTTTGTTTCTGTTATAGATTTTAGTCTTTTAATGTTTTTGGAAACGTTTAATGTTTAGCGTCAAGTGTCTGCATGAATGCGAAATGCATGAAACCAATAGGATACTTTTCGTTTTGTTTTTTTAATAAAGATTTATTTGTTACGTTTTGTGAGTTCGAGATGTAACATTTATAGACCTGGTTATTTAAATATGTTAAAAATATATTGCTTAATATAATATTTAATAGTACATGTATAAAATCTGTTATAATGGTAAAGATAATAAATTTTATAATCAAGCAAAAATTAAAAAAAGAATTCAGTTGTGGCATATAATTAAAATCGTCCAATCCAATCCATCCATTTAGATAAATAGTTGTGAAGAGATTGTGTTTTTTGGTAAAGATAAAAAACACATTTTCTTGAGGCGAAAATAAATATTAGGAGGAAATCAATTGTTTAAAGGTTAACCGGCTGATTTCAGTAAATTTCGCTTGGCAAATTCTGCTACATACCATTTCGCTATATACTGGAAAAAATGCACTTCATATAATTTTACTAGGAAACAATTGCTATTAAAAAATTCTACTTGGTAGAATTCCAATTTGAAATAATACTTAATTTGTAGGTATTTAAATTATGTTTTGCAATCACTGTCAAATACTTAATATGTTTATTTGTCAGACGACCTTTGAGCCAAAAATCGCCGAAATTGATCCCTAGAGGAATCACTAATAACCATCTTGTAATGGGCGCAAGTTTTGCAGAAGAGTTCGACCAATACCATGCCTAACTACCACATTGTCACGTCCGATCTGTGCATTGAAGTCACTTATTACAGATTTTAGCTTGCTGTAGAACTCGTCCTTAATCTATCTATCCGAAGTATCCGTCGTGGCATGGCATTGTATACAATGACTACAGTGGCATTGGTTTTTTTTTTTATATCTAAAGAAGAAGAAAAAAAAATGTCTCATGTCATGGCGATCGAATTATTGTGATGAAGTTAAAGACAAAAGCGAGAAATCTGACCTGTATACAATGCCATGCCACGACGGATACTTCGGATAGATAGATTAAGGACGAGTTCTACAGCAAGCTAAAATCTGTAATAAGATCGGACGTGACAATGTGGTAGTTAGGCATGGTATTGGTGGAACTCTTCTGCAAAACTTGCGCCCATTACAAGATGGTTATTAGTGGCACCCTGTTTTCGAACGGCAAAGTTACAGAAAATCAAATTGATTGCGATTAGTAAAATATGCGCAAATGTAATGATTAACTCGATAAGGCGAGTAGGATTTAATACTGAAACAATACTCTATTCCTCACACTCTCTCTCAAGTCCCGACACAAAAAAAAGTTGGCAATGCTTTCTTAGAGTCCGCAGAAAATTAACTTGGTAACCACATTAAAACATCAAACCATGGATATCTGAGCAGACTTGGGGTTGTATTAAAGATAAAAAAGAGATCAATTCGTCAAAGATAATACCAAAACTCGTCAATATAACATCGCAAATCGTTAAATAAACCTAAGTGCCCGGAATGACAAAAAACAGTGGACAGAAAATTTAGCAGCAGAGGCGCAAAAGGCCAACGAATCTAACGTATCGGAAGATTTGTATAGAATCACAAAATTCATCACCGGTTATAATCACTCAAATGCGAGGACATTGGGCAATGCAAATGGTGATTTTGAGTACACAAAATAGGGCCACTTACGAGAATATCTAAAAGAATATCTTAATTTTTTTTTTTAGATTTATTAACCAACATTCAGGGGATGCCCCTACAGATGCAGTGCATTGTGTTGATATCAGGAAAATAGGTTATGGGAAGGAGGAAAGAGGGAGTAGTGTTTGTGGATATTTGACTTAAATTTTATTAGATTATAACTGTCAGGAAAGACCTCTGCGGGGAGTTTATTCCACATACGGCTAATTCGACTGATAAATGAATTGTCTCTGTAATGCGTTGTGCGGTCAACTGGGCAATAGACTACAAACGGATGTGATCTACTAGAGAAGCGGGTAGAGCTAACCGAAACTCGGGCACTTGGAATAAGTTCACTAATCTCAGAAGAACATTTCCCATGGTTGTATCTATAGAACAGTGATACACAACCCACATTCCGACGATGTTCCAATGAGTCAATAGAGTTGGATACCCTACTGACATTGATGAGCATCAACTCCCTCCTTTGCACACGTCCAGTAGCTCCAAAATAGACTTTGAAGCTCCTGCCCATATATGGGAGTTGTATTCCATTTTCGGTCGGATGTAAGTGGTATAAATTTTAAGGAGATCAGAGGGAGTGAAGTAATTTTTGCACCGTTTTAGAAACCCAAGACACTTAAATGCTTCTTTCGACACTTGAAAAATATGCTCGTTCCAACGAACAGCACGTTGAATTCTCATGCCTTGAACATCAATAATATCCGACTCCTCAATTCCTCCTCAATTCCGCTAAATGGGACCATATAGAAATTTGTCAACATACTCACCACAATCAGAAAGAAGATATGAACACCATATGTCCACGCATAGCGGAAATTATAGAAGCAATATCAACGCTTAAAGATCTCTAAGCTACAGGCCCCAACCATATTCCCAAAGAACTGTTTAGAGCTGATAAATCCCTTTCGGCAAACTTCATTCGACCATTAGTAGGACACTTTTGGCAGTCGGAAGCTCATCCAAGAACTCTGAAGGAAGGTGTGGTAATCAATATTCCAAAAAGAAGGGTATTCAGATAGAATTTTAAAAATTGAAGAGGTATGTCTCGTCTAAATATGCTTAACAAGATGATATCGTGAATTTTATTTACTTGAATTTCTTTAGCACTAGAGAATAATTTAAGAAAAGAGCAGGTCGTGCTTCGATCACATTAACAGCTTGCGCATAATAACTGACAGCATATGTACCTGGTGTTCACAGATTTAAATGAGCATATGATTCTATCCATCACTTCGCTATACGTAAAGCGATGAAGTGCAAAGTAATCCAAAAATAATCCGACTTGTAGAATGTCTAATATTCGAACACATATTGCTCTGTGTTATACGAAGGTCAAGTTAGCGAGAACATCAACGTCGAAACGGGTGTGAGACAGGGATGTGCTTTATACCCCCTACTCTTCAACATCATGCTTGATATTATAATGAGTAAGTCTGTAAATCCTACACATGGAATTACTATGGGCTTGGTTGCAAGGCTTACCGACTTGGAGTATGTAGACGACATCTGCTATCCCACAACCAGCAACAAATGGTGGATAGCATTGTAGTTAAAGCGTCTAGCAAAGACAGATTATAAATAGCGCGAAATCGAATTCAATATGTTTTTCTAATAGTTGGTTAGATTTTGACGTCATTTTCCAGACATATTGCAATTAATATTGTAAATAACATGCAGTTTTTTTGATTTGGTTTTCAGTGGTGCGTGGTAGAACAGAAGAAAGCATATATTTCTAAAATTCATAATTGCACTTTATTTTTAATCGGACCGGTTTTGGGCATTTCAGCCTTCATCAGCAATTTATTGAACATTGCGATAATTGTAATGTTATAATTGAATAGATAGTTTCTATATGAAATTTTTCTACTTAGGGCAGCCGTGAGGTTTGAACTTGCGTCTATCTCACATACACTCGTACTTGCACTTTTTGGTCAGCGCTTTAACACACTTGAAGTCGGGCCTACGAGCAGGTGCGGTAACAAATCAGTTTTCGCACCGTACAGCTTTTATTTCGTATTAATCTCAGAAGATACAACTCTGTGCAAACAAACAATCGTTATTTTTTGAATATGTTTTATTGTCACTAGTGACTTCCGTTTCTCACTGAAAGGCCAATAATTGGAAGATATTTCCAATCTTTGCTATTTAGGCAGCACCATATCGATCTCTGGCGGTGGTTTCAAGGCCAAACAAGCATTTGGAATTCTTAATAAGCTCTAGAACAGTGAAACTTTCAACTGCAGTGTAAAGTCAGTATAGTTCTTAGACTCGGAGACCTAAACCTCACTGATTTATATTTGAAAAATACTAAACTTTTTGAAGCATGTACCTTCGCCGAATCCACAAAATATTCTAGCTACAAGCAATAACAAATTCTGAGCTATAATTTGGAACGCAGCAGCCCTCAATGGGGTATGCAACCAAAAGCCGTAAATGTAGAGGTTTGGAAAATCCACAGGGAACAAGATGAATAGGCCGCCCTAAAACACTTGAAGCTGCCAAGTACAAGTGGAATTACAAACAATTGTAAATATTGTGGAATTGTTTTAGTAGAATTGTTTAAAGTGAATAATTGATTTTAGGTTAATAAAATTTTCACTTTTGTAGTGTAAGCTAAAATAAATTTTTGGCCAGATGCTACTACACATAAAATTATAGGGAAATGTACCAATCCAAAGATCGCTAAAATGACTCCACTAGTTGTAAGGATTAAGAAAACATAAAAAGATTTCTTTGAAATTTTAGAAGTAAAAGTACGTTGTTAAAAAATATATAAATTCACTTAAATAATAGTGAGAATTTCGTCTTGGAATAAACAAACCAGTGTTTTATTTGCTTTACTTGCAACTACGACGGTTATGATTTCAGCGCTCCTTCTTACATCAGAACGAAACGAGTTGCATTCTTCGTACCACTAACTTATTCGAGATATTCGCATTTTTTTAAATACCCATCAGTTGAGCGCGTAGATGTTTTTCTAACGTTCAAAAGCTGTACAAATTTTACGAGCTGTTTGATATTTAGTTTCCACCATTTCCATTTCGTTAACCCTGAAGTTTACTTCCTAAATTTAGCCCATAAAAAGTAGCTCTTAATGAACGGTCCAGTCTGGAATATCTTTAATTAATGGGATCCCCAAATTAATATTTTAAAAATTTCTTTCACACATAGTGGCTGCCGGAATTAATGTCTAATTACAATAAGTAGTGAAAATGCCACATTGAGACCACGAATTAGCGATGGTCATACCATTAAGATAACGTTGAGAAGAATTTCGGAAAAATTTGGGAATTTTAAATTCCACATTTGGATAAATGTTATCAAATATTAACAACTAAGTGAAGTCAGGGATGCGCTCAACAACGTTTAGAAACAATATTTACCTTGCACAACTTTTAAGAGTTCGACCATACTCTACCTCAATTCTCTGTTTTAGTGAACTTCGGTTAAGTGATTTAAAGTCGATGCTATGCTTTTTTCGAATCAATGTTAATTTTTATTAAATGGTGCAGATATAAAATCGGTGAAAGAAATTATACTTTCACTTATGTTCTACATTTCACTTGAGTTGGCGGTGAAATACAGATCATGAGCGAATGTTTTTGATATGTAAACATCTATACGCGCAGGGGGGTAAATTTCTTTTCACAATACAATCACAAAAATAGCGTAACGTGTGAGCTCACATTTCTTTCACACATAGTGGCTGCCGGACTTAATGTCTAATTAAAATAAGTAGTGAAAATGCCACATTGAGACCACGAATTAGCGATGGTCATACCATTAAGATAACGTTGAGAAGAATTTCGGAAAAATTTGGGAATTTTAAATTCCACATTTGGATAAATGTTATCAAATATTAACAACTAAGTGAAGTCAGGGATGCGCTCAACAACGTTTAGAAACAATATTTACCTTGCACAACTTTTAAGAGTTCGACCATACTCTACCTCAATTCTCTGTTTTAGTGAACTTCGGTTAAGTGATTTAAAGTCGATGCTATGCTTTTTTCGAATCAATGTTAATTTTTATTAAATGGTGCAGATATAAAATCGGTGAAAGAAATTATACTTTCACTTATGTTCTACATTTCACTTGAGTTGGCGGTGAAATACAGATCATGAGCGAATGTTTTTGATATGTAAACATCTATACGCGCAGGGGGGTAAATTTCTTTTCACAATACAATCACAAAAATAGCGTAACGTGTGAGCTCACATGTTACGCTGTGAGCCGTAAAACAAATCGTTGTGACTTATGACTGTATTGGTGAAAAAATTATGACACAAAATTGTTTCAGCTAATTCAACAACCCTTTGCTGTAAAACGTTAAAAATATCACAATATAAAGGTATAATATATACTTAATTCAACAACCCCACAAGTATAACCAGAGACCCTGCAGTTGTTTGCTATAAGTGATACAAAGATGACGCTTCCTCTTTGATTTTAAAAAAGTGACATACAAAATCTTTAATTACTAGATGTTTACACATCTCCCCTGTGATCGGGCTCACATGATTTTTTTTTATATCGTAGAATCTTGGTTATCTCAACTGACTGTGAAAGTAAACTCGAATGTATTCTCCAAAATTATCCGTAGATAAGGCTAAGCCGTAATAGATATATCGATTTAGGCCATTTACAACTGCAAAGTTCTGTGTTTTTGAGCTTTCAGCGAACAGCCGGAAGTGGGATATCAATTCTAAATAGACTCAGAGCCAGAGCTTATAAGACTGAATGAGACTAATGAGACGCGATTTTTTTTTAATTAAGGAAAACACAAAAAATAATTATTTCCAGTCTAGAAGCTAGAAGGAGATCAATACACTTTCTCCAATGTTTCTCAAGTTTTGAATCCTTTAAAATTATAAGATTTCTCAAGATCCTCAAAATAATCATTCGTTTGGTTAATAATTTCATCGTTGCAGCTAAATATCGTTCAGCCAGGCCATTTCGTTAAGTTTGAAAGTAGAAAATATTCGCTGGGGTTGAATCCCGAGTATGTGGAAGATGAGGTAGTAATTCGTGGCCCAATCTATGGAATTTTCCGCCTTTTGTTTTGTTGAAATGCACTTTCATCTTGGCCAAATTTACATGTTTCTATTTTATATCGTCGTTGAATCGGTCCAAAAAGATTGGCATCGTTTATTGGTTTTCCCTTTTAAATGTCATCAGTGCAACAGCCCTCTGCGGGTGCGAAATTCTAATATAGGCTGAAAGTACTAGGACAGTATATTAAAACCTCCAAAGGGTTTAGCGTTCTCAGGCACATTAAGAATGAAATGAGAAATCATCAATGGTTCTTGAGTTACAGCTGAAAAACTAACTAAACAAATATCAAGATAAGGAGAAAATATATGACATAAAAAAATGTTTGAGAACGCCAAACTCTTTGGAGGTTTTAATATACTGGACTAGTCCCCAAGAAAATGGTTACTAAAATGTTCCAAAATGGAAAAAATTGAATGTTGAATAACAGAAAATCTCCCTGCAAATCGGGAGCTAACCAATCTCTTATAAAAGGGGTGAAAAAAGGTACCAAAAATACGACCATTGTTTTTCTTTGCAGATTTCGCATGTTTGAACGAACAAAACCATATTTTAATTGGACATTATATGAAAGGTAATTTTAAGGGCTAATCAACAGCATATAAGACATGCACGGTCATGCCAAATGCTTGTGTTTTTTAAGACAACACGCAGGTCTCAAAAGTAAAGCTAAGTCTATTTGGAACTTAAGTAATATGTAAATTACATTTTTTCGGGACACAAATGAATCGAACTAAACTGAAAAACTTTCAGAAAGGAATTTATTCATAGTTTATTATCTATTCTGAAATGAAATAGCAATGGCATAGTGTAGTCCAACGCTGAATATAATGATGGGCTAGAGAAATGTTAGGAATTGGAAAAACAATTTTTAATGAAAAATTTAAAACTTTTTTTATATAACTAAAAAAGGAATTTAAATAACCGGGATTCGGATTCTACTGTAATATATAAAATATTTAAAAATTGAAGCACATAATCTAAGTTAATTTTAAAATACATAAATTTATAAATAAATAATTATTTTAAAAAAATTTCTAATGAATAAAAAACACAACTAGAGAGTTAAAAAAGTAGCTTTTTTAATTCTAAAAATTTTGAATAGGCCAGTTTTTCAAAACTCTAAATTTAACTAAATTTAATTCGAAAATTAAATGATATTTTCTAAACTATGTGGAACATTCAGAGATATATTTAAATAATTTTCTATAATTTTCTAATATTTAATAAGAAAAAAAAAATATTTATTAATAATAAGAGAACAAACATATTTAATATCTACTTACAAGCTTAAAATCTACAATAAGGTATTCTTGTGAATTATAACATTTTTGATCATTCACAATAATTGAACAAAACACAAATTTTCTTGGACTGGGAATCATAATTTTAAAAGAAAAAAAAAAACATTTAATAATAATAAGAAGAGAGCAAAAAAAATATCTCTTTTAAAAACTAAAATCTAAGAAAAAGGTACTATGGTGACTTATAATATTTTTGATCATTCACAATAATTGAACAAGCCAGAATCATACAAAATATATTAAGCCAATATTATTTAAAACTTTGCCCATTCACAGTAACAACAAAAAAAAAAAATACAAAAAAGTTGTTTCAAAGTAATTACAAAAAATTTAAGAAAACTTTAGAATACATGTAATGAAAATATATATTAGTTATGTATGTTAAAAAGGGGAAAAAAAGGGATAAAATTTTATATATAAGTACCCACCATTAATTTTCTGATTATGACATCAAGTGAAGGAAGCAAAATCAAGAAAAGCATTAGTTGTTAAATAAAGCCCAAAACTCGGTTTTTATGTGGTTATTTTTCATTCTTTTTTTTTATAAAAACAACTTTCCAATTTATTTAATTAATTAATGATATAAGAACAAAAATGTACATTTCAAAATAAATCTTGGGAAAAAGAAACTAAACACATTTACTTTTGATTAAAAATTATTTACAAACATAATTGCAAAAAAATTTAAAAACAGTTAACAGTTTTTTTTTTTTAGTGAAAAACAAAAAATACATTGTTAAATTAAGTACATTTATAATGAGAGACTGACAAAAACAAAAAATTAAACAAAAGACAAATATATTAAAAACAACAATTATTTCTAGTTCTTAAATTAACATATTTTAGTTTTGTTAACATGCCTTAAATCTAAGATTTTTATGATGTTTTTTTTTTATTTGTAATTTGTTAAAACTAAATATAAACTAAAAACAGACTTAAAAAATACATATAGTATACAGTTGTGAGAGGAAAAATAGCAAGGCAGAGTAGTTATTGTGAGATTTTTTTTTTTTTTTTTTGAAAGAATTAAGAGTTACTAAATTTGGTTTAGGCCAAAATTTTGATGTCTGATCATTAATATATCTGCAGTAACTGTTATTTGTAAGAAGCGTTCTATTTAATCTGTAGAATTTCTAATTCTCGAATCTATATAAATTGTCTAAACATAAAGGAAACATCTCCAGAAAATTATATACTAAAGAAAAATAATTATTATAAGTAAATTATATCATATTTTTCTATATCTATTGGCTGTGAGTACGAATAGTGTTGTGCCAATAAAAGCTCCCGGATTCGAAAGATAGATAGATATAATAAATGATCGTTCAGAATATCGACTTGGGTGTTAAGATTTTTAGATTAAAATCCTTAACACTTTTAAACAAAGCAAAAGTGTATTTCATACAAAATATACAACATTAACACTAAGAGAAAAAAAAATGTTTTAAAAAACTTTCAGAAGTTATGAAAGGTGATGCTAGATTGCCGGTAATTTGAAGATTATTTCACAGATCTTAATTCACAGTCCGATATTCTGTACGACCCTGAAGCGCTAACGTGCGACATTCGTAATGTAAAACTCGCTGATTGTAAGTGCCGGGTACACTTATTATAAACGAAATAAATTATTTATAAAAAGAAACGATAACCAAAGCCTTTTATAAAACAAAAGTGTGTAGACCCTATTTGTTAGAAAGTGCCTTCTTTGAAAGCAGCTGGAAAGTATTTTTTAAAGTTAGAGAATCTTAAGATATTTGAAGAATTTAAAAGAATTTATGAGGAATTGTAATAATAATTTTTGGAAAATTTCGACCAGTTTTGAAAGGTTTTAAATAGAGCATGTTTTTATACTCTATACCACTATGTGGCCAGGGTATAATGAGTTTGTGCTGATGTTTGTAACTACCAAAAGTATTCAGGCTAGACCCATTCTTCATTATATCGATCATCTCAGAATCATTTCTGAGTTGATTTAGCGATCTCCGTCCGTCCTTGCGTCTCTCCGTCCGTGTAAACTTTTTAATCAAATAGCCCTCGGAATTCGACAGCAAATTCTATGAAATTTTATTTTTTCATTAAATAAAGACCCTAATAGTATGCTAATAAATTATGGCCAATTCACAAATCAACACAAAAAACAAACTCATTGTTTTACAAAAACATTAACAAATTTAATAAACAATCACATAGCATTGTAAAATTTTATGTATGTGTTAGTAGCAACTTTAAATACAATTTACTGAAAATAAAGGAAAAAATTTAAAAATCTGTACATCTGAAAGTCGGCTAAAGAGTAATACCTTTCAAAAAATATACGTTTGGTCAAAATCGGTATAAAACGGTAGAACCAAACATCAGTCACAAGAATTTGCCTAGCCTATTAATATTATAGATGAATATATTTTAACGATAATTGTGTGTAAGCTTTTCTCGGAACCTATTAGAATTGATGAAATCGGTGCATGCTCAGACCTAGCCCCCGTATAAATGACCCTCTTGGATCGACTTAAATTACCATAGCCCCTATATAAAACTGCTGCCTGATTTTCACTTAAATCTATGACAAAGAAATAAATATTGTTAGATTCTTCTCAAATTTGGTTTGTATATGTTTTTGCAAAACAAGTGACCTCACAAAATATGATTGGGTTGGTCTTCGACCTAGTTCTCATATAAATATAGCATCCGATATTGGCTTTTTCATATCTACAGGCAAACAAATTAATAACATTGCTATTCAAATTGCTTATTTTCTTATTTTCTTATTTTCTTATTTTCTATACTTTTCTATATTATATTAGTTGGACCTACGACTCTTTCTCTAAAAGCATAGTATAGGGTATCGTAGTGTCGGTCTAGACCGACTACAATATTCCCAATTGTTATTCTTAAATATTTGACTATCCAATGCATCGATATCAAAGTAATTTAATATCTCAACTTAATACTTATATTATCATTTTCTGCTCGGGCGCCAATGTAACGAGAAGTTTCCTGCATTAACCCTTAATCGCTACAGAAATTAGATATTTAAATAATAAGTGTTTATAAATATTTATTGTAATACTTATTGTATGACTGGGCGTGACAACTGAGGGGAGAAGAAGCAACCTGGAACGGACTTAGCTGACACTTTTGAAGTATACTATGTGGAGCGAAGATAGAATCTGAAACAACTTTGAACGGCACGATTCACGCTTCCTGGCCACTAAACGACCTGATCGAAGAACGAAAGATATGCTTTACAGGAACTTTGCACTTACTGTACAATGCAGAAACATCGCAGAATTTCATAACCGACCTTTCACGGCATCTTTACAGGAATCTAAAAGATTTTTGCCTTGCATCGCACACAAACAAAAATTGTAGCAAGGAAAATTTAGGAAGAAAAATTTTTCTTCTCAATAGAGTTTTTTTTATTTTAATGGATTTTAAAAAACGTTTCTCCAATTTTTATAACCCATCTAAACAGCATATCTCAAGGTGCTCAAAAATGGTATTGTTTTGATCAATGATATTATCGTTCGAGTTAAATCTGAATCCGCCGGGACATTTATTTAGTTTTGGCAACATTAAATAGAGGTAGGTATTCATAGGCCACTTCTGGGAGTTCAGCCATTTCAACTGCGTAACCGTGCTGAAAACGCACTTTCTTTTTAACCAAATGCTGTTGTGTTCTTGAAAATCGTGATTAATCATTCTAACAATTTGGCATATTATTCACCGTTAATTTTTGTTCCCATTTCAAGGTCATCATTGTTTATACAGCGTATATTCAATATCTTATTGATCGATAAGCCTACCTTGAGTTTCTTTCGCGCCATTTCGCCCAGATAAACTCATTGCTTTGGATTCTGCTAGTCTCCGGTATATTGTAACGGATCCATGCTTCATTGGCCATAATAAAACGTTCAAGCGTATCGAGGTTGAATAACGCAAAATGCTCTTTTGAAGTTGTAACACGATTGCGTTTATTATCAGTTATGAAGTGTGAAGTCTCCCAGTTCTAAAAGCTTAAGAACTATTAAATAAATTTTACCCAATGTCAATATCTTGAAAATAAAATCTTAAGAATTGAGCCCAAAACAGCAAAACATTATTTTCGTTCGTAGTGGGTTAGTTGAAATATATGTTCGAATTTTTGCCTCCTTAGACTTCTAGGGATCTAGTTTCATATGCGATAACTAATTTTGACAAGCGATGATTATAAAAATACGATGTTTGGCCGCCCTTTCAGAAAGTGTGTCATAGTGCACCGCCATACAGCTTCCACATTTTACAACGAAAATATTTGTGTTCAAATAAGAAAATTGTTTCAAAGGCAAAAGTATTCTTCCGAATTCACATTCACATTCAAATGTGAATCAAATAATCATAATGGGTTTTTTCCTAAAAATGGCTTTTCTTAAAAATGTACTTCCGAGAAGTAATAGTTCGAAAAAGTAAAATAGGGTCTCTTATCAAATTAACAAAAAATCCAAAAATAATTTTTAAATTTTTTAATTTTATTTTCTGACGCGTAACATGGAAAACACAGCAACACTTTGAGGCATAAAAATTGCCCCAAATAATATTGCAAAGTCTTACGAAGGAGAACTGCTTCTAGAAAGTGTAGGAAAATTGAATTGAATTAAATTTCAACGAAGTGAACTTTTTGACATACTTTTAAATTAACTCTCTTTGTTTGTTTGTTGTTTTTATAAGGCCTATTTTAGTAACTGAATTTTTACCAACAGGTCTGAAACTTTCAACATTTATCAACCTGAAAGGGGATTTCTTTTATTGAATTTTTACTAAATTCCTGACTAGCTAGAGCTCTTAAACGTAAGGCGTTCAAGTAAAATGGATAATAAGAAATTATTTAAATATTTTCTAAATCGTAAACTTCAAAATATATTTAAATTACAATATTTAATCTCGAAATATTGTAAAAAGGTTTCTTTTGGAAAATTTTGAAAAAAAATAAATCTAAAAAAATTTTAATCATTTTAAAACAGAATTTCATAATGAAACTTTTTATAATTTTGTTTCTTCGATGTAATTCAATTAAACCCAGCTATTTTTCTGCCCACTACTGTGTCAATATGTATGTATGTATATGTTTAACCTTATACTTACTTACAACTAAACATATTATTTTATGTAAATATGTTATATGCATATGTGTGTACGTACATACAATACATTCGGGAGTGTTTGCTGTCTTGTCTGTTGGTTTGGTTGGTTGGATGTTTGGTTGGTTGGTATCTTAAACTTAAATCTACTCCTTAATTTGTTAACTACGGCATAGTTTTTGTTTGTTATTTTTTCTTTCCACTTAACACTTGTATAATTATAACATCCTTGGCTCACGTTTTGCTTAAATATTTTTCATATTAATATTTTTTGGGTAATGAAATCTTTTTCGTTTTAAAATTTTTTTCTATAACAAATCACATTTTTTTTTTAGTTGGAATTACGTTTTTAGGAGTGCGGGGGCTTGTGGTAGGGGTAGTTTAGGTTTCAGTAATTGAGGTCGAATTTTTGTTATTCTGGTTATTTGGTAGTTACGATATAATTCTACATAGCCGTTGCCATTATGGTAACCTTCCTCATCATCATTATCGTCATGAATTTAGAAAGCCCTTTAGTTTTTTTAATTTTTTTTTTTAATTTGACGTAGTAATAGTTTTTTTTTTTTTTTATTATTGAAAAAACACAAATATCGTCAGTAAAACGTAAACGGAAATACAACATAGAAAAACAAATATAAAAAAAGTAAACATAAAAAAGAAAATGAATTGATTAGTAAAATCTTTAGGTTTTGCTCTTATATTTAGATATAATTTAATTTGGCATTTACTCATCCTCCTCTTCTCGGAATAGATAGGTGCTCCAGTAGACCAAGTTGAATAAGGCGAACACCAGTGGAAATGTTATTCGTGATATAACATCGATTCTCTTCGATCTAGAACATTGTCTTGAATAAATATTTAAGGTATACATTGATTAATTACCAGCTTTTCAGATTAGCTTTTTGATTTATTGTTGTAACAAATATTTTTTCAATAAGGAAAATATTTGATTTAATTATTAAAAATGCATTAGGAACAACGTAACAAAGTAACACTTTAATTTAAGTTATATAATTTGTTTGTTTTAATTAATTTTTTTTTTCTTAAGAAATAATTTTTAAACTACTTGTAACGTAATACTTACACCCAACAAAATATTTGAGAACATTCGTAGTTTTAAAGTAGCAAACGCAGAAATAGCAACCTGGGACTAGACTACCAATTCCAACAACCCTGAAGTTATATAGTTGTAAACTTAAATATTTACCTTTAATTTTTAACCACAGGTGTTTGTGCTATCATTTGAGTTCCAGGACATTGTTGTATTGATGGTTACAATAAGGTTGACGTGGAGGAAGTCAGTTTGAAAATTTTCATATTTTTAGACCCTCAGGATGAAATGGATGTATAGCTCAGTATGGTTCGCTTTGAAGGTAGGCAAGATCACAAAAATTCTTTGGGGGAAATACGAACAAGATGAAAACTAGGGATGCTCTAAGTCTTAAAAGAAACGAACTAGGTAAGTTTGTTGATATCCTCACCGGTCAATCTGAACTAAGGGGTCACCTACACCGTATAGGGTGGGCAAAATCAGTTACCTGTAGGAAGTATAGAGATTATGACTATAAATTATTAACTGCTCGATTTTTGTCTATGCCCCAATTCAACATTCCTGTGTTGGAACTTGTTGTGTCTGCACACATGAATTTAATACTCTCAGTTAAGTTCCAGGTTTTTAGCATTTGAAACATTGCCTCTGCTTGATCTTCTTACCTTTCGGATGGAAGTGGTACTAATCCCAGAAGCTTGGTGTCGAAATTTCCGGTTGCATTAATTGAAAGTCGATCAATTACTTTTCTTTTTTCTGTAAATCAGGCATTTTCTTTCCATCCCAATGCACTGTAATGAAATTGGATGCCTCAAACGATTTCTTAATAGACTCTGCGACCATCATTCGCTGTTTCTGACGTTCCCTCCAAATTCAAATTCAAGATTTAATATCCGAAGCCAGCCTAGCCTTTTTTGAAGCCTGCAAAATATCCGTTGTTTTTTTACTAACAGATCCGGAAAAGGTCATAATAACAAATCTTGTAGTGGAACAAAGTATAAAGTTCAGCAATTGCACGTGATAAATGATGTCGCAGAACTCAGCGTGGCCTTGGCTCATTCTTATATTAATGTAACAACTTCTTAAACAGCTTTCAGAATTTATTGCAGGGCATAGAAATACTTCGTAAAAGCTCTAATAAATAATTGCAAAGTAAAAAAAAAAATATTTTTTCTCATAGTAAGCTGCCTAGAGTTTTGGGGGGTTTCAAAAAATTAAAAAGTTAAAAAATTCATATTTTCATAATTCTTTTTTGAAGATATGAATAATGTTGGATTATTTATTTCATATGCACGTTATAGCATAACATTTGAAGAATTTTTGAAAAAATTTTCAATTAAAACTTTTAATAAATAAGTCCGTGACAGCGAATCTCCGGAGGCATTGTAGTTTTGCGGTGAACATCATAACTCGTTACCGGATCATGTGAAATAAAAAAATTGAAATGCGTTTAAAAGTGGCATGTTTCCATGTGACGAAGAGTTTTTTTTATTTTTGATTTTGGCAGCACTTTGAAGTGAAAAACACGATTTTTGCTATAAAATTTCGGGAATTTGTTGTTAAAAAATTGGGAAGAGAATGGAAAATAAAAAAAATTCTTCGTGGTTACCTGATGATTTATATGTAGATATTGTATGTAAATTTTCAAAAGAATCGGTCAGGTAGATTTTGACTTATGACGATCACGGGCTTCGAAAATTTATTTGCGAGAAAATCGATTTAAAGTTTTTTAAAACTGATTTAGATACGATATACCGTATGAAGCCGGTCGCGGGAAACGCTGTATCTTCTTAAGTTTTGCTCCGATTTACTTGAAATTTTGTGCAACACTCTTGTACATTCAGAAAGAGAAATGCAGAAAAATGGTTTACTTGGTTTATGGGATTTTTGGGTAAAATTCGACTTCAGCGACCTTTAAACCTCTTCCGAAAAATTAGAAAAAATCACAAAAATACTTTAGGAAATTGGACTGGAAAATACTTGGAACTTACGAGGGCGGTCCAGAATAACCTGACCTGATGTATAGATGGCGGCAGTAGCTAGAAAAAAATATATAATTTACTGAAAAGTAGCAACCTTATAAAATATATGTTTAAAATTTCAAGGCACCACGTCGGTTTTTTTTTTGAGCCATCATAAGTTAACGACTCAGTGAATTTGTTAACATAGAAAGTTCTCAGTCCAAAAAATATAACGTCAAGCTAGATTTTTCTCTGAAGTGTCTGATCGTTCGTTTACGACTATGAAATATTGGGTGGCAGAGTTTAAACGAGACCGTATGAGCTGCCAAGACGAATACCGTAGTGATCGACCAATTGAGGTAGCCATGATAGAAACGGTTAAGGAAATCCACAAAATTATATTCGATCATCCTCGGTTGAAGGTGCGTAAGCTAGCTTATAGACATTTCCAAAAATGTTTCACATCGCATATTGACCGAAAATTTGGAGATGAGAAAGCTGTCCGCAAGTTGGGTGCCGCATTTGCGCGCAATAGAACAGAAACAGCGAATGGAAAAAATTGGTCACCGTTTGAAAGGTTTCAGTCCAACCTAAAGCCTACAAAGTATTGGGATGCGAAGAGTAAACCAGGCGGTAGGAGCTGCCAAGACGTTAACGGAAACGCTAGAGAAAATCCTCAAAATGGTATTGAATGATTGTCAGGTGATGGTGCGTGAGCTACCAGAAAGTGCTTTACATCGCATTTTGACCAAGTTTTTGAAGATGAGAAATCTGTCCGCAAGATGATTGCTGTGATTGTTCACATTACAAAAAAACAGCGTAGTGAGGATGTTTCAATAAAGTGTTTGTCGATGTTCCACCGCAATACAGCCAAGGTTTTGCGTCGATTCGTAACCATGGATGAGACATGGGTCCACCTCTGCACACCTGGTATGATCGAACAGTTAAAACAGTGGACTGAAATGCGAAAAGTGTGTCCGAAGAAAGCGAAGCCAGTTCCATCTGCAGGAAAGGTTATGACATCTGTTGTTTAGAAAGCGCGTGCGATAATTTTTATTGATTTTCTCCAGAAAGCGTACAAGTGATGAAGTTAAGTAAAATCCTGCCTTTGGCGAAAAAGAAAGTGCTGTTTCATCAATACAATGTACCAGTTCACCTGTACACTATTGGTGTGGCCAAAACCCATGAATTATTGTTTGAAATTTCCAAACTTGAAAAAATGACTCGGCGGTAAAATATTTACCAACAATGACGAGGTGGAGTCAATGGCTATTTTAAAAAGCTAAGTAGTTCTTGTTATAAACAGGCTATCGAAGCTATTGAATATTGCTCAGTAAAGTCTGTCGAGCTAAAAAGAGATTATGTGGAGAAATAAAGTAATTTTTTCCCCAAACTTGTTGTGTTTTCTTGTCAGGTCGGGTTGTTCTGTGATGCCCGAAATCCTGAAATAAAATACGGGGCATAGATCAGGCAAATCTAGAAAGCATTACAAGCCGATATTCTGCTTAAGTGAATTATTGGTTCTCTTCGGATATGAAACCTTTTTATCCTCTTTTCAACCTAAGTTGACAAATCATTATCTTTGTAAATCGGTACTCAATTGCTCAAAAATTGAGTGGAATGTGGCAAAGTCTTGATTAACATAGAATAAATGTAGTTGGTTTTACATTTTTTTGAGTAATGGCAGACCTTTTAGAAGTACTGACATATTTCTAGTTTGAACTCAGAAGTGTCATATAGGTCCCAATATGAATGAAATTGGGAAATAATATATTTTAGCAATCAGATTGGTTCAAGTATCGAGAACAGTCCTCAATAGTCAGTCCTTGGTAGAAAGGAATAAATTTATAACGCAGCCTAGAGTTGCTATGTATATGTAAGCTTTCTGTATATAGGCCCACACAGAGTCGGTTTATTGTGCGCTATGAAATAAAGGATATTTTTTTTTGCTTAGATAGAACTTACGAAAGTGTTAGCTGCCAAACGGACTGTAATACTGTGCTCAATTTTTGACATATATAATCACTTTAGCCTGGCAAATCATCACGAATTAGTTCAAGCCTCAACTGCGCTACCAAGTTATACATATTTACTCTGAAAATAATATCGCCGCTGTAAACGGAAGTGTGGAAGAAAATCAAAATGTATCAATTCACAGGAATTGTGGCTCTGTTCGTCCAGTATGTGGAAAATTTTCCACAATGATCTTGGCCCACACCCGTATAAGATACACCGAGTGCAGGAAATAAAGCCACGAGATCATCATATCCGTCATTCTTTCGCCCATTCTGCACTAGAGCAGTTGGAAATTGACCCAATGTTTTATCGCAAAATTGTGTTCAGCAATGAGTCTCATTTTTGGCTAAACGGGTTCATATACAAATTTTACGCATACGGAATGAGACCAATTCACAATAGACCGTACAATCTCCATAAAAAAGCTGCGTTTTGTGCGATGACATAATCGGACTTTATTAACTGTTAACTCCAAAGCGTTGCTGCACCACGATCAATGATTTTTTGTTTGGGAATATCAACGACATTAATCCGAGTGAGATGTGGCTTCGAAAGGATGGAACTATGTGCCATACGGCGACCGCAACCATCAACTTATTGAAATCAAAATTTTGCAATAAGTTGATATTGATAAATCGACTTGTCAATTGGCCTCCAACGTCATCGGATTTGACCCCTCTCGATTATATTCTATGGGGCTACATGAGGCCATTAGTTTATTCTGATAAACCAACAACAACCGGTACCTTGGAAGCCAACATTGTTCGTGTTATTTGTGAAATATGCTTGGTCAAGAACAGCCGCCATGTATTGGCCTTTCGAAAAAAAAAATTATTTTGATATTTATTTAATTTTTGTGTTATTTTTTACAAGCTAAAGTTCTAACGCCAAAAAAAAGACAACAATTAGTTGGTTCCTTGCTTTTAGAGTGATCTAGAAATTTGGTGTCTATGACGTAAGTCCTTAGCATTATTCAGTTTACCTAAATTCTACTAATTTCAACTTCTTATTCCTGCAAAGTTTGTCTTTTCAAGTCTTTCCATTGTCCCTACAAGTCTTTTAATATGCCGATTAAGATTGTCCTATGTGATCATTGTTAGCTCTCATTTCAGAGTGACCCGTAAGGATACGAGCAAATTCACAAAGTAATTTTCTGCAAAGATATAGAATATCCCTTATTTTCGTTATGTCTAGTATTCTCAATTAGATTTTCTTGATCTCGTCCCGAGTTTTTAGTTTCCAAATTAACTTCTAACAAGAATATACTCTCTCCGTCCAAAATATTGAAAAGTAAGTTTCCTAATTACGTTACTTACTTTCTCTAAAAATAAAAAATTTGCCTGATTTTTGTTTTTTCTCACAATATTCCCAAATTTATATAGGGGAGTCAGTTGACCATTGCAATATTTCAGCTATATGAGCTTGAAAAACCTTGGAATTTCAAATTAATTTCCTCCAGGAATACTCCATAGCGTTGGTCATTATATTTACCTCTACTCTACAATGCATTGTAAATCAAATCATTTCAAGATTTCTCCCTCTGGCGGAATTGTTATTTTTTTTTGTATATGAGAGTTTCCGCTGATTTAACTTTGTCCGATGTTACTGCTCAGTAGTGCACAATTGAAGTACGTGGTCTAAGTCCTGGAGTAATGAACATTCAGCGCACTTATATCTTACTGCTTTGTAAGGCACTCGGCTGCATCTAAATATTTTTTATGTCCAAAGGTGAGCCGCCACTATTAAATGACAATCTGTGATTTTGTTTTCCAAAGAAGGATTAATATTTGGGATAATGTAGATTATATCAACAATTTTTTTTACAAGTGGTAGCAAAAGCTTTAAGAAGAGAGAGAGCACGTTGAAAACAAATAACTACACGAATGAGAAAAACCAACAATTGATAAACAATATGAGAAGGATGTTAAAGATTTGGTGTTGAAAAATCACCAATTGGCAATTAGAAGTCTTGCTGATACAACTAATATTCTAAAAGCATATCTCAACACCATATCAAACTCTATTTTTTGGCATCAAGCGCGTCAAAACTAGACTGCTTAAAAAAACACATTTTTTATATAAAGATCGTCGTATTAATATCTCTTTAACAATACTTTTTGACTACTAAAACGAAATGAAATGAATCATTCAGTGCTGAGTCTTGTATCTATGCCTACGACCTCCAAACAGCCGAAGCGAATGTTGTGAAAAGTTTTCTTCGATTATCGTGATGTGGTGTATTATGAATTCCTTCCAACTGGCAACATTGCTAAAAGTTGCGTTGTTTGCGTGGAGCTAATTGCAAAAAGAGACCAGAGTTATAGGCAAAGAACTCCTGATGTTTGCACCATTATCATACACTCATCTCATACTTCATGATTCTTCGAAACCATTTCGCACAAAATGCGACTCATATCATTCTACAGACCCGATTCTGCTTGAATAAACTCAAAAGACCACAACTGGAAATGAATTGAAGACATCAAATTTCTATGTAATTCGAAAGTCATTTTGGAACTCGACTTTAACATCTGTTTCGAGGATTAGAAAAAACTTTTGTAGAGGTATGTTGTATTGGAGTGTAAATACTTTGAAGGTGAATAAATTTGTTTGGAAGAAAACAATAAATATTTAGCATTTTCGAACAAAAGTCACCTTTATTTTTTAACACTGTAGTATTATAAGTTGAACACCAGTAAGGCTATGACAATCACCTCTGGTTTCTGAGGTAGTCCCTAAAACAACACTGGGACGAAAATCTGTTCGCAAAGTCGTTTTTTGATAACAAATTTTTGTAGTAAAAGTTCACTGAGGATAAAGTTTGTAAATTTTCGGAATTTGTATCTGATAAATGCAACGTGCAACTAGAATTAGACAATGGGATTGCAGAGATTTCGTTGTTGTAATTACAATCTTCCAAACATTCTTTGTCGAGCTACTTCTATTTGTAAAGATGCTAGATTAATGAGAAGTTCTACAAGTAAGATGGCTTAAAACTAAACATTTCATGCTTTTTTCTTTCTCATGAATCAAAACTTTTCCGACTATATCAATCATTTTCTGTTGGAGACAGTCCTGAGCAGCTAGTGGTTACGTCGAAAATCACTTCTGACTGTCTTTTCCAATGAGCTTATTATGCATTTATTCCTCTTAAGTCTTATGATTGGGATGTCGTTCCTGTAAATTTTGTTGGGTGTAATAATAAAACCGCAATTTTAAATTTAAATTAAGATCGCTTTTTAAGAAATAAATTTAACAATAATGAAAATATCAAACTACTACTTTAAAGCATACGATCAAAGAAAAAAGG
The DNA here is from genome assembly GCA_963682025.1 of Cordilura impudica. NCBI lineage: Eukaryota > Metazoa > Arthropoda > Insecta > Diptera > Scathophagidae > Cordilura > Cordilura impudica. The sequence continues at coordinate 317,121,566 of OY821517.1, read as the reverse complement.
AAAAAAGTAAAAATCAAAATCAAACTGTATATAATAATTTGAATATTTAGCAACAATATTTTCTCTACAAAATTAAAAGAAATTTTTTTTTTAACAAAATAGAACAAACAACAATAGAAATATTTAAAACAAACAAATCTCATATTTTTACTTCAAACACATTAGCAGGCATTAGATTTCAACGATTAAATTATTGGGTATACAACGCATTATTTAAAATCAGTTTATTAATTTTTTTTTATCAAGTTAGTAAAATTATTTATAATAATAGGAAAGCAGTTTTTTATATTTTTTTTTTTTTTTTTTTTAGTTTTATGTATTTCATTAAAGATAAGCAACAAAATGTCAAAAATTATATGTCATAAGAAACGAACAAATCACAACATCAAAAAGGAAATCCAAAAAGAAGACAAAAGCGAAACCAAACAAAGTATTATTGGCATTCACAGAGAAAAAAGGCGAATAGATGTGTATAGTTTACCTTGTGGGGAACTTGGATAACCAAGTCTTACAGCAGTTTGGACGTTTTGGTGGCTGCATATGCACTTCACATTGCCTCAACTTTTCCAATGCCAATGGATCACCCGGATGACGTACCAAAGGTTTCTAAGTTTGGATGTTTAGTATGGGATGAGGGGTGATGTGATGGTGATGTAATATTTGTAGTGGTATTTTATTGTTTTTTTTTGTCATTGTAGTTGTTATTGTTGTAGTTGATTTGTTGATATTGAAAATGAAAAGAGTTGAATGAGAAGGATGATGAAAAAGATAAATAAAGAAAAAGGTACAGAAAAAAGGGTCGTCATGTTTTAAATAGTTTAGATAATTTTACTCTGGACCAATATAAAATTTAAAAAATAGCACACTTAAACTTAAAATATCTTTCTAAATAAACAAAAGATGATTTCAGATACACTCAGCTTTTATTTCTTTGTTATTTAAGGGCTTATTTTATAAAACGAGGTGCAACCGAGCGGATTAAAATTTCTATGAAAAATTCAGAACTGAAATTATTTTTAATTTTTTCATATAAATTTAAATATTTTTTTTATAGTAATAAAATAAAATAAAATAAAATTTTTTGAAGAGTAGACATTTTTCGTCGATTCATCTTTGAGAATCGATGAACGGCGACATTTGCTCAAACTATTTTTAGTCATCTGCTCAAAACTTATTTTTCAAAATATTGTCATGTACAATATCTAGTATATCTTATACATCCCTCAACGATCTAGAACAAGGTTTTATGTAAAATTAAAGGATTAATATTGGATCATTAGAGGGTAGCCACTCGATCACAACTTTGTTAGTGATATATCGAATACTGTCTTGTGTAATCCATCAGCTCATTTGCCTTGACGGAAATAAGTGATTTCAATTTAAGAACTGTTAAGACAATCGTTTGGAAGGTTTTCCGATTTTGGCACAATACGGTAGTTGCATTTAATTTGCTCTGTTTAAAAATCTCCTCAGTAGTAACGGGTATTACTTTTAGAGTTACAGAATATTAAATTAAAACTAGCAAGAAATTCAAGTGCAAATTCTTGGAAATTTTATTTTTTCATTCAGTTTATTTCTTTCAATGTTTTTTTAATCTATTTAATTCATTAAATTTATTTCATTATAGATATTAGTTCAACACACAGAAATAAGGTATTTGAACCACCTTGTATTCCACCTAAAAGTATGCTAATATTAGGCAATTCCCAATTCAACACAGGGCGTGTGATATGCAATTATTATAATGAAATTCGATTGCGTTATTGTCGTTATTGGTTTATGTCCAAATTTATTTTTCAATTCAATACAGGGCCTTTCATATACAATTTTTGCAAGCACATTAGCAAATACGTATGTGTTAGTAGCAACACTAAATGAATTTTACTAAAAAAAAAATGTTCAAGACGGTACAAATCTGTAAATCTGGTGAACAGCTAAAAATAAGTACCTTTCAAATGAGGTATGTTTGGTCAAAATCGGTTCAAAACTGCCTATTAATATTTCACATAAAGCAAAGACAAATATTCTTAATATCAATTTAACTGATTTTATTGGATAGATAATTTTATGCCATTAATGATAGCGCAATCTGTCTCTGTTTTATGGACGAGTAGCCCCAAATGAAATAATACAATGGTGTTAAATCACACGATCTTGGTGGCCAATCTTTGGGTAAATTAATTATATCGTGCCCTGTGTGGAATGCGACTCCGTCTTGTTGGAACCACATATTATACAAGCTTAAAATATACTCAACATTTAAAATGATTCAAATAAAATTAAAAAAGAACCTACACATCAGTTCCACTCATTCCGAAATTTGTTTGTGAAGACGCAAAATACGCATTCAGTTACAATTTCTAACGTATTTTATTATTCTTTATGGTGCAACATTACATCTGCACCAAAAAGGACAAGAGAAATCTGTGATACCCTAGAGGTTTATAATATAAACCTACCAAAATATGTGTTTAAGTGTAGAGAATACATATTATCAAGCTGAGTGTATGATGAATAAAAAATACTTACAGTGAAGAGTTAAAGTATTCGTCGATTTATATTTATTTTAGGATTCATTTATATCAAAAAAAAAAAAAATAAATAGTTTTCTCATAATTGTGTTCTCAAATATCTGTTTTCAGTAATAAATTTGGTCAAAGCGTTTTATTTCCTTTGCAAGAAATCAACCCGGAAAAAGTTCTGAAAGATAGATTTTTAGAAAGGAAAAGTGTTCATCTGTTTCGCATTTCCTAAATTTTTACCTTAAAAACAAATCGATTTATTGAAGAAATATAACTAACTACTAAGAAGATGTGACGTAAATTAAAGGAAACTACCAGAGAATAGAAGGAAATAATAATAAACCTCCAAGAGAAAAATTGTCGGAATAGGTCAGAGGCCTCGTAGTACAGTCAACACATTATTTTACAGATTTGCAAGTACAGGACAGTATGGAAATAAAGCAACACTGGTCGTCCATCCGTGACTCAAGAGGAAAAATAAACTATCGTCCGCTTCGGAGGTTTTCTCAGAGTGTGGCAAGCAGGTTTCAGTTTATTCTGTAAGAAATGTGCTCACGGTCATTATAATTTCCGAATTGTTAGAAGAAAACCCCCTGTATTGAAAAAAAAAATAAAAATCGTTTAGAGTACCTTAACTGTAGTCCAGAGCACTGAGAGTAACTCTTCTTATTTAAGTCTGATGGAAAGGTTACAGTATGGCCAAAAGTTAATCTCTGAAATGTACGAAATAAACCGAACGGTGAATTACATTTTATAGATAGCATAATGCTCACAATCATTTTCATCGGCTGGATGTTTTCACTTTAAGCGAGTAGCAAGTAGGTGGGCATATAGATCCACAGGATTTCACATACCTGATTATTACATACTATCACTTTCTGCTTTCCACAGTGGTCTTGCAGTTTATGTTCACAATACTATTGTGTACCAGTGTCAACAACAATTAAACACGAATGATGAAGAATTTAATTGTTGTTTTGCAAAATTCAATATCACGGCACATTACATTACTTTCGAGCTTCTTTATAGAAGCCCAATTTTGAACTGGGATCTATTCCTCAATATATTTGAATTGTCCCAACATTGAAATCTTTGTTGCTGGTGATTTTAATGTTCACAATTCTTCCTGGCTTCACCATTCGAGCTATAGAACTCCAGTGGGCCAATGTACCAACATATATTCCATGTGTTGAAGGGCAATTTCACAATACTCTCGACCATTTCCTTATTAGCACCCCAACAAGTACGAAATGAAAATTAATGAACTTTTCAGCAAATCTAATGGCACTACCGTTTCTGCATCCTTTATCGATGGCACTGCGGAAATTGGCGCAACTAAAACACAAATGTTGGTTTAACGAGACGTGCAAAAATGCAGTCAGATCAGGAGAGGAAGCTTTCAGTAATTGGCATATGAATAAAAATACGAGTACTTATCTTCTACGCAAACCGGTGAGAACGGAATGTGTCAAAGTGCATTGATATGAAATGCTTTCTCTACGAACATCGTCTATTAACTAAAGTACTTTTTGTTCTTCGACGCAGAAAGACCTTCTGGTCATTCGTTAAAAGAGTAAAGGTCAATGCTAGTTCTTCCATTCCAACTCTTACAAAGGAAAACCTAATATTCACTGATATAGCAAAACTTTTGGCTATAGAATTCTTAAGTAGATAATTCTTGCCGGAAAGCTATCAACTACTGCCTGAACTCGAAAGAATACCTCATACTATGTCTTAAATGTTCTCTCGAGCTTATGCTGTAAAGAGGGTTCTTGCAAAGCTCACTATAAACAAGACGCCGGGACCACTTTTCACCACTGATGCTGAAACAGTATTCTGCGATGGTATCGCATCCATGGTCAAACCTTTTTAGCGCTTCGTACCATGTTAATAGTTTTCTCTTGGAAGATTGCCAATGCTCAGACAATCCCAAAAAGAGCTGAAAATTACCACCCAATTGTAATTTGCTCTGCGTCTGGAGATAGTAATCTGATAGAGATAGTTAGGGATTGCATATTCGAAATTCGAGAATTCCGGAATTCGTTTTCACAAATACAGTTTCGAATTCCGAAAATTTCCTTGCGAATACCGAATTTAAATTAATTAAAAATAAAATGTCAATTTTTGTATTTTTTTTTGGTAAATTTATTGAAAATAAAATGTCAATTTTTGGTCGCCCTAATAATAAGGCATAAAGAAAAGAATGCTAAATTACAGTTATTCTACATAATACAAGTAGACATAGAGAAAACATTCCTAAATTGCAGTTAAACATTTAAACGGTTTCATTTCTTCATTTCATATCCATATGTAATCTTATACATATATTAAAAGAATTTATGAATAAACTTTGCATTCAAGATTTTTTTCAATATTTTTCTTCTCTCAAACCTTTATAACTAGAGTTCTAATTAACGTAGGCTAATGACATAGGTCTAAGAATACTCAGTGGATCAAGCTCCTTCTTTTGAGCTATTAACTGCTTAAATTCGTTGGGTTTGAGGAAAGTTATGCGTGGAGAATCAACTTTACTTTTACTGTACGTTAACTTATCTTGGCATATTTTGGCATTACTGTACTTTAACTTCTCTTGGCAAATTCGTTGGGTCTGAGGAAAGTTATGCGTGGACAATCAACTTTACTTTTACTGTACGTTAACTTCTCTTGGCATATTTTGACATTACTGTACGTTAACTTCTCTTGGCAATTTTTTGGTATTATATTATAAAAATTAATATAATATAATATAATGCTGCGGAGCAGCAGGGGTCCTCTAGTAATAATAAATGTAATGTAGCATAAAATTGCACACAAAATTATTATATTTCGTATAATTTCGTGTTCGTGTCTTACATTTTACAATTTGCAACAGTATTGAGATTTGTTTAATCGAGTGCGGTGGTATTGAATTATTTTAACTTTGTTTTCTGTATTTTTTAAACAGGTAAGCAAATAATAGCAGTTTTAATAACATTATTTGATAATAATTTAATTTTAATTTTTTTTTGTTTGACAAATTAAATTATTGTTAATAGTACATCCTAAAATGTCATCAAAAGAAAGTTATGCGGAATACACAAAGCAATGTAAAAATCAAAATTCTGTTTGGATTCATTTTTTGAGAGGATCAAAAAAACTAACAGCAAAATGTAAAATATGTAATGAAATAGAAAAAACGCTGGTTCAACGACAACACCACAGCACACGCATTTAAGAACAATACACAATATTAATGTATTAAAACGTGATGTGCAAGATGAAGTTCCAGAAAGCAGCGCATCAAAAATGATGATGAAGAAAATGGATGAATCACTTTCTGCAATCGTATCACGAATGTGTGCCTTGGATAATATCCCATTTAAAGTTTTTTGTACGTCTATCGATTTGAGAAATTTATTTTTGGCTAGAGGCGCTCGAGATTATATATTACCAAAATCACCTAACTCAATTCGCAAAATGGTTTTAGAATACGCACAAAAAATGCGTGCTAAAATGATGCAGGATTTTATTAATTTCAAAGAAAATGGAACACGATTCTGCCTAACTCTAGATGAATGGACATCATCAAGAAACCGATGTTATTTATTGGAATTTAGGTTTAGTACGTGTTGATGGACGTTTCCCTGCAGAGAAATGCATTACGGCCCTGAAAACCACATTGCAAGACAACAATTTAGATATCGATAAAGATATTACGTCCATAACAACTGATGGGGCAGTTGTAATGCAAAAAGTTGGACGGCTTTTACCATGTAATCAGCAGTTCTGCTTCGCGCATGCGATACATTTAGCTGTAATTAATGTTCTGTATAATAATTCGAATACAACTGAATTGGTGGCTCTCACAAATTAAGCAAGTATTTGTGTAGAAGAACAAGGAAGTTACTTCGAGGAATCAGAGGATGAGGAATACGTTGACGATGAAAGTGTTAGCTTGATTGAACAAATTTATATTGAAGCTGAGCATGCTGAGACTGAAGAATTTGGATTTGGGTTTCTCATTAAAAAAGTTCGTTCGATTGTAAAGAAATTTCGTTTTTCGAGAACATCGAATGATATTCTTCAAGTATACGTGAAACAAGAATTTGGAAAAGAATTAAAACTTATTATAGACACTAGAACTAGATGGAATAGCTTAGTCGAAATGTTTGAAAGATTTAGCCAACTAAAAAGCTGTGTTAGAAAAGCATTGATTGACATTGCATCTGATATCGTTATTCTAGATGCTGAAATTTGGTCGATTAAAAATGTCATCTCTGCACTTCTCCCAGTGAAGCTTACTGTTGACGCCCTTTGTCGAGAATATGCAAATCTGCTTTCTGCTGATGCAGCATTGTCTTTTATGCTTGAGAATTTCGGATCTGATGAAATTTCACTAAAATTGAAGAACAAATTAGCAGACCGAATTAGACAAAGACGAACAAATGTGTCTGGAACTCTTCAATATTTACACAATGGCGGAAAAAGTGAGATTCACGAATCTTTTACTAGACCATTGAAAAATACAATAGCCCAAGTTATTGAAAGCTTTGCACAAAGATTGATATTTAACACTAATATGGAAACTTCCTCAGGCGAGCAGTCAGAAGCTGTCGATGTGGTAGAAGTGATGTCGGAAGAACAAACTAATCCCCAGTCGTTGATGCAAAAGTTGCAGAACAAAATTCAATTGAATTTATCGTCCAACATATCGTCCAGCTCAACTCAACAAATAACAAATCGGAGCTTAATTTCAAAAATTAAATCTGAGATGAAATTCTTTGAAGAGACCGGCGTTCGTGGCAAAATATTAGAGTCCGTCTACTCATTTTTGATTTCGATTCCGCCATCGAGCGTGCAGTCCGAGCGAGCCTTCTCAATTGCAGGGAACTTTTGTACAAAAGTTCGATCGAGACTCGGAGATGCAGCTTTAAGTGATCTCTGTTTCCTCAAAGCATATTTTAAGCAATAATAATAATTTAAAATTTTTTTATTATTAAATGATAAGCCATATTAGAATGTTTCTGTACTAATTGAATTTGTGTACAATAATTTTATGTTTATATTTCATTTTAAATAATTTTATGTTCCATTTTTATTTTAAAAAGAGTATTTTTTATGCAATAAATAACAATGAATTATCTTAAATAAGTTATTTTTATTATTTGTATAGACATAAAAAAATTAAAAATATTCTCGGAATTCGACCGATTACGAGAATATTTAATTTCGAATTCCGAATTCCGATTTTTTTATTTTCGGCAAAATTTGCAATCCCTAGATATAGTGGTTATGGGTGACTTGATGGCGCTGCAGAGCTACCGCCAAGCTCTGGTGTTTCTCCTCACTTTTACTAATTTTTCTTAAGGATCTTCTGTGTCAAACCTCCAGTCTTATCTAGTATTTTGCAGACGACAGCAATATTTGTCATTCACACTCATTCGATCAAAGGTCAAGGCTTAGGAAGATTCGGGGCCTGAAGCAATATATGAATGACACACTCAAGCAAGACCTTTTGACAATCTCTGAATGGGGTCGAGTCAATAGGGTCAATTTTAATACTAGTAAGACCATAAGTGTGTCATGGAGTCATCAATGTCGTCTGTTTTCATGAGTGGTATAGATATTGAGGAATCAGACCATCTTGTTCTTGGGATGACAATTTAGTGTGATGTCCATTGGAATAAACATATTTTTCAATTGTCAAAATAACTTGAAACCTACTTTTGACAATTGGAAAATAGGTTTACTATAACGGTGTAAGAATTATTTTAGTCCATCTGATCTCATTATTTATACCACCCTTATCCGACCAAAAATGGAATACGACTCCCATGTATTGGCAGGGTCTTCGCAGATTATTTTGAAGCTTCTCGAATTCTAACTCCATTGATACATTGGAGCATCATTGGAATGTTGGTTGTGCTAGAATGTATTATAGATATTACAATGAGAAATACTCTGCTGAGTTCAGTAAACTCATACCGAGAGCCTATAAATTTCTTCGCACCACCCGCTCATAAAGTAGATCTCATCCATTTGCAGTCTCTGGTCCAGTGGATCGTTTATAAGATGGACAAGCCAAGACCTGCTGAGGTCTTTATTGTCACTTATAATATAACTAAATTTAAGTCAAATATCCGCAAATGCTACTCCCTTTTTCCTCCCAGGCATAACATATTTTCCTCACACCAAAACAATGCACTGTTAAAAATGGGGACATGCCATGAGTGTTGATGCATATAAACAAAAATATATTTAACACATTGAATTAAAAAAAAAAATTTAGCTCCAGGTTTTTTTCGTACTAATACTTTATCCCTTCACTGTAACTAAAGAATATCACATTTTACAAATGATTAACAAAAAAAAAAAATAAAATTATAATGCAATAAAATCTAAATTAAACTAAATTACAACAAAGACATTCTTTGTTTTCAATATATACCATGGCAAATGTAGCATTACTGTCTGTATCCAGCAAATCGGAGGCAGCATCTAAGCTAGCCTGCTCCATATCTCGTCGTTTCTTTTTCATGTTCTCCTTGTGCATGTCTGCGGCCCGATCCGTATATGTGGCATGTAGTAGAAAATGTTTGACAAGAATTTATATGTTCCACAACGAAAAAAATTTTGGAATGAATTTGATTTTGACAACATAAAAAAAAATAAACAAAAATATTTTATAATAGACAGTGGCAAATACAAGAAGTGTTATGGCAGCAAGTTTGAATGCAAAAAGAAGATAGTTGTAGTTTATAGTTGTTGTTATTTTAAGAAGTAGCAGAAGAAGGATGAAACACAAAATAATAACAGTAATTGTTGTTGTTTTTTTATTTATTTTTTTTTCAATTACGATGATAGTTACATACACACAGATTTACACAGTACACGCACAGTAAAGTTGTAAATATTTAGAATTTGAAATAAAACAAAAGAAATAAAAAACAATTAATAAATTTGTGCATAACAAAAATAAAAACCCAATTATATTAAATTAATTAATCGAAAATTTTGGTTGTTGGCAATAGCAATTTTCAATTTACAAGTTTCGGCAATATTCATAGGCAGAACCAAATGTAAAGGAATACATTAAATTTTATTTTTTTACGAAAAACCGTATTTAAAAATTTTTCAAAATTTATTTCAATTAATTAGAGATGGCCGATTAATTAAGATTAAAAACAATTAACAGATAAAAATACCAATTTTATATACAATGAAAATGAAACATTTAGTGATTAATGATTTGTGATTCAATGATGTTGTGGACATATTTTGATTTTGTAGATTAATTTTGTTTTATACAGTGGTGTGCGAAAGTGTAGTCACATTAGTTGAATTGTTTGTTAATTGTCAAAGTGTTGTTGTTGGTTGTTTTTTTTTAAATTATTTTAATTGCAGTGGTAGCGGTAGCAGTTGTGATTGATATTCATAATTCCAGTTTGTAATTGTATTTACAAACATTGATGAATGTGACGTCGCAAAATAAGGAAGGAAGGAAATAAAAGAAATTGTATTAGTAGAAATTCATACAAAACTTATTGTTATTTAGTTTAGTTAGGTTTTTTTTACTTTATTTTTAATAAAAATTATTTATAAAAATAAATAATATTTGTTAAAGTGTGGGCGAAACCAGAGTTCGGAAATTTAGATAAATTTATAAATGTCAATGAGAAATTTTAAGCGAAAACTTGGCAGAAAGATGCGTCATAACAAAATAACAAATTAACGTTTTTAAATTTTTGCTAATCAAAAAAGTTAGAGCGTTCCAATATCATATACATATATACATAATACTAATGATTTAGAAAATGAAAGCTATTTATAAAAATTTTATAAAATTTTTTTTTTGCATTTGATTAAAAAAGAGATCAAAAATTGATGTGTTCGAATTGAAATGACGCATATATACGACATAAATCATGTTCGGTTTAAAATAAGGTTTGGTTCTGAAAAGTATCGACAATTCTATGACGCCATTGTGGCAAGTGAATGGCAAACAAATATGACTTATTTTAAATTCTACTTGCAAGAACATGCGATGAACCAAAAAAGGTAGGATACAATGACATCCATTCTATGTCAATAACCCAACTTTTAATGGATTCGTTTCTTATACCGAGTACAGGTGGTGAACTTTATTGATGTGTCACAATTCAAGTTGACACCGACAAAACTCTTCCTTACGAAAACTTTTGTATTCAATTAAGGAAGAAATAAGAATAGTGGTGCCGTTATGAACTATACAGTATAAGTGAGAAGTCTTTAGACTCCGTCAAACTTGAACTTTACTTTTCTAATTCAAAGCGTCTGAAGTTTTGAAGAAAAACATTTTAAAACAATACTTTTTTGATATTCTGTGGCATCAGTGAGAACCAGAAAACGTGACATTATTAAATAGGATAGATGTACTATCATAAAGGAGTCTGTTACCTCAAGAAGACTCGCTATCTACTGTCACTTCCTAGAGAGGATTATCGTACACTTACCAGTTTTGTCAGTGGAGATTTTTCAAGTTTAACTAAGATATTTTGCCAGTGAATACTGCGCAGCGGAATAGTTCAACACATAAGTCATTTTGTTCATCTGACATTTCGACTATAAACACACACAACTAGAGTGATCAGTCATCACGTCGAGTTTTGTGATTGAAAAAGAACATTTGCGATAATCATTGCTTTTCGTATATAACAGAAGACGAAGAATATTGAAACTCGTCGCTAGCGAATACGCTCCATCGATTAGAACATGCGAGACATGGTGAAGGCAATTTAAAAGTGGTGATTTCAATCTGAAAGGCAGTGAGCGCTCTGGTAAACTACAAAAATTTAAAGACAAGCATTTGTAGAAGCTACTGGATGATGACTCAACACAAACTCAATGGCAATTAGAAGAAATATTTCATGTGTCACAAGAAACAACCAATTAATGGGGAAGATCAACAAAAAAAAAACCGCAAAGTAAGTTGTGATATGTTGCTGAAACGCGACGAAAAGGAATCATTTTTCTGCAGACTTACGTTACCCGTCAAAAAAGGATTCATATTGAAAACCCGAAGCGGAAAACATAGTGGATTTCACCAGTTGAGGCTGGTGCTTCAACATAAAGACCAAATCGCTTTGATTCTGTGACTGGTGGAACCAATGCGGTATTGTGTATTATAAATACTTGAATCTCGGTGAAACAATGCTATCGCCATCGATCTCGTTATCGAATAGGCCAGAAGGCATGGCAAAGCAACTTTGTTATGAGATACTGCACCATCTCACATAGTAAAACCAGTGCAAAACACCTCGAAATCGCTTAGATGGGACATCCTTCCACATATGTTGTACTCCTCATACCTGACGCCATCTGACTATCACCTATTAGCATCAACGGGGCAGCACTTCAAAAATTCCAAGGAAGTTGGAATATGGCTCGACAAATAGTTTGCCGCAAAAGTCAAGCAGTTTTTTTTGGCATGACGTTAGTAAATTGCCTTAGAGATGGGCGAAATGTGTAGAAGCCGCTGACCAATATTTTGAATGAAAAAAAAATAATTGCTCTTGAAAATTAAGTACTTTTGTTTATAAAACAAAACCGCAAAAAGGTAGTTCTAGAAAATGTGATGAATCAAATATAGAGGAAACAGTAGAACATATTCCATGCTGATGGCCCGCCTTAGCATGGATTCGTTATTATGTTCTGGATAACATGGAGTTCCAGAACTTGAATAAAATAGACAAAATGGATTTGGCTCTGATAAAGCTAAGTTCACGCTCTAAAAGCAGCTCTGTTTAATCAACGTCGCCTAAAAAATAAGATTATTGGTATCGCTATACGTTCTATGCAAGGAGTCTCCTGATCTCTTCACCCTTAACTTAACCTAATTTGACATTATTATCCAAACGACAGTCATATTTTTCATGAAATAACGGGTGATTTTTTAAGAGCTTGATAACTTTTTTAAAAAAAAAAACGCATAAAATTTGCAAAATCTCATCGGTTCTTTATTTGAAACGTTAGATTGGTCCATGACATTTACTTTTTGAAGATAATTTCATTTAAATGTTGACCGCGGCTGCGTCTTAGGTGGTCCATTCGGAAAGTCCAATTTTGGGCAACTTTTTCGAGCATTTCGGCCGGAATAGCCCGAATTTCTTCGGAAATGTTGTCTTCCAAAGCTGGAATAGTTGCTGGCTTATTTCTGTAGACTTTAGACTTGACGTAGCCCCACAAAAAATAGTCTAAAGGCGTCAAATCGCATGATCTTGGTGGCCAACTTACCGGTCCATTTCTTGAGATGAATTGTTCTCCGAAGTTTTCCCTCAAAATGGCCATAGAATCGCGAGCTGTGTGGCATGTAGCGCCATCTTGTTGAAACCACATGTCAACCAAGTTCAGTTCTTCCATTTTTGGCAACAAAAAGTTTGTTAGCATCGAACGATAGCGATCGCCATTCACCGTAACGTTGCGTCCAACAGCATCTTTGAAAAAATACGGTCCAATGATTCCACCAGCGTACAAACCACACCAAACAGTGCATTTTTCGGGATGCATGGGCAGTTCTTGAACGGCTTCTGGTTGCTCTTCACTCCAAATACGGCAATTTTGCTTATTTACGAAGCCATTCAACCAGAAATGAGCCTCATCGCTGAACAAAATTTGTCGATAAAAAAGCGGATTTTCTGCCAACTTTTCTAGGGCCCATTCACTGAAAATTAGACGTTGTGGCAGATCGTTCGGCTTCAGTTCTTGCACGAGCTGTATTTTATACCAAGATCTTTGCGTAAAATCTTCCATGTGGTCGAATAACACAAACCCAATTGCTGCGAACGGCGACGAATCGACATTTCACGGTCTTCAGTAACACTCTCAGAAACAGACGCAATATTCTCTTCTGTACGCACTGTACGTATTCGTGTGGTTGGTTTAATGTCCAATAAAGTAAACTGAGTGCGAAACTTGGTCACAATCGCATTAATTGTTTGCTCACTTGGTCGATTATGTAGACCATAAATCGGACGTAAAGCGCGAAACACATTTCGAACCGAACACTGATTTTGGTAATAAAATTCAATGATTTGCAAGCGTTGCTCGTTAGTAAGTCTATTCATGATGAAATGTCAAAGCATACTGAGCATCTTTCTCTTTGACACCATGTCTGAAATCCCACGTGATCTGTCAAATACTAATGCATGAAAATCCTAACCTCAAAAAAATCACCCGTTATTATTCGAATTGAATGGAAATTAGCCAGTTTTAGAAATAACTTTTTTATATCCATTCTTTTTTCCTGTTCTTGCTTTTGAAAGGTCCTAATGGCAGAAGACAATAGGAATAAAGGAAAAGGAGTTAATATTCAACAATCAAAAATCAAAGTTCAACATTTGTAATTAGTTTAAAAATAACTTCGTTAAAACCTCGAGAAAAATTTGTTCGAAATATGTACAAACATAAAATTTTAAGGAATTATTTTTATGTCAATTATTATAATTTTTAAAGAGTTCCAGCTTCTTCAAAAACTTTATTATGCTGAGTTTTTGGAATGCAAGTTAAACTTAGTTGTGTTCATCACGTATTTTAAAATACTAATAAAATATATGTCTTAAGCTTTAAAATTCGTGAGTTTTATCAAACTAAGTTAAGTTTATATCACAAAAACACAGGCTTATAACTTTAAACTATTTGACTAGATAAAATCTTGTGGTTAATCAAAAACCCACTCTAACTCTTATAAAGCTGGAAGGGAAAGAAGGTACTGGAAGAATACCGGAATTTACGAACGTAGCTAGCGTACATTATTAATGACGCTATGAGTCAACGAGATGTAATTACATCATTTCCAAAATGAGATTTGAAAATCTCTGGAAACGGAAATTCCGGAATAATTGAAAGATCACTTACTTGAGAGTGAAAAATGAATGACGAAGAATGAATGAGCTACAATTATTTGAAAAAATCTCCTATTTTGGATGAGGAAGTCTCTTCTGAATTAAGTTTTTCAAAGACTCGGAGATATGAGCATTACTTCCTTTATTAAGTTCAAAGACTTAGCAAAGACCTCAGTAGGTACTTATTGCTGTGAGGTAATTACGATAACCATTATTTTCAAAATTTTTAGGATGATATGTTATTCGGTGTACCCAAACTCTCTTTAAATCTTGAAGGAAACTGCTCCTGGACAGTTCGATTTGAAAAGTTTGCTCCATCATCTCTTTATCAATAGCCACAAACAGCCATCCGGCAATGTTCCATTAATAGCCATACCAAAAGCCTACAATCTTTCCTAGGTAATGATACTAAAAGGCCTGAAGTGTTATGATTTCCAAACAATTCTAGATGTATAAGTCAGAAGTTTTTAGACTCCGCCATACGTCTCCTTCAAAACGTCTGTCTGAAGTTTTGAAGAAGAAGATTTTAGAACAATACATTTTTGATATAAACCATAAAGAGGAGGGAGTTAGGAAGATGTACTATCATAAATGAGTCGGCGACCTCAAGCAAAACTTTCTAGAGAGGATTACCGTACACTCACCAGCTTAGTGACTCGATTTCATTCGAAAAATATGATGTATGATTTGTTATTGTTATTTCTCCAACATGCCTTAGATTTACTCATTTTTACCTAAACTACGGACAGAAAAAAATTCGCCAACCGAATTTTTCTAAAATTTAACAACTGTATTTTCGATTATAGCTACTGATATTTTAATATCTTGTGATAAAATTTTTATACTTTTAAGATAACAGAATTATTATAATTCAAAATTCGGTTGGAAAAAAATTCCTGAGTTTATATCAATTTCATTCGATGCCTATGCATCTTCTAAATCAAAAAAATTCCTCTTTTTTTTTAGAACTCAGACATTCTATAGACTGCAAGGTCTTGGAACTAAAGTCCATACAAAAGTCGAACATATAACGGGTGATTTTTTAAGAGCTTGATAACTTTTTTTTAAAAAAAAACGCATAAAATTTGCAAAATCTCATCGGTTCTTTATTTGAAACGTTAGATTGGTCCATGACATTTACTTTTTGAAGATAATTTCATTTAAATGTTGACCGCGGCTGCGTCTTAGGTGGTCCATTCGGAAAGTCCAATTTTGGGCAACTTTTTCGAGCATTTCGGCCGGAATAGCCCGAATTTCTTCGGAAATGTTGTCTTCCAAAGCTGGAATAGTTGCTGGCTTATTTCTGTAGACTTTAGACTTGACGTAGCCCCACAAAAAATAGTCTAAAGGCGTCAAATCGCATGATCTTGGTGGCCAACTTACCGGTCCATTTCTTGAGATGAATTGTTCTCCGAAGTTTTCCCTCAAAATGGCCATAGAATCGCGAGCTGTGTGGCATGTAGCGCCATCTTGTTGAAACCACATGTCAACCAAGTTCAGTTCTTCCATTTTTGGCAACAAAAAGTTTGTTAGCATCGAACGATAGCGATCGCCATTCACCGTAACGTTGCGTCCAACAGCATCTTTGAAAAAATACGGTCGAATGATTCCACCAGCGTACAAACCACACCAAACAGTGCATTTTTCGGGATGCATGGGCAGTTCTTGAACGGCTTCTGGTTGCTCTTCACTCCAAATACGGCAATTTTGCTTATTTACGAAGCCATTCAACCAGAAATGAGCCTCATCGCTGAACAAAATTTGTCGATAAAAAAGCGGATTTTCTGCCAACTTTTCTAGGGCCCATTCACTGAAAATTAGACGTTGTGGCAGATCGTTCGGCTTCAGTTCTTGCACGAGCTGTATTTTATACGGTTTTACACCAAGATCTTTGCGTAAAATCTTCCATGTGGTCGAATAACACAAACCCAATTGCTGCGAACGGCGACGAATCGACATTTCACGGTCTTCAGTAGCACTCTCAGAAACAGACGCAATATTCTCTTCTGTACGCACTGTACGCATTCGTGTGGTTGGTTTAATGTCCAATAAAGTAAACTGAGTGCGAAACTTGGTCACAATCGCATTAATTGTTTGCTCACTTGGTCGATTATGTAGACCATAAATCGGACGTAAAGCGCGAAACACATTTCGAACCGAACACTGATTTTGGTAATAAAATTCAATGATTTGCAAGCGTTGCTCGTTAGTAAGTCTATTCATGATGAAATGTCAAAGCATACTGAGCATCTTTCTCTTTGACACCATGTCTGAAATCCCACGTGATCTGTCAAATACTAATGCATGAAAATCCTAACCTCAAAAAAATCACCCGTTACAATATTTTACAGTCATTGAACCAACAAATGTTAAAATGATAAATCTAATTTTTTTTTCATCACCCTTATATCTGAGCTGGATTTTTACTCTACCCACATAAGTCGTGTCACAATAGTGCAACTTTTACAGCTTGTCAGACATCTCGGCCACAGTTCTTTTAATTTGATGGAATACAGCTGCTGAACCTCTCCTGTTGCAATCCAAAGACATTGTCAAGAAGCTTTAGGTTCCATTCCCAAAATCTATTTCTTAAGGTTAATCTTTCTCTTCCTCTTCAAACTGGAGAAGGATGAACAAAATATGGATGTATGAAGAGAGCCTTAGAGAGAACGGAGAGAGACTGTGATGGGCTTTTTAAAAAAATGAAATATTACAACGGAATTGTAGAAAAACTTTCAAGTAGATCACACTGCCAAATATCCCATTTAAAGTAATAGAGTTACTCTTAAAACACAAAGGGAACGGAGTGGGTTTCTGAGGACATGCTACGTGGAAAACAATGGTAATTTTTTTATAAGTAAAGAAACACAACTTTGTTTAATGTTAAGAAGAATAATAAGCCACATAAATACAAATGAAATTAAAATCTTTAAGGCCGATTAAAGCTTCCGGTCGCGGGAAGCCTTATTAATATCACAAACTGAGACTAGTCATAAATGCTGGCAACAATAAAAGCAAATATGAGATAATTATTCTACTAGAATATACCAAACAAAAGATGGAATTTGTTTTTGCTTAATATGCAGTTCATGAAGGGTTTTATGATGCTAACATATGAAGGGATTTATGGAAATGTTGATTATTAAGGTGTAATGAGTGAAATATCAATAACTCCGCTTTCAAAGTAGCGGCTAAAATTCTGGGACATTTTCCAAACTCTGGTTTATGCACAAAGAAAAAAAGTTAAAATTTTCTTTTATAAACAATTATGTTGTCATAAATATATTTAACAATTTTTCTTTATGCCCTAAATTTTAGTGTAATAAATTAAATGTTTGAAGTCTTAATATGTTGTTAAATTGAATCCAATCGTTATTGTCCTTGAAAAACTGTGCTTTTATTACATGTATTTAGTAGAGTTAACAAAGAGAAAAAAAAACATTTTTGACACTAATCCAATTTCTGTCATTTTGTAATTTGTCATAATCTGTCATGTTTTTCAGTAGCCAAATCGTCATATTTTTTTTTTTTGTAAATTTTTTTTCGCTCTGTCCGTTGTCAACATGTGTTTATTAATGTATTGTGTGTGTTAGTGGTTTTGCAAACATTTTCAGAATTACTTTTATACCCTACACCACTCTATGGTACAGTTTGTTATGAATTTGTGCTGATGTTTGCAACTATCAGAAATAAATGACCCAGATTCATCTTTAATAATTCCGATCGATTCATAATAACTAATGGAATCAATTTATGTCTATTCAAAAATACAGTTCGTAAAGTTTACAAATTTCAAAAAATGTTTGACTGAAACTTGATCTGTCGACCTAAGTAAGATAGACAAATTTCAGTATTAGTGAAAATTAATGATTCTCTTAATTAAGAAATAATTATTAAAAAGAAATTAAAAATTAAAATCATTCTCAGCCAATATACCTGGTTTTCTTAGTTTTGGACCTAGCCCCCATATAAAAATGTGCTTATTTTCTGTACCCATTAATGAGCCCATCAAATATGGCTAGAATCGGTCCATTGTTGAATGTGGGGCCCTTTTTTGTGATAGCTTATTTGACAATACAAACTCATATGGTGTAGGGTATGATATGGTCGCTATTGAGCGACTTTATTTTTCTTACTTGTTTTTTTATTGTTTGCTGTAGTATTGAATTACATAGAATATATACAACGTAATAAAATGTGGTAAGTATTAAAGAAAAAAAGAAAAAAAATTATACAAACACATATTAATTAATTAAATACAGTTAATAAGAAGCATATAAAAATCTCAATTACTAGCTTTATTCAAACCTGAGCGGGACGCATAATTCACCAAGGCGAATTCTAGCAGCGCACCAAATACAAACGTCAAACACACACCGGTCCAAACATCAATGGCCTTCGTGTAGGATACTGGCGGCAGTGAAGCATTTATACCCGATGTTTGTGTAGCCATAGTTAGAAGGGTAGTCACACCTAAATGGGGGAAAAAAACAAGCATAGAAATGGGTTTAGATAAATCTATGCTATAATTAACATAAGATCATATTAAAGAAGACACGGCAACCCTTTTTGTAAAACAGAAAACACTTATACAGCTTACTCTAATCTGCAAAGTTATTAGTGCTTCAGTTTACCGTGATTCGTTGAGTAAAACAGAAGTGGATGATTTGCATTAATCGTTATTGTTTTTTGTTCTCAATAAATTTAATTTCACTTAACTCTCAAAAAAAAAAAAACGAAGTGTTGTTGTGTATATGTGGAATTTTTTGTGAGAGAGATTTAGAGATTTGCTTAAAACAGTGAAGGCCGTGCCAAACACGCTGGTGCTCAGCTTCTTATATGTTTACAGCCGAATGAAAACAAAAATACTCACCAAAGAGTAAAAGTAAACAACAATTTCATTCAGTCTTATGAAAGCTTTTGAACAAAGCAAGTCTATGTCGCATTGCCTTTTGAAATTCATATATATTTTTTTTTAATAGGTACACAGAGAATATTTGTTTAAAAGAAACCAAATATGTTGAGAAAATTTCGAAGACTTGATAAACTATAAATTAAACATTTTCTATAAATTACATACGTCGCCTCCATTTGACAACATTATAGCTGTCCTTTATGCGTTTTGTTTTAATTTTAAAACATATCCAGTTACTGCAGGCTGGTAAGTTTTTTAGTTTTTGGTAACATACCACTTAATAACGTTTGAAATTTCTTATCTTTTTAAGTTTTGCTATTTTGTGTTCTTTTTTTTTTGTTTTTAAAGAAATGAATTACTTATTATTACTTATTTGATTTAATTAACTTCAAACTTATGGATAAAAGAGATTAAATGTTCTTCACATTTTGTTTTACATTTTCAGAATGTAAGATTTAAAATTTTAAAACAACAAAATATATTTAAAATTTTACCATATTCTTCGTTAACTCAACTATTTTCCCTTTTATGCATTCATATAAACATTCATACAAAATTTACACAAACCCATTTAATATCGGCATTGTGTTACGTCCATGGATTTCGATCAGTGTAGTACAACAAACACATGCTCATAAACACTATTACTAACTCAATTCTCTCGATGGCCACCACTGGCTTAAATAAATCGTGTTCTTACGATGTGGTTCGTAATAATAAAAATTCTTTTAGCGTAGTTTTTATTACAAACGAGATTTTTGTTTTTCGTTATTACTAATTCGACCGGGTTTTTAATACTTTGTTTTAATTAACTTAGTCAATTTCCGTTAACTTAGTCAATTTCAATTTCCCAGGAGCACTGAAGGGTTAAATAAATAAAAATTACCAGAATTATTTTTCTTAAATTCTAAATAGTGGTTTCATCGAGTTTAATATAAAAACGCGTTTTCGGTAGTTTTTATTTAAAATTATCTTAAAATCCAAAGCTGGCCTTGGCAAATAATGGGTTAACGTTCTCGGATTTATCACAAATTTTAGGAACGGAAGTTCAACACATTTTGTTATTATAGTTTAGATGTCGCATCTAAAAATTCAATAGCACTTAAAAAATATTTGAATTTTTTTGAATAAATTGTTTTTTATTAGCATGGGGTCATATGTGACCCCAATTCCAAAAGGGTTAATGGGGTCATAATATTATTTTCCGAAACCCTAGGCTATTGAAATAAAATATAACATTTAAAAGATAAAAAGTGATGAATTTTTGATACAAAGTATTTAGAAAGACTACATTTACAGAATATTTTACAAAAATCCCATTTTTCTCGAAATTCTCGAAAACAAAATCCTTGTCACAAAAAATTCTGGCTTAGGCCTTAACCTAAAAATTGACACAGTTAATCTCTAATGTACATTTAACAAGACCTTAAAGAGGTAGATCAATTTTTTAAAATTTTGTTAAGAAAATTTTTCAAAACTTGACAAAGGAGTTTTCAAAATTTTATCAAAAAAATTTTCCATTTTCGGTCACAATGCTTAATAGGTTAACAAGGTGGTAATAAAACAGTACTTCATATCTGAGTACTTACAGGTAGAGAGACTAAAACAAAATGTTGGCTTTAATTAATTTCTTAAAGTTGGAAAAAATGCCATCAAATTTCATGATCTAGTTTTTTTTGGCACAAGAGTGGTCTGGGGCATTTGTTATTTCTTGTCGAGTTGTTATTCGATTTTGAAGTATTATATTTTTTTGGAAATATAATTTAATAATGATCCCGAATTGTTTAACAATTTGTCGGAAAAAATAAACTATAAAACGAAATTTTCGTAAAATCTGAAAAAAGTCATATTTTCCCCATGTAAACACACTTGAAATTTTCAATCGCGTTGAGCCACCTCTAAATGTTTTTTGATTGACCCAAAACTTTGTATTTCTCACTTTTTTTTGCTATTCGCAAATTTTAAGGGCCACCGTAATGTAGGTATATCTTTATCACTCATACATCACATAAGTACAACTTCTTTAATAAGGAACCGTAAAATTTATAGCTTTTTATCATAAAAGTAAACAAATAAAAATTATTTTCTGATTTAATTTCATTGCGCAGAAATAAAAGTTTTTTATTTTTTCGAGCAGAATTTAAAATTATTTTTTTACCTTCATTGCTTTTTAAACTAAAATTTGAAAAGCAAAGTTTTTTTTCGAAAAAACTCACAAGGATCAAATTGTGTTCTATTAAAAAATTCCAAAATAAAGGATTTCTTCGGTTCCTGGTTTTAACTAATTGTGTTATTCACAAAGTGATTGTAAACATATATACTGGGGCAAATAATTATAAGACCAAAATATAAAAAAAAATTTTCAACGTTCATATAGAATATACCGTTTATAGAACCGAGTGCCGTAACTAACAGTCAATTAATTAAAATTTATTATTTATTTATTATTCATTTAATTAAAATTTATCTAAATGTGTAGACGGAAATAATTATAGGACCACGTGGAATTAAATAATTAAAAAAGAAAAGGACATGAGTTCATCTTATTGACTTGTACATTAGGGTGGCCCTTCGTTGTATGGAGGGGAAAAAAGTGTTCGAATTTAAAGTCTCACCCCCTAGAAATATGCCAATAGCAAAAAAAGTGATAAATACAAAGTTTTGGGTCAATCAAAAAAATTTAGAGGTGCCTCAACGTGACTGAAAGTTTCAAGTGTGTTTATATGGGGAAAATATTACTCGAAAAGAAAGTACAAATGCCCCTGATAACTTTTGTGCCAAAAAAATTCTAGGTCATGAAATGTGAAGAACATTTTTTGAACTTTAACAAATTGATGGAAGCCATAATTTTTTTTGGTCTTTATACCTATAAATAGTCAGTTATGAAGTATTGTTTTATTACCGTGTTGCTAACCTATTGCAAAATGGGACCAAATATGTACAATTTTTTTGATAAATTTTTGAAAACTCCTTTTTTAAGTTTTAAAAAACTTTCTTAAACAAAATTTCAAACAGTGGATTTGGTACTTTAAGGTTTTGTTAAATATATGCTAGAAATCAACTTTGTGAATTTTTAATTAAATTCCTCCACCCGAATTTTTTTACAAGGAATTTTTTTATGGGGATTTCGAGTAAAAATTATTTTTTTGGGAAATATTCACTTAACGTACTCTTTCTAAATAATTTGTAACAAAAAATTATCAGTTTTGTACTTTTAAATGTTATGTTTTATCTTAATAAAGAAATAATATGACCCCATTTAACCTTTTGGACTTGGGGTCGCATATGACCCCAAGCTAATGAAAGACAATTTATTCAAACAAATCAAATATTTGGTAAGTGCTGTTGAATTGTTAGATGTGATGCTTAAAATAAAATAACCAAATGTGCAAGTCTTCCATTCTAAGAATTTTGAATAAATCGAACAACGCTAATCCATTCCTTGCCCAGGCCAAACTATGAATTTTGGCATATTTAAAAAAAAAAAGAATTGTTCAAGTAAGTTTTTAATAAAAACTGATATTTGATAATAAATATCACTACGTGACAGTTTTTTTGACCAAATGTATCTGACAACTAATCTTTATGTAAAATCGTCCGGGTAATACGAATATGAAGTCAAAATGATCAAAAGTAGAACAGTTTTCGAGATATTCCAAAATAACCGTTATTTGTGTTTTTAAAAAAGATGATGTCACTTTAATTCAAATATCTTCAAAAATATAAGGAGGATTATGTAATTCTTTTTTTTTAATAAAAGATAATAAAATTACTAAAATAATCGTCGGTCGCTTGTGAAGAGTAGTCAAGAAATGACAGAGTTACAGTGGGCAAAAATTCAAACTTCATGACATATTTGATGATATTTTGCAATTTTGCTCTTTTCAAGTTATTTGTTTAAAACCAAACTATTAAAAATTTTAATGTTTTATTTTATTTTAACGTATTATTATTTTATTTTATTAGTTTATTTCAATACGAACATTTTGCGCCTAACAAGATCTAGATTACATAAGTTTTAGTGAATTAACCCACTTTTCACTTTTTATCAAATCAAAAATCCAATGGAAGTAAATACGCAGAATTTGAAAAAGGAACGCTGTAATTATCAAAAGCATTGAATTTTGTAAAAATAAAATCATTAAAAAAGCTTATATTAATATAAATAACGCGAGAGAAAATATTTTTAAGAATGGAAAGAGGTAAAACGATCTATTCATTAAAGATTTTTGACAACACTGCTTTTGTGCAGACAGGTTTTCTTATTAACAGTTCACAATTTCAAATTGCGGAATTCGTATTAACAAGAACAAAATGCATAATGCAAAACGTGCATTTATCTGCAAGAACTATCCAAACAAGTTTTGCTATGCTTGTGGAGTTTATAGTTTTGTGCAATTACAAAATGCATTTTGCTGTATTTCCAAGTCAATCCGGATAATATTTTGAAATATTGGACCACAAATACTTTATGCAGTTCATGCAAAATTCGTTTAACTATGTGGATGTCGGGCGCAGTGAAAGTATGCATTTCTTTATTTTGCGTTTAAAAAATATGCCTTCAGAATCTTACGCTAATTTACTACACCGCAGGCGATATATGCCATTTGATTTTCCCGTTTAACTTAGCTTATTCAAAAGTTTCGTCAAAGCTTTGCTAAAAAGAGGAAACAGTATCGCAATTGTACAGCCAATTGAAAGATTCCAAATTTGATTCGATTATGCCTGAAGATAAATCAAAGACATGGAGGTCATTTGGTTTGGTTGTAGCAAGCTTTCTGGGAAGTTTCAGGAGCCCAATTATGAGGTCATCATTCAAGATTTGTTAAATAACTATGAGAGAATTGGTACAGTTTTTAACACGATTTTGGTTTTATTTTTTTTATCAACATTTACTTTTATATCTTACTTAAAAAAGGAGTTAATATATCTTTAAAAATACACCTTCTGCATTCGCACTTAAATTTCTTTCCAAATAACCTTGGCGATGAAAATGGCGAGCATGGTGAGCGTTTTCACCAACAAATACTAGAAATGGAACGTCGCGCAGTGGTCAATTTCGCGAGATAGCGCTCAAAACTCTATAACTTTTGACCGGATTGGTATTTTTTTACGCAATTTATTTTGTTTAATAGGAGGGACTTTAAGCTTCAATTTGCGTGTTAACGTAAAAATCGACTGATAGGAACGCAAGTAATTTGGAGTTAAAAATGCATTTTAATTTTTTGTTGAGTTTCCATGTAAAAGTTGAATATTTTGACATTTTAAATAGGTATTTTTTTTTATAATTTCTTATTTTCTTCAATCGTATTTTACAACCAATACTTATTTATTATTCCTAAACTTAATTTTGGTCAGAAAATGCCAACATTTGGCCCCTAACATTTATTTAGTCTCAATATTCACATGGGCCAAAGGTTGGTTTTTTTTTGGAAAAAAGCTAATTCTTGTGAGGACTAAACTGAAAAATAACACTGAAATTCCCAACAATATCAATACCATTTGGATATATTATATACAGAACACAACATCGATAAAATTTTAAGTAAACTTTTAGGTGGTATGAATATGGGACCCAGGAAAATGGGCCAAAAAAAAAAATGAAAATGAGCCCCAAAAAAATGTATGGAAAACAACAACACGAAATTTTGGGGGCCTGTTTTCCCATTTTGGGGTCGTTTTTCATTTCTTCATGTGGGGTGCATTTTCGTAATGAAAATGGACCCCAAACAAGAAAATGAAAAAGGGCCCCAAATAATTTTTGGGGCCCAATATCATATATTGGTGGGGCCTTACTTCATATTTTGGGGTTCATTTTCATTTTTTTTTTTTTTTTTTAATAAACTTTTATAAACTTCCATGATGTAAAAAAATCGAATATTTTCTTTTTTGAATTCAGTTTTATTTAGTAACGTCAGTCAAATTGGGTTTAAATGTGTTTATTACATCCAATAAACAGTAGTCCAAAAATAATCTCTATTGGACAATTCTTTGTCATAGGCCCAATATAGAGCTGCATCCCGATCTTCACTTAAATCTATCGAAAAACAAAAATATTGCACAGATTTTTCTCAAATTTGGTTTGTATATATTTTTTCAAAATGTAAGTGACCTTACCAAATATGGTCAGGATCGGTCCATTTTTCGACCTATTCCCCATATAAATATAGCATCCCATATGAACTTTTTCATATCCGAAGGCAACACAACTAATAACAATGCCACTCAAATTTGGTTTATGTTTATTTTCTTTTCCTATTAGTTGGACTTAAGAGATACGGTCTCTAAATGCATGGTATAGGGTATCGTATAGTCGGGCTTGACCGACTATAACGTTCTTACTTGTTTTAAAAATGTAACAAAAAATATATTTATAAAAAATATTTTGTTTGCAAAAAAAGAAAAATTAATTCCTTAATTAAATTTTTTAAGACTTTCTTTTAAATTTTATAAAAATGATTCAATTCCTGTATAATTTTAGTGAGCCGGACTACTTTTTTACGGTGGCGTGATATAACGTCTAAGGACATAATGTCTATAGACACTATGACACTCAGAATTCTAAAATATTGATTTGATGCAATGGAAATAATAACAATTCATTTTGTTATGGATGGAATACAAATAATAACAATTTATTGAAATTTTTTTAAACTTTAATACACTTTAGAGCAAATAATAACAATTTAGTAGAATATTTTTATAACTGGAATACAAATAATAGCAATTTATTGAAATATTTTTAAATTTGTTTCAACAATTTGCTTGCAATAAGGACAAAGCAAAGGCGAATTGTTACTTTGAGATTTTTTATCCAAAATATCCAAACAGCTTGAGCAAATTTTGAAATGTTTGCAGGGAAAAGACATTTTTTTATTCTTGTGACGTACGCAGGAAAACTTTATTCAGCGAAGCCACCTGCCGCATCCTACTGGAGGAGAAACCCCTTAAGCGCGGCCGCAGGCCGCCACGCAGAAAAACTTTTGTATGCGAAGCCAGATTTCAATACTTAACTTTAGTGTCTCTGGGAAGACATTACAGAATATTATTATTATTATTAATATTATTCCCTTTTGCTGAATGTTTACATCTAATTTAAACATTTTGTAAAAGGGAAAATAACGGCACTTTTACCACGTTTACAAGATTTGAAATGCTTTAGACATTATGTCACTCGTAAAAGTGCCATAATGTCTGTAGACGTTATGTCATGCCACCGTTTTTTAATATTTCCCGAATCATTTAAGTCAAGCGGTTAAATTTTTAAAACCACATTACGACACCTCATTGCAATTTTTTCGTTTAAAAATTAAAAAAAATATTTTTGTATAACAAATGTCACATTGTTTTACAAATCTTTATTTTCAATTTAAATACTACTTCCAAGCATATAAAAAAAATTTTAAGAAATGCAATTCTTTTATATTTAAGTGAGCCGACCTAATTTTTCACTAATTCTTCAGACAAAACAAGTTAATCAACAAAACAAGTGAAAAAAAATTGGGGTCCGTTTTCACATTTTGGGGTCCATTTTCATATACTTCATCGTACCGCATCCTTTAAATGAAAATGAGCCCCAAATAGTGTTTATGCAAATGAGCCCTAGAATAGTTTAGGGCCCGTTTTCATTCGTGGTTTGGGGCCCTAGTTCATTTTTTGGGGCTCATTTTCATTTCTAGAAATGGAGTCGATTTTCATTATGAAAATGAACCCCAAATTTGGGGCCCACTTTCATTTTTTACTTTGGGGTCCATTTTCCTGGGGCCCATATTCATAGCGCCAACTTTTACTATTGATTTAAAGTGCACATATATTTTATTTAAATGTATTAATAAAAATTTATACTAAAATTAGAAACAAATTATAATCTTTAAACTAATATTAATTAAACAATATTAGTAAAAATTTCTTTCAAATAGCTTTGATTTTCATTTTGCAGTAGTTGTTTAGCTTCTTCATCTAACTCTAATGAGGTTGATTTCCATTTTTGTCGAATACTGGACATATATGGGTCTGATGTGCACAACAAAATATTAATAAGATCTTCGTTAGTACAATATCTGGAAATTTTTCTTGCATTGTGCTCGCGAAAGAATCTGTAGTCTTTGTTCCTTTTTTCTTGGGCTTCTTCTGAGAGATCTCCAATTGGAACCATATTGTGCTGAATTATTTGTTCCCCATGGAACAAAATTTAGTGAATTGTCGTTGGCATATGTCTCCAAGAATATTTTTGGTTATAAAGGTTTGCTGTCTCATTAGCATACTGAACAAATTTTTTTGCATCTATCTTTTTGCTACATGCTATAACTTGTAATATGATTTGGAATCGTCGTATTAAATCATAATCTACTCCAGTTATAGAAGCTGCAGTTTCTGGATCGGAAAAAAATCTCCTTGCTGTGTTTCCATCATTAGAATTTCCTTCTCCTTGCTTTGGCTGGTCAATTATAAGGCCTATCTCACGGTATTTTTCTTGAATATCTTTTTTTTTTTGCTTTCTTTTTTCCAAATTTTCTTTGTTGTTTCTCACTGTTTCGCCTAACGGGCCAAATTCCAAATCGTATCCCAATTTAAGAATATGTGGTTGGCTCAATTGACTTGATGTTTTTTGGCATATGGTGCAGCTTGACGATGACTTTGTTTTGGTTAAAGCTTGTGCAACTTTTCCATCAATCATTGTGAGACACATTTTAAAATTTACTTCAATGTCTTGGTCATCAAATTTAAATGTTACTGGTTGAAGTTCTTTAATTTGATCATTTATTTTTCGAACTTCTTCATCTATGACATCTTGAGTCTCCTTTTTGTAAGCAAACTTTATTGGTCTACAAAATTTTGTTGACGAGGGAATTTCATTCTTCCATACATCTATCTCTGCAGCTCTACTAGTTGACGGCTCTGAACCAATATAAGTTATTGTTAAACGTAATGGAACGAAAGAAATCATGAATAAATTGGCATCTGATGAATTTTCCGCATTACATTGTTTGTATTGTTTCTGGCCAGAGGACCCATCACATCCCCATTTAGAAATTAAAGTCATGCTGCAATTTTTAAACTTCTTTAAATAGTCAGCATCAAATGTCTTTAATAATCGTTCTGCAGTGTGTTCAAGAAGATCCTGCAATTTTACTTCTGTTGAACTTGAAGTTACACTAATAGCAGTTGGTGAAGGTAAGCAATCTTTTTTGGCAGAAACTATATCTCGATATGATGGAAAAATTCCACAAATTTTTTTCATTGGTTCGCTTCCGCAATTCTGTATATTGGTTTTTAGTCATTTTCAAATCCAAAAATAGTGCAAATGCTTCTTCTGGAGTAAATTTATTTTCTTCAGTTGGTGTCGGCATACTTTCTAAAATCCTTTTTGTGCGTCTGGGGCTTGCTTCCACTATTTTTTCAATGATAGCAATTTTACCCTTTTTAATTTTCGATGGTTGAATTTGATGCAGAAATGAATCCTTTATGATGCTACAAGAAATTTCTTCATTGATATGTTTAAGCTTGCGTCTTCGTGATCTTTCACTACAATTATCAATTGGCTTTGCTGGTCGACCACCTTTTCCAGTTTCCGTGGTAGTTACTGATGGCTTTTTAAAAATAAGTTTATTTCTTAGCCATTCTTGGTTGCGTGAGTAAAACAATTTCTTGTTTCTGGAACATTGATTGTACCGTTTTCTTAAAGTATTTAAAAAGTTTTTTATTTTTAAGTTATGAATTTTAATTTCTTGTTTGTCGCATATTTTAAAGAATGGATTATTCATTATATGTAAAATAATGTCGTTTTCATCTTTCCGTTCAAAATATATATCAGATAGAACACTATAACTGAATTTAGCCATTGTTTAAACAATAATGAAGAAAAAAAATGAATGCATGGATTAATATACTATTGCTCGAAGTTTCAACATGATCTTTTTTACCTCTTTGAAACATAATATAACAGGTAGTTGGTTTTACCAGTTATTTCCATTGGTTTTAAATTTATTTGCAATTTTCACGTATTTAAGTTGTGTAATATTAGATGGCAATAAAATCTTTTTTACCTTTTCCAAATGAATTGCCAGATACCACATAATTTGAGAGTTCTATTGTCATTTTTGTCAAAATTTTGATACACCCTTCTATGTGGACTAGGTCCAAATATGGGCCAACTTCTCCTAACAGAATTATTTTTTGGGTCAATAAGAACTCTTGTACAAAATTTCATCAAAATATATGCATAATAGCCACTTTCACATACAAATAACTTCTCAAAAAATATGACGTGCATTTGTACCGAATATCTTACCTTGGGTCAGAAAAATTGCTGTAGCTCAAAAAGTGCAGTCCGGATGCATGGACATGTATATATAGGAATGTAGGGGAGAGTTAGGACTACAAAATAGTAAATCTGTGTTTTGACTCAGCTTGACTCACAGGAGTTGTGCTCTATGAAGTAGGAAATTTCCAAGAAATTTGACCTTTTTTAAAAAAAAAATTTAAATTGTTCTGAAAACAGTAGAGCTTTTATCAGTAATAGGAAATAAGTTAAGTTACAACACAAAATTTATTTCGTCCAAAAAGCTTGAAAAACAAAAAAGTTATGATCATTTAAACTTTAAAAATTAACTAAAACTATCATAAATTTACTAAATTCTGAAAAAGCCCATTTTGGACCACCCTGTTCTCAGTGAAATAGTTGAAATAGAGTTCTAATTTTTTGGCTCCCGAGGTTTACTACTATCTACTTTCATACGAGTCTAATAAGTTTCAAATCGGAGAACAAAAACCAAAAGGAGTTTTGGCCGCTATCTCAAAATATTGACCACAGTGCGTCGGTATAAAGGGGCGATGTTGGGCGACTATTGTTGGTCACATAATCAGAATAGGCAACGCAATTCAACAGTGTTAAGCCATTTTTAATATTTATTGTTACTAGCAGATTCCAGCCCTCGAAATTCGAGTGCAAATTCTAGGAAATTATATTTTTCATTAAATAAAGACCCTAAGGATATGCTAATCAATTATAGCCTTTTCACAAATCAACACAAAAAAACAAACTCATTTCTATTACAAACACATTAACAATTTTAATAAACGCACACATAGTATAGTATTATTTTATGTATGTGTTAGTTAGTAGCAAGTTTAAATGCAATTCACTCAAAATAAAGGAAAAAATCTAAAAATCTGTAAATCTGCAAAATGGCTAAAAAGATATACCTTTCAAATAATATACGTTTGGTCAAAATCGGGATAAAACGGTAGAACAAAACATCTGTCACAAGAAATCGCCTAGCCTATTAATATTATAGATTTGTATATTTGCTTGTTGTTTTTATTTGATTTGATAAAAATCTAAAAGTGAGATAATTCAATTAATCTTCTGTAACTTTATTATTTTTGCACCGATCTGGATCCTATTGAGCATACAATATTCGTATTAAAATAGAATACAGTAGTTAGTAATAAAACTTAAAAAAATTTATAGTTTGGCTTTAAAAAATAAGTTGAAAATAGCTAAATCATTATCATTTTTGTGAAATTTGGAATTTGGTCCACTATAATTAACTCAGTCATTTCGTGACTAATTTTTACAAACGACCCGTTGTTGTTTTAGTAATTTCATTATCTTTCAATAAAACGAAAAGAAAGGTAATTTTGCAATATCTCGAAAACTGTTCTACTTTTAACCACTCTGACTTCACATTCGGATTCAGCGGACAATTTTACCTTAAAGATTAGGAGTCAGATTCATTTGGTTACGACTTTGCTGAAAATTTGTGACACAGTATACTTCATATAAACGTTCGAGGTGGTACAAGAACAGCCAGCTATTCAATATTATCCTTGTGAAGGATTTACGACTATACAAATACCCGTAGCATCTCATTTGAAGTTTACTTCTCTTAAATTATTAATTACTCAAATTCACGCGAAAACTACCGAAATATTGTTAATATCCTGAATTAAAATGTCACCAAGAGACGTGTTAGATAAATTGTACATGCAGATAATAATCTGGAATTTATCAAACATATTCTCCAACCAAAGGTTACAATTTCTTATGTATAAAAATGACTGAGTGACATTTGCAGAAAAGTACCTGTTTTGGGAAGAAGAAGGGGACCCGGATATTTTATCCGACGAAAAATTCACTCTAGACTGTCCCGATTAATTTAACTTTTTTTTTTAAATTTATTTATTTATTTATTTAATTCTATTTCCTGTACAGATGTTTGGATATATTTTTAACTTTCTTGCTCACGGTACCTCTTTCTTGTATTATTCTGGTTTTTATCGCCTAACAAAACTTTAAAAAATGCAATTGTGTTTAAAAATCAGTTGAAAGAAAACGTCAGAAACTATAAATATTTAAATAACGGTTAAGATTTTATACATTTTCTTTCACACCATCCATTATTTTTATGGTTTCAGTCAAAGCTGGTACAGAAGCTTTAAAGTTTCCATTGTTTTGGCATCACTCAAAAATTTTTTTTGTTTATTTATTTTATTTTTAATATAATTCTTTTTTGTAACAAATTTGTTATCTTTCGATAAAGAACATACCAGAGTTATTGCGCAAAAAAATAAAAAATATTAGAACGAAGTTATTTAAAAACAAAATTGGCAAATTCAATGTATTGCCACCCACTGTATATTCTTGATCCTTATAACAACTCAAGTCGATATGTACGTCTGTCTGCCAGTCCGTCTGTCCGCATGTCCACCAGTCTGTCTGTCCACCTGTCCGTCTGTCTGTCTGTCTGTCTGTCTGTTGAAATAACCTTCATTCACAAAATAAACCATTTAACTAGATAACCTTAAGATAATATTTTTTGTCATTATTTAAAACAAGTTGGTATTTCAAAGGATGTAAATTGGGTATCATTATGCCTAGATATGACCTAACATATGAAGACACCTCTAAAAAATGCAAAAATTCAGTTTTTTTTTTGTGATAATTTGGTATTAAGTTTCTCAAATTGTTCACTTTTGTTATAAATAGTACAAAGTCCAAAAATTGATGAAAACTTAATATCTATGTGGAGGGTATCAGAAATTCAGCACAACCGAATTAACACTTTTATTCCTGTTTTATATATAATCTCTCAGATTGTTTTGTAGTGGACCTTTCTTAAAATCTTGAAATTATTAATATAACAGAATTGCTCTCTATACATTCAATCTATCTTTTCGCGAGTTACACTGTGGAACAAATTCAGGTTAGCAAAAGTTAGGTCGATTCTGAGAGTGAGGGGTGAAAATAGAGACTAAATTAGAGGACCCGTATCGCGGCGTTTGTTTATGTTAGTTCGAATTTTTTTTTTAATCGACCTTCAAATGCCGATTTTCAGCATATTGTCGACTAATTGATATTTTTTTAATGTGTAAAAGCCAAATTATTGCTAGAGACCTGTTCAACAATTAAAATTTTTAAAAAAATTGATTTAGAAAATTTTTGTGGTGCTTATGAAGCAAAATGTTGGAAAAATTATTTTTTTCATGCTTTTTGAAAATATTTTCCACAAAACTAAGTCTTTTTTGCTTTCTGTTTGATCTATAATAAGCTTCTTAGTTTCTTCAATAAATTTCATTTGAAAAGAAAATGGTCTTAGTCGATAATTTGCTCTAAAAATCCCAAAACCATTAAATAAATAGCGATTTAGGTAGAAGTATTTAAAAAGGGAAGATCCAAGAATTAGGAATTAGTAAAACAACTTTTTTGTTTTCAACTATTGCACAGGGAGCGATTTTTTTTTTATTTCGTAGAAGCGAACTAATTTCAAAAATGAAGATTCAGTTAAGACTCGAAACTCAGCCGTATCTGATGTTTTTTAATTTTCGCTCGGTCGTGATAAAATTCGCTATTAATTTTTTTGGAACTTATTTCATTTTGTGAGTAATTTAAGTTAAGTGCATTGGTTTCATAAAAATAACAAAAAAAAAAAACATTGTACAATATATATTGTATTAAAAATGTCGGAACCAAAATGTAAATGGACCATTTTTGTAATGTTTGTGGACGTTTCATGGCAAGCGATGAAAAATGTGGCAATGCGAGTGATTTTTTTTTTTTTTGGAAGCCTATAAACAATATTTCTCGAAAAAGTTTATCACTGACCTAAACTATGCCCCTAAAAAAGTTTGCTTTAATTGCTATTCAACTCTTATGCAATGGAAAAGTGAAAAGAAGAAGGCTATGCCTTTTGGTATACCAATGATGTTAGACAACAGCCCGATCAAGAAGAAAATTACTATGGATGTATCAACTACCATAAAACTTTGAATAGAAGGAAAGCAAAGAATAAAACTTATGTAGCAGTGCCAAGTGTCCAATTATCATTACCGCACTCAGAATTCGTTCCAGTACCAACATACCGAAGTATTGATCTTCAAACAGATATCAGTACTACAACCGCCGCTGCTACATCCATGGATTTCTTCTCAGAATACGACCCTGGTGAAGGTACATCCTATGAAACATCAAAGGACCCAATCCTAGTCACACAAAACCAATTGGATGGAATTGTTGCAAATTTGTGTTTGACTCAGAAAAAATCGGAACTATTGGCTTCATTTTTGAAAGGAAATAATTTGCTGGCGAAAGGTGCCAAAGTAACAGCATATCAAAAACGCCAAAAAGAGTTAGAAAAGTTTTTCAATGTGAATGATGCAAAAAATTTCGCTTATTGCAACGATATTGAAAAGTTAATGGAGACGATAGGGTTAACCTATAAAAAAGATGATTGGCGTTTATTCATCGATAGTTCACTAATCAGCTTAAAAGTTGTGCTTTTGCACAAGAGAAATAGAATGCCTTTTGTTCCGATTGCATATAGCACTAACACTAGTGAAAATTTCGATAATTTGAAACACATTCTGGAAGTAGTCAAATATAACGAACACCAGTGGCGTATTTGCTGCGACCTCAAAATAGTTTCATTGATTACAGGCTTAACAGCTTCTGGCCGACCAAAATATCCGTGTTTTTTGTGCGATTGGGATTCACGATACGGAGAAGGTGTTAAAGGAAGAAACCAGTACAAACAGCATAACTAGAATAGTCGCATTGGACGGAAATGGCCTAAAGACAGTAGGCTACACGAAAGTCTTGTTCCTGAAATGAAAATGTTGTTGCCGTAGCTCCACATTAAACTTGGCATTGCTGAAAATTTTTTTTAAATATATCGCAAAAGACCAGCAGTAGTCAACCGCTTAAAAGACATTTTCCCAAGACTAAGTAACGCCCAAATTCAGGAAGGGGTTGTTAATGGTCCCGACATACGGAAACTAATGAGTCGTCAAGATTTTGACCAAGTTCTGACAGACCGAGAATTAAATGCATGGCTCCCATTGAAAGCAGTCATTAAAGGACTTTTAGGTAAAGAACGCAAAGACAACTACAGGCAATCTGTTGCAAACATGTTGGCAGCTTTCGATGAAATTGGGGTTAATATGTCGTACAAAATTCATCTCTTGCATCAGCATCTTGATCAACTCGCTCAACTGTTGCCAACTGAATCTGATTAGCAAGGCTATCAAACTGCGCTTCCATTTGAAATAAGGTAACTATAGAGTGTGCATATTTTGAATTCCTAGATTTTTCTAATATCTTTGTCAGAGTGCACAATTTAAACAAGGTAACGATTGAAAACTATTTTCGTTTCAGGTACAGAGGAAAGAAATCTCCAGATGCAATCCTCGCTGAAATTTGTTGGTGATATAAAAACACCTTTGAAGAAGAGGAAGACGAGGAAAAAGAGGAAGAAGAGGAAGACAAAGATGAAATTCCCGAATATCTGTTGGACGAAATTATTGACCTTTCTGACGATGATGACGATGACGAAGATATTAGAGAGAGCAGTGATGTTGATCCACAGCCGCCTGCTAAACGGCAACTGGCCAAATAATTAATTTAATTTATTTAATTTTTTTACTTAAAACTTTTCATAACTAACATTTCAAAAATATATTTTTTCCATATTTTTACAATTTCTTTTTCAATGTTTCTTCAAAACCAACACTGAACAAAATTGGTACATAAAAAATGAGAAGTAAATTAATATTAAGCTAGAAAACGCAAGTTTTGTATTATGATTGTTTTCTTTTCAAATGAAATTTATTGAAGAAACTGAGAAGCATATTATAGATCAAACAGAAAGCAAAAAAGTCTTAGTTTTGTGGAAAATATTTTCAAAAACTATGAAAAAAAAATAATTTTTCCAACATTTTGCTTCATAAGCACCACAAAAATTTTCTAAATCAATTTTTTTAAAAATTTTGATTGTTGCACAGGTCTCTAGCAATAATTTGGCTTTTACAGATTGAAAAAATATCAATTAGTCGACAATATGCTGAAAATCGGCATTTGACTGCAAAGTTCGAAGGTCGATTAAAAAAAAATTCGAACTAACATAAACAAATGTCTTCTAATTTATCCTCTATTTTCACCCCTCACTCTCAGAATCGACCTAACTTTTGCTAACCTGAATTTGTTCCACAGTGTTATGCTAGCTGCTCACGAGGCAACCGTTGAAGCAACGTGTTGTAGCAACGTGTTTTGTTTGTTCACTACACGCGTGGCATCTATTGCCACAACCTCAGTACTGTGTGTAGCTATGGTAGAGAAAAGACACAAGCGGATGAAAGTAAAATAGAATTTTATATCTCTTTGATTCTGTTCTTCACCGTATCCACTGTATAATTTTCATTTCATTATATTCTTTTTTTAATTGTTCGCATGCTTTTTTTTAGATTTTTATATTTTTTAGAAGAAATTCGTTAATAAAGTTAACGAAATTTTCATTATTTGCAATAGTCATTTTCCCGTTTTCTTTTTTCTGCTTAATGTTACTTCGCACGAACCTTCCTGGTCGCTTGTTTTCGAAGAACTGAAGAAGTAAATGCGGTAAACAATAATACACACTTTTGGTACCTCTGGCAACGGTTGCTACAACACGAAAATCAATGGACAACACAGCTACACTCGCGGCAACGGTTGCCTCGTGGAGTTAACTCGAGGCAACGGATGCCTCGTGTGTAGCTCGCATTAAGTTTGCTCTTTGTGCAAACAAACCCCTTATTCCGTTAATAATTAGTTATAAACTAATTTACTTCGCTCTTTTATATCCTTGTAAGGAATATTTGCAGCGATTTATGCTAGTTGTTTTAATAGGAACAATCGAATCGTCGTCGTTACAGCTGCATTAAATGCAACACGGCAAAACTTCAGACAAATGTAAATTCCAACCAAGAGAAATTTTTTCTCCCATAATTGTTTGATTTATATCATTATATTGCATTTAGGGCAAACAACGAGCATTAAGTTATTTTGGAGTTAACGCTATATTTGTAAGAGTTCACTTCGTTAGGAGTTTCTTTGTAGAACAACAACAAAATTATTTTAATTAAATCAATATTTTTTACTGCTAGTTAGTGATTTGTTGCACTGAGTACTTTGTGAAAGAGTATTTAAGTTTATGTGTGCGTGTGTGTGTGTTTGTGTATATGTATTTGTTTCATTAACGCGTCGTTAATGTTTTTTTCTTTGATTATATTTGTCAATCATTCGTTCTCTCGTTCGTTAAACTTACCCAATGAGACACGAGCTGGTACAGCACCTTGATCAAGCCAGAATGACACCCATGAGACAATTACCAGCATACAGCATGGGATATAAATTTGAATTAAGTAATATGAGAATTCTCGCTTGAATAGTAGATCGACTTTGAGGCAACTGTATTCACCTATGAGTATACAAGGTATAAAAA
The DNA here is from genome assembly GCA_963682025.1 of Cordilura impudica. Lineage (NCBI taxonomy): Eukaryota > Metazoa > Arthropoda > Insecta > Diptera > Scathophagidae > Cordilura > Cordilura impudica. Next base: position 317,084,515 of record OY821517.1, on the reverse strand, counting down.
TATACAAAAATAAAACCGAAAATACAGGGCGTGTAAGATGTGTTAAAAAACAACCAAATGAAAAAAAATCCAGTGAAGAAACCATATGAAACATATGAAAGAAAAAAATAAAAACAAGTCCAGTGTTAAAATTATAATGGCAGAAATTACCGTTAAATGAAAATTAAATAATTTTTCACTTTAACTAAAATCAATAATGAAAATTAATACGATAATAACTCAAACAAAAAAAAAAAATGTGTAAATATTTGAAATTATATGTTTTTTTCTGTTCATAGGCAAGTAGAATCAACACAATTTTTTGCATTTCTTTATTTGCAACAACAATATTTAACGGAAATGAATTTAAATGTTTGCAAAAAAAAAAAGTTATTACATTTCATTTCCGTTAATTTGTTGGCAAAGCGTTCCATACTCTTCAAGACAAAGTTGTTGTTTGGTTTTTCTTAAATTCTTTCCAAAATATTCATATATATGTATATATTTTTTTTTTGTAAATATTCTCATATTTTTTCAGTATTTACATTTTAAAATTTTTTTTTTTTTATTTTGTTCAAATATTTGTATATTAAAATTTTTAGATGGTTTCATTTCATTTCACGTTTGTTGTCTTTTATCTCATCAATGCATCTGGCAAATAATTCCAACCACTAAAAACCCATGGCTGCGTACAAACATATACTCGTATTTGGTTGTTTGGAGTAATTTGTTACATTTGCATTGTGATTGAAAATAAGTTGATAAATTTTTATAGTTTGTCGTTATTGTTGTTGTTGGGGTTGTTTGTGGTTTTTGTAGTTTTTGCTTTTATGATTTTTACTTAGTGATTTGTAAATAATTGGTTTGTTGTTTTTGCAACCATTCATTTGTACACACGTTTGCACAATTTTAATTTATAAATTTATAAATATATTTTTTGTATTCATTATGAATTTCCATTAAATATTTATCCCAAAATAAATTGTTTATTTAATACTTTATTAGATAAATTCATATATATATTTATGTAAATTATTTAAAACTATGTTAATAAAAATTTGAAAACTTTGCTAATTTTTTTAAGAACGACTATCCTAAAAATAAACTAAATCTTTTTAAAATTTAATAAATTTCATGCATATTTAAGAAACAAAAAAAAAAAAAAAAAAAATTATGATATGGAGTTTAAATTTTGGAGATGTTACTGATTATGTTAAGTGTATTTATTTTTTGTTTAGAATAGCGGTATTATGAGCAGTTGCCGGTGAATAAACTAAGAAACAGTAAGCAAGTGGACAATAGGCCAAAAAAGCATAACCAGAGCGTGTTCATAGTCCTATCAGTTTGAAAATATGCTTATCTCGACTGTAAGCTTGAAAGTCAGCTGTGAAAAAGGACGCAGTTAGTTTTGATGACAGAGGCAACCCACCATTTTGAAATACTGAGCTTGAAAGCGCTGTTAGCAGTAAACAGCGATCTCCGGTTTTTGGTTGATAAGTAGATTCTGAAAAATAATATGTCCGAGACTATTTTCAAGATGATGTATCTAAATTTTTCTAACAAGTGTTACAGGCCCAAACCATTCAAGCTTCCTCATTTTACGACAATATTTACTAGCAGGAATTTTTCAGACCGAGCATTATATTCATGACGCTGATAGCTACGTCTAGGTATTAATGTCAATAAGTATAATACGTCCAAGTATTAATATAATAAAAACCCATTGCTACGATTTTGGTAAAGGATAAATGAGAAATCATCAATGGTTCTTAAGTGATAAATGAAGAAGTAAGCAAACAAACATCAAGATAATTAAAAATTGAAAAAGATCGTAAAAAAATTTTGGCATGGGAACGCGAAACACTTTTGAAATTTTTCTATATTGGCCAGTACCTTCACCCCCCATATTTTTTTTTGCACCGTGTAATTGATAAAATTATAGTAAGATATTGATATTGATATTGAGAAATTGAAATTGATTTTGAGAATCCTTAAATTGATAGTCAGGAACTAGAATTTGATATTTGGAAATGATAACTTTAAATTGGAAAACTCCAATTTATATTGAGAAAATACAAATTGATATTGAGGAGTTAATATTATACACTTATATAGAATTATCTTCTTATATATTAAAAGAATTTATGAATAAACTTTGCATTCAAGATTTTCTTTTCAATGTTTTTCTTCTCTCAAACCTCTATAACTAGAGTTCTAATTAACGTAGGCTGTTGACATAGGTCTAAGAACACTCAGTGGATCAAGCTCCTTCTTTTGAGCTATTAACTGCTTAAATTCGTTGGGTGTGAGGAAAGTTACGCTTGGAGAATCAACTTTACTTTTACTGTACGTTAACTTATCTTGGCATATTTTGGCATTACTGTACGTTAACTTCTCTTGGCAAATTCGTTGGGTTTGAGGAAAGTTATGCGTGGACAATCATCTTTACTTTCACTGTACGTTAACTTCTCTTGGCATATTTTGACATTACTGTGCGTTAACTTCTCTTGGCAAATTTTGGTATTATATTATAAAAATTAATATAATATAATATAATGCTGCGGAGCAGCAGGGGTCCTCTAGTATAAATATAATTATATTTTCTTAAAAACGAAGATGGGCTGCAATCTACTTTAGCTTGATTAGGCCTTGGTATATAAAGCAGAGTTCAGAAAAAAAAAACACCCACTGAATAAAAAACTCGTACATATGTATATGTAAAAAAACATAGCTCAGATCAACAAACACATATTTTTATTTTCATATGAATTATTTAAAAATTTTGTACGTTGCCCAACACAATCATGACTGTATTTCGTTTTAATATTTCCTTATCTACACGAACATTTTTCTATCGCATATTTATACCCTATACAACTATGTGGTTTGGGTATAATGACTTTGTGCTGCTGTTTGTAACAACCAAAAATATTTGACCTAGACCCATCTTTAATTATACCGATCGAATCAGAATCACTTTCTGAGTTGATTTAACAATGTCCGTCCGTCCGTCCGTCTGTGTGTCCATGTAAAGCTTGTAATCAAACTGCAGGTCGCAAATATGAATGTATTTTGATGAAATTTGGTACATAAGCTTTCATCGGCCATGGGATGGACGCTATTGAAATTGGTGAGAATCGGTCCATGTTCAGACCTAGCCCCCATACAAATTACCCATATGAAATCGACATAAATTGCCATAAGATCCAAATTGTCATATAGATCTTACTCAAATTGGGTTTGTATGCGTTCATTACATCCATTAATGAGTAGTCCAAAAATGATCCCTTTGACCCCATATAGAGCTGCTTCCCGATCTTCACTTAAATCTATTAAAAATCAAAAATATTGCACTGATTCTTCTCAAATTTTGTTTGTATATATTTTTGCAAAATACAAGAGACTTTACCAAACATGATCAGGATCGGTCCATTTTTGGACCAAGTCCCTATATAGATATAGCATCCGATATGAACTTTTTCATATCTGCAGCCAAAAAAATTAATAAAAATCCCACTCAAATTTTGGTTTTTGCTTATTTTCTATGTCCAGTTAGTTGGGCCTAAGAGATAGTGTCTCTAAACGCATGGTATAGGGTATCGTATAGTCGGTCTAGACTGACTATAATTTTCTTACTTGTTTTTGTTTCGAACACACATAAACCACACAGATTCGAGTGTAGTTTTATTAAAGTTAGTTTTCTTGCACGTGTACTGCTAAAAAAAGCATAACATGTTCTTCAACGCGTACATATAAAAATTAAAATATTATCCACTGGCGATCGGAAAAACTGAAACACCCCTATAATAACGACAGCAATTTTTTCACCAAATTTATTAAAAAAATCTAAAATAATTCATTAGCAGTTATATAAAAAAAAAAAAATAAAAAGATAACAATAAAAAACAAGTAAGAAAATTATAGTCGGTCTAGACCGACTATATGATACCCTATACCATGGTTTAGAGACCCTATCTTTCGGTCCAACTACTTCGATATAGAAAAGAAGCATAAACCAAATTTGAGTGCGATTTTTATTATTTTTTTGGCTGCAGATATGAAAAAGTTCATATCGGATGCTATATCTATAAAGGGACTAGGTCCAAAAATGGACCGATCCTGATCATGTTTGGTAAAGTCTCTTGTATTTTGCAAAAATATGTACAAACAAAATTTGAGAAGAATCAGTGCAATATTTTTGTTTTTTAATAGATTTAACTGAAGATCGGGAAGCAGCTCTATATGGGGTCAAAGGGATCATTTTTGGACTACTCATTAGTGGATTACATCCGCATACAAACCCAATTTGAGTAAGATCTATATGACAATTTGGATCTTATGGCAATTTATGTCGATTTCATATGGGTAATTTGTATGTTGGCTAGGTCTGAACATCTACCGATTCTCACCAATTTCAATAGCGTTCATCCCATGGCCGATAAAAGCTTATATACCAAATTTCATCAAAATATATTCATATTTGCGAACTGCAGTTTGATTACAAGCTTTACATGGACACACAGACGGACGGACGGACGGACGGACATTGTTAAATCAACTCAGAAAGTGATTCTGATTCGATCGGTATAATTAAAGATGGGTCTAGGTCAAATATTTTTGGTTGTTACAAACAGCAGCACAAAGTCATTATACCCAAACCACATAGTGGTAGAGGGTATAAAAAATAAAAATAAAAAGAAACAGAGAATAAAATAGAAACTGAGAAATTTTATATGTTTTTTACCACCTAATTTCGTTTTTTCCGATCGCGAGTGAGTAATGTTTTAATTGTTAGATATACGCGTTGAAGAACATGTTCTGTTTTTTTTAACAGTACACGTACAAGAACATGAACTTAAAATAAAGCTACACTCGAATCTGTATGGATTATGTGTGTTCGAAACAATAAATACGTAATAAAACAATGTTCGTGTAGATAACGAAATATTAAAATGAAACACAGTCATGATTGTGTTCGGCACCGTACAAAGTTTAGAAACACACATAATTGATATGAAAATAAAAATATGTGTTGGCTGCTTTAGAACAGAACATTGTGTGTTTCATGTGTATATTTTCTGAACCTTGATATAAAGCTGCTATTGCACAATCTCCATCAACTATATAATCTACTAATATGCCCTGTCGCGCTTCGCTACGACTTACCGGTACTTATTGACATGTTTTATTTCATAATCAATTTTTCCTACGAAGTTTGTGTTAAGCAATTAAAATATTTTATTTAATTTATTTTACATATATATTTTTTAAATTTCAATGCTTGCTGTAATACAATATTTTTTGTTTTTTCATTTGGTGCAAAAGTTACCAAATTTTTAGGCGTTCCTACTCTGGAGTCTATTACAAGTAGCTGCCCATGAGTAGAACATGGATTTTCCAAATTAAATCTGGCAACACATAACTATTGCCTTGAATTTAGAATATCTTTTGGCAATTTTTCATTTTAGCGATTTTTTTTTTGGCAATTTTTGATTTTATCGATTTTTGATTTTGCCCATTTTTGATCATGAAAAATTTTTGTTTTTGGCGATTTTTTTTCCCGTGATTTTCGGTTTTGTGATTTTTGAATTCCGCCCATATTTTCCACGACTACTCTTATTGATAATTATGTACTTGTCAAAAGTTTCGGAGTTGTCGCTTTAGTAGTATTTCACATTTTTTATCGGACTACTCACTTAACATCTGATGGACGCGTGCAAAGTGTCAAGGTTTTTCCTTTTATAGTACACCAGTTATATGGTATTGTATATTTACTTTGTATGGGAGATGCCACGCCCACTGCTCCGGTCATGCCCATTTTTTTCGACTGATCACAGAAATAAGTTATGGACTCGTGCACAGTTTCAAGGCCTTCACTATTACAGTGGTCCAGATATGTGACATTCTATATTTACTTTGTATTAGAAGTGAACCGCCCATTGGTCCGATACTGCCCATTTTTTGCCCAACTACTCACATGACCACACACAAATTTGCAAAACTGTATCTGACATAGTACTCGAGATATATAATATTGAATTATTACTTTGTATGGGAGGTTCCACGCCCCCTTATCCGATCCCGCTCATTTTCGGCATGGCCACTAACATAAATAATAGGTGACATCACACAAATTTGCAAAGCTCTCTCTGTCGTAGTAGTCAATCTCTTCTTCTTGACCTGCCTATCCTATACTATTTCCATATAAATATATTAATTATTTCGGCGAACAAATCTCTGTCCCTGGAGCAGTTTAGTAGCATTCCGGCATTCGTGATACTAGTCCACTGTCGTATATTTCGTAGCCATTATGCTCGTTTTCTGCCTATACTGCGCCGTCCTTCTGTTTTGCCTTGTATGATAAGTTGCAGTAGTTCGTATTTGTCGCTCCTCATGATGTTTTCCTGCGTTTAATGGCATTCAGGAGTACACGTTCACGATTCACTCTTCGAAGCACCTCAAACTTGGTGATATGGTCGGTCCAAGGTATTTTTAAATTCGACGATATAGCCACATTTCGAAGGCTTCTAATTTGTTTATGTCGGTAGTCTTTGTTGTTCATATCTCCATTGCATAGAGTAGAACAGGTAACACGTAGCACTTTACTAAGCGTATTTTCAGGTTTATATTGAATTCGCAATTACTGAGAACTTTCTTATATTTTCCGAAGGCGAATCTAGCCATTTCTACTCTGCATTTTATTTCCATTGTGGGATCCCATTCTTCACTGATCCAACAGTCAAAATATTTAATCTTTTGTACTCGTTCTATCGTGTATTCTGGCATATTATAGTAGCGTTTCGGTATGTATTTTTTCTGCTAACAATCATGTATTTGGTTTTTTGTACGTTTATTTTTAGACCATAATTGTTGCTGCAACAGGTTACGGCATCGAATAATTTCTAAAGACCCTCTGGAATCTGACAGAAGTCAATATATATGATAAGAAAACTTCACTTCATATGGGAGGTGCTATGCCCACTAAAAATATAAAAAAAAACAAGTAAGTAAATTATAGTCGGTCTAGACCGACTATACGATACCCTATACCATGTCCTAACTCTTAGGCCTAACTAACTGGACATACAAAATAAGCAAACACCAAATGAGTCTGATTTTTATTAATTTTTTTGGCTGCAGATATGAAAAAGTTCATATCGGATGCTATATCTATATGGGGACTAGGTCCGAAAATGGACCGATCCTGATCATGTTTGGTAAAGTCTCTTGTATTTTGCAAAAATATATACAAACAAAATCTGAGAAGAATCAGTGCAATATTTTTGTTTTTTAATAGATTTAAGTGAAGATCGGGAAGCAGCTCTATATGGTGCCAAAGGGATCATTTTTGGACTACTCATTAATGGACGTAATGAACGCATACAAAACCCAATTTGAGTAAGATCTATATGACAATTTGGATCTTATGGCAATTTATGTCGATTTCATAGGGGTAATTTGTATGGGGGCTAGGTCTGAACATGGACCGATTCTCACCAATTTCAATAGCGTTCGTCCCATGGCCGATAGAAGCTTATTTACCAAATTTCATCAAAATATATTCATATTTGCGAGCTGCAGTTTGATTACAAGCTTTACATGGACACACAGACGGACGGACGGACGGACGGACGGACGGACGGACGGACATTGTTAAATCAACTCAGAAAGTGATTCTGATTCGATCGGTATAATTAAAGATGGGTCTAGGTCAAATATTTTTGGTTGTTACAAACAGCAGCACAAAGTCATTATACCCAAACCACATAGTGGTATAGGGTATAATTATGACATATGTTCATCTTTATGGACCATTCTAAATATTGGAAACAACATTTTTAAAATCAGATGATTAGTTACGGAGATTACCTCCTACAAACAAACACACAGATACAGATTATAGATTATTATATAGATATAGATTATTATAGTATAGATTTTGCTTTTTCACTAATTATTTCTTCCAGGCTTAGTTCCTAAAGTCCTTAAGCACGCACATTATTCGTATATGAGTTCAGGTGGTATTTCGAAAAGTCTTGACTTTTTACCATATGGTTTTACTCCAATTTTGCATCTGTGAGCTAACAACTTTTTAATATGAGACCGCTTCCGTTTGGGCCAATCATGGTACAGTGTTTTATGTAGTTGGTCTCTACGGATTATATCAGATCCTCCCTCTTTTATTTCTCAATATCAACTTATGTGTACTCGAATTAATTTTTTTATTGCTCAATATCAAATAATAACTTATCTTTTGCAATTTGTATTTTTTCAACAGCAGTTATAAATACTGAATTTCAATTTATATTTTCTTTATATCAATTGGGTGTTTCTGAATGCATATTTAAAATTTTCAATATCAATATTTATCTTCTCAATTACAATTAGGACTTGAGTAGAAATGTGGAAACATTTATTAAAAACAATTTTAAAGTTCATTAAGAAATCCATGTTAGAAGTAATGGAGAATTTCAAATTAGTTTCTTTTTATGTGGTCAAAAGTATTTGAATCGCCACCGAAATTTATATTAGAGGCAGGAGGGTTTCCATAACAAACTCTACATAAAGATATTTGGTCATGGCTCTTAAGGTCAGAATCCAATAGCACATAGTGAGATGCTCTATAGAAGATATGCATAACCCAAATTTGAGTAAGATTGGCATGTTTTTTGTTGTGGAAATAAATTGGTATTAAGTTTTGTATGTATTTATGTATTTGGATGCAATTCGATAATTTATTTTTGGCTTTATGACATTAGACTTATACCCCATATACCAATCTGAGAGGGACCCATTTTGCTTTATATTCCTGTCAAACAATGGAGTTTTTTGTTCGACCAATACTGCAATATGAGACCATCGTGGGATCTTTGGGATTAACTGCGGCCCTTTATACTATACCTTGGATGCAATAGACATTCCATTCCACCTAATTATGTTGGATATATGAACATATTACATGGCCGAGGTTATAATTTTATGTTATCCTGAAAGACAGCAATATACAATGGAATGTGGAATATAATACTCTTAGCAGCCTATTTTAGCATTAACATACTAGCTGACACCTGTTGGAGGGAACTCCGGGTAGCAGATGATTTTTGAATTTCTATACTGGCGGAACAAAACAGAATAACAGAGTAGGTTACGGGAGAAAATTTGGATCAAGCCTGGCTTGAAGACTGCCAATAAAAGAATTTGCTAAATGGTACAGGGCACAGGAACATTCCAGTAATTAAAATATGTTGGTACACCTCTAAAATTGTGCATCCTTGCACTTCGAATTCAAACTGCTGACAAAGAAAATCTGGCCATCTTTAAAGCAAAGGTGCTTAAATGTATTGTCGCTACTCCATCGTGTATAGATTTGGATGGTAGCGGTGGTGATAAGCGTGTACTGACTTATGGGAAAACACAGTGATCGCCTTAGGGTTTCATCAAATATCTTTTGTCGTAGTATGGAATATTTTCTCAGTTGTTGCGCGGTACGCGAATGCTGCATTATCTTCTAAAGACCTCAGATGCTGGAATACCTCATCTCAAAAGCTTTTTAGGAAATTTGTTTTTGCTCGAAAGTCTAATACGAGAACGTGTTATTTATTGTGTATTTATTAATAACGTTGAAGTGTCGGTTGGCTAGTTGATGGGAAATATGGCTAAACTGTTTCGAATTCTGTGAGTCTTTTTTCCCTGCTACAGTGTACTAAATTACACTGCAAAAAAAAACACTTCATGCAAGAACTAATTTCCAACTAATCACAAGAGAAAACAAAGAAAGATGTCAGCTAAAAAAAAATATAAATTGAAATATTTGTTTAATGTTGGATGACTGAGATGTTTTTTTTTTGGGGAATATGAAAGTGATAACATAATTTAAATTAGCAAAGATTTCCAATTTTTAATGAACCAGTTAGTGATTTGCATGATTTGAATGATTTAAGTATGTATATTTTGGTTAAGATAATTCGGTGTAAATGACATTTTACTGCCGGTGATATACAAATTATAAGAATTTTACAAACAACTTTTTCTTTAACGAAGCTGGTGATATATTAAAGGTAAAAATATTTCAATAACTTATAAGGAATAAGCTAACCAAAAAAGAGAAAATAACAAGCACAGATTGTAAAATAAATTGGATATAGCAAAAGTTGTTAAAGTGAAAAAGAAAATCAATAAATAAAACCAACTTAGATAAATAAGATAAACTTTATTATATATAAGGGAAAACTAACATTGAACAGAGCTATAATTTAATACTCTTCTTATAAGGAACTATTTAGTAAGTAGTGGTTATTTTAATACTCTTGTTAAATATAAAATTACGAAATTATGAAAAAAATACTTGAAAGCTCCTTATTAAAAGAACAGAGAAATTAATCGAACGGAAAGAACTTACCCGTATTGGTTTTACTGTTGCAATAATCAGTTAAGAATTTTTCGAGTGTAAAGCGAGGTAGGTGTAAATTCTTAACCACTTGCACGGGGTCACCTTCTTTCCACAGGAAGACAAGATCATTTGTAGTCCAGCCATCTAAAATTATGAATAAAAAAAAATTATCAAAATAATGTATAGACATTATTTAAATAATATCAACTTACAACTGGCCATACGTAGTGAACAAACTTGACGATCCAAAGGATATAATTTCAAATTCATAGGACAGGCCAATGTCAGCGAAATACGAATACTGTACAATACCGAACCATTTGGAAAAATACGTATATAAACATTCGGCATAATGATATTATGAAAATGACCCTCTTTTTCATTTGAGAAGAAAAGATCAGGCATCCAAACACGATTGGCTTCTGTCAGTGTCAAATATTTGAGACGACCTGCAAAGAATTGAAAAAAAAATCGATTACTACTTGCTATGCATACACTCCCAAATATAAGATAAATTTATGTGAGATTTGTTAAGAGGAAACACAAAATAGCCGTTATACAAGAATTTTCGAAAACCACTTCTGAAATATGTCATAAGTGAAATCTTCTCATTGGATGCTAAGTTCATCCAAAACTTCTACTTTTAATTTAAACTCTCTAACAGCGAAGGTAACAGCTCGATATGAAGCTTGATTATGTTATAAAATACAAAAATATAAGTCAATCGTATTTTTTTAACTACCCCATTTTATATTTAGACGGTTAATAACGATAGCAAAAAATTTAAATATTTTTTTATTGTAGGTTTCTGACATTTGACCCCAAAAATTGGACACCATATGAAAGATATGACCAAGGCCTATTAGTATATAAGACAGTTTTTTATGATGGTACATATGAATTTTAAATCAAGACTCCCAAAACTCACACAAGAGATGACTTAAACAGAAAACACAGTTCTTTCTGTATACATTAACATTTTTTATTGAATCATAAATTAAAGAGGGTAAGGTTGGAATAACACATCGAACAAATGGAATCCAAGGCTTTGCTGGCACATACGAAATTTTCTAATAACTTTTTTGCATAAGTGTGGCTGAATTTCGTTGATATAGCGTTGAATTTCCTCCTTCAATGCTCAGGTAGTTGCAGGCCTTTTGGCATAAACTTTTGACTTCATATAATGCCATAAAAATAAACCCAATGGTATTTAATCACATGATCTGATCATCGATGCGGAAGATTATATGACCGGGAAATGTCTCATGCAGTAAATGAATCGTTTAATGGTCTGTATTAATGGTTATTTAGCACCAACTTGTTGAAACCACATGCCATTCACATCAAGTGCATCCAATTTAGGTAGAAAGAAAACAGTTATCATTTCGCAATATCAAGCACAAGCAACATTTACTGTTGGACCAGCTTCATTTTCTAGAAGTATGATGAAGTATGATGAAGTATGATGAAGTATGATGACTCCTGCGGATTTGTTTTTCGAAAAACAATTTCGACGATTAACGAAGATGTCAAGGTAATAATGCGCTTCATTGCTTAGGATGATTTTGCTTGAAAATCAGAATCCACTTGTTGATGTTCAGTAATTCATTAATTCATTCAACGTACTCTCTTCGCTGGGCATGGTTATTATGTATATGGGGCAGCCCAAGTGAAAAAATACTTTTTGAGCACTATATCTTCGATTCGGGTGAAATTCAGTGGGGAGAGAGACGTTATGCTTAAAAAAAATTTTGAGCTTGATCGGACCTCATTTGTCGGTTTTATAAGCTTTTAATGGCGAAAATCTGGTTTTTTTCAAAGTAAAAAATTTTGAAAACGGAATTTGAATCTCTTTAGAAAAAAAAATATTTTGAAAAAAAAATCCAAAATTTTAAAAGATTTTTTAAAAAACCGATGTTTTTTTAAAAAAACTTGGTCTAGCAAAAAATACCATTCTTCAAAAATTTTCCAAAAAATACCTCTTAAAGCTGCGTCTTTCCTAAAAATTTTGAGGGGTGGAACAAGTTGATCAGGCAAAAACCATTGCAGTTATATGCATTTCTGTATGGCAACCTCTAAGTAAAAACAAAAATTTTTTTTAATATCAAAGCACTGTAGAAAACGTAATTGTTTTTTTATAAACTAAACAATCGGTGCTAAAATTTTGTTTGTTTTGAGTTTTTTACGGCAAGCTAGTCCACTGTTTAGGTTTTCGTCTCTAACATTAAACTATTCCTAATTGTGGGCATGGCATGCTGTCAAACTCAACTGTTTTTTTAATTTCAGAAAAAGGTGATTTTTTTTATCAAAAAAAAAAAAAAAAAAAAAATGGTTACTACTCGCATGTTATCACCGATAGTGACCAGCAGTATTCTTTACAAGATTGGTAGGATTTCAGTCTTTAGTTGTTGTAAGTAGTCACAACCCTACCGTTTAATATTAGTGGTGTTCTGAAATATGTATCAAACTACTATATTTATGTCAAGTTCCAACTTTAGTGGAACAAAAGGGAACAAGAAACATATACCACCCGGAGAAAGGTTAAAGTGTACTCTTTAATCCTTTGTATACTTTTGAACCCGTGAATCCGCGGGTAGATCACTTTTTTAATTTTAATGAAATTACTCAAAATTCATTAAGTAAGAATCTCACTTCACAGAGGATGTTATTTATTTGTAACCTCGGTTTTTTTATTATCATACCTTTTTATACCTTTCTATTTTACCTAACGATGCACTAATGCAAGTAGTAAAGAAAACACACACAGGTAATTAATTTCTATAGTGGGTTAGTGCACTAATGCTATTTTCTTCCCTTTTTATTTTACCTAGAAACATAGTATGATGGCTTATGAAAAGGCTTATAAGAAAGTGACATTTGAATACAAACTCAATTGCTATAATATATTTCAGCAATAAGAGTCAAAAATAAAAATATTCTGAAAAATATGGAGAAATTCAATTACAAAGCACTGGACGAAGAGTATTTTGGGAACAAAAATCATGAAGATGTTCTTAGTTACATTAAAATAAAATTAAACTTAACCCTCTATTGCGCAAGAAAACCAAATTAAATAAAATACTACTTAAACGAAAGGAAATGGTTAAAAAACAAACTTTTGTTCTAGCAGTTTGTATAATTTTCGTTAATAAGGGCGCAGTCGGTCGAGACCGACTATATGATACCCTATACCATGCGTTTAGAGACCCTATCTCGTAGGCCCAACTAACTGGAAATAGAAATAAGCATAAACCAAATTTGAGTGGGATTTTATTAATTTTTTTTGCTGTAGATATGAAAAGTTCATATCGGATGCTATATCAATGTTTGGTAAAGTCTCTTGTATTTTGAAAAAATATATACAAACAAAATTTGAGAAGAATAGTGCAAAATTTTTGTTTTCTGATAGATTTAAGTGAAGATCGGGAAGCAGCACTATATAGGGCCTATGACAAAGAGTTGTTCCAGGGATCATTTTTAGACTACTCATTAATGGATGTAATAAATGCATACAAACCCAATTTGAGTAAGATCTATATGACAATTTGGATCTTATGGCAATTTATGTCGATTTCATAGGAGTCATTTGTATGGGGGCTAGGTCTGAACATGGACCGATTCTCACCAATTTTATTTATCATATGGCCAATAAAAGCTTACATACCGAATTTCATCACAATATATTCATATTTGCGACCTGAAGTTTGATTACAAGGTTAACATGGACACACAGACGGACGGACGGACACCGGACGGACATCGTTAAATCGAATCAGTTAGTGATTCTGATTCGATCAGTTAGTGATTCTGATTCGATCAGTATAATTAAAGATGGGTCTAGGTCAAATATTTTTGGTAGTTACAAACAGCAGCACAAAGTCATTATACCCAAGCAACATAGTGGTATAGGGTATAAAAAGATAACATTTTAATTTTGTTCATTTTTTATGAAATTTTACAAAGCAGTTTTTGGTTTTTGTTAGTTAGACATAAAGCTATGCTATACTTGCTACAAATCAGTTCACTTTGGCCTTTACAACCCGGCAGCTTGCATCTTGCCCTATTTTCTTGGATTTCCGGTAAGTGGTTCACATGATCGTGCCTGATATCTACGGATGGTATAGAGCTGATACTGGACCTCGTTTTTGCTCTTGGACATGCAATCTTTCGACAGAAGGTGAATCGTTGGTTCTTGGACGTTTCTGTTTTGTCTTTATTTTTAGAAGTGTCAATGCCAGATCTTTACGAAATTTTAATAGTGTAAGAGTCGTATTCCCTATTGCTTGCTTATATAAAAACTAAGCATTTGTAACTGCTAGGTCCAGTAGATGGTAAACTAAACGCATATACCATTTTCTGGTTTTCATTTTGATTCGGTTCCGCCCCATCATGCTGTCTACGAGATTAATACCGCCCATATGACGGTTGTACTCTTTGACAATCGCTGGGCACTTAACCATGATCGACTTGTGTTCCCGACGGTCGAATCTGCTAATATCATTTTCTGGTTCCACGCCAACGAATGAGGACAGAAGAGTTGCATTCTTATTATCTTTCCACAAGACGTTTGCGAGCTCTAAACCTTCAAAGTTAGCCACGAATTAAAATGATGATCCTCTAGGACATTTTTTTATTTCTTGATCATTTGGTTATTTACAATTTTGTATCCTATTTTGTCTGACTGTTCCAACTGTATGTAAATAAACAAGCAACAGGATGTCAGTGTAATAATTGTCGAAGTAAACTTTATAGTTACATCCATTTGGGACATTTCGTAATAGCCGTACAACAACGTTGGCAGAAGCTCCTAGATCGGGCTCACTTGGCAAACGTTTATACGGCAAATTGTCTTGGCCCGTATATATTTCAAAATTATATGCAAAACCTGATACTCCGGAAAGTACAAATAATTTGTAGCCCCACTTGTGCGGCTTTGCAGGCATATCTTGTTTCAAATGATACGAGGCTTTACTTGCGCACATTTGTTCATCAACAAATAAGCGTTCTTCTAACGGAATGGATGAAAATTTTTCATTTAAACAGTCTACCAGTGGCCGAATCTTGTATAATTTTTCGTAACAAGGATCTGTTTGATCGGCAATGAAATTTTCATTATTGTTCAAATGAAATATTGGTCGTATCTTTTCAAATTTTTTTGAGGCATGCATTCCTTTACACAGTCCAAACCAATTTTGCTGTCCCATAGAAGGCGAATATTGGAGTAATTCACTATTGATGACAAAGTTAGTAAGCCCATAAATTGGTAAATATCCGTTTTTTTTCCAAAATAAGGCTCTCTTCAATATTTTTTTGCTTCGCATACAAATTGGATTCCTCAACTTTATGTTGTAAAATGTCTTCATCAAAGAAGTAGTTGAAAAATTGGAATGGAGTCAGAAAGTTCTTTATAAATTCCGACAAATCGGTATTTCCTCCAAATTTCATTTCATCTTCACTGACAGAAAATTTAGTTTTTTTTCCAAACAATATGTCTGCAAGCCTCTCGTGTTAAGAAATTTGTGGCAGCAAGTAGATTTTCCGGAATTTCTGGAGCTATATTTTCAGTTACATTTTCATCTTCACTATTCAAGTTGTTCATGAGATCCACAATATTTTCATCACCCAGAAAGTACTCTAGATCTTCATTATTTAGAAGCTTACCTTCCATAATTTCATCCTCATCATCGGAGTCATCTAATTCATCTTCACTTGCAGCAGGATCAAACAAAATATGGAGAATATCCTCCTCTCGTTACATACGAAATATTATTTTTTTTTTGCATCAAACCGTTTTTTATACACAGCAAAGTACTTACCACAGGAAACCAATAACCACTATTAGATTTTAATAAAAAAGAGTGTAACTTATGTAAAAATCACAACTGTTTAATAAACTTGTTGAAATTAATTTTAAGGTCAGAAAAAAACACTGTTTCCTCTACGCACAACAAACTAATGAGCAGACACTTCAAAATTGCACAATAATTCAATGCTGCTATAACGGTACTTCAAAAGCAGAGAAAACGACGCCTACTTAAATGGAGACAACATATAACGAACATTTACACAAAACTGTTTTTAAATTTTGAAACTACGGAGAGATTTTCGGTTTGATTCAAATTTGCATCACGGCGCACTAGAGGGTTAAATTCGCGTAGCATCGAAATAGAAGACCAATTATCTAATTTCGTCAAAACACTAAAAAAAAACGCTACAAAGAAGTAAGCTACAATAAGAAAACTTTTATATAAAAAGCGCCAACTGGTTAGAAGGCCAACTTACTGCCGCTTTAGAAACAACAAAGCATGATAAGGCTGGAAGACCACGCAAATCATTGTACAGCTGCAGCGATAGATCTCAGAGGTGGAAACTTAAAGATGGTAACGATTAAAGAATCTTTCCTACATCAATTACGATCACAGAAACAATTGACAAAAGTGGACATCATTGAAAAAGTTGCTAAAGCTAGTCCAGTGAGAACAAAACGGATTCTTAAAAGTATACCAAGCCGAGCGATGTACAACAGTTCACAAATGAGGAGGCATTAGCATTATTTCTGAATATGCAAACACAAAGTTAATTCTTTTTTGTAAAGGGGGATGTGATGGTTCTTCGGGACAAAAACAATACAAACAAGTAATGTGTGGTGTCATTTGTACCATTGCGATTGAAAAAGATTTTGGAAAATTCAGAGCCTGCGACTAGTACAACTTAAAAAAAGATATTTGGAAAAATGAGACACCATCTTCTACGAAATACTGCTGGCCAATCAAATTTGAATCCAAAAAAGAAAGTCATGATGCCATTAACAAAGATATCAAGGCCTAAATTGCAACACTACAGCCATTAAAATTACAGTTAGATGGGCAGCAAACTGAAGTAAGCTACCAATTATTGCTGACAATGATAGATGGAAAAGTAGGCCAGGCTTTGACTAACACGAAGGCTGCATCCAGTTGCATCATATGCCAAGCAACATCAAGCCCATTAAATCAAGTCCCGACGACAAAATCACTAGATAATACTGATGCATATGAATTTGAATTATCACCACTACATGCAAGAATACGACTTGTGAAACACATACTAAAAATAAGTTATGATTTGGATTTCGGTTCTCCAGGAACAATAAGAAACAACGAAACCAACAAGGAGTTAAGAAGTTCAAAAAAGAAACATATTCAAGATGAATATCGCAAATTTGGATTGATTATAGATCAGCCAAAACAAGGGTCAGGCATTACAAATGATGGCAATACCACAAGAAGATTCTTTTTAAATCCATAAACAGCATCTGAAATAACAGGAGTGGTTTCAAACCTTATTTTCAGATTTAAAATAATCCTAGAAGTACTTGCGTGCAATGAAGAAATTGACTCCAAAAATTTGGAGATTATGTTAAGGAAACTGCAAAAATGTATACAACCAAGTACCCATGGAGCAATATGTCTGCAACAGTTCACAAAATTCTTTATCATGCAGAAGATGTCATTAAATATCATTTGGTGCCACTTGGAGATCTATCAGAGGAGCCTTAGGAAAAAAGGAATAAGGATTACAGATTTTATAGAGAGCACAATACTAGAAAAATTTCACGAAATTCCACAAACGAAGATCTATTTAATATATTATTGGTAACGTTAGATCCGTTCATTTCCAGTATTCGAAATAAATGGAAAGTGGAACATCGGGATTTAGATGAAGTAGACAAAAAACTACTTAAGAATAGAAATAACACGGAACAAAATATGGAATATTTGCAATCAGTGTTTGAATCAAATGACTAATAATTATAAGTACAAACAAGTAAGAAAATTATAGTCGGTCTAGACCGACTATACGATACCCTATACCATGCGTTTAGAAACCCTATCTCTTAGGCCCAACTAACTGGACATAGAAAATAAGCAAAAACCAAATTTGAGTGGGATTTTTATTAATTTTTTTTGGCTGCAGATATAAAAAAGTTCATATCGGATGCTATATCTATAAAGGGGCTAGGTCCAAAAATGGACCGATCCTGATCATGTTTGGTAAAGTCTCTTGTATTTTGCAAAAATATGTACAAACAAAATTTGAGAAGAATCAGTGCAATATTTTTGTTTTTTAATAGATTTAACTGAAGATCGGGAAGCAGCTCTATATGGGGTCACAGGAATCATTTTCGGACTACTCATTAGTGGATGTAATGAACGCATACAAACCCAATTTGAGTAAGATCTATATGACAATTTGGATCTTATGGCAATTTATGACGATTTCATATGGGTAATTTGTATGGGGGCTACGTCTGAACATGGACCGATTCTCACCAATTTCAATAGCGTTCATCCCATGGCCGATAAAAGCTTATATACCAAATTTCATCAAAATATATTCATATTTGCGACCTGCAGTTTGATTACAAGCTTTACATGGACACACAGACGGACGGACGGACGGACGGACGGACATTGTTAAATCAACTCAGAAAGTGATTCTTATTCGATCGGTATAATTAAAGATGGGTCTAGGTCAAATATTTTTGGTTGTTACAAACAGCAGCACAAAGTCATTATACCCAAACCACATAGTGGTATAGGGTATAAAAACAACGGAACCTATCATTGTTAAAATGATATTAAAATCTATTGCAGTTTTTTGTTAAAAGGTTTTCTTACCCACATATGTACGAAATGTTTTAATAAATAAGAAAGATTCAAAAAATAACAAGTAAGAAAATTATAGTCTGTCTAGACCGACTATACGATACCCTATACCATGCGTTTAGATACCCTATCTCTCAGCCCAACTAACTGGATATAGAAAATAAGCATAAACAAATTTGTGTGGCATTTTTATAAATTTTTTCGGCTGCAAATATGAAAAAGTCATATCGGATGCTATATCTATATGGGGACTAGGCCCATGACCGTGTTTGGTAAAGTCTCTTGTATTTTGCAAAAATATATACAAACAAAATTTGAGAAGAATCAGTGCAATATTTTTGTTTTTTTGATAGATTTAAGTGAAGATCGGGAAGCAGCTCTATTTGGGGCCTATGACTAAGAGTTGTGCCATAGGGATCATTTTTGGACTACTGATTAATGGATGTAATAAACACATACAAACCCAATTTGACTAAGATTTGTATGATAATTTGGATCTTATGGCAATATATGTTGATTTCATAGGGGTCATTTGTATGGGGGCTAGGTCTGAACATGGACCGATTCTCACCAATTTCAATAGCATTCATCCCATGGCCGATAGAAGATCAAATACCAAATTTCATCAAAATATATTCATATTTGCGACCTGCAGTTTGATTAAAAGCTTTACATGGACACACAGACGGACGGACGGACGGACATCGTTAAATCGAATCAGATAGTGATTCTGATTCGATCGGTATAATTAAAGATGGGTGTAGGTCAAATATTTTTGGTTGTTACAAACAGCAGCACAAAGTCATTATACCCAAACCACATAGTGGTATAGGGTATAAAAACCCTTATATCCATATCAAAATCGGAATCATTGCGCTAATGTTCAGCAGATTTATTTTGCAAAAACTAACATATTTGACAGCAAAAAACGATAAATTTTTCTGCAGTAATAGATAATATTACTATTAGATAATATTACTAACGTTTTTTAAGTGGAAATATCCTTTGAATGTAAACAAATTTGCAAATTTGACAACGAAAAATTGCAAATTTTTCAGTAGTAATAGCAAAATTTCTAGTTGATTTTAAATTTTTTTTTTTTTTGAGTGTACAAATTTTTTTGAGTGAAAACATTAAAAAAAAATCCCATTATTACAAAAAATGCTTATTATTATTATTATTAAAATCCAAATATGACATTTTTTAATAAATAAAAACCCATATTTCACGCTAAAAGTTAAAAAAATAATGAAAAGTTCAACTTTGACCTAGAATTAAAACTAACTTTAGTTCAACTAAATATCTATCCATTTAAAAAAAATTACAAAAATATTTTAATCGGTTCAAAAGTTACAGAATTTTGCCCAATTGAAAAACAATTTTTAGCCACTGTGCACCGTAGAATACTTTTCTATAAGCCTTTGGTTCAATTTATTGCATTAACATTATTTTTTTTTTTTTGGCTACCAGGGTCTGGAGTTTTATCAAATTTTATGATAAATATATAATCAATATTAAGCAATACTAACCTTGTATATCATCAAATTTTAAACGTTCGTCTGTCCATTGTTCACGGAATGTTAGCTGTACACTGTATTCCTGTTGAGTTTTTTTTTTTTTTTTTGATGAATAAAATATAAAAAATTTTACGATCAGTATAACAAATAAAAAGATTTTGTTTAAAGATTATGTTATAAATATAGTAAAATGTTTAGCTAGTTATTAATGGGAATTTTGTGATAAATAAGATCGAATCATTTTAACGTTTTTGATTTGGTTTTGAAAGAAGGATTTAGAGAATATTGATGGAGTTTTTGTTATATTGTTGCGATTTGGTACCGATTAGTTTATCTCAAATTCCATATTACTATGGGAAGGTTTTTGTTTTTGGTTATCAATGAAATATTTTTTTTGTTTTTGTTTTTTGTTACTAAACAAATGTTTTTGTTAATGTTAGTTTCGAATTTGAATTTGTTTTAGCATGGAGGGGGTTTGTTGTTTATTATATTTTGGTCTGATCTTTTTTTTTTTTTTTTTATAAATATGTCGCATTTATTAAGTTTAGAGATGTTATATTTTTTTGGTTGGTTAAAGCATTCCGAAAGCGCATATGCATAACAACTTTATTAAATATGGGGTTTTAAAATTGTTAAAAAGCAGTAAGCTGAAAATTTTAAAATATAATACAACAGGCATAAATCAAGCAGAATTTAAAAGGCATTCCATGGAATATATATTGGACACATATTAGTATAGATATAATCAGGGTATAAGAAAAAATGCTTTTTATGTAACATAATTTCTAGTGTCTTAAAATTTTGTTTTTTTTTTCAACATTTTTTCATGAGATCGTAGCAACTGCCCACTTATTGGTTAATTGTTAAAAAATGCTTTTTTCGCTATACCCTAATGCTCGATTTTTTTTAATACAATTTTTAAATAATTTATGTAAAGCACATGCGAAAGCATTATATTACAAGCTTTATAATATATGTATGTTGCTAGCAAAAAAAAATCAATTAACGGAAACATTTAACATTTATAAATATAAAATTAGTTAAAAAAATTTTCTGAAATACAGTAGCTTTCATATATAATTTCATTTCAGTTTTCAGTGCATTATTATTGGATATGAGAGTATAAATATTTTATAGATTAAATATATAGCCGAAAGTATATTAAGTAATATAATATATATAAATCATACTTAAACTTTTATTAATAATTAAATATAATAATTTTAATTGAAAATATAGTTAACAGAAAAAATATTGAATTTTATTTCAAAATTATAAAAACTTTAAAAATATTAAAAACTAAGAAAAAAGTTATTGCGCGACGAGTAAATGAATCAATGCACATCCGTGATTTAAGGATAATGACAAAATACTTTCTACCTTTTTCTTCCCTGATAAAAATGATGAGAAAATATTTGCACCTCTCACTAATTCGGATCATTGAACCATATCCGCATCCTTTTCGTACTCTTTACTTCAATGTATTTCAGCACCAGCTATTATGGCTTCCGTAGAAGTCGTTCTATGCGAATATTCGTCGTATTAAAGCGCATATCGGCTAAACCTAATCAAAAATCTTGGTTTAACCAGACTTGCAGAAATGCTGACTAAAGAGGAAGCATTCAGATATTGGCGGGAATATAAAAATCCGTTACTGACCTGCGAAGCAAACAGGCGAGCAGCGAATGTGAATGCTCAAATATTCACTAACCCATTTGATGAGGTTAGATTAGATTAGATTTAATTAAGAAGATTAGATTAAATTTGATTTTTTGTGCAGCCCATGGTTGCCCTAAATATTAAAGCTCCTTATAAAGCCAATTACCCTGTTTGTTGAGGCTAACCATTTCGCTGAAATTTTTGCAAAAAATTCGTTTTTATTAGGTATCGATCAACCACTTTCAGAACATGAAGTCTTATCCGGTAGTATGCCTAAAATATTCTTCCGAGCTTTTGTAGTTAAAAAGGTTCTTTCTGATCTCCATGTAAGTAATTCTCTTCGATGATAGCTGGTCCATTGGCCAGCTGAAATTTTTGCAAAAAATTCGTTTTTATTAGGTATCGATCAACCACTTTCAGAACATGAAGTCTTATCCGGTAGTATGCCTAAAATATTCTTCCGAGCTTTTGTAGTTAAAAAGGTTCTTTCTGATCTCCATGTAAGTAAGTCTCTTCGATGATAGCTAGTCCATTGGCCATCCCTTTAAGCCTTTCGTGACGTGTGGGAATATTTCCCACTTGCTGGAAGTTTGCCAATGTCCAACCAATCTCTAAAAAGGGTGAGGCTAATAAGCCTGAAAATTGCCGTGCAATTGAAATCCGCTTAGCGCTCTGAAAAGTGATGGAGAGCCTGATTAATTGCCATCGTGCTAACTATCTAGAGGCCAAATGACTTCTAAATGATCGGCAGTATGGCTTCCGTAGAAGTCGTTCTATGAGAGATCTATTAGCTCTTCTTTCTGGGCGCAGGAGTCGATCCTTTCACAGTTTTGGTAGAAGTAAAGCGGATGCTCTAGATATTTTCAAGGCGCGTGTGGCACGGTGCATTAATATCAAACCTGAATTCTCTCGATTTATATAGAATTTTTTTCAGAGACCACACTATACGTGTTATTATTGATGGGTTTTCATTCAATGAGTTTCAGCTTAATTCAGGAGTACCCCAAGATTCTGTTCTTTCTCCCTCTCTTTTCCTTATTTTTCTTAATGACCTTCTTAGTCAAACCTTCAATCCTATATTCTCTCTCACAGATGACATCAATATTTGTGATTCATTTTCCTTAAATTTTAGATCAAGCTGACATGGAATGTCGCTCTCAATCAAGATATTTTAACAATCTCTGAGTGGGTAAAGCGAATAAGTGTTGATTTTTTTGACTCAATGTAGTTTATTAACACATAGGGCCTTGGATTCAACAATGTCATCTGTATATATTGTTGTTACAGGTATTGAGGAATCGGATACTCTTGATGTTTTGGACGAACTCATTCCAAGTATCCAAGTTTCAGTTTGCTGTACCCGCTTCTGTAGGAGATCACATCCATTTGAAGTATACTGTCCAGTTGATCACACAACGCATTGCAGAGAAAATTCATTTATTAGTCTAACTAGCTGTGAGGGGAATAAACACCCCACACAAGTCTCTCCTGACAGTAAAGAGGCAAATATGCACAAACACTGCTCCTTCTTTTCTCCTTCCCATAACCTATTTTCCTGAATTCAACACAATGTACCGCATTTGCAGATGGCAAAAGTAATGCAAGCAAATTTTGTTATTTGCAAACAATATTAAAACAAGAATGAAAACTATAGTCAGTCAATAGCATTAGTTTAGAGAAAGGGTATTAGGCTCGACTAATTGGCAATATTAAATAAGTATATACAAAATATAAGTGCCATTGTTATGAATTTGTTGCCCGCAGAAATGACAAAGTTCATTTAGGGTTTATTTTTAGACTACTGATGAATGGGACTGTGGTTCTTATTGCGAACAAAGGGCCACAACGTATCCAAACCGATATTGAGCGATATAGACTACAATTTCGTTTTTAGCTCGATCTCAAAGGAGTTATTTTTATGGGGACTAGGTTTCGTTTGGTTTGACGAAAGCTTATATAGAAAATTTGATCAAAAATATATTTATGTTTGCCACCTGTAGTTTGATTATAATGTTTCCATAGATACACAGACAGACAGAAAGATAGACAGACGGACCAACTGAGATAGGCAATTCGATTGGTATAATCTATAATATTAATAGGCTAGGCGATTTCTTGTGACCGTTGTTTTTTTCTACCGTTTTATACCGATTTTGACCAAATGTAGACTATTTGAAAGGTATTTCTTTTTAGCTGTTTTCCAGATTTACTGATTTTTAAATTTTGTCCTTTATTTTGAGTAAATTGCATTTACAGTTGCTACTAACACATACATAAAATTATACGTATGCTATGTGTGTATTTATTAAAGTTGTTAATGTGTTTGTTAATGAGTTTGTTATCTTCATTCACATCAATAATAAACCAAAAAAGCGTTGGTTTGTGAATTGGCGAATTTCGATCGCTGGAATCTGCTAGTACTCATTAATACTCTGACAAAAGAAGAAAAAAAATCGCTAAGGTAATTTTCCAGATGTTGCAATTGGAGCGATTTTTCGCGTAGGCCTAATAGAATTTTTTGGCGAATTTTTTTTTATTTTCTCTTCTATAATTTTTTTACTTTTTTAACATATTTCAATTTGCGAAAAGTTGGTCTTGAAAGTACTCAATAAACCCTATGGAGAAAAAAAAAAAATGAAAGAAAAGAAATCGTTGAAGTAGTTTTCGAGTAACTGCCATTTTATTTATTTTTATTAATTTTTTTTATTTATTTATTTATTTATATATTTTTTTAGTTTTATGTTCATTCTTAAGTTTTTTTTTTGAAATAATGTTTTAAATTATGTAGTTTTCTTTTTTATTTTCAAACTCTTTCTTTTAACTCAATCTCTCTGTCTGTCGTGGGGCGACCACATTCCCCCTTATCCAATCTGAAACTTGGCCCATAGTCTTGATGTGACTATAGATTAATTTTGGGGTAGTCACGCATAGTCACGCGTGGTCACGCACAGACACGGAGTGATCTAAATATAATTTGCAAACATCCGATCGATCTGAAACTTGGTGCATACACTTGCTGTGAAAAAAGATTAAATTTGGCTTAGTCACACACAGTAACGCATGGTCACACGCAGTCATGGAGTGATCTAAATGTCATTTCCGCTCATCCGATCGATCTGAAACTCGGTACTTACACTTGCTGTGAAAAATAGATTAACTTTGACTTAGTCACGCACAGTCACTCATAGCCACGCATAGTCACAGAAAGAATAAAACCGCACTTCTCCTCATCCGATGGATTTGAAACTTTGTCCATAGACTTGTAGTGGCCAAAGATTAATTTTAAGATAGTCGCACACAGTCACGCACAGTCACGGAGAGATTCATATGCATAAGGAAGGAAAGAGTTTTAATAAAAACTTTGTTTTAATGGGTTAGATTATTTTTCTAATTCATTTGATATTTAAATAAATTTTAAATACGAATAATAAATATTTTACAAATTTAATTATATTAAATGTGTAGCAACATTTTCGCAAAACGATAATCCCTAGATGTTTTTTCTAATATCATCCAAATTGTCTTGAAATCTGAGTGCGTAGATGCAGATGGCTGTTCAATCCATGGTCACAAACAGGAATTGGTTTTGGAACTAAATTCAAGTAAATGTTTCTTTGTTAAAACACAAAGCTCAAGGTAACTTTTTTAAAGAGTTCAATATACTTCGCTGCATTCATATCCAAATTTGCTCCAAAACAAGAACTTACAACAAGATTGAGGTTTTTGAAAACATTAGAGAAAAGTAAATATTTGAGAGGAATAATTTCCTCAAGAAAATCTATATTTTTCAAAAGTTTTCGTGAGAGATATCCATTAAAAGTTCCTCCGTGCATTATATTCTTTCGTACGTTGCAAGACTTAGCTCAGTCTTAAGCGATTTCGGGCAAAAAAAAAAAGGAAAAAAAACAAAATACAAAAAATACTATAACTCGAAAAAATTCGCAAAAAAAAAATTAATTAAATAATTGTCAAAAAGGTAAAAAAAACAATAGCACAAAAAAAGGTCTTCGCGCAAAAATTGCTGAGATTGCCATGTCTCGGAAATTCCCTTAGCGATTTTTTAAGCGGTAATTTGGTGCTATCAAACCCTATGCTCAGTCTTAGTGGAGCATTTTTTCAGCAATTCCGGCCAGGTGTGGACCAGTTGAAAACGCAATAATCAAAAATTAAAATTTATCGATAATCCAAAATCCATTAGAACGTGTTGAAGATTTTCATTGGAGGGTTGTTCAACCACTTCTTTGGAAGAGAAAATCCTGCTGAAAAAATCGTTAGTTATTGTAGCAACATATAAATATTTTTAAAGGGTAAAATAACGGTCTGTTCTTGGAAATAAGAAAACATTCAGTATTGTGGTTGTTTTAAGGTAATAAAAAAAATAGTTAAGGATCGATTCGGCCGTTGTTATTTACGTTTCCCATAATTCTAAGCAAACATGATACCAACTATTTACGAAGGTTGGGCTGTATGCCTCACGATGGGGACGCGCGCAAAAGGAACGCCAACTCTGACAACAAAAATTCCACATTAGTTCCCGGAACAGGTATTATAGGGTATTTTTTTTTTGCTTGGATAGAACTTACGAAAGGGTTAGCTATCAAACGAATTGTCATAATGCGCTCAGTTTTCGAGATTTATGATCAGTATATCATGGCAAATAATAATGAATAGACTGATGCGTGAACACTGCTACCAAATTATACAAATTTACTTTGAAAATCAGCCATCGATTCGCGCAACTTATAGACGACTTCGTGATTTTAATGGCGCTCATAATCGTCTATCTGAGCAAACCATCCTTTGAACTGAGAATAGATTTCTCACTAAATGATGCAGTAACACCGATGTAAATGAAAATGTGAAAGAAGATCCAAATTTATCGATTGGTTGTCGGTTGCAGGAACTGCATCTCACTTTGTCCGCTACCTGGAAAATATTGCATAAAGATCTTCGCCAGCACTGGTATAAGATCCAGCTGGTTCAGGAATTAAAGCCACCGCGCCGATTGGGCTCTAGAGTAGTTGGCAACTATCCCAATGTTTTATCACATAAATTGTGTTCAGCGATGAGGCACATTTTTGGCTTAACGGGCTTGTTAATAAACAAAATTGCCGCAAATGGAGTGAGACTAATCCAACATAGACCCTATAGCCTACATTATATCCAGAAAAATACACCGTTTACACGGTCAGTGAGATCGTTACCGCACCAAAATCAATGATTTTTTGTTTGAAAATATGGATACCACTGATCGAGGCGAGAAGTGGTTATAACAGGATGACGCTACGTGCCATACGGCGACCGCAAAGATCGACTTACCGAAATCAAAATTTGGCGTTAAGTTGATTTCGAGAAATGGGCCTGTCAATTGGCCTCGAGGGTAGTGCTATCTGGCACCTCTCGATTATTTCCGGCAGGTCTGCGTGAAATCACTGGTTTATGCTCATAAGCCAGTAACAATTGACGCTTTGGAGGCCAACATTGATCGTGTTAATCGTGACAGACCCGAATATACCCGAATTTATTTTCAAATATTAATGCCATTTTTTTTTTTAATTTAATTTTTTATGTTATTTTTATAATTTCAAGTTCTATCTGGCTTAAAAAACACCATTTAGTTAAGCTGTTTACAGTGATTTGAAAAATTCATCTGGGCCCCCAAAAAAAACATAAAAGTTCGTTCAATAATGCTTTTGGAGATAATGCTCTACGCTGGGCCTCCGGGACTTAAAAAATTTATCTCGGCAGAACAATTAATTAAATGGTAAAAATTTCGGTTGAATTATTTAGTAGGACTATTGACGTATATTTACGCAACAACAGTGTAGTGATGAACTTTGTTTCGGCTTTTCGAGTGGAAGCTCCACGCTGCTCCTCCGTGTTTCACGCTGCTCATCTAGGCCAAAAAATAAAATCGTAAAAATTTTCGTTCATTTATTTACTTCAAATGTCAGCATGAGTTTTGCGGATGAAACTCGATACCGGATAAGCGTCTTTTCTGAATTCAATCGTGGTTACACGATCATAAAAAACAAGTTTTTTTTTGTCAGAAAACATCGACGGATTATTGAACAAACTTAATGTCACTTATGGAGGGATTGAACTATAAGTTTCACTGTCTTCCATTTGATGGTATATGAACATTTGGTCATCATAAAGACTTGGTCGCATTGGATCCCACAAAATTTGATAATCGCTTAAAGAAGGGTTCATGGTTATTGGTGCAAGGAAATCTGAAAAATTACGATGGCTTTTCTTCAAAAAATGTCTAAAAGATGGCAACCGCTGTCGACTCAACTCATGAATTTAGGTGTATGAGCCCAAACGTGAACAATAGACGACTGTATGGGTCTTTCATGGTGAGCCAAATCCAACAAAAGCTGTTGGGACACGAAGCAAATTGATCGAAGCTTTTTTTAAATTGAAAGAAATATACAAAAAATTATATAAAATTAACTTTGTAAAAGAGTATCAAAACTTTATTTATTGGCAAAAAGAAAACTTTATTTAAACAACAAAAATAAATTCAACATAAAATTCAACAGAAATAAAAAAAATTTTTTTTTTAACAAATTTTAATTAACTTTAACTTTTTAGCATTGGCTTTATTTTTAACAAAAAAAAAAAAGTTTTTAAATAAATTTTTAACATGCAATTGACATCAATCATTCTCAAATGAAAATGGACATGCTAAAAATTTTAATTAAAAGTCCTTAGAGAACCAGGATTATATAAAGAAAAATAAACAAAACATAAATCTAAAATTAATTTTTAACTAAATATTTAATATGAAAACAAACTGTAAGAAAACGAAAATAATTGAAATTATTGCAAATAAATGAATATACTTTATAATTATATTCACAAAATACCTGTCATTTGCAAAAAAAAAATTTATAACTATTTGACATTTGACTGGAAATTACACTTGAAAAGAAATCATTGTTATTTGAAGAAAAAAAAAACTTCAACGAGTTACAATATATTGGAACAAAAAACTATTGAATTCTATGATTTTTTTTCTTCTTTTTATTTTGTTAAAATATTATAGATATTTTAAATTTGAGTGGCATGTTTTATATATATTTTTTTAAAATAAATTTCTTTTAAAAGAAATTGAGAATTAAGAAACGTATTAAAGAATAATTTGAAATGAATGGAACATAAATGTAATTCAAATAAAATTGGATGATTTAGGTGCTCCTAAGCTGCGTTTGAAACGTAAAACTTACTTATACTATAATAATAAGCTTAATTTACAATATTTATGATTTTGAATATATATAGGAAAATAAAAATTGTTTTCTGTTTTGTTGACGTGTTTTCAGTTGTAATATTTTAGAATTTTACTGTTAAAAAAAAATAGTTTTGCGTGTGGTAAACATTTTGTAGATCCATTTTTGTCTGTTAATTTAATTAATAAAGAAAACCAATATTTTAAATTAACGCTAAACAAATAATAATAAATATTTTTATTTTGAAATGGAGTGGATGAGTGTTTTGGCTTTTTGTGGCTTAAATTTATTTTTTTATAAATATTGCACAAAAATTTGTTAGTTTTATTAAATTTTATAATAAAAATTTTGATTATTTCAATTCAAATACTTAATGTGATTTAAAATATATATTTTCCCTGCCTTTTAAATTTCAGAATTATTAAAATTATATCGTATTATCTGCTAACGAACTCAACTAATTCTAAGAACAAAATACAAACAACTAAATTTTTCTTTAAAATGTTCTTATTTTTTTTTTATATAAATTTGTATTTAGTTTAGAATTAGTTTAAATCAGAAAACTTAATTTAAATATGTATATTATTAATGGCTTTTATTTAGTCAGCTAATAACCGCGAGATTTGAACCTCAACATCACACTTGTTGCTTGTTTTCGTTTCGGTCACTCTTAAACTCCCTCTTTGTTACTTTATAAACTTTGAAGTTATATTAAATATTATTTAATTAAAAATAGTCATTTTTATATCTGATAAAAAAAAACAATATTATTTGGCTGAAAAGAGAAATTTTTTTTCAAGAATTGTTCAGATTTAATGTTAATATTAATCTGTGTGACGTATTATCTATTGTCATACAGATTACAGATGGTTCTTAAAATTGCATCTAGAGCGGAAACATATTATCTAAAGCTTTTCTTTTTGAAGCGAAAGCCAAATACATAGAGATACAGTTCTTTGTTCCAAAACTATATTGGCAGAAAGACAAAACAACCGCTGTTGTATGCAAAAATTATAGATGGTTTTAAACTCTAAACCTTGGCATTTTTCATGATAATACCCAAAATATTTTGGTTTTAGATATAACTTTTATTTAGCAGAAGTTTTCTGGAAAAAACTGCTTTTAGCCTATTTTTATTAAACTTTTTCCTTTATCTCATACTCTCTGTCTGTCTGTCTGTCGTGGGGCAACCCCATTCGCCCTTATCCAATTGGTCTGAAACTTGGCCCATAGTCGTGTTGTGACTAAAAATTAATTTTGAGGTAGTCACGCACAGTCACGCATAGTCACGCACAGTCACGGAGTGCTCTAAATGTGATTTTCCCTCATCCGATCGATCTGAAACTTGGTGCATACACTTGATGTGAAAAAAAGATTACATTGAGTTAGTCACGCACAGTCACGCATAGTCACGCACAGTCACGGAGAGATTTAAATCGAATTTCCCCTCATCCAATCAATGTGAAACTTGGTTGATATACTTGCTGTAAAGAAAGATTAACTTCACGCATAGTCACGCACAGTCACGGAGTGAATTAAAATCGATTTCCCCTTATCCGACCGATCTGAAACTTGATAGATAGACTTGCTGTGAAAAAAGATTAACTTTGACATAATCACGCACAGTCATGCACAGTCACGGAGAGATTAAAACCTCACTTCCCCTCATCCGATAGATCTGAAACTTTGTCCATAGACTTGTTGTGGCCAAAGATTAATTTTAAGATAGTCACACACAGTCACGGAGATATTCAAAACTCATATGCATAAGGAAAGAAAGAGTTTTAATAAAAACTTTGTTTTTATGGGTTAGATTATTTTTCTTTGGTTTGATGCCACGTAAATTAACTCTTAAAAATATTGAGCTTGATATGAGTTTTATGTATATTTTACACCCCATGTCAAAATATTTTGACAAATCGAGGACGTGTTTAAATTTTATTAAAAATTTAAAATTTTTTATACAAATGATATGCGTTCTCTATGGTACTCACGTTGGTTATCCATGTTTTTTCATAAAGCAGCCACCCTATATATTGTCTGTAATGCTTTGTATCATTTTAATTCGAAAGATGCTATAACTTTTGCAAATGGCGGCAACTGTCAATTTTGTATCAATTTCCCGGAATCCTAAGCCAACTGATAAAATTCAAAGGTGTTAGCAGCTTTCACCGAAGAGGCGCTGGAAGTCCTCGTAGTGCTCGTTCCGACAAAAATATCGCCGTTGTGGCTCAAGATGTCGATGATTAGCCGCCAACGTTAACAAATCGTTTGTCATTATACGTTTGTCTATGCAACACATTTTTGTGAAAGAATTGAAGACAAGCCCTTACAAAGTGCAGAAATTCTCCGTAATCTCAACAAGACTGGGGACGATTTTCGGTCGAAATTTATCATGAGCGGAGCTGCAGGCCTTAATTTTGGAGGATGGCATGGATAATATGGTTACTATGACTGGTGAGCGATGCACACTCATCACCAACCAGTTTTTATTGCTGCAAATTGATCAATTTGGACTGGATTTGTAGTAACGGATCTATATGCATAAGCTGCAGACTCTGAATGCTCCCAAAGGGAACATATAATAAAATGGATGAACTAATCACTCGAAATTCTTGCCAGAATGATCGAAAATGCGGTAGTAACAGCCTAAATACTCATCACAAATAGCGGAGCTTAATTACACGCTATTATCTTCCAAAAGTAGTGGGAAAACTTTAAAAGTCCAGATAAAAATTAAAAAAAAAAAGTTTTTAGATTTTCAGATATAAAAGACATATAGTAAACAAGTAAGAAAATTATAGTCGGTCTAGACCGACTATACGATACCCTA
Organism: Cordilura impudica; assembly: GCA_963682025.1. Taxonomy (NCBI): domain Eukaryota; kingdom Metazoa; phylum Arthropoda; class Insecta; order Diptera; family Scathophagidae; genus Cordilura; species Cordilura impudica. Next base: position 317,052,254 of record OY821517.1, on the reverse strand, counting down.
TACCATGCGTTTAGAGACCCTATCTCCTAGGCCCAACTAATTGGATATAGAAAATAAAAATAAACCAATTTTGAGTGGCATTTTTATTAATTTTTTTGGCTGCAGATATGAAAAAGTTCATATCGGATGCTATGTCTATATGGGGACTTGGTCCAAAAATGGACCGATCTTGACCATGGTTCGTAAAGTCTCTTGTATTTTGGGAAAATATATACAAACAAAATTTGAGATGAATCAGTGCAATATTTTTGTTTTTTGATAGATTTAAGTGAAGATCGGGAAGCAGCTCTATATGGGGCCTATGACTAAGAGTTGTCCCATAGGGATCGTTTTTGGACTATTCATTAATGGATGTAATAAACACATACAAACCCAATTTGACTAAGATCTATACGACAATTTGGATCTTATGTCAATTTATGTCGATTTTATAGGGGTCATTTGTATGGGGGCTAGGTCTGAACATGGACCGATTCTCACCGATTTCAACAGCGTTCATTCCATGGCCGCTGAAAGATCAACTACCAAATTTTGTCAAAATATATTCATATTTGCGACCTGCAGTTTGATTACAAGCTTTACATGGACACACAGACGGACGGACGGACGGACGGACATTGTTAAATCAACTCAAAAAGTGATTCTGATTCGATCAGTATAATTAAAGATGGGTCTAGGTCAAATATTTTTGGTTGTTACAAACAGCAGCACAAAGTCATTATACCCAAACCACATAATGGTATAGGGTATAAACAACATCGAGTGAGTGTTTTCGGGCCACATTGTCTTTGAATTTCTTATTTGGAAGAAATATGAAGAATCTTAAAAAAAAATCTTATAAGAAAAGTATTTTTATACCCTATACCACTATGTGGTTTGGGTATAATGACTTTGTGCTGCTGTTTGTAACTACCAAAAATATTTGACGTAGACCCATCTTTAATTATACCGATCGAATCAGAATCACTATCTGATTCGATTTAAAGATGTCCGTCCGTCCGTCTGTGTGTCCATGTAAAGCTTGTAATCAAACTGCAGGTCGCAAATATGAACATATTTTGATGAAATTTGGTTTGTATGCTTTTATCGGCCATAGGATGAACGTTATTGAAATTGGTGAGAATCGGTCCATGTTCAGACCTAGCCCCCATACAAATGACCCTTATGAAATCGACTTAAATTGCCATAAGATCCAAATTATCATATAAATCTTAGTCAAATTGGGTTTGTATGTGTTTATTACATCCATTAATGAATAGTCCAAAAATGATCCCTATGGGATAACTCTTAGTCATAGGCCCCATATAGAGCTGCTTCCCGATCTTCACTTAAATCTATTAAAAACAAAAATATTGCACTGATTCTTCTCAAATTTTGTTTGTATATATTTTTGCAAAATACAAGAGACTTTACCAAACATGATCAGGATCGGTCCATTTTTGGACCTAGTCCCCATATAGATATAGCATCCGATATGAACTTTTTCATATCTGCAGCCAAAAAAATTAATAAAAATCCCACTCAAATTTGGTTTATGCTTATTTTCTATATCCGGTTAGTTGGGCCTGAGAGATGGTATAGGGTATCGTATAGTCGGTCTAGACCGACTATAATTTTCTTACTTGTTTTATATATAGTGGATATCTTTCAAACATAGGCTTTTGGGAATAATTTGGTTCCATAACATGTATGGCTGCTACGTCTGTATAGATGTGATGCATAAAAATGTGATGCATCATCGCTACCTAAGTACAAAAATGGCCAAATTATTCAATTCTATGGAAAATTTTTTTTTTATAATTTTTAAGTAAAATTGCGAATATTTTGAGACATTTCTCCACTTATGTTGTCGTAACTCAAAAACAGCTACTCCGATTTTGTTAAATTAAATTTAAAAATATTAATATTTATAATATCTATAAATCATATATATTGTTGTTTTTAATCTGATCAATAGTTTAAAAGTTATTAAACAAATTGTTTGGTAAATGGTAAAAAAAAATTTTTCTTTTAAAAAAACTGGAAAAAATCGAAAACTGCAAGAAGTATTAAATTTTATTTATTTATAGTGAAGCTACATATCATGTGAATTAAACGAAAAATGGATCATCAAGATGCATGCTTTAGGTTTTTATTCACAATTAATTGAAGAATCGCATTTTTACAAGCACTGCAGTGCACTGTCATTATTTCTTTGGGTTACATAATAATGACTACATAATATTTTTTTAAAAACTTTAAAAACTTTTCGTCGATGTTCTATAGAAAATGGTATAATATAAATGCAGAAGATAGAAAGTAGGTGCATTTAAGGACAATGATTTTGGCAAACCCCCTTTACATGTACAAAATTGTTTGGAAAAAACGTTTATGACATTCTAATGATTCTCAGAATTAAAAAAAACAATAAGTAATAAACAAAAGGTAATATGACTTTTATGATTGCGGTAGCAAAGTAATAAACGCTCATAAATTTTCGTGGACGCTGAATTGTTGTTCTTGCTCATATATGATACATAATCCGTTCACAGTCAATTAAATGTAAAAAAGTAGTGGGCACTTTTTTATTGATGTGTGGAAATAGCGCAAGTATTTATAGAAGCTCGTTGAACCGTTTTATTTTATTCAAGAAGTGTTTGCGATAACGGAAACATCATTTTATCCCTACATAAAGATTAAAGTCATTTAGCTTAGAAACTACAAACAATTCTCAAGAATTAATAAAAATGAGCAAGAAAGCCAAAACATTTGTATGTAAAAACAATCCGGATTTATTTTGTTATGTGTGCGGACAATATATCACCGGGAGAAAATTGAAATTCTTTCCTTCATTGCAAAAGTTATTTCAAGATTGCTATAATATATATCCGCACAATTTGAACCAGCATTGGACACCGAGTACTATATGCAATTCATGTCGAATGAATTTATCTGTGACGTCTTCTAACATAAAGTATAGGTTGATAGATTTGGAATTTTTTATACTTACAGTAATTCTTAATTATATTTTGAATTCTTCTCATTCCTTATTTCAATTTTTTTTTTTCATTTTACAGACGACACTTGGAAATTTCGAAGCCTATGGTATGGAGAGAAACAGCGAGCCACGAATCCAATTGTTGTTTTTGTTTAAGTATAAAAAGCGATTTTGGAAAACATATGCGATGGTCTTAACCCACGAGGTCTGCTGATGGGTTTGAACTTGAATTTTACAATCACAAGAAGTTGCATATACTAAAGATCGGGGTGCAATCTGTAGTCAAGTGCTTTCATCTTCACCAGGACACTCAACCTCAAGTATGTGTTACCAATCAGATAGTTCAGAGTTTGTAGTTTATATTAATTATAATAAATGTTAGAAATTTATAGTTGACCTGCTGTTTTGAATGGGGTTTACTTGGTTAGGCTTAAGGTCATCAATTAAAAATAAAATTCAAATTTTAATGTTTTATTTTTAAATATTTATTACATTTTCGATATTTCGAACAGCTTCGCTGTTCATCTTCAGGGAAAAAAATTTAATTATCTTTTAATGAAGCGTGGAGTTGAAAACGTCCTTTCTTGTTTGTTATCTTATTTCAATAAATTTAATAAATAATAAATTTAAATAATAAAATATAAATTTTAACAAAATATAAAATGTTTTTTAAATTCAATCAGCTGAAAGAAGAACATTAACAACTCATTTTTATGTATATCAAACACTTAATTGTGAATGAATTCGAAAAGAATCAATCAATTTTTATGATCGATATCTCATTTTGTTTCTATTACATATGGCTTTGCGATAAAGCAATAAATCCGAACAATTTTTGCAGTTTTCGATTTTTTATGATTTTACTAAAACAAAAAAATTTGATATTTTCACGTAAAAAATAGATTTTTGCTTCAATTTTTTATTATAACTCCGAAACTGCTGAGCCGATCGAAACTCAATATATAAACAGATTAAAGGTTGTGTAAATCTAAATTTTTCTAAGTCTATTCTAATAATATCGGACTAACCCTTTTGAATTTATCATTAATTATGTGGAGAAACATCTAAAAACATTTTAAATTTTACTTAAAAATTAAAAAAAACCTCTCCATAGAATTTAAAATTTGGACCACATTTGTACTACTGGAACCACAATTCATCAAAATTTTATAGAGGTTTTTCGTCGGTATCAAATTTTTTCGTTTTTGCTGCCCTGTGTAATTGGTGGTAAAATTATTATAATTTTAAATAGTTTCATTCTATCAGGACTACATTTATATTTGATAGATCATAATGGGCTTGATAAACTTGTTAATATTATTTTGATAAACTCTTACACACAGAAAAAATATTTTTGAACTGAATTTTTCTAAACTCATCTTAAACTTAATAGCTGATAGCAATTGTTTATTATGACATACTTACTGTTATGATAATAATATTCGGTTTTTTAACTTCATTGTAATTCGGTTAGCAATAAATTTGGTAGCCACAATGAATCTGTTTTCTGCGTGCAATTTCAAGTGAAATGTTGAGATTCATAATTCGGACTTCGAAAAGATATATTGTCGCTTTTAGTCAAATTTATCCTTAAAAGATATTCGAGTAATTTTAAGATTTTCTATGAATTTTTAGAAGCCAATTTTTTTAAAACATAATTCTATCCTGATATCGCAAATATGGTCACTCGATGAGTCTATGAGTTTAAGATAAAAATTTTATAATTTAATTCAATTCATATCCCTGCGGCGATTATGTGTTTCTTTTACCATTTCTTGTTTAAATGTTATGAAATATGATTATTAAATAAAGTTTTTGTAAGACCATAATTTTTCTAAAAAAAAAAAAATAAATAAATATTACATTGTATGTAGGTATAGTGTATAATAATAAAAAATTCTCTTACACCACATAATTTTTTTTTTAACTTTTTAACGATTTTACATATTATAATTTATGAAATATGCAATAAAGTCCAGCAATAATTTATAATTTTGAAATTTATTTAGTAAAAATTATATAATCAAGTCGGAAATCATATACCCCTGTACGAAGTACTAGATTCTTTTGTTGTTGTTAAGAACATCGATAAATGAAGGAACGATGTGAAGACTCCAGCTGAACTCTACAAAAGTTTAAACATTACGGCAAATTGTTGTAAATAAATATATATATTGTATAAAGATATATTATAATATGCATGGATGATGGCGGCTAAAAGTAATGAGAAAAAACTCTAATTCCAATAAGGATGCTTAAGTTTTGTGTTTTTTTTTAATATTTTGTTTTTATGTAGTAAATATGTGTAAAAGAATAAAGTTCAACTATATAGTGTATTATAGAAAATTGGGTAGTAAATAGTAATATATAGTTGTTTTAAAGAATATAGTTTTAATTATAAAGAAAGAAAAAATAATAATAAATATAAATAAAATTATCCGTATAACGAGGTAGCAGTGTATAAATTAAATTAATTCGCAAGTATTAAAAAAGAAATCATAAAATTATTTATAAGAAATTTTTATTTTTGGAATGAGGTTTAAAAATTGTTTCTAAGAAAGGGTTCCCAACTTTAAAATAGCTAAAAAATTTCGTTTTCAAATAAAACCAGCACAAGCTAAAGAAAGCTACAATTTTTTAGAGTTTCCCATTTTTCATTTAGACAGGATGATTATTTGTGGCAAATACTTTGGCACGTGCTTGCCACAAACAGCAAAACCAGAATAAAAGATTTTTCATTAAAGCAATGGCTTATATTTTTGAAGGAACTATTCATAACGTACCTAAATTTTAGAATACTTTTAAAATTATTCATTAGTTCCAGAAGTGATTTTTCTAAAGAACTTCCATTGAAAATGTAACAAATCATATTTTTGGGAATTCAAAAACGTAAGAAGACTTACTTAGCTAAATTTGAAATACATTTTCAATCGCTCCAGAACCGGTTATTCTATCAAGGTTTCAATAAAACACGTCATGATAGCGTGCACACAGATAAAAATAAAATTGTAACAGAAATTTTTACTGTTGTGGCAACAGTATTGTCATTTAAAACAATCCCAAGTTCGATTAATAACTTAATCGCATTTAGGATGCAAAAAAAAAAATCCAAATCACCGCGTTTGATATCGAGTAAAATCAACTGAAATTCCATGTTTTGGTTCATGATTTGAAGAAGACTGACAAACGCTCGACCACGATTCGCTTTTCTTCTTAACCAGAGGCCATAATTCTTCAACTGTCACAAAGAAAAATTATTCTTAACATTTTATTTTTGGGAAATAAAAATATGATTTCGATCGAAAAATTTCGATAACGAATGCGGTGATTTGGCACCAGTTTTCTGTGTGTCCTCATAAGCAAGTCTAATTTCTTTCCAAATATTTTATAATCCAGAAGAAAGAGAAATTGTTAGAGTGAAGACCTTAAAGTATTACTTAGAAATGGAATGTTTTAGATGAACAAAAATATAATAACGCGTTTGACGGCTGAAAGAAGTTGATTGAATTGTAATTGGATTCCATTAACTAACTTCAGACCAATGAAATGAAATGTTTGCAACTTTTTCCTTAAAATGTTTTGAAGAAGAAATATTAATTGGTAAAATTTCCATCACAAGAAAAGCATTATAAGAAAATAGCTTTCAAAACAAAAAAAAAGCTATTAAGCCATTTAAACTAGATGTTAAATACAAAAATAGCTAGAAAATAAAAATTAATTATTAAAAAAAAGACAATAAAATGTTAAAACTATGTCATAATGAAATACATAAAATAAACCTTTAAATCTATAATATTAATAGGCTAGGCGATTTCTTGTGACCGATGTTTTGTTCTACCGTTTTATCCCGATTTTGACCAAGCGTATATTATTTGAAAGGTATTTCTTTTTAGCGGTTTTACAGATTTACAGATTTTTATATTTTTTCCTTTATTTTGAGTAAATTGGCATTTAAAGTTGCTACTAAAACGTATATAAAATTATATCTATGATATGTGTGCTTTATTAAATTTGTTAATGTGTTTGTTAATGAGTTTGTTATCTTTATTCACAATAATAATAAAGCATAAAAGTGTTGGTTTGTGAATTTGCTAAGTTGGAAAATAAAGCTGCCTAGAAATTGCACTCCAATTTCGAGCGTTGGAATCTGCTAGTATATATTAAATGTCATATATCTGGAGTACTGTAATAGTGAAATCCTTGGAACTTTGTGTGAGTTCATAAGTTATCAACGTTAGTACTCGGAAAGGAAATGGGCGGGATCAGATCAGTGGGCGTGGCACCAAAGTAAATAATTAATGTCTTATATGTGGAGCGCTGTAACAACGAAAGCCTTGGAACTTTCTCTGAGTTCATGGGTTACTAACGTGAGTAGTCAGACAAAAACTGGGCGCGAGAAGATCAGTGGGCGCGGCGCACCCCATTCACAGTAAATATATAGTTTCAAAGGCCTTGAGACTTTGTCAGAGTTCATAACTTATTAATGTGAGTAGTTGCCAGAAAAATGGGCGGAGTCGGACCAATTAGCGTAGCAACCTCTATGCGAACAAGATGAAGTACTATGAAAAGGACAGTCCTGAAACTTTTGACAAGTACATTAATTAGTAGTAGTAGTCGCGGAAAATATGGGCGTAATCGACAAAAAAAAAAAAATTGCCAGAACCGAAAATCGCGAATAATAAAAATCGTCAAAATCGAAAATCACACATAACAAAATTCCCCAGAATCAAAAATTGACAAAATATAAAATCGCTGAATACAAAAATCGTCAAAATCAAAAATCTGTAAAATCAAAAATCGCTAAAATTTCTAAAAACAAAAATCGCCTAAATTGAAACCCAAAAAAAGCCTCAATCAAAAATGACCAAAACCGAAAACAAAAACAATAACCACCAAGGTCAAAAATGCCAAAATCTAAAATTAAATCAAATAGTTTTCTACAAAATGTAATCCCAGTTTTTTATTTCGGTACGATAGATGTAGTAGCGAAGCGCATCGGGTTGCAGCTAGTACTCCTATAAAGAACAACTAAAAGTTGCATTATAGGAAGAATGGAGTAAAAAACTCAAGATTCTTGCAGAAAATTAGTTGACTCCATCCCAAAAGGCTTGAAGCTGTAGAAAATAGAAAAGGATACTCAACAAGATATAGATTATTCTATTATAGAATGAATTTTGTATTTTGCCCGACTTTGAATGTGATCATAGGTATAAACTATTATTTTTTATTTTTTAATGTTTTTTAATAAAACCCTTATAATATAAAATGTTTTAAAAATTTTTTGGAAAAAAAAAGCAGCTTTCTTATTTAAGGTGTTAAACATTTTGTGAAAACGTGTCCGACTTTCTATGTCCAAATTATATTTGTTGTTTTAATTTTTCATAAAAATTCTCATTTATTTCATTAAATACTTTTAAATTAAATACTACTAAATATTACATGCTACTGATTCTTAGTCCTGTTGTGTCCTTAGTCAATCGAAAAAAAAACTCAGTTTTTCGAAACCCCATTTTTGCATATATCTAGCGTATTACATAATTAATGAACGATTCTATTATTTTGAAATTATTTTGAAAATAAAATTTTGAAAAATTATATTTTTTCTTCATTTTTTTAGGAATTATTTCCATTTCATTACAATTGATTAAAATAGTGATAATTGAAAAAAATCGTTACAATGGTAATGTAATATTTTGGCATTAGCATTAGTTATGTCTAATGCCCTTGAAATTTTAATGCCAATGAAAAGTGTGATTTAAATAATTTAATAAATTTATTAGTTAAAAATTTCACATTTCTTTTTTTAATAAAATGAAAAAAATTGATTTCTTTTTAGGGACATATCGAGGAGATTAGTTAATGAAACACTAAAAAAATATAGCGAATTTTTTCGATGAGTGAATTGTTAAAAATCTGTAGTTGTAGTTGTATGTTTCGCATAAAAAGAATTTAAGTTTTTCTGGCCCAGACATTAAGTAAAAGTTTTATTACGTATCAGTTGGGAACCCTTGTTATAAATGTTTTCGGTAATTAATTTTAAGCGAATTGAGATATTCAATATATCCCAGAACTGACCCACAAATTTACTTACTTATCTAATTAAATGACATTCACAGTTGGCTTTAAAAATTCTCATAAATTTATGTTTCAGGACATGAACATAAACATAAAACGAATTCTTATTGATTGTTTAATTGTTGTGATGTAAAGAGTGTATAAAATGTTTTTTGTTTTTGTATTTTTTTTTTTAAGAAGCGTGAGATTACCACATGTGCCCTGTTTGTATGCCATCCAGATACGTGCCTGCTAAATTGTCAAAATAAGTTTCAAAATTCTTAAATATGAGATATTCTGATATAAAGCTCAATATTGCGCTATATAATTAACGATATTTTAAGCAATTTTAATTTATATTTCTAATTTACGAATATAGTCCAATAGAATTTTGAAAATATCTAAAATTTATATTTTGTAAATAATTTATAATTTCAATTTATCAAAATATATTTTTTAAAAATTTTAATGAATTACAGAAGAAGCCAAATCTATTTGAAAATGGCTTTATTTCTGAATATTTTAGATGATTTTCAAAATTGTCCAAAAATACACACAATGAAAATAATTTAAAGAAAACTTTAATCTATTAACATATTGGAAATTGTGAAAATAAAATTCGTATTTTTTTTAATATAACGAAATGGTTACTGCTGTTGGTCAAGTGGCTAAATTGTGGGCTGCTATTCGTCGTAAAGTGCGGCTTGGACAATTGAAAGTTTTCGAAATAAAAGATTTTCTATTTCAATTGAAAGTTTTCGAAATAAAAGATTTTCTATTTCAAAAATACCTTAATTCATGGTCTGGATACATTTGACGTTATTATATTATGTATGAAAGCGTCGAACTAAGAATATATTAGAATTTTTTTTAGTCTATTTTAGTGTGATGTTATTAGTGCTGTAAAATATTCCGAAAAATAAAATATTGAGAAAAGTTAATATATACTCTCTTATTTGCTACCAAGCAATATTGAAAATCCTATTGTACGAAAAGCACGTGGCATTACTGAATCTATAGAGAATAAAATAAAGCACTGGAAATAAGATAAAAAGTAAAAAATTTACGTTTTTCTACCACCTTTTTCCACTTTAAAATGAGAATAATTCGGCAAGAAAAGTATATCTAAGTTTCAACAAATTTGGATATTTTCCTTTTGGTTACCTTCATTGCTAGATACAACCATAATTATCTGACAAGATATTATTGTGTTGTTAATATCAAGGATTTTTATGAAATAAGGCTGTTTATATTTTATCACGGGTAAAAGTTCTTACATACCCCATTAGTTTGAATGTCACACACACGGAGAATGAGTGGACACTAAAGTTGTTTTGATGTTCGAAATCCGTATTTTCAATTTTGGCCATTTCTAATTACTTTGTCCCGATGTATTTAGAAACCAAATTCTGTCGCCCAAAAAAAAAAATAAAATAATAAATTAAAATCTTTGGTTTTTGTTGATACTCTGGCTTATGGTCAATAAAAAACGCTCAATGATTTGAGTTTATTGTTCTATATTTCTGTATATCTATATTTCGATCCTCTTTGAGGATCATCATCAGGAAATTGGCATTAAAATAGCCCAAAGAATAATTTTAAGCCGGCGGCGTCCTTCTCCCTAGATTTTTATTTTTAAACTCAAATCAAGGGAGAAGGACGCCGCCGGCTTAAAATTATTCTTTGGGCTATTTTAATGTCAATTTCCTGATGATGATCCTCAAAGAGGATCGAAATATAGATATACAGTAATATAGAACAATAAACTCAAATCATTGAGCGTTATTTATTGACCATAAGCCAGAGTATCAACAAAACTCAAAGATAAAACACTGGTCGAATATCAAATTTAAAAACTTAAATAAATAAAAATTTAATCTTCGTATGAACGAATAATTACTGGAATAACGAATTCAAATAATGAATTAATCGAGAAAATTTATTCAAATTAAAATATTTTAACAACTTATTGACTTATAAATGAAGAAATTTGAATTAAAAAGAAAAACAAATTTAAAAACAATTTCTAACTCAGCCATTTTTTCGATGAATTAATTGATAGATCAAGAATTTTCCGATTAATAATTATTTGAATACTTTATAATGCCAAATTTTGATTAATACAAAAATTTAATCAATGAAAAATTAATTCACTAATCAAAAACTATTGAAAATAAATTAAAAAAACAATTTCAAACTAAATAATTTTCCTTTTTTTTTGATCAATCGATTAATAAATTGAGGATTTTCTGATTAATAATTGCAAATTTCGGTTTCCAAAAGCGAAAATTTATAATAATTAATTAATGAATCATTCAAAAACTATTGAAAAGGAAAAACAAGAATTAAAAACAATTTGTAGCTCAATCATTTTTTGGTCAATCCCTTCGAAAGAATATTAAAAAAAATACTTCTAACTCAATTATTTTATTCGATGCAGCGATTGATAAATAGATGATTTTCCGATACATAATTATTCGAATTATTTAAAACGCTAGATTTCGATAAGCAAAAAATTTTAATTAATTAGCTAATCCATCAAAAACTATGAAAAATAATTTAAAAAAAAAAACCTAAAACAGTAATTTTTTTTCTGATCAATCGATTGATATCTTGAGGATTTTCCGATTAATAATTATTCGAGTAATTTAAAATGGCAAATTTCGATTACGAAAAACGAAAATTAATAATTACTAATTAATGAGTCGATCAAAAACTATTGAAAATAAATAAAAACAATTAAACACATTTTCTAACTCAATAATTTTTTTCGTTCAATCGATCAAAAAGAAAATTTTAAAAAACAATTTCTTACTTGTTTTTTTTTTCGATGTATTGACTGATATACATATAGATAACCTTCCGATTCATAATTATTCGATTAACAAAAATTTTGGTTAATTGAAAATAAATCAAAATCTATTGAAAATAAATAACAATTTTAAACTCAATCTTTTTTATTTTGATTAATAATTTTTCTTCTTCTGATTAATAATTTTTGAATTACTTAAAGTTCTTAATTTATTAATCAATTAAAGGACTGGTAAATCGAATAATAAATATTCCGGTTAAGAAATATTCGAATAATTTAAAATGCAAAATTTGGATTACCAAAAACTAAAGTTAACTAAAAATTAATTAATTAATCGATCAAAAACTATTTAAAAGGAATATGAAAAATTAAAAACAACAATTTTTGTACCTCAATACTCTTTTTTTTTGAATCAATCGATGGGTAAAATAATGAATTTTCGATTAATAATTATTCGAAAATTTTAAAATGCTAAATCGAGTAGTTTCCGATTATTAAGTACTAGAATAATTTAAAATGCAAATTTCAATTAGCAAGAATAAAAACTAATTTATTTTTTATCAATTTATCGATTATTGAAAATAAATAAAAGAATAAAAAATAAATTTAAAACTCAATAATTTTTTCCGATCAAGCCATTGAAAAATCCAGCAATTTTGGATTAATAATTATTCTAATAATTTAAAATTGCAAAATTTTAATCAAAAAGATTTTATATGAATTAATTAGTTTAGCAATCGATAGCTAAATCGAGAATTTTCCGGTATTCGAATAATTTAAAGTAACAAATGCCTATTAACAAATCACGGAGTTTTCAACTAAAAATTGTTCGAATAATTTTAAATGGCATTAAAATTAATTTATTAAAGGGTAAAAAAATATATATAAAAATTCGAACGTTTGATTAATCGATTGATAAATCGAAGTATTTTTGATTAATAATTCTTAAAATATTTCAAAATGGCAAATTTAGAATAACAGAAAATTGAAGTTAATTGAAAATAATTAATTAATCAACTAATAGATTGATAAATAGAAGAATACTTGATTAATGATTATTCGAATAATCAAATAATCGAATGATAAAACGAGGATTTTCGTTAAATAAAAAAAATATTATTAAAAATTAATTAACTAATTGATCAAAAACTGAAAAAAAATTATAAATTTCTAACTAAATCAATTTTTTGATTAAAAGTTATTCGAATATTTTTCAAAAGGCAAATTTTTAATAACAAAAAAATTTAAATTAATTTAACATTAATTAGTTATCAACTAACTGGTTGGTAAAAAAATTAAATAAAAAAAATAAATTAATCGATCTACTACCAATTTAAATAACAATTTTTAACTCAAGTAATTATTAAATAAATAAAAAAAAAATGTTCGATTACTAAAGATTCAAATAATCAATTAATCGTTTTATATATCGAGGATTTTCGTTATATAATTATTCTAATAATTATAAATGGCAAATTTGGAATAAATAAAGATTCAAATTAAATAAAAACTAATTAACTAATCGATAAACAAAGAAAAGAAAGAAATTAAAAAACTATAAATTGTTCGGTCATTCAATTTATGAATGGAGTAATTTTCGATTAATAATTATTCGAATATTTTAAAATGGCAAATTTTTAATAACACAAAAATAAACTTAACTAAAATTATTTAAGTAATCAGTAGTCGATGGAAAAATCAAAGAATATTCGATTAATAATTATTCGATTACTTTTCAAACAAAAAAAAAAAAAATATATAATTAAAAGTTAATTAATCAATCAATTAATCGTCAAACAAAACTTTAAAAAATTCTATCGTTTTTTTTTTTTTTCAATTAAGTCGCTTAACTTTGAAATTTTTATTGCATGTCTCAAGAATAACCGCGTAACTGGAATCGATATTTTGTACTTCTAACATTCTGGCCATTTATGTTGTTATATTTTAACTTTTTAATTTTAATCTTATGTTTAAATCTTTTACTCAAATTGTTCATTTAATTCGAATCAAAAAATACAAATACCTGCAGTTTTGTGTTTCTGGACATTTATGTTGGCCTTAGTTTTTGTCCGAGTGCATAAAAACATTATGGTAGATCAATTTTAATCACATAAAGAGAATAAAAGTATTATCAGAATTCGGATATTAGTTAGCCCCGAATTCGCTTGCTATATAACTATATATATTGGTTGTCACAAGTGAATTCAATTGCAACCTATAACTGAAGGACATTACAAATAGCCAATGTAGAAGGTAGTTACTTACATAAGAATTCAGTTCTAGCAAATAAACTCACGGCAGTCTCTATATTTTCATTAACTTGTTTTTTTACTAGCAAGTTTTTTCTTTACTACCTTAAGCATTAACTCAAAATAACTTTAAATGAAAATATTTTATAACATTGAAACAATGTGTTACTATGTTTGTTGTGTATGGAACATATGTATGTATGTACGAGTGTGTGTGCAATGAATTGTGTATGTATTAAAAACTACTCTTGGCAGTTTTATGGTGAGTGATTGAAGATATTGTGTTAAGTACACTTAAGCGGTGTTTTAATTGCTAAATACGACGAACAAGTATTTCAAATACATATAATTTCACACATAAAACGATAAAAAAAGTTGTTAAAGTGCGCGTTGGATCAAGTATCAAATATGTACTTGTAAATAATACATTAAATCTTAATTACAAAGTTTTATGGTTACAATAAGTTACTTAAATTTAACTTAATTAATACTTCATTTTCACTGAGATTTAAAAATTGTTAATTATAATTTAAAGATATTCGAAAAAAAACCGTATTAATTGATACGCGTTTGGTAACTTAAAAAAATAGATTTTTATTTTTTTTTTTTTTTTTGTAAAAAAAATACATAATCATTCCACTGGTTAACAGACTTCATGCAGATGTGATTGAGAAGATACACGTTTGTTATGATTTTGCGACTTAGAAAAATGGTATAGGAAATGCAATGGAAGAAAGAATTGCTGGAAAGAATTTAAATAATTCCTTAAAGTTGAGCTTAAGACCAACGTTGTCATAGCTCTTTCCTAAATTTATGTACTAACAATTTAGTTATAAGTATAATATGTAAATAAATAAATAAATAAATTCCTTAAAGTAGCGAAGTGCCACCCAAAAGCACTAGTTTTGGATTTTAAAGAATCTGTCTTACAAATCTGCTTCCTAGTAAAGGCCTGTACGCAGCTTGCTAAGGAATCAAAAACTTCATATAAAAGAACGCTTCAGAAATGCTTAAGGAGTTTTTCTGTCAAAAATTTTCTGTTGATAGTCCGCAGCTTTTTAAAAAAGTAGTATTGTTTTTACTACTTTTTTTTTGACGTAAATGAAGTTAGGCAACCCAGGCTTTGAGCAGGAATATCAAATTTTTCGTTCTTTCTGAAAGGAATTATGACAGGAGAGGTAAGCATAAACAAAATGTAATATGCTAAAAAAAATAAAAGTTATTTTTCAGTTGCAAACCTGGGAAAAAACGAACAAAATTCGGCAAAAAAAAAACAAGAAGCGGATGGGTAATTTTGATACTGAGCTTAAAAAGCGTTTAGCAGGCCAAATAAAGCAGAACCGAAGAATTGATTTGTTTTCAATTTCACAATTCTTAATAATTGACAGAAAACAGCTGATTTCTAGCGTTGTACTGAAAGGTACTTTTGTGCTTTTTTTTCTTTAAGAAATATATGAAAATTTTCTGTTAAGATTCCTTAACAAGCAGCGTACAGCTCTTAAAGGAGAAAAGAAAGCAATACTAACAGAGTACAACACATAAAATGCAAAAAATTCTCGTATGCGGTTTTAAAAGTACTTATCGAAACTAACAAAACTTCATTTGGGTTTTGCTAGTTGAACTGCTGTTCGCATTTTATGGCTTCATTTATATTTTGGCTAAAAACTAATTTTTCAGCAGAACATGCAATCCTTCTCACGGCTGTATTTCGGAAACCAATTGGAATTTTGTTTTCCTGCCTTCGACAGACCCTACAGACTCTACTACAGCCAGAAAAGTTCATCATAGGACCTTAGTTCATCAAAAATGAAGCTTGAACTCACATTACAGTCAATGGAAATCGTTACCGCACCATTGATTTTTTGTTTCAAAATTTGGACGGCATTGCCCCGGCCGAGATGTGGTTTCAACAGGACGACGCTAACTGCCGTAAGGCATGACTGAAATCGAAATATGGCGATAAGTTGAGTAGGCCGTGCGATTGGACAACTCTCGATTATTTTCTGTAAGACTACGTGATGTTACTGGTTTATGCTGATAAGTCAGCAACAATTGATGCCTTGGAGTCCAACATTGTTCGTGTTATTAGTGACAAGCGGCCAGCAATGCTCAAAAAAGTGGCCCAAAACTGGAAGTTGAAAATGCGAAATAATCTTCATATAATAATGACACGTATTAATCTTTCGATAAAATTTTTCTGTTACAATTTCAAGTTCTATCGGGCTAAAGAAAACACCCTTTATAAAATTTAATATTATTTATACTGAGATACAGATGGCGGCACTAGTACCAAGATTATTCAAAAATGGATTCTATGAAGTTTTGTGTTTTAATTAAATATTGCTTTTTAAAGGCAAAGAGATACCAGAGCCACAGAACGGATTGATAAAAATTATGGCAAATCTTCTCCTTCGTATTCAATGATGAAGAAATGGTATTCTGAATTTAACCGATCATGCTGTTTATCCAAATGAGGCAGTGCCTGAACAAATATGAATGTAATGTGGATGCAACGAATTTCTGCAATGAATGAGTGAGAGTTTCACCAAAAATGTTATTGTTTTTTTTTTTTTTTTGTTTTGAAGTTCTGAAAACGGAATAAGAAATCTTATGACCCAAAAGATTTTTGTGAAGTTTTTAAATTTTTTTAAAAGCAGTACGGCGTTGCTGAATGAGGTTATGAAGTAAGGATTTTTTCGCTGGTGCTTTATTTTAACAATACCACTTTTGAATAAAATTTAAAATCATTAAAAAATAAAATAAAAACTATTTAATAAATATCTTTAGATCCTATATATTATTTGTTGCAATATCTATATGTAAAGATCAAATTTGTTAAAATATATAAATAAAGGAAGAATATATAATTGAAAAATTGAAATACCAATTTTGAAGAGTTCAAGAAAACTTAAGAAAATTATCCGTGATATTTAATATTAGTCCAAGGAGTACTTTAATCAGTTTAAAAGTAAATTGGAGAAATAGAAACAATACATGGGCATTAAGTTAAAACCGTTAGAAATGTTTTCGGAATAGATTTCATTTGAAGTCTACTTGTGTTAAAAGCTCATTGAAATTGTAGAAAAAACAATAATTTTAGTTAAATTTTTAATTATATATCTTTAATGTTTCCCCGTAATTGCGAAGGCCATTCTATGGCCTGGCACTGACTTTTTAAATTCGAAAATACTGAATTATTGCCTCTAATGTCAACAAATTACCCCTTAATCTGAAAATTTTGGCGGTACAATTTACTTCGATATCCATTCGAATAATCTTCGTGTAATTTGTAGAGGAATTTTGGACGAATAATTATTCGAGTAATTTATAATAACGAATTTTAGCTAAGGAATTATTCGAATAAATTTATTTAAATTTATAGTTTTTAACAACTTATGGATTGATAACTGGAGGAATTTCCGATTAAGAATAAATTAAAGGATAAAAAAGAGTATCTGACTCAATCATTTTTCTCGATGAAGCAATTTATAAGTTTATCCGATTAATAATTTTTCGAATAATGAAATACCAAAATTAATTAAAAATTAATTAACTAATTCATCAAAAGCTATTGAAAAGAAATTAAAAAAATTGAAAAACAATTTCTAACTAATTTTTTTCGAATTTGTGTTTCCTTGTTTTATCAATCGATTTATCGAAAAAAAATTGAGTTAGAAATTGTTTTTTAATTTTTTTACTACTACTTACTCAAATAATTAAAAATGACAAAGAACAAAAATTAATTACAAATTTATTAAGCTTTAAATTCGAAAATACTGGGGGCAAATCGTCGCATTCGATATAGAGTAAAATCAATCGAAATACCATATTTTAGTTTATTATTTAAAGAAGACGGACAATCGTCAGACCTCGTTTCACATTTACTATTAACTATGGACCATAACTAGTTAGGTGTGACAGAGTAAAATTACTCTTAGTATTTTATTTTGGAAAATAAAAAAATAATTTCGATCGAAAAATTTCGATTACAAATGCGACGTTTCGACCCCTGACTTGTTGTCTCTAAGTTCACCTACACCTTAATATCAAAAGTTTGTCGGTACAATTTACCTCGATATCCACTCGAATAATCTTCGTGTAATTTGTAGAGGAATTTTGGGCGAATAATTACTCGAGTAATTTATAATAACAAAACTTAAGTAATGAATTATTCGAAGAAATTTATTTAAATTTATAGTTATTTACAATTAATCGATTCATAAATTGAGTAATTTTACAATTAAAAAGAAATAAATACATAAAAAAAAACAGTTTATAACCCAATATTTTATTTTCGATGGAGCAATTGATATATCCAGGGTTATCCGATTAATAATTATGTGAATAACTTAAAATAACAAATTTCGATTTAAAAAAAAAATTAAAATTAATTAAAAATTTATTAATAATCCCATTAAAAACTATTAAAGATAAATTAAAAAAAAAATAATAATTTGTAGCTCAATTATTTTCTCGAAAAAACTATTGACAAAACAAGGTTTGCGATTAGTAGTTACTCGATTAAAAATGGTGATGAAAAATTAAAAATGTCAAATTGTGAATAACAATAAACTAAAACAATTAATTAGTTAAATAATCGATTGCTAAATCGAGGATCAATAATTATTCCAATAATTTTAAATGGCAAATTTCGATTAGCAAAGGTCTGAACATTATTGAAAATTAAATAATTAATCGATGAAAAACTATTGAAAAGAAATAAGTAAGTGGATATTTTTTAGTAGCCCGGCACCGTTCAGAAGTGATTTATATGGTTTGCGAAAATAAATAAAGAAAAAAGAAACTATAACTTAATTCTTTGTATAAAATCGATATCAGCGATCCAGAGTCGACCTTTGAAAAATTCGGTAAAAAATTCCCAAACATTTTTGGGCCATAAGTATTCATATCCTGCTTTCAGTGATTTGAGCATTTTGGTATGAAAAAGGTATTTGTGTTCCATTGACGTTCGGCACCGCCCCACCCCGTCATGTAGGTTTATGCTAACTTAATGCAGCATTTAAGTAATGAAATTAAGTTACAAAGGAAGCGATTCGCTAAAAATAGAGTTTTATTTCATCAAGACAATGTTCCATTTCATATTTAGTTCCCTCGAAATAATTTCTAATTCCAAACTTTAGGAATATGGTGAATTCTGTGCTTTATGGCTCTTTGAAGGTGCTCGACGGTAGTCACTATTATCGAACTTAGAGAAGATTATGTTTAGAACTAAATATATTTCCGCAAACGTTTTGTGTCTTATGTGTTAGGTCGGGCGGCTACGTACTCAATTTGACCAAAATTTATTTGAAGATCTCGCAATTCAAGTCGAAATCATAAAAGACATCTGTGAGGTTCTAGGTCGAAATCGTAGAGTATATCTGTGAGGTTCCTCGTATAAACATGCCCTGATTTTTTACAAATTTCAATAGCAGTAGTATGATTACATGCTTAGACAGACATCAAACGTCAGCACAAACTAATTGTACCGCGACCGAAGAGTAGTAGAGAGTATCTATAATATTAATAGGCTAGGCGATTTCTTGTGACCGATGTTTTGTTCTACCATTTTATCCCGATTTTGACCAAATGTATATTATTTAAAAGGTATTTGTTTAGCCGTTTTGCAGATTTACAGATTTATAAATTTTTTTCCTTTATTTTGAGTAAATTGCATTTAAAGTTGCTACTAACACATACATATAATTTTACATATGCTATGTGTGTGTTTATTAAATTTATTGATGTGTTTGTTCATGAGTTCGCTATCTTCATTCACAATAATAATAAACCAAACAAGTGTTGGTTTTTGAATTGGCTGAGTTGAGAAATAAAGTTGCCTAGAAATTACACTCGAAGCGCTAGAATCTGCTAGTAAAGACTAAATATGCTGAAAAATATTTCATATGACCTTGTGACTAAAAAGTGGAATTGTGAAAGGGAGATTAGAAATTTACAGTACCATTGTTATTAGCAGAAAATTGTTTGGTGAGACCTTGTCCATAGTATTTGAAAAAGTTCGAAGCTTTGAAACAAATAGGTGGTTGCGCATATACTAAAAGGCCTTGAAAATAATCAAAATGTTGCGACCAAACTAGAAAAATGGATGATTTCTAATATTATGAAATTAATAAATACTTTTCCCTCGGAAAATTGGTAAATGGGAAATGCAATGTTCTTAAAAACTCTTGATATTCCAGAACTAAATAGCAACATTTTTGCAATAGAATGAATTTCATTTTGCATTTTTGAACTTTGTGCTTCCAGTTCAGTGCGTGTTAGTGATCTAACTCTGTTACTATGTTTCAAGTTCGTTCCCCAGTCTATAAAATGCACACTAAGAAGAAACTTTTAGAACGTTAAAGTGTTGACCCTTCAATTTATAAGAAGGTTACCTTGTACTTCGAAAGAATTTGTTGAAATAAAAAGTTTTAATTCGCGTAAAGGTACTACTCACAATTTGTGAAGTCGGAAGAGGGTAATTATTGATGCTTTTATTTAAGCATTCCACCTAATTCATTAGGTGAACTATTTAATTGATGATTTCATTGAAATATAAATAATCGCAATGCAATTTAAATTTTTGGGCATTACCATTGCTTTAATCAATGCCAATGGTTTTTAATAAATTAATCAAAATTAGTTACAATTAGGAATTAAAGAAATGGGTAAATATTGATGTTTCGATTTAAGCACGAAATATATGGACTAATTCATTAGGTGCACTAATTAATTGTCGATTGAATTCAAATCTAATTAATCCGAATGCCAATTTAATTGTTGAGCATTGCTTTAATAAATGCCAATAGTTTTTAATATATTAATAAAGATTGAATTACCATTATCAATGTAGAAATGGGTAACAATTGATGCCAATGCCAATTAAGTTTGTGGGCATTACCATTGTTTTAATCAATGCCAATGGTTTTCAATAAATAAACAACAACTAATTATCATGAACTCTGCAGAAATGGATAAATATTTATATTTTGATTTAAGCATTCCACACATGGACTAAATTATAGAATTCATATCTATTTGATCCCAAAATAAACTAAATTATTGGGCAATAACATGGCTTCAATAAATGTCAATGGTTTTTAATAAATGAATAAAAATTTAATTACCATTAAATTCAAAGCGTCATCTCAAATATATGTAAAGTGCATATGTAGGTATGTACAAAAACCGTACATCACATATGACAACTCTTACGAAAACTGAGAATAGTGGAAATTAGAAGTATAAATGCAAAAAATATTCAAAATCCAAAAATAACGATTGTTTGTTTGGACAGAGTTGTATCTTCTGAAATTAATACAAAGTAAAGCTGTATGGTACGAAAACTGAAAACTAACCACACTGCTCGTAGGCCTGACTTTAGGTGAGTGTGTTAAAGCGCTGACCATAAAGTGCAAGTACGAGTGTATGTGAAGGTTCACGGTTCAAAACCTCACGGCCGCCCTAAGTAGAAAAAATTTTCATATAGAAACAATCTATTCAATTAAAACATAACAATTATCACAATGTTCAATAAAATCGCTGATGAAGGCTGAAATGCCAGAAACCGGTCCGATTAAGAATACAGTGCAGTTATGAATTTTTGAAATATATGCTTCCTTCTTCTTTACCACGCACCATTTATAGAAAAAATAATTAGTTTCCTAAAACATGATTTTCGCAAATGCCTAGGCGAGTTAGCTTATTAGGGAATTGTGGTAGAACTTGTATGCTGTCGTTATAGTGACATACATTGATTTCCGGAATAGCCATAAATATTTTCTGTTTGAATAAACTGGTTAAAATTTGTAGTTTTGTAGTTACTTTCCTTTTACTTATTTTGAAAATCATGCTTCTAACATTTATAAGGAAATCTTTTTTTTTAATAAAAATTATTTTATTCTCAATTATAATTAGTTTTCTTTTCTGGTATCTGTTCCATTCCATTATAATTGGTTGAAATAATGTAAAAAAAACAAGTAAGAAAATTATAGTCGGTCTAGACCGACTATACGATACCCTATACCATGCGTTTAGAAACCCTATCTCTTAGGCCCAACTAACTGGACATTGAAAATAAGCAAAAACCAAATTTGAGTGGGATTTTTATTAATTTTTTTGGCTGCAGATACGAAAAAGTTCATATCGGATGCTATATCTATAAAGGGACTAGGTCCAAAAATGGACCGATCCTGATCATGTTTGGTAAAGTCTCTTGTATTTTGCAAAAATATGTACAAACAAAATTTGAGAAGAATCAGTGCAATATTTTTGTTTTTTAATAGATTTAAGTGAAGATCGGGAAGCAGCTCTATATGGGGTCAAAGGGATCATTTTTGGACTACTCATTAGTGGATGTAATGAACGCATACAAACCCAATTTGAGTAAGATCTATATGACAATTTGGATCTTATGGCAATTTATGTCGATTTCATATGGGTAGTTTGTATGGGGGCTAGGTCTGAACATGGACCGATTATCACCAATTTCAATAGCGTTCATCCCATGGCCGATAAAAGCTTATGTACCAAATTTCATCAAAATATATTCATATTTGCGACCTGCAGTTTGATTACAAGCTTTACATGGACACACAGACGGACGGACGGACGGACGGACGGACGGACGGACGGACGGACATTGTTAAATCAACTCAGAAAGTGATTCTGATTCGATCGGTATAATTAAAGATGGGTCTAGGTCAAATATTTTTGGTTGTTACAAACAGCAGCACAAAGTCATTATACCCAAACCACATAGTGGTATAGGGTATAAAAATAATAATTACCACTGAAAATTTCCCAAGTATAAAGCATTCAAGGCTTCATTAAATATTTCTTTTTTTAATTTTCTTCAAATGAATTACATACAATTAATATTTTTAAATCAGTGAAAACGGTTGGCTTAAATAACTTAAAACTAATTTATCACTGTCTTAAATATATTCACCCATCTTATTGTTCAAATTTAAAATAAAAACATTAAGAGAAAAACTTTATTAAAAACTTAAAAATGTTTGCCAATCAATAAGTGTAATAGAATGTTTATGCTGGAAACAAATTTTTAAAGTTTCTTCTCTGTACATTGAAAGTTTGTAAAGCAAAAGCAAGTGGAAAACTAAGAAAAACAAGAAAATATTTAAAATAAAAAAAGTAAACAAAAAGTTTTGTGTATAAATTTACATAATTGTTACACCCTCCTTTGTAGGCGACGGGGGATATAAATCAATTTGTTTTTTTGTTAAGAATTTATTTTGAAAAATAATTTCTTTAATTTAATTAATTTGGATGTTAGCAATAAAAAAAAAAAATCTTTCGGTGTAGAAAACTCAAACAAAAAAAGGGGTTTATAATACAGTTACGAGAAACAATAAATGGTTAAAAAGGGGGAAAACGATAATGTTTAATAATAATCCATATAGACATTTAGAAGTTCTTGTATCACAATTAGTTTTAATATTTATAAATTTTTCTTTTTGTTATTTTGAAAATTTTGATATGAAAATTTTAAAATCATGTTATTTTTATTTGAAAAACAAAAAATAAATTATATAATTTCAATTGAAACACACATACATACATGTTTTTTCATTTTACAATATTTATTTATATATATGAAATATTTAATATTTATGTGTATACACAAGTATATATAAAGTATATTTGCTATATACGAATACGATTATCATATTAAGTAATTTACAAATACACTGATTATAAAATTTTCATTTTCATTATGATCATCATCATGTTCATATAAATAAGAATATAAATATTTATAGTATTAAGAAAAGAACATGGAAGATTATATTTATTGTTTGTTGTATATAAATTAAATCACAATGAATTACAATAATTATTATAGTGAGGGACAAAAAAAAAAAACAATATCCGATCAAAATTGTCCATATATTACTCTACATCACTTATAAACCCAATTGATAACGTTCAAGGATTTGAAAAAGAGTTTAACAAATTGCCAACACGAAAGCCATACTTTAGATAGACTCACAATTTTTTAAAGTTGCTATATTTCTCTTCTGAAATGAAAGTATTCAATTTATTTATTTATAATGTCCAGTATTAAAATAATTATCTTGTAAATTACAAACAAAAATTTATATTTAAGTACATATTTTCATTTCTTTCATGGACATAAATCCATGGATAATGTTGGCATTTATTTAAACATCCAACTGGGGAACTTAATTTGAAAACGCAAAAAAAACGACAACAATGTGATTAGCATTAATCACTATAGATAAGAGTTTTTAAAACAACTAAAATTTAATTCGAGTTCTCAAAACAATTTACTGAAGTTATAAAATGGATTGGTCACACTGGATATATATATTGGTTGGGGTCATTGAAGAACATTGTTATTCTAATCCAAAAATTGTAATTCTGTAAGTTTGAGGTCAATCGGACAACGCTAGGCAGTGGAGCATCGAGGTTAAAGGCAAATGTAAGGCTTTCAAATCGCCTATTGAATTAATAATAATTTGAAGTTAAGGTCATTTTTTTAGTCAATGCAATTCTTTAAGAAATAAAGTTTTTTCAGAAAAGCTACTTTTTTAGAGAAGGTACCATTTTAAGAAAATTTACCTGTTTAAGAAAAGTAATTGTTAGGAAAACATACTTTTTTTAAGGAAAGGTACTTTTATATGAATTTTTTTATTAAATGTATTTTCTTTAGAAAAGATATTTTTTTTTAAGGATCGTTACTTTTTAAGAAAATTTACCTTTAAAAAAAAATACTTTTTAAAGAAATAGTACTATTATAAGAAAAGGTACTTTTTTAAGAAGAGTTGTTTTTTTTAAGAAACAATGCTTTATAAGAAAATGTAATTTTTTAAGAAAAGACTTCGTTTTAAGAAAAGGGGCTTTTTAAGAAAAGGTACCTCCTTAAGTAAGTAGTATTTTTTTAAAAAAAGGTACTTTTTAGAAGAAGGAACACTTTTAAGAAAATGCACTTTGGAAAATATACTTTCGTTAGGAATATACATATGCTTTATCAAGAAAAAGTAAATTTTTAAGAAACGATACTTTTAAGAAAAGTACTATTTTAAGAAAAGGCACCCTTTTAAGAAATGGTACTTACTTAGGAAAAAGTAGTTATTTAAGTAAGTAGGCTTTTTTAAGAAAGGGTACTTTTTGAAAAGGTACTTTCTTAAGAAAAGGTAATTTTTTGATAAAATTTACTTTATTGAGAAAACGTATCTTTTTTTTTAAAAAAAGGTACTCTTTTTAGATAATGTACTTTCTTAAGTAAATTTTACTGTTTTTAAGCTAAAATACTTTTAAGAATATATAATTTTTTAGGAAACGATACTTTTTAAAGAGAAGTAGATTTTAAGGAGAAGTAATTTTTTAAGCAAAGCTACTTTTATAAGAAAAAGTGCTTTTTTAAGAAGAAGTACTTTTGTAAGAAAATGTACTTATTTAAGAAAAAGTAATTTATAATATAATGTACTTTTTTAAGAAAATCAGTTTTTTAAGAAAAGTTAATTTTTTTACGAAAAAGTACTTTTTTTTTGAGAAAATGTACTTTTAGGAAAAGGTACTTTTTAAAAGTTATAACTTCTTAACTAAATGGTATTATTTTAAGAAATGGTACTTTTTTGAAAAGGTACATTTTTAAAAATATATGTTTTCATAAGCAAAATTTTCTTTTTTAAGAAAAAGTACTTTTAAGAATGTGTTTTTTTAAAGGATTTTTTAAGAAACGGTAATTTCTTAACTAAATGCTACTATTTTGAGAAAAGGTATTTTTTAAGAATTTTTTTTAAAGATAATTTACTTTTTTAAGCTAATATCTTCTTTATCAAAAAGAGTTTTAGGAGGACGTTACTTTTTTAAGAATATTTACTTTAAGAAAATGTACTTATTTAAAAAAGGCACTTCCTGAAAAGGAATTAAAAAAAAAGTACGTTTTAAGAAAAGATTCATTTTTAATAAAAAATATTTTTTAAGAAAATTTACTTGTTTAAGAAAAGGTACTTTTTTGGAAAAGCATATAAAAAAACTTATTAGCAAAAGGTAATTTTTTAAGAAAATTTGCTTTTTATGAAAAGGTACTTTTTAAGAAAAAGTAGTTTTTTAAGAAAATGTACTTAATTTCTGAAGAAAAGGTACTTTTTTAAAAGAGATGTTTTTTTAAAGAAAAGATGCTTTTTAAGAAAAGGTGATTTCTTGAGTAAGTAGAACTTTTTTAAGAAAAGGGCCTTTTTTAGAAGTAGGTACTATTTTAAGAAAATATGTTTTTTAGAAGAAGATGCTTTTTTAAGAAAAGGTACTTTTTTCAGAGCATATACTTTTTTACGAAAATATATATTTTTAAGAAGAGATGTTTCTTTTTAAGAAAATAAGCTTTTTAAGAAAATGTGCTTTTTTAAGAAAAGTTACTTTCTTGAGTAAGTAGTACTTTTTAAGAAAAAGGTCTATTTTAAGAAAATATACCTTTTCAACAAAAGATACTTTTTTAAGAAAAGGTACTTTTTTATGAAAATCAATTTTTTAAGAAAATGTACTTATTTAAGAAGAGGCACTTTTTTGAGGAAATGTACTTTATTAAGAAAATGTAGTTCCTTAGGAAAACCTATTTCGTTAAGGAAAGTGCTTTTAAACAAGGTTCTTTTGAGAAACTGTACCTAAGAAAAATTAATTTTTTAAGAGAAAATACTCATGAAAATGTCACTTTTATCAGAAAACGTACTTTTTTAAGAAAACTTGCTTTATTAAGAAGATGTAGTTTTTAGCGAAATGTACTTCTTAAAAACTGGTACTTTTTGAAAATGTAGTTTTTTGAGAATATATATACTTTTTTTATAATTTGCTTTTTTAATAAAAGGAATTTTTTAAGAAAGTTTCTTTTTTAAGAAAAGGCAATTATTTAAGAAAGTGTTCTTATTTAAGTAAATGTTAAATATTTAAATATTGAAAAAAGGTAGTTATTCAAGAAGCGGTAACTTTTCCAATAAACGTACTTCTGAAGAAAAGTCATTTTTTAAGGAAAGGTACGTTTTAAGTTTACTAGCTTATTATATCAAGAAAATGCATATAGTATAATGGCCGGTATTAAGGCCTTAACGTCCGAATTTTTTAAATATTATTATTTAGCTAATGTATGTTCGGTGGAAACTACATACATAATTTTCCATTCCTAAATGAATTTGTTTAAAATACAAAATTGGTTTCACCTCTTTGGCCGTTAATGTAAAAAAATCGCTCTTGGCTGATGTTTTTTTTTTAAATCAAATTTCATATTCCTATTTATAATAAACAAAACCTACTGTTGGCCCTTTCGATTTTTTAAAAATCCCTTCTTAATAGCTATTTCCACAGGTAGCAGAGCTTATATAACAATTTTAAAGTTCCTAACTCCAAATTAGTCTTAATCACACAGCGTTTACAAAGAGTCGGGAAGTCAGTCAGTGATGAGCGCAACTATACATTAAAATAGTCTTAAATTAAAATAAATATCTGGTAATATTTTTTTTCTAAAACTTAACAGTCAGGCTAATTCCATATTTAAAATTAAACTGATACCGTGCCGTTTATTAGTATAATATAGTAGTGATGTAGAGTAATATAAATTAAGGGTACTCACACGTCATAATTAAGTTAAAATACAACCATGCGGTTATAGAAAAGTTAAACAAATATTTAGCACACCGATGTCTAGATCCCATAAAACAAAACAAAATTTTGTGTTAATATATCAATTACTTAAGTATATAACTTAGATATTGTAGTAAATTATGGTAATTGTGAGTACCCTTCGGGGATAATACAGGAGAAATTAAAAGTATTTTACACAGTATTCACGTCTATATTAAAATCCGCCATTTGTGGTTTAAAACTTTTCGTAGACATTTTGCAAGAACCTTCAAGAAGTCGCAACATTTTGGTAACCATTAGTAAAACAGACATTTTGAACATTTAAATAACAGGTATTACTGAGATTTAGTAAAAGCGGGGTTGAAGCAAAGTTAGAGTTTCTGTTACGCCATTTATTTATTTTTTTTGTTTCGTCTTACAGTGTTGATTAGGTCATTCATTCAATATTATTGATTGGTTAAAGAATTTTTTTAATTTTGTGAAACTCACTCACCATTTTATAATCGTCGATTTTTGAAATTGACCGTAGGTACATGTTGACATAGACATATGTGGGTAAATTTTCTATAAAAAGTGGGTTTTGAGAAAAGTTTTTACTACATAATTTTTAATAGTGGGGGATTTTTTTTTTTTTAAATTCATAAAATAAATTTTGGAAAAGAATCATATGAAAAAAAAAATTATTTTTAATGGGAACATAAAAGAAATAATTTAGATGAATTTTTAATTAAAAGAAATTTGTGGAAACTAATATAATAATAAAGAGAATATATACTTACAAGCTAGAGGAATACGTAAAGCTGCTTAAAGCAAAGAGAGAACTTTTAATTAACCTACAAACTTAAGTTTACAAATTTTATGTATTAAGTTTACAAATTTTATTTGCTAAATTTTGAAATTTGCTGTTGTGATGACATATGTTATGAACGTAATGAAAATTTAATAAAAAAAAATGGGAATGTAACGGAACTATAACAATTTAAATGAAAACAAAATCAATTTGGAAAAATGTCTGTATGGATCTCAGTAAATAAAATTAATTTCCAAAATAAAACATAATTTTCGTGTCAAAAAAAATTATAATATTTTTACAAATTAACTGATTTATGATTTTTATTAAGTTTCAGTTGCAGTTTTTAAAAACTTGAAAATGCATGCCACACATTTTCAATTTACTTGTTCATATTAAGAATTTTAATCTTATTATATTAAAAAAAAAGAAATACTGAAATTATAAAAACAAAACTATTAAAAATGAAAGAAAAAATTATAACAATAATATATGTATGTTTCAAACTAAAAATACGTCTAAAGCACATTAATTTTTTCTTTATAAAATAAAAAATTGTTGATTAATTAATTATGACAAAATTATGGATATTTTTTTTTTTTTTCAATATATTTTATTAAACTTATTGTGTTAACATCAAATCACACTTTTTATATGCATACTCTATTTTATATGTAAATATATGTATATAATTTATTTATTTTTAAGAATTAAGAAGACAGATATTGTTAGAAAGAGAGAAAGAGACAAATAGTTTAGTATCATGGTATAATGACAAAAGGCAGACACATTTTGGAAAAAAAACACATTTTCATGATTTAGAAATAAAGTGACAAATAAAATTTTATTTAATTTTATTTAAATTTTAAATGGGTCTACTTGTTTCAGTATACCATGTTGTAGAATTAGTACAATAAGAAGAGATCCAAACGACATTTTAATTGAAAAAAAAATTATATTTTACATGTTCATTCTTGTTTCAATACAAATTATTAAAAACTAAAAACAAACAAAAATATTGAAAATTATATTCATTTTGTTTTAAGATGCCAATATTAAACTAGATAAATTATATTAATTTTAATTTGTCAAAAAAAAAAAGATATCAAATAAACATTTTAGAAGAAAAACTAAATAATACAAATTTCGGTTACGTTGTTATATGACAGCTACTTATTATATAAGTCAAAAAAATGATCGAGGTTTAAAGCACTGATTTTTAAGAAATAAATTAAATAAAACTTTTGTGTTTTAAATCAAATTCGACTGAAGTGAATTCAAAATCTTTTAGAAACAAATAGTATTTGGCAGTCTAGGTCGACTTACGATATCGCTAAAGATTTTTAATTTTACAAAACATTCGTTGATATATGTTGAAGTTCATATCAGATCATAATCATGGATAGGAATGATTATCTTGGTTTTAAGTTTATTTTGAGTAGGGCTATATGCATGGGTTTCGTGTCAGAACATAAGGCTACCTTAGACTAAAAATCTTATTGGTAAGAGAGAAATAAGGTTATTTCTAAATATATATTTTTTATTAATGTTATATGTTCAATTCCGACCATTGTCTGTTTGACCGATTTGTTATCCATGTTTGAAATGATTTATATATTTGAAGTTATTATGATTCCATTTTACTAAATGATTTTATAAAATTTAAAATTTTAACAAATCTATATTGTTATTCAAAATGTTCGGAGGCAAAATTTCAAAAAAGGAATTATTGTTTCTAGCTGTTTATATGACGCTAAGAGTCGAAGTTAAATTTGAACGAAATATGGACGAATTTTTTTAACTTTCCGGCATAAGAGATAATTTTTTTGAATAATGCATCACCAACTAATAAAACAATGTCCCTCTTTTGCTTCCTTACTCGTAAGATTGGGTTAAAAGAGCTACACATTATATTTTGTTTTGTCTCCCCTAAAATCAGCACAAACGGAACTTTTAATTAAGAGGAAAAAAAAATTTTTAATCTGTATCAAAAATTATGATTTGTATCTTATAAAAAAATTCTTCCAATTAAATAAAATGATTTAGTGGATAAATGAGAAATGTCGGCAATATAATATTACTTTTTTAAAAACTTGGATTTATGGGGAAACAACCTTGAAATAAATATAAATTAGACTTGGAAATTCTAATGTTATGACAAAAATTGTAAAAAATTAATAAAAATTTAACCTTTTGCAAGATGTAGCAATTTATTTCCGTGAAATATATACATTAGCATGGCTCGCCGGAAAGATTTTTTTTGTTTGATGAGCTGACGCGGAATAATTTAAAGACCCGTTTTAAGTTAACGTTTGCAGGGAATTTTGTAAAAAAAAAAATCCGAGTTTTTTTTTTGAAAAAAGTGGTCTGAAAAGATTCGTAAAGTGGAGTTAATTAAGGGAAAATAATTCATGAAATTATGATGGAGCAAATCTGATCCACTAAAGCATCTCGTTTTCAAAAAAAAATAAGAGATTTTATATAACAAACAAATAAGATGTTAATTTGGCTGTATTGCATCTTCGATACCATTCACACTGGTCTTACGTTTCCAAATAATATCTGGACTTAAAAAAATTTGATAAACTTAATTCTAAATTATTACAACAAACACTCTGAATTTCTAAGATTTTTTAAGAACTGAATTCATATTTTTGAACAGTGATACCCGATTTACCCCATTTTTGACAGTAACCTGCTCGAAATAATAAAAAAAAATAATACTACCATAACTGAACCCAGGTAAATACCTTATTTTATCAGTGAGCGTGATTGCAACAGACGGACAACGCTACATCGACTCGGGTTGTTAAAAGGGTCAAGAATATATATACTTAACGTGGTCAGAAATTAATATTTCGAGGCGTTAAAAACGGAATGGCAAACTGATGTAAACACTTTACACGGTGGTGTGGAGGGTATAATAAAAAAATAACTTTGGAAACTTTATTTTTACTAAACTTCAAGACGGTGAACAAAAATCTTCACGAAAATATTATAAATATTTCTTCTTTAATAATACGTTTTTGGTTAGGTTTGGCAAATTACCCAAAGGTCGTGTACTGTCAAAATAAATTTTTTTATTTATGCCCTCTACACCTCTGTGTAGAGGGTATACATCATTTGTCATTCCATTTGTAACGTACCGCAAACATTATTTGCGACCCCAGAAAGTATAAATATTCTTGACCCTTATTAAATCTCGAATCGATATAGCGATGTCCGTCTGTCCGTCTGCTGAAATCATGATCACTCACAAAACAAACATTAATGCCAGTTACTGTGTTGCAATATTATAATTAAACTGTGATATAATTTTTAAATTTTGTGTTTGATATAATTTTCATGTTTACTGTTTTTTATGTTTGTCTACAACAAATTATTTTTCAATGTAATAAAAACATTTTTTCTTACTACGAATCCCTTGATAAAGTGAACATAACATTCACGAAACGTTGGGAAAATATGGATTAAATGCATTTTTAATTACATAAAGAACTTTAGGCCTTACTAGCTAAAATAAATATAAATATAATAATATTATTTGCAATTATATCGAGCATATCGATATTAAAATTGGAGCCTCTAGCCTAATAGCCAAGGAACGACTTACGCAAGTGTAATGATACTCTGATAAAACTTTATATAAAAAATAAAATCAGTGAAAAATGTTTATTCTTAACAGAACATGTGCATATAGATATGTATCAGCTATGCATATGCATTTTTGTTTGCTTGTTGTTTTTTTCTTCTTTTTTGTACGAACGATTTATCGATGAGAAAGCGTAAAGCAAAAGGTTAAAAAGGTTTTCCCACAGACGCGATAACATCGCATAACACTGTTTAAGTACCAGTGCTGATATGCCATTCGGTCCCGGTGATTCGTTTCCTTGTGGTTAGCGGGAACCCTCTTTACAGCAAGAGCTAATTAAAGATTACGTCGAAAAAGGTCATATATGGTATATGGATAATTATTACAACTACCAGATTCCAGCGCTCGAAATTCGAGTGCAATTTCTAGGCAACTTTATTTCTCAACTTAACCAATTCACAAACCAACACTTTTCTGGTTTATTATTATTGTGAATGAAGATAACAACTCACTAATAAACACACTAACAAATTTAATAAACACACACATAGCATATGTATAATTTTATGTATGTGTTAGTAGCAATCTTAAATGCAATTTACTCAAAATACAGGAAAAAATTTAAACATCTGTAAATCTGGTGAACAGCTAAAAAGAAATAACTTTCAGATAATGTACATTTGGTCAAAATCGAGATAAAACGGTAGAACAAGACATCGGTAACAAGAAATCGCCTAGTCTATTAATATTGTAGATAGATAGAGTTGTTTTGCCAGAACATCGTTTTAAGCAACGAACATATTTATATGGAACTGTGAGGGTCAACCGTTAACAAAATCTGAACGCAGTAATTATAAAAAAGCTTAGGGAAAATTAAACTATTTGGAGACTAATATAACTGTGCAGAAATGGAGAGATAACCGCGAAATATTGATGATTTTCTCCTTGCATATTGCTAAATTGCCGAACACAAAAATAAAAGCGGAATTACCACAGAAAAACCCATAATGATTGCAGATAACATTAAAAACACATTGGGTGTAGACCGAAATGACTAGCGTTTGTGATGGTCCATAAAAGTTTTCTTCCATATACATGATACTTCAGTATGGAATTTCATATCTAAGTTTTAGCTAAATGCTTAAACTTTTTTTATCGAATTCACAAGATGACAAGTTTCACAAGATGAATACGATACATCAGAAGGTATCGTATTCATGAGGACCACAGATACTTCTAGTTGTAGTGCACAGAAGGAAACAAGTACGAAGGAAAATCATTTATGTAATCAATACTGAAAAGAGTAAAAAGTGCCGACATTCAAAGGAGAAGAAGAGGACTGATAGTACTAGACTTCAAGGGCACCACGTTGCACAATTGAATGGGATAGTTAACATTATTTTAAAATTTTTGTGTTTATTTATTTTCGCAATTATTATATCTTCCACCCCATTGCGCAGATGGTATATATCAGTTTGTCATTCCATTCGTAATGCATCGAAAAATGCAATTGCAATTCTTGGTCCCTATAACTATTCGATTCGAAATAGCGATGACGGTCTCTCCGCCCGTCCGTCTGTCTGTTGAAATCACGCTTATTAACAAAATAGATAATTTACCTGGGTAAATTTAGAATAATATGGTTTTTTATTATTTCGAGCAGGTTCTTATTAAAAATGGCGTAAATCGGGAAACATTTGCCAAATGTGGAGACACCCCTAAAATGTTTTTAAAATTCAGTGCATTTGCTGTAATAATTTAATATTAAATTTGTCAAATTGTTTATTATTATTATTATTATTATTTCTTTATTAATTTCCTGTACAACAAGACATGTCTTATAATTAAAGTACAGGATTTTCATCGTTCAAAAATTCGCCACAAAATTAAAATACAATAAAAAAAAAATTATAACTTATTTAAAATAAAGTAAAATAAATACAAGAAATTATTAAAATTCATGAATTTAAAAAAATGAAAATTAAATATATTTAAACAAAGTAACTAAACAAAAATTTCTTGAAATGTATCGCGTTGCTAACTAATTGTTATTTGTGTGGAATTGCATTCCAAAGATGTGTGGCGTTTATGAAAAATTGCCATTCTGACACAAGGCATCGACGCATTGAGATAATAAGTTTTTTGCCCCTTCTGGATCTAGCAAACTGTATTTGATCTTAAAGATATAAGGGTTTCTCAGTGTAAATAATTTAATGCAAAAACATTAAAACCCTTATATTAATAAGGTTATCGAATGAGACTCCATATAGACTTTTTGAGAAAGTCGAAACGCTATCACGTTTCTTCAGTCCATAAACATATCTAACAATATTGTTGTGCAAAATATTTAGTTTTTTCTTGCTGGCGTAGTCGCAGTTGCCAAAAAGTTCACAGCCATAAAGTAGACCAGGAATTAAGTATGCCTTTGCAAGAAGATGTCTTACTATTAACGGCGTAAAATACTGAGTTACCCAAACCTTCTCAAACCTTTTTTTTACATTTTTTATAAATATTACAATAAGTCTAGATATTACTATGATCGTAAAACCCGTGTGGAGGGTATAAAAGATTCCGATTTAACACTCTTACTTGTTTTCTTTTTCGCAATTGTTTTAATCTATTTTTACTCCCTTTATTTTAACTCGTAGTGTCTGCTTGTCTGTCGAAAAAAATTTGGATAGATTTTTAACCCTTTCCCGTGATCGAGCTGAAACTTTGCAGGCAGAATCGCGGCGGCAATAAAAATAATGTTATAATTTTTCGGATCTGCTCGGATCAGGAGGGATGGAACCTTCCATACAAAATAATTATTCAATATCAAATATCTCAAGTTCTATAAGAGGAAGAGCTTTGAAAACTGGTGTGAGGTCATCTATTGCTAATGTGGGTAGTAGAGTGGTCCTACCTTTCAATATAAAACTAATAAATGTGAAGTCTGGGGACAATCGGATAAAGAAAAGTCGCGCCGGAAATCGATTGAAAATTTCAAGTGTGTTTATATGGGGAAAATATGGCTTTTTTTTGAGATTTTACGAAAATTTCGTTTTATAGTTTTAATTTTTTTTTTTTTTCTGTATTTATAC
The DNA here is from genome assembly GCA_963682025.1 of Cordilura impudica. NCBI lineage: Eukaryota > Metazoa > Arthropoda > Insecta > Diptera > Scathophagidae > Cordilura > Cordilura impudica. The sequence goes on along the minus strand of OY821517.1, from coordinate 317,017,077 downwards.
TTACAAGTAATCAGATAAGGAGTATTGTTTTATCACCACGTTGTTAACCTATTGCGCATTGAGACCGAAAATGGAAAAATATTTTTTGATAAAATTTTGAAATCTCCTTTTTCAAGTTTTAAAAAATTTTCTTAAACAAAATTTAAAACAATGTACTTGGCACTTTAAGGCTTTGTTCAGTACATGTTACAGATTAACTTTGTGAATTTTTAAGTAAATCCCTATGCCTCAATTTTTTGACAAGGATTTTATTTTTGTGGATTTCGAGAAAAAATGAGATTTTTGTAAAATATTCTGTAAATGTACTCTTTCTAAATACTTTGTATCAAAAATTCATCACTTTTCTACTGTTAAATGTTATATTTTATCTTAATAGGCTAGGTTTTCGGAAAAAATAATATGACCCCATTAATCATTTTGGAATTGGAAAACAATTTATTCAAAAATTCAAATATTTTGCAAATATTGTTGAATTGTTAAAAGCGTTACTTAAAATATTATAACCAAATATGTATATCTTCCGTTCCTAATATTTGGGATAAGTCCGAGAACGTTAACTCATTTTTTGCCAAGGCCAGCTTTTTTTTTAAAGATATTTCGAAACAAAGATTACCGAAAACGAGTTTTTCAATTAAACTCGATGAAACCACTATTTAGGCTCGGTTAATTTTTATTTATTTAACCCTTCAGTGCTCCTGGGATCAAAATAATCCATTGTGATATATCTTTGCTGCAATTATCTACTTATTGCTCGCGAATATAAATTAAAACAACTTTTAATCAATTTTTTTATAAAATTATTTTATGTATAAAAACTACCTATATTTTTCTAAATAAAATAAGAAGACTCACAAATGACCCACAGCTAATAAAAGACAATTTGTTTGAAAGAATGGGACATATAAAATTAATTCTATTTATTTTGGTGTATTTAAGGATGATTTAGTGTGCGCTTCAAATTGTTTTCTGTAATTACTTACGACTTGCAATAAGTATTGCTTTTCTTTAATTTTATATTATTATATTAATTTTATATTTCCTATTCTTTTGAATAAAAATCCTATAACAGGGGCAGCATTGCAAATGTGTTTTAGGTCGTTATATAGAGATATTTTTGAGATTTTTGACATAGATATTTTTCTACACATATCTCGTTTTCAGTCAATGAATTATTTAATTACAGGATGGTAAACTTAATTTACAAAAAAGGGCTCTTATGGCTCTTAGTTTTTCATATTTTTTTTTTTTTTTTTTTGGGTTTCAGTTTGTCATTCCGTTTGTAACAGCTCGTCCGTACGTCTGTCCGTCTCTCTGTTGAAATACCGCCTATTCACAATATAATCCATTTACATGGGTCAAATTTTTAATAAGATTGTTTGTGATTATTTCCAGGAGTTTGGTATTTAAAATTGGGTAAATGGGTATCATTGTATGAAGATTTGGCCTAAAAAGTTGTAAAAATTCAGTATTAAATTTGTGAAATTATGTACTTTTCCAAATATTTAGCAACGTTTTTTTTATAAGTATTGCAATAAGTCCAGATGCTAAACCCAGGTGGAAGGTATCAAAGTTTCGGCATATTCGAGTTTAACACTCTTACTTATTTTAGTGATGCATATTTACATCCTGTGGATTGAACAACGAGATCTTGTTGATAAATCGGCGACGCATATGTGCGTCATACTATCGCTAACGTCAAAAACTACTCGAAACACATAAAAAAAACATTTGTTATAACATTGAGTTATAATTAACTTATTTCGTACGAAATAATTGTCAAAATTAGTTTCATCTAATATATAAATTTCTCAAAAACTTTAATTGCATGTATCATAAGCAAGGTTCAGAAAATACACACACGAAACACACAATGTTCTGTTCAAAAGCAGCCAACACATATCTTTATTTTCATATCAATTATGTGCGTTTCAAAATTTTCTACGGTACCCAACACAACCATGACTGTGTTCGTTTTAATATTTCGTTATTTACACGAACATTTTTGTATCACATACTTTTTGCTTCAATCACACATAAAGCACACATTTTTGAGTGTTGCTTTATTTGAAGTTGATGTTCTGGTACGTGTAGTGAAAAAAAACACAGAACATGTAAAATAAACATGTTCGAGTTCAGTTATATTTTAAGTCGTGTTGTGGCTCGTGTAGTAAGAAACAACAGAACATGTACAGTAAACAGGTTCGAGTTCAGTTATATTTTAAGTCGTGTTTAAAATATAACTGAACTCGAACCTGTTTATTGTACATGTTGTGTTTTTTCTTACTACACGAGCCACAACACGACTTAAAATATAACTGAACTCGAACCTGTTTATTTTACATGTTCTGTGTTTTTTTTCACTACACGTACCAGAACATCAACTTCAAATAAAGCAACACTCAAAAATGTGTGCTTTATGTGTGATTGAAAAAAAAAGTACGTGATAGAAAAATGTTCGTGTAAATAACGAAATATTAAAACGAACACAGTCGTGGTTGTGTTGGGCACCGAAGAAAATTTAAAAACAAACATAATTGATATGAAAATAAAAATATGTGTGTGTTGGTCTAAGTTATGTTTGTTTACATATATGTACGAGTTTTTTATTCAGTGTGTGTTTTTTTCTGAACTCTGATCATAAGTAACTGTCAACAAACGACAAAAAAAAATAATATAAAAAAATTTTATAATAAAAATTATTTAAAAAATAAATTTTTTTATTTTGATCTTGTTATTAAACGTTAGGAAAAAAGTACACATCGATATATTTAGTATAATAAGAAATATTCATTAATCATATAAAAATTGTAAGTAGTTTGTTGTAAATAACTAAGATATGGAAACGAAATATATATATATTTAAATAAGTATTTTTTTCGATTCCCTCAAGCGTATTAAACTAAAATTTATACTTTCTTTGTTAAATAAAATAATCACTATATTTTTATTCATAATTTTTAAGATTTTTGAGTAAATAATATTTATAAAAATATATGATTAAATTAAATTGTATTGTATATTTTTAGAGAACGACAAAAAAAGTTAGAGAAAAATGTTTATATAAGTTTTTTTTTTTGTTTTTTCTTTAAATATTATGGAAAATCGAAAAATATATAACTTAAGAAGATTTAAATTAGTAAAATGATCGATCACTGCATTCACAGACGGAAAAATTTACACTTTGTTGTTGGAAATTGAGTTTAACAATTATAATGAAAAATTGTAAAAGAATATTTACAATTTGTTTGTTTGTTTGTTTGTCTTGAATGTATGAAATTGAAGTGAAACAAATTCTAATATCTTCAAGTAGAAGTCATGGCCATAACAAACACCTACAATTTTCTTTTAGTGCTTAAGTAAATGTTGCTTTGTTTTTGTATTTTCGTTCAACAAATCACAGATTTATAAGGGGATTTTCGAAACTTTGTCTAACCATTGTGGGCATTTTCTAAGATAATGTATCCCTTCGACCTTTCACTCAGTTTTTATACATTTTCTTTTGGTCTTTGTTATATCAACACATATGGACAGTTTGGTTTGGCTATTTTTGTTTATTTTGTATCTATCATACTTTTTTTTTCTTTTTTTTTGAGTTGCGATACATTATCCAACGCGCACTTACCATGGTAACATCATCGATTTTTGAAATACTTCTTACGAAAATGTTGACGCTCACAACAGCAGGACCATCTGTATGTATATAATAATAATAAGAGGATGATAATAACGTAGTTTACGGAAAAAACAAGATATGTTTGGCATTTTTTCTTTTCTTTTTGGAGGGGCGAAAAAAATTATATAGAAATAAAAATTAATTAAGAGATATTTTTAAAAGGAAAGAAATATATAAAATGTCATCTTTTGTTTAAACCTGTATTAAAACCCTGGGAGGAATAAACAACATCAACAATATTAAAATTTCTGCAAATAGAATTGCAAATACTTAAAAATTTTATTTAGACATAATACAATTTTTAACATACACATCAAAAGCAGTGGACAAAATTGTAGCACTTCAAAATATCAGCAAGATCTTTAACTGAGACTCTTTGAATATTTTTAAAATATGAATATTTAAAAGGGGTTAACCTTTTTAAATATAAAATTTTGAATAAATATAAAAATATAAAAGTATTTTACAAATCTGTTATAATTTTTATATGACTATCTATTGTCTTAGCTTTGAATCTTCTTTTAGAATTAATTTCAAGGCATTTTCAAATCATGTTTAGTAGTTTCTAAGCATTATTATATTAGCCCCTCAAGAATATGGAGCAGCAAAGGCTTATATCACGGTGACATTTTTTATGAGCTTTTTTATTTATTTATTTTTTTTTTATCCAACAATGAAAGAAGTAACTTGAAAAGCCAGAGTTCAGAAAAAACACACACTGAATAAAAAACTCGTACATATATGTAAACAAACATAGCTCAGACCAACGAACACATATTTTTATTTTCATATCAATTATGTGTTTTTCTAAATTTTGTACGATGCTCAACACAATCATGACTGTGTTTCGTTTTAATATTTCGTTATCTACACGAACATTTTTCTATCACGTATTTTTTGTTTAAAACAAACATAAATCACACAGATTCGAGTGTAGCTTTATTTTAAGTTCGTGTTCTTGCTCGTGTACTGCTAAAAAACAGAATATGTTCTTGAACGCGGACATCTAAAAATTAAATCATTAGCCACTCGTGATTGGAAAAATCCGATACACCCGTGTAATAATGAAACCAATTGTTTCAACCAACTTTATTAAAAAAATCTAAAATAATTCATTAGCAGTTATGAAAAAAATAAAAATATAAAGCTCACAATAATAAAAAAAAAAAAATAAAAAGAAAACCGAGAAATTTTATATGTTATTTATGACTTAGTTTCGTTTTTTTTTTTTTATTATTTTTTTAATTTTACTATGTTTTTTTATTTTCAATATTATCTTTATTATTATTATTTTTATTTTTTTATAACTGCTAATGAATTATTTTAGATTTTTTAAATAAATTTGGTTGAAACAATTGTTTTCGTTTTTATATGGGGTGTATCAGATTTTTCCGATCGCTAGTGGATAATATTTTAATTTTTAGATGTACGCATTCCAGAACATGTTGCAGTACACGTGCAAGATCACGAACTTAAAATAAAGCTACACTCAAATCTGTGTGGTTTATGTGTGTTCAAAACAAAAAATACGTAATAGAAACTGTTCGAGTACATAACGAAATGTTAAAACGAAACACAGTCATGATTGTGTTCGGCACCGTACAAAATTAAGAAACACACATAATTGATATGAAAATAAAAACATGCGTTGGCTGCTTTAGAATAGAACAGTGTGTGTTTGATGTGTGTATTTTCTGAACCTTGTGTAAAAGCATTAATCATTTCTCTGAACTATATATTGTGTTTGGATGTCCGCTATGAAATTTCAGGATATATTTTTTTGTAGAACATTTTAACCCTCTATTTGGCAGTTCCTCCTCACTGTGTAGATAAACAAAAACAAAGAAAGTGGAAATAATATATAAATTTAAAAATAAATTTATTTGTTTTCTGAACAGCTGTTTTCATAACACTTGAGTGTGATTATTTAAATGGCCTAAGTATGCTGAAATAATGTCGGTACGATTTTATGAGAGTCCGTTGAATTTAATCGGTAGTTTATGTCGAAAAATCATACTACTGAGTGGCGAAAATATTTTAAAGTCGACGTTTAATAAGGATCCTAAAAATTTCCTCCTTTGTCTTCATTTCTTTTACTTATTCTCAAAACTAATTAAATAAAATTAAAAAAAAAACTTAACTCAAACGATGGCGAAATCGTTTTTATAACTTTTATAGTTAATAAATAATAAATTTTTTTGAGCTCGTTTTCGCTATAGTTTAACAAATTGTTGAACTTTATTAAGAATATAATATATTCTTTAAGAAGACGTATTTAGCTATTGAACGGTATTTAACAACTACACCTGATATGTTGAAACGTGCCGAAATAGTTCACACAAATCATATTACACAGCTCAAAATTGTGCAGTTTTCTTCTTATTCTATATAAATGGTGGTTAACATATAAAGAAGATATGTTTCTTAAAGTGAGTTGAAAAACTTAGCACTCGCTTAAAACAGTAAAAAAAATTACAGTAAGATTACTCAGTCAGGAATCAGAACAACTTTATGAATAGTATTCAATTTTTACTTTTATAATATATGTGCTAAAAAGTCATAATAGCTTAAGTCAATTTCAAAAAAAAAAAAGTATTTTTTTTGTTCATATTAATGCAACCAGACATACAACGGTTGACAATATATTGCAAACTTTACAAAATTCAAAATTTTCAAATTTTTTTAAATAATTTCGCGTTAAGTCTTAAAATTATGAATTTTTGTATGTATAACAAATGCGTTACAAAAAATTCAGTTTAAAAAAAAGATTTATTTTAGTGATGCCGAAACAATGGAAACTTTTAAACTTCTATACCAGAGTTGATTAAAACTATAAAAATAGAAGATGGTATAGAAAAAAATGCATAATATCATACCATTATTTAATTATTTAAGTTTCTGAAATTTTCTTTCACCTGTTTTTTAAATATAATTAAATATTGTTAAATAATTCCCGCTGATTTGAAAAATTTCTTGCAAGAACATATACAAACCAATTTTGAGCAAAACCAGTGCAATATATTTATTTTTGATAGGTTTAAGATAGCTTAAGAAGACCGGGAAGCAGCTTTATATGGGAGTATTATGATTAATTATCCTATAGGGTTTATTTTTGGACTACTGATTAACGGATATAATAAATACACACAAACCCAAGTTGACCTAGATCTATATGATAATTTGGATCTTAAGGCTAATTAAGTCGACCTCTAGGGGTTGTTTGTATGGGGACTAGGTCTGAACATGTACCGATTTTCACCAATTTCAACAGCGTTTCTTCCACGGCCAAACTAAGATTATGTACAATATTTAATAAAAATATATTCATATTTGCGACCTTAGTTTGATTAAAACCTTTACATGGACACACAGACATACGGACAGACAGTCGGATGGACGGACGGACATCGCGAAGTCTTCTCAAAGTTGATTCAAACAGTAAAAATAGAAGAGTATGAAAGAAAATGCATAAAATTTTAACCGTTATTTAAATATTTATAGTTCCTGATGTTCTATTCTAACGGGTTTTTAAACACAATTTGATTTATACCCTATACCCTTTATTATACCGATCGACTCAGAATCACTTTCTGAGTCGATTTAGCGATGTCCATCTGCCCGTGCGTGCGTCCGTCCGTCCGTCCGTCTACATATAATCACACTACAACTGGCAAATGTGTACTTATTTTGATAAAATTTGGTATGTAAGCTTCCATTAGCCATAGTGCGAATGCTGTTGAAATTGGTGAAAATCGGTTCATGTTCAGACCTTGTCCCCATACAAGTGACCCCTATGAGATCGACTTAAATAATATCAAAATTATCATATAGATCTCGGTCAAATTTAGTTTGTGTACCTACATTTATCATTAGTCCAAAAATAAACCCTATAGGATAATTCTTGGTCATGGCTCCCATATTAAGCTAATTCCCGATCTGCACTTAAATCTATAAAAAAGAAACAAAAATATTTTACAGACTTTTCTCAAGTTTTGTTCGTATATGTTTTTGCAGAAAATAAGTGACCTTACAAAATATGGTCAGGGTCGTTCCATTTTTCAACCTCTTTTTCATATCCGAAGGCCAGTAAAATTTGCCACTCAAACTTGGTTTATGTTTATTTTCTGTATCAAATAGTTGGACCAAAAAGATAGGGTCTCTAAAAGCATGGTATGGGGTATCGTTTAGTCAATCTAGACCGACTATAATTTTCTTACTTATTTACAATGCTTTAATCTTCTAATTGATTATTATGGAATAATGGTAAGAATAAAATTTTGTGAAGAGTTAAAAACCAGAATAATAGATGATTTTATTGCTGGTGTTAAGCAAAAGAATATCTGTGAGATATATTCTATGAATAAATCCTTAACTTCAAATATTATCCAGATATACTCCAGATTTTGGCGGCAGGCTCCGTTAAACGAGGCAAAGGCGTGATATTTTAACAGGAAGTGGGTTTATAAATTTTCCGAAAATGCTACCTGTAGAGTTCACTAACAAACTGGCGTTAAAACTATGTGCTCAAACTGTTTCCTCGATGAGCAATTGAGACTGATCTTCGTTGTTACCGTCCTATGGAGAAACCACTCAAATCAAAGAAAAATCGTCTCCCTCGCATAAATTTGGCTAAAGGACACATGAACTGGTCAAGACGGAATGGGAATACTGTACTTTTTTCAGATGCGTCCAAGTTTAATTTAAAAGGCCATGATAGAAGAGCGATTACGACGACTAAAGGGAAAAAGACTTGACCCAAAATGTATAAATAAGCCTGTTAAGTTTGGCGATGGCAATATTCTGGTATTCTGATATTCTAACTGGAATTGGATAAAGGCGAATTTTAAATGACGCAATGTAATACAACCGAATGGCTACCATATACTATTGCCAGATCTCAATTTTATAGAAAATCTAGATTGTAGATCGAAAAATACGGACTATAAATTACACAAGACAAGACAGATCTCAGATCTCAAGGTAGTAACAAATTTCCAGGGATATCTTCAACAATGTAGTTTACTGTCTGCCTCGGTATTGTGAAGCAGTAGTAATAAATAATTAATACCCAACAAAATATTGAAATCAAAAATGGAGGGAAAGTTTTCAATTAATGTATAGTAAAGGTTTCCATTGTTTTGTCAGCATATAAATTGAATACCTTTAAGCAAGGTTCAGAAAATACACACATGAAATACACAATGTTCTGTTCTAAAACAGCCAACACATATATTTATTTTCATATCAATTATGTGTGTTTTTAAATTTTGTACGGTGTCCAACACAATAATGACTGTGTTTCGTTTTAATATTTCGTTATCTACATGAACACTTTTCTTTCACATATTTTTTGTTTCGAACACACATAAACCACACATATTTGAATGTAGCTTTATTTTAAGTTCGTTTTCTTGCACGTGTACTGCTAAAAAAACAGAACATGTTCTTCAACGCGTACATCTTAAAATTAACACACATTAAAATCTTAATATAGTTTTGTATTGATAAATAATAAACAAGTAAGAAAATTATAGTCGGTCTAGACCGACTATACGATACCCTATACCATGCGTTTAGAAACCCTATCTCTTAGGCCCAACTAACTGGACATTGAAAATAAGCAAAAACCAAATTTGAGTGGGATTTTTATTAATTTTTTTGGCGCAGATATGAAAAAGTTCATATCGGATGCTATATCTATAAAGGGCCTAGGTCCAAAAATGGACCGATCCTGATCATGTTTGGTAAAGTCTCTTGTATTTTGCAAAAATATGTACAAACAAAATTTGAGAAGAATCAGTGCAATATTTTTGTTTTTTAATAGATTTAAGTGAAGATCGGGAAGCAGCTCTATATGGGGTCAAAGGGATCATTTTTGGACTACTCATTAGTGGATGTAATGAACGCATACAAACCCAATTTGAGTAAGATCTATATGACAATTTGGATCTTATGGCAATTTATGACGATTTCTTATGGGTAATTTGTATGGGGGCTAGGTCTGAACATGGACCGATTCTCACCAATTTCAATAGCGTTCATCCCATGGCCGATAGAAGCTTATATACCAAATTTCGTCAAAATATGTTCATATTTGCGACCTGCAGTTTGATTACAAGCTTTACATGGACACACAGACGGACGGACGGACGGACGGACGGACGGACATTGTTAAATCAACTCAGAAAGTGATTCTGATTCGATCGGTATAATTAAAGATGGGTCTAGGTCAAATATTTTTGGTTGTTACAAACAGCAGCACAAAGTCATTATACCCAAACCACATAGTGGTATAGGGTATAAAAAAAAGTATTAATGTTAATAAATAACATCTTATGTTTACACAAATTAAAAAATTTTAATCTGATCTGTGGCACTAATTCACTAATTAGTTTAATGTTCATAATTATACAATTTTCAACTTAAGCTTTTACGACTCTTTGACACAGAATTTATTTCAAGCAAAGTTTTGGATTAGATAAATACACTTTGAATAAATATTACTTCTAGCGAATTAGAAAATTCTATTTGATTTTGATTCAGTGTTGACTCTTAAATGTTTCTCCTTTCAGCGATGATTATTGGAAATTTTTTAAAAACAAGAGTAACATTTGTGGTTTATCTTCTAGTCTTTCATAGAAACTGTAATCAGCAAAGCATCTGATGTAAAATGAGCAGAAGCTGCTTTAAAAGCTTTTAGGACCTAGAGATTTGAATTGATAATACAGTTTATAATTGTTAAAGACTTTCTGTAACTAAAATTTTAGGTACTCCTAGTTTTACTACTTTTTTATAGGTACATATGTCCACAGATTCAGTCAATATAAAGTTTATATTATATACACAGAAGGTGGCTATTGCCCAGCAATGCCATCTAAGAAAAATTCTAAACTCTAAACTGTCTGACACATGAAGTAAATGGCGCATCAGCTATGCCGAAATACGATAATTATTATGGAATTTCTATATTTTTAATTTTAGTTAAGAACTAAATCGGTACGTTAATTAAGGTCAGAAATAACAGTAAAAGGAACGTATTTTTTTTTTTTAACTTTAAGAAAAATTACTGACTGCCTGTCCGTATAATACTTAGAAAAATATGCTAGGGACAAATTTTATAATATTTTGTTCTATATATACATATATTTTTTTGAGACTACACACACAGAAAAGATTATTATTTTAAATTTGAACATCTGTATTTAATCTAATAACACTATTCTGTAATCATATAATATTTACTGTTAAGGCAAAAAATTTCTATCTTAATCAACCCGAAATTTGGTGACTAACTTCATCGCTATTCGGTTGGCAAAAAAATTCGTTACTTACAACAAATTCGATTTCTGTGTGTAGATCATCCTTTACATCGTTTATATTTCATAAATTTTTATAAATCTAAATTAATATTTCGAATAGGTTGGCAAAATAGAATCGAAAACACCCAGTATGCTTAAATTAATAATTTATATTTGAAGCAGTTTTATTACGCATGCAGAGCTGGGAACGATATCTAAATATAATATCGTAAGAAAAAGAAAAAAACACAATTTTTTATTTTTGTTGTAACGTTATGCAGATTATTTTCTTAAAGGTGCTACTGCATGCTCAATAATTATATATATATAATCATATACATTAATCATATATATGTATATATGTAAAAAGATCAACTACTAAATAACTCATGGTATTAAGAATGTGCTATAGTTTTGTCCACTATTACATGAATTGTACGTGTAGGAAAAAGCCTTAAAGAAACCTTATTAACAACAGCAAACCTATATAAATTATGCTTTTAATTAAAAAATATTAATGTTATGATTTTATTTTTTTTAATTAAATAATATAAAAGAAAACTTGATTTGTTTATGGAACTTAAGTTAAATCAAATAAAACAAATATATATAAAATGAATATTGTACATAAATAATACAACAAAATAATTGTTCTAGAAGAAAACATGCGTTTGGTTTTTTATTTTTTTTTTTTTTATATTTTTACTGCTTGTAAAAAAATGAGGGATATTTGATTTCAGCATGAATGAGAGAAGCATTTGTTTTCCGTTTGTAATAATTTTTTGCATATTTGGGGGAAGGTTAGTTAACAAAGTGAAAATAAGTTAAATTTGCTCATTTTAATGAAGTTTTTAAGTGTTTAAACTATTTCTTGATTTTACTTTACTTTACTCGTATGCAAGTGTTTTTTACTATGACTATAGTTGTTCCAACTACTTGAAATAATATAATAAACAATAATAATAAAAAAAATAATTAAAAAATTATAATTATAAGAAAATAAAAAAAATTATTGAAATTAAAACTTTTGCTGGGACTTGCTGTTTGTTACGATTTTTATATGGTATATTCTTTTTAATGTAGATTAATTGAAAAATAGCAAATAATTTATTAAAAATAAATAACGGTAATTTTTTTTTTGTATAACATTTACGCTAATTTAGAAAATTATAAAAATTCATAACAATTTTTGTTTTTAAATATTTTAAATTTAATAAATAACATTAACAATGAATAAAACTGGAACAATATTTTTTTTTTATAATTTTTTGCTATGTGTGTTTCTGAAGTCTAAGAGAGTCAGATGATTCGCCGATTAGGAGATTTTTGGGAGAGTTTTTCTTAGTTCTTTAAATAATCGTGTTAGTCTGGTGTACATGTAATAAAAAATTAAAACTTCTGGAAGCTCTCGCATATAAAAGTTAAAGAAACTAATTTCTTGTCTTTCAAAAATCGCAAAAACATCGAAGGACATTTTCGACTGGAGATACACCATTATGCGAAAAATTCAAAAATTCACATTGAAATCATTTGTAAACAAGGAATAAGTAAAAATGCTCAAAAATTTGTTTTTTCAAGACTGATGATTTTCAAGATATATTTACCCAAATAAACCAAATTTTAGCAAACTGAACGGTAAGATCTTTCATGAAAAGCTCTTTTTCCAACTCTTAACGCGGAATATGAATTCATATGGCTCACAAGATTTTTAAGAATTTTTTTTTAGGTTTTTCTAAGATATGTACGGGGTCGATTTGATCAATGGTTATGAATCACATTTATTTTTCTTTGGTGCTTTATTATCACAAAAGAAAATAAATTACTAGTTAAGAGAACTGCCGTCCTCAGAAAGAAAGTCACATCTCAATTTTAGTAGTTCCGAAATATTTAGCATTCACGTCTTTTATATAGGAACCACACTAGAAGTGGTAGATGTGTCAGTTGAAAATTGGTCTTTTGAGTTTAAAGCAAATATCAGAAAATCATTCACGGATCCGAATTTGTCCTTAACTCAATTTTGAAATTTTGGCGCTTGTGACTTTCGTTCTTAGGACGGCAGAGTACAAGCCTAATAAAGATAAGTACGAAAATTGTAGTCGGGCTATACCGACTCTACAATACCCTATAACGGACGTTTAGAGAAATGGTCCTACGTTCAACTAAACGAATATAGAAAATAAGTATAAAGCAAAACTGAGTGCAATTTTTTATTAATTTTTGTGTCGTCAGATATGCTATATTTATATGGGGACTATGTAGATCAAAAAATGTACCGATCCTCAACATATTTGGTAAAGTCAGACCGATTAAAACCTTTTTACATCTAGCTATACCGAATTTGATATCTGGTTTAATGTGATTAAAATATAAACAACTAAATTTTTTCTGGTTCTTTATACCGGTATTCAGTGATTGTGAGTTCTCTCGTATGATCCTTGAACAAAAAAAATTAAAAAAAGAAATGCGCTGTAAAATGAAAAGAATTTTTATATTGATGAGTTTACAATGACTAAAATCGTGTTACTACTCAGGTCTGAAAATGATAAGTTTGTTACTTGAATAAAATCACATTTAGCGACCTCGTAACGATATCCAAAAAAATCTCAAAAAAATCTTAAAAATCTTTTGGGCCCTATGCATTAATATTCTGCTTTAGCCGGTGCAAAAATCAAGAAAATTAATTTTTTTGGGGGCACCCATGTTGAAAAACTTTGGCAGCTACAGCCCGTCCGACTGTGTGTACTTCCTATCTGAGTTATAAACGCGATTGTAGTAAATTTATTCTTAGCCGATCGTGAAAAGAGGCTCTAAATCAAAAACTTGAAGAATGTCTAATTATTAGAATTTGTGCAGGTCGGTAGTTCTGTTTTTGAATGCTGTTCCCAATTCAATATCTGATAATATCTTCATTAGTTCGAGAGTGAAGTGTGTTTCTGGAAACAACTAAACGTGAGTTTGGTGATTTTAAGAATGTTTGATTTTTTTGAACAAAGAAATTGAATTAAATTATATTTGCTGAATTAAATTACTACTACAGAAACGCAAAAAATGTTTGCAATTCGTGCTAGAAAAGTAAGGCAATCGTTGTAGACAAAGAGCGCTCCGAGATTTGGTGATTTTAAGAATGTTTGATTTTTTTGAACAAAGAAATTGAATTAAATTATATTTGCTGAATTAAATTACTACTATAGAAACGCAAAAAATGTTTGCAATTCGTGCTAGAAAAGTAAGGCAATCGTTGTAGACAAAGAGCGCTCCGAGACGAGAAGAAATACCAATAGATGAACAAACCGTCCAGAAAATCAAAGAATTGGTGTTGAAAAATTTGAACGACATTCAGGACGGGACTTGGATCTATTTACAACCATGAAACAAAAGACCGATCAAACGAAAACTGTATATAAGGTGAAGCCAGATCCAAAAAATCGCGTTAAAGTCGTTCAAGAATCAAAGTAATTCAGCAGGTTTTTCGATTATCGTAGAGTGGTGCATTACGAATTCATTCAGCGGGGCCAAACTACTTATTAACAAGGAAAATAATTTGAATAATATGCATCGTTTGTATTGTATGGAGAAGGGTTACTTTGAAAGCATTCAAATTGATTTGGAAGAATTAATAAAGATTTCATTTTAATTCAAAAGCCTCGATTTCATTTGAACACTGAAGTATGTTGTCGTAATATCAATATCAAATACCACCCTATATTACCTACCTAAGAAAGAAAGTCCAAACGCCAAAATTCCAAAATTATATTAGTGTATGATTGTGGTGTTAACCGAAAAATACCTAATTCCAACATTAAATAATTGAATACCATGTCTAGCGTGGGTCATCCAAAGATTAAAAACGTTAAGTCTACATTTCTAAAAAAGGACTTATATGAAGATGTTACTTTCTTAAGGAGCTGTACAAGAATATAGGGTTGGTGAACTTTAGAACATTTCAGTTGAACAATTTTTATATTGACTGTGCCATAAATAAAACATGGCGCAATAAAGGTAACATTGGAATGCTTTTGTTAAGGCTCTTGTTCCTTATAGGCACGATGAGTATAAACTTCTAAATAAAAATATTCTCTCAGATCGTAAATATTTATGATCAGTATACCCTCGCAAATCATCGTGAATAGATTCATACTTGACAACGCTACCAAATTATCGATATTTAATTTGAAAACAAGTAAGAAAATTATAGTCGGTCTAGATTTTTATTAATTTTATTTGCTGCAGATATGAAAAAGTTAATATCGGGTGCTATATCTATATGGGGGCTAGGCCCAAAAATGGACCGATCCTGACCATGTTTGGTAAAATCTCTTGTATTTTCTAAAAATATATACAAACAAAATTTGAGAAGAATCAGTGCAATATTTTTGTTTTTTTATAGATTTAATGAAGATCGGGAAACAGCTCTATATGGGGCCTATGACTAAGAGTTGTCCAATAGGGATCATTTCTGGACTACTGATTAATGGATGTAATATATACATACAAACCCAATTTGACTAAGATTTGTATGATAACTTGGATCTTATGGCAATATATGTTGATTTCATAGGGGTCATTTGTATGGGGGCTAGGTCTGAACATGGACCGATTCTCACCAATTTCAATAGCGTTCATCCCATGGCCGATAAAAGATAAAATACCAAATTTCATCAAAATATATTGATATTTGCGACCTGCAGTTTGATTACAAGCTTTACATGGACACACAGACGGACGGACGGACGGACATCGTTAAATCGAATCAGATAGTGATTCTGATTCGATCGGTATAATTAAAGATGGGTGTAGGTCAAATATTTTTGGTTGTTACAAACAGCAGCACAAAGTCATTATACCCAAACCACATAGTGGTATAGGGTATAATCAGCCATAGATTCGCGCAACTTATACCGATGTTTAATCGCAAAATAGTGTTCAGCGATAAGGCTCATTTTTGGCTTAAAGGGTTTGTTAATAAACAGAATTGCCGAATACGGAGTGAGACTAATCCACAACAGACCCTACAGACTCCATTAAATCCAGAAAAATTCACCTTTTGGAGCGGTTTATACACGGCTTATGACATCATCGGATTTACTTCTTCAAAAATGAAGCCGGAACTCGCATTTCGGTCAATAGAGATCATTACCGCACCATGATCAATGATTTTTTGTTTGCAAATATAGATGACATTGATCCGGACGAGATGTGGTTTCAACAGGATGACAATACGTGCCATACGGAGATGACCATTGACTTATGGACAGCTGGCCTCCAAGGTCGTACGATTTGACACCTCTTATTGCCTATTGGGCTTCGTACCAGAAATATTGCTGATATACCAGAAACAATTGACGCCTTGGATCAAACATTAATCGTGTTAGTAGTGTCGTGCGGCCAGCAATGGTTGAAAAAGGGCACAAAATTGGACGTCTGGTATGCGCTTCGTCAACTACACCTGCAGTGGCCATATTGCCCGAGATCATTTCCAAATGTTAATGCCACGTATTGGTCTTTCGTATTAAATAATCTTTCTGATTAAGTTTTAAATTTTTGTGTTATTTTTTATAATTTCAAGTTCTATGGGTCTTAAAAAAAAAACACCCTATATTTAAAGAAAAATTCCTTCCAATCTTACTTACAGACAGTTAAGAATTAAAATGTTACTTGCATATTACGATACAATGGGTGATGGGGGAAAAAATTCCGAATTGTTTTATTATAATTTTTTTTTTGGTATTTGTAAAAGCTTGGCCAAAAAAATTCCCTTTTAATGGCTTCTTTTTTTCGTTTTCTTTTTCTTTTTCTTAGTGTTTTTTTCAGACAATTTTTCATAAAATGTTATGTGACATGCTTATGTTTTCCATAATAATGAAAAAAATTTTGTAATTATTATGCTAAAGAAAGAACAATTTTCAAGTGCAATAGACAATGAATGACAATTTTGGAAATCATACTGACATATATACAATTGTATATGAATGTGTATCAAGTTTGTATATACAACAATCACCTTAAGGAAAATTACTTTTGATTAGTGTCGGATAAAAGAACAACAAGACATATGATTATTTAAAGAACTTTTTTTGATGATGATTAGGATTTTTCTTTTTTTCTTTTGATTTTCTTTAGTGAAAATGTTTTTATTTTTGTTATGTTTTGTATTTCACTTGATTAAATGCAATGCTGTTTTTGTTCAACAAAAAAAAAAAAAAAATAATCATATATGCAATAAAAACTTTCTATTAATTAAAGAAAAACTACAATAAATATTTTAATTTTTAATGTTGCGAAACTAATAGAGCTGAATAGTATAAATGTTTTGTTTTTAAATATTTTTTTTTTTTTAATTTTGCAATTTAATGGTAAACTTAATTTTTTTTTGTAAATTGATTTAGGCAAACAGCTTGTTTTAAATTGAATTTTAAATGAATGCATGGTTTGGTACTTTTTTTATTTTTTTTTTTATTTGAGTAATAGAGGAAGGATGGTGAAATATATTGTTGATTTTATATATGGGATAGATTTGTTTTAGATTTTTAATAAAGGGTCAGTTTTTTATGTTCATTTTAAGTAAACTTGTCATACAATTCAATTCGAGTTTAACTAAACTTGTTTCTAGTTTTCAGTTTAAGATAACACACAATTGTTAACCACGCCACAAGTTCATCAAGTCAAATGCTATTATCTGTATTTATGTGTTTAGAAAAGCTTTTTCTTTAAACTTAAGTTAAAAGCTTTGCTAGAGCTAAGACACAAACCGTATTACACAAACTTTTACTCTCTTAAAGGGGCCGGGATAATTTGCTGGTGAACACTAAATTCCTCATAAATATTTCCTGATCTATATTCTTAGTTATTTTAAAGTTGGAAAGGTTTTCTACAAAATTTAATGTTAAGAATAATCTACCAACAAATATTTTAATTCATATTTTTATAACATTGTAAAAGCCTCCATTATGAAAACTATTGAAAATGATACGATATTCTGGAAGTACATAGTCAAAATTGTTTCCAAAATTAAAGGTTTAACATAAACGGTATGTAAACGGTTCGTCCTAAGCGAAGAAGACAATTTGCACTGTGATGGCAATAATAACAAATCAGAGAAACTGTCGAAGAAACTTTTTACATAAAACTAGTAACAGCTTGGAGCGCTTTTTGAGCGTTTCCTCTAAAATTGTATATCACTTGACGGGCAATATTGATCAAAAATTAATCTACCAAGATTAAATGATGCAGGGTGTATACAAAGAGTTGCAGCTGTCGTTTTTTGGTATTTAAGGAGTAAAGACTATCGAAAATAAAAAGAAATTCATGTAAAAGGTCTCTGAAAGTACAATTAAAGATTCCACAGACACGGTACATAAGAGCGAAGCTGATAGTTTTCACTGTAATGGCAATATTAATAAACTGTCGGAAAACCTCTCGACCAAAAACTCGTGACAGTTTGAAGTGGTTTTTGAGCTGGTGGTCTCTTTGAACCGATCATTTTTAAAACTACTCTTGGACCGATTGTTTAAGTGAATAGATTTAGAGACTCCAATAAAAATTATCGAGTGTCCGAATACTCGGATTTTTTAACTTATTTCGAGTACTCGAATATTCGAATAAAAATCGAAATCGGTATCGAGAATCAATTTTGAATAAATTCATTTTATTTATTTAAAATATGAATCCGAAAATGTAGATAGCGAATAAATTAAAACGAAGAACTGATTTTGTTTCAATCATTGATTTTAGTAGCAAAAAATTTCTGTAATAGCCTACCAAAATACGTTTTCAATCGGAAAGAAAGATATATTTTTATAGTATCTAAAAACCTTAAATAAAAAAAAAAAATCGATTTTTTTACTCATTACGCGATTAAGCTATGAACTTCCCGACCACCCGATTATGCTTAAATAGGATTCTAATTGGATTGAGCAAATTTTCCACAAAACTATTCTTAATGCCAGACAAATTATGAAAATATTAGATTATTTATCTCCATATTTAATAGGCATGCGATTTCTCGAAATTGAAACTACAAGCGAGCCTCTTTTTGGAGGTACATGAATTGAAATGTCTAACCAAATGCTACAATCCTAATTTAACAGCCAGGCGACTAGGTTAGGTTGAGTTACGTGAGATGGGTTGCCCGATGGCGAGCACACTCGGCGGCCACATGATTTTGGTATCCTCTAGAAAGTGATATACCTTAGAAAGTATCGGAAGGTGGAGATAGGAAAATATTTATAAGAGTACAGATAGCATGGAAAGGAAAAGGAAAGTGAAAAAGAGCTCTTCCGTTCGCTATTCGTCCCTCCAGATTATCTCAAGAAGCCTTCAAGGTCGCCGAGTGGAACATCTACTATGCAGCACAGGTTATCGAGAAATTTTTGCCCTAGATATCTAAGGTTCCTTCAGTCCTGGATATTCACACAGCAAATATTGCACTGACTCCTCCTCGTTTACATCCCTACAGCTCCTATAGAAGTCGGCTCTGGGGACACCTATGCGTTCAGCCATCCGCCCTATTACACAGTGTCCAGTGAGTACCCCTATAATTAGGCTGATTGTCCGATTAACAAAACCAAGGAGTACTTCCGATCTCTTTGGAGTAGGCAAGGGCCATATGATCTGGAATATTCTTCAAGATCAGCTGTTCTTTAATTAGATTCGACGGCTCAGATAGAGGGATAGACCTGATACGTTTCCTCACACACCTTGATCTAACCGTCCTCGATTTTAGAGCTTTGATAACAGCAAGAATATCCACGAAAATATTAATGGTCCTTGCATCCATATCCCCCTCCAGAATTATTTTCATTGCTATGATAATTGCGTGAATCTCAGCCTGAAAAACGCTACATTTTTCAGGTATTCTCCGAGATGCCTGGATGTCAAATTGCTCGGAGTAGGCCCCTGAAGACTACGTTAGAGCAGTTATTCGTAAATTAAATCCGGATATGTACCAAAATTTTACGAAAACTTTTTTTAGCTATCGTATATCATGTTAAACATTTCATGGTAAATTTTCTAATGCAACTTCGTTAAAAAAGAATATGATCAGGTTTTTTGCAAAAAATTATTTTTGATGTGTAAACATCTATACGCGCAGGGGGGTAAATTTCTATTTCACAATACAATCACAAAAACAGCGTAACTCATATCGGTGTGAGCTGAAGCAGATAACGCTGTGTGACTTATGATAATATTGGTGAAAAAATTATGATATAAAATTGTTTTTTTATGCCACTTTTTTAAAAGTGTCATCTATGTATCACTTATATACGTTTATATTAGGATATCTTTAACGTTTTACAGCAAACGGTTTTTGAATTAGCTGAAACAGTTTTTGCTATAAGTGATACATAGATGACGCTTTCTGTTTGATTTTAAAAAATGACATAAAAAAAATCTTTAATTACTAGATGTTTACACATCTTCCCTGTGATCGGACTCACATGATTTTTTTATTTAAAATGACGGCTCTTAAAGGATATAGTTTTTATTACGGTTTTTATTACTTTTTTAATATCTAATTCACAATTTTTTATTGATCTTAAAGTGTTTGTGTCGCTACTAACAAAATCAAAATAGATAAATAAATACAGAATTTTGTGAGTTTTGCAGTTTAGCTTTGGACTATAGCCTCGTGTTTATATATTTTTTTTTTTAATTTGGTTTAAAAATTATGGAACATATTTTTTGTTAGCAGAGACAAAAAACTTCTGGTATCAATTATTCATAGACTTTAGATAAAAGCATGGCATGAACAATTTCAAGATAAAGATAAATACCGTTTAAAAAGACAAATCTAAGTTGGGGACTTTGGAAGCCGAAAAGCTTTAAGAGCTCTATTTAGTATGGACACAATCCTTCATACGTTGCTGGTTTGTAACCTAATTGTTTCATGATATTTACATCATCTTAAAACCTTTGAAAATTAACAATTTTTGGTAAAACACTAAGGGCCGTATGCAAAAAATTAAAGTGTACTTCAAGAAGACTTTATCAACAAATTCGTAGGAAAAACATACAATAAATTCTACTTGAAGTACATTTTAATTTTTTTGCATACGGCCGTAAACGTTAATTTTTTTCCGTATTTAAAAAAAAAATAATGATTTAGTATGAAAAAACTAAATTACAAGAGAGGAAGGATGAAAGACCTGAAAGAATTATGAATTTGTACAAATGGTTAACACAGAATGATATTGGAAATGGCAAAAAGTTTCTCCTTTGCCTTTTATAGAGTAAGAAAATTAAAATCATATTATGACTTTATAGAATTTAAAAATAGCATTTGCGAATGCAGCACCTTAAGAGTTTTCCAGGAAAGCCTAATACATGGTTAGCTCTTCATTTAAATATATCCAAAGTAGAAATAGAAAAAGAGGAGGATAGGAAAGAAAACGACATTAATGATATTGGAAAAGTTTGATTTTGGATTACAAATGTCTAACAAAGCTTTGTAGAAACTTTCGTTGACAAACATTATGCCGACAAATTGTCGTCTAAGTTTTTCTATAAAACTATTATTAATTTATATTAGAGATAAGATTGAAGTTTGAAGGTGCATGTAAATTTTTAAAAATTTTGCACTTAAGTAAAGCTCATATAAATCTTAACTTATACTATGTTCTCACTGCAGCTAAATCCGCATTTGACTCGCTTTATAGTGGATTTAATTAAAGCTGGTCAATTTTTGGGTATATAAATACTGTCAAAATAAAACCCTCGCTTTAGCTAAATCGAGAATAAATCCAACAGAAATCAGGGATGTATTGTGCAATTCGCCGCAAAATGAACAAATTTACAACGCTGCAGCAGAAAATTTGCATCATTTTACGACTGTGAATTTTCATTTACAACAAAACAAAACAAAAATTCATAAACAAAAGCAGGAAGTGAGTATAGCAAAGAATTGTTTTATTAAAAAATTATTTATTTGTTGCATTTTCTTCGTAATATCCATTATGGAAATGATTTTCATAATATAATTTAAATTTTGCATTTTATTTCACTTTTAACTTTTTTTCCGCAAAATTTGTTTTCACCAAAACAAAAACTATTAAAATGTAAATAAACAATTCGTTCGAACAGCTGTGCAGCAACTGTCAAACTAAAGCTACAAATTGTAGTGAGAACGGTGGAGATTAAAAAATAAAGCTAATGCGGATTTAGCTGCAGTGAGAATGTAGTATTAGCAAAAGCTTTAAGGATAGCCAAAGATTTAAAATAAAATTATAATAAATTCAAGCTCAAAACAAATATAGAGTGTGGTGAACTTGTGATTGTAGTGAGACAATTGTTGAAATACTTTAAAGTTTACTTAAACTTTTAGTTAAACTGACCTAATAAAAACTGACCCTTAATTAAAAAAAAAATTGATTTGATTGTGACAACTTTTTTTTGTATTATTTGATTGTTTTTTTTTTTTTTTTTTTTTTGTAATGTTTACTAAGAAACTTACCATTTTAATGTCACTAATCGTCATAATACTTCGTACAAAAAGATTGATTCTGACTATAGCGGGACCATCTGTATGTATGTAAGTTGGTTTTTTTGGTTTGATTTTTTGTTTTACAATGTTATATATAATATACATAAGTATATGTATTAATATATATATATTAATATGTGTATAAAGAAATGTATAATATATATATATATATATAAATGATTACAATAATTCTAAATCGATTTGTTAGAAATATACATAAGTGATTATTTTTAAAACTACCTAAGTTAATGATTTACTACCTAATTTATTTTTCTGCTTTTATATATCATGTATTAAATGAGTAAAGAGTATGCTAATAATTTGTTTTTGATTTTTTTTTTTTTTTTTGATTTAACTAAAATTTTCCTTAATTTTTTAAAGCTTTTTTTTATACTTAAATTTTACATATTTTAAATTTTGTTCTGTTGTTTCGCCAATATTTACAAATGTTTTATTTGCTTATGTTATTAAAAATTATAAATAATTAAAAATTAAATAATATAAAAAAGAATTATTTTTTTTATTCCAAAATCATATTAATATTTTCTTTTTTTTCATTTTAACTTTTATCTTAGCCTAAGTTTATTTAAAAGCTTTTAAGTTAAAAAAAAAAATAATAATACAAAATAGTTATTAAAATATATGAAATTCTTACCCGTTCCATTGATACCAGATGGTCGTATTCTAGCATCATATTTGCCTGCACCTAAAATTTGATCTAAGACTTTTTTCTCCTTTTCTCGGAAATTTATTTTGGCATTATTAGCTCTGAAATTATGATTGGTACGAACGTATAATAAGTGTTGTTATTTTTGTTTTTTTTTTTGGTGATTATAAAAGAAATTTGGTATGAAGGAAAAGAACATAAAAAGAAAGAATAATAATATATAAAAGAAAATTTTTTTTAGCCATTAGAGACTAACTAATCAATACCCTCAACCTTTGATTATATTATTCTTTATCGACTGGCCCAAGTTAAAACTTAAAAATTGGTCCCTATAAAATGTAGCATTTTATTTCTTACGAGCCATTAGATGGGATTTTTGAGAGCAATGATAACGGTTTTTTAAGAGCAAGGTTAGTATCTGTAAGACCCAATTTCGATAAAAAAAAATCGATCGTATTTCGGTGATTTTGTGAAAGAAAATTCTCCGATAAGTTTGATCGGAGAGTGAAAGTGTGAGGGATGGTTTATGTCATAGCCATATCACATGTTTCTACAATTTCGATTTTAAATGATCAGCTGGACTTAATACAACAACGTAATCGTTCGACAACATAAAAAGAGAGCTTGCCGTTACTCATTCGCAATGTGGAAGGTTTTTTGTACCATTCAATAATGATGGCTGAATATGGATCGATTACAAGAAATAATAGGTTTATCCAGTCAAGCCGTCGCCGATGATGCAAAGATAGGCTTCTCGGACAATAATTAATTAATTATCTTCAAAAGGGAAAAACAATAAATTGTGGCATAAAAACTTATTGGATCGCCCCAAGACAAAGGGCTTTTACATCAGGATATACAGAGATGCACAATAAGATGTTTCACCAGAAAAGTTTGTCTTTCCGATTTTTACAACTGTTAAAGCGGAATATATATTCCTATAGCCCAAAAGATTTTTGTGAATTTTTTCGTATTTTTTGTGGGAACGCAACGGGTCGCTGGAATC
Organism: Cordilura impudica; assembly: GCA_963682025.1. Classification (NCBI taxonomy): domain Eukaryota; kingdom Metazoa; phylum Arthropoda; class Insecta; order Diptera; family Scathophagidae; genus Cordilura; species Cordilura impudica. The sequence continues at coordinate 316,992,954 of OY821517.1, read as the reverse complement.
GTTTAAAACAAAATATATATCTTATGAAACGTAAAATTTTTTTAATTTTTTTAAATACTTTTTATTTGAAATCAATTAAGACTATGTCTTGTAATTTAATATTAAGTACATATAAGCAAGAACAATATTTCCCCCATTGTATTTTGTACCAAAATATACAAATTTAGAATCTAGTTTAACCTCCAAATATTGCAAATTTCTCGAATAATTAAGGTTTGAATTTGGAAATACTTAATTGTTAATTTTAAGGTCAGCATAGTGCTCCTTTATATTTATTTATTATTACTTTTTTATTTATTTTATTAACGTTATTTATATATTTTGTTTTACATTTTATATTATTTGTTTTATTTATATTATTTTATTTGTTTTATTTATTTTACTAGTTTTATTTACTTTATATTATTTATTTATTTTTTTATTTTATTTATTTTATTAATTTGAAATATTTTATTTGTTTTATTTATCTTTTATTTTATTTATTTTTATTTATTTTATTTTTTAATTTATTCTTCTTTTTCTTTATTGTATTTTATTTTATTTTTTTCAATTTATTTTATTTGTTTTATTTATTACATTTGTTTTTTTTTTTTTAATTTTTTATCTATTTTATGTATTTGTTATTTTCTTTATTTCACTTGCTTATTTAGTTTATTGGTTTTATTTATTTAATTTAATTGATTATTCTTTTTATTTTATTTGTTTTACAAAAATTTGATTATATTTGCTTTATTTATTTTATTTAATTTGTTTGATTCATTTTATTTATTTCATTTATTTTATTTAATTTAAATAATTTATCTTTTCTATGTTTTCTATATTTTATTTCTATTAATTTTTTAATTATTCTATGTATTTTATTTTATATATATATCATTTATTTTTTTTTGTTTATTTGTTTTACTAATGAACATTATTTGTTTTGTTTTATTTTCATTTTTTTATATTTTATTTGTTTTATATTTTTTATTTATTTTATTCATTTTATTCATTTATTTTCATTTGCTTCTTGTATTTTTTTAAATTTTTTTTATCTATTTTATTTATTTAATTTATTTAATTTATTTTTTCATTTGTTTTATTTATTTCAACTATTTTTTTTATTTATTTAATTTTTATTCTATTAATGTATTTTATTTATTATAATTATTTAAATTTTTTAAATTGTTTTACTTATTTATTTTAATAATTTTATTTATTTTATTTTCTGTATTTATATTATTTTTATTTTATTTATTTTATTCATTTCAAATATTATGTTTGCTTAATTTATTTTATTTTATTCTGTTTAATTATTCATTTGTTTCATTTATTTTATTTTTATATTTAATTATTTTAATTTATTTTATTTGTTTTATTGATTTCGTTTAATGTATTTTACCTTGTTTTATCTATTTTATTTTTTGTATTTATTTTATTCAATTTAATTATTTTTTTTACAAATATTTTGTATATTTGTTTTATATATTTTATTTCATTTGTTTTAATTTTTTATTTGTTTTCTTTATTTCACTCTTTTTATTAATTTTTCTTAAGGTATTTATTTTCTATATATTCGTTATTTTAATTATTTTATTTGTTTTGTTTCCATTATTTATTTTAATCGTTTTTTTTTATAAAAATTTTTTATTTTAATTATTTTTTTTTTGTTTCATTAATTCTAGTGGTTTTATTTATTCTATTTATGTGCATTATTTACTTTTTTGTTTTATTTGTTTTATTTATTTCATATATTTGTTTTCTTTTTATATTTATTGAATTTATTTTATTTATTTAATTTTATTTATTTATTTTCTTATTTTCGCTACTTAATTTATCGTATTTTTTCAAAATTATTTTATTCATTTAATTTTTGTTTTGTTTGTGTATTTTACTTTTTTGCTATTTTATTAATTTTATTTATTTTATTAATTAAATTTATTTTATTCATTTCATTTATTTTATTTATTTTATTTATTTTAAGTATTTCATTTATTCTATTTATTTTATTAATTTCAATTATTTTATTTATTTTATTTATTTTATTTATTTTATTTATTTTATTTATTTTAATTATTTTATTTATTTTATTTATTTTATTTATTTTTTTTATTTTATTTATTTTATTTATTTTATTTATTTTATTTATTTTATTTATTTTATTTATTTTATTTATTTTATTTATTTTATTTATTTTATTTATTTTATTTATTTTATTTATTTTATTTATTTTATTTAATTATTTTATTTATTTTATTTATTTTATTTATTTTATTTATTTAATTTATTTTATTTATTTTATTTATTTTATTTAGTTTATTTATTTTATTTATTTTATTTACTTTATTAATTTTATTTATTTTATTTAATTTATTTTTTTTTTATTTTTTTTATTTATTTTATTTCTATTATTTCTATTATTTCTATTATTTCTATTATTTCTTTTATTTATTTTATTTATATTATTTATTTTATTTATTTTATTTACTTTTATTTATTTTATTTATTTTATTTATTTTATTTATTTCATTTATTTTATTTATTTTATTTATTTTATTTATTTAATTAATTTTATTTATTTTATTTATTTTATTTATTTTATTTATTTTATTTATTTTATTTATTTTATTTATTTTATTTATTTTATTTATTTATTTATTTTATTTATTTCAATTATTTTATTTATTTTATTTATTTTATATATTTTATTTATTTTAATTATTTTATTTATTTTAATTAGTTTATTTATTATACCCTATACTACTATGTGTCAGGGAATGTTTGCAACTACCCTAAATATTTGACATAGACACATCATTAATTATACCTCAATTAGACCTATCGACTCAGAAACACTATCTGTGTCCATTTAGCGATGTCCGCCCGTCCATCTGCCCATCCGTCCGTCCGTCTGTGTGTCCATGTAAAACTTGTAATTAAACCACAGTTCGCCAATATGAATATATTTTGATAAAATTTAATGTATAAGCCTCTATTGGCCATAGAATAAACGCTATTGAAATTGGTGAGAATCGGTGCATGTTCAGACGTAGTCCCCATGCAAATGACACATATGAGATCGACTTAAATTGTCATAATATCCAAATTATCTTATAGAACTCGGCCAAATTAGGTTTTTATATGTTTTGTAGTCCAAAAATAAACCCTATAGGAGATTTCTTAGTCATAGCCCCTCATATAAAGTTAATTTCCGATCTTCACTTAAAAATTAAAAATATTGCACAGATTTTTCCCAAATTTAGTTTGACTTTGATTTTGCAAAAAATAAGTGACCTAACCAAATATAGTCAGGATCGGTCTACTTTCCAAACTTGTCCCCAAATATATCCGATATGAACTTTTTCATACCCGAAGGCAAAAAAAAAATAATATCAATGCCACTCAAATTTGGTTCAGGTTTATTTTCTATATCTTATTAGTTGGACCTAGGCGAAAGGGTCCTTAAACGCATGGTATAGGGTATCGTATAGTCGGTCTAGACCGACCAAAATTTCATAGTTTTCTTACTTGTTTTATTTATTTTCTTAATTTTATTTACTTTATTTACTTTCTTAATTGTTTTATTTTATTTTATTATTGTAACTCTTTAGGTAATAATTGTTTTGTGAAAATAAAATCAATATCAGCAACCTCCAAAATATTCAAAAAAAAAATAAGAAAAAATTTTTTAGGCCGTAAGAATTTATATTCCGCTTTAAAAATTCCAAATTTGGGGAAAACTTTTTTCGTGAAACGCTCCTCACACTTCTAACTCAATACTTTTTTGTATTCAAAAAGTCATGGATTTGTTGATAAGTCCTCGTAGATAAGATAATGTTGAGTGTGTATGTGAATATGTATGTTCGTATTTTATTTAAAATTTTAGAATTTTGAAAGAATTTTTCTATGAAGGACGAATCGTGTGATGGGCTTACAAAATCGTCACACGACAATGGTGTAGTCGATTATAGATAAATATACAAGAGTTATACTGGAACTGAAAATTAACTATTTTATATTGTGTCGCGAATGTTAAAAGTGAAACAAAACGATAGAGTTCTCGAATTCCAAATGAAACATGAGAAGGGACACATATCCGATTATCTCAATATTTTCTTATATGAAAATGTGTTTGTGAAGGTTCGATCGGACAAAATACAAATCTATTTATAAAATTAAAGAAAAATGTCTGCAAACAAGTAATGATGCAAGTTTACTTTACCCAAACAAAATTTGTAGCTGATATTCTCTTGAAAACTTATAGGATGGTAACTGCTGAATGATGTCTAGAAAATTCCCTACCACAAGTTTTCAAAAATTTTGGATATGTATCATCCAGTTATACTAATCAAACTTTTATTGGTTCCTCCGTATAATGAAAGCTTTAGAATATCCGCTATTGGAATTGGAGCATGATCAGCACACCATACATACTATCTTCTGAGTGGGACTTAAATTGCCGAAAACAACTAATAAAAGTTAGTTCAAAAATAACAGATAAAAATAAAATAATTTTTGGTTGAGGGTATTGAAATATATTTATATAATAAAATGTTGATAAAATAAACTAAAAATTAAACCAAATTAAATTATGCGTTAAATATAAAAAATGTTTTTATTTGTAATTTTAATTTTTTTTTTTTATTATACTGCCGAACATATCATAAAGAAATTAAGCATATCTTTGTGTTTGTTAAGCAAAATGTGTATTTAAATGCTTGATTGTCTTCTGAAAAGATATGCTTATTTATGGTTTTGTAAATATGCAATAATTCCAAAATGTCCAATCCGACAAAAATTAAAAAAATATATAATTTTAAAGCATTTTTCTTTTTTGGTGTCATATAAACTTTTTACACTTTTTTCAGGTGCTTAAGTTTTGATTAAGTTATAAATATTTTTAAGTTATATTCAATATCAAACTTAAAAGAAAAATCCATTGGAAAAATCTTTTTTTTTGTGTTTTTTTTATTTGTACTTACAGTGATGCACTACATAAAGTGGCAAAATAGAAAATCGCCCAAAAATAATGGCCGGTTCCCATGTTTTAGCTGCAACTGTGAGTGGATAGGGAGATTTATGCTTCAGGCCTAAAGCGTTAACTGGAAAAGTTAAAAGAAAAGTTTGTATCAGTGTTTTTTTTAATTCATTTAAAAACAATTTAAAAAAGTTAATTCAAAATCAAAAAAAACTTGAGTTCAAAAACATTAATATAAAGGAGTTCAAAGGTCCAATGTTGTGCTTCCAGAAAGAAAAGTGGAAAATAAACCAATATGACATTTATTTGTTATTTGTAAATTTTATTAAATTATTCAAATAAAAATAAAAACATATTTAATTAATAATTCATCATCTCCATTATTCTTTATTTGTTTAAAATTTTCACAAAAAATTAACTCAGATTACTTTTCGTTTATTTTATTTCAAGCAGTCTTGGATAAAATATTAAATCTTTAAAATTACAAAATGAGACTGTACCCACATACATAGTTCCAAGCTATTGAATTTTTCTCACAATGTAACCCACAGTTGTTCCTTATTTTTATACTCTCCACTCCAGTGTGCAGAGGGTATATATAAGTTTGTCATTCCGTTTGAAATAATTAAAAACAAAATTTTTAAACCCGTAAAATATATACATTTGTGATCCTTAGAACAAGCGTAGTTGATATAGCGATGTCCGTCTATCCGTCTGTGGAAATCACGATGGCGACTTCGATCCGATAGCTAGGGTACTCGCTGGCTTAAAAAATTATTCATTAACATCCTGAGAAATTTGCTGTTCAAAATCGTTCAAATGGGCTAATTTGGTGCCGAGAATTCAATGAAGAGTTAAAAAAAGTCTTGAAAAAATATGATTTGTCATGTTGTCCTTGTTGTCTTGTCACGATAACTGGGGCACTCGTTTTTAGTGAAAATGAATGCCTAACATCATGAGAATGTTTCCGTTTGAAAAATCATGAAAATCGGTTTAATAGGTCTTGAGAAATCACTGAAGAATAAAAAAAAATTTAAAAAATATATGTTTCTGTCTTGTTCTTGTTCTAAATGTTGTATAGTTGTCATAGATGTACCTGTTGTTTATGTGGTATATTTTTTTATCAGCTCTGGTACAAAAATTTAAAAGTTTCCATTGTTTTGGCATCACTAATAAATTTGTTAGATCATATCTGTCATCGATTGTTTTTCGAATGATGTATAAAATTAGGTTACTCTTAATTAAGAATATATAAAAAAATACACTTTTCGAAAAAAGTGCAAATAAAGTGCGACATTTTTCGTCAGAAAAGAAAACGGCATAAGTGTTAATATAAAGGGAGTAAAAATTCACCAACACCTAAAGCAAATAATGATAAACAATCTGTTGTTAATAAAAAAACAATGTAAATTTACAAAAAAAAAAAAAAAAATTATGTATGAATTTATTAAAAAAAAAAAAACACCACAATAACTTTTGATGTTGCTTACATATATATATTAAATAATAAAATAATATACATATATGCTATATAACCGCATGTTAGAAATAAATCGGTATATTATTTTATTTATATAAAATTCTGCAATATTTTGTTTTAGGGAAAATACATTTATTTTGCATTAACAAGCAGAGTGTCACTTCATTTTGCTCAGTGTGACTATGCCACAGTAGATGGCGCCAAAATTTTTGTTCTTATTAGCTTTGCAATAGTTGTTTCTATTTTAACATGAATGTCAACATTTTCAATTAGATATCAGACACAACAATGTTAAAAGTATACACAGAACTGAGTTAAGAAGAAGCAATGAGTTTTTTTTAGCTTTCAAAACATTTCTACACAGTTATATAAAATTATTATTCTGCTTTACTTACAAAATATCTGATTGGGATTACACATAATATTTAAAAATTGTTTATAATTACTAAAACATTATTATTCACATAAATACAAAAGTGGACCTTTTTAATTTCCGATTCAAATTTAAGAAAATATCAATTCTGAAAACTGGAATTCAGATTTCCAATTATAAATTAGAAAATATCAATTGAATTTCAAGAAATCATATGAAAACGTCGGAAATAATAACTTGAAATTTAGGAGACATCAATTGAATTGTTAAAATAAATTTAATTCTTTACACACAAATTGAAATTCAAAAAACATCAAATATGTTTACATTTAAAAAATCAACTGAAATTAAAAAGAAATATTGTGATTCGGGAGATATTTCAGGACAAGAAAACATTAATTTAAATTCAGTGAAGTTTAGAAAACCTCAAATGATATTTAAGAATTGCGAACATAAAAATTGTTACATAAATAAAGCGCAATTTGATGATATATATATATATATATATATATCGCACCTGTACCTCTAAAGTGAGTTAACTCAAAATTTTTCAATTTTCACTTTTTGCAAGGAAACGATACACAGTGGTCTTATCTATCCACTGTAAAAATCTTACATCGGTTTTTCTAATCTTTCGTAACCCTCTTTGTGTTATAAGACTAGCTTCTTTAGAATCCACTAAAAATACATATTTTGAGTTGCACCCAAAAAACTTGCTATTTTTGTTGATCAGTGAAAAAATCGCTACTACTACTATTGTTGTATACTTACATATTATTCGCAATTCTTTGCAATGAAACAACTGTTTTTAAATTTTATAGTAAATATTAAAAAAACTGTTTTTTGCCTCTACTGAAAATTTGTAAATTTTGAGTTGACTCACTTTAGAGCTACAGGTGCGATATATTATTTTTCAAAATTTTTTTTGATGAAAATTTGGAGTTTTTCAGAAAATAAAGATAACAAATAATTTTATTTTAATTTTTTGGCACATCTTTTTTTCGTTTGGCATCCCTAATTTGAACCAGTGTTCTTGATGACTTCAAAATTTGACTTCATGGCATGTAACGTAAAACCCAAAAAAATTAAGTTCGATAATAATTCGCAGGTAGTGGTAGTTGGAGTCAATTAATGAAAATATATTTTATTAGCATAATTTAATTCAATCTCAAAAGTTGGTATCACTGGGTTATATTTGGTATTAAATTGTGTAATTTTGTGTTACCACAAAATCTAATAGTGAAAACTCCCTTTTAATAAGTAAAAAAAAATTTATTTTCCAAAAATGGCAACATTTTAACAAAAACAAGTAAGAAAATTATAGTCGGTCTAGACCGACTATATGATACCCTATACCATGAGTTTAGAGAACCTATCTCTCAGGTCCAACTAACTGGCTATCGAAAATAAGCATAAACCAAATTTGGGTGGGATTTTTATTAATTTTTTCGGCTGCAGATATGAAAAAGTTCATATCGGATGCTATATCTATATGGGGACTAGGTCCAAAAATGAACCAATCCTGATCATGTTTGGTAAAGTCTCTTATATACTGCAAAAATATATACAAACAAAATTTGAGAAGAATCAGTGCAATATTTTTGTTTTTTGATAGATTTAAGTGAAGATCGGGAAGCAGCTCTATATGGGGCCTATGACTAAGGGTTGTCCAATAGGGATCATTTTTGGACTGCTGATTACTGGATGTAATATGTAAATACAAACCCAATTTGACTAAGATTTTTATGATAATTTGGATCTTATGGCAATATATGTTGATTTCATAGGGGTCATTTGTATGAGGGCTAGGTCTGAACTTGGACCGATTCTCACCAATTTCAATAGCGTTCATTCCATGGCCGATAAAAGATCAACTACCAAATTTCGTCAAAATATATTCATATTTGCCACCTGCAGTTTGATTACAAGCTTTACATGGACACACAGACGGACGGACGGACGGACGGACGGACGGACGGACATCGTTAAATCGAATCAGATAGTGATTCTGATTCGATCGGTATAATTAAAGATGGGTGTAGGTCAAATATTTTTGGTTGTTACAAACAGCAGCACAAAGTCATTATACCCAAACCACATAGTGGTATAGGGTATAAAAATTGAGAGAGCTTTTATTGGTTATTATTTTGTTACTCCATCCGACCTATACGGCCGCAATGAAGAATTACTTGGCCAATTAAATGAAACTATACAGCCATCTCCAATTAGCACGATTTAATGCGTATAGCAAAGGAAGTTAGCGCGAGCTATTTAATTTGCAAAAACTAAATTAAACGAGAGGTTATGTCAGCAACCACGATGACCAAAAAGCAAACACTGAAACGTGCTTTTTTTATCCGAAATAATAGAAAAGACGAAAACGATCTTTCTGAAATAGTTTGGTATTAAGTTTAACAAATTGTTTACTTTTTCAAATATTTTGTTTACATTTATTATCAATACTAAAACCAGGTGGAGGGTCTCAAGGATTCGGTACAGCCGAATTTAACACTCTTACTTGTTTTAGAATGACTTTATTTTCTAAACCATGAAAGTTAATTATTAAGCTAGTTTTTTAATAAAAAAATAAAAATTAATGTTAATCTTTTTTTGCGAAATATCATATATTTCTATTTCACAAAATTGTTTTAAAGGCGGCAATTAAACTGACTATAGGCAATAAAAATTCTTGATTATAATTTAAGCTTGTGTCCATTTATTGTGGCGAGCAAACGTTTCATTTGTGTATTTGATTGTCATAAATCTGCATGTGTTTTTGGAAAATGGAAAATGCAATACTAGGATGGAAATAAAACGAATAAAAATCAACGTTTTGCATGACAATCATGTTGTTGTTTGCGAAATGTGAATATGTGATACTGCATAGAGATAGAGAAGAATAAAAACTCGGCTATGCAAATGGTTGACAAATAGCTAAATAAATCAAAATGGCAGCATTTAAAGGCGAGTTGTGTTATTAATGATGCTTTATAAACACATTCATATATTCAATAGACAAGCACCCATATACATATAAATAAATATATATATATATATATATAAGGAGTCATATAGAAATCCGGAACATAGCCATTTACAAAGTCTTTTAGGCTTTATGAACCCCATCAAATAAAATTATATTAAACAAAAAAAAAATTATGAAACATAATATTATACTATATATTATACATATTATACTCTTCCAAGAAATTCTACTTTTTAAAGAAAATTTGTTTTTTTAACATTGCGGAAAAAGTACTTTTTTGGAAAAGGTACTATACTATTTCACGGCAAGGCATATTTTACGAAAAAATACAATTTTAAAATATGCTTTTTTAAGAAGAGCAGCTTTTTTGAGAAAATGTAAATTTTTTTAAGAAAAGCTACTTTTTCAATGAATAAATAAATAAATAAATAAATAAAGTCTATATGGGCTAGCAAACAACTCCTAGGCAGATTATGGCGTCTAAACACTAAAATTTCATTGTAGGTATATAAAAAAAATTACCCTTCACGGATTTTTATATGGCTCAGCTGTGTGGTGGAAGGAGATAAATCAGACTGGAGCCCGCTAAAAATTATTTAAGATACAGAGATTTGAACATCACAGGGGTAAAGAGAACCACTCCTACGGCAGCTATGGAGGTTATCCGAAATCTCACTGCCCTGCACTTTTTAATTCAAGGAGAAGCTTTTCAACAAGCCATTGACCTTCACAGACTATACAAATTTAAGGAAGGCTATATGAGCACCTGAAGATCCTGGATAAATCCATATATATGACTTTATATAGTGACCAGATAGATTTTGTATTGAATTTTGAACAGAACTGCACTGTTCATATACCGAGCAGATTCGATTGAAAATCTAACCCGATATGGCTTCACGCAAATGCCCAGAAGTGGTACACAGAAGGATCTATAACAACAGAAGAAGTAGAGGAGGTTTATGGACCAAGAATGAATACACAATATTTACAGCTGAATTACATGCACTCAACGCTGCTACTACTAAACTTATGGAAAGAAACCCTACAAGAACGAAGATAAATCTAATGTCAGATAGCCAGGCTGTTTTAAAAGCACTGGACGAATCAATCTCTCAACATAAATTTGTACTGGAAAGCCGTGACGCTTATATCGGTACCAGGTTACAATGGGAGTGGAAATATGATTCATTTGTCTAAACGCTGAATACGGATTCACCGGAAAAGACATAACCGAAAATATCGACAGATGCATCAAAGACGCAAAGTAGAGTACTGCAATGGACAAACACTCGAAAAAATTCTTGCATCGAAACAAATAAAGGAAAGGGATACCCTAATATTGAACAGCTCCAATATAAGACTTCTATGTTGGGCACTCACAGGGCACTATGCCTGCTATTACGTCCTACACAAACTGCATTTGGCTGAAGATAAAACGTGCAGATACGTGAAGTATGATCAAACCATGGAATATATACATGCAAAATGTCCAGCGTTTGCATATCTAATGCACAAACTATTTGGCGAATCTAAAATAAGCGAGGAGGCATACAAAACATTGGCGGTGAAGGACATCATCATGTTCCTAAACGCTGTAATGGATTACAAAAAAAGAGGAAGAACACAAAAACTGTCAGAGGGTGCGAAATAGATCTACTGTGTCTCAGTGCTGGAGGGAATATGACTCAACCTAGAGACAGCGGAAATCGTAAAATCGTTCCATTTAAAGAAATGGCACTTTTAAAATAATGACACTTTTTTCAGAAGGTGTAATTCCTAAGAACAGGAACTTTTTGAAGAAATTTTACTTCATTAAGAAAAAGTTTTATTTTAAGAACTGAAAAGGTATTTAAAAAAGTATTTCTTAAAGAAAATGTACTTTTGATGTGTAAACATCTATTCGGGGGGGGGGGGGGGGGGGGTAAAATCCAATTTCACAATACAATCATAAAAATAGCGAAGGGAAAATCGGTGTAATCGGTATTGGTGTATTTAGTAAACAGAACCGCCGCTGTCTTTTAGAAAAATCACAAATCTTTTTCGTTAAGTTTAAAAATTCAAGTGAACATTTGCTATTGACCGCTTGGTGTGCTGTGAGTTTAACATGTTCACAAATTTACAGAGTTGTTGTTTTTTATATTCAAGTATATATTTGCTATTGACAGAACTTTTTCAGTAAGCAGAACCGCTAGGTGGGCTGTGCGTTTAACATGTTCACAACCTTACAGAGTTGTTTTTTTTTAAGTATTCAAGTATATATTTGCTATTTAGAGAACTAGTTTAAGAACATTTAAATTTTTAATAACAAACCAAAAGCTTAACATTTTCGGAAATACAAAAAATTAAAATTAAAAAAATTAAATTAAATTTTCTGAAATTCAACTAATATTTTCTGAAATACAAGTGATACTTTCTAAAAATCAATTGATGCTTTCTGAAATTGATTGTTTCTGAAAATCAATTGATGTTTTCTGAAATTCAATTGATACTTTCTGAAAATCAATTGATGATTTCTGAAATACAATTAATACTTTCTGAAACACAATTGATATTTTCTGAAAATCAATTGATGTTTTCTGAAACACAATTGATACTTTCTGAAATTCAATTGATGTTTTCTAAAATTTATCTGATACTTTCTGAAAATCAATTGATGATTTCTGAAATACAATTGATACTTTCTGAAATTCAATTGATGTTTTCTGAAAATCAATTAAAACTTTCTGAAATACAATTGGAAAAGGTGTACATCTTTACACATGTCCCCTGTGATCGGACTCACATTGATTTTTTTTTAAGAATATATACTTTTTTAAGAAAAGTTACTGTTTTAAGTAAAGGTCCTTTTTTTAAGAGAATTTACTCTTTTCAGAAAAGGTATTTTTTAATAAAAGGCACCTTTTTCAGAAACAATTTTTTTCAGATAAAGCACTTTTTTAGGAAAAGGTACTTTTTAAGAAAATGTACTTTTTATGAAAAGGTACTTTTTTAAGAAAAGATAATTTTTAAAAGGTAGAAAAGATAATTTTTTCAATTTGTTTGTTTTAAAAAATTTACTTTTAGTATTTTTTGAAAAAAAAAAAAATACTTTTTAAGAAACGTTATTATTATTATTTTTATTTTATTAATTTTTACCACAAATTATTTAAAAAAAAATTATTGAGTTTAAAATTATTCAGGCTCAAGATCAAATGCTTTTACTTTAAATAAAGCAAAAGCATTGGCACGTTTGCTTAAAAAAATTGATCTATATTCTGCTTGACAGGTTATTCAGCTGTTTCGGGAAGAGTCACCAACCCTCATCACTAACCAAAAGCAGTAGATAGTTTGTTTGGTAAAAAGTTAAATTCAGATATATTTGCTGAAAACAACCAAATAAGAATTCAAGCAAAAGTTATACTATTTAAGCCTCTTCCAATATAACAAACTAAAATATAGAACAACTTTGAAAAAATATGTTTGTATACGAGTATACATTGCATACTATAATACTCATGTTTATTTTTGTCTTGAAAAAACCAGCAAAACAATTTTTTTTGCTAAACTTATATTTAGCGTTAACGGCGTGCCCTTTGTATTTTTAATTTTATTATCATTTTAATGATTGAGTTCGAAATTATTCAGGCTCAAGATCAAATGTTTTTACTTTAAATATAAAGATCGAAAATAAGATTTTTTATTTCTACAAAGATAATTAAAAAAAAAAATTATTTTGTAAGAAAAATTCTTTTAAGAAAAAATAATTTTTTAAGAAAAATTTTTTTAAGAAACAATAATTATTTTAAAAGGTGTTCTCTAAAGAAAAGCTTTTTTTTATTAAATTAAATATTAATCGCACAGCGCTATAGAGTAAATCAGTGAGTAACAAAATATTTGCAATCAATTCTTAAGTCCTTACATACACGTATTACGACAAACATATTTTTTTATTCGATGACTTCCATGATATTATTTGTCATAGTAATGGTTAATAATACTACGTTACTTCTGTAAATCTAAATGGTATATTTTGTACATAAGAGTGATTTAAACTGACAGACAGACATCGCTATGGCGAGTTGAGTTGTTATAAGAACCAAGATTATACTCTATCATTCAAAAGTATTTGCCATCACTAATAGTTTCCATTAAAAAATCGTAAAATTATTAGAAATGGAATTCTTCGTAAAAAAGGTTTTTGGTGAAAAGAGGTTTTTTTAATATCCTTATTGGGTATAGGGTTAGCATGGGCTTATTACAAAATGACAGCTAGTGACAGGTAACTTATAAAATGCTAATTAAAATACATTAAACAAATAACGGCCAAGTTATTACGTCGCAACTAAAAACCTAACAAGGGAAAGTTAATAATTAAAATATTTGGTTGATTTAAAAGAAAGTATGGCAAACACTGCTGACATTTCAAATGAAATTCATCACAATATTTATCCCTACACGAAATTTAAAATAGAAACGGTCGAGGTCCAGAAATAGCCGCCCACATAAACAGCAGCCGAATAAATGCAGTAATTGTGACTATAGTAAAACGACGCACAGTGGCGCCCGTAGAGCAAACGAGGTTGCAAAAATCAAAATTTTCATGTGCGCCGACGAAGTTTTGAATAAACCCATGTTGTAGGAAACTTTTCAACGATTTCAAATATGCTACTCTTAATAATATCACACTTTTTAGTTTAGAAGATATAACCGTTCAAATTTGACCGACTTTCGGTTTTCAAAAAAAACACACAATTTTTAGTCAATTTGTTGCGCTTTCAGGTGTAATATCACGAAAAATTGGTAACGAATCGCCTTATTTTTTATTTGTGTTGATTAATGTATTTATTAAATGTATAATGATAAAAAAAAATTAACTGTTTGCTTTGTGTTTCTCCTGGTAAATCACTATTTAAAAACCATCGGTTTTTTCACTATTTTTCAACTTTGACGGAAAATAAAAAAAAATCTATATTTTCTATATTTGCCATATTTGCAAAACATGTTCTTTGATTATTTCTTTACATAATTCAAAAGGTTTTATCTGCCCCTACGTGCCCGTTTGGCTTCTGGAGGTAAAAAAGGTTAAAAAGACATGGTTGTAGAAATTGTATGGCGTGCATCCCTTACATGTTTTGACTGACAGTAGTTTGATCTAATAGTTTGAAAATTGCATTTTAAGTCGGTTGTCTACCTGTGAGCCTCTGCCAAAGTCTACTCCCAATATTCTGTTACAGACACAGGATGCACAAATAACTACTCATTGAAATTCGCAGGTACGCACCTCACTTAAAAATTACTTTGGAGCACAAATGGTCAAGAACAATATTGACTTATGGTCCCTCCAGGTAGGCACAAATCTTATGTAGACACGAGCATAATATCAAAATTGCATAATTCAGCCTAAATCCATATGTATGTAGGGAACAGGTAAATTTTTAGGCATGGTAGCATAAGCCTATATATTGCAAAATAAGCATAATGCTTGGATTGGTCTACGACTGAAAGTTGGCGCAACAAGTACTGAAACCACGGCGTTAAACAATTTAAAATTATTTGAACTGTTTAGAAGGTCAACCACACCAAAGTTTTTCACGGAAGCTGCTTTAGAAGAACTTGATAGCTTATACGGAAATATTGAGAGAAGCGAAATTATAAAAAATAATTTTTATCTGATATATGCAAATATTAAGGCAAAATGGGTGAAATCTAATCGAACTATTTAGAACTTCAACTCCAAATACGAGGACTGGCATAATGAAGACACCATCCTGGATATATTGGCAGTAGATAAACCCACAACATCAACCAGAGGAGCAAAAGGAAGGCCAAAAAAAAAGTATTGAGGAGTGTTCAATTTTCACAAGAAAGAGGAAACTTGCCGATGCCACCAATGACTTGACCACGAAGCATTTATCGGACGCGCTGTCTATTACATATACAAAGGATAGTGAAAGAGTTAGGTCGCAGATTACAAAATCTGTTGTTGTTGCCCACAAACGCACACATTAAAAAGTATGGTTCCGAAGAAGCCTTGGCCTTGTTTATGGACTTACAACTTTCCAAAGAAAAATATGAGATACTACGGGCATCCTTGACGCGACACGGGGCTGACGTTTTACTAGGACACAAGCATATTACGCCACCCAAAATAAATTCACGACCACTGCATACGGAGTTTACGGAAGTCTCTGTGAAAGCCAATCTGCAGGATCTCATGGGCCATACAGAAAACGGTTGTTGGAGGGTCTTCCTGAAAATGAGGTGAAAATTCTTCCTGAGAAACTGACATTGATCAGCAAATGGGGCTGCGATGGATCATCCGGACAAAGCGTTTATAAGAAAAGGATATCTTCCGATGACGCTACAATATCGGACGGAAATATGTTTATGGCATCTGTTGTTCCTTTGCGGCTAAAATCTGATGTTTCCCTACACTGGAAAAATCCACGTCCGTCATCAGTGCATTACTGCCGACCAATAATGTTTCAGTTTGCAAAGGAATCGGCAGAACTCATAAGGACCACGGTGAAGGACATTGAAGAACAAATAACCAAGATTAAGCCTACAAAACTGCAAATTGGAGAAGGAAAATATATTGAATGCAATTACGAGTTCCACCTGACCATGGTTGACGGAAAAGTCGTAAACGAACTGACAGGAACAACCTCAACATGGTCATGCCCGATTTGCAAAAAGAGTCAGAAGAACTTTGGTAATTTAAACGATTCTACAAACGAGGAGAGTTACGAATATGGAATGTCACCATTGCACGCAAGGATAAGGTGTATGGAGTTCTTGCTAAAACTGGCGTATACCCTACCACAAGAGGAGGAAAACTTCGATGAAAATACATCAATAAAGGATAAGGAAAAGATCAGAAAGAAGCAAATACAGGATGCTTTTTTTAAACTAGTTGGACTAAAAGTAGACTGTCCCAAGCACGGATACGGTAACTCAAACGATGGAAACACTTCTAGGAGATTTTTTGAAAATGATGAGGCAGTAACTAGAATCACTGGAATTGACAATCAAGTCGTAAAAAGATTGGGAACGATCTTGAATGTTTTAAACTGCAAAGAAAATGTCAATTCTACAAAATATGGAGAATATGCATCGAAAACTGCATCTCTTTTAGCAGAAATGTATCCACAGAAGAAGTTGACCCCGAACGTCCCTAAAATATTGGCGCATGGCAAAGATATAATTGAGTACCAGTCTTTGCCAATTGGAGAGCCTTCTGAAGAAGCACAGGAGTCTCTTAACAAATTTTATAAAAAAAAAAAGATTGCAGAAAACATTCAAAGCATCAAGGGTAAGGCAAAGTGAGGAACTCTTCAACATGTTGGTAGCATCTTCCGATCCACTTATTTCTTCCCTGCGGCATGTGAAGTCACGAATAGAGTTAGAAAATAATTGTAGTTTAGAAATGATTAGTCTTTTAGATATACCTTCTCTTACGAATTGTGATGAATATTTTACAGAAAATTGAAAAAATAAATTTAAAAAAGAAGTAATTTTTTTTTAATTTGTTGGGTAATAATTTAAAACATAAAACCCTAAAGAAAAAAAATAAAAACAATCTAAAAATGTAAAAATAATTTTTTTTTAGTTACCATAAAATTGATTTTTCTACAAATTTTAACTTTGATAACCCGTAAGTAGGCCCCTACAAAGCGTAGCACCCTTTCCAAATGCTCATTTCGTATGCTGTTTAAACTGTTCAATTATGTTATTCGGTTCAAAAGATATGATTTTTGCAACGAAAAAACTCAAATGGCGCCACTGTGCGACGCCTTATATCGCCTTAAATAAAACGGCAGAATTGCCTCATCTTCGCCCAAAAAATAAAAGAAAAATTTTAGAGTGGGGTGAAATATATCAAAACTGGAAGATCGTGCCATGGCCACTCTATTAAGAACTGTGAAACGAAAATACATACTTCAGCAAGATAAGGATCCATATATACAAAAAAAAAAATGTGTGAGCAGTATTTAAAAACCAACAAATCAGCTGGAACCTGTAAAGTTATGAAATGACCCCCATAGTCACCTGAGAATTACTGTGGGATAGAAACTTTGAAAAACTTATTCAAAGGATGCCAAGAAAATTTCGTGAAAATATACGAAATGGAGGTGGTCACATTGGTGAATCTAAAATTTAAGAACAGATTGTATATTAAAAAAAAATATTCATGTAAATGGTAACAGTAGGTTATAAGGAATATCTTTTTTAAATTTGAAGAGTTTTCATTGAAAAATAAAGGAGATGTGGATATTTGAATTTACGGAAGAGGGGGTGGCAAATACTTTTTGGCCGTAGAGTATATATCATATATGCAGATATATATATAGTTTCCGAACATTAATTTATGACGAGTAAAAGACTATATCTATAATATTAATAGACTAGGCGATTTCTTGTGACTGATTTTTTGTTCTACCATTTTATCCGGATTTTGACCAAACATATATTATTTGAAAGGTATTTTTTTTAGTCGTTTTGCAGATTTACAGATTTTTAAATTTTTTCCTTTATTTTGAGTAAATTGCATTTAAAGTTGCTACTAACACATACATAAAATTATACAATGCTATATGTGTCTTTATTAAATTTGTTAAGGTGTTTGTAATAAAAATGAGTTTGTTTTTTGTGAATTGGCTATAATTGATTAGCATACTTTTATTTAATGAAAAAATAAAATTTCCTGGAATTAGCGATCGAATTTCGAGGGCTGGAATCTGCTAGTAGGTATAATTTTTCCAAATAATTTCTAAAAAAAATAATTTCATGTTAAAAATGTATAAAATTTTAGTCTTCGATTGCTCCGAAGACTATGAAATTAAAGTTTCTATTTTATATTATATTAATATTTAGCATAGTTGGTCAGTTTCAGCATTCGAAAACTTCTGTAATTTCTATAGAGTTTTTCATTTCTATGGGGAAATTTAGATACAATTTCCATGCGTATGATAGCATACAAACAACAGTACCATATGCTGCCTTTATCCTCTAAGCAGAGATTTGACTGTATGTTGTTGCTGCTACTACATAGAAAAAATAAAACAATTAATTCCGGGTGGCCGCTAATGGTTCTGTCAGTCTCGCCATTAGCCACAGGCAGTCTGTTTGTTATTCAGTTAGATAATTGTTCGGTAGTCAAAAGTAATTAGGAAATTCATAATAAATTGAAAAATAAAATTAAAATGCACGATTGCTAGTTAATGTCATATAATTTGTTTTTTCCAGATGTCATTTTGTCAAATAATTTGATTTGTTAAGCGCAGTAGTAATTGTTGTAGTAGCAGTGGTATTACGAGTAATGTAATTAGTTATTTGTTTAATGGTTGATTTGTTCGATTGCAAGTTTGCATGTGCTAAATCCTAAAAATCTGTGATAAAAATTATAGATAAGAAATTGTATTTAGTTATGACAAATGTGTCGTTAATACAGGCCAAAAACGTAAAGGTACCATAAAATTTAAATTTTTGGTCCTTTTTCCCCGTCATTCGCTCTCAATGTCCATCTAGTTGTTACAAAGACTTCTTCACTATGATGGCGGGACTCTGTTTTTGTACGACAACTTATTACTATAGTTAGCAGCGGTACTGGTAATAAAAATGAGGATAGACGTTGAAGTCGTTTTATACAGAGTGCGAAATTTGTTTGGCCACACTTGAATTTTTAAAGATTTAAGCAAAGGAATACTAATATAAAAATAATCATAATAAATATATAAAGTAATACGTGAAGGTAAACCTTTCGACCAGAGTATTTAAGAAAAATGCGCGCACGGAGGAGTGTAAAATTTGGTATAGTTATAGTTTATATGGAGGAGATGTGCAGAATGATAATATTGTATAATATACAGCGGAGATGTGTAAACATCTAGTAATTAAAAATTTTTTTATGGCAATCTTTTAAAGTCAAACAGAAAGCGTCATCTATATATCAATTATTGCAATCAACTGCAGGGCCTCTTCTAATATTATTATTTTCATTTTTTATTTTTGATTTCTATTTTTTATTTTTTAATTTTCTTTATTATTTTTAATTTTTTATTTTTTTTTATATTTCATTTTTCATTTTTCGTTTTTCATTTTTTATTTTTTATTTTTCAGTTTTTTATTTTTCATTTTTCGTTTTTTATTTTTCTTTTTCATTTTTTATTTTTTATTTTAATTTTTTTTTTTCATTTTTCGATTTTCGTTTTTCATTTTTCATTTTTATACCATATACCACTGTGTGGTTTGGGTATAATGATTTTGTGCTGCTGTTTGTAACTACCAAAAATATTTGACCTATATCTATACCGATTAGCTCAGAATTATTTTCTGAGTCGTTTTAGCGATGTCTGTCCGTCCGTCCATCCGTCCTTCCGAATGTGTGTCCATGTAAAAATTTTAATCACACTACAGGTCGCACATATGATTATATTTTGATAAAGTTTGGTATATAAGCTTTTATCGGCCATAGGATAAACGCTATTGAAATTCGTGGAAATCGGTCCATGTTCAGGCCTAGTCCCCATACAAATGATCCCTATGAAATCGACATAAATTACCATAAGATCCATATTATCATATAGATCTTAGTCAAATTGCGTTTGTATGTGTTCATTGTATCCATTAATCAGTAGCCCAAAAATAATCCCTATTGGACAATTCTTAGTCATAGGCTTCATATAGAGCTGCTTCCCGATCTTCACTTAAATCTATCAAAAAAACCAAAATTATTGCACAGATTTTTCCAAATTTACCAAATATGGTCAGGATCGGTCCATTTTTTGACCTAGTCCACATATAAATATAGCACCCGATATATACTTTTTCATATCTGCAGCCAAAAAAAAATTAATAACAATGCCACTCAAATGTGGTTTTTGCTTATTTTCTATATCCAGTTAGTTGGACCGAAGATATAGGGTTTCTAAACCATAATTTTCTTACTTGTTTTTTATGTATTTATTTTTTTTTTTTTTTTCATTTTCAAACAGATTATTACATATCACAATTTTTCACCAATACAATCATAAGTCACACCTATTTTATCTTACGGGTCACATGTTACGCTGTTTTTGTGATTGTATTGTGAAATAGAAATTTGCGGGTATAGATTTTTACACATCAAAAAATATATTAAATAAAATAAAATAAAATAAAATATTTATAAAAATAATTTTATAAGAGCCTAAAGCTATTCATAATTCATTGCCTATGCATTTGTTATTGATAGTTTCAAAAAAGAGTATTTTATTCGCCCTCTGTTTAATTGCGAATTTTGCCGAAAATTGAGTAGCATACCTTTAGGCTCTTATAAAATTATTTATTAAAAATCCCATTTATTTATCTTCTGTGTGTTCATCAAACATTTATAACGAAATTTAATGAATTTTAATTAAAAATTCACAACGTAATTAATTTTATTTAAATATTCAAAATTCTTTATATACATATTCGAAACATGTGCTAGAAACAGCAACAGCAAAAAAAATGAGATAAGCAAAGTTTCGGATCAACAAAAAAAATTTAGAGGGCCCTCAATGCGACTGAAAATTTCAATGGGGCGAATATGACTTTTATGTTTATATGGAGAAAATATGACTTTTTTTCAGTTTTTACGAAAACTTCGTTCTATAGTTTAATTTTTTCGACAAGTTGTAATATGAATCGATATCAGTACCAAATTGTCTTTTCAAAAAGCTATATAACTTCAAAATCGAATAAAAACTCGCCAAGAAATAACAAATGCCCCAGACCACTTTTGTGCCAAAAAAAACTCTAGGTCATGATATGTGATGAACAAACAAATTGATTAAAGCCATATTTTTTTTTTGGTCTCTATACCTATAAGTACTCGGATATGAATTATTGTTATTTTACCACGTTGTTAACCTATTGCGAAATGTTAACCTCCTTTTTTAAGTTTTAAAAAAATTTCTTAAACAAAATTTCAAAAAAAGGATCTGGCACTTTGGTTTGTTAAATATATATTAGAGATTAACTGTGTGGATTTTTAAGTAAATTGCAATGTCCGAATTTTTTTTAGAAATAATTTTTTTTGCGGATTTCGGGAAAAATTAGTTTTTTGCGAAATATTCGGTAAATGTACTTTGTTTAAATATTTGTATAAAAAATCTACCAGTTTTCTACTTTTAAATGTTATATTATATCTTAATAGCCTAGGGTTTCTGAAAAATGTAATATGACCCCATTAACCCTTTCAGACGAAATTTAATTTAATTTAATGCGACCAAGTTGATAATTTTATAAATTTCTTAATAGGCTTATAGGCTTATAAGCCTATTAAGAAATTTATGAAAGACAATTTATTTAAAAAATCAATAATATATATAAGTGTGACGCTTAAAATATATACGCGCTTAGACCATAATAATCAAATGTATAAGAAACCCTAGGCTATTAAGATTAAGACTAAAATTCGAACACTTTTTTCCCCCTCCATATAAGGAAGGGCCAGCCTAATGTATATAGTTAAAAAAAAAGTCGAAAAAAAAATCAATGAAAAATTAAGATTTCCTAGAATTTGCGCCCCACTTCTATAGAACTCATTAATAATGTTGTCGTTTGAGGGTGTAAAATCGTCTTTAATATGACAGTTGGTATATTTTTTTGACAAATGTCAAAGGTCTTAATCACATATTCTTTAGTTTGTAAAAGTGATACTTTAAAATTAAAAAAAAAAATTAATGTGTCTTCATTGGTGCTAACTTATATGAGTGAATTTTTATTGGTTACCAGGTTTTAAAAAAACATTCAAAAACAATTATACCTACAATATAACACAAGAAAGTAAATTTGAAATTTTGATTTTAGATTTTTTTTAATTAACAAAATTGTATGAATTCACTATAGCCGTTGAAGCTCTATTCGAACTTAACTAATGCCGTTTTCTTCTCTGACAAAAAATGTCGCATTTTATTTGCACTTTTTTCGAAAATTGTATGTTTTTATATGTTCCGAAGAGCTACCTTATCTTATACATCAATCGAAAGGTCTCAAAGTGCTGTGTTCATAAAACGTAAAAATATTTGATTGTTATACTCTTTGAAGTCATAGGGGTAATATATTCAAAAAAGGGGAACAATGGGGAAATATTCTCACACTATGGCCTGAAAGAAGTCGATGGCTCCAATTTTTTGCGATTTACGAGATCTGGATTTTGAGACCTTTCGATTGATGTATAAGATAATGTTGCTCTTAATTTAGAATATATTAAAAAATACGCTTTTTTAAAAAGTGCAAATAAAATGGTACATTTTTTGTCAGAAAAGAAAACGGCATAAGCATTATTTGATTTTTGAAATAATTAATTATATACAAAAATATAAAATTATATTAAAACTAAAAACAATCTCAATTTTCTACTTTATTTATAACTCAGGAACCAATAAAACTCATTCAAAAAATTTACCACACGTAGAGAGAGTAACAATTACATATATTTTTTGTACCTTAAAAAATATCACTTTTTAATATATTGTATCACCAAACTTTGATCACATTTTACATGATCAAAGCTTTGAAATTTCGTAAATATAATTTAAGCAGATGTCATTGTCAAATATATCCTAATTCCTTTTTACTAAGACGTTGATCAGAATTGTAGCTAATAATGATGTTAAGGTAAAATTATTATTTTAGATCATACATTGAGTTTTTTAAATGTTGTAAGGGTATAGTGAGTTTGTGCTGACGTTTCTAACTATTACTATACCGATCGACTCAACGAATCATTTTCTGAGTCAATTTAGTTATGGCTATCCGTCCGACTGTCGGTCTGTCTGTCTGTATATCTGTCTGTGTGTGAATCTGCCTGTCTGTCTGTCCGTATGTCAGTGTGTCCACGTAAACATAGTAATCAAACTACATGTCCCAAATATGAACACAATGAAATGTGCATTTAGGCTTTTGCTGGTCATAGTACAACCACTATTGAAGTTGGAAAAATTGGTGCATGTTCTAACTTAGTCCCTATAAAATTATCCCATGAGTTCGATTTGAATTCCTCTAAGGTCCTAATTATTTTATAAATGTCGCTTTTTTTTGTTGGCATGTAATTATTACACTCAAAAATAAACCCTTTACGTTCGTTTTCAGTCATAGTCACCATATACAGCTGATTCCAGATCTTCACTTAAATGTACAAAATAGAAAAAATTGCACAGATTTTTCCCAAATCTGATTCGTATATGTTTTTTGCCCTAGTACCCATCTGAAAATAGAGTCTGAAATGAAGTTTTTCATATCGTCAAGCAACACATTCGTAATAACAAGCAGATCCGAGCCCTCGAAATTCGAGTGCAAATTTTAGGAAATATTATTTTTTCATTTAAAAAGACCCTAAAGTTATGCTAATCAATTTTAGCATATTCACAATTCACAATTCAATACTTTTAAAATATTATTATACCCTATACCACTATGTGGTTTGGGTATAATGACTTTGTGCTGCTGTTTGTAACAACCAAAAATATTTGACCTAGACCCATCTTTAATTATACCGATCGAATCAGAATCACTTTCTGAGTTGATTTAACAATGTCCGTCCGTCCGTCCGTCCGTCCGTCCGTCCGTCCGTCTGTGTGTCCATGTAAAGCTTGTAATCAAACTGCAGGTCGCAAATATGAATATATTTTGACGAAATTTGGTATATGAGCTTTTATCGGCCATGGGATGAACGTTATTGAAATTGGTGAGAATCGGTCCATGTTCAGACCTAGCCCCATACAAATTACCCATTTGAAATCGACATAAATTGCCATAAGATCCAAATTGACATATAGATCTTACTCAAATTGGGTTTGTATGCGTTCATTACATCCACTAATGAGTAGTCCAAAAATGATCCCTTCGACCCCATATAGAGATGCTTCCCGATCTTCACTTAAATCTATTAAAAAACAAAAATATTGCACTGATTCTTCTCAAATTTTGTTTGTACATATTTTTGAAAAATACAAGAGACTTTAATAAACATGATCAGGATCGGTCCATTTTTGGACCTAGTCCGTTTATAGATATAGCATCCGATATGAACTTTTTCATACCTGCAGCCAAAAAAAATTAAGAAAAATCCCACTCAAATTTGGTTTTTGCTTATTTTCAATGTCCAGTTAGTTGGGCCTAAGAGATAGGGTTTCTAAACGCATGGTATAGGGTATCGTATAGTCGGTCTAAACCGACTATAATTTTCTTACTTGTTATCTGTTGTTTTATGTCTAACATTATTTTCAATTCAACACAATTGTTATTGTGAGTGAAGAAACATACTAATTTTTTTTTTTAAAATCCATTAACAAATTTAATAAGCAAATTTAGTAGTAACTTTAAATGAATTTTACTCCAAAAAACTATAAAAATTTAAAAATCTGTAAGTCTGTAAATCTGGTGGACAGCTGAAAAGAAATACCTTTCAAATAATATATCGTTGGTCAAAATATGGCGAAAACTGTTTAACAAAACATCGGTCTCAAGAAATCGCTTTACCTATTACACAAAAGTTATGATTACAGTTATTTCCTATATTCGATTAGTTAGACCTTAAGTCGTTTCTATAAACTGATTGTATAAGGTATCATAAATTGATCTAGAGCGTCTATAACATATTTTTTTCAGTAAAGTAGGAGATTTCTAGAGAGTACAGCTGTACAGAGTACAGTGTAGACTATTTTTGACCTCAAATAATTATTTAGCCTTAATGTTTTTCACGTTAACAAAAAATAAAAATTAAAAAAAAGCTTATTGACAATAAAATAAGACAACTTTTCGATGTAAGTTGATTTTTTCTACACCATACAGGTTGAGGGGCCACAGAAAAATCAACAAAGTTTCAATTGTCATTCAAACAAAATTGATTGTTGATTGTTTGAGACACCACACCGTTTTATATGACAACGGCAAGAACCTATATCATTCAAAAAGATCGATCGGATTAGGGTAAATAACTTTTAGGTCACTCCGTGGCTATGCGTGACTATGCGTGACTCTGAGTGACTACCCCAAAATTAGTCTGTCGTCACAACAAGACTATGGGCCAAGTTTCAGATCAATTGCATGAGGGGGAATGGGGTTGCCCCATTGCAGACGACAGACAGACTGACAGGTCAAAAGTCGGGACATCAGAATTCGTGTTAGAGGTATGGTTCCTCGGCCAAAGTTTCTTACTTTGATCCCTAGAATACGATTTTCCTTGTCACTTGGGCGATTTTTTAATCGACCCGCCCTAACCTGTATTTTTGTTTAATATCAATTTGCAACAATTGAAATTTTTTTCAAAAAAAATTTCAAGATATGCATATTTTTCCATAATTGATAAACTGCAGAAGAAAAATTATAACAAAAACGAATTTATTTTAACCCTTAGAGTACGGAGTGGGGGTCTTTAGGTCCCCCAAGATTAGTTTTTCTTTAATAACTTCGAAAATAATTGCTTTCTCTCTTTTTCCCTTTAGGTAGTCAAGTTTTATTTTAAATACTATATAACAACGTATTAGTGGCATTATAATATTAATCTGTTTGTATTTCAAAGGTAAGTTTTTCGTTTGGGGGACCCAAGTTACCCCACGTCGTACTTTACGTTACAAATTTTCTTTGTGTTTTTTAGGACAAAAAAATGGAAAACCGCAGAAAAAATTATCCCAACGACAGATAGAAGACCATTTGAATGCCAGAAGTGATAGTGAGGAAGATCCTTGGGACACAGATTGTGACAGTGACAACTCTAGTTGTATACGTGATGCTTATGCGAGTGAAAGCAGCGAAACGGGAGACGAGATTGAGGAACCTGAAGAAGAATTAGAAGATATTCTTCCGGATATTGATATTAGCGAAGATGATGATGCTTTTCCTTTGAATGCAGAATATTACACTGCCAAGTCTAGTCAAGTTTGGTCTTCGAAGCCATTTCCACATACACGTAGGTTAGCATGCAATATTGTGAACGTAACTCCAGGAGTAACTAGTTACATGAGTACTGCAACCGAAATGAATGATATATTCAATCATCTTATAACACCAATGATGAAAAAGAAAATCTGTCTTCATACTAACGAAGAAGCCAAAAGAGTATTAGATAAATACAATGAAAAATATCCCCAAATGCAAAACAAAAATGGAAAGAAGTAACTGAAGGTGAATTGGATGCCTTTCTCGGGGTATTTATAACAGCTGGAGCGCTTCATTGTAGAAGAGAAAATGTGAAAGAAATGTGGAGTACTGACGAATCCATTCGGAGAAATATATTTACTGCATCCATGGCTCGTGATAGATTTATTGCATTGTGTAAGTATATAAGATTTGATGATAAAACAACAAGAGAAACTCGAAAAGAGACAGACAAGTTAGCTGCCATAAGGGAAATCTGGGATTCTTTTGTAGACAATTGCCGAAAGTCATTCAACCCTTTTGGCGAGATAACTATCGATGAATAATTAGTAACATTTCGCGGAAAATGTCCATTTCGGCAATACATAAAGTCAAAACCGGGAAGATATGGTATACAAATTTGGGCAGCCGCTGATGTAAAAACGACATATTTGTACAATCTGCAGGTGTATACGGGAAAGCTTCCTGATGGAAATGTAGAAAAAAATCAAGGTGCACGAGTTGTTAAAGATCTTGCTAAGCCTTTGTTTGGATCTGGCATGGGCATAACTACTGATAATTTTTTTACAAGTTTTGATTTGGCAGAGTTCCCTCTTACAAAAAATATGACGCTTCTGGGTACTGTCAGAAAAAACAAAACAGACACACCCAACGAATTAAAATTATCAAAACAGCGGAAGGAGCATTCTTCGATATTTTGTTTCACAAACGCCATATCTATGGTATCATATATTCCTAAAAAGAACCGGATGGTACATGCAGACAGTTCAGTTTCTAATGAAATTCATTCTAAACCAAATATAATTATGGATTATAATCGAACTAAGGGAGCAGTAGACAATAGCGTTAAACTTATAAGAGAATACTCATGTGGCAGACGAACTGCACGTTGGCCATTTAGAATTTTTATGAATATGGTAAAAAAAGCTGCACTCAATGCATTTATAATCTTTACACGGAAGAACCATGAATGGAAACATACAAACTCATCACGGAGAAAGGTCTTTCTATTAAATCTTGGACAAAAACTAGCTGAACCAAACATGAGACAACGTTTGCTAAAAGAAGCTAAATCCGTTCCAAACTTACGACGCGCTTTGTCGGCTTGTGGCGTTGCAGCTGAAATTGAAAAAACAAGTGAAAAGTTTACAACAAAGGATGGACTAAAACGAGGTCGTTGCTTTCTGTGTCCTAGAAATAAAGATAAAAAGTCTAAAGTGAAATGTTCTTTATGCTCTGATTTTGTTTGCAATGAACATAGAACTGAAGAAAAGAAAATCGTTTGTCTAAAACATACTATGGAATCCAGTGACTCTGAATAAAGAAATTATCGATAACGATGGAGATGGAGCTGATGCAATGAATTTTTATATTTATTTTTTTGTATTTTATATTTTTTAAAGTAAAATTGAATTTCTTAGTTTGTGTTTTTTATTTTAATTATTAATTATAATTATAAGTTTATTTTATTCCAAAAATTAAATTTTTGAAAATAAATGCTGCAAATTTAATCAAATAATCGTTTTTTACTTTTCTAACAGTCTTCCTAATATTGTTATGCCAACTTATAAACAAAATAAAAACCATTTTTGAGTGGGGGACTTCAGTGACCCCACTCCGTACTTTATGTCAAAAACTAGACTCCGTACTCTAAGGGTTAAGGGGTATGAAGGAATTCTGTATATTTGAGGTCCCCATTTAAATATAGTATCAAATATGAACTTTTTCATATCTGCAGCGAAAAAAATTAATAAAAATGCCACTCAAATTTGGTTTATGCATATTTGCTATATCTATTTAGTTGGACGGGTTTGTATATATTTTTTCAAAGTATAAGTGACTTTACCAAATATGGTCAGGATCGGTCCATTTTTCGACCTAGTCCCCATTTAAATATAGTATCCGATATGAACTTTTTCATATCTGCAGCGAAAAAAGTTTAATAAAAATGCCACTCAAATTTGGTTTATGCATATTTGCTATATCCATTTAGTTGGACCGAGGAGATAGGGTCTCTTAACCATGGTATACGGTATCGTATAGTCGGGCTAGACCAACTATAATTTTCTTACTTGTTTTTTTTTAAATATGGATTTGTTAATTTTATTTTTTCACCAATGTGCACTAGATATATATCAGTTTTTCAATCAGTTTGTAACCTATCGAAATAAACTCCAGAGACTCCATAAACTAAATATATATTAACCGATCCTTATAAAAGGAGCCGATCTCAAGATCTTCGTCTATCTGTCTGTCTGTTTGTTAAAAATATTCTCCTGTTCGTAATAGGTCGAGTGGGTTGAACTACTTAGGTTTAAAATGTTCGTCATAATATGCATCAGTTTGCTAGTGAACTTGGGGCGTCAACACCAAATAGCTGAGAAGTGACGTACAAAAATGTAAAGATACTCCGATAAAATTTCATATAAAAACTAAAAATCGTGAAAAATTATTATACGTAACAGAACACGAACATATAGGTATGTATGTATCAGCGATGCATACACACACATTTTTATTTGCTTGTTGATTTTTTTTTTCGTTCACATGAACAAGCAAAAAAATGTTTATGCATCACTGATAAACAAACAAACAATATGTAATTGTATATATTTACAGTTATGCTGATTGCATTTAATAATTTCTTTCAATAAAGAAAGTACTAAAATACCTAAAATTTTTGTTACCTAAATATCTTATTAATTTTAAATATCATTGTAAAAAATCTAGCCATTATAATATGAAATCTAAACTTTTTTGTCTCTTAGTCTTGACAACCTTGGTTATAATATTATATTTAGAACAAATGTGGAGGGTATCAGATTTTCGGCACAGCCGAATTTAACCCTCTTACTTCTTTATTTTTATTTTTTCTCCATGAACTATAATTCTATTATTCGAAACTTGATATTCTTCAAAGTATAGTGATCATTTTCGTCATCAGGTTAATTGTGGGTTAGCGATATTTTAACACTTAAATATTTCCATATTTGATTTTCTTCAGAGCCAAAGTAGACTTCAAAAGAAAAAACAAATCGCATACAATGTCACTCCATGCTAGTGTACATAGGTATATGTGTTTACAATCACCCTCGAGCAAATTTAAAATACATAATGCAATCGTATAATTTTACCAGCCTTCACCTGTTTTCACAGAATTGCATGCAAATATTTGTTGGCAATTTTCATCTAAAAACTAAATACTCACACTATGTACAGTACTATGTAAAAGTATGTGATAGTGGCATAGAAAGGATTATTCACTTTGCATTTTAATATAATAATTATCTCACGATAAAATAAATATTTAAGTGGCTGCTATTTAACTTCAGAATAAGTTAGCCTGAGCTCATTCCCAACACAGCAATATAAATTAAATAATTTTGAACTCGTTTCAATGTATTGCAACGATTTTTTAGTTTGGTTAGGAATGTTTAAAATATTTTCAACTTTCTTCGCAGAGTTTGGTTCATTGCAATGTCATGAAGTTACGGTAAATTTTGTTAGATAATTATACTATTAGCTAATTCCTAGTCCCCAATTGTATTAACATTGTATGATTTTTAATTATCCAGGTAGACTTTTGACAAAACCACTTATCTCGAAACAAAAAGAAATAATTCAAAACAAAATAACGTTTTTTTTTTTGATGAGTTAACTTTTTTTTTCCTCTCAGAATGTGGTGCAATTTGGTTATGTAATAGAAGAGTCAAACCCAACGGTTCACAAAAGTCGTACATGAATCAATTAAAAAAAGTACCACAATTCATCCACATTATATACTCTTATTTTTATATATTCCCAATATTTTCAATGTCAGATCACGTACTTTTTGAATAAGCTTTCAAAAGATATATAAAAAAAACTAACCTTAACACACAAATTGCCACAAATGTCTTTTGTTTTCTATTAATTCAGATTTATTCTAAAAAAGAGAATAAAATTCCATAGTATACTTCCTTAAATTACACAGTGATACAAAAAAGAATGAAACAGAACTACCTGGGATGCGATATTTTTTTTTTTTCTAGTAGGTCTTGTTTAGTAGAACAAGACTATGTCCTTGAAATTTGCGAAACACCTCCAAAATCTTGAGTTAAGACATAGACACATAACTGCGAGTTGAGAGTGCGAGAAAAGCGAGATCGATAGTAAAGCTTTTTTGTGTGGCGTTGACAACTTAGGTTGTAAAAATACTCGCAAGGGAAATAGAATTGATTCTATTTTCTGTGCGATAAAAAACAGATGACAGGAGAATCAGCTGATAGGCATTAAACGCGATGCCTACTATAGTAATTACTTTATTTAACAAGTTAATAATTTCGATTTTATTCATTTTGTTATATTTAATGTTTGTTATATGAACAGATTTGTATGCAATTGACAATTGAATTATGTTTGACAGTAGGACAATCAGCTGCTCGAAAGCATTTTGATGATTTTGTAAAAGCACAAAAGCACAAATTCTCGCATGCAAAAGCTTACTCGCACTTGCAACTCGCCGTTATGTGTTAAGGGCTTTAGGTGTAAAAACCGGTTTTTCGGCACTTTTGCCCATATAAGCCAGTAACGTTTTTGATATATAATATAAGATGATTTTACAATTTTTTTTTATTTAGGAATCGTATAATGTATGAATTTATTATAAACGTATGTTTATCTATTAGTAAAATGTGGCTTTGGCTTAAGAAATACTTTAAATATTGATTGAGTTATTAAACTTAAAAAAAAAACAAAATTTTGAATAAATGCATGCAAAATGTTTTTCGTTTTCATTTTATGCGCTTTCTGTTTAGTGAAGTTTCTAGTATGATGCAGGATATCGGATATCGGTCACACGCATGAAAACAATATGAAGTGGTCAAAGTATACAAAAAATTTTTCAATCGCTAAATATTGCTATTGAACATTAGAAAAAAGTCTAAAATTCAAGAGATTTTCATTACGCAATAAAACAGCTTTCTGGCCTAGATATACCATAGAGACTTTTCATAAAACACATCGTGTGATTCCGATTCAGTCGCCGGTATTGGCCAGAACCTGATTGTAAATATTGCTATTCAACATTAAAAAAAAGTCTAAAATTCAAGAGATATCCATTATGCAATAAAACAGCTTTGTGGATTAGATATACCATTAGAGATTTTTCATAATAAAACTCGTGTGAGTCCGATCACAGGCGAGATGAACAAACATCTAGTAATTAACGATTTTTTTATTGCACTTTTTAAAATCAAACAGAAGGCGTCATCTATGTGTCCAAATATAAAAACATGTATTATTATTTATTATTTCAACAGGTTAATTTTTAATTTTTCGTTTTTAATTTTTTGTTTTTAATTTTTTCTTTATTTTTAATTTTATATTTTTAATTTTTTATTTTTCATTTTCCATTTTTTATTTTTCATTTTTCATATTTTATTTTTCATTTTTCATATTTTATTTTTCATTTTTCTTTTTCCATTTTTTAGTTTTAATTTTTTATTATTAATTTTTCCATTTTTTTCCACTTTTCATTTTTTATTTTTCGTTTTACATTTTTTATTTTTAATTTTCAATTTTCAGTTTTTCATTTTTCATTTTCATTTCTTATTTTTCATTTTTTATTTTTCATTTTTTATTTTTCATTTTTCATTTCTTATTTATAATTTTTTATTTTTCATTTTTTATTTTCAATTTTTCATTTTTCATTTCTCATTTTTAATTTTTTTTTTTATTTTTCATATTTATTTTTATTTTTAATTTTTCAGTTTTCATTTTTAATTTTCAAACAGGTTATTACTTATCATAATTTTTTCACCAATACAGTCATAAGTCACACCGATTTTGTCTTACGGCTCACGTGTTACGCTGTTTTTGTGATTGTATTGTGAAATAGAAATTTACCCCCCTGTTTATATATCAAAAAGAAAAATGTGCATTTGTCACACTTAAATTTATGTAAATTCTCATGTTGAATAAAATTGTATTTGAAATATTAACCCTTCATTTTCAAACTAAAATTACTCCTATTTCGGCCAGGACAAGGTGCCCCAAAAGTTACCCTGTTTTCCAAGAGAATTTTGTCAAAAATCGTTTAAAAGAAAATTCAAGGTGATACGCACAATAGTTTAGTTTTATTGAGGTTTAAAGGTGAGTAGTACGGGAACGCATGACAAGGTCCGTAGGGACCTTGTACTGAAATTACAAGAAATCATTAAGACATAAACTTTATTTTGGCTTCCTTTTAGCTGCTTTATTGTTTGAACACATTTTAAACGAGTTCTTCGAATTTAACATTTATTTTATTACCTTCTAATACTAATCTCTATTTGTAGATATACGCGGATGTTCAAGCTAGAACACAAGTAGGCAACGAAAAGGGTATAAATGCGGTTATAGTTTCGTAAGCAGCCTTTTTATTGTTTGAACACATTTCAAACGTGTTCTTCGCATTTATCAACACTTTAATTAATAAACAATAATAAAATAACAAAACAAAAATTTTAAAATGTCTTTCTCATAGAAAATGTCATATCAACAAAAATAGGTCTCACGGACCTTGTCATGCGATTAAGGGTACCAGAAGTGTTGCTAGACGGAGAGTTAAAAATTAAACAGACAAATCGATAAAAATCGAAAACTTTGAGTGTTGTTACGAGAAGGAGTCATACTAAAATTCAATTGATCAGCTTTTATATTATTCTTTTATAATTTTTAGGATTTCCATAAAGTTTGAAATGTGACGAAAGGAAAACGCGGCCTTGCATTCTTAACGTAGTTGTTATAGATCATAATGCAATATACTCTCTGGGCACAGTATACTACACACATTTAGTATTTATATGTATGTGTGAGATTTTAGTGTTAAATCATACATGTTCATATGTTTATTTGAATGTTTGTGGTTAAGGAAATTGTTAGTCACTGAAACATACATTTTAACATATTTGTTTTCAGCACTTTTTTTTTCTGTGTTCTAGTTTGTTCTGGTTGCAAAATGTCGCTGCTACTGCTGCTGCTGTTGATGCGGTCTACCATAATAATTTTAAATTTTCTCACACAATAAATAAAGTGCAACTGAAAAAGGCAGTAAAAGGCCAAATGGTTGGTAGCCATTTTAAAATTTTACAACTCTTCAAAAAGTATTGTTTTGTTTGATGCTGTATTTATATTAGGATACATCATACATTACCAAATTAAAAATTCATTGTACGTAATTTCTTTGAATAGTTAAAAGTCAATTTCATAACCTTTAAAACTTACACATACACTCACTCATATACAGCACTCTCACTTATACACCAGCAGAAGCCAAAGTTGAGTTTATAAGTGTTGGTTGGTTATGCATTAAAAATGTGTACTATTTAAAGTTAAGGGTGGTTTTAGGTTTAATTTAATTTTATTAAAAATGTATGCTTTTGTTTTAGAAACTTTTACAGTTAATTACCAAGAATGTGACCCTGGGGATTTTTAAGAAATTATTGGCGAGTAATGGATTTTTGTCGAAATTTCTCAAAAAGCTTGAAAAGGGAAATCAAAACCCAGCTGAAAATTGATAAAAAGATTTCTAATTGATTAACGTGGCGTCATTTTATCTTCAAACATATGATTAACATGATTAGCTAAAAGCTGAAACGTGTCGAAAATCACAATTTTTCTACATACTCAATTATAAAAAAAAAATAAACCTTCAACAGAATATGCTCAATTTGATGTTAGTTTTTCTAACATTAATCTAAGTATGTAAATCTTTGTTTATTACCATTTTTATTGATCATATAAACGACATGAATACTAAAACTCATTTCAGTATGGGCAAAACGTATAAATATAGATGAAAATAGAAATTTTTCTAATAAAAAAGTCACATGCAGGAAAAATCCAGCTTAATGGGCACACATAACGCTTGACTTAATTTCGTCGTATTTTTTTTTTTTAACATAAGTACACGAACAAAACTAACACAAACATAAAGCATACCCCACCCAACCCTTTGACAGACAAAAAGTAAATATTCTCCTGCAACTGTGAACATAAAACTGGAGAAAAATAAACGAATAGTAAAATGTTAAATAGAAACGAACTTTTTTACGCACTGTGATACTTTCCAAAGAAACAACAAAACGTTGAGAAAAGTGAAATATAAAAAAACTAAAAAAAAAGCCATTAAAAAAGAAAGTTGAGTATAAAATCCAATCAGCATAACAAGTTTTGAAATAAAAAGCACAGCATTAAGAATAAAATGTATGCCATAAGTACATTTATACATGAGTATTGTGAAACATACACACACACGCACACACATATCAATTTAAATATGCAATGAATATATACAAATACAGTTACGAGCATAAAAATTCAAAGCTGTAATCAATTCATCTCTTCTTTTTGCTATTTATTCTATTAAAAAAATTATAAAATACTGATTTTATAATAGAAACAAATTAAATAAATCCACTGTATTTGAGAAAAAGTTTAGAACAAACCTCAGGTATGTAAGTATAATTGAGTATATATTGAAATTCGACTACTCTGATGCACTCATACTCACTATAACGTTGATTTATAAGTAAAGGGTGTTTTCTTAAGCCCAATAGAAATTGAAAATTCTAAAAATAATACAAAAACTATAATTTTAATTCAAAAATTTTTTTTCTTCGAAAGGCATTAATATTTGAAAATGTTGTGGGATTTAGCGGGGACCTAAGTTATGTGGACATATTTTAAGTGGCAATTTTGGGGAATATGAGAAGTTTAAAAGTCAATTGAAAATAATAACAAAACTCTAAAGTGCCAGACCAATTTTTTAAATTTTGTTAAGAAAATTTTTTTTTAAACTTGAAAAAGGAATTTTCAAAATTTTATCAAAAAAATTACCCATTTTCGATCTCAATGCTCAATAGGTTATTCTGGTCTCTGGTTACTAATTATTTTGTGTAAAAAAGTAAGACATCTTATTTTTAATAAGTCATTAAAATTGACACCGAAATTTTGCTTTGAGTAAGATGAAATTTGATCGAACCTTCTGAGCCCGTAAACGTATCTTGCGATATTGTTAAACGTTATATTTAGCCTGGACTTACTTTTAGTATCGCAACTTGCAAATATTTCACATGCATATAGTAGTGTTGGTATTAAGTATGTCTTTACAAGTAGCAAGCGTATATTAATTGGTGTACAATATTGGGTAGGCCAAAGTGTTCGTAACATCGAATACGTTTTACCACAGGCAGAAGCGACATGATCTGACCAAGTCAATGTTTTATTGAAGATAACACCCAAATTTTTTGCTCGTTCAACGATTTCGATTTGTTGATCCTTTATATATATGTTTAGATTGTCTGAGATTCTTGTCAATCTGTTACGCACCAAAATACACTTTGTTTTTTGTGGATTGAGACTCAGTCCATTTGCAGCTGCCCAACGAGAAACACGTTCAAAGTCATCATTCAAATTTCTACTGCAATCTTCAATTTTTTCTTTCTTGCTGCTAATATATAGCTGTACGTCATCACCATACATTCTTATATTGCAGTGAATTAACTGTTTAGGTAGATCAGAAGCATAAATTGAGAAAAGGAGGGGACCAAGGATAGAATCCTGTGGTACACCTCTTACCACAGGAAAGAACGTCGATGCAATTTTATTAGTTTCTATGCATTGCGAACGATTTACTAGGTAAGACTTCATAAGTGCAACAGAAGTTGGTGAAAAGTGCATCATGTTCTTAAGCTTTTGTAGCAAAACTGTGTGATCCACCGTATCGAAAGCTTTTGAATGGTCGAACAGCACTAATATTACCACGCGGCCATCATCAATATCTCTCCTTATATCTTCTGTTACATCAGCTAAAGCTGTAATACAGCTGTGTTTGGCACGAAACCCAGATTGACGGTCGGTAAGCAGGTTATTATCATTTATGAAGGACGTTATTTGACAATGAAGGAGCCGTTCAAATGCCTTCGACAGATATGGTAATATAGCTATGGGCCGATATTCAGTTGCCGACTTTGGTACAGGTAAGATCTTAGCTTGTTTCACTCACCGTAATTATTTTATTAAAAATGTGCGTGATATACGGCAAAATGAAGGGAAGCAGCATTTTTAGAAAAGTATGTTGAATACCGTCAATTCCTATTGCATTAGACTTTATAAATTGACAGCTCTTAAGTACCTCGAAGGGACTAACGCAGTCAAATGAAAAAAGAGTTTGTGGGACATAATTAGGGGTATAGTTGCCATAATATGAGTGATCAGCTTGAGGCATTGGAATATTAATAAAATTCCTGTTAATTTCATTAGGGTTTGATATGAAATTTTCTTCTATAACCTTCCTCTTTCCCATCCCAATTTCTCTAATAGTTTTCCATGTTTTTTTTGCATTAATTGATGTTTAAAACTTTTCAGCATAGTATGTGGCCTTAGCTTTCCTTATGCTTTTATTGACAATTTTTCTGGTTGTGCGATAAAGTTCATGAAGTGCGTTTGTTTTAAACCGCTTCCATCGGAAAAAGGCTTTATCACGATTTTCTATAAGTTTTTTAATTTCCGCTGTATACCATGGTGTTTGTCGCTTGCTTATTGTTTTTACTGTGATCGGAACAATAATATTATATAAGGCTGAGACATGGTGTTCCAAGAAGGCCAGCTGATCATCTAGAAATAACATAAAGTATATCGAGTTCCAATCGATTTATTATTTATTTATTAGGTCAATGGAATAAATCCTTACAGACCTGTATAAATGATATAATTACATATGTACATATATTGAAACAATTAAATGATTTAAAAATAAAAACAAATAATTAGGAATTTAAGAAAATAATGATATTATGCTTAATTACATCAGTGTTCAACAAAAAATCAATTAATTGATAAAGATTATTATAAACACAACAAATTCTTCTAAAAGGATCAGCTAGAGCATTTGGCAACACGCTTCCTCCAACTGAGTGAAATTTGTGTTTTTGAAGTCTCTGAATTCTATTGTTTTGTTGAAAAGATTATTTAATACTAAAATCGATTCTGCAACAACTTTTCGAATAAATTTAACTGTAGGACGAATTTTGGTAAAATCTGAAAAAAAAAGTCATATTTTCCCCATATAAACACACTCGAAATTTTTAATCGATTTCCGGCGCGACTTTTCTTTATCCGATTGTATCCACACTTAACATTTATTAGTCTTATATAGAAAGGAAACAAACAGTACCCCGATAAGGAGCATTCTAATGCGGCATTTCGCCAACGTAGCTGTACTTGACGAAGCGCATTCTAAACGTCGAAGTTTTATTCACTTTTTTGAGCATAGCTGGCCGTGTGTCACGAACAACAGGAACAGTATTGATCTTCGAAGCGTCAATTGTTGCTGGTGTATCAGCAGAAATCAGTGACTTCACGAAGCCCCATAGGAAATAATCGAGAGGTGTTAAATCGCCTTTGAGGCCAATTGACAGCTCCATTTCTTTAAATCCATTTATCGCTAAATTTTGATTTTAATAACCATCGTCTTATTGCGGTCACCTCGTGGCATGTAGCGCCATTTTGTTGAAACAACATCTCGCCCGGATCAACGTCATCCATATTTTCAAACAAAAAATCATTGATCATGATGCGGTAATGATATCCAGTTTTTAAGAAATGTAGTTCCATGACACCACTTGCGTGTAAACCACACCAAACGGTTCACTTTTCTGAATGTATGGAGTCTGTAGTTTTATCGTAGACTTTTATTTTTAAATAAATTCGACGATAATTTATTTTTTATCTTTAATTCATATTTAATGATTATTTATATAAAATTTATTTTTTATATTTAATGTTTCTCCTTTTTTTTACAAGTTTATAAATATAATGTCCTTATATTGATTTTAGGATAAGTCCTACATTTTAATATTTTTGCCCTGGCTTCTGAAATCAGACTGGCTTCTTAATGTATTTTTCGTAAGTCTTTTATAATTAAAAATAAGGAAAACATTAAAGTACTGGCCATGAATGTGCATGACTTTTTTTACTCTCAAAACAAGATAACAATATAAAACTGGGCATGCAGAATCATGATCAACTCTTGGCACCAAGTAGAAAAAACAAGATTGTTGTTTGCACTGAGTAAACAAATTATACGTTTTAAATCGGTTTTAAATAGAACAAAATTAGGCATGTAAAATCATTCTATTCTCTTACATTGTCTATGTAAGAAAGCAGACTTGATGGTGCATGGTTACGTTTTGTAATAATACGAAACAATGTGGTATTTGCATTGCTATAAATATATGTAAACTAAACAAAAACAAACCAATGATCTTAACAAATACTAGGTAATAAAATAAGGCTATTCAAACAGGTTTGCATATAACTATGTACTAGTCTCACTCAATATGTGGCAATTTTGTTTATTAACCAACAAGTTAAGTCGAAAATGAGCCACATCGCTGCTAATCATGTACGATATCAAAATTAATATTATATTTGACAGTTTTATCAGAGAACAGTTTGAAGTAAAAATTAATATTGCTCTCAAATATAGATAGCACTTTTTGAATATAAGCCCTCGATATATAGAAAATTGTATTAAGTAAAATAAATTAAAACCTAAATTTGTATATTAAAGGTAAATGTTTTATCTTGTCTACTGGCCTCTGTAAAGCCTTATTTGGCGCTTAGGTGAAAATATAATATTTTGTTATAAATAAAATGAAATAAAGATACAAAGAAAACTGATCATAAGTGCCAAAATTGAGCTAGTTTGACAGGGTTAACTGTATGTTCTATCTGATCAAAAAGAAAAACACCCAGTATTTTAACACGAAATCCAAGCCACTCAAGTAGCTTAGCTCACAGTTGTTTTGGATTGGCCGTCACAATCCTCTTATAAGAATCCGTTGATCGGGAATTAAAAAAAAAATCCGTCTGCCTAATTTAAATGAACTGGAATAAATTTTAAAATCCGAACGAAAAAACATATATCTTAACATCATCGCATCATGATTGATTTTGTCTCTCCCAGATTATAAGTTTTATTAAAAAATCCCACAGTGCAACAGTCATTCTGGAGGGAGAGGTCAAAAATTCGAAGTCAAGGTGAAAGTGGTAGGCCAGCATAGTAAGAACCCCAAAATGTTTTGGAGTTTTCAAACTTTTTTTCAGTAATTTTTATATTTTTCCTTATCGTCATGTTTGTTTCAGCAACTAGTTTCAGCAAATCAAGTTGAACTAATTTTATTTTTTAATAACATAAGGTATTCAGGGTGTATGATTACTATTTATTAGTAAAGTAGAAGAGATAAAGACGTATGAGTGATATTTTTAATATTAAATCAAACATACAGCAGTATTTTTATACCCTATACCACTATGTGGTTTGGGTATAATGACTTTGTGCTGCTGTTTGTAACAACCAAAAATATTTGACCCAGACCCATCTTTAATTATACCGATCGAATCAGAATCACTTTTTGAGTTGATTTAACAATGTCCGTCCGTCCGTCCGTCCGTCCGTCCATCCGTCTGTGTGTCCATGTAAACCTTGTAAACTGCAGGTCGCAAATATGAATATATTTCGATGAAATTTCGTATATGAGCTTTTTATCGGCCATGGGATGAACGCTATTGAAATTGGTGAGAATCGGTCCATGTTCAGACCTAGCCCCCATACAAATTACCCTTATGAAATCGACATAAATTGCCATAGGATCCAAATTGTCATATAGATCTTACTCAAATTGGGTTTGTATGCGTTCATTACATCCACTAATGAGTAGTCCAAAAATGCTCCCTTTGGCCCCATATAGAGGTGCTTCCCGATATTCACTTAAATCTATTAAAAAACAAAAATATTGCACTGATTCTTCTCAAATTTTGTTTGTATATGTTTTTGCAAAATGCAAGAGACGTTACCAACCATGGTCAGGATCGGTCCATTTTTTGACCTAGTCTCTATATAGATATAGCATCCGATATGAACTTTTTCAAAATTTTTTCAAATTTGGTTTTTGCTTATTTTCTATGTCCAGTTAGTTGGGCCTAAGAGATAGGGTTTCTAACCGCATGGTATAGGGTATCGTATAGTCGGTCTAGACCGACTATAATTTTCTTACTTGTTTATTCTTGTACATGTATATATGTTTGTGCCAATTAATATTATTTATCTAAGTATTAGCTACAATTTTGCTGAAGAATGAAATGAAAATGGCCTGAGAACGCCAAAGCCTGTATAGATTTTACTATGCTGGTCTAGTACTTTCACCTTGACTTGGAATTTCTCACGTCCCAGACAATAACGCCGAGAATGTTGCACAGTGTAATGGCTTCGCAATAAAATATTAGACTTAACTACAGTTTTATAGAGAAAATAAATTCGATTTTAATAAAAATGTTTAAATGTAAGCAGTTGCATAAGATAAGAATTTTTGATGATCAGAGACCAAATTATGATGATTTATATTTTATGCGTTGGGCAAATGACGAAATAAAAGTGGTTTTATTTGCATCACTAGTATGGACCAGTTAGCTCGCGAGCACAGAATTAGAACTTATTTCATAAAAAAACAAAAAACAATTTTTTTATTCGGTAACTTAAACTAGTTTTCGGATTCTATTATTATCAAGGAGACACACCTAATGATCAAAGATTATTACATTTTTTTGCTTGCAACAGTACATGCTGAAATTGGAAAACACTACAACCAGAGTTGAATCTTTAAAACGAGTTGCATTAACTGATGGCGGGCGAAAGTGGTAAGACAAAGCACCAGTTCTCCGTCTGAACGTAATAGCAGAAAAAGTGGAATGTCCTCAGAATTTCTGGTTGTATAGATTGAACAAACTCGCACCTGGTTTGTAGACTAGCAGTAGTCGACTGCAAGTAGCCCGGTTAAAGTAAAATAATTAATTCAGTCTATTTAAGAAAAAAAAAAATGGTATATAATAATGAACCACAAATCAATGCTGATAAATTAATATTTCAGAATAATACCAAAACAAATTAAATATCGTCACTTGTAATAAAATATCGCTTTTTTTCATTGATGGAACCCATTAACTATAGTGCAACTTTTCTATCCATCTGTGTTGCATAATTTCATCAAATTGAAATCTCTTCTTTAATTTTCTCTTGACAATAGTCCAATATTTTGCAATTTGTTGGAGCTGGACGCAAATAAGTGGGTTCATGGATATCCCAAAATCCACTTAAGATTTGAATTTGCTACCATTTTTGCACACTGGTCGTCGAGAAACAAGACATTCAAATACAAAATATCGCAGCAAAGCGTAAGTGTTTGAGAATGTCCAGGAACATCAATTCGACGTCGTGGACAAGAATTTAAAATTTGCAGGACTCTCTACAGCGTACACTTACTAAAGAAGATCTGAGTCTTCGCTTTTATAAAGTTCAATTGACACAAAAACTGAATCCCGACGATCATCACACTGTAGAGAGTTCGTTGAATGGATTATTGAACATCTCCAAGTGGAGGTTAATTTTTCGAACAAAGTCATGCTAAGCGATGAAGCACGTTTTCACCTTAAATGCTTTAATAACACTGCTCTACAAACAAACAAAAAAAAATTAACTACAGAAACGAAGCATGTTTTTTAACTAATCTGGGTGCACTGAATTCGAATCTGACACAACAATTTTACAATTATTATATTGACAGAAGCTCACATTCATTCTAAATCTTCAAAATAGTAGTATTTAAGCATGTCCGGGAGATCGTGTGTTACTGATTCAAGCTATTTTTTCTTTGTGTGTGGTGAATATTTGGTTGGGAAAAAAGGTTATGCAATATCAGAATCATCAAAATATGCATATTTACATTATTTTTGTTTTGCTGTCAGAAACTTGGACAAACCGTGGACAACGACAATGTTTTGCAGTAGTAGCAGAACTATTTTATACAAGTAATCAAATGGCAAGAATATCTATTTCGATTTTTCAATTTCAGTACTTTGGAGAGAGTCAAGTAACCACCAAACCGATTGTTGTTTCTGTTTAACAAAAGTTGCTAAATTCAATATGAAAAATCGAAAAAATATTACTTACGCGAATATCCGATCAGTTGCAAAACCAGTTCAACGTCCACCAAATGATTCATTACCAGGTCATTCTCAGTGCTACGAGCAGTGAGTCTGAATCATTTTTCACCAGCAGTGGTAGTTTGTATGAGACTAATGATGAACGCCATTTAGTGACTCAAGCTGAGCTGAATGATCTAGTTCGGGATTTACATTCAACAAAGCAAGACGCAGAATTGCTAGCTTCACGCATGCATCTGTGGAAACATCTCTCAAGAGCATCGTGGACAGTTTTCTTGGAAACAATAAGAGTGAAAACTACAGTCAAATTGTTGCTGATTTATTGAAAAATTATCACGAATTAGGTGCACGCATGTCACTCAAAATGCATTTTCTTCATATGCATTTAGATTGTTTTCCATAAAACCTAGATGCGGTTAGCGACGAACAAGGGGAGCATGCTCACCAAGATTTAATGAAAATTTTAAGAAATTATCAAGGAGTTTGGGGCAAAAGCATGCTGGGAGACTATTGCTGGACTCTAATACGTGAAACCGAACCAACAAAATAAATACAAACGACGGTCAAAAAACGCCCTTCACGTTTGAAAATCCATTGATCTTTAAATAAACGAATGTTTTATGTAAAAAATGAAAAAAAAAATTATTTTTGTATCTCGAAAACCTCACGTGCTAGAAAAAAATTAGAGATTCGAATTCAGCCCACCAAATTACGCAAGGAAAGATCTTTGTTTGGTCCAGTCCAAAACCTTGTTAGCTAGTGCAGTCGTTAAAATTGCGGTATATGAGTCTCAAAGAACTAACATGGAATCATCATTGGACCATACCTCTTCGAAAATGAGGTTGAATGCCACACCAAAGCAGGCCAAGGTGACCTACCTTCAATAAAGTATTATATTATTCACAGAAGTTGGACAGATTCGACATAGTGATGGAGCAAAAACCATCGCTTTTGATGCAGAAAAAGAGCTCTCCTACTATGACAACGCACCGGCGCACACGTAAGTAATGGCCATGACAAAAATCCATAAATTGACCTACGAACCGCTACCCCATACAGCATATTCTCGTTGCAACTAAGTCATATTACCAAACTGATAGAAATTGGCCAAGCGGCAAGAGATTTGGGTTGAATGAAGAGGCCATCAATGAAAAAGCTTATTTTTAGGACCTATTTTTTCAAGGGAATAT
The DNA here is from genome assembly GCA_963682025.1 of Cordilura impudica. Lineage (NCBI taxonomy): Eukaryota > Metazoa > Arthropoda > Insecta > Diptera > Scathophagidae > Cordilura > Cordilura impudica. The sequence goes on along the minus strand of OY821517.1, from coordinate 316,948,839 downwards.
AAATACTGAAAAACGATTGAATGAATATATCGCGCTAGAAGGAGACTATGTTGAGAAATGAAACGCTTTATTGCCGACAAAAAATTATCTTTAGTTCAAAAAGTCACTAAGTTATCAAACTGCCCTACTGTTGTCGATATATAAATTCCATGTTTGTTTCCTGTCCGCTTTACAATACACAGAGTAGTCTGAGGCTCTTAAATTATTACTCACGCTTGCCAAAAGAATTATTCTTCGAGCAACTTTGCTGCTAGATGTATGTATTTATCTTTCAGTGCCCTTTCAAAATCTAAAGTGAAGGCTGAGTAGCCCAAGCGTGATATTAGGCTATCGTTAAGTTTATGTAATGTATGAATTTTGTATATCGGTTATAGGCGAACATAAATGTTACCTATAATGATCTGAGAGTAAGAAAAGAATAAGAATTAAATACGCTTACATACCATCATTGGCCTGGACCAAAAATATTAACGTTTTAGGATTATTTTTATACCCTATACCATTATGTGGTTTCGTTATAATAACTTTGTGCTGCTGTTTGTACCTACCCATTTTTTATTATACCGACCTACTCAGAATCACTTTCTGAGTCGATTTAGCGATGTCCGTCTGTCCGTCTGTGTGTCCAGGTCGCAAATATGAATATATTTTGATAAAATTTGGTGTATAAGCTTTAGTGGGCCAGAGGATGAACGCTGTTGAAATTGGTGAAATTCGGTCCGTGTTCAGACCTAGACTCCATACAAATGACCCCAACGAAATCAACATAAATTGCCATAAGATCCAAATTATTATTTAAATCTCAGTCAAATTGGGTTTGTATGTGTTTATTATATCCATTAATTAGTAGCCCAAAATCATCCCTATAGGACAATTCGTAGTCATAGGCCGCATATAGAGCTGCTTCACGATTTTCACTTAAATCTATCAAAAAACAAAAATATTGCACAGATTTTTCTCAAATTTGGTTTGCTTATATTTTTTCAAAATATAAGTGACTTTACCAAATATGGTCAGGATCGGTCCATTTTTGACCTAATCCCCATATAAATATAACACCCGATATGAACTTTTTCATATCTGCAGCCAAAAAAATTAAGAACAATACCACTCAAATTTGGTTTATGCTTATTTTCTATATCCAATTTGTTTGACCGGAGAGATAGGGTCTCTATAGGGGATCGTATAGTCGGTCTAGACTGACTATAATTTTCTTACTTGTTTTTAGTTAATATGTATATTCTATTAATTTTATATTTTTATTTTACGAATCAATAATTTTCCTTTGTCTTCCTCTGCTTTTCTAGGTTTTTATCTCCTAATTTATTTTTTTTTTCTTCTTTACACATGCCACAAAATGTCAGCTGTTCTTGTCTTTAACATGGAATCGTAAAGCAAATCTAATTACAACAAAAGATACAGATAAGTTACGTTGAGCTTAGAATAGGTAAGCACTTGTGTGTATTTTCCTTAAGTTTGATTGAATCATCTGATTCGCAACGTTACCGTTACGCTTAGTTAATACAGCCAACCCACTTTCATACCACTAAATTCTCATAGTTAGAACATCAATCAACATAACATCACCTGTGCACAAGGAGGACACACTTAGTAAAACTGCCCACCCATGGCTTTAACAAATACAAAAGTATATGACGTGCATTGAATTGAAGCACTTCAGAGATTATTGAGTGATTGAGTGTGTCATTCCCAATACTTATTCATCACCGAAGCTGCATGGTTTATTATTCACTCTTGGGGAACATTTTGTACGTCAAAGTGAAATGACAGATTTATATCGAAATGTCCATTATTAGAACATGGGTTTCAGCAGAATATTAGAAAAATATGAATTTTTTTTTAAGAGAAGAAAACAAAACAGATTCATTGTGGCTGAAGAATTTCTAGGAATGGCGATTACTTTGGAAGCCGATTTTTAGGTTTTGGTAGCAACCTTTTTTTGTCTCTGTAACAGTCAGAGTGACTGAATGTTTTAGACATAATTTAAATTTGAATGAATATGAATCAGTAGAGATAATTGCCTTAAATATTTATAACAATACCAAGTGTTTCATGCTCGAATAAAGGTCCACAAGAAATTTGTTTATTCAGATTTTCCAGCGTTCTATTTTCGCACCATTATGATTCATGCAATAGCTTAACCTTTCCAGATGCCAGTCTTAGTTATTTTCTCTGTGGTATTTTTTTAAAAGATGGCAACATGGTCCGTGGTCTAAAAAATTCCTAGAGAACATCCAAATTATCTTATATATTAAAAGAATTTATGAATAAACTTTGCATTCAAGATCTTTTTCAATATTTTTCTTCTCTCAAACCTCTATAACTAGAGTTCTAATTAACGTAGGCTGTTGACATAGGTCTAAGAACACTCAGTGGATCAAGCTCCTTCTTTTGAGCTATTAACTACTTAAATTCGTTGGGTTTGAGGAGAGTTATGCGTGGAGAATCAACTTTACTTTTACTGTACGTTAACTTATCTTGGCATATTTTGGCGTTACTGTACGTTAACTTCTCTTGGCAAATTCGTTGGGTTTGAGGAAAGTTATGCGTGGACAATCAACTTTACTTTTACTGTACGTTAACTTCTCTTGGCAAATTTTGGTATTATATATAATGCTGCGGAGCAGAGAAATTTATATTTTGGCGTTTGGTATACAAACAAAAAAGTAGCTCAGATAAACATTTTAATATTTTTCGTACAATTTAATACAGTCTTGGTTAAAAAAAATTTGGAACTTTAAAATGCCATTAAATGGGAAAATGACAAAATGTCATTTTATGTAAACTACTAAGTAGATGTATTGGGCCTAAGGCGCCACTCAAATCACTATATAGTTCAACTGTTTGATATGGGGTTTTTCAAACTGTTCGCCTTGAGGATGCCCATAGACCCTTTTTTTAGGATTTTTGGTTCCGGCTCATATTTTCTGGAGCTTGTGTCCAAAACTAGGATTTTATAAAACAAAAATTATTTTTGGTGCAAATGTGACCCCACGGAGCGGAAGAATGTTTTTTTTTTAATTTTCAGCTGAGAATCTTCGTTTCGATATATACTAAGAAACTGTCTGTGTGAAACTGCGAATACAAATTTTTCATATACCCAAAACGGCCAAAATATTCCAAAACTTTTCGTGGAAAACCGTTTTCCTTTTACTGGAAAATTATGCACTTTTGGAAGAAAAATTTTAATTTTTTATTTATTTGATGTTACATACACAAGATTTATGTCTCATTTTACAGTATGAAACTGATAAAACGCTCATAGAATGTTATTTGAAATAAATTTTGTTAATTTTAATTTTAATTACAAACATTTAACAATTTATTAAAAAAAGCAAACAAAAAATAACAATATTCTAGTTACTTAATTGATCAATAATTGGAAAAATAATAATTGAAAAATAATTGGAAATATTTTTTTGAATTGAAGTGCGTTACTTATAGTTTGAGAGTTATGTGGAATTAAGTTCCAAAGATGGATTGCATGTATGAAGAATTTCCACTCAGACATTAGGCTGTGATGTCTAAAAGATATAAGTATTCTGGCCCTGTTAGATCTCGAGAAATTAAGACGTTCATAAGAATGTTCTGGCTGGCAGGTATATATAATTTTAAGCATGAACAGTAGAACTCTAATTTTTAGTAAAAAGAAGAGATATGGTCATATATTTTCAGACCATATACATAACGCACAATATTATGAAATACCACGTTCACTTTCCGTCTACTCTGCATATCGCAACTGGCAAAAAGTTCACAACCGTATAGCAATAAAGACATTAAATAAGTTTTGGCGAGAAGTATCCTAATTTTAACTGCAGTACAATATTAAGTTTGCCATAGTGTTCGTAACATAGAATATATATTATATATTATATATTATATATTATATATTATATATTATATATTATATATTATATATTATATATTATATATTATATATTATATATTATATATTATATATTATATATTATATATTATATATTATATATTATATATTATATATTATATATTATATATTATATATTATATATTATATATTATATATTATATATTATATATTATATATTATATATTATATATTATATATTATATATTATATATTATATATTATATATTATATATTATATATTATATATTATATATTATATATTATATATTATATATTATATATTATATATTATATATTATATATTATATATTATATATTATATATTATATATTATATATTATATATTATATATTATATATTATATATTATATATTATATATTATATATTATATATTATATATTATATATTATATATTATATATTATATATTATATATTATATATTATATATTATATATTATATATTATATATTATATATTATATATTATATATTATATATTATATATTATATATTATATATTATATATTATATATTATATATTATATATTATATATTATATATTATATATTATATATTATATATTATATATTATATATTATATATTATATATTATATATTATATATTATATATTATATATTATATATTATATATTATATATTATATATTATATATTATATATTATATATTATATATTATATATTATATATTATATATTATATATTATATATTATATATTATATATTATATATTATATATTATATATTATATATTATATATTATATATTATATATTATATATTATATATTATATATTATATATTATATATTATATATTATATATTATATATTATATATTATATATTATATATTATATATTATATATTATATATTATATATTATATATTATATATTATATATTATATATTATATATTATATATTATATATTATATATTATATATTATATATTATATATTATATATTATATATTATATATTATATATTATATATTATATATTATATATTATATATTATATATTATATATTATATATTATATATTATATATTATATATTATATATTATATATTATATATTATATATTATATATTATATATTATATATTATATATTATATATTATATATTATATATTATATATTATATATTATATATTATATATTATATATTATATATTATATATTATATATTATATATTATATATTATATATTATATATTATATATTATATATTATATATTATATATTATATATTATATATTATATATTATATATTATATATTATATATTATATATTATATATTATATATTATATATTATATATTATATATTATATATTATATATTATATATTATATATTATATATTATATATTATATATTATATATTATATATTATATATTATATATTATATATTATATATTATATATTATATATTATATATTATATATTATATATTATATATTATATATTATATATTATATATTATATATTATATATTATATATTATATATTATATATTATATATTATATATTATATATTATATATTATATATTATATATTATATATTATATATTATATATTATATATTATATATTATATATTATATATTATATATTATATATTATATATTATATATTATATATTATATATTATATATTATATATTATATATTATATATTATATATTATATATTATATATTATATATTATATATTATATATTATATATTATATATTATATATTATATATTATATATTATATATTATATATTATATATTATATATTATATATTATATATTATATATTATATATTATATATTATATATTATATATTATATATTATATATTATATATTATATATTATATATTATATATTATATATTATATATTATATATTTGACCGAGTAAGAGTGTTATTGAAAAATACTACGAGGTTCTTAGCCGATTCTACTATCCCAATTAGTTGGTTATTGAGAGTTATGTTTGAAGTATAATAATAAGGCTTTTAGACTTATTGGGATTTATTTCAAGATCATTAGCCGTAGCCCACAAATAAACACGATGTAATTCATGGTTTAGACTACTAACGCATTGATTAATAGATCAAGGTTACAATTGATGTGAAGTTGGACATCGTCAGCATACATTCTGACCTTGCTGTATTTAAGTTTATCTGGCAGATCATTCGAGCATAACGAAAATACAAGTAGACCACCAATCGATCCTTGTGGAACACCACGTAACACTGACAAAGAATTTGATTTTGTAATTGTAGTTACAACATGCTGATATCTGTTGGTAAGATATGATTTAATTAGAAGCTAGCTGTCGCTGAGAAGATGAAAAGTTTTTCCAATTTGTAACATAAAATGTTTTGATCAACCGTGCCAAATGCTTTAGAATGATCCAAAAGCACCAAAAACGTCACATTTCTACTATCCACCTGATTCCTTATATATTCGGCAATGTCCACTAGTGCAGTTATACAGCTATGTTTTTTATGAAATCCTGACTGTCGATCCGTTAGCAGATTTTTATCATTCAGAAATTGACTTATTTGATTATGTATAAGCCATTCAAAGGAATGGTAATATACATATTGGCCTGTAATCATTATTAGTTTTTGGTATTGGTACGATTTTAGCACTCTTCCACTTAGTAGGATAAATGTTAGTTGTTAATATCTTATTAAAAATAAATATTATATGTGGAAGTAGTTATGGTAGGAGAATTTTAGTAAATTTGCATTTGACTTTATTGACAAGAAACTGGATAAAACTTCATCCATCATGCTAGCAGAAAACCACGGTTTTTTTTTAGAGTTATAGTAATAGATTTGAGATGTACTATTTGATTGAATAAGACTTTTAAATTGTGTTCCAAAAATAAGAGCTGTTCATCTGGAGATATCATATAAAATAATCGATTGCAATCAATTTTAGAAAATTCATCTTCAATAACGCCGCAGTTAAGATTTTTTAAATCAAGAATCGTTGTTGACTGTTCAGCTATTTTCAATTTAAAATTGTATGTCATGAATATATGATCATGTTTTTAAAAACAAGATGCGGAGATTTGATCATAGAGTAATACTTTAGAGACGTCATTAACACAGAAAATATGTGGCAATGTGCTTTTTAATGTTGTAAAATGCGTAGGCACATTTGTATTTGGCGTATTTAGACCAATTGATATCATTTATTTAAAGTTATTTCTGTTTTCTCGTGCCACTGTACGCCGGTTGAAAAAAGATCAATACTTCATTTTAATATACACGAAATATTTATTAAAGATTAATGTGAATGTAAAATAATTCACAAAACTTTACGTATTTCGATGTGCCAACGCTAAAAAATACCAAAAGCTCAATTCGGTTAGTGTCGCTCAAACATCGATTTTAATCAGGATAATATAGATATTTTTTATTCGAGTGTTCCAAACTGTACAATCTATTCATTTTCTTTTGAAAAATATGTATCAGAAATTATTTGCTACTACGAACATTTGTTCGTGTGATTTTTTCTATTGAAAAGTATGTATTTCTTCCTGTGATTGTTTAGGAGTTTAAATTTTCTGTTTTCTATTGATGAATATATATTCATTCAAGTGAATGATTTTTTAAATATCCAATTTGTTCGTTTTCGATTTTTTTTAATATTATTTTAATATATAGTTTCCTATTTCTATTCTATTCTATTCTATTCTATTCTATTCTATTCTATTCTATTCTATTCTATTCTATTCTATTCTATTCTATTCTATTCTATTCTATTCTATTCTATTCTATTCTATTCTATTCTATTCTATTCTATTCTATTCTATTCTATTCTATTCTATTCTATTCTATTCTATTCTATTCTATTCTATTCTATTCTATTCTATTCTATTCTATTCTATTCTATTCTATTCTATTCTATTCTATTCTATTCTATTCTATTCTATTCTATTCTATTCTATTCTATTCTATTCTATTCTATTCTATTCTATTCTATTCTATTCTATTCTATTCTATTCTATTCTATTCTATTCTATTCTATTCTATTCTATTCTATTCTATTCTATTCTATTCTATTCTATTCTATTCTATTCTATTCTATTCTATTCTATTCTATTCTATTCTATTCTATTCTATTCTATTCTATTCTATTCTATTCTATTCTATTCTATTCTATTCTATTCTATTCTATTCTATTCTATTCTATTCTATTCTATTCTATTCTATTCTATTCTATTCTATTCTATTCTATTCTATTCTATTCTATTCTATTCTATTCTATTCTATTCTATTCTATTCTATTCTATTCTATTCTATTCTATTCTATTCTATTCTATTCTATTCTATTCTATTCTATTCTATTCTATTCTATTCTATTCTATTCTATTCTATTCTATTCTATTCTATTCTATTCTATTCTATTCTATTCTATTCTATTCTATTCTATTCTATTCTATTCTATTCTATTCTATTCTATTCTATTCTATTCTATTCTATTCTATTCTATTCTATTCTATTCTATTCTATTCTATTCTATTCTATTCTATTCTATTCTATTCTATTCTATTCTATTCTATTCTATTCTATTCTATTCTATTCTATTCTATTCTATTCTATTCTATTCTATTCTATTCTATTCTATTCTATTCTATTCTATTCTATTCTATTCTATTCTATTCTATTCTATTCTATTCTATTCTATTCTATTCTATTCTATTCTATTCTATTCTATTCTATTCTATTCTATTCTATTCTATTCTATTCTATTCTATTCTATTCTATTCTATTCTATTCTATTCTATTCTATTCTATTCTATTCTATTCTATTCTATTCTATTCTATTCTATTCTATTCTATTCTATTCTATTCTATTCTATTCTATTCTATTCTATTCTATTCTATTCTATTCTATTCTATTCTATTCTATTCTATTCTATTCTATTCTATTCTATTCTATTCTATTCTATTCTATTCTATTCTATTCTATTCTATTCTATTCTATTCTATTCTATTCTATTCTATTCTATTCTATTCTATTCTATTCTATTCTATTCTATTCTATTCTATTCTATTCTATTCTATTCTATTCTATTCTATTCTATTCTATTCTATTCTATTCTATTCTATTCTATTCTATTCTATTCTATTCTATTCTATTCTATTCTATTCTATTCTATTCTATTCTATTCTATTCTATTCTATTCTATTCTATTCTATTCTATTCTATTCTATTCTATTCTATTCTATTCTATTCTATTCTATTCTATTCTATTCTATTCTATTCTATTCTATTCTATTCTATTCTATTCTATTCTATTCTATTCTATTCTATTCTATTCTATTCTATTCTATTCTATTCTATTCTATTCTATTCTATTCTATTCTATTCTATTCTATTCTATTCTATTCTATTCTATTCTATTCTATTCTATTCTATTCTATTCTATTCTATTCTATTCTATTCTATTCTATTCTATTCTATTCTATTCTATTCTATTCTATTCTATTCTATTCTATTCTATTCTATTCTATTCTATTCTATTCTATTCTATTCTATTCTATTCTATTCTATTCTATTCTATTCTATTCTATTCTATTCTATTCTATTCTATTCTATTCTATTCTATTCTATTCTATTCTATTCTATTCTATTCTATTCTATTCTATTCTATTCTATTCTATTCTATTCTATTCTATTCTATTCTATTCTATTCTATTCTATTCTATTCTATTCTATTCTATTCTATTCTATTCTATTCTATTCTATTCTATTCTATTCTATTCTATTCTATTCTATTCTATTCTATTCTATTCTATTCTATTCTATTCTATTCTATTCTATTCTATTCTATTCTATTCTATTCTATTCTATTCTATTCTATTCTATTCTATTCTATTCTATTCTATTCTATTCTATTCTATTCTATTCTATTCTATTCTATTCTATTCTATTCTATTCTATTCTATTCTATTCTATTCTATTCTATTCTATTCTATTCTATTCTATTCTATTCTATTCTATTCTATTCTATTCTATTCTATTCTATTCTATTCTATTCTATTCTATTCTATTCTATTCTATTCTATTCTATTCTATTCTATTCTATTCTATTCTATTCTATTCTATTCTATTCTATTCTATTCTATTCTATTCTATTCTATTCTATTCTATTCTATTCTATTCTATTCTATTCTATTCTATTCTATTCTATTCTATTCTATTCTATTCTATTCTATTCTATTCTATTCTATTCTATTCTATTCTATTCTATTCTATTCTATTCTATTCTATTCTATTCTATTCTATTCTATTCTATTCTATTCTATTCTATTCTATTCTATTCTATTCTATTCTATTCTATTCTATTCTATTCTATTCTATTCTATTCTATTCTATTCTATTCTATTCTATTCTATTCTATTCTATTCTATTCTATTCTATTCTATTCTATTCTATTCTATTCTATTCTATTCTATTCTATTCTATTCTATTCTATTCTATTCTATTCTATTCTATTCTATTCTATTCTATTCTATTCTATTCTATTCTATTCTATTCTATTCTATTCTATTCTATTCTATTCTATTCTATTCTATTCTATTCTATTCTATTCTATTCTATTCTATTCTATTCTATTCTATTCTATTCTATTCTATTCTATTCTATTCTATTCTATTCTATTCTATTCTATTCTATTCTATTCTATTCTATTCTATTCTATTCTATTCTATTCTATTCTATTCTATTCTATTCTATTCTATTCTATTCTATTCTATTCTATTCTATTCTATTCTATTCTATTCTATTCTATTCTATTCTATTCTATTCTATTCTATTCTATTCTATTCTATTCTATTCTATTCTATTCTATTCTATTCTATTCTATTCTATTCTATTCTATTCTATTCTATTCTATTCTATTCTATTCTATTCTATTCTATTCTATTCTATTCTATTCTATTCTATTCTATTCTATTCTATTCTATTCTATTCTATTCTATTCTATTCTATTCTATTCTATTCTATTCTATTCTATTCTATTCTATTCTATTCTATTCTATTCTATTCTATTCTATTCTATTCTATTCTATTCTATTCTATTCTATTCTATTCTATTCTATTCTATTCTATTCTATTCTATTCTATTCTATTCTATTCTATTCTATTCTATTCTATTCTATTCTATTCTATTCTATTCTATTCTATTCTATTCTATTCTATTCTATTCTATTCTATTCTATTCTATTCTATTCTATTCTATTCTATTCTATTCTATTCTATTCTATTCTATTCTATTCTATTCTATTCTATTCTATTCTATTCTATTCTATTCTATTCTATTCTATTCTATTCTATTCTATTCTATTCTATTCTATTCTATTCTATTCTATTCTATTCTATTCTATTCTATTCTATTCTATTCTATTCTATTCTATTCTATTCTATTCTATTCTATTCTATTCTATTCTATTCTATTCTATTCTATTCTATTCTATTCTATTCTATTCTATTCTATTCTATTCTATTCTATTCTATTCTATTCTATTCTATTCTATTCTATTCTATTCTATTCTATTCTATTCTATTCTATTCTATTCTATTCTATTCTATTCTATTCTATTCTATTCTATTCTATTCTATTCTATTCTATTCTATTCTATTCTATTCTATTCTATTCTATTCTATTCTATTCTATTCTATTCTATTCTATTCTATTCTATTCTATTCTATTCTATTCTATTCTATTCTATTCTATTCTATTCTATTCTATTCTATTCTATTCTATTCTATTCTATTCTATTCTATTCTATTCTATTCTATTCTATTCTATTCTATTCTATTCTATTCTATTCTATTCTATTCTATTCTATTCTATTCTATTCTATTCTATTCTATTCTATTCTATTCTATTCTATTCTATTCTATTCTATTCTATTCTATTCTATTCTATTCTATCTATTCTATTTCTATCTATATTGAAGAATATGCATTCATTTTAAAGATTTAAAACTTGTTTATATTGAAGAAATTGCTACAAAAAACATTTTTTTTTTAAAAATCTAAAATAAAATGTGAAGTTGTTAAGTTCAGTTATTAAAGTACTTAACTACAATTTCCCAAATATTTCTTTAAATTTTGAGAAGCTGGCTTATTTTGATTAAATTCATAGCACTTAAAAGTAAATATCTATAAGATATGTTTTTATCGAATTTCTGTGCATTAAAAAATTGGTTTGCATTTTTGGCGTTTTAAAGTTTTCGTGATTCTAAGTTTTCACCATTAAGCGTTTTGCGATTTTGCGCTTTGCATTTCTGCATTTTTACTCTGTGAGTTTTTGTGTTTATGCAAAATTTTCACATTGCGACTTTGCACTTTTCCGATTAGGCGTTTAGCGTTTTAACAATTTTAGGTTTTTTTTTTAAATTTTGTTCTAAGTTTCGGTTTAGCGTTTTTCCGATTTTCCATTTTCTGGTTTTAACTGTTTAACCTTTTCGTAATTTAACGTTTTTACGTTTTATAATTTTTGCGATTTCTGTTTTTATTTTTTAGCAATTTTACGGTTTTGCGATTAAGTGTTATAGCAATTTTAAGTTTTTGTAGTTTCGCGCTATTTAGTTTAAGCGTTTTTGGAATTTTGCTTTTTTTTGGTTGTAGGTAACTTACGTTTATGTAATTTGCTTTTTTAAGATTTAGATTTTATGCTATTTTGTGTTTTTTTGTTTTAGCTATTTTTCTTTTTTGTGGTTCTTAAATCTTTCCCTTTAAGTGTTTTTACGATTTTCCATTTTCTCGTTTGAACAAATTTACAACATTGTGATTTTACTTTTTTGTGTTGCTTCGTTTTAGCAAAATTTGCTTTCACTTTTTTGCGGTCTTGCATTTAACATTTTTTTAATTATGCGTTTTGCGTTTTGGCATTTTTATCAATTTTACGTTTTTTTTATTTTGCGTTTTCTCTTTTAACATTTTTGCGATTTGGATTTTTTTCTGGCTAGTTTACGGCTTCGCGAGTTTAGTTGTTTTACGTTTAGCTTTTTGTGATTTTGTATTTTTCGGTTTTTGGTATTTTGTGTTTTTTTTTTTTTGGCTTTAGCATTTTTTGGTTTTTCCGATTTTAGAAAATTCACGTTGTTGCAGTTTTGCGTTTCTGATATTTTTGCGTTTTTGCAATTTAGAGTAATGGTGATTTAGCATTTTTGCTTCATTGGGTTTTACGGTTACATTTTTGTGATTTTGTGTTATAACATTTTTCCAAAATTTGCGTTTTTCGTTTCAATAATTTTACGTTTTTGCGAAAAAAAAAGCTGAAAAAAAGCTAAACGCAAAAAGCTTTTTTTCAGTTGTGGGTTTTTGTGGCCTCTAATTTTTTTCATTTAAGCGTTTTTACAATCTTGCGTTTTCTGGTTTTAACGTATTTACATATTTGCGATTTTACTGTTTGGGGGTTTTGAGTCTTAGCAAAATTTTGCGACCTTGCGTTTTTGCGCTTTTAGATTTTGCATTTTAATGTTCTTGCGCTGTCACGTTTTTGAGATTTTGACATATTAGGTTTTTGTGATTTTACGTTTTTTCATTTTTGAAATTTAGCGAATTTCTATTTTGCGTTTACGATTTATCTAATTTTGGGTTTTTCGCGATTTTACGTTGTTCGTAATTTTGCGTTTTTTAGATTTTGCTATTTGAAGTTATGGTGATTGTGGGATTTTGCGATTTTACCTTTTTGCATTTAATTTGCTTTGCGTTTTAGCGCTTCTGTGATTTTATGTTTTATCTTTTTTTCCATTTTGATTATTGCGATTTCGTATTATTGCGATTTTTTTTTTTTTGCTGTTTTTTGTTTTTATGATTTTGCATTTTTTGGTTTTAGAAAATTTACGCTTGTGCCGTATTGAAATTTTACTTGCATTTTGTTTAATCTTTGCGTTTTAGCGCTTTTGTGATTTTTCATATTTTCAATACTTAGATTTTCTAATTTTTTTTAATTTTGCACTTTGCTGAGTCAGAAACTATCGAATATTCTCGTACTCGAGTGCATTTTAAAAATATTGTAGTCTTTAATTAAAAATATACGTACAGCGTTACAGATTCATCATTGCGAGTCAGTGATGAGCGTAACTACTTGCGAGTATTGATATTATATTGATCTTAGAGATATTTAGGTCAATCTTTAAACAAACATCGATATTCTCTAATTTCCAAAGTAATTGTGCAATGGCCCATGTAAGCTTATATGCCAAATTTAATCAAAATATACTTTCATTTGCGAGCTGTAGTTTGCATACAAGATATACATGGATATGGATTACAGGTCAAGTACTTTTGTTAGTTACAAACATTAGCACAACGTCATTACACCCTGACTACAGGGTGGTATGGGGTATTAATATCCACATACACAAACAAAGACATGTGATTAAACATATGCAAATGCATAAATTTAAGGGAGTTTATGCTCTGCTATTTTTGAATGCATCAGAGAATATTGCTGTTTTAAACATTTAAACGCCTTTCTTTTTTTTTTTTTGATGGGCTGCTCTAGTTATTTTATCAGCAGACTAAAAAATATTAAAGCCAACCGCATAAGCAGCATACAGTGTGTTTGCTTTATAACTATTGGCGCCTTTATTTAAATGAAATGAAATTAACTCTTTATTTACCATTCTCAATGTTGGAGCCTAAATAGTGAACACCAGCAACCAACACATTTATTGTAAAAAAATGGTTCTCACAAACTAACAAATTATTTACAGACAAGCAAATGATTTTTCTTTTCTTCTAGAATGGAATCCACAGCACACAATTAAAATCCTTGTATTATTTAGTACAAGCAAAACATGTCCATGTATTTTCATATTCGTATTCATTTCATTTGAATTCATTTCATAAGATATTATATATTATATACAATATGTTGCAAAGTAATAACTGACCTTAAGACTAGTATGAGCAAAAAAATTTTTACATATGAAAAATATTTGTCTAGAGGCGGACACTCACTATTATTTTGTAAAACTAAACCAAAATCAAAATTTATCTCTTAGGCCGTAAGCATAACCTTACATGCAATAACCTTGAGTGCGGTGTACATTGAAAATTTAACTTTCGAAATTTTTGCATCTCAGATATTATTTTTCCAAAAAAAGAAATAAATCTTTTCAAAATACTGTATGTAAAACATAAATATGTCACGCAGAAAAAACCTAAATATGTCATATTACCAAAAAATAGTAAAAAAAATAAAACCTAAAAAATTAGGGGTTTTCACAAAAGTTCTTAGTTATTTAAAAGTTACTTTCCTTTTAAAAACTCTTTAAATTTACAGACAACGATTAAACCAAACAAGTGAGAAAATTCTAGTCAGCCTAGACCGATTATACGATACCCTACACCATGGTTTAGGGACCCTATCTTGGTACAACTAATTGGACCGCTTGGTTAAAAGTTGTTTTAATTTATATTCGCGAGCAATAAGCAGATAATTGCACCAAAAATATATCACAATTGAAAGTATCAAATAAACAATGCTTTACTTTAACTTATTTATTCGATGTTGACACTTCAACAATTTGAAAGAGACTGACAATTCAAAGTAAAATACAGAAAATAACTCATTAAAAATACATACGAAAACAAAGATTCAAATTCAAATTTTCAAAGCCGCCTACATTCGGCCATTCCTGACTATTCAGCGTCCTCGCTGAGGTAAGCGTTGTCGTTGTCATCATCATCAAAAGGCGGAGGAGAACACCAAGGCTTCAAACCATCTGAAGCATATACAGAAGAATAATGACGTTGTTTTCGATTTGAGCAGGGCAGATCTTCCACTACATATCTATCGTTGTCAAGAATTTTAGTTACCTGGAACGGACCTTTAAAACGGGGTTCTAGTTTCCTTGATGTGCCAGTACTTGGAGCTTCATTACCAACAAGAACTAAATCTCCTAGTGCATACTGTCGTGGTTTTAAATGACATTTATCAAATCTAGACTTAGCAATTTCACGGTAGGCTCCGATATTTCGGCCTGCGGATTGACGCTTGTCATTGAGTATAGCCATACGTTCCTCATGAGTTTCAGAATTCTGCCCATCATCCTGCAGTAGTAAAACCAATTTGTTACCCACAATATCACGGGGTTGAAATCCATAAATCAACTCATGTGGTGAAGATCCGGTGGTCGAATTTTTCATATCGTTAATAACCCATTGAATGGTTCGGAGTTCATTATCCCAACGACGATCATTTTGAGTTGACGGCAACAGCATTGATAGTATTGTTCGATTCATTCGTTCGACTTGTCCATTGGCTCTAGGTGTTCGAACTGCATTTAGGATATGTTTAATGGAAAAGTCAGCACAATATTTCTTAAAGTCCTTGGAAGTGAAAGCCGAACCACGATCACTGACGATTCTTTCCGGCGTTCCGAAGAAACTGGTGACTTCATCTAGCATTTTAATTACGAACTTCGTTGCTGTACTGGGTACTGCTCTAATAATGGTATATTTCGTAAAAGCATCTATCATTACCAACATGTGCTCATTGCGCTTACTGGTTTTCGGAAATGGGCCAAGATGATCAATGTGGATGGTCTTGAAAGGAATTGGATCGACATCACTAAAATGGTACTCCCCTTCTCTAGTACCACTAGTCTGCTTGTTGAATGCGCATTGTATACACGACTTAATGAATGATTTCACAAAGTTTTTCATGCGAGGAAACCACATCGATTGTTGTACCTTCTCCATCGTTCGATCCGTACTTAAGTGACCACATTTCTCATGAGCATCTTGTGTAATCTTATATCGCAGCGAGTGTGGCACTAGCCAAAGCTTCTTATCGTTTTTATTTTTGTACAGACGACCATGATCTACGACATATAATTTCTGCATTTCCTTATCTTTATTATCAATTATTTTTGTGACGATCTCCCGTAGCTTCTCATCTTGTAATTGCATGCTGAATAACCAATCATTCACATCGATATCGACTTTATCGACATGTAACGTTGCAGGTTCCAAATCATTCGAGACTTCATTTGGCATTCGGCTTAAAGCATCCACGTGGCTCATTTGTTGTTCCGAACGATGTTCAATATCTATGTCGAATTCTTGAATTCGGAGCCACCATCGTGCGATTCGTGGTATTAACTCTTTTTTACTCATTGCCGTTTTTACTGCACTGCAATCTGATATCACCTTTACGGGTTTACCATACACATAATATTTAAACCGTTCAAGGCCCTCAACAACCGCTAGGGTTTCCAACTCGTAGCTATGCATATGTTTTTCTGTAGGACTTGTGGATCGGCTGTAATACGCTACTGGTTTCCATGTACCTTGAACATTCTGCATAAGTACCGCTGCGAGGCCAATAGAACTGGCATCTGTATGTAATTGATGTTGGGCATTTACGTTATAAGCAGTTAATACGGGTTCGGACACCAATGAATCTTTTAACCCTTGAAAGGCCGTTTGTTGCGATTCATTCCAAACGAAAGGTTCGTCTTTACGTAACAGTTTTCGCAATGGTTCGGATATAACAGCATAAGCTGGTACAAACTTTCGAAAGTATCCACTTAAACCAAGAAACCGGCGAACTTCGGTAACACTTTTCGGACGATTAAAATTTATTATCGCATCAGTTTTAGCCCACCCTGGTTGAATTCCAGCCTCTGTAAGCTGATGACCCAAAAATGATATAGTCCGTTGGAAAAATTCACATTTGCGGGGATTTAAAGTTAGATTAAACTCCCGGAGTACATCAAAAATGCGTTTCAATTTCTCGAGCATCTCGGACGAAGTTTTAGCTCCAACAAGTATATCGTCCATATAATGAATCATATCCCCAGGCAAAGTTTTGTCTCTTAGTTTAGCCATCAAACGTTGAAATGTAATGGGCGCATTTTTAAGCCCGAACGGCATTCTTTTAAATTCATATATACCCTCTGTCGTTACAAAGGCTGTATATTTTCGGCTCTGCGGTTCAATAGGTATTTGATAATAGCCACTGTTTAAGTCAAGCGTTGTAAATATCTTATGTTGTGTAGCATCCTGCAATCTCTCTTCAATATTTGGCATGGGGTATATTTGTTTACTCATATGGCGATTTAACATTCGGTAATCTACACAAAAACGTTCACTGCCGTCTTTTTTTTTTACTAAAATAATCGGACTGGCATATTCAGACTCGGACGGTGTTATTATATCGTTATCAAGTAAATCCTGCACCATTTCGTTTACGATACGCTTCTTTGGTTCAGGAATTCGGTAGGGGAACTGGGCTATTGGTTTCTCTGTATCGAGAGTGATTTTCAATTCAATCATATCAGTTTTTCCGATTTGACTCAAATTATCAGCGAAAATATCTTTATAATCAGTTATCATATTAAAGAGGTCCGATTTTGTTTCATCGTCTATTTCCCCATATTTCATATCGATTGCCCTATGAATTGTCTTCTCCCCAACATCATTCTCGAACTTGAATTGACCATCCTTTACTACCCATCCTTACCTTTTTTCCCACGAAAATATTCTGACCAACTAAAACGTCTTCATCTAATAAACCTTCTTCTGTTACATAAAAATCTGCTTCGAATTTGACGTCATCTGCTTCGACTTCTGCTCTGATGAACGATTTTAGCGTACGTACACCGCCACAAATTCCTTTGATACGCATTGAACATGGCAAAAATTTACATGGTATATTTTCAGCAACGGTTCGGCAGATCATGTTACATTGACTACCAGTATCGATAAACGCAGAAAGCTCCGTTCCGTTAATACGTATTTTACGGGTAAATAAATAATCATGCGATTCTACACTACGTACTCTTGGAGTTGGTCTGCCACAATTCTGAGGTTCATTTTGGCGAGGACCTTTGTGGCAGTCGACACAACGAGCACGACGCTGAGCATTCGGGCACTTAGACGCATAATGACCTTCTTGAAAGCAGTTAAAACATTTATGGTTAACACGATTATTCACAGTTTCAGACTTAACCTTCACGTTTTCTGAGCCACTCATCATAGTAGATGGTGTTTCATTATTACAAGATGGAATATTTCTCAGATACTCTGAAAATGTTTCACGCATCTCACGCAGTGATGAGAATCGCATAGCAGCTGTATTAGATTGTAACTCCCTATTTCTTAATCCATCTCGAGTATACTTTATTATCGCCTGGTCGCTTAACTGATATTTTCGGCCAAGAGCAGAAATTCTAAAACAAAAGTCGATAATAGTCTCGCTTTTTTCCCTATGTGTGCTAGCCAATTTCCGATGAATTTCGGCCTCGTCTATACACCCACCAAACTCTTCTACCAACTTCTCAGACAAATCCTTCCAACTAGAATACATTTCTACGGAACCGTCCACCCACAACTTTGCCGACCCTTTTAACTTGCTATATATTGCCAAGATCAAACTCTTATCTTCCCACCTATATGCAGCAATAGCTGTGTTAACGCGATTAACAAATTGTTCTGCACTTAACGACATATCATCCGTTGGGTTAAATTCCGGAATTGTCTCTGCAATCTCCTTCACAGAATAGGAGTTTTGGGCTGAATTTGCGATTGCGTTATTGTTGTTTTCAACGGGAAGCACCATTGCATTTTGAGAACTTGATCCTTGGTTTGTATTCAAGTTTATATTTTGATTTATGGTCACCATTAACTGCTGCATCATTTCACGTAACTCATTAATTTGAGTTTGAGGATTAGGTTCTGGTTCCATTGCCACGTTTTCCGAACCGGTTGCCTCTACGAAACGTTGAATTAATTCAGCTTTATTACCAGAACTTGATAAATTAAGGTCACGAAGTAATTGCTTTATTTGTTCAACTTTTAGTTCTGATACATTTACCATATTTTCCGTTTTGTTTTTTTCTATTCATTTATTTGAAAACCACTGTTATTATTTCATGTATGTTCATATACGTATTGTCTATCGACCGTTTCGTTGCTGTTGTTTTTTTTTTTTTTCTAGAAACCTCTTCTTCACTGTCTTTTACTATATGACTGCTCTGTTCAAAACTCCCTTTTTTTTCTTTTCCTTCACGCAGTAACTATTCGTCACGTTCAATTGCTGCACTAACAACAACCACTATTAACGTTCAGCAGCTGCGTCGGCGTACACTTTATTCTATGAGCAAAAACTATTTACATTTAGTTATTCTGCTTGTCTTATTTCAAAACCGGTTTTCCTTGTGTTAGCAAATACAAACACTCGACTGTGTGTAGATTTTTTTCAAACGTATATGTATACTCTTTCTCACTCTCTGAGAGGCGTCCACTCGCAAAAAGTTGTTGATCCCACTTCTGAACTGAAAGTATCAAATAAACAATGCTTTACTTTAACTTATTTATTCGATGTTGACACTTCAACAATTTGAAAGAGACTGACAATTCAAAGTAAATTTTCGGTAATTTTTATTTAAAAATATCTTAAAATCCAAAGCTGGTCTTGGCAAATAATGGGTTAGCAACGGAAGTTCTACACATTTGGTTATTATATTTTAAGCGTCGCATCTAAAAATTCAACAGCACTTACAAAATACTTAAATTTTTTTAATAAATTGTGTTCTATTAGCTTAGGGTCATATGTGACCCCAATGCCAAAAGGGTTAATATGGTTGTATTATTTTTTTCCGAACCCTAGGCTATTAAGATAAAATATAACATTTAAAAGTAGAAAAGTGATGATTTTTGATACAAAGTATTTAGAAGGAGTACATATACAGAATATTTTACAAGAATCCAATTTTTCTCGAAATCCGCAAAAATAAAATCATTGTCAAAAAATTCTGTCATAGCGATTTACATAAAAATTCCGTAGCATGTATTCAAAAAAGCCTTAGAGCGCCAGATCCATTTTTTTAAGTTTTGTTTAAGAAAATTTTTTAAAACTTGAAAAAGAGTTTTCAAAATTTTATCAAAAAATTTCCCATTTCCCAATACTTAATATCTAAGTACTTATAAGTATACAGACTAAAAAAAATTATAGCTTTTCAAAGTTGAAAAAAATGCCATAAAATTTCATGGCCTACTTTTTTTGGCACAAAAGTGCTCTTGGGCATTTTCTCTTTCTTGTCGAGTTTTATTCGATTTTGAAATTTTATAATTATTATAATTTATAATTATTATAATTTTATAATAATTTCATAGTGATCCCGAATTATATAACAATTTGCTGGAAAAATTAAACTATAGAATGAAATTTTCTTAAAATCTGAAAAAAGTCATATTTTCCCCATATAAACACACTTGAAATTTTCAATCGCGTTGAGCCAGCTCTAATTTTTTGATTGGCCCAAAACTTTGTATTTCTCAGTTTTTTTGCTATTGGCATATTTCTAGGGGGTGCGACCAAGAATTTGAAGCCTTTTTTATTAAGGGCCACCCTATTGTACATATCTTGAAATAATAAGTTTCAAAAATGGTTTTTCACGTTTCAAAACTTAACTTTTTTATATTCAGAATAATTGCAAAAAATTCATGCCGATTTCTTTATATTTTGAAAGACTGTGTTAATTGCCCAAGTATTTAAATATATTTTTCGCAATCAAATTCTCCTCCATCTTGCATAAAAGTGCTCAGTGTTGTATATTTTGTTCGAAACTTCAAATAAACAAAAGAAAAGAGAATAAAATGAGCGCAAAATGTGAGTAGAATAGGAAGCAGCATTCCTTTTTGATGTTCACTTAACTCTGGGGTACTTAATGATTTAGAATTTAAAAGAAACCTTGATAACGTTTTGTAAAAAAAAAATAAATTAATAAACTTTGAATTAAATATAAATTCGGGTTTTGCTGGTTTTGTTTATTTCAAGATAAATAAAATTCCCTAACAATATGTTCTGTGTTCTCTAATGTGATGGAGAGCATGATTAATTATCATATTGTCACCTTCTTAATGATCGACAGTATGGCTTCCATAGAAATTGTTCTAAGGGAGACCTGTTAGCTTTACTTTCGGAGCGCTGGAGTCGATCCATTCGCAATGTTGGTGAAAGTAAAGTTGTTGCTCTAGATATTTCCAAGGCGTTCGATCGCATGTCGGCAATCACTTTTCTCGAGATATATTGAGTCTGCTCAGAGACCGCACAATTTTAATGCTGTTACTGATGGGCTCTCATCCATTAAGTTTCAACTTAATATAGCGGTAGCCCACGTTTCTGATCTTGCTTTCTCTCTTTTCCTTATCTTTCTTTATGGCATTTTTGTGATTCATTTTTCTTCAATTGTAGCCCAAACTATTTTGATGTTGGTGGCAAAAGCATGACAATGAATGACATCTACATAAATGGTTGGTATAGGTATTGAGGAACCTGATACTCTTGATGTTTGGGCATGAGAATTCAATAATATGTCCGTTGGAATGAGCATGTACTTCAAGTGTCAAAAGAAGCATTGAAGTGTTTTAGTTTTCTAAGTCGAGGCTAAAATTCCTTCACTAGTTCTCCTTAAGATCTATACTACCATCATCCGACCGAAAATAAAGTACAACTTCTACATATTTACAGGAGCTTCAAATTCTATTTTGGAGCTACTGAACCGCCTCAAAGGAGGGCGCTGATATTCATTAATGACAGTAGGGTATCCAACTCTATTGACTAGTTAGAACATTTTCAGAATGTGGGAAATGTTCTCCTGAGATCAGCGAACCCATTCCAATGCCCGAGTTTTTTTGAGCCACCCGCTTCTCTAGTAGACCACATCCGTTTATAGTTTCTTGTCCAGTTGAGCGCAAAGCGCCATTACAGAGAAATTTCGTTTATCTGCCGAATAAACTTGACACACATGTCTTTCCTGACAGTTATCTATATATATAAAATTCATTTTCTGTTTGTTTGTTTGTTTGTTTGTTTGACCGCTATACAAATTTTTATTTTTCAACGGATTTTCCTGAGATTTTGTACACACGATCTCTATACCCTAAGAAAGGTCGCCATATACGTTTTACTGGCCACGCCCACTTTTAAGCCCACTTTTTATGTAAAATTCATTTTCTGTTTTATTCATATTTGTTCACTATACAAAATTTTATTTGTTAACAGATTTCTCTGAAATTCGGTACACACGATCCCTGTACTCCAGCTAAGGTCGCCATATACTTTTTATCGACCACGCCTACTTTTAAGCCCACTTCTTATGTAAAATTCATTTTCTGTTTTATTCATATTTGTTCACTATACAAAATTTTATTTGTTAACAAATTTCTCTGAAATTCGGTACACACGATCCCTGTACTCCACCTAAGGTCGCCATATACTTTTTATCGACCACGCCTACTTTTACGCCCACTTTTTATATACAATTCATTTTCTGCTTTTTGGCATTTCTCTGAAATTTGGTACACACGATCTTTGTACCTCAGGCCAGGTCACCGGGTGATTCTTGCGGCCACACCTACTTTTACGCCCACTTTTGTATACAATTCGTTTTCTGTTTTTTGGTATATTTGTTTGCTATACAAATCTTTGTTTTTCAACGGAATTCTCTGAAATTTGGTACACACCACCTCTGTACTCCACCTAAGGTCGCCATATGCTTCGTACCGGCCACGCCTACTTTAACGCCCACTTTTTGTACACAATTCATTTTGTTTTTGGTATATTTTTTCGCTATACAAATTTTTATTTTTCAACCATTTCTCTGAAATTTGGTACACACGATCTCTCTCCTCCAGGGAAAGTCGACATATTCTTCGTACCGGTCACGCCTACTATTACGCCCACTTTTTGTATACAATTCATATTCTGTTTTTTGGTACATTAGTTCGCTACACAATTTTTTTTAACGGATTTCTCTGAAATTTGCTACACACGATCTCTGTACTCCAGAGAGGTCGCCATATGATTCTTGCCGGTCACGCCTACTTCTACGCCGACGCGCTTTCGGAACACAGCTCAGCTAAAATATCGGAATGCTCTAAAAAATATGTTTTAGGAATTAAAATAAGTTAACGAGAACTAAGTGGCAGCACGGGTAGTAGCTGCGAGGAAGCGGCGCGAGGCGCGCGGGCGCGACGCGCTCGCGCAACACAGCTTACCAAAAATATCGCAATGATCTGAAAAATATATTTTGGCGATTAAAATAAGTTGACAACAACTGCGCGGCAGCACAGGTCTGGCTGCCAAACGCGCGGAAGCGGACGCGACTCGCTCGCGGAACACAGCTTAGTGAAATGTCGTATGATAAATTTTATCTACGTATGTGCAATAATTACCTGTTGATCAAAATAGGCCACACATATACTATAAGCAGTTGCTTAAAGAAACCTTGCGACACAATATTAAACGTCGCATTAGTCTTTCATTTCTGAAACTTGAATTTGACGTCTCTGCTCAATGATGATCACTTATTGAATGAATTAATTCAATTTTTAAAAGTTTTGATTCCTTTAGTTTGCGGCCCATTCCGTTATATTTGATGTTTATAAATAAACTGAAAAAAAAACTTAAAGCGGTTTCGCACCTTATTTTTGAAGCATTTTTGCTGCAGCATCTTATAAAAAACTTCTAAATTAAAAAACCAAAAACTTTTTAATTGAAATAAAAAATGAATTTACTGCCCATACAAATTTTTGGGGAGAAAGTTCATTTTATTGGGGAATTTGTTAATTGGGGACTAAGTACTCAGCGCCTGGTAAGCATAGTGAACCATTTTTCAAGTCAAAGGCCTTTTCATCCCGGGCAAGACCGGGTAAAAACAGCTAGTAATCAAATAAAATTTAAGTCAAATATCCACAAACACTAATTCCTACTTTCCTCTTCCCATAACCTATCTGCATTATTGACTCGTTGGAACATCAACGGAATGTGGGTTGTTTAACACTGTAGATATTACCATAGGAAATGTGTTCTGGGATTACCGAACTCATTCCAAGTGCACAAGTTTCAGTTCATTCTATCCACTTCTCTAGCAGATCACATCCCTTTGTAGTCAGTCTATTATCCAGTTAGCTGCACACCGCAATACAAAGAAAATTTGTTTATCAGCCGAACGATCCGTATGTGGAATAAACTCACCGTATAAGTCTTTCCAGACAGTTCAATCTAAAAACAGTTAAGTTAAAAATCCACAAACACAACTCTCTCTTTCCTCCTTCCCATAAACTATTTTCCCTAATTGTTGTTCAATAACTTAAAAGAAAAACGTATTATAAATTAGTTGTTGTTGTTGAATTTTTTTTTAATTTGTCTGGAATGCCCTGTATTGGAGATT
Organism: Cordilura impudica; assembly: GCA_963682025.1. Taxonomy (NCBI): domain Eukaryota; kingdom Metazoa; phylum Arthropoda; class Insecta; order Diptera; family Scathophagidae; genus Cordilura; species Cordilura impudica. Next base: position 316,923,689 of record OY821517.1, on the reverse strand, counting down.
TTATCGTGTTGTTTGTTTATGTCTTTATTGACTATTTTACTCAAAGCCCAGTATCGTTCGTTAGGTCAAAAACCACGAAAAATGGCTAAATATTTAAAAGCTGCATTCATCTACATTATCAGGATCAACGACGATTAAAGTTTGTTTGATAGTCAAAAAACTTGTTCGTTTTAAAGCACTTCTCTTTTCTTTTTTGCTGGGATACTACAAATTCTGCAGTCATTTGTTTGCCTTCATATTCATTTTCAAATAACAAACAGACTTATTTTACAATGGCATTTCCTGTGCATTCATTGTACCGTTTAATACGTTTTTGATGGTATTAATTTTTTAACACTAAGCTTGGCAAAGAAGGTCTCTCTTTGTATTTTCCAGCCTCTCATTTGTGGCATATTTTAATTAATGCTGCTGGCAAATTAGATTGGCCTTAGAACGGCCTGGTGGCTTTGATTGGAATATGGTTAACTTTAAAATTTTTTTGTAATTAAGTTAAACACTCATATATATTGTATATAATTTAGGATAATTAAACAAATTTGAATATTTTTTTGTATCGCTGTCTTAAGTCAAGGACATTAGATAGCAATTCATTTGATAATTTAAATTTGAATCATAATTTACTGGTTTGATTTTAGTTTAATGATTAATTTTGCTTTTGCAAAATTTTTATTTCGTAATATTAATAACTTCATGTTGGGAATATTTCTGTAACAATTTGACATAAATATTTTAGTTTCTTGGACTTATTAAAATGAAACTTATAATGATATTATTTCACTGCATAAAATTTGTTCAAATATTTATCACCAATGTAAAGGACTATTGAAAATAATATCAATTAAATTTATATGTAATATATATATATACTTATAAAGATATAAACTCTAAACAAAGGAAAAATTATTATATTATGCAAACAGATACTTATGTAAACTAAGCACTCAAAGAGCATTGTACATCAAAGCAATTGCTATTTCAAAATTGTAAACTCATTGAACTGATAGCAAAATTTATACAACAGTCAAAGAAGCCAAAGTCTACTTAAAATTATTAGTTTCCTTTTAAAATGGAAAACTATAACAATAAATTAAGGACACTTTTTTTATACCCTACAACACCATATGATACAGGTTATAATGTACATATGATTTTGTACTGATGTCTATAAATATCAAAAATATTACTAACGTCCTTGATGAAAGAAAAGGTTTGATAACCATAATGGCCTTGTTCCAAATATAGAGTTTTCACTTCTAAAAAATTCAGCCAAGATATGTTAGTTTGATCTAAAAACATCTTAACATCTTCCCAAAAACACATAAAATGTAAGATTTTTTAATGAATGTATCTAATATGCGCCTCGATATGTGCTACATAACATTAGATGCGCCTCAAAAATACTTTTCAGATGATAGACATTTGTATGTGGATTTTTTGGAAGAAATAAGAAAACTTTTGAAACTAAAACAATGGGATTTTTTTTTAAAACGGTCCAGCTCACTCGATCCACCTTAAAAAACATAAGCAGGTATAAAAGATCGCAGAGCATCACCGCACTGAAATAAAATTTATTTTATTATCACAGCTTTGTTGAGGCGTTTCTATAACGTGTGGACAATTGTACAAATGCCAGGACTTTACATTGTGCGCTTCCGTTGTACGAATCGTTGTCTTCGTTAAGATGCTAATCTTTTCCAGTACTAAGTCTTTCAACCGATCCAGCCAGTTTTTTTTTTCTAAATATATAGATATACTTTTTTAATCGTAATTTCAATATAATAGAGAACGCCTGGCTCTGCTGCGGAAAACGGTCCCTAAAGGATCACTAAGCCTGACACATGTTTAAAAGTTGCTTTTAGATCTTTAGGCTACAGCTTTTCATTGAACATGCTCCATACTTAGAGTATTGTTCCGTCTAACCTGAATAAGTTAAACTTGTTCTCGTCAGTAAATATAACCATTGGCCAGCATAGAATTTCGCGTAGTCTGTGGTCTTAGCAAACTACAAAATTTTTTTCACTTATAATGGTTCTTTTCTGCATCTCCTCACAAAATTTCGTATATTTGGGATGGTGAAAATACTGGCCATTTTTCCCAAATCTGTTCTATAGCTATTTCTGCCAACTTTAAAGTATTTAGAAAAGGTTTTTTTTTATAACCGCTCATCAGTTTCAGCATTGGCAAATTTTTTAAACTTCTGAATCATAAAAATATTACTGACTAAAATTTATGACGGAAAACGTTAACGAAGTGTGACTTTTTTATACATTTTCACTAAATGCAGCAGTTTTGATTGACAACAATTTTTTCAGCTTTTTCATTATGGTTCCATTTAATGGATTAACTCTTTGATTATTACAGTAAAATGTGATAAAATACCCAATTGTTAACAAAACAGAATTAAAATGGACTTATAGATTGTTCCATTTTGGGATATACCCAATGTATTTCCTATAGCGATGTGTTAAATAAACCTGGCATCCTCCTTCGGCGCTAAAGAGAATTATATCTAAAGTGATCTTTGTTACTTGAGGTAACATATATTTTGGAGAGAACACTTTATACCCTATACCACTGTGGTCCTACGTTATATGGGCAATTTTAAATGACGATTTTGGGGACGGTCGGGATTCCGTTTGTTTCCTTTCTATACAAAACAAATAAATGTGAAGTTTGGGGACAATCGTATAAAGCAAAGACGCGCCGGATATAGATTGAAAACTTCAAGTGTGTTTATATCGCGAAAATATGCCTTTTTTCAGCTTTTACTCAAATTTCATTCTACAGTTAAACTTATTTGACAAGTTGTTATAGGAATCGATTTCAGTATTAAATTATCTTTTGTAAAAACTATATAACTTCAAAATCGAGTAAAAACTCGCCAAGAAATAGCAAATGCCCCAGACCACTTTTGTGCCATGAAATTGACGGCACTTTTTTCCATTGTCTTTTATTATTTTGGGGTCATATGTGACTCCAGGCCCAAAACGGTTAAAGGAATTTTGTCACTTTTTTATCAAAATCCGCAAAAAAAAATTCTTGTTAGAAAAATTCTAGCAGAGAGATTTTCTTTAAAAATTCACACAATTAATTTCTAACAGATCAATTTTTTTAAATTTTGTTTAAGAAAATTTTTTAAAACTTTCAAAATTTTATCAAAAAAATTATCCATTTTTGGTCTCATTGCGCAATAGGTTAGCAACGTGGTAATAAAACCATATTTCAAATCTGAAAATTCATAAGTATAAAGTTGAAATAAGTGCCGTCAAATTTCATGACCTAGTGTTTTTTGGCACAAAAGTGGTCTGGGGCATTTGCTATTTCTTGGCGAGCTTTTATTCAACTTTAAAGTTCTGTAGCTTTTTGAAAAGACAATTTTTAGCTGATTCATATAACAGCTTGTCGAAAAAATTAAAATATGGAATGAAATTTTCGTAAAATCTGAAAAAAGTCATATTTTCCCCACATAAACATGCTTGAAATTTTCAATCGGATGCCGGCGCAACATTTCTTTATCTGCTTGTCCCCAAACTTCACACTTATTAGTTTTATAAAGAAAGGAAACAAACTGGCTCCTAACACTCCCCAAAATCACATTTTCTTTTTTAACTTCCAAAAATATTTGATCTAGAACCAACTTTTGTTATACCGATCGACCCAGAATCACTTTCTGAGTCGATTTAGAGATGTTAGTCGTCCGTTCGTCTGTGTACCCATCTGTCCATTTGTCCATCTGTCCGTTTATCCGTCTGTCCGTATGGAGACTTTGTAATCAAAGGTTGCAAATATTAATATTTTATGATGAAAATTAATAACAGTGCCACTCAGATTGGTTAATATTTATTTTCTTTATCCAATTAGATGGACCTGAGACCCCGTCTCTAAACACATGTTATCCGGTATCGTATAGTCGGTCTAGACTGTTTGTTTTTATTTTTGTTACGATAACTTATTTCGTGTTACACATTGCGCTAATAAAAATGTCAGCACAGAAAAACAAATTTTGTTACATCAAACATTGTAAAGATTTGACCATTTTGCGGCCTTGTACTAACTGTACTCAATAGCATAGCATTCTTTATCATATGGTCGCTCTAATCCCACAATTACTCTCTTACTTGTATTTGTTAATTTTATTGCCCCTGGTGTGGACAGGACATCAAATGCATATTAATGTCAGTTAGTAGAATATTAGAAGCATTAACGTTGACATAACGAATGACCTTTAGCGTACATATTATATAAGTGTTTGGGCTACTTTTCCGGTTATATAACACTGTTTGCCATAGCATTGGCTTGCTGTTGCAGCTATTGTGTATTAAGATGCTATTGTTGATGTCGCAGGTTTAGGACAAACTAGATGCACAACTTTATCCTCATAAGTTTAAGGTAATTTTTATATCAGCAGCTCAGATTTTACCTTGAGTGTAAATATTATTATAGAGATAGTTCATTGTTGTTTCCAGCTCTTAAAATAATATTGTTCAAATTTAAGATAAAAATTTAATCAATGTTGTAAAAACTGCACTTAAATGTTTACAAAAGCGAGTTCGGAATGCTGAAGAAAGGATGGTTAATTGAAAAAATGAGTTAAATAGCATTAGCAGTTTTATTGTGGCATATGAACGGATGTTCAGAAAATAGATAGATTGACCTTCTTTGGAATAATTCAATGGGAAAAGTCCTTTTTACCTTTCTACAGAGGTTTTGCAACTAGCTTTATATTAATACTACATTCCCTCTCGTACCTCACTACGACTTACAGAGATATGTGTGTTTTCATAATAAATTTTTCCAACGAAGTTTGTACTATAGAGTTAAACATTTCAAAGCAAGGTTCTGTATAATATTTTTACTTTTTTCCTATTTTGGAGCAAGCCATGAGAAACTCATGGATTTTCCAAATTAAATCCGGCAAAAGTTAACGATTGACCTTGAATTTAGAATATCATTTGATAATTTTATACTTTGGTGATTTTTTATTTTGGCGACTTTTGATTTTGCTGATTTTTGATTTTTGTTTTTGCGAATTTTTGATTTTAAGGATATTTTTACGATTTTTCTTTTTTCGCGATTTTCGGTTTTTTCGATTTTTGATTTTGGCCGATTTTCGGTTTTGGCGATTTTTGGTTTTGAGCGATTTTGAATTTGGTGACTGTGCTCATATTTTCCACTACTACTCATATTGGTAATTTATGCATTTGTCAAAATCTTTAAGACTGTATCTCTCTTAGCACTTCATATCTCTTTGTAGAGGAGATGCCACTCCAACTTATCCTATTCCGCCCGTTTTTTTCCGACTACTCACACTAATATCTAATGGTACTACAGTTATATGATTTATGGGTGGTGACACCATCACTGCTCCGATCACGTCCATTTTTGTTCGACTAATCACATGAATAAATTATTGGCTCACACAGAGTCCCAACACTCTCACTATTACGGTACTCCAGATATATGACATTTAATAATTATATTGTGTGGGAGGTACCACACCCATTGGTCCGATCGTGCCCATTTTTCGTACTATTCCTCGCTTTAATAATAGATGACCTCAGAAAAATTTACAAATAGGTCTTTGTCATAGCTCAATATTTATGATATTAAAAATGCACTTTCCATGGGATGTGCCAAGCCCACTAAAAATAACGATATAATTATATAGTCCTTTTTTTTTTTTTTTTTTTTTTTTATTTATTAAGTCTATGGTAAAACCTTACAGACTGTTAAGTATAATACAGAGGAAAAAAAAATATAATATATACAAATCCTTAAATCAAAAATTTGAGATTATGTATTTAAAAATAATATAATATTGCGTTTAATAATATCATCATTTAAAGAAAAATCAATTAAATTGTATAGATCATTGAAATCATAGCAAATTCTTCTAAATGGATCAGCATCGGCAAACTTTTGACGACAGATTGGGATAAACAGTGGAGTGTAAAAACGTGTTGACCGTACCGGAACGTTCATGGAGATGTTGTCCATAAGAAAGTTTGAGCATATGACGCCTCGAATTAAGTTAAATAAAAACATAACATTAAGCATTGTTCTTCGGCTTTTTAAAGACGGCAGTTTAATTTGAGAAAGTCTAATTGTATATGATGGCAGATTAACAAAACTTGGATAAGAACGTCTTAAGCAGAAAAGGAGAAATTGCTTCTGGACCGATTCAATTTTGGCACTGCGAATATTAAATAGTGGATCCCACATAACAGACCCGAATTCTAAAATTGGTCTTACTAGGGAGATGTATAGTTGTTTGGTAACTGTAGGGTCATTGAATTCCTTTGCCCATCTTTTAAGGAAGGCCAGTACACCACGTGCTTTAATAATTATCATCGAAATGTGTCGAACAAACTCTAATTTGGCATCTAAAAGAACACCCAGATCCAGGATTTTACTTACTTGCTCCAACTGGTAATCTCCAAATTTGTAACAACAAAATTCACCTAATTTTCTAGTAAAGCTAATGTGTTTGCATTTTTTTAAATTTAATTCCATTAAATTTATGTGGCACCATCTATAAAAATTATTTAGATCATGTTGTAGGTGAATTCGTTCACAATAATTCTTATAGCTTAAGAAAATCTTGACATCATCAGCATACATAAGAACATTTGAGGCTTTTATTATACCTGGTAGATCATTTATAAAAAGAGTAAATAAAATTGGTCCAAGATAACTTCCTTGAGGCACACCAGATTTAACTATAATATTCCTTGAAGTAGTATTATTAAAATAAACACGTTGATTTCTGTTGATCAAGTAAGATTTTATCCAGCTTATGCTGTTTGCTGTAAAGCCCATCAAATATAATTTTTTGAGTAAAAGATCATGATGTACTTTATCGAAAGCTTTACTGAAGTCAGTATAAATAACGTCGGTATGTAGCCCATTGACGAAACCCCGATTTACCAAAGTTGTAAGTTGTAAAACATTAGTTGAAATACAGCACCCCTTACGAAAACCATGTTGTGAGTGTGATATTATAGAAGAAACCTGATGACAGAGATTATCCGTTAAACATTTTTCAAATAGTTTGGGAATAGCACGAAGCTTAGCTATTCCTCTATAGTTAGCTACATTCGATTTGTTTCCAGATTTAAATAACGGAATAATATATGAATCTTTCCATAATTTAGGAAAATGCCCATGTTTAATGGATGAATTAAATAAAATGCATAATGGAACAGCCAAAGTTTGGGCGCAGTTGATTAAAATGCAGCTAGGAATACCGTCAGGTCCTCCGTTAGTTGAATTCTTGAATGTTTTAAGTTATCCGAAGTCTTTATAAAAGGAAATGAAATTGATTGATGTTCCATAACTGGAAATGGATATATGTTTGAAATGTCATATTGAACATCAGGGTAAGTTGTGCTAAAAAAATCAGCAAAAATATCGCTAATAACTACATCATCAAGGGATTCACGATTAAGATACTTCATTTCAGTTGGATATCCAGTAGATTTCCTTTTAGAGTTTACAAATTTATAAAATGATTTTGGATCTCTTTTCAAATTTATTTTCATAGTTTCCGTGTAATTCTTATAAAGTTTTGTATTTAGAATATTATACTCTGCACGTGTAACTGAATATTTCGTATAATCAGATAAAAGAACAGACACTTTATACTGTTTGTGTCGTTTATTTTTTAAGTTTTTAAGACTCGACAATTGTTTTGTGTTCCAAGGAGGGCCAGAGTGGTTGAAAACAGTAAACTTCGGGATACATTCATTCATATAAAATAGAACAGTTTCGTAGAATAACTTGATCGTTGTATCGATTGATGTGGGAGCCAATCAGTATTACTGAAGTAATAATTTAAATCGTTGTAATTTGCTCCTTTGAAACAAAAAACTTTTAAGTTATTTGATTTACACTTTGAAACAAATGGCAAATTCAAGTTTATTTCAATGGTAGGATGGTAACGATCTTCTGGTAAAGTAATAGGATCTGCGCGAGATAAAGAGTGGTTTATTGGCTCATTAGCATAAATTAAGTCTAAAATCCTTTCATGATCATTATGAACACCATTAATTTGAAAAAGACACAAGTCCGATAAATTATTTATGAAATTATCGCTATCTTCATTTGACACCGTAGGAGTGTAGTAAAAAGAATCAATTAAAAATGTCCATGATATTAACGGCAGATTAAAGTCTCCAAAAACAAGTATAGAATCTTCAGGGTTAGCCTTTGTGCCAACTGATTTTACTGATTCAAAATGTTCATTATAAATCGATTGATCAGAATCAGGAGGTATGTAGGAGCAAGTAATAAAAGCTTTTTTTTGATTTAGTTTTAACATAACACCAATAATTTCAATATTCGGTAAAGAATCAAGACGTATTTCTTCAGATGATAGTTGACAGGAGACAGCAATTAGAAACCACCACCAATTGTTTCAGTTTCTCTGTCAAGTCTGTAAATATGAAATTTATTACATAATATCTCAGCGTTGAAGACATTTCTTATTAACCAGGTTTCAGTAAGAACAATAACATGATGAGAGAAATCAAAGATGTGTTTAAACAGAGACGTTATTTTTGTGTTAATGCCACGAACATTTTGGTAAATTATAGATATTTGGTTATCATGAAGAGTAGTTAGTTTTTTGGAGTATTTAAATTTCTTAGCGGAAGATGAACAGCATTTCTTGGATTTTCTTTGTATTGATATTCACGGACAAGTGTACTAACGGGCCAAAAATCAGGATTAAGTATAAAATCGAAGAGATCAGCTGGGACAATAATTTTAAATGAGGTGATAGTTCTCGGTTGAGAATAATTGAACTTATAGGTTGAAATCAGTGTATTCGAATCGATTTTAGATTTTATATAGAATTTTAAATCTTCAACTGAAGTTTCTGAAGCTAAGCGGGATATAAATATAGTTTTCTTTGGATACAGAGTACAATTCTGTAAAAATCTCAGGAAGATGGGTACAACGGTTTAATCTTCTATAAGCAACAAACAAACATACATACTTTCATATAGATATAGACTAGTTGGTTATAATGTTCCTTAGGTGTCCATTGAAAAATGAAGATGGCCCAATTTTAGTTTTCTAGACATAAAAGATTTTTCCGCCAAAATTTGACTTTTTTTGATCCAGCAACCCAAAAAATAATTACCACCCATTTCACGTGGTGTGTTATAGTTAGAGAGCAAAATATGAACCATTTTGCTCTACTACTCATAGTGGCTCAATAATTGGATTCGTTGGCCAAAACCTAAATTTTTTGTAGCAAAAAATTTGATCTCCATTTAATAGCAAACATATCAGAACTAAGTCAGCCAAAAAATTGGTTCAAAATTATGAAAATTGTGGGGTGTGACATGCTACCGAATACAAACTTTTAATAAAATTAAAAAAAAAATTTTTTTTAAATTTCATCAAAAATAAATTAACATCACCTTTTTTGTTAAGTTGGCAGGATTGTATTCTTTGAAAAGTGATATATTTGACCAATGTAATATTTAAATCCGGTGTATTAAGAAATATGTATATATATATATATATATATATATATATATATATATATATATATATATATATTCTCGTATTTCAAATATAGATGAATCCACTTTGGAAAAGGTGAAAATGCATTCTTTAACAATATTATACTTTTATACACGTCAAAATTATTACTAATTTTCTCCCGATTAGTATCAAATGGTGTGATAAATTTGTAAATTGCATATAATTTAAAATTTTTGTTTCGCGCCAAAATTTTACGTTATTTTGATGCGGCAGCAAACATTTTCCTCATTTTCCTAGTATTCGAATTTATTCAAAACGTAGACGTATGAGGGATAATTATCATTATATTGTAATTGTAATTAATAATACGTATACATAAATTGATGCACATTCATCAAATAACCGAGTCAGCTACGTGCTCATTTATGTTACTTATTAAAATGAAATACTTAATATTAAAACAAGTAAGAAAATTATAGTCGGTCGAGCCCGACTATACGATACCCTATACCATGCGTTTAGAGACCCTATCTCTCAGGCCCAACTAACTGGATATAAAAAATAAGCATAAACCAAATTTGAGTGGGATTTTTATTAATTTTTTCGGCTGCAGATATGAAAAAGTTCATATCGGATGCTATACCTATATGGGGACTAGGCCCAAAAATGGACCGATCCTGACCATGTTTGGTAAAGTCTCTTGTATTTTGCAAAAATATATACAAACAAAATTTGAGAAGAATCAGTGCAATATTTTTGTTTTTTGATAGATTTAAGTGAAGATCGGGAAGCAGCTCTATATGGGGCCTATGACTAAGAGTTATGCAATAGGGATCAATTTTGGACTACTGATTAATGGATGTAATATATACATACAAACCCAATTTGACTAAGATTTGTATGATAATTTGGATCTTATGGCAATATATGTTGATTTCATAGGGGTCATTTGTATGGGGGCTAGGTCTGACCATGGACCGATTCTCACCAATTTCAATAGCGTTCATCCCATGGCCGATAAAAGATCAAATACCAAATTTGATCAAAATATATTCATATTTGCGACCTGCAGTTTGATTACAAACTTTACATGGACACACAGACGGACGGACGGACGGACGGACGGACGGACATCATTTAATCGAATCAGATAGTGATTCTGATTCGATCGGTATAATTAAAGATGGGTGTAGGTCAAATATTTTTGGTTGTTACAAACAGCAGCACAAAGTCATTATACCCAAACCACATAGTGGTATAGGGTGTAATGAAATTTAAGTTTTAACCCCAACAGTTTTTAAAATTAAAAATCATTCATACTATTTGTTTAGTATAAATACAAGGAACATACAGAAATTAAAAAATATGAAAAAGTAAAAAAAGTGTATTCTGAAGGTTTTTGAGGCTGTACCCAAACAGGTACAATGGCTCAATGCTCAATGCATATATGTTTATTTTTTGTATGAAAATTACAGAAGCACTCCTTTTCTACACACGGAGCTACGTCACAGAGTTCACAAGTCCATCTTTTTTTTCGATTGTGGCATTGACGACAGATTAACGGTTTTTCAGTTATTTTCGGAAAATGGTTTCCAACAGTAAGTGCTACACTAGGAGTAACCGATCGTTTAGATATTGATGGTAGGTAGTGCCGGACGATGGCACGAGGAAACCCAAGTAAGTCCATTTATGAGCTGTTGGATTCCTTGTACAACTTCCATGAAGCTTAAAAGTGGTCACCACCACTTCTTTCCACGAAATTTTATCCTGTAAATATTTAGAGCTCGACTATCACCCATTCTTGAATTGTAATCTGCAGTAAATTTTGCTTGTTATCTTAGTTTCATCGATTCACCTGCAAAGTTTGATCCGACGGTTACAGCGCTTTTATCATTCCACTTCACAAAAAAGAATTTGTAATCATAGAGACCTTTTTGTTCTTTTTTGAATTCTGCTCTCGACTTCAGCAGACATTTCTTTGTTCTGGAATCACATGCAGTACCAATAGCTCGAAATCCTTTTTGTTCCAGCAGAACCAACAGATCATAAAAAACAAACAAATTAGTCGTATATCAATAGATTCTGCATGAAGAGACGAACCAAATGATGTATGATACATGCGGCGCATTTTGCCTTGAGTCCTGCAATAGCGCTAAGAACGGTATCCATATAGTTGAATTTCGGAATTTTGGCCCTTTCCATTAACTTCAATTCAAATTCAGTACCAACCACGATGAGTAGAACAACAAATCATACATCAATATGAATATGACAAAGAACACTCTCTAAAATATCCAAAACGGCTCTATATCTGAGTGGCAGTTTTGATTTTTCCGTATTGACATTTTTTGCTCCGCAATATGTATCATATTGGTATACGTACCCACAACTGCTCATCAGCATCCATTCCATTTTTGACTATTTGGGAGAGTTTTGACCTGGTTTATGCCAAGTGGTGGTCAAGTAGAATGTAATATGTAAAATCACTTACTACATGGTACTTACTGCCTCGGGAAGCATAGCTGAATGCTATCAGGCGCGTCCATGGGTTGCGGATAGTAGAAACCCCAGCAGATATGCTGGGATGCTGCGAGAGGGGAGAGTCTCGGGGGGTCTCATTAGAGCTCCTGTAAATTCCCGAGTTGCCAATGATCCTTGGAACGACGGGGCGAGTAATTGGCGCCACTCCATAGCCAATCTCAACAAATAGTTGAAAAAAAGCATTTCTGGAGGCTCCAATCGGCAAACCCGATAACAGAATCGGATGCGATCGGCTAATCATCGGTTCATCTTAAATTCTGCAGATTATAGAAACCGTAGCAAATGAAAACCAGAATGATCCCCACCTGTTGACGACTTTTAGCTTTAAATCAAGGACACGATTCGGAACATGGAATACAAGAACGCTTCTGGAACCATCAAAATTGGCCCAAGTATAAAAGGAGTTCAAGAACTACAACCTTCTCTTCCTCGGTTTATGAAATAAGATGGACTGATAATGGCACAATAACAACCGATGGTGACATTACCTTTTTATATGCTGGCAGGCCAAGCGGACTTCCTCGATCGAGCGGCGTAGGTTTCCTTCTTTTTGGACAGGCCAAGAGTGCCCTAATGCCATGGAAGCCTCATTCTGATAGGATAATATCCATCCGCCTTCACACCGGGGTACGTAATATCACGTGCATTCAATGCTACGCCCCCACAAAAGTCTCAGACCACGACGACAAAGAAAACTTCTACAGCCTCCTGGAAGAGGTAATAAAGGACACTCCAAATGGTGACATTTTACTTCTTACCGGTGATTTCAGCACACAGGTGGACTCACTTAACACAAATATTGAGTCTGTTATGGGAACTATGGACTGGGGCAAATAAACGAGAATGGCCAATTATTTACCAGAATATGCGCGAGCAATGGTCTTACTATCGGAACAGAAACCCAAATTGATCACATTGCGATAAGCAAGAAGTGGCGAGGTTCATTGCTGGATATGCGCAATAGGCGTGTTGCAGACGGAGCCTCAGACCACCATCTACTAGTAGTTGTGATACGATTGAGGATATCTGCTATACGGCGACAAACAACACAGTCTTTGTCAAGACGATACGATGTATCCAAATTGAAATCCCCAAATACTCCCGGAAGTTACGTAGGCTCCTTAATGATTCGTTACGAAGGTGTCTTGAACAGCAACAGAGGGCAATGGAATGCCATAAATAGCATGTTGAAAGACAGTGCTAAGCAACATCTTGGGCATCCTCAACCCAAACGTAAAGTGTGGATCTCAGACGCTACTTGGCAACTTATTGAAGGTAGAAGACAACCTTAAGGTGAAATTAACGTTGCCCGAACAAGAGCTTTTAAATCTATCTTAAAGGCCCAGTATAACAGTTTAGATCGCCTGGTGAAACGAAGTGCGTGGGGAGACAAACGGGTTTGTATGGAAAATATGGCCACAGAAGCCCAGGCAGCTGCCAATACACACCGAACTAGAGATTTGTATAAAATTGCAAAGCAGATATCAGGGGACGCCCGTTCAACCACATACCCGATAGGAGGAACTACCTCTTCCATGGAGCGGCAACTGGCAATATTGGATCAGATATATCAGCTAGCATCTGGTGTTGGTCTTCAAATTAACTTCGAATAAAACTAAGGTTTACCTATCGATACAACTAATCTCTCCAAGTTCAGAGTCAACAACATAGAGCTCAAGGAAGTATCATATCCACTACAGGCGGCTCATATTGCATACCGCATAAGAAAGGTAAAACAGTCATTTGGTGCATTACAAAGAGTATGGAAGTCACCACAAATACACACAAAAACTAAGCTCCGCTTTTTCTCCTCAAATGATCGCTCTACCCTGTTATATGGAGGTGAGTCCTAGAACTCTACTGAAATGGTTTTCGGTTAACCAGTGAACCGGTTTTCTTGAAAACGCAGATTAATTGAATTTTTCAGAAAAAAAATTGAGAAAAATGGGTCTTCGTTTAACCGGTTTGAAAAAAACTAGGCTCTTATTCGAACTATAACAAAAAAAAATCATATTTAGCCGCACGATAAATTTCTATGCGATAGTTTGTGAAACTGTGTATGATTATCAGGCCCTAAGATTAATTAAGTTCAAATGCTGAGGGATTGTTTAGGGTACAGAAAAGAAATCCTATTTTGTTCAACAACTACATATTCAAAAATGCCTCCTTTTTGATAAGATAAAACTTATAACTTGAGGTAATAAAATTTAATTTCATGCAACAAAAGTTTTTAATTAAATTGCAAATGTGCTTTTAAACCATTATACCCTGCCATGAGTGCAACATCTAATTACGAAAGAGAGCACAACTAGTTGGAGGAACGCATACTTAAACAAAAGGTAAAGTAGTTAGTTCATAAAATACATAAAATGTATTTGTGTCGTCTTATGTATTATGTTGCATACACCGACTTCGGTTATTGTGCGGTAGTCTTATCTTTATTGACTTGAGAAGCAGACGCTTCCATTTTTAGCAACAAATTATATTACGAGTAATTCGTTGTTTTGAGCAACTTACGTGTATGTAAATTATGCATGTAGTGGTTTGTAAGGGAAAGTTTGTTTAACTTTCTAAAAATAATTCAACATTATTATATATTGTATTTAACTGTGTTGCAAAAATTAGAAATTTTTTATTATTTTGGGGTTATGGTAAAGAAGGAGTAAGCTAATGTTCTTTATTGAATTATAATTAATAAAATAATTATTTCTTTGTGAACATGGAAATCAGTCATTCCATTCATACCCAGCTAATAAAATTAAGTCATTCTAAAAAAGATTTTTTTTATATTTTTCAAACTTTATATTAAAATTTTTGAAAATTTAAAATAAAGTTGTTATTTGTTATGAAAAATTGTAACTTAAAATCTATACAATGTCGAACACCTATTTGTAAGTATTGAGATTTACAAATAAAGGGTCCGCCAAATAACTTTTTTTTTTTTTTAAATGCTATAAAAAAAACTACTGAATATTATCTCAAATTTCTTTTTTTATTTGAAAGTACAATTCTTCCGGTTAATAATGGAAAATAATTTCATTCAAATAGCTGCCTCGGCTGGCCATGCAGTAGCCTACACGATCGGTCCAATTTTTAAGCACATTATCGATTGTGTGCAGCTGTATTTCACCAATGGCTTCACGAATATTGTCCTTTAAAGCGTCAACTGTCTCTGGCTTGTTGGCGTAACACTTATCTTTGAGGGCAGCCCACAAATAATAGTCCAACGGTGTCAAATCGCAGCTCCGAGGTGGCCAAACGACATCAGCTATGCTGCTGATAATGCGATCTTCAAAACAGGGCGCAAAACATAGAGTGTAGCTTCGGTTGTGTGGCACGTAGCGCCGTCCTGTTGAAACCAAATGTTGCCAATATCCTCCTCTTCAATTTTTGTGAACAAAAATTCGTTCAACATGGCCCGATAACGATCGCCATTGACTGTAACGGCCACTCCTTGCTCATTTTCGAAGAAAAATGGCCCAATTATGTCTCTGGACCAAAATCCGCATCAAACAGTGACTCGTTTTGGGTGTATCGGCTTTTCAATGTATGCGTGCGGGTTTTCTGTGCCCCAAATGCGACAATTTTGCTTGTTTACATACCCGCCAAGATCAAAATGAGCTTCATCTGAAAATATGATTTTTTTTGGCAAAATCGGCATCTTCTGTAAATCGATCGCAGGCCCACTTAGCGAATCAAAAACGCATTGGATGGTCAGTTGGCTTCAACTCCTGAACCAATTGGACTTTGTGTGGCATCATACCAAGGTCTTTATGCAAAATTCGTCTCAATGATGCCTCCGAAATGTTCAATTCTTGAGAACGACGGTGAATTGATGTTGATGGCGCTTCACGCCCACTTTCTGCCACAGCAGCAATATTCTCGGGTGTGCGCTCTGTTTTCGGCTTTTCACGCTTTGGTTTATCGATGAGGATGCCAGTTTCTTTCACTTTTTTCACAAGATAACGAACATACGAAGCTGACGGTGCTTCTCTTCTTCCAAAATCCACATTCGTTCAGCGGAAGGATAAAACTAATTATCTGTCAAATCAGACATGAGCTAAGTGTTACCATTCACGAAATAAGTAGTAGTTGAAAAAAAAAACGTTAGATGGCGGACCGTTTAGATATTGAGAAGTAACCAAATAAATATAAAAAAATTTTTAGTCATAGGCCTTAGTTGCTAGGACTCCATATCTTTTTATTATATAAAAAAAAATAAATTAAAAATAATAAAAAAATATATATTAACCAAAGAAAACAAGTAAGAAAATAATAGTCGGTTTAGAGTGACTATACGATACCCTATACAATGTGTTTATAGATCCTATATCTTAGGTCCAACTAACTGGATATAGAAACTAGGACTAGGATGAAAATTGTACCGATCCTGACCATATTTCGTAAAGTCACTTATATTTTGCAAAAACATATACAAAGTAAATTTGAAAAATCTGCGCAACATTTCTGTTTTTTTTTTTTTTTTTTTGATAGATTTATATAGACTAAGACTAAGAATTGTTCTACAAGGATTATTTTTGGACTTCTAATTAATGGATGCAATAAACATTTACAGACACAATTTGACCGAGATCTACATATATGATAACTTGGATATTATGACCATTTAAGTCGATCTCATAGCGGTTATTTGTATGGGGACTAGGTCGGAATATGAATCGATTATCAGTTTAGTTTATATACTAAATTTTATCAGAATATAATCGCTAAATCGACTCAGAAAGTCAAGGGTCTAGGTCAAATATTTTTGGTAGTTACAAACATCAATACAAAGTCGTTATACCATATGGATATATGGATCGCAACTATGGGGATTTGCAACTAAACCACACACTGAAAATATTCAAGGAATTCAAAAAAAATCCTTCGAGACTTTGTAATCGCGCCCTGGTATGCTTATAATGATGATATTGATCAAAGTCGCTGAAGCTATAAAAAAAATATTGCAACAAATCATGCGAATAAATTTCAACTCCATAAAATCGCAAAAGCTTCCGTCCTATGTAGTGAAGAAATCAATTCAAGATAACTGCAAAGAACCAAGCCACATGATTTAATGGCTTACATTGTATAAATTTAAATTAGTTATGAAAATGAATTATTTGTTAGCTTAAGCTAAGTGTAATTTAATTAAATGTACAATATTTTTCTTATAATATATAACTAAAAAAAAAAAAAAAATACTACGTATTCACTTTGCTGGAACATCCTTGTATACAGATTTCTCTGGTGCGTTAAGTAAAATGTTGTCATTAATAAAACAATATAATTCTATAAATATTTAACAGAAAAAATTTTATTCTTCTCTGTAATTGATCGCATCTAGTATTATTTATCCACAAGAATAATGACTTTTACAAATATGTATTTATTATGTTTCCCTTAAAATATAAACAAAACACAACTAGTCAAATAACAAGCTTGCTTAAAGTAAAATATTTGCCAATGTACTTCAACTAAAGAATATTATCAATATTTATGAGCAAATAGCAGAATGAAAAATGAATCTGAATATTTTATACTTCTAACAAAGTGTACTAATAATGCTTAATTTAAAAACAGCAGCAGGCAAACCATCACATGACAACAACAAGGCAAAATATGGAATATTGACAACAAAAAAGACAAAAAGAAATGTATAAAAATAAAACTGCAATCAAGTCGTAACGATAAGGCATTACCGGCTCAACAAGCTTTCCTAAGAAGCACTTAAGTATTTGGCAACAACTACCAACCAACCAACCAACCAATTGTAGCAACTAATACGTACACACACACACACAGACACATACATACATACGTACATATTATAGAAAATCTTTAGGAAGATTTGAAATGAACACAAAGCCATTGAAGGCGATGGAAAAAACAGTCAATTGACAATGAAATCGAAATATGATGCGCATATTATATGTACGTACACAAAACGAGTACAATAACAAAATAATACAAAAAAAAAATATTTTCTGCAACCCACCTTAAATTATGAACAACACATAAAATCTTAGCCCCATAGACCAAAACTATTAACGTCCCACGTACAGCCATCAACATCATGTTAGGCAGTTTTATTTAAAAAAAACATGAAAAAGACAAATACAAATACATTTGTTAACATCACCTATGGCAGAGAATCTCAACGATGATACGCTACACAGAAACAGGTAAAATTAATGGGCATTATCTAAATTATCCGAAATATTAATTAGCCGAAAGACTTGAACCTGCAATTTTAGCTGCGAGAGCCTATGTGTTATGGCATTGATTTTTACTTCAGATTTATATATTCCAACTTTAAACTAAAGGCTATCCAAATAACTTTTTCTTTCTGAATTTAGCTTAAAGCTTATCTATACATATAAAAGTGAAAGTATATGTTTGTTTATTTATTTGTTTGTTTCTAGCTTATAGGAGCTTAATCCATAGGACTGATCCTCCTGAAATTTTTACAGAGACTTACTGTGTATCTGGAATGAACTATAGGCTGTAAAATATTTTTGTAGTAGGCGCGGCACCTCCCATACAAAGTCAATATTTAATTCATATATATTCAGCACCATGAAAGGGAGAGCTCTGCAAATTTGTTCGAGGTTACCCATTATTAATGATAGTAGCTATATCGAAAATGGGCGGGATGAGATAAGTGGGCGTGGTGCCTTCCATACAAAGTAATTATTCAATGTCATGTATTTCTAGTACTATGACGAAGACAGCTTTGTAAACGTGTTAACGTGAGTAGTCGGACTTAAAATGGGGGGGGTTCATACCAATGGTCATGACACGCACATACAAGGTAAATAATAAATGTCATATATCTGGAGTACTTTAATAATGAGACTATTGGGCTTTGCATGAGCCCATAGATAATTCATGTGATAAGTCGGACGAAAAATGGGCGTGAGGAGTTGCGCAAAACATAGGCGGAATCGCCAAATTCAAAAATCGCAAAAATAAAAATTCTTAAAAACAAAAATCGCCAAAAACAAAAACGTACAAATCAAAAATTGCACAATCGTTGTGGGAGTTAATTTGGAGAAGTCACATTTTTCTCAGGGACAACTATATGCAGCTTGCTCCAGAGTAGAAACGCCGTAAAATGTAATAATATTTTCACTGAATAACAACACAAAAGATCGGCAAACATTGAAATAAAAAAAAGTATTTAATAAATAAAATAAAATAATTTTTCTAAATTTTTTAGTGTAATCTACCTTTTTCTTATTATATTTGGGGTTTGTATTAGAATATTCTAATTTGGGCTTTCAAGGTCATGTATTTCCTTAAATGTAAATAAAAGATTAATTTATTTCATTTTTTATCCAACGTTTCTCTGGTATTTTCCAGCTTCATCAGAGATAATATTTATTAAATCTGGCAACGTTAATATAAGAATGTACAAAAGGAACAATAGTTAGTACAACAACATGATAACTTAGTATTAAAAACAATTTTACTTACAAATAATCTTTGGTCAATCTTTACATTTAATTTTCAAAAACATATAATTTCTTTTTATACACCACGACATAAAAACACAAAAAATAAATTAAAAATAATAAATGCAAAGATAAAAATTAAATATCACAGTAAAATCTATAAACTAAGTATCACAGTTGGAGTTAGAAACTAAACTAAATTATTGCGATGGTATAATTTGCGTTAATGTTGTCTATGTCATCCTTTTTATTCATTGCACGTTGTTGTTTTTGTTGTATTCGCAAACTTTCTAAAGTATATCGTTTATTCTCTCGTCCTTCTTTGTCTAAAATGTTTACATTATCAAGATCTGCAGTGTGTCCCTTTTCTAAACAATGCTGTGCTAGAGCTGTTGTTTGTTTAATTTTTCTAAGATCAGCTTCGTGTTCTGCTACTCTTGTGTTCAAACTTCTTTTTGTGGTTCCTATGTATACGTCATCACAGCTTTCCTTTGGTTTACCAATGCATTTTATTTCGTATACTACATTACTTTGTTCTCCCTTTTCTATTTTTGTTTTTGTTCTTGTAAAGATTGACCAAAGATTATTTGTAAGTAAAATTGTTTTTAATACTAAGTTATCATGTTGTTGTACTAATTATTGTTCCTTTTGTACATTCTTATATTAACGTTGCCAGATTTAATAAATATTATCCCTGATGAAGCTGGAAAATACCAGAGAAACGTTGGATAAAAAATGAAATAAATTAATCTTTTATTTACATTTAAGGAAATACATGACCTTGAAAGCCCAAATTAGAATATTCTAATACAAACCCCAAATATAAAATAATTTAATTGTATATTACAAAATTCGTAGGATAAATTGATTATGACAGCACACATATGAATAAGTCTCATCTCAAATAATACTACGCACCATTGAATACGAATTTATATTTTTATATTGAGTTGAATCATTGTTTATATTCCCTCCGAATTTGATTTTGATCTTTTGGAATCCAGTTACTTAATTTAAATGAAGTTCCTCAATTTAAATAACCTCCACATTCTAAAGTGTGCATTCTTGATCTTCATAACATTCCGAGTCGATATAGCGACGTTCGTCTGTCCATTTGTCCATCTACCCATCTGTCTGTTTGTTTGTTGAAATCACGCTCATTCAAAAAATGAGCCATTTAAATGGAAAAGCTTAGAATGCTATTGTTTGTCATTATTTCGACCAGCTTGCTATTTAAAATGGGGTAAATTGGTGATCACTGCACAAAGATATGACTAAAAATATAGAAACACTTCAGAAAATGCTTGAAGCATTCAGTACGTTTGTTGTAATGATTTAGCATTAAATTTGTCAAATTGTTTACTTTTTCTAATATTTTGTCTACATCTACATAATAATACGTGAAGAAAAAATTTTTAATCCCTTTTTAATCATAATGCGGGCACAGAGGAGTGTGAAAATTGTCATAGGTATAGCTCATATGGAGGAGAAGTGCAGAATTTTAAAATTTGTGTATAATATGTGTTAAAAATATATTAAATTAAATAAAATAAAATATTAACAATAAATATTTTTATAAGAGCCTAAAGGTATGCTAATCAATTTTAGCTAATTCACAATTCATCGAATTTCATTAGAATTGTATATCACACACCCTGTGTTGAATTGTGAATTGCCTAAAATTGTTTAGCATACCTTTAGGCTGTTATAAAATTATTTATTATCAAAAAATTTTTAACAAAATTTTGAAAGCAAAAAATGGAAGAGAAAATAAAATTTCCAAGAATTTACACTCGAATTTCGATTGCTGGGTTATGCTAGTTTATTATAAATAGGGCAATAAGTTCAGATATTAAAGTATACGTAAAGCCCAGGTGGAAGTTATCAAAGCCGACTTTAACGCTCTTACTTGTTTTAGTTCTATTTTCCGCATTTTTTTTTTTTTTTTAATCTCAAAAAATATTCTTAGTCATTCTTTTTTCTTTTTCTTAAAAGGTTTGTTTAACTATAATTTTATTTCAATCCAAACTATGCACATTAATCTTAATGATGGCGAAATCAACATGCTAATACAACTGTTGTTTATAAACATTGTCGGTTATTATAAAAAACAAAAAACGATCGACAAATCGTTTATTTTTTCTGATTTGTAGTTTAATGTTTGTTGGTATGTAAAAACGATACGTTATTTATATTCACCGCTCTGTCACTAGTTTTTGTTGTTTAAAAACTAATGAAAAATACTTTGGATTTAAATGAAAAACTAATAGTTCTTTTTCAAATGAATATTCATTTATTTCAAAAGACCTTTCTGGTTCTATTTAAAGACAAAATGTTTTGAGTGTACAGAAAATTAACATAAACCAAATTTGGGTGCCATTGATATGAAGTTGTATTCAGCAGATAAGAAACAGTTCACTTCGGATGATTTTTTTATACAGAATTTAACACGAAAAAAACACGAATCATAACCATATTTAATAATTTCACTTCTTTTTCCTAAAATTATATACAAACCAAGTTTGAGAAAGAATTGACCCAAATGGTAGTTTTGGACTACTTATTAATTTTTAATAAATATCCACAAACCAAATGTGTTCGATATCTATGTATATGATAACACTGTTCCGCAAGTAAAACGGCTCCGGCATTATTCGTGCTTATTCCTATGTAAAATGAATTCCTGAATCCGAATATCGCACCCATTTTTCCATATTGCACACCGTTTTCGCGGAACGCCACCCCCTCCCTCCCCCCTTTAGTTATCTTATAGCTTTTTGTTTGTCATAATGCAGGAACGACTGTTCCGATTTTGCTGAAGTAAATTTAGAAAAATTAAGAATTACCATTCCTTTCATTTATTCTTACATAATCAACAGTTTCGCAGATATAAATCAATTTATGAAAAAAAAATATTTTTTTCGTAAAAAATTTTAATTTTTTGTTTTTAAAAGTCATGAAAAATCCAAAAAAGGAAAAAAAATTTCAAGGCTTAATACCTTTTCTTAAAGCTACATAGCTTAGGAACAAAATGAAATATAGATCATGAAAATCGATTAACGCGTTCCGCTTTGATTCACAATTAAGTGAAGGTATCTCATTTTGAAAAGAATATTGATTTTTTGTTTCAATGAATTTCGATAATATTTATTATAAATTATTTATTATTAGCACGTAAAATTTAAAAATTGAGGTCATTATATAATAAATTATAATAGCAGTAGATTAGTACAATTAAATATAATAAATGCAGCAGCTTATAATAAGGTAGTTTTAGCTGGTACTTGCTTTCCTCTTGTACCCTGAAGTAGGAGTTTCTCGTACCAAGGACCAGCATTATTTTGCCAACATGCTAGCATTGCACTTTCCTGAAAATCTCCGATCAAACTAAGCAATGTCTTGATGTAAACGTTTTTCTGTGCGATTCAGGTGTTCCACAAATGTCGAATTGTTAAAAGGTTGTCTAATTTGCGGGTCTTTCTTAATTTTAGCATCATTAAGACGAGGAAATTTAGTTGTCAAAAACTTAAATCCATCACCTGTCTTATCCATTGATTTCACAAACTATTTGATCAATCTGAGCTTGATATGCAAA
Source organism: Cordilura impudica (assembly GCA_963682025.1). NCBI lineage: Eukaryota > Metazoa > Arthropoda > Insecta > Diptera > Scathophagidae > Cordilura > Cordilura impudica. The sequence goes on along the minus strand of OY821517.1, from coordinate 316,900,601 downwards.
GGTGGCAAGCAAATATTTGCTTTCAGGACTAAAGGATTGTGAGCGACATTTTTCTGACCAGCAATAAAAAACCGGAAAAAAATCACTTCTACTTTTCACGTTTGTCGGCGCTTGTTGAAGGACAAAAATCGATCAATGAACACCTATAAATTCTACGTATTTTTCAATATTTTACTGACAGGTACTTATGAATGGGCGCATCTTTTAATCTAAATACCTGATTCAGCACGTGTGCGTTTCAAATTTTTCGCAACTTTCCAAATATTGACCACTCATACATGTGGGTCGAATTTCTGTAAAAAATTATGGGTTACAGATAGCCAACGGAAAAACACATATCAATAAAAACGGATTAGGTATCATAAATGAACATGAACAGTATGTCAGCCTCCACGCACGAGTTTATTACTTTGCTACCGCAATCATAAAAATCAAATCACCTTTTGTTTATTAGTTTTTTTTTTAATCTGGAAACCATAAAACAGTCATCAACCTTTTTTCCAAAGAATTTTGTACATATCAATATTCCTGTCAAAATGAGATACCTTCACTTAATTCTGAATAAAAGCGGAACGACTTCATCGATTTTCATGACCTATGTCTCATTTTGTTCATAAGCTATGTAGCTTTAAGCAAAAGAATTAAGCCTTGAAATTTTTTCCCTTTTTGGATTTTTCAAGACTTTTAAGAACAAAAAATTAAAATTTTTTAAGCAAAAAAATATCTTTTTTCATAAATTTATTTATATCTGCGAAACTGTTGATTATGTAGAGAAATAGTATAAGAATAGATGAAAGGAATGGTAATTTTTAATTTTTCTAAATTTATTTCAGCAAAATCGGAATAGTCGTTCTTGAGTTATGACATATAAAAGACTATAAGATAACAAAAGGGGGAGGGGGGGCGTTCCGCGGAAACGGTATGCAATGGGGAAAAATGGGTGTGTTATTCGGATTTAGGAGGTCATTTTACATAAGAATCAGTAGGAATAATTTCGGGACTCGGAAAAATGTTATTTTGCAGAGCAGTGTAATTTGGATCTTATAGTAATTTATTCGATCCGATAGAAGTAATTTGCATTGGGGGCTAGGTCTGAACATGAATCAATTTTCAAAAATTTCAACAGCGATCATGCTATGGCCATCGCAACCTTACATACCAAATTATATGATGTACATTACATTATGTACCAAGTTTACAATGACACACAGCCATACAGACAGACGGACAGATGGACATAAGTGATTCGAATCAGAAAGTGATTCTGTTTCAATTGTTATAATAAAAGCAAACTCATTATGCCCTCAGCACATAGTGGTTTTTGGGTATAAAAGCACGAAACCTACAATTAAGTATGATGGAGGTTGGGTATTTGTGAGAGAACCATTTTCAGCAGTGGAACCAGAGGCTAGGCCTCTTGTTAATAAAGGTTAATTTAGCATTATCGATAAAACAAGTAAGCAAATTATTTTCGGTCTGGACCGACTATACGATACCCTATATCATGGTGTAGAGACCTTATCTCTTCGGTCCAACTAATTGTATATAGAAAATAAGCATACACCAAATTTGGGTGTCATTGTTATTAATTTTTTTTTTGGCTGTAGATATGTAAAAGTCCATATCGGGTGCTATATTTAAATAGGGACTGCGTCAAAAAATGGACGGAACCTGACCATATTTAGTAAAGTCAATTATATTTTGAAAAATATATACAACCCATTTTTGAGAAAAATTTGTGCAATATTTTGTTTTTTGTTTTAAGTGAAGATCAGCAGAAGCAGCTCGATATGGGGCCTCTGACTAAGAATTGTCCCAAAGGGATTATTTTTTGACTACTGATTAATGGATATAATAGACACATATGATAATTTGGATCTTATGGCAATTTATGTCGATTTCATAGGGGTCATTTGTATGGGGACTAGATCTGAACATGGACCGAATTACACCAATTTCAATAGCGTTCAGCCCGTGGCTGATAGAAGCTTATATACCAAATTTAATCAAAATATATTTATAGTTGCGATCTGTAGTTTGATTAAAAGGTTTACATGGACACAAAGACGCAAAGACGGACGGACGGACGGACATCGCAAAATCGATCGGTATAATAAAAGATGGGTTTAGGTCAAATATCTTTGGTAGTTACAAACAGAAACACAAAGTCATTATACCCAAACCACATAGTTGTATAGGGTATAAAAATAATAAAAGTTTATAGTCTTTCTAAATTTTAAAGACTTTCGAACATTTTTTCATATTATAATTTTAATAAATATTATTTTTTTAGTTGTAGAAAATTCTAAATTACATAGTCTCCTTACATATCAAACAGCATATAATTTATAATAAATATATGGCATAATCTGCACCAAAAAAAAATAAAAATAAAATAAATTTTTAAATTATCTGATACGAGATATGATTAACAAATTCTTAATACTATTAAAAATTTATTTAACAATTTGTAATAATTTTACTTTTTTCTGATTTTTTATATCTATAATATTAATAGGCTAGCCGATTTCTTGTGACCGATGTTTTGTTCTACCGTTTTATCCCGATTTAGACCAAACGTATATTATTTGAAAGGTATTTCTTTTTAGCCAATTTGCAGATTTACAGATTTTTAAATTTTTCCTTTATTTTGAGTAAATTGTATTTAAAGTTGCTACTAATTTTTTAATGTGTTTATAATAAAAATGAGTTTGTTTTTACGTGTTGATTTGTGAATTGGCTATAATTGATTAGCATACCTTTAGGGTCTATATTTAATGAAAAAGTAAAATTCCTAGAATTTGCACTCGAATTTCGAGGGCTGGAATCTGCTAGTATATTTTTAATAACATTGACCACTTACTTTTAATTACATTGACTCCTTCAGCTATTTTTATTTGTAGTTTTTTTTACAGAGTACTAAATATATTTACTATAAATTAAAAGTTATTTGGAAGTTGTTGAAATTAAAGAATTAACGTTTAAAAAAAATTATAAATATTTTGACCCATTTGGAGGACAATTCGAAATGAAGTATTAAGGCCTACAATGTAATTTTTAAAATAAAATACTAATCATGAAGGATGATTGGAACAATCCAGAAATACACTGTATTTAGTTTCAAATTGTTATAAACTCTTTGGCTGTTGTTTGTTGTCTTAAAAAATATTCTAAAACACCTTTTTGTGAATTCTGAGTTTCCTTTGTTTGGAGGTACTTAAATTTTCGATATCTAAATTCTTTTGAACACTGCTTATCTACTCATAACACCAAAATTATTGATACCCGCGTTGTCTATATTTTATACACAGGGTTACCACATTCGACCAAAAGAGGCCTTTTTGTTAAAAAAAACCTGAAAATTTCGATCTAGCAGCTATATAGAAAAAATATTAAAAACTTCCTCACTAAAACAAAAATATATGAGTTTTGATATAAAATTTAATTCTCTCCTATTATTATACAATCCTTCGTTTCATAGACTCTATTGGATAGGCCTTGCGTATTCTTTTATTCAATTGCAACATGCTGTATTGTATCGTGTGTGAAAAACCTGAAAACAAAGTGGAAAAAATGCCATTTTTCACCTCCTAAATATAAGTTTAAGCAGCCAAAGAAGTTCGGGTCACTTCTTTTTTCATCGCGAGTGCCCTCAGAAGAATATTTTTGAAAAACGAAACTCTTTGGCGAGTATCACAAAAGCTAAGAGATCTCGAAAACTAAATCTCATACACCAAAATGGTTGAAAATTTTTCCCTTCCTATCTGAATCGTATAATTACTATGTATAATTACTATGAAAAACGAGTTTTCTCTCAAACTGAGCGTATAGTGGCACTATCTATTTTTAGACCTGACAAATCAAAATACATAAAATTTATTTACAATTCACAATATTAAAATGTACTAATTGCTAATGAATTTTTCGGTCATATTAAATTAAATTGACGTTAATTTTCCTTTAAATTGTCTGAACCTTTTTTGGGTAAATAATTTCTTTTTTTTCGACTTAATAGAAACTTTTTTATGACGTACCAAAAAATGTATAAAATTTTCTTATCCATCTCACTGGATCACGAAATATCCTGCAATTGATTTTTCAAAAAATTTAATTTTATTCAATTTTGGAAACATCACACAGAGGCCCACTAATTTTGCCATTCGGGTGAAAACAGAAAATTTACAGATTCAGTTTTTATATATTACTTAACCAATTGCCTATCTTTTTATACCCTGTACCACTATGTGGCTTGGGTATAATGACTTTTTGCTGCTGTTTGTAACTACTTAAAATATCTGACATAGACGCATCTTTTATTATACCGGTCGACTCAGAATCACCTTCTAGGTCTTTTTAGCGATGCCTGTCCGTCCGTCTGTCCGTCTGTTGTAATCAAACTGCAAGTCGCAAATATGAATATATTTTACAGAAATTTCGTACATAAGGTGATAGGATGAACGCTGTTGAAATTGGTGATATTCGGTATATGTTCAGACCTTGTCCCCATACAAATGACACCTATCAAATCGACTTAAATTGCCATAAGATCCAAATTATCATATAGATCTCGGTCAAATTGGGTTTGTGTGTGTTTATTACACCAATTTATCAGTTACTCAAAAATAAACTCCATATGGCAATTCTTTGTCATAGCCCCCACATAAAGCTGCTACCCGATTTTCTCTTCAATCTATCAATACCATGCGTTTAGAGACCATATCTCTCAGGCCCAACCAACTGGATATAGAAAATAAGCATAAACCAAATTTGAATGGGATTTTTATAAATTTTTTCGGCTGCAGATATGAAAAAGTTCATATCGGATGCTATATCTATATGGGGACTAGGCCCAAAAATGGACCGATCCTGACCATGTTTGGTAAAGTCTCTTGTATTTTGCAAAAATATATACAAACAAAATTTGAGAAGAATCAGTGCAATATTTTTATTTTTTGATAGATTTAAGTGAAGATCGGGAAGCAGCTCTATATGGGGCCTATGACTAAGAGTTGTCCAATAGGGATCATTTTTGGACTACTGATTAAGATTTGTATGATAATTTGGATCTTATGGCAATATATGTTGATTTCATAGGGGTCATTTGTATGGGGGCTAGGTCTGAACATAGACGGATTCTCACCGATTTCAACACCGTTCATCCCATGGCCGATAAAAGATCAAATACCAAATTTCGTCAAAATATATTCATATTTGCGACCTGCAGTTTGATTACAAGCTTTATATGGACACACAGACGGACGGACGGACGGAGGGACGGACGAACATCGTTAAATCGAATCAGATAGTGATTCTGATTCGATCGGTATAATTAAAGATGGGTGTAGGTCAAATATTTTTGGTTATTACAAACAGCAGCACAAAGTCATTATACCCAAACCACATAGTGGTATAGGGTATAAAAACAAAAATACTGCAAAGATTTTTCTCAAATTTGGTTTGTATATATTTTTTTTAAATATAAGTAACTTTGTCAAATTTGGTCAGGATTGGTCCATTTTTCGACCTAGTCTCCATATGAATATAGCATCCGATATGAACTTTTTAATATCTGCAGCCAAAAAAAAAATTAATAACAATACCACTCACATTTGGTTTATGCCTATTTTCCATATCCACTTAGTTAAACCGAAGAGGTAGGGTCTCTAAACCATGGTACAGGGTATCGTATAGTCGGTCTAGACCGCCTATAATTTTCTTACTTGTTTTAAGATGAAATATTTATATATTACAAAAATTATTTACGAAAAAAGTAAGATTCATCGAAAAAAAATTATTAAAATTGGAAGGTAGACAATAGTTGACAATAGTTGGAAAACTGAGTTACGCTACTGGAACGTTAGTTATAAAAACCACCAAAAAAAAACAATTTGCATTCAAACACAATTTCGTAGTGCAGTTCTGGGAGTATGATACGATTTACCTGTCAGCTAAAGCCCCATTTAAATATGTTTAATATATTTTTTTCATTTATTTATTTCATTCGGCCACAATATAGCAACAGCTGAGCAAAAATGTAAATATTTGACAAAAATAATACAGATTTTAAATATAGTTATAAACATAAGACGTAAGAAAATTATGGTCGGTCCAGACTAACTATACGATACCCTATACCATGCGTTTAGAGACACTATCCCTTATATCCAACTAAATGGATATAGAAAATAAGCATAAACCAAATTTGAGTGGCATTGATATTAATTTTTAGCCTTCGGCTGTGATAAGTCCATATCGGATACTATATTTATATGGGGACAAACCATATCTAAAATCTGTGCAATATATTTGTTTTTGGATAGATTTAAGTGAAGATCGGGAATAAATTTTGAATAAGAATTTTCCTATAGAGATTATTTTGACCGAGATCTACTTGACCGATATTGATATTTGTCAATTTAAGTCGGTCTCATATGAGTCATTTGTATGGGGACTAGGTCTGAACAGGAACCGAGATTAACCAATTTCAATAGCGTTCATCCTAAAATCGAGAGAAGCTTATACGGTAAATTTCGTTAATATCAGAGTACAACATTTTTCAGTTCATGATTTGGGATCCAATTCTGAGAACTGCAACTGAAAGTAGACCGAGAAATGAGAACTTCTGCATCATGAGTTTTGGTCAAGTTGGCTGCCATTATATTTTAATGGCCGTACGAATTTTTTTGCTCAAGGTGGATTTTTATCACTTTTTGTATATTTTAACTCGTGTGTGTCTGAAACAAAGTTGTAGATATTGAATGGGAGAAAAAAATCAGAATAAAGCTATCCGAAAAAGGTGCATCCAGTGCTTTAAAAATGGCAAAAATGCCAATTTTCCCCCATTTTTTTCCCCCCATTTTCACCTTTTTTGGTAAATAGCTCTATTAAAAATCCACAAATATGCTGTTTTTTAATTTATAAACTTTATTTTGCATGAAAATAAAAATTCCGATTCATATTACAGCTACACTTACACAGAAAATATGAGATTTTCATTTGTTGTCTATGCATGGAAACAAAGTTTTGTCAATCTCCATCCCCGTTAAAGTTGACGCTTGTTATTCTGATGATCTTCGTAAGCTATTCATATTCATGGTCTGTGTCTGCATCATCAACCGAGTTAGACATAATACTCAAGGGCATGTTTTCTTCAGTGTGTCCACCAATTACAATGTCATCTTCATCTTCGGTGCTTTCATCTTCAAACTGCATAATTTTAGAACTCCACGAACAAACCCCCGCAAGCAATGCATATAATTTCGAAGAAGTTTTAGGAAAAAACCGTGTACAGCGAGAAGACATGCAGACAAGATTGGAAAGGTTGCTGTATTATTTTCAAAAAATCAATGTATCCATGACGTTAAAATTACATTTCATGCATTTCCACCTTGACACCTTTTTCGCACAATTACCTCAGGAATCAGATGAACAAGGTTCCATCAGGTGATCATGCCAATGGAAAAGCGATTCAAGGGTAAAAAATTAGATGCATTGCTTGCTGAGGTATGTTGGTGGAGTTCCAAGTTTAAGGCAGTGGATGCACTTTTCGGGTAGGTTTGTTCCGGTTTTCTCCTATCCAATATCTACAATTTTGTTTCTGACACAAAAGAGATATTCGGTACGGTTACCGAGTTATAACCGTGTGAAAATATACAAAAAGCAATAAAATTCTACCTTGAGCAAAAAAATTTGTATGGCCATTAAATTATAATGGCAGCCAACGGATGATGCAGAATCATAATTGAGTCCCAAAATCATGTGTTGTACTATATATACATTCATATTTATTACAAGGTTGTTTACATCGACACGGACGGACATAGCTAAATCGACTCAGATCGGTACAATAAAAGATGGGTCTGGGTCATATATTTTTGGTAGCTCCATCCTAAATTCATTATAGTATAAAAATCGAAATCGCTCAAAAATGCCTCCAAAGTTACTGAGAACAAACGACTATGATTATTTTCACAACTGCAAATTCTATATTTATATTTTTGGACATGTCACTCATACCTATATAAACCCAGATATACGACATATTCATTAGCTTTCTAATTGAAGGTATAGTCAACATTAGCCACATATTCCACAATACCTGGACTTACTCTAATACTTATTCCAAATAGCAAGAAATGATGTGGAAAAGTTACAACATTTCGAAGATCATATGAACTATTATAACTAATCACTAGTAACTGAAGAATTAAAATACGTTATAAATATTTCGAATGGTCTACCTGGGATGCAATTCCCTAACTTCTAAATGTGCTATACTATTTTTGAGGGTGGATCGTTCTCGTGCTAAACGATTCCAATATGGATGTATGTTCTTATTTTATAGCAATTGAAAGATTTAAATTTATTTGCCAACATTATGTGGAATAAGTCGAAAAGATATTGTTAAAATTTCTCTGAGACAATTTTTCTGTTTGACTGTTTTCTGTAAAATTTCACGGCATTTTTTTTAAGTCCTCCTTTAAGAAATATATTTTTTTTTTCGAATTAATCTTTGGTGTCTTCTCTATCGAAGGATAAAAAATTTGTTACAAAATTGATAAACAAAAAATAGTTTTTTTTTGATGCCAAAACAATGGGATCTTTCAAACTTCTAACTATATTAATATTAATCAAAAGCAAGAACCAACCATGCCTAACTATAAAGCCCTGAATCTGTTACATATCGCAAACTAGATTTATTTTTTATAAATTGTATAATGTTTAAATATATTTTGTATATATATGGGTGAAACTTTTACATATTCTCAATTTTCCATAAATCCGCGTTTAGTTCTAAAATTATGTTCTTTTGCGATATCAATCTTTGGTGTGTTTTATATCGAGAGATAAAAAATCGGTTACCAAAAATATAATTTAAAAAAGTAGATTAATGAACAAGAAATTTTTTACTGATGCCAAAACAATGGAAACTTTTAATTTTTTATACCAGAGTTGATTAAAACAATAAAAAAAAGAAGATAGTATGAAAGAAAACGTTTAAAATACCAACCATTATTTAAATATTTACAGTTTCTGATATTTTCTTCTAACTGTTTTAATCTTATAATTAATTATTATAAATAATTGATTAATAAACGCTGGTCTTCAATAAACGAAACTTTGTGAGAAATATTCTATGAATAAATCCGTAAGATATATCGTAAAAGAGGTACGATGACGACTCAGACCGTAAAACGAGTCAAAGACAGCACAATTACAGCAAGAGAGTTTAAAAAATGTTATCCAAAAAAGGTCACTAAGAATCTGAAACTTAAAATATGTGCTCTAAATGTTGGCCGAGGGGCAATTGAGGCTGATTTTGGTTGTTATCACCCTTTGAAGAAACCACTTATATCAAAGAAAAATCATCTGGCTCGCATAAACTTTGCTAAAGAACATACAAGAAATGGTGAAAACGGATTTGGAATACTGTTATTTTCTCCAACGAGTCTAAGTTTAATTTAAGAGGTCATGATGGAAAAACGTTTGTAGTAAAAGATACTCTAATTGGAATTGGATACAGGCAAATTTGAGATGGCGTAATGTATCCATACGTATGGATACGTATGGTCTGGAAGTTCCAAATGACAATAACTCAAAACATACCTCCAAAGTTGTAAACGAATGACTACAAACTAATGCAGTCAATGTTTTGGAAAGGCCTACCCAATCACCAGATCTAACTACCATAAAAAATCTATTGGAAGTTTTAGATCGAAAAATACGGACACGATATTGCACAAACAAGGCAGATCCCAAAAAGGCAGTTAATTCAATTTAATTACATTCATGCCTTGGCGTCGAGAATCAGTACTAAAAAATAATGGATAACCAAAAAAACATTGAAACCAAAAATAGAGGGAAAGTTTTCAATTATTGTAAGGTAAAGGTTCCCAATATTTTGTTAACAGCATAAAAATGCAAAGTTTAAGTTTTGTTAGTTTTTCCAGAAGTTTGGATATTTTATGTTAATTTTTTTCTTTTTTTATGTAAATAAAACTTGAAAATTGCCAAATTAACAAAAGACTCAATCATTAAAAGAGTTTTTAATTTTATGATCCAACATTTTTGGTATAGACCAAAAATATATTTTGTTTAAAGTTTCCATTATATATTCACACACTTTATAGGTACATTATATATAGATTCAATATTATAAATAGATTTTAACAAAAGTTGTAGAATCTCTGCATTAAAATATATTAAGATTTTGCAAAACAAAAAAAAAACACAATAACATTTTTTTGTAAGCATATAACTGCAATATTTATATTTCTTTATTTTAGCAATATTTTTCTCTTTCTCTTTTTTTTTGCAATTTCTTTTTTATAATATTTGTTGTTGACAAAGTCAAGAATACTAAGTGGGTCATAAGTAGTATTCTGTCTACATATACAATATAAATATAAATATAAATAAATGTAAACAAACTTTATGAATGTGTGTGAATGTCTTATGGCTACAACTAACTATAAGGCAGGCTACTTGAAGAAGATGAAATATCAATATAAACAACTGCAACAGCAGCAACAGCATTAACAACAAAAAGCGACAATCTATTTATTTATGTATTTTATTTATATTGCTCTTTAGAAATAAACTTTTTTTTTTGCTTTTGAAAGATTTGCGATACAAATAAATGAGGGAAAAAAATAACAGAAAATTTATAAAGAAACGCTTGGTCGTATACTTGATGTTAAATCTGTAATAAGTTCTTAATAATACTTATACGTCACACGGGTATTTGAATATGCTTAGAGTAAGTTTTTGGAATGCCAGTTAAACTTAGTTTGTTTAACCTCAAGTTTTTAATTATTTAGTCAGACAGTTTCAAGTTAAAAGGTTGAGTTTGTGGGATGTAATTTATTTTGTTTGCCACCTAAGGAAAGGTTTTATGGATTCCGGTTAAATTAAATTAATTAAACCTTGTGGGTTTAATTAAACTACGTATAACTCACATCCCAAAAACTTACTCTAACCATATTCAAATTTATTAGCTATTGGCAATAGCTTTGGAAATTTACTGTTGTCTCGTTTAGCTCCATTTTAACCACAGCTTAATACAGAATAATAAGTCCTATACTTCTTGAATTTCCCTCGTATCAACCAGCGCTGTGGAGTCTATGATCAAAGTTACCGACTCCGACCCAGACTCCAACAAATTTTGTACAATATATGTTATAGTTTGATTACACCATTTCCAATTGTATTTCAGAGAATATCAACTGATTTTCAGAAAACATCAATTGAATTTTATTTTTCGTTTTTAATTTATATCAAATATATCAAGCTATTAATTTATAAACCTTACAATGGTTGTTTGGTGTAAAAAATTTGGAAAAATATTCCCAAATTTAAAGAACGCAAAACTTTTGGCTTTAATGCCAGCAGATTTCGTTTGTTAGATAACGATGAAGATTCAACAAGTATTGAGGAAGATGAAATTGTAACTTTTGAAGGTTCCACCAATAGTTGTAGACATTGCTTACAGCTTCCACTGGTTATGGGTTTAACAATAAACAACACATATATAAAGGAATATCTGTCGGAAAAAAATAATTTCAGAATGAATTTCGTTATGCGAAGATACCATTAAACTACTAACACAAACAAAGCTTATTGTTTTTAGTTCACACAAAAATTAAAATATATCACAAAAGTGTTAAAAGTTAAAATAATATTAGAGATGGGCGCACGAAGCATTTTGACTCAAACCTTAAGAAACCAATAATTGATCTCTCTCGTAAGGTCGTAAAAACCTTACGAACTGCCATGTTTCGAAATATTTTAAAAACGAGAAAATTATACAAACCAAAAATTGATGTGGTAACTAGATGGAACTCAACATATGACATGTTGCAGTGAATTCTAATCCTTAAAGAAAGTATTGAGTAGATCGTAGAAATACTAAAATCTACTTATGAAACGACAATACTTCTACAAAAAAACAGCTAATTCTTGGGAATTTTTATAATATTTGGCTGACTTTAAAATCAATGATAAAATCTCAAAATTCCGATTTCTCTGAACTACTCCATACGTTCGTTGAAAATCGAGAGCAGTAGCTATTTGAAAAAAACATTATAAATGCTACATGTTAAGTTAGCAGTTAAGTTAATAAAATTGAAAAACCTATATATTTGTATTAAAATTTGTAGTATAAAATTAAACTTACTTATCCACTTTTTAGCACGAGCACTCAAAGGAAAATAATGACCCATCTTCCTCGATACCATTTATGCCAATAAATGAATCTACTAATCAAAGTACCTAATCTTTGCTAAAGAATCCTTGTCTCAATTAGAAGTAGATATTTCTTCAGAGGATAAGTCAGATAACGAAACTCGTCGTGAAATTATGACCGCTTATGCTGAAATTGAAAATTTTTAACCGAAAAAGGAAGATTTTTATATAAGCCTGCTAAGCAACTGGCATAAACGTAATACACCCTTCAGTTTTTAAAGCAGTTGACATCAATTGCTCATGTTGATCCGGCAACTCAAGTAACCGTTGGAGAGGGTTTTCAGCTTTGCTTCAAATTTTAGATGATCAGAGATGTAATTTAGCTGACGATAATTTAGCAACAATAATGTTCGTTAAATTAAATCAAAAATCTTGTAATTTTTAATGTTACTTTTTCTTTGAATTTTAATTTTTTTGATTAAATAAGAACTTTTTTTGTTTTGTTAGTTTTATCGTCATTTTTCAGACATATTGCAATTACTACTGTAATTAATATGCAATTTTTTTTAATTTTGTTTAAATGGTGCGTGGTAAAGAAGAAGAAAGCATATATTTCAAAAATTCATAACTGCACTGTATTCTTAATCGGACCGGTTTCTGGCATTTCAGCCTTCATCAGCGATTTATTGAACATTGTGATAATTGTTATGTTTTAATTGAATAGATTGTTTCTATATGAAAATTTTTTCTACTAAGGGCGGCCGTGAGGTTTTGAACCATGAACCTTCACATACACTCGTACTTGCACTTTTTGGTCAGCGCTTTAACACACTCACCTAAAGTCAGGCCTACGAGCAGTGTGGTTAGTTTTCAGTTTTCGTACCATACAGCTTTACTTTGTATTAATTTCAGAAACAATCTATTCAATTAAAACATAACAATTATCACAATGTTCAATAAATCGCTGATGAAGGCTGAAATGCCAGAAACCGGTCCGATTAAGAATACAGTGCAGTTATGAATTTTTGAAATATATGCTTTCTTCTTCTTTACCACGCACCATTTAAAAAAAACTTTTTCTATTTACATAAATATGTGTATAAATATTACTAAATGGAGTTTCTTTCTAACATAGGTAAGTTAAATTCGGTTTAAACAAAGGTCAAATACAGTTAAGTGTACTAAAAATGAAAAGCAATTTTTATAAAATTTTTAAAAATAATTATTACAGCGTAATTATTATGAACAAATTTTTAATTTATTTCTTATGCGTGACTATTAAAAACAATTTTTAAATATTTATCAAAAAATAATAGTTATCAGCAAGAAATATATTTTTTTCTTGCTGATATCTACCATTTCAGAAAAATAATATTACTTATAAAATAATTATTTATTATTATATTATATATGGGGGATTTCATGTCAAGTGCACCAACTTTTGAAACCGATGTCTTCCGATCGAGATGAAATTTGCACCAAGGTTAGTCCTATTGGATAGTAGTTTAGACACAATTTTTCAACAAGATCGGTTTAGATCTCTCTGAGTTAGAGGGGATCAAAATTTGACATTTTGGCCAAACAGGTGTTTTTTTCTCAGCCATGTAACTTATTACCTATTGTTCTTAGAAAATTTTCTCCCAAAGAGTTTAGATAGCTATTTATTCAATATTTCGGAAAAAAATACTTTAAAAAAAAAAATTTGTAGACTTTTTTTTTTGCTAAATTAAAGCAATTTTTGCCTTTTTTTCAAAAATGGCATTTTTTTTTTTCATAAGAAAGCTTAGAATTTTTCCTTTAAGAGCTTAGTGGGTTGGGAGTGGGATTTCTATCAAAATAAATGTTTTGTAATTCAAGACAACGGTTTTTCAATTTTTCACAAATGCACTATTTTGAATTTTTTCCTATTTGTGTCTAAAACCGTACAAATAAAACTTATACTGAGAAACTAGACAAATTAACCTTTCCGAAGGTATGTAAAATACCTTCATAACATAACAGAAGAGAATGGTCTGTAACCTGAAAGAGTTATTTGCAACATTTCAATCTGAACACGAGGATGTTAGAATTGGCTTCACGAAATTAACCCAAATGAGGCCAAAACATTGCGTTTTGGCAGAAAGCAGCGGAACTCACACAGTATGCGTTTGCATTTACCATGAATATGTTAAACTGATGAAGGAAATCAACTTAAAGTATTAAACAGATGATTCGCCAGAAGATTTACACGATTACCGCGTTTGCCTTAAATTGACTATGTATCCTAATGCAACAACTTCTTGCCACTTAGGTGAATGTACCAATTGCCCGAAAACCACATTCACCAAAGAAAATTTAATCAACTCTTTAGATCGAGAATATATAGAGGAGGTCAAATTTGATTCTTGGATTCAGACTGACAGATGCACATTGAAAACAATCATTTTAAATGTGGATGATTTTGTGGAAGAAATGTGTACAGGATTGCTAAACTTGAGAAACCATGACTGTTTAGTCAAAGAGCAATGGTCATTCTTCAAGGATTTGAAGATACATTTGAAGTCTGGTAAATTCGTTATTTCATATGATTTCGCAGAAAACTATAAATATGTTCTTCAGGATGCCATACAAGCATTCCACTTCAATAACGACCAAGCAACTATATTCGTAGTAGTTATTTACAACATGAAAGATGAAAAACTGGAACACAAAAGTATGGCAATCATATCCGACGATTTAAAACATGATACCGTTGCAGTTTATGAGTACCAGAAGAGAATACTAAAATTTCTAAAATATAAATTTACAGTAAAGAAGGTATATACGTTTCGGACGGAGCTCTTCAACATTTTAAAAACAAAAGTAGCTTGGCAAATCTTATGACCCATGAAAAAGATTTTGGAATACCAGCTGAGTGGCATTTTCATCCTACTGCTCATGGTAAAGGAGCACGTGATGGTAGTGGAGCAAACCTTAAAAGAAATGCAGCGAAGTATAGCCTCCAGTGCTCTCATCAAGATCGCATCTTAGATGCGACTGCTTTATTCCATTAAGCAAAAAGTTATTGTAAAGAAACTAAAATAATTTTTAGTAGCAAAGAGGATCACCAGGAAACATTGAAAACACTGAAGAGCAGATTCGATGCTGCGGTAACAATCGATGGCACCGCTGAATACCATGCTTTTATACCGCTTGTCGATGAAAGACTCAAGTTGAAAAAGTTTTCTGCCTCTATTCAATGCGATTTCTTTCCAAAGACAACAAGTAAACCAGCAGCGAAATCAACAGCTGAACCTAGTAACGCCAAGAAAGGATTGACAAAAAAACGCAGTAAATAAAGGCGACAAAAATGCTGGATGAAGGCCTGGGTATTTAAAAATTTACAAGACTTAAATACTTCATCAGCTACAATAAATTAAGTATAAAAATAGTTATGATATAAATGGATCTAATGCAATTAAGATTAAATTTTATTAAATTATTTATCTTTTTATTTTTAATATTATTATTATTATACATTAATTTAATTATTATAAAAAATAAATAAAAAATAATAATTTTTCAACATTTCTATAGAAAAAAACGATTTTTTTCCTGAGGTTAACATATTCTGGGTATTACAGTATCGAGGGTATAAAATTTTAGTTAGGTATGTTATATACCTTCGGAAAGGTTAATTTGTCTAGTTTCTCAGTATAAGTTTTATTTGTAAGGTTTTACACACAAATAGGAAAAAATTCAAAATAGTGCATTTGTGAAAAATTGAAAAACCGTTGTCTTGAGTTACAAAACATTTATTTTGATAGATATCCCACTCCCATCCCACTAAGCGACCAAAAAGCTCTTAAAGGAAAAATCCTAAGCTTTCTTATGAAAAAAAAAAAAAAATGCCCTTTTTGAAAAAAAAGCAAAAAATGCTTTAATTTAGCAAAAAAAAAAAAGTCTACAAATTTTTTTTTTTTTTTAAGTATTTTTTTCCGAAATATTGAATAAATAGATATCTAAACTCTTTAGGAGAAAATTTTCTAAGAACAATAGGTAATAAGTTACATGGATGAGAAGAAACACCTGTTTCAAAATGTCAAATTTTGATCCCCTCTAACTCAGAGAGATCTGGACCGATCTTGTTGAAAAATTGTGTCTAAACTACTATCCAATAGGACTAACCTTGGTGCAAATTTCATCCCGATCGGAAGACATCGGTTTCAAAAGTTGGTGCACTTAACATGAAATCCCCCATATATATATTTAATACTTATATATTTATATTGTAATAGTTATGAATTAATAGAAAACATAGAAATTGTCTTGCAATAATTATGCCTTAAGGAATTCGTCATAAAACTTATAATTATTAAGTCCTTGATTAAAATAATAAAAAAAAAAAAAAATAGAAGATGGTATGTATAAAATATTAACCGTTACTTAAATATATATTTTTTAATGTATTTTTCAATATTTGTATCTTATAATTCTTATATCTTATAGCATAATCGCAAAATAAAAGTTTTTGAAGAGTTAATAACCAGAATAATATATGATTTTACTGCTGGTGTTGAGCAAAATAAAATTTGTGAGACGACCATTGTGGCTGATTTTGTTTATTATAATGCTGTGAAGAAAGCACTGATAGCAGAGAAATATCGCCTGGCTTGCATAAAGTTTACTAAATAATGCATGAATTAATAAGGGTGGAATTGGAAAACTGTTCTATTTACAGCTGAGTTACAGTTTAGTTCAAAGGTTATGATGGAAGAACGTTATAAACGGCGACAAATAGGAAAAAGACTAGACCCGAAATGTACAAATAAAACTATTAATCAATAATATGGTGTGGGGTTGCTTTTCGGGCCAAGGAATGGGTTCAATTCATGTAGTAAAAAACACTCTTAGTGGAATTGGATACAGGCAAATTCGTAATGTATCCATTCGCGGAGGAAAATATGCCCCTGGTCTGGAAGTCTCATCATGGCTACATTCTAATTGTGTTTTCGAATGGCCAGCCCAGTCACCAGATCAAGATTGCACACAAAATCTATGGGAAATTGTAGATGGAAAAATATGGACATGAAATTCCACAAACAAGACAAATCTCATAGAGGCAGCTAATTAAGAGTGGTATAAAATTTTAAGGAATATCTTCAACAATTTTATTAATTCCATGGCTCGGCCATGGTTAACCAACAATATATTGAAATCGAAAATAAAGAGAAAGTTTTCAATTATTTTACAGTAAAAGTTCCCAATGTTTCGTCAATAGCACAAAAATGAAACCTTAAACCTTTTTATTTTTTTCTGAAGTAAAGCCGTTTAATGTTAATATTTTTTTATTTTTTAAATAAATAAAACAGAAAACCTTTTTCATAAAAAAATTTTAATTTTAAGAATTAATTAATCGGTATTGATCGTTGAAATATTCAAACAAAAATTTTGTTAAAAGTTTAAAGTGGAATAACAAACTTATATATATATATCGCATGCACACTTGTGTAGAGGGTATAGAACAAACATTTATAAATATTTTGATTTCTTTTCCAGACGCAATATTCATCATATTAAGCAAGTAAAGTGTCAGCTTGCTACTTAGCATATGTGGAATTCCTCTCAAAACCCTCATACATCTTTTTGGATTTGTAACCATACCTGGCTCCCTTTCTTTCTTTCTCTCAATTATGAGGGCCTTGCTTGTCACATTCTAAAGACATTTACTGGTCACGTGTTAGTTCTTGTACGTCTTTTAGAACTTTTTAACACAATAATATAATCGACGAAATGGGTTTTTAATTTCAGCAAAGTTACACCTGATTATACCCTATACCACTATGTGGTTTGGGTATAATGACTTTGTGCTGCTGTTTGTAACAACCAAAAATATTTGACCTAGACCCATCTTTAATTATACCGATCGAATCAGAATCACTTTCTGAGTTGATTTAACAATGTCCGTCCGTCCGTCCGTCCGTCCGTCCGTCCGTCCGTCTGTGTGTCCATATAAAGTTTGTAATCAAACTGCAGGTCGCAAATATGAATATATTTTGATGAAATTTGGTATATAAGCTTTCATCGGCCATGGGATGAACGCTATTGAAATTGGTTAGAATCGGTCCATGTTCAGACCTAGACCCATACAAATTACCCATATGAAATCGACATAAATTGCCATAAGATCCAAATTGTCATATAGATCTTACTCAAATTGGGTTTGTATGCGTTCATTACATCCACTAATGACTAGTCCAAAAATGATCCCTTTGACCCCATATAGAGCTGCTTCCCGATCTTCACTTAAATCTATTAAAAAACAAAAATATTGCACTGATTCTTCTCAAATTTTGTTTGTACATATTTTTGCAAAATACAAGAGACTTTACCAAACATGATCAGGATCGGTCCATTTTTGGACCTAGTCCCTTTATAGATATAGCATCCGATATGAACTTTTTCATATCTGCAGCCAAAAAAATTAATAAAAATCCCACTCAAATTTGGTTTTTGCTTATTTTCAATGTCCAGTTAGTTGAGCCTAAGAGATAGGGTTTCTAAACGCATGGTATAGGGTATCGTATAGTCGGTCTAGACCGACTATAATTTTCTTACTTGTTTTATATTATTTTTATTGACTTTTTTAATGAACTGCATTAGTTATAACAAAAATATTATAAACTACGGCATGCCATCAAAACTGCTGATGAAAATTAAAAAGTCATTCTGATGTTGCTTAAAAATTATATTTACTGTTTATTGAAATTACCTTTTTCTTTATTTCTATTTATTATTATATCTCTTCTACCCCCGTTAAGGCTATTTCATTGAAAATTACTTGAGCTCTTAAAAGAACTTCGTACCAACGACCACATGCCCTTAACATTATTTTGTTGTTGTTGTTATAGCTATCCTTCTTAGTCGTAAATGTCAATAACACTTATTTCCTGGTTGTAAAACAAAAATATAACACAAAAAGAAACATTATTGACATTTTCATTTATTGTTTTAGAAAATGTCAAAGTTTAAAATAAATAAAGGATGCTTGCCGTTTCTGCTTACGACATTAATTTTCTAGCAATATTTATTAGGCATGAACTAAATAGCAATAAGTATGTATGTCTGAAAGTAGCTTGTTCTTTTCAATGTACTCTATGAGAATATGTTGATAAAGAGGGTAAATGAGAAAAAGGTGAAATGATTTAATTAATTTATGTATGTACTAATGCATTTAGTACACTCATATTTCAATATGCATTGTTGTTTAAGTGGATTTTAGTTTGAAAAATGTTGTTTGTAAAAAATTATTTTTAGTCACCAATACAATGCAAAAAAAAAACATAACATATACAATGAGTTTCGGACAAGGGTTTTAGGTGCAGACGTACTGAGTGAGATCGTTAATAGGACACAGACGGACGGACGGATATCGCTACAAGCCTGAATAATTCCTCCAAAACGCTGGGCTGTAACTTAATTGAATATAACGCATTTACAATCAATTTTATACTTATAAAAAATGTTTTTCTAATAGTTTAATGAAAATACACAGTTGGCAATTTCATTTAAACGGCAAAGTGTTTTCTTGATAAAGTGCCTAACCATTTACCCTTAAAATAAGTGTAAAAATATGGCATATGACACTATTCCTATTTTACTCTATGTTGTATATTGGCAACAAAGCATTATAATGGTTTATTAGCCAATTAGCTTTTTGTATGGCAGTACTAGTTTATTTATTTCATTCGACTGGGGCCCATGTACATTTCTGCACACTTTGAGTTAATTTACGAAAAATTTTTTTTTTTAAGTAATACTGATATTTGGCTATTGAAATTTGTGTAAGTGAAAGGAAATAGAATATATTTCTATAATCAATTACATATTTTGTTGTAAAACAAATTCCGTTTATGTTTTATACCGATCCTTGTTTGTTGCATATATGCAACAATGCGTGTTCCGATGCAATTTTTTTACCATTTTTATCCAATGTCAATCACCGACAACCTAGAAACTGCATTCACCACTAGTACCGAAACGGATTTATGCCCGATTGCCGCTTCTCCCTAGTACTACCGCTGAAGCAAATTCAAGGTTGGCTAACCGCGGACCTAGGACTTAGACAACATGGAAAACAAAAAGCCTAAGCTTAAATGAGGACCAACTACATTTTCATAGATCCGAAATATTACATCCAGAGATACTTTGCCGTGATAGTCCATTTGAGGTTACCTATTTATTTACTGAGGACATTTTCGACTTTATAAGGGACCAGACAAATTTATGATCTGTGCAGAAGGATGCCAATAAGCCTATAAATGTAACAAGTCAAGAGATATGGCAATTCATTGGTATTGCTTATTATATGTCGGTATATATGCCAAATGTAAAAATGTATTGGTCTCAAAACATAAGCTTTGCGCCGGTACGAGACGCAATGTCGTCGAAAAGATTTGAATTTCTTAGGCATTTACTTCACTTCAACGACAATAGTAAACTGCTATGATATGATCATATTGATTCCGATCGATTGTTTAAAATTCGGCCGATGATAGTGAAACTCAACAACAACTTAAAAAAAGTTCCACTTGAAGCGCATTTGTAAGTAGATGAACAAATGTGTTCAACAAAAGCTAGAAGTGTGTTGAAACAGTATTTACCAGATAAACCTCATAAATGGGGTTTCAAAATATTTGTTATATGTGGTGTATCTGGATGTGGATATAAATTTGAGTCTACAGTGGCCAGGAAAATAGATGTGCAACCGGCGAGCCAGATTTAGGGGCATCATCTAATGTAGTAGTCCGTCTTTCTCGTGATATCCCAACCAATCACAACTACCGCATTTTTTTGATAACTATTACACCTCGACCCCGTTTCTTGAACACCTTTCTACTCGCGGTATTTTGGCTTTGGGGACTATAAGAAGAGCCCGTATTCCCAACTGCAATCTGCCAGATGAAAAATTTAAAAAAAAAAAAAAGAATCGCGTGGTACGTGAATAGAACAAATCGGTGACTGCAATGGAATTGACGTAGCAGTGGTTGCTTGGAGAGACAACAAAATTGTCACTCTAGCATCTAATTTTGCAGCAAAGAACCCAAAATCTGTAGTCACAAGGTGGGACAAGTCAAGGAAACAATACATCTCTGTTAAACGTCCTTCTGTAGTAGCAGAGTACAACCGACATATGGGTGGAGTAGACCTTTTAGACTCTGTTATGGGTCACTACAAACGTTGGTATCTGCATATTTTTTTACCATTTATTAGAGATGACTATGCAATTCATGGCATTTATATAGGAGAATACAGGCTGAAGAGGGTAGTACAAGCAAAACCATCAACTCTGCAGAATTTAGAATAGAAATAGCTGACACGTTATGCAAATTTAAAACTATTAACCGTACAAAGCGCGGAAGTGATTTTGAGTGTCTCATTCAAAATAAAAAGAAGAAAGGTCCGGTTCAGCACGTTCCCCCGAAAGATGTGAGGTTGGACCAATACGGGCACTGGTCGATAAACGAATGAGATGCAAATTTCCAGGCTGTGCGAAAAATGCGGAAATAGTTTGTGTTACAATAAGAAAAATAACCGTTTTAAAAATTTTCGTATTACTTAAGTTCAATTTAAATTTTTAAGATCTATTTCTGCAATGTTGCATTTCTGCAACAAATAATTTTTTACAAAAAATACGACTTGAATTTTAATAAAATTTTTTTTTAATTTTTTTATTATTAACACCCTATTTACCACCTAAAAAAATAAAACTACCAAAATTGGCTTTCTTTCGCCGCACAGTGGACCATTTGACGAGAAGGCGGTCAAAAATTTATAACTTTTGATTGGATTGGAATTCTTTGTTTGGTAGGTGAGACTTTAGCCTTTAAGTTTTGCTATAAAACGTAATTCTCGACCGAAAATAAAAAAAAAGTTACGGAGGGTTTAAAATACATTTTCATTTGTAGTTGAATTTTAGTACAAAAGTGAAGTGTTAAAAGTTAAAAAAAGGTTTTTTTAATATAATGTCTTATTTTTTCACTTAATTTTACAACTAATACTTTTAAACAATTTTTCAAGTTAATTTTTTCAGAAAATGCCAAACTTTGGCCCCCGTAAACTTATTAGTCCTAATGTGCACAAGGGCCAAAGGTTGTTTTTTTTTTTTTTTTTTAAAGATCCCGAGTTAAAATATAATTTATTAAGCAGCGAACGTAAAAGTTACCTTATATTGGTTCAAGATAGAGAAGTTTCAATGAAAAACTCGTATGTTTTTGCTTTAGTTAAATTTTTTTATTGTCTTTTTTAATTATTTCTATATCAATTTTTATGGTAAATTTATGAAATATAACAATCTTTATTGTAAATTTACAAAATATATAAATTTTTAGATCAAGAAAATTTTTTAACTATATAAAAAAGGTGTAACTTATTGTTAGTGTATTGAAAAAGTACTTTAAATCAACCAATTTTAATAAAAATTTCTTCTAAATAGCCTTGATTTTCATCTTCTAGAAGTTGTTTAGCTTCTTTGTCTAATTCAATAGAGGTAGTTTTCCATTTTTGACGAATGTTGGACATATATGGATCTGAAGTGTACAACAAAATAGTGATAAGGTCTTCATTAGTACAACATCTGGACATTTTCCTTGTGTTGTGCTCGCGAAAGAATCTGTAGTCCTTGTTCCTTTTTTCTTGCGCTTCTTCAGATAGATCTCCGATTGGTAGCATATTGTTTTGAATTATTTGTTCCCCATGGTACAAAATTTTATGAACTGTTGATGGCATATTTCTCCAAGAGCATTTTTCATTATAAGGTATAGCTGTTTTATTGGCGTACTCTCCAAATTTTTTTGCATTTATCTTTCTGCTGCATGCTAGAACTTGTAATATGATTTTGAATCGTCTTATTAATTCATGATCTACACCTGTGATAGATGCTGCAGTTTCCGGATCGGAAAAAAGCTCCTTGCAGTATTTCCATCATTTGTGTTTCCTTCCCCTTTTTTTGGTTGGTTGATTACGAGGCCTAGCTGTAGATATTTTTGTTGAATTTGTTTTTTTTTTTTGCTTTCTTTTTTCTTCATTTTCTTTGTTTTTTCTCACTGTTTCGCCTAACGGACCAAATTCCAAATCATAACCCAATTTAAGAATATGCTCCATGAAACGTATTCCAGCATGAAGAGGGGACATTCCAAATTCGAAGGCTTTCTTAAAACTGTCGTCTTCTGGTGGGGGTTGGCTTAATTGACTTGATGTCATTTGGCATATAATGCAGCTTGACGTTGACTTTGTTCCAGTTAAAGCTTGTGCAACTTTTCCATCAATCATTGTGAGACACATTTTAAAATGTAATTCAATGTCTTGGTCATCAAATTTAATTATTACTGGTTGAAGTTCCTTAATTTGATCTTTTATTTTTTGAACTTCTTCACTTATGACATCTTTGGTTTCCTTTTTGAATGCAAATTTTATTGGTCTGCAATACTTTGTTGAAGAAGGAATTTCATTTTTCCATATATCAATTTCTGTTGCTCTACTAGTTGACGGCTCTAAGACGCTATACCTTTTTGTTAAGCGCAATGGAACGAAAGATACCATAAATAAATTAGCATCTGATGAATTTTCGGCATTAAATTGCTTGTATTGTTTCTGACCAGAGGATCCATCACATCCCCATTTAGAAATTAAAGTAATGCTGCCATTACCAATTTTTTTTAAATGATCAGTATCAAACGTATTTAGCAATCGTTCTGCAGTATGTTCAAGGAGATCTTGCAATTTTATTTCTGCTGATGTTGAAGTGACACTAATAGCAGATTGTGAAGGTAGGCATTCTTTTTTGGCAGAAACTAAATCTCGATACTCTGGAAAAATCCCACAATTCTTTTCATTGGTTCGCTTCCGCAATTCCTTATATTGATTTTTGGGTCAATTTCAAATCCAAAAATAGGACGAACGC
Source organism: Cordilura impudica (assembly GCA_963682025.1). Lineage (NCBI taxonomy): Eukaryota > Metazoa > Arthropoda > Insecta > Diptera > Scathophagidae > Cordilura > Cordilura impudica. The sequence continues at coordinate 316,876,498 of OY821517.1, read as the reverse complement.
TTCTTCCGGCGTAAATTTCTTATCTTCAATTGGTGTAGGAATGCTATTCAAAATCCTCTTTGTGCGCCTTGGGCTCGCTTCTACTGTTTTTTCAATTATTTCAATTTTATTTTTTTATTTTGGGTTGGTTGAATTTGGTGCAACAATGAATCCTTAATAATTCTTTGAGAAATTTCTTCACTGATATTCTCCAGCTTGCGCCTTCGAGATCTTTCACTACATTCGTCAATTGGTTTTACTGGTCGACCCTTTTTTCCACTTTCGTTGGCAGTTGTAGATGCACTCTCAAAAATAAGTTTCTTTACTAAGCAGTCTTGGTAACGTTTGTACATCTTTGCCTTGCTATGAGAGCATTCAATGTACCGTCTTTTGAAATTCGATGCAAAATTAGTAATTTTTCCTTTGTGCATTTCAATGTCTTCTAGGTTACAATTCTTAAAGAAGTCGTTGCTCACTATGTGCAAAATTACATCGTCATCATTTCGTTGAAAATAAATATCTGCCAGATCTCTCTAACAGTACTTAGCCATTGCACAAATTGTAATGAATAATAATTGTGGAAACATTATTATAAATACTCTTTCTTGCAATTATGTAAAATAAAAATTTTTATCTTTTATTACCACTTTTAGAAGCATAAAAAACCCACACCCTAACCCCTTTTAAAAGGTGAAGCATACCTGCTCATATCTTAAAGGGCTATGTCGCAATAGTTTGTTTTTACCATTTACCTGTTATTTAAATTGTTTCCCTAATTCAGTTCATTAATAGTTTTTGAAAGATACCTGTAACAATTAAGCGCATTATATCTCAACCCTTTTTTATAAGTACATAACAGCTCTTGACAACTCTACCGATACGCAAAAAAATACACCGCGGTGCAGCGGTACGACCAACTTTTGTATTCATAACACTCAGACGGGCGGACGGACATCGTTTAATCGACTCAGAAAATGTTTTTGAGTCGATCCGTATAATAAAAGGTGGTTAAGGTCCAATATTTTTGGCAGTTACAAACATCACCTCAAACTTAATATATCCTAACCAAAATGTGGACAACTTTTGTATTCATAAATTTTGCAGAAAATATCTAACCTTGGGTCAGAAAAATTGTTCTGATGCACACGGGCGGAAACTGGCGGGTGTATAATGGGGTATAGGAGTATAGGGGAGGGTTCGGACTAGTGCAAGATTTCTTCTGACTGCTTTTGACTGGCAGGAGTTATGCTCTATTAAGTAGGAGATTTTCGGAAAATTTGGACCTTTTTAAAAAAAATTTTTTTTTAATTTCGGAATGACTCAGTGATTTTACGTTTTTAACATTAATAGTATGGAAGCCACAAAATTATACAAAATTTATTTCACTTCCAAATCTTTTAAATCCAAAAAGTTACAGTCATTCCAAAAAAAAAAATTTACAAAGAAATTTTTAATTTTAGCAAAATACTGAGAAAGCCCATTTTCGAAGACCCTGTTCGCTGTGATATAGTTGAGATAGAGTCGCACTTTTTAGGCTCCCGAGATTTACTAGTATTTACTTTCAAATGAATAACATAACTTTAAAATCGGTAACAAAAAAAAATGATTTTTGGCCGCCTTCTCAAAATGTGGTCCACTGTGCGCCGTAAAGGGCTAATATAGAACTTTTATAACTATCACGATTTTTGTATTAACAACAACAAATTTGAGATGCAAATTAAGGGAACGAAATTCTGATCGTTCTGTTCAAAATTATTGACATATGATTCAAATTTAAAAATATTATTTGACCAACTAATATTGTTGATAAAATTGGCTGTAGGTATGTGAATTATACCCAATAATCAGTAGTCCAAAAACAAACCTTGAAAGACAAATTTTAGACATAATCCCTACACAAATTGGATTTCTAATCTTCACCTAAATTTATCAAAAACAACTAATTTTGCTTAGATTTATATATATGGCCATGATCAATCCATTTTTTGACCTAGTCAACATATGACAATAACATGTTTCATATATAGTATACACGCCACAAATTAATAACGATACCACTAAAATTTCGTTTATGCTTACTTTTTCCAACCACTTATTGCCTCAGCAATAGAGTCTTATGTGTTTTCTCTAGAACGTCTATAATAAATATTCTTAATTGTTTTTATTTTCGTTTGTTCAAGAAACTTGAATACAAAAAATTTCGAATTTCTCCTTCACATAATTGAATAAAATTTTTTCATTAAAATTTAAATAATAATTTCAAAACAATTTTGTGGAAAATTTCCAAGTATGTTAATATGTATGTATAAATTACCAGGTGATAAATAAAATAAGTAAATATTTAGATAGAAAAAAATATATCACATTCATTAAATGAAAAGAAGACAAAATGACATTTTATCAAGAAATTAGTATCTGACATATTTTTTCTGCGATGAATGAAAAAATAAACAAAACATTATAAATCTTAAAAAAAAAACATAAAAATAAATAATAATTAGAATTGTAATTTTAAAATCAACAACATATATCTATATTGAATCAGCTGTCAATTACTGGTGATGTTTGATGAATTCATGGAACAAAAAGCTGAATTAACAAAGTTCTATATATATGTATATATAGCATATATAGCATATTTGTGCATACTAAGTAAGCTGTGGTAAGGAAATATATATGTACGAAAAATTCTTCGCCAAGAGCCTCTGTCTTACCCATTAATTGAGACCGAGTTTTTGGAAGTCAATTGAACTTTAATTCAATTGAACTGAATTCAAGTCGTCTGAAGTTTGTACGTGTTAAAAAAAAATAAATAAAATAACGTCTCTGTTAAACACAGCTTTGATTTCTCTCATCATGTTATTGTTCTTACTGAAACCTGGTTAAAAAGAAAAGTCTTCAACGCTGAGATATTATGTAATAAATTTCATATATACAGACTTGACAGAGAAACTGAAACAATTGGTGGTGGTGTTCTAATTGCTGTCTCCTGTCAACTATCATCTGAAGAAATACGTCTTGATTCTTTACCGAATATTGAAATTATTGGTGTTATGTTAAAACTTAATCAAAAAAAAGTTTTTATTACTTGCTCCTACATACCTCCTGATTCTGATCAATCGATTTATAATGAACATTTTGAATCAATAAAATCAGTTGTAACAAAGGCTAACCCTGAAAATTCTGTACTTGGTTTTGGAGACTTTAATCTGCCGTTAATATCATGGACATTTTTAATTGATTCTTTTTACTACACTCCTACGGTGTCAAATGAAGATAACGATAATTTCATAAATAATTTGTTACCATCCTACCATTGACTTAAATTTGAATTTGCCATTTGTTTCAAAGTGTAAATCAAATAACTTAAAAGTTTTTTGTTTCAAAAGAGCAAATAACAACGATTTAAATTATTACTTCAGTAATACTGATTGGCTCCAATTATTATCTATTACATCTGGTTCTCCCACATCAATCGATACAATGATCAAGTTATTCTACGAAACTGTTCTATTTTATATGAATGAATGTATCCCGAAGTTTACTGTTTTCAACCACTCTGGCCCTCCTTGGAGCACAAAACAATTGTCGAGTCCTAAAAACTTAAAAAATAAACGACACAAACAGTATAAAGTGTCTGGTCTTTTATCTGATTATACGAAATATTCAGTTACACGTGCAGAGTATAATATTCTAAATACAAAACTTTATAAGAATTACACGGAAACTATGAAAATAAATTTGAAAAGAGATCCAAAATCATTTTATAAATTTGTAAACTCTAAAAGGAAATCTACTGGATATCCAACTGAAATGAAGTATCTTAATCGAGAATCCCTTGATGATGTAGTTATTAGCGATATGTTTGCTGATTTTTTTTAGCACAACTTACTCTGATGTTCAATATGACATTTCAAACATATATCCATTTCCAGTTATGGAACATCAATCAATTTCATTTCCTTTTATAAAGACTTCGGATATCAAAAAAAACTTAAAAACATTCAAGAATTCAACTAACGGAGGACCTGACGGTATTCCGAGCTGCATTCTAATCAACTGCGCCCAAACTTTGGCTGTTCCATTATGCATTTTATTTAACTCGTCCATTAAACATGGGCATTTTCCTACATTATGGCAAGATTCATATATTATTCCTTTATTTAAATCTGGAAACAAATCGAATGTAGCTAACTATAGAGGAATAGCTAAGCTTTATGCTATTCCCAAACTATTTAAAAAATGTTTAACGGATAATCTCTGTCATCAGGTTTCTTCTATAATATCACACTCGCAACATGGTTTTCGTAGGGGGTGCTCTATTTTAACTAATATTTTACAACTTACAACTTTGGTAAATCGGGGTTTCGTCAATGTGCTACATACCGACGTTATTTATACTGACTTCAGTAAAGCTTTCGATAAAGTAAATCATGATCTTTTACTCAAAAAATTATATTTGATGGGCTTTACAGCAAACAGCATAACTGGATAAAATCTTACTTGTTCAACAGAAATCAACGTGTTTATTTTAATAAAAGCCGATATCCTAAGCTGCTAGTGCTCTAGTTTTTAAGATTTATTGTAATTTTAATTATAATAAATATCAGAATAATAATAATAATAATATTTTAATAATACTACTTCAAAGAATATTATAGTTAAATCTGGTGTGCCTCAAGGAAGTCATATTGGGCCAATTTTATTTACTCTTTTTATAAGTGATCTACCAAGTATAATAAAAGCCTAGAATGTTCTTATGTATGCTGACGACGTCAAAATTTTCTTAAGCTATAAGAATTATCGTGAACAAATTCACCTACAACATGAACTAAATAATTTTTGTAGATGGTGCCACATAAATTTAATGGAATTAAATTTTAAAAAATGCAAACACATGTACTTTACTAGAAAATTAGGTGCATTTGGTTGTTACATATTTGGAGATTACCAGTTGGAGCAAGTAAATAAAATCCTGGATCTGGGTGTTCTTTTAGATGCCAAATTAAAGTTTGTTCAACACATTTCGATGATAATTATTAAAGCATGTGGTGTACTGGCCTTCATTAAAAGATGGGCAAAGGAATTCAATGACCCTACAGTTACCAAACAACTATACATCTCCCTAGTAAGACCAATTTTAGAATTCGGGTCTGTTTTGTGGGATCCACTATTTAATATTCGCAGTGCCAAAATTGAATCGGTCCAGAAGCAATTTCTCCTTTTCTGCTTAAGACGTTCTTATCCAAGTTTTGTTAATCTGCCATCATATACAATTAGACTTTCTCAAATTAAACTGCCGTCTTTAAAAAGCCGAAGAACAATGCTTAATGTTATGTTTTTATTTAACTTAATTCGAGGTGACATATGCTCAAATTTTCTTATGGACAACATCTCCATGAACGTTCCGGCACGGTCAACACGTTTTTACACTCCACTGTTTATCCCAATCTGTCGTCAAAAGTTTGCCGATGCTGATCCATTTAGAAGAATGTGCCATGATTTCAATGATCTATACAATTTAATTGATTTTTCTTTAAATGATGATATTATTAAACGCAATATTATATTATTTTTAAATACATAATCTCAAATTTTTGATTTAAGGATTTGTATATATTATATTTTTTTTTTTCTCTGTATTATACTTAACAGTCTGTAAGGTTTTACCATAGACTTAATAAGTAAATAAATAAAAAAATATATATATAAGTTTCACTAAAATTAGTTTAACTAACATTCCAAAAATACGGCTCTAGAATATCTTTCATTTCTAATGATGTTCGCCTGTTTGGGTTCTAGGAAATATCGTCCAAAAACAAATGAAAAATGTCCCAATGAAAAAACCCGAAAAATATGAAAATCGCCCAAAAATATATGAAATTTTGCGCAAGAAATGTGAAAAATTACCCAAAAAATGAAGAATCACCAAAAAAAAAATAAACTATTGCCCAAAAATATCAAAAATGGCCCAAATATATGAAAAATTTTCAAAAAAAAAAATGTTTAAAAATCAATCAATATTTTCCATATAAGAGTTCACTCAAAAATCAATTAAAATTAAGCAAAATTAAATATTTATTATTTATTTATATAGCAGTTATTTTTTCACTACGAAAAAATTACCCATAATATTATATAATGAATTGATTTTGTTAATGCAATTCATTTTAGACGATCAAATGTGTGGCAAGCCAAAAAAATATAAGGATCATATACATGGCAATCAAGTAAGGGTATACAGTGAGTTAAAAGCTCTTGAGAATGATATTGCGAGTGCGTTCGGTCAAACCAACGCGTTAAGTTGTATGCTCTCAGAATTCAAACGAGTTTGTGACAGGTATGCTTTTGAAATTGTATTAATTAAAGAAAAAAAGTTACAACTACACCCAGAGCTGGGTACACCCAGCGTTTCGAAAATGCAAGCAACCAGTTTGGCGAAACGATTGAGCTCTTTTCACTATATACTAAGTATTTATATGAACACATAAAAAAAGTCACTCCAGACCGACTATACGATACTCTATACCGGGCGTTTAGATACCCTATCTCTTAGGCCCAAATAATTAGATATAGAAAATAAGCATAAACCAAATTTGAATGGCATTGTTATTACTTTGTTTGCCTTCGGATATGAAAAAGGTCATATTGGATGCTATATTTATATTTGGACTAGGTCGAAAAATGGACTGATCCTGACCATATTTGGTAAGGTTAATTTTTTTTTTTTTCAAAAACATATGTAAACAAAATTTGAGCAAAAGCTTTTTAATATTTTTGTTTTTTGATAGATTTAAGTGAAAATCGGGAATTAACTTCATATGGGGGCTATGACTAAGAACTGTCGTATACGGTTTATTTTTGGACTACTGAGAAATGGATATAATAAACATACACAGACTCAATTTGATAGAGAGCTCTATGATAATTTGGATACTGTGACCATTTAAGTCGATCTCATAGGGGTTATTTGTATGGCGACTCGGTCTGAACATGAACCTATTTTCACCAATTTCGATAGGGTTCATCCTATGGCCTCTGCACAAACTCATTACACCCATACTATATAAGTAATATACTACATGGGGTGAAAAGTACTTCGCCTTACATAGAGATGGCGTGGCAAGTGCAATTATATTCCTTTTATTCAATGGGACCAACTTTTAGAAAAATTGTTTAAAAAAGTTCATGACATTTTGCGCTGAATTCGAATCTGGCATAAAAATTGCGCTATCACGTCTTGTTCATTTTTTATCGCATGCTGGCAATACTATAATACAGTCAATACTGACACTACAATTTCACAATTATTCATTCTATAATTAAGCATATCCGGGAGATCGTGTGTTACTGATTCAAGCTATTTTTTCTTTGTGTGTGGTGAATATTTGGTTGGAAAAAAAGGATACGCAATATCAAAATCATTAAAATATGTATATTTACATTATTTTGGTTTTGCTGTCTGAAACTTGGACAAACCGTGGACACCGACATTATTTTGCAATAGTTGCAGAAGTGTTTTATACAAGTGGTCAAATAACATGAAGATCTATTTCGATTTTTCAATTCCAGTACTTTGTAGTGAGTCAAGTAACCATCTAACCGATTGTTATTTCTGTTTAACAAAATTTGCTGGATTCAATATGAAAAATCGAAAAAATATTACTTACGCGAATGGATCAATGGTTTCCAAACCAGTTCAAGATCCACCAAATGATCTATTACCAGTCATTCTCAGTGCTACGAGCAGTGAGTCCGAAACATCTTTCACCAGCAGTGGTAGTTTGTATGAGGCTGATGATGAACGCCACTTATTGACTCAAGCTGAGCTGAATCCTCTAATTCTGGATTTACATTTAACGAAGCAAGACGCAGAATTACTAGCTTCACTCATGCAGCAGTGGAAACATCTTGCAGTTGGCACAAAAGTAACAATCTATAGAGATAGAAGCTTGGAATTGGCTGCATATTTTGAAAAGAAACACTCTACTCTATACTGTACTGATGTTGATGGTTTATTTCAAAAAATGGACCAGACGTATGACAAACCCGAACGGAGATTATTTATTGATGGCTCTTAGTAGAGTTTAAAGGTTCTTCTTTTGCATACGGGGAATGAAAAAACATCCATACTAATTGCTCATGGCATTCATATAAAGAAAAATTACGAACCAATGACAGGAGTTTTGACATTACTCAAATACAGCGATCATAAATGGTGACCTTAAGGTGTGCGATTTAAATTTCTTTATGTATATAGTAGAGACCATCGTAAATAACTGCGAATTAATCTGTTTCAGGTCACTGGTTTGTTGACTGGTATGCAAGAAGGTTTCACAAAATATTGTTGTTTCCTTTGTCTATGGTATAGTCGCGCTACATGTCATCATTACGTCAGAACAGAGTAGCCAAAAAGAACTGAGTATTCACCAGGAAAACAAAACATTTCAAATAAACCATTAATTGATCCAAATGACGTTCTTCTTCCGCCGCTGCACATAAAATTGGGCCTTTTTAAGAACTTTGTCAAGGCTCTGATCAAAGATGGTTTTAGCGGTTTTTTCTTAAAATTTCATACGCTAAAATCAAAGAAGGCATATTTGTTGGCCCGCAGATTAGGAAGCTATTGAATGATGACAATTTTTCACAATGTTTATTGAACAAAGAATATGCAGCCTGGAAATCTTTCAAGAGCATCGTGTACAGTTTTATTGGAAACAATAAGAGTGAAAACTTCAGACAAATTGTTGCTGAATTATTGAAAAATTATAACGAATTAGGTGCACGAATGTCACTCAAAATGCATTTTCTTCATTTGCATTTAGATTTTTTCCACAAAATCTAGGTGCGGTGAGCGAAGAACAAGGGGAGCATGCTCACCAAGATTTAATGAAAATTGAAAGAAATTATCAAGGATTTTGGAACAAGAGCATGCTGGAAGACTATTGCTGGACTCTAATATGTGAAACTGAACCAACAAAATACAAACGACGTTCAAATAACGCCATGCACTTTTGAAAATTCATTGATTTTTACATATACTAATGATTTTTTATGTAAAAAACGAATAAAAAAAATTTTTTTTCCTCGAAAACTTGACATGATAGAGAAAAATCAATTAGAGATTCGAATTTGGCCCACCAAATTACTCTAGGAAAGATATTTGGTTGCTCCAGTCCACAACCTTGTTGGCTAATGTTTTTAATGACAGTTTAAAATGCATCTAAGTGGTTTGACACAAAAAAAAATGGATATTAAACAACACTTTAATCCAAAAACTTGCACACAAACATTTCGTACACAGAATATTTTTATTTTGCTTTAAAAAAAATTCTATTGTTTATTTTGATATAAATGTGCAAAAACATCGAAAAAAGACATATTCATGTGCATGTCAAAAACGTTTAGCCACTTAATGTAAACAAAAATGATATTTAAAAAAAAATTACATTCCAATTTCGAATAAATTGACAACATCAGTGTTAAGATTCTTATTTTTTTTTTTAATTAAAATAATATTGTTTGAGTTACGAATATAAAGGAAATTTAAAATACTTAGTATGTATAAAAATCTTGAAATTATTTAAGTTAAAATTTTTTAGTAACATTGTTTTAAATTTTGAACCTTTTTCTAAAGAAATAAGGATGTAAGTTTATAAGAAATTTTTATATTTCTCAGCTTCGGCGTAATCGGTACAGGCCTCTCTCCATCTATCCTTACTTTAAAATTTTTCCACTTGAGCTGGTAAATCTATTTTCCAGGAATACAAATAACGTCATGAAACTGTTAACAAAATCGAATCTGATTTGCATGTCTATAATTAAAATAAACTGTTCTTTTTTTTAATTGTCTGGTCATGACATGTCATTCCGCACATGCATGTTTGATATATAAAGCATGCAAACATTAAATATATCTGTGAAATCAAGGAATGATAAATCGAAATAGCTTGAAAGCAAATTTAATAAAATGCCAATGAAATTATAGTTTAGTTTGCAAATTTGTTGGGCAGAAGTGTGAGTATGTAAATTTTTAAATGCTTTTTACTGACCATCTAGGAATCATTGTTGACAGGTTTTTTGTGAAGTGGGAGTTGTTTCTAAACATGTCTTAATGTTAAATTAACTACAATTTATTTACCACAACCCAAAAAAGAAAAAAGAAAAAACCCCATGATCTCATTCTAAAAATCGCTTTTTTATAGTTTCCAAAGTAATAAATCTTTGGATGCGTTTTTAAACAAGTTCCAAAGATGCCAATATAAAGTTAGTTTTAATAAACTTAAGATCTACAAAATAGCAAATAAGAATTTCAAATATTGGTTGCTTCCAGTCAAAAAGTCGTATTGACACAGTTTGCAGATTTTTAATGTTTTTAATATAACACAAGGAATGCATTGGCAAAATATCTCAACACCGGTAAAATTTATCAATACACCCCTCCGTCAATACACCCAAAATTTCCAAATTAATAATGGTAATACAAATTGATATCTAGAAATCAGAAACGGATAAAAAAATATATTGATAAAAAAAATAAACATAAAATATATAAAATGCATGATAATAAACGATATTTAGATTGCCCTATTTTAATATTAATATTGGTATTGACTTAATAAAAGTTTAAATTTGGGTAACGAAAAGAATATTATAAATATGTCTTAAGGGGTTGGTAAGGTTTTAAAACGTTTTTTTTTTTTGTATTTCTCTTTCTAATGTACAATATGTAGAGTATGTTGTGTCAAAATTTCAAGTAAACCGGAGCAAAACTCAAGAATATACAGCGTTTCCAGCGACCGACCTCATACGGTATATCGTATATAAACCAGTTTTTAAAAACCTTTAAATCGATTTTCTCGCAAATAAATTTTCGCAGTCCGTGAAAATTATAACTCAAAAACTACTTGACCGATTCTTTTGAGATTTTACCCACTATATCTGCACATAAATCACCAGTTTATCACTAAGAGTTTTTTTACTTTCAATCCTCTTTTTTTTAACAACAAAATCCCGAAATTTTAGAGCAAAAATCGTGTTTTTCACTTCAAAAAATTGAAAAAAACTTTTCGGCACTACCTCAGGAAATATTTCGCCCTTTAAACGCATTTAGATTTTTTTATTTCACATGATCCGGTAACGAGTTATGATGTTCACCGCAAAACAACAATGCTTGCGGATATTCGCTGTCACGGACTTATTTATTAAAATTTTTATTTGAAAATTTTTTTCAAAGATTCTTCAAATGTTATGCTATAACGTGTATATGAAACAAATAATCCAACATTATTCATATCTTCAAAAACGAATTATGAAAATACGACTTTTTTGAACTTTTAAAACCTTACCCCCCCTTAAGGTATGTCCTACGTTTCAATCCCACAAAAATAACGTTTTTTTAAAGTGCTGTAGCCCAGTCGTTTTTAAATTTATCAACTTTGGTTTTTTTTTTGCGTAAAAGAATACGTAATTTTCTAGCTTTTCCGTACTTGTTTATATTGGAAATCATGTCCCGCACGTCCTGAACTAGGATACTTCCAAAATATCAAAAATCTACAAAATGGCTCAATTTTTTTTTAATCAAAAATTAGCTGTTTCTTAGGGAGTTTTTCCCCACCCCTCCTCCGGTAGTAAAGTTATCCTAGTTCACGAACTGGCTGACGTGATTACCTAAAAACTGCCGTCCGCCAAATTTCGATACGACATCTGGTTCTCAAGAAAAACGACACCCCATTTTGAAAAAAGATATTTCGAGAATTTTCTATATTGTCGTACAAATAAATTAGGGCGGGTCGATTTAAGAATACCCAAGTGACAAGGAAAATCGTATCCTAGGGATCAAAATAAAAAACTATGCCCGAGAACCCATACCTCTAAAACGAATTCTGATGTCCTGACTTTTGACCTGTCTGTCTGTCTGTCTCACTTCGACCCATTTAGAGTGCCTCAATCGAGTCCAAATGTATGATCGACCCCCACTAACTTTGGAGGGCTGAGGGAGGTTCCCCATACAAACATTTCAAAAAATCACCATTTTTGTTCAGAATTGGGCTGACTATGTTTGATTTAATATTAAAATTAACACTCAGACGTATACGTATATTCTACTCTGCTAAGAAATAATAATCATACGCCTTGACTATGTAATGTTATTCAAAAAGATCGATCGGATTAGGGGAAAATAACTTTTAGATCACTCCGTGACTATGCGTGACTATGCGTGACTCTGCGTGACTACCCCAAAATTAATCTGTAGTCACAACAAGACTATGTGCCAAGTTTCAGATCAATTGCTTGAGGGAGAATGGGGTTGCCACATGGCAGACTGACAGACAGATAGACAGGTCAAAAGTCGGAACATCAGAATTCGTTTTAGAGGTTTAGTTCATAGAACATGATTTTCCTTGCCAGTTGAGCGATTTTTTTGCCTCCCTACAAATCGACCCACCCTATATATGTACATATAGAGCTCTATAACTCCAAAAATAATTAGAATTTCAAAAAATATTTTTAGGGCATTATTTTTGAAAGATTTTAGAAGACAGTTATGAAAAAAAAAATCGAAAAGAAATATTTTATAGAAGTCATACCTTAAGCAGTAGAAGTAATTTATCAGGACATCCTTATAAATGGGCAAATCTTCACCGTATCCAGATTCGAAGAATAGTATGTATTTTACGAGTACTTCTTTGGATCTAATTTTTTTATGAGAATTTCTATTTTCAGATCCAAATTTATGTTCTATATACAAAATTTTCGTTATGATAATTGAATCAAAATTTCAACTGAATGATTCTGTTGGCAACAAATTCAGTTGCGATAATTACTTTCCTTTCTCCGAAGGGCTTTTCTTAGCAAAGTCGATTGAATTAAAACTTAAGACTGGATTTTTTTTGTATTTGTTAATATTTCATTATTTACCATCTGTCAAGGATAACAGGCAAATTTGTTTAGTTATTAATATATCACATATATTATATATCTCCAGTGAGAAACAGAAGAACAATAATTATTACAATTTACATATTGAATAGTGATTATTTTCGGAATGGAAGTTCTAATATATCATTGCGTTTAAGCCTTTTGGTCTCGTCTATGCTATCTAATAAAGATATTGACACTGGATTAACATGGTTGCTAAGTCTCTGCAGGTATCTCTCACTTATAGTTCTTATTCCGTCTATAACTGTTGATAGAGAAAGATCTCTTTTGAATGCCTTATTTTTAATATACCATGGAGCGTTATTGATAATTCCTAATGTTTTTTTTTTTGAAATCTTTCAATTATTTCAATATTCGAATTTATAGAAGCATCACATAATTGAATACCATATGACCATACAGGTTTTACTATAACTTTATATATCCTTAATATATTATTTAAGCTTAACTAAGATTTTGGGATAAGCCAGTAAAGCTTTTTGGTTTTAATTTTAAGTTGCTTTTGTTTACATTTAATGCGAGCCTTCCAGGCGAGTCGCCTATCAAGAACCATACCTAAATATTTAGCTTTTTCAGTCGTTGGAATTGAATTACTACTTAACCATAATATTATTAGCCAAGGCGATTTCTTGTGACAGATGTAAGTTTGTCAGTTTTAATACTATTTAGACCAATTTTCCCTCAGATGTCCTCCAGATTTACCGATTTTGACATTTAAAATTTTTTTTTTGTAAAATGCATTTAAAGTTGTTACTAACACATACATAAAACAAGTAAGAAAAGTATAGTCGGTCTAGACCGACTATACGATACCCTATACCATACGTTTAGAAACCCTATAACTTAGGCCCAACTAACTGGACATAGAAAATAAGCAAAAACCAAATTTGAGTGGGATTTTTATTAATTTTTTTGGCTGCAGATATGAAAAAGTTCATATCGGATGCTATATCTATATGGGGACTAGGTCCAAAAATGGACCAATCTTGATCATGTTTGGTAAAGTCTTTTGTATTTTGCAAAAATATATACAAACAAAATCTGAGAAGAATCAGTGCAATATTTTTTTTTTTAATAGATTTAAGTGAAGATCGGGAAGCAGCCCTATATGGGGCCAAAGGGATCATTTTTGAATGACTCATTAATGGACGTAATGAACGCATACAAATCCCAATTTGAGTAAGATCTATATGACAATTTGGATCTTATGGCAATTTATGTCGATTTCATAGGGGTAATTTGTATGGGTGCGAGGTCTGAACATGGACCAATTCTCAACAATTTCAACAGCGTTCATCCCATGGTCGATAAAAGCTCATATACCAAATTTCATCAAAATATATTCATATTTGCGACCTGCAGTTTGATTACAAAGTTTACATGGACACACAGACGGACGGACGGACGGACGGACGGACATTGTTAAATCAACTCAAAAAGTGATTCTGATTCGATCGGTATAATTAAAGATGGGTCTAGGTCAAATATTTTTGGTTGTTACAAACAGCAGCACAAAGTCATTATACCCAAACCACATAGTGGTATAGGGTATAATTATACAACGTGTGTGTGCGTTTGTTGAAATAATGTGCGTTGAATTGAAATAATGACAAAAAATTGATTAGCATACTTTGGGTCTCATAAAATAATTTATTAAATGAAAAATTTCCTAGAATTTTCACTCGAATTACGAGAATTGAAATCTGCTAGTAGTGATAGATGGGAAATTTGTCGTCTCAATGTAAACGTTGTATGGCGATATTTTTAATAATTCAGTTTCACATTCCATTTTCGTAACCAATGTTCAAGTTAATTGATCTCATTTTATACAAATGGAGATGCTTCTACAGGACAATCGCTTGTAGCAATAATTGCAGTATCCTCTGCGTATATAATGAAACATCTAAAATTTGTAGGCAAATGAGTACGATTTCATAACTTGTCCACCTCAAAAAATTTTTCGCATCAAAGAAATTTTTCACTTTTAAAATTTTACATTCCCTAATAAAATTTCCCAACTTTTTAACCTGTTTTGCAATTTTCTTCACACTATTGTGCCGGAGGTACATATACCGTGACCAACTATTTCTGAAAAGAAATCGAAAGTTTTTTATTTAAAGTATTTATTCCGACCCAAAATTTTGGAATTCAATTTTCTTTTAAGAACTAGGAATGAGGCCAACTTAAAGACCAAATATAAAAAAGCTTTTTGATGTGTGTTAAAATAAAAAGATTATGAGTTTTGGAAATCAATTTTCTTTTAACAACTGCGACAAAGACAAAATACAAAAAAGGTTTTTGATGTGAAAAATGTATAAAATTTTGGATATCTCAATTAAATTGGAACTCTTTCTTGAGTCAATTTTCGATTCAAATTCAAATATCTCGATATATTTACCAGGAACCGTGTTAAAATAAAAAGATTATGAGTTATTGGGTGTGAAGCTTGAAAATGAGCTACTATATGGCAAAATATCATAACTTCCAAACGACAGTAATATATTTATTCATTATACCCTATGACGCAGTGTGGTCAGCGTACAATGAATATGTGCTGATGCTTGTGACTACCAAAAATATCTGACCCAGGCCCACCTTTTGTTAAAAAAATCGACTCACAATAATTTTCAGAGCCCATTAAGCGATGTCTGCCCGTCAGTCTACGTGTCTGTCTGGTCTGTCTGCCCATGTTAACCCTGTAATCAAACTACAAGTCGCAAATGTGATGAAATTTAAAATATAAGCTTTTGTGGGGCATAGGACTAAATTGGTGAAAATCAGTGCATACTAATATTGACTTTATATTGCCCTCAAATGCATATAACAAAATTGCATAGATTTTTCTTAAATTTGGTCCTCATATCAATTTACTAGATGTAGTCATTGTCGGTCCATTTTTCGACCTAGTATAAACCTTCTACATCTGCCGACAACAAATTCATATAAATGCCACTCAAATTTGGTTTATGCTTGTTTTCTATATCCCATCAGTTGCACCTGGAATCCATTCTTCAAACTCATGGTATAGGGAATCTATAGTCAGCTCGGACCGAATACAATGTTCTTATTTAAATAGATATTGAAATAAAGTTTCAAGTTCCATACCCAACTTAATGTTAAGTTCTGGAATCGTACTACTTACTTCCTTATAATAAAGTATGCATACAATTGCTAAAAAAAAAGAAGTATACATACACTTAAAGATGAAAAATTTAAATATTGATAAAAATTTTAGTAAAATATTTTGAATATTGAACTATTTACCATTAACAAATTGGAAATTTTACGTTTCTACTTAAATTTAAGACAAAATTTAAGAAGAAATTATTCATACATTTACAATTAGGGGAATCCTACGAATTATGTAATGACATTCAAATCTGTTACGTCTTTTTTTCTATAGAAGACAAACTTGTAGAAGACAAAAAAAAATTTTTTTTTTTGAAATGAGTTTCAAAATGCTGACAAGACACACCTGGGCGGAATCGACAAACTGCTGAAAAGAAACTTCTTAAAAAGTGAGTACAGATTTTGGTAGCACTATGTCACCGCTTTCCTAAAAACCGCTTAAGAAATTTTCGAGATACATCGACTTGAGCGATTTTTCGGGAAGACTTGTATAATTTTTTTGCAGTTTATTTATACCCTGTATCACTATATGGTCAGGGTGTAATGACTTTGTGCTGATGTTTGTAAATACAAAAATTATTTGACCTAGACTCATCTTTTATTATATCGATTGACTTAGAATCACTTTCTGAGTCGATTTAAAAATATCCGTCCATCCGTCTGTGAGTCCATGTAATCAAACTACAGATTGCAATTATGAGTATATTTTCATGAAACGTGGTATATAGCTTCAATTGACCATAGGAAAAACGCTGTTGAAATTGGTGAAAACCAATTCATGTTCAGGCCTAATCCCCATACAAATTGCCATAATATCCAAATCTGTCAAATTGGGTTTGTATATGTTTATTACATCCATTTATCAGTAGTCCAGAAATAAACCTTACCAGACAATTGCTAGTCATAGCCCCTATATGAAGCTGATTCCCGATCTAAAATCTATCAAAAACAAAACATATTGCACAGATTTTTCTCAAAATCTGTGGTTACGATCGGGCCATTTTCGGCCAAGTCCCATATATATATATATATCATCCGATATAAACTTTTTCATACATGAAGGCAAAAACATTAATTACAGTGACACTTGTATTTGGTTTATGTTTACTATCTATATCTAATTAGTTGGACCTCATCCATAGGGGCTCTAAACACATAATATAGGGTATTACATAGTCTTTCTAAACCGACTATAATTTTCTTCCTTGTTCTTTATTTTTTTTTTTTTTTTGGTGCTTTTTATTTTTACTTTTTTACGTTTTTTTTATGACACATAGCCTGGATCAAAGCCAGAACCACGCCTCAGTGCAGTACTTCGTTGAAAACTAAATATACACCAATTCAATTTTATCAAAACCTCGTTCTGGCCGCCCCTCCAACTATCTGAGCTCGAAAAGCGAACTCTTTTGACATCAGTAAAACAGAATCCCAGAATTATGGCGGCACAAATTAATTATAAAATCAAGTAAGCCATTCATTTCCGATGTCAATAAACAAAACTACGGACCTTGCAAATAAATATGTAAGGCTCCAGAATTTTCGGAATTTGCTTTATTTTCAGCTGAAATTATATTTTGAATTTTCGGCATTAAAGGAGAAAAGTTTATTTGGTGAAAATCTGCAATAAATAAAGAAAATATTTGGCGGACGGTTAAGCAAGGCGGAGCTGGCATTATGGCTTGGCAACGTGGTGTCTAAACCCATATTTAATGGACCAAATTGTATAAAAAACCAATTTAAAACAAAATTTAAAACAAAGCATACAACTACTGGACCTTGTAAATAATTTTTGGATCCAACAGGATAATCATCCCAAACTTAAAATATCAAGCTGTGGTTGCTCCCCAATCCTCACACCAATCACCTGATCCTAATTCTATAGAACGTTAAAAGGATTTACTTCAGTGCAGAATCCGTCAGAATAAAATATTATCAAAGGCAAAATTAAAAGATATCATTTTGGGAGAGTTGGGTCAAATAAGTATGTAAAATAATAATTTGAAATTGGTCGATGCCATAGCCGCTTACCGAGGTTAAATAAGCCATACTTAATGTAAATTTAGTTTTTTTGTATTAATATTTCAAATGTACGAATACTTTTTCTTAAAAGTTTTTTTTTTATCTTTTTACCTCCATAAAATTTGTTAAAGGTAATAAGCCGTATATAAATTTAAAAAGACTTCAAAAATGACATAACGATTTATAAAATAATTCAGCTTACTTAATTTGTCCTTATTTTTTCTTAGTATAACAGTTTTTCTTAGATGTACGGATATTTTTGTTAGCAAGCGTAAATACAATTGGCTAAAAAGTAGTATTAAATTCATACAATTTTTAAAAAAGTTTCTATATATATACTCGGAACTTATGTAGCCAAGGATAGAATTGACTTATAATGGATAAAACTGCCTTAGATAAAGGCTGAGAATTATGAGTTATTCAGTCCTGAAATCATTTACCCTGTATCAATTCGTGTTTTTATATTTATGTACATTATTATTAAAATTCTGCGATTTGATACAGCGACACTATAGTATTTAATGACATTATCCCAACCACACATACTCGTACGATATATGCAGGTGAATTACACACGAACTAGAAAAGTTTGCATGTACAAAATCTACAAATTTTTTAAAACGGCTATTAATTGCAACCATAAGTGAACATTTAAGTATTTGTCTGGCTAAAGCATTAAATAATAAAAAAAAAAAAATATCAACAATTTAAACAATTTTGATGAGGGAGGCAACATAAATTCCATTGTATTACTTATATACAAAAAAAAAGCAGTAAGAAAATTATAGTCGGTCTAGACCGATTTTGCGATACCCTATATATTTACAGATTCTTTCTCTCAGGTCCAACTAATTAGGTATAGAAAATATGCATAAACCAAACTTGAGTTGGATTGTTATTAATATTTTTGCCTTCGGATATGAAAAAATTCATATCGGATGCTATATTTGTTTGGGGAATAATTCGAAAAATGGACTCATATTCGGTAAGGTGACTTATTTTTTGCAAAACCATATACAAGCCAAATTTGAGAAAAATCTGTGCAATATTTTTGTTTTTTGGTAGATTTAAGATCGGGAATCAGCTTCATCATATAGGGGCTATGACTAAGAATTATCCTATAGGGGTTATTTTTGGACTACTGATTAATGGGAGTAATAAACATACGCAAATCCAATTTGACCGAGATCTATGTAATAATTTGGATCTTAAAGCAACTTAAGTCGATTTTATAGGGGTCGTTTGTATGGGGACCAGGCCAGTCGAAACTTATGTACAAAATTTCATCAAAATATGTTCATATTTGCGACAATTAGTATGTTTACATGGACACACAGACAAACGGACAGACGTACGGACGGACGGACGGACGGACGGACATCGCTAAATCAACTCAGAATCACTTTCTTTAGAATAATAAATATATTTGGTAGTTACAAACATCAGCACAAAGTCATTATACCCTGACCACATAGTGTATAAAGTGTATAAATAGTTGTCAGCAGCGGTTTTGTATCTTAGTTTTATTATATAAAACTAATATTAAATATTTTTTATTCCTAAAGATTGTTTGAGAATTGCTGGTTTTGAGGTATTTTAAGATTTTACCCATTAATTTTCAAATAAATTTGCCAACCACAAGCTACAAATTTGTGTGTATGTTTTTTTTTTTTTGTGTGTGCAAATAAGATAAATCTTATAAATTTCCTTTATAGTTGAAGTCACAATTGTTTGTGGTTTTATGCACAAATTAATTGAAACATAAAATTTATATTTAAAAAAAATTAATTTTAAAAATTGAAATTTTTCTTAAATTGAATACTATCATGATTATACCTAATGGTAGTTGAAGAAAATAACACAGTGCGACACATACGTTTGCACGCACTTCACTTTAATTATAAAAAAACTTAAAAATTGACTTGAAAAATTCAATTTTCCTTATTAATATTTTGTGTGACCTCCATTATTTCTAATGCCAGAATAAATTCGATTATCTGTAGCTGTTAAAAACTGCCTTGGCCACGAGATTTCGCCATAAGTGTTCTAAAGGATTCTAAGCTGGCCATGGGAGTAATTTAATATCTTTCACAGAAAAATAATTCTTACTTTGTTAAGAAAACTGGATTGACCCACTATTCTGCTGAAAAATGTATTTCTCATCTGGACTTTCATTGAGATTTGTTACCAAAACGTCTTGCAATAATGCGAGGTAAATTACCGAATTCATTTTGCTTGAAATGAAATTTATGTGGAGCTTGAAATTTTATAAGCATTCTCCACATATCATTAGTCATCCACCACCGAAATATTGCTTGGATCTAATAACATTGTGCCGGTTTATGTCGTGCCAGTAGCTATTGTAGCAGTCAGGCCTATCAACACTGATCTTTTTATCATCTCAAAAGATAAATTTTTTCCAATCCTTTGTCCATGACATATATCATTCCAAAAAGTTCAATCTGACATGGATTCTCATTCTATCTATCTTATTGATAAACTCGCATTTAAAACACGCTTTACAGTTCTCTTCGATACTGGAAGCATAAATTTCTCCCTGATTTTCGTCAGAATAAAAAAGAACAAATTAAAGTTCGAGATCCAAATGTTTTTGTTTCAATTTAAGCAAATATGTTTTAAAGTATTGAATACGAATTTTTTCAACTTCTCATATTTAGGGGTACCATAAAGTACAAAAAAGGCAGTTTTTTTTTAATTTTTTTTCTTTTTTTTATTGTAAATATTTCAATTTTGGCCAAAAGAAATCACACAAATTAGACATAATATAAAAGATGTTTTTTAGAGCTATCCGAGAGAGGTTAAGACATCCACAATCATAAATGAATCTTAAATCAGAACTCATATATGGATCAGAGATCTGCAATGATTATTGAAAAAGTGGGTATAATCATGATTCATACTTATTTAAATGCTGTCGAATCTCATATCCGCTCTAACGTTTCAGGAATTCATCATACTCATACTTAACAAGTTTTATGACATTTTCCCTCAATGTGTATAGACCGGTGGTCGGCAAAATCACTACGCGGCGTTTTTGCTCTCACACCTACATGCGCTCAGACATTAAACAAAATGAAAAAAATCAATCAGTCCGGCATGAGCATTCGAACGAACAGGTTGATTCGACGCTATGTGTTTGAGATACACTGAGAGAATGAATAAAAATTTGGAATGTGAGTTTTTGTTTAGCGAGAATTCTTTCGGTAAACCAGAATGTCTAATATGTCAGCGTACGTTGCCACGCTGCGGCACATATTACATGGCAACATGAAATAATGAACTTATCTTATGCCGAAAAAAAATTGTTAGTTATAGAACGTAGAAAAACATTTTATGAAAAATGTATTGCAAACTCTGAGGAGTTTAAAACAGAAGAATGTATTAAATGTTTTTATACCTTATACCACTATGTGGTCAGGGTATAATGACTTTGTGCTGATGTTTCTAACTTTAAAAAATATTCGACCTATTATTATATACCGATTGACTCAGAATCACTTTCTGAGTCGATTTAGCGATGTCCGTCCGTCCGTCTGTCTGTCTGTGTGTCCATGTAAGCTTTTTAATCAAACTACAGGTCGCAAATATATACATATATTGATTTATATTTGATATTTGACCTATTTGGTATATTTCACATATTTCTATCGGCCAAAGCATGAACGCTATTTAAATTGGCAAAAATTGGTGCATGCTCAGACATATTCCGCATACAAATGACACCTATTAAATTGACTTAAATTGTCATATTATACAAATTATCATATAGATCTTGTGTTTATTACACCCATTAATCAGTAGTCCAAAAATGAACACTATAGGACAATTCTTAGTTAACGCCGCCGCGAGTGCATAATGTTTTAATTTTTGGATGTACGCATTCAAGAACATGTTCTGTTTTTTTTAGCAGTACACGTGCAATAACACGAACTTAAAATAAAGCTACACTCGAAACTGTGTGTTTTATATGTGTTCGAAACAAAAAATATGTGATAGAAATATGTTCGTGCAATTAACGAAATATTAAAACGAAACACAGTCATGATTGTGTTCGGCACCGTATAAAATTTAGAAACACACATAATTGATATCATTTATGTACGAGTTTTTTATTCAGTATGTGTTTTTTTCTGAACTCTGGTTTCTAGACCTCAACCCTGTAGAACATCTATGGGGAGACATTAAGGAGATTTTCATAGAAGAGACCATCAAATACAGAAGAACTGTGGAACGCAGCACGAAATACGTAGCAGCAAATCCCATTACAGCGTTGTCGGGATGTTATGGACTATATGCCTCGCAGATGTGCTGCAGTCATCGAAGATAAAGACTATATAACAAAATACTAAAAATAAATAACTTGTTGGTTAATAATAACTTTTATACCACTCCTATTATTTTCAACAGCGAATTTTGAAATATTTTTTTTTAAATACAATTTTTTTTATTTTTTGTAGCTTTAATTATATTACAAATAAGTTTATAAATTAAGTATTATTTAATAATAAAGTTAACTAAAAAAAGTTAAATAAAATTAAATAATTTTTTTTTTTTTTTTGATTTTTTAATTACGGACGCCTCTTTTATCATGAACACAACTGTATACAAAGACAATACTTTCTTCTAGTTTCAAACCATTGAAAAGCATTTTTTTTTAATAAGTTAATTGAAATATAAAAAAGAAAAATTATAAAATATTTTAAATTAATTTTGGTTGTTTGTTTTTTTATCAATAATTATAAAACGAGAACGTATGGGAAACAAAGCGATGCTAAATCACACAAAATTTTACCAACATATGCTAATTTTTATGCACAATTAAGAGGTCTGTTCATATTTATACCCTATACCACTATGTGGTTTGGGTATAATGACTTTCTGCTGCTGTTTGTAACAACCAAAAATATTTGACCTACACCCATCTTTTATTATACCGATCGAATCAGAATCACTATCTGATTCGATTTAACGATGTCCGTCCGTCCGTCCGTCTGTGTGTCCATGTAAAGCTTGTAATCAAACTGCAGGTCGCAAATATGAATATATTTTGATGAAATTTGGTATTTAATCTTTTATTGGCCATGGGATGAACGCTGTTGAAATTGGTGAGAATCGGTCCATGTTCAGACCTAGCCCCCATACAAATGACCCCTATGAAATCAACATATATTGCCATAAGATCCAAATTATCATACAAATCTTAGTCAAATTGGGTTTGTATGTGTTTATTACATCCATTAATCAGTAGTCCAAAAATGATCCCTATGGCACAACTCTTAGTCATAGGCCCAATATAGAGCTGCTTCCCGATCTTCACTTAAATCTATCAAAAAACAAAAATATTGCACTGATTCTTCTCAAATTTTATTTGTATATATTTCTGCAAAATAGAAGAGACTTTACCAAACATGGTCAGGATCGGTCCATTTTTGGGCCTAGTCCCCATATAGATATAGCATCCGGTATGAACTTTTTCATATCTGCAGCCAAAAAAAATAATAAAAATCCCAATCCAATTTGGTTTATATCCAGTTGGTTGGGTCTGAGAGATAGGGTGGGTCTCTAAACGCATGGTATAGGGTATCGTATAGTCGGTCTAGACCGACTATAATTTTCTCACTTGTTTTTCATTTATAATGTTTAAACCTCACAAAAAAATTGTTCATTTTCAATACCAAAATACACCCAGCAACAATGACCGAGGTATCAATAGACAAACGGATATATATTATAAATATTGTTTTTTATACCCTATACCACTATGTGGTTTGGGCATAATGACTTTGTGCTGCTGTTTGTAACTACCAAAAATATTTGACCTAGACACATCTTATACTATACTGATCGAATCAGAATCACTAACTGATTCGATTTAACGATGTCCGTCCGTCCGTTCGTCCGTTCGTCCGTCCGTCCGTCCGTCCTTCTGTTTGTCCATGTAAACCTTCTAATCAAACTGCAGGTCGCAAATATGAATATGTTTTGATGAAATTTAGTATATAAGCTTTCGTCGGCCATAGGATGAACGCTATTGAAATTGGTGAGAATCGGGCCATGTTCAGACCTTGCCCCCATACAAATGACCCCTACGAAATCGACATTAACTGCCATAAGACCCAAATTATCATATAGATCTTACTCAAATTGGGTTTGTATGCGTTTATTACATCCACAAATGAGTAGGCCAAAAATGATCTCTATGGCACAAGTCTTAGTCATAGGCCCCATATAGAGCTGCCTCCCGATCTTCACTTAAATCTATCAAAAAACAAAAATATTGCACTGATTCTTCTCAAATTTTTTTTTGTATATATTTTTTCGAAATATAAGTGACTTTACCAAATATATCCAAAAAAAATTAATAACAATGCCACTCAAATTTTGTTTTTGCTTATTTTCTATGTCCAGTTAGTTGGGCATATGAGATAGAGTCTCTAAACGCATGGTACAGGGTATATATAGTCGGTCTAGACCGACTATAATTTTCTTACTTGTTTTTACTTATAAAAGAGTAAGCTGACAAACGAACTGTCGTATTGTGCTCACTTTTTGATATATACGAACATTGTACTCGGAGTAACGCTACTAAATTATTTGAATTTACTTTGGAAATCAGTCATCGATTAGCGCAACTTATAGATGACTTTGTGATTTTTATGGCTCACATAATCGCCCATCTGAGTCCTCGAACTGTGAATACATACATGCAACATATACTCTAAATGATGCAGCAACACCGACACGTCGAAGGAATGTGCGTACTGAAGAGAATATCGCTGCTTTAAACGAAAGTCTGGAAGAAGATCCAAATTTGTCGATTTGTCGTCGGTCGCTGGAATTGGGGATCTGTCCGTGCACTACGTGAAAAATGTTGGACAAGCATCTTTGCCTACACCCTGACATCCAGCTGGTGTAGGAATAAAAGCCAAGAGACCATCATATGCATCATTCTTTCGCCGATTGCATTTTTATAAGAAATATTAATATAAACCGGAGCTTTTATATGTAATTTATTAAATGAAATATGAAAAAGTATTCAAAATACTACTTAACATAAATACAAAAAAACCATGCGAGTCCGATCATAGCTAGTAATTAAAGATTTTTTATAGCACTTTTTTAAAATCAAACAGAAAGCATCATCTATATATCACTTATATCAAACAACTGCAAGCGCTCTGCTAATTTAAACATATTTATTATTATTTTTTTTTTGAGCCGGTTAATTTTTCGTTTTTTAATTTTAATTCTTCGTTTTTCAATTTTTATTTATAATTTTTCATTTTTTATTTTTAATTTTTTGGTTTTTTATTTTTAATTTTTAAATTTTTCATTTTTAATATTTCATTTCTCAATTTTTATTTTTCATTTTTAATTTCTAATTTTTGATTTTTCATTTTTCATTTTTTATTTTTCATTTTTCATTTTATATTTATAATTTTTTATTTTTCATTTTTTATTTTTCATTTTTTATTTTTCATTTTTTATTTTTAATTTTTTATTTTTCATTTTTTATTTTTCATTTTTTATTTTTCATTTTTGAATTTTCATCTTTTATTTGTCATTTTTTATTTTTCAGTTTTCATTTTTGATTTTTGATTTTTATTTTTCAGTTTTTATTTTTCGGTTTTCATTTTAAATTTTTTATTTTTCATTTTTTATTTTTCATTTTTTCCTTTTCTGTTTTCGTTTTTCATTTTTTATTTTTTATTTTTCGTTTTCATTTTTCATTTTTTATTTTTTATTTTTTATTTTTCATTTTTTATTTTTCACTTTTCATTTTTCGTTTTTCATTTTTAATTTTTCGTTTTTTTTTTCATTTTTTATTTTTTTTTAATTTTTAATTTTTTATTTTTCAGTTTTCATTTTTCATTTTTCTTTTTCATTTTTCTTTTACATTTTTTATTTTTAATTTTTCATTTTTAATTTTTTATTTTTCATTTTTCGTTTTTATTTTTCATTTTTCATTTTTCATTTTTCATTTTTCATTTTTTATTTTTTATTTTAATTTTTAATTTTTTTTTTTTTAAATTTTTTATTTTTCATTATTTATTTTTCATTTTTATTTTTAATTTTTCATATTTTTTTTTTTTAATTTTTCAATTATTTTTTTTTTTAAATTTTTTATTTTTCATTTTTCATTTTTATTTGTTATATTTTATTTTTCATTTTCAGTTTTTCGTTTTTCATTTTTCGTTTTTCATTTTTAATTTTTTTATTTTTCATTTTTCATTTTTTTTTTTACTTATAATTTTTTTTATTTTTTTATTTTTCATTTTTATACCCTATGCCACCATGTGGTTTGGGTATAATGACTTTGTGCTGCTGTTTGTAACTACCAAAAATATTTGATCCAGACCCATATTTTATTATACCGATCGACTTAGAATCACTTTCTGATTTGATTTAGCGATTCCGTCCGTCCGTCCGTCTGTGTATCCATGTAAACTTTGTAATCAAACTACAGGTCGCAAATACGAATATATTTTGATGAAATTTGGTATATAACCTTTCACCGGCTACAGGATGAACTCTATTGAAATTGGTGAAATTCCGTCTATGTTCAGACCTAGTCCCCATACAAATGACCCCTATGAAACCGACATAAATTGCCATAAGATCGAAGTTATCATATACATCTCAGTCAAATTGGGTTTGAATGCGTTTGTTATATCCATTAATCAGTAGTCCAAAAATAATCCCTATAGGACAATTTCGAGTCATAGGCCCCATATAGAGCTGCTTCCCGATCTTCGCATAAATCTATCAAAAAACAAAAACATTGCACAGATTTTTCTCAAATATGGTGTGTATATATTTTTTCAAAATATAAGTGACTTCTTATTTTCTATACCGAATTAGTTGGACCGTAGAGATAGGGTCTCTAACCCATGGTATAGGGTATCGTATAGTCGGTTTAGACCGACTATAATTTCTGACTTGTTTTTTTTTAATTTTTTTATTTTTTTTTTTAATTTTTATTTTTTATTTCTCATTTTTTATTTTTCATTTTTTATTTTCATTACGCATCATAATTTTTCACCAATACAATCATAAATCACACAGATTTTATCTTACGACTCACATGTTACGCTATTTTTGCGATTGTATTGTGAAAAAGAAATTTACCCCCCTGCGCGTATAGATGTTTACACATTAAAAAAAACTTTCGATTAATTCATGTGGGCCTTCGTGAAGTCATTGATTTATGCTGATAAACCAGCAACAACTGATGCCTTGTAGGCCAACATTGTTCGTGTTGTTGGTGATATACGGCCAACAACGCTCGAAAAAATGGCCCATAAATGGATGTCCAGAATGCGTTTCGTCAAGAACAGCCACGGCGCCCGTATGCCCGAAATCATTTTCAGATGTTAATGTCAAGTATTGGTCCTTCCATTAAAAGGATTCTTTTTATTAAAATTTTATTTTTAGTCTCATTTTTTACAATTTAAAGTTCTATCGGGCTTAAAAAAATACCCTTTACATAAATACTTAAGTCTTTATTAGTAGATCATGTGAAGAGCAAATAAATATTGAAAACTTAATTAGTTTTAGTAGTCATATGATATGATTTTAATACATAACGATATATATATATTTTTTTTTTTTTGCTTATTCAAAGTAAAAATATTTGGTCTTGAGCTTGATTTATTTCTAGCTGAATCATTATAAGCGACAATGTGTAATAAATTTTTTGCCAAGTCTCTTATATGAAGAAGACTTTATGCAGCAATTGGATTTATTTCAAGCAATTTAAAGCTGACAATTCAAAATCATTGTGATAATGTTTCTTAAATTGTTTGCCCTACACTTTTTTATGTATTAATTTCAATTGAGTGACTGACTCCTTTGTGACAATTTTTTATTCTAATGCATTGTTGTCAAAAGTTTTCAAGGTCACAATATTTTTCTTGTCATTTTACGAGTAAATGGATGAAATTATAATAAACAAAAAAATTAAAATACAATTGCAAAAAGTAACATATGTATATAAATATGCTAATTTATATCTGTCTGTTAAGCGTGATCATCCTTAATATGACGATCAATGGATATAGTCAAAGCCAATTCATAATAAAGTCAAAGTTATTGTTCGAAGCATTATTATTATTAAAGAGATTGAAAAATATTTTTCCTAATTTTGAATTGAAATTTAGATAGATTTTACTGTTATAAAGAATATGATAAACTATCCCCCATCCGTGGTAAAGAAATGAAATAAAAAAATCCAAAAATTATCTATTTTTGCCAACTTACCTTAATTGAACCTTTTAACTGGCCTCTTTATAGTTTGTGTGCTTTCAATCTTCTAGGTTATATAATACAATTGGCTTCTATTGTTGTTGTTGTTGTTGATGTCTGTGTGCATGTGCCCGTGTGTGGTGTTTGAATGAGTGATTTTAGTTTACTCTTCCCCTTTTTTAGATGATATACAATAATTTCAGTAGTTGATGTTGTTAATTTTATTATTGCTGATAATGTTAATTACGGATAAATTCACTTGTTTTATTTTCTTGTATAATTTTACAATTTTAATTAAAATGTTTGATTTTAATTACATCTTGTTGTTGTTATTGCTGTAGTATAGTCAGGGGGACCATCATTATTATTTTGAATATACACTTGAGGAAATTAGCCAAAAAAAAAATGAAATAAATAACTGATAAAATCACAACAATGAAGATTAAATATAATTTATGTTGTTTTTACATTGTAAACATATTTGGTTTATTTTGTTGTTGTTGTTTTTTTTTTTTTTTTGTTTTTTTTTGGAAACCAACTTTTGCAAATTATAAGTAAAGTAAGCTACAGGTTTATATGGTCAGCAAATTTTAATTATTTATAAGGGATATAAAGGAAAAAAACCCTGAAAAGTTATTTTCTTACTTAAGCTTGAATATTTAAGTTGAAAAGAGAGATATTTAGATAATGTTTTTTGATTCCCTTAACTCCATAAAATACATAATTTAAGTACAACAAGTAAGTAAATTATAGTCGATCTAGACCGACTACGATACCCTATATCATGTGTTTAAAGAATGAGTCTTAGGTCCAACTATTGGATATAAAAAAGTATAACCCAAATCAGACTGAAATTTTTATTATTTTTTTTGGCTGCAGATTTGAAAAGGTTCATATCGGATGCTATATCTCCATAGGGACTGGGTCGAAAAATGTACCGTTGCTGACCATATTTGGTAAAGTTACTTCTTTTTTGCAAAATCATATACAAACGCAATTTGAGAAAAACATGTGCAAAATTTTTGTCTTTCGATAAATTTAAGTGAAGATGGAGAATCAACTTCATATCACAGTACAACATTTTTCAACTCATTGATTTGGGATCAATTCTGATAATCGCAACTGAAAGTAGCCCGAAAAATAAGAACTTCTGCATCATTAGTTTTGTCAAGTTGGCTGCCATTATAATTTAATGGCCATACGAATTTTTTTGCTCAAGGTGGATTTTTATCACTTTTTGTATATTTTCACATGGTTATAACTCGGTTACCATACGGAATATCTCTTTTGTGTCTGAAACGAAGTTGTAGATATCGACCTTTCAATTAAATAATAATAAGCAGCTTGTCAGTTGAAGAACCGAACGAAGATATAGAGATATAGTGCAGAAGGTGATGAAATATTAAAAAATAGTTTAGAAAAATTACCAAAAAAAAATGCCTCCTATATTAGTCAGCTTCTTTAAAATGAACTAATAAAAATGATTGGAAAAGAAATTCAAACAAACGTTGTGAAAGAAGTGAACGATGCTGCTTTTTTATATATTAGCTGATGAAATGATTGACATCAGTGGAAAAGAAAATTTGACTTTGTGCGTTATATTCTCTGGCAAAATTTTAACTCAAATTAAAAAATATTTATTAAATGTTCTCGAAATAAATCTCAAAAAATTTACTTTAAAAAGTCGAAAACCTAGGACTGCATTTGAGAGGAAAAGGGTATGACGGTGCCGCACACATATCTGGACGGTATAATGGCGTTCAAACCATAATAATAGAAAAATATCCATGGCGCCTCACATACCCTTAATTTTTGTCTAAAATTTTTGTCTAAATATAGCATCAAAAATTTTAGAAATATGAAGTTCTTTTGCGACCGTTCCCGAAATATGTAATAATTTTTTACAAAAATGATTTGAACTAGCCACGCCAAAATATTTTAGCTGAACTGTCTTTTTGGATAGAGTTTGAAAAATTTAAAGAAGAAATGGATGGAATGGACGATAATTTTTTTTTTTTTCAAATATATTTATTTTGATACAATGTACGAGGAAAGGCTTACTTCTCTAGCGTTAATAGCTATATATCGGAAGGAAGTAATAATTGATAATATTATTAAAATTTTTTTAGCTTCAAATAGAAAATTAGATTTTAAAATTTTTCTCATCTATACTTAATATAAAAAAGAGGTTATCTGATTTTAAAAATGTTGGTTCCAATATTTAGAATGGTCCTCAAGGATGGACATAGGCTATAAATTTTTTTTTGATATATGTAGTGGGCTTGGCATCTCCTATATAAAATGATCTTTTAATATCATACATATATATTGAGTACTACGACAGATCTGCAAATTTGTGAGATGTCATCTATTATTTATGTTAGCAGCCATGCCGAAAATGGGCGGGATCGAATAAGTGGGCGTGGTACATACCATACAAATTAATAATTCAATATTATATATCTCGAGTACTATGACAGAGACAGCTTTACAAATTTGTCTGAGGTCATCTACTATTAATGTGAGTGGTCGGACAAAAAATGTGCGATAAAGGACCAATGGACGTGGCATCTCTAATACAAAGTAAATATAAAATGTCATATATCTGGAGCACTGTAATAGCACCTTGGGACTTTGCATGACCTCATAAGTTATTTCTGTGATTAGTCGAGCCTGGAAAACATGGGCGGAATCTCCAATTCAAACATCGCCAAAATTAAAAATCGCCAAAATAAAAATTGCCAAAACCGAAAATCGCGAAAAAACAAAAAAACAAATCGCCAAAAAACAAAAATCTTCAAAATTAAAAATGGTCAAAACTAAAAATCGCTAAATCAAAAATCGCCAAAATCAAAAATCGCTAAAATGAAAAATTGTCAAATTATATTCTAAATTCAAGGCCAATAGTTAAGTGTTGCCAGATTTAATTAGGAAAATCCATGTTCTTCTCACGGGCAGCTATATGTACCTTGCTCCAGAGTAGGAACTCCGAAAAATTTGATAATTGTTGCACGGAATGAAAAACAAAAATTATTGTATGTCAGCAAGCATAGAAATAAAAAAGTATAAAGTAAATTATATACAATATTTTAATTGCACAAATTTCTTAGGAAAAATTGATTATGAAATAAAACATGTCAATAAGTCTCCGTAAGTCGTAAGAAAGCGCAAGGGGGCATACCAGTATGTAATAATTTATAATATTTGTTTTATAAATAAACAAACTGATGCTGAATAAACACACCAAATTTTCTTTTAAAAATAGAGGCTAGAGCGCTACCGCGCCAACATAACTGATTTTTTGCGGCCCATTTTGGACGATATGGGTCTGAATAACATTTGAATTTAACCGGATGGCGTGTAGTGCCACCCAAGCCATGAAGCAATCGAAGTTTGAAAAAAAAGTTATTAACCATTTTGGCGATGTGCATTGGCCACCGCGCTGCTGCGATTTGACAGCGTTGGGCTATATTTGTGGAGGTCTGTTAAAAATAAATGTTACGGTGAGCACCCAGCGTTGAGTCAGGCACTGGAAAAAGAATTTAGTGCAGTGATCGGTAAAATACAGTTCCATACGATGAAAAAGGTACTGTTGATCATATGGGCTACTGCAAGGTCATCCGACGAAGTCATTTGAATGAAATCGTACTCCATAATAAAAATCGAATAAAACAAATACTATGAGTTTTTTTATAGGAAAATCAAAAAGCAAAACTTATATAGTCCACCCCATAAGTGAACACGAGCGAAAAGCGTGGACATCATTTGTGTCAGTTGTCGAAAACTTTCTAGGCAACAAGAAGGCTTCAAACTATAAGGATTTAGTTCAGAACATGCCGACTGCTTTTCGTGAACTTGAATGCAACATGAGCATCAAGGTGCATTACTTGCAAAACCATTTGGACCGGTTTCCTGCAAACTTGGGAGACTTGCGTGAAGAGCAAGGTGAACGATTTCACCAGGAATCTGCAAGGAGATTGTCCTAACAACCACATTGCAGATTAACCAAAAAACAAAGCTTCTTGGGTCCCAGTACATCAAATAAGCAGTGAAAAATATATTTCTTATTTTCACAAATATATTAATTATATATTATATATTATTATTATAAATATATTAAACTAAATGCTTTTGACCAACACTGAAGAACAAAATTTTTATTTTTTTTGATAAAATTGTTGTTTTTTTACAAAACTTTAACGATATATCTGAAACTACTGCGCCAAATTAAAAACAATGTAGGCACGGATTAAAGATAATTTTTTTTTAAATGGTGCGTGGTAAAGAAGAAGAAAGCATATATTTCAAAAATTCATAACTGCACTGTATTCTTAATCGGACCGGTTTCTGGCATTTCAGCCTTCATCAGCGATTTATTGAACATTGTGATAATTGTTATGTTTTAATTGAATAGATTGTTTCTATATGAAAATTTTATCTTTTTTAATTTTGTTGACGAATTTCAATTTTTTTTTTAACTGAATATGGTGAACCGTTTTCAAGTTATTCCAATATATGTAGTGGAAGTGCCTTAGTTTTGGAAATAACGGTATATCGCGAAAGGTCGAGCTGCTAGGCAAAAACCGATTGCAGATTCGTATTCAGGAGGTCGAATTTACTAAAGATCAGTTCAAAAAGTATCGGCACCAAAATGTGTTAATTTATATATTACAATACTTTTTGCATTATATATTTGATCATTTCTGAAAACCAATTTTTGTGTTCTGAAATATATTTAATATCTGAAAATCATTTGATATTTGTTGAAAAGCAATGAATTATTTTCAAAAATCAATTGATCTTTTTTTAAATACAATTGGAAAAGGTTTAGATTTAATTCTTTAAATGCGTAGGTAGTGGTGAATTGGATCATCACCATTAGTTGAATGCCTCACTTGCTAAATCGATTACCTACAATTTAATGTCAAAGCGCTTGATTGCCAACTAACTGTTTCTGTTCAAAACAAATTTCTCTTATAATAAGGATTAACAGCATTAACTCCACCTTATTATTTGAGAAATAAGGCATTCAACAATTGTTTGCTTTGGCTTGTCAGAGTATGAAAAGTGTTTAATGGATCGTGTAAAGTTTATCTGAATTAGTGCTTAGGATGTCATAATAAAACACTTCTCTTGAAATAGACATTTTTATAGCCACTTTTGTAAACACTTTATAAAGACTATTTATCAGTTTAAAAAAAAAATATTATTTTAATTTTTTTTAATTAATTTTTAATTAATTATTATTATTTAATTTTTTTTTTTTTTATGTCTCACTGAATTTATAATTCTCAATATTAATTCGGATAATCCCCATTACTTTGAGGTATTGCAATATTGAAATGCTTGGAAGTTATTTTAAACCACGTCCAAAGATGTTGTTACTTTAGAATCAAGAAACAGGGATTTTTAGAAATAACTTTACTTTTTTTGCTGGGTTATAGTACATTCACGCTGTCACTCAAACCTATTTGAAACTAGATAACGAAGTAAATTTAAGATAAGATTTAATTGCTATCAATATAAATCTAATAATTTGTCAAACATTCCAGTATATGTAATAACGATTTAAAACCAGATTATAAGCCAGATTTGATTGCCAGTGTAAATGGAGTTAAACTCTGTCGAGTGATTAATGCTCAAGGAACTTTGTTTATTTTAAATGCCAAAAATTCTAAACAAATAATGAAATATTTAATAAATATTCAGCTTTTTATTAAATAACAGTTTTTTTTCCGGATGATGCCTGCTAGAGTTGGCTGTCTACCTTATAAATCTGTGATTTTTTCTTTTTAAGCCTAGTTCCGCGAAGCCGAGTGGCTTGTCTGCAGATTCTAATTTTGGGTCCAGGGATAAGCCGGATTTGGCTAATTTTTGGAGCGACAGACCAAAGCCACGACCCCCGCATGATAGGCGAGCAGCTACCTACTCACCTACCGGGGCTCCGTCTCTTAGCATTCAGTATTGATTAAAAAAATTATTTTCAAATTAAATTTTGAATATTTTTAAATATTTATAAGCATTGATCTAATCTAATAATGACTGATGAATTCATACAACATTCTAAATTTTAACTAAATACAGTGAAAGCTTTGTATTTGCGACAAATCAAAAACTAGTTCTGTCGCGGAAAGTGAATTTTCACGATAACCGATCTCAAAATTTCATTGGAAAAATAGACTGTAATTATTACACATGAAAACTCTTTTATTTATATATTTGTGAAAAATTTACATTTAAAATTTTTTTAATAAAGTTTGAGATTTTAAGTTGCTTTTAAAAAAAAATTATTTTTTTAAATAACGGCCATTGTGAGCATATGTTAATCGATGTAATAGCATCCATAGTCTACTTTAATTTTGTTTTTCTTCATGACCACTGTCATATAAAGCATCCGCTTCCGTTTCTGATAATTCTATTTGCTTTCTATGGGAAATACCACCAGTTGTTTATGTCAACCTCTGTAATGTTATGTTCCGAAATAATCTCAGCTATAAATGAGGCAATGGTTAAAAGCCCTGCGTTTTCTTCCCGAATTTTATTTTGGACTTGATGAAAATCGGTGCATTTTCAGATTTAAATCTCACACGAACAACGCCTATCGGCCTGACAAAAATGGTCGTAAGATCCAGATTGTAATATATATACATATACCGATAAAATTTGTTGTATGTGTGTCTATTATACCCACAATTTGTATATAATATACTCAAATATAAACTCTGTAAAACAATTATTAGTCATAGTCCCCATATATAGTTGATTCCCGTAAAGAGACTTAAATCTTAAAAAAAAAACAAAAATATTACATCGATTTTATTAAAAGTTGGTTTGTATAGAGAAAATTAAATGGGTTTACTAAATATGGTCATGATCGGTGAATATATAGCATCCGATATGAACTTTATCAGATCTGAGGCAAAAAAAAAGATAATAGCAATGCCACTTAAATTTCGTTTATGCTTATTTTCTGTATCCAATTAGTTGGACCAAAGACCCTTCTCTAAAGCCATGGTCGGTCTAGACCGACTATATTTTTCTTACTTGCTTTTTTTTGAGTCAGTTTAAAAAGTTTTATCTCACGGACTTCTATCGCTACAACATAAATATTTTTGAAATCATTATAGAAAAAATATGACTAGTATTAGTTTTGGGAGGGTACTTTATAATTTACTTTAAGACTGTTATTTTATGGATTAAGATCAGAAGGTGGAGACTGGAGCTGAGCATGTAGCGATTTTCACTAATTTTTACAGCGATTGGCTGTTAATTGATTCAATGAAATATCTTCATATATATTAGGCTCAAGGTTTACATAAACCCAAAGACTGACTGGCATCACCAAATCAACTCCGATTCTCATTCTGCTGTATCTAGGCCAAATATTTTTAGTGTAACAAAAATTTTTTTATATCGCTAATTTATTAAGCTGCAATGTGCAGCATTTTAATGTTCCAAAACCCTAATAATGATTTGGAAAAAATGGTTTTCAAAAAACCCTTACTGAATAAAACTTTCTTTATAAAGCCAAAACTCTCTGCCCCAAAAAAGGTTAATTTAATTTGTGTTAAGTTGTTTCTTTAAATCATTTTTCTTTATATTTTAATATTTCCATTTTTTTTTTTTTTTTGTTATTGTTTTGTTCTTTTTATATAATTTTTTTGTTGCACATAATTATGTTAGTTTCCGGTCATTTACTCGTACATCCGTTTTATATTAGTGCTTGTCGAAATGAAATGACACAGTATCCTAGATTTAAACAAGTTGTAGTCATTGTTATTGTTGCTGGTGGTTGTTAGTTAGCTTTCTTTTTATTGAGTTTTAACAACTCTTAAAACATTTATTTTTATCGTTGGCTGCTTTTCTTTTTCAAAATAATGTCAGTGTTTTTCAGATTTAATTTTGTTAAGGTTTGTATTAAGAAAGAGAGAGAGAAAGTCTTTGAGATATTTTGCAGATGTTTTTGTTGTTTAAGAAAATTATATTTAATTCTAAATAAGTTGGTTTTTTTTTTTCAAGTTGTTCAAAAAGCTAGGGGGTTAAATACAGACTGTAAAGTGTGAGCTTCAGTGTGTGTGTGAGTAAATTGCAAACAGCTTTTAGATATTTTTTTTAGCAATTATCCCTAAACACAAATAAAATAAACTCCCAAAATAATGAAACAAATACTTAGGCAGTTTCTTTAATTTGTATTTTATGTTATGGTTTTATTTCGTTTATGTTTTAAGGTTGCTGGTTTTGTTTTTGTATTGTTGCTTTTTGCCATTTTCTCCTCGATTTAGCTGTAGGAAAGACGATGCTGGTGTAAAGGAAATGTAGAAAAAACTGTATAACATCGTTTTTTTTTTTTTTTTCTTAAATAAAAATCTTAGTTGTAAGTTTGTTTTTGTTAAGCTCTTTTTTAGTTACTGCTGTTTAGACTCTCTTTTTCTTGTTAATGTTGGCATGGTGAAAATATGGGATTTTATTTTCATATTTTCTTTCTCTCTTAGCTGCTGTACATTTTGTTTTTGCCAGATTTTGAGGCTGTGGTTTTTTTTCAAGACTTTAGAAAAGTTATTTTATTTGACATGATTAAAAATTCATGTATAATCTGAGGAAAATTTTTTTGTGCCAAGTCATTAACAAAAAATTGAAGCCAAATTGGTCTAAAATATATATAGCTTTGTATATTACAACTAAATGAAAAAAATTAATTTGTATGAACATGATTCGGAAAATTAATCTATATGTATATAAAAGTAAAAACTTGTTTCTTTGTGTTTTTGTAGGTTATAGAGGCAACAACTTTGGACTGATTAAATAAGTAACAAAATTATAGTCAATCTAGACCTACTATATATGATACTCGTTTCAATAGCGGGTCTGAATCTCAGATATAGAAAATAAGCATAAATCGAATTATGGTAGTATGTCATTAATTTGTGGCATGCAGATATAATAAAGTTCATATCTGACGTTATTTGTATATGAAGATTGGGCCAAAAAAGGACCGATCAAGACCATATTTAGTAAAGTCACTTACTTTTCTCAAATACATTTGTGTATAAACCAACTTTAAAAATAATCTACATAATATTTTCGTTTTTTAAGTGAGTATAGGGACTATGGCTCAGTTTTGGACTATAAATTATAATAATCTGGATCTTACGAGAATTTTAAACGGTTTGATAGCGGTTATTTGTATGGCTGGGTCCGAACATGCACCGCTTTTCACCAAAATGGACGGCAATGCGCCAGTGACCGCTGCAACATTCATATCTATATATAATTACTTGAAGGAAAATGGTTTCATCCCTTTAAGCATAATGCGGGCAAAGAGGAGTGGGAAAATTGGCACGGTTATAGCTCATATGGAGGAGAAGTTCAGAATTTTAAAATTTATATATAATATGTGTTAAAAATATATTAAATAAAATAATATAAAACATTTATAATAAATAATTTTGTATGAACCTAAAGGTATGCTGATCAATTTTAGTCATTGCACAATACATCGTCTTGGCATTTATTATTGATGGTTTCAAAGAAGAGTACATTTCAATTGCCCTGTATTGAATTGTGAATAGCTTAAAATTGATGACCATACCTTTAGGCTCCTATAAAATAATTTATTAACAAGCCCATTTATATTTCTTCTGTGTGCTCATCAAATATTTATAATGAAATTTAATGAATTTTATTTAAAAATTCACAATTTAATGAATTTTATCAAAATATTCATAAATTGTAATAGATTAAAAAACATTGAAAGAAAAAAAACTGATTTGAAAAAATTAAATTTTCAAGAATTTTCACTCGAATTTCGAGTGATGGGCTCTACTAGTTCTATATAGAATGCTATTTTTGTACTTAAAGAAAAGTTTTGTGTTCAAAAAAAGATACTTTTAAAAAAATTTACTTTTCTAAATAATGTATTTTTTGAAGAAAATGTATATTTCTAGAAAATGCACTTTTTTAAGGAAATGTATCAGTGAAACGGTAAATCAATAAACTCATAAGTTTTGTTATATATTTAACTGCTCACTTTCTCTATGAAAAAAGTAATACAATCCGGAACTCACTGTTTACTGAGAGAAAATTAGGTAACTATAACATATCTGTAGCAAGATGCATAACCCATTTGATCCCACTTTTATCACCGAATTACAAAAACTAACGGACTACTCTATAATGCGATAATGCCACATTTTATAATTTTTCTGCAATACTTTTGTTAAGAATATTGCTTTGTAATGTTAAAGAAGAATGGAAGTATCTTTTCATCCCTCTTTTGGAGAACTAATTGTAATCTGCTGAGAAAAATTAATTTACATAAATATCAAAACGCGCTATATGCTTGAAAGTTATGCTCAGTATAAGATTACTATTTTTTAAACTTTTATTCGCTCATTAATAAATTCCTAAAAAATTTTATAGTTTTTGTCTTGGGAAAAATCTAAACAATTCGGCTGTACCGAATAGTTAATTACCCTAAAGATGAGTTTTACGTTTACAATAATATATGGACTTATTGTACTATTTATATTAAACTAGCAGATTCCAGCACTCGAAATTTGAGTGCAATTTCTAGGCAACTTTATTTTTCAACTTAGTCAATTCATAAACCAATACTTTTTTGGTTTATTATTATTGTGAATGAAGATAACAAACTTATAAACAAACACATTAACAAATTTAATAAACACACACATAGCATACGTATAATTTTATGTATGTGTTCGTAGCAACTTTACATGTAATTTACTCAAAATAAAGGAAACAATTTAAAAATATGAAAATCTGGTGAACAGCTAAAAAGAAATACCTTTCAAATAATATACATTTAGTCAAAATCGGGATAAAATAGTAGAACAAAACATTGGTCACAAATAATCCCTATTAATAAAGGGTCCGCCAAATAACTTTTTTTTCTTGAAAATGCTATAAAAAAAAAACTACTGAATATTATCTCAAATTTCTTTTTTTTTATTTGAAAGTACAATCCTTCCGGGTAATAATGGAAAATAATTTCATTGAAATGGCTGCCTCGGCTGGCCATGCAGTAGCCTACACGATCGGTCTAATTTTTAAGCACATTATCGATTGTGTGCAGCTGTATTTCACCAATGGCTTCACGAATATTTTCCTTTAAAGCGTCAATTGTCTCTGGCTTGTTGGCGTAACACTTATCTTTGAGGGCACCCCACAAATAATAGTCCAACGGTGTCAAATCGCAGCTCCGAGGTGGCCAAACGACATCAGCTCTGCGGCTGATAATGCGATCTTCAAAAACAGGGCGCAAAACATCGAGTGTAGCTTCGGCTGTGTGGCACGTAGCGCCGTCCTGTTGAAACCAAATGTTGCCAATATCCTCCTCTTTAATTTTTGTGAACAAAAATTCGTTCAAAATGGCCCGATAACGATCGCCATTGACAGTAACGGCCACTCCTTGCTCATTTTCGAAGAAAAATGGCCCAATTATGCCTCCTGACCAAAATCCGCACCAAACAGTGACTCGTTTTGGGTGTATCGGCTTTTCAATGTATGCGTGCGGGTTTTCTGTGCCCCAAATGTGACAATTTCGCCTATTTACATACCCGCCAAGATAAAAATGAGCTTCATCTGAAAAGATGATTTTTTTTGGCAAAATCGGCATCTTCTGTAAGTCGATCGCAGGCCCACTTAGCGAAGCGGAAACGCATTGGATGGTCAGTTGGCTTCAACTCCTGAACCAATTGGACTTTGTATGGCGTCATACCAAGGTCTTTATGCAAAATTCGTCTCAATGATGCCTCCGAAATGTTAAATTCTTGAGAACGACGGTGAATTGATGTTGATGGCGCTTCACGCTCACTTTCTGCCACAGCAGCAATATTCTCGGGTGTACGCACTGTTTTTGGCTTTTCACGCTTTGGTTTATCGATGAGGATGCCAGTTTCTTTCACTTTTTTCACAAGATAACGAACATACGGAGCTGACGGTGCTTCTCTTCTTCCAAAATCCGTACGCAATTTTCGCACACATTCTGCAACATTACCATGATTTTCAAAGTAATGTCGCAATATTTCCCAGCGTTGTTCAAGCGTATACACAACCATATTCGTTCAGCGGAAGGAGATAAAACTAATTATCGGTCAAATCAGACATGAGCTAAGTGTTATCATTCACGAAATAAACACTAGTTGAAAAAAAAACGTTAGATGGCGGACCCTTTATTATAGATATAAACAAAATGCTTGAAAGTTAACAATTTGATAAACTGAATACTAAATTATTCCAACAAACACACTGAGTTTTAAATATTTTTTAAAGGTGGCCCCATATTTTCGGTCATATGATAGCAAAATGATGCCCAATTTACCCCATTTAAAATAGCAACCTGCAAATGAGCGTGATTTTATCAGACAGACAGACAGATAAACTTCGAGACATCGATTCGAGTTGTAATAAGGATCAAGATATTATATAATTTATGGGGTCAGAAATTTTTTGTTAAATATTTTATGGTTCAATGGAATGGGTTAATTTTGTATTTTACAAAACTTTAAACTTTTATTTTGATCGATTTGATCTTCAAATAAATGTTTAAGATAAATTAGCCAATGCTTTTGCGTTCTTATACACAATAAATCTCAGACAAAAAATAAAGTTTAAATATTTTTGGAAAAAGTGAAAGAACAATTTCATTTCCCAGCAAAAAAAAAGAAAATCAAAGTAAAAATTATCCTATACTGTGGTACAACATTATGGTCGTATTATATTTTCAGCGATTTCTGACATTTACACAAAAATTAAAAAATAAAATATGTTTGTGCCATCTGAAAGAGCACTGAAAACTAATAATTTGGTTTTTCTCATTTTTGGGCTAGTGCATAATTATAAACGCAGTGTTAAACAAGTAAGAAAATTAAAGTCTTTCTAGACCGACTATTCGATGCTTTTAGGTCCAACTAATTGGAAACAGAAATAAAGATAAACTAATTTATTATTAATTTTTTGTCTTGTGATAGGGAATACCTCATATCGGCTACTATATTTTTATCAGAACTGGGTCGAAAAAGGACCGATCCTGCCCATTTTGGTAAGGCCACTTATTTTTTTCAAACCAACTTTAAAAAAATCTAACGGACAGACATCGCTAAATCGATTCACAAATGATTCTGCGTCAGTCGGTGTAATAAAAAATGGGTCTAAGTCAAATAGTTTTGGTAGTTACCCTCACCACATAGTGGTAAATGGTATAAAAAACATGTTGCTCAGCTAACGGTTAAGTGAGCAATTGTTTATTGCTTTGGTTATGATTAGTTATTTGCTTTTTATATATAAGTGATATTTTCGAAATTACACGCGGTTGTTACTTGTCCGATATTGAAAAAGGCAAAAATACTGATTTTTCATGAAAAAGTGTTAATTTTCGCGTAATTTCTCAGAGATTAAACCTGGTTGATAAGGTGGTTCGAAATTGTTTAATATGTCCTTCTAATTAAATGTGTCCTGATGGCATGCTACTACTACGGTAGCTTTTTGCTAAAACTAATATGAGTACAGACTGGATTAAGGCGAGGGAGGGAGCGTTATGGTCTTAAAACTGAACGTACAATATGTCGAGAGTTGTGCGTCAAAATTTCAAGCATATTGGCGCAAAACTAACGAAGATACAGCTTTTAAAGCGACCGGCCCTCATGCTCGATTTTTATACCTGCCTGACAGCTGCGCGTTGTGACTAACTAGAAGCTGTTTCAAGTCCATTTGTAATCTCAAAATTATTTTATACTTTTATGATAGTGTTCCACTGTACGGAGCTGGCATTGATGATTCTGTATAAGTATACCAAATGATACACTTTTTTTGATGCTTAATTTTGGATTTTCGAGTTTAAAAAACTTTTAATCGATTTTCTCGCAAACAATATTTTTGAAGTTCGTGAACATCATCACTCATAATCTACTCGACCGATCTTTTGAAATTTTATAAACTATTTCTACCAGCATTTTTCCGAAAATCGCGTTTTTCACTTAAAAATGCTGCCAAATAAAAAAAAATCGGAAAAGACTCCATCTGACTACCTAGGGAAACATATCACCGTTTAAACGCATTTAGATTTTTATATTTCTGATGATCCGGCAACGAGTTATGAAGTTTACCGCATAACAACTTTTTTCGAGGCGAATCCGGAGATTCGCTATCACGGACTTATTTATTGATATTTTTAATAGAAATTTTTCAAAGATACTTCAAATGCTATACTGTAACGCATATGTGAAAAAAATAATCCAACAATATTCATATCGTAAAAAAATAATGAAATTACGCATTTTTTCGCCTTTAAATTTAATTTCGCCTTTTTATACCCTATACCACTATGTGGTTTGGGTATAATGACTTTGTGCTGCTGTTTGTAACAACCAAAAATATTTGACCTAGACCCATCTTTAATTATACCGATCGAATCAGAATCACTTTCTGAGTTGATTTAACAATGTCCGTCCGTCCGTCCGTCCGTCCGTCCGTCCGTCCGTCCGTCCGTCCGTCCGTCCGTCCGTCCGTCTGTGTGTCCATGTAAAGCTTGTAATCAAACTGCAGGTCGCAAATATGAATATATTTTGATGAAATTTGGTATATAAGCTTTTATCGGCCATGGGATGAACGCTATTGAAATTGGTGAGAATCGGTCCATGTTCAGACCTAGCCCCCATACAAATTACCCATATGAAATCGACATAAATTGCCATAAGATCCAAATTGTCATATAGATCTTACTCAAATTGGGTTTGTATGCGTTCATTACATCCACTAATAAGTAGTCCAAAAATGATCCCTTTGACCCCATATAGAGCTGCTTCCCGATCTTCACTTAAATCTATTAAAAACAAAAATATTGCACTGATTCTTCTCAAATTTTGTTTGTACATATTTTTGCAAAATACAAGAGACTTTACCAAACATGATCAGGATCGATCCATTTTTGGACCTAGTCCCTTTATAGATATAGCATCCGATATGAACTTTTTCATATCTGCAGCCAAAAAAATTAATAAAAATCCCACTCAAATTTGGTTTTTGCTTATTTTCAATGTCCAGTTAGTTGGGCCTAAGAGATAGGGTCTCTAAACGCATGGTATAGGGTATCATATAGTCGGTCTCGACCGACTATAATTTTCTTACTTGTTAGTTTTAATTTAATGCTATAGTATTAAAAGATAAGGCGATTTTTTGTGACCGATGATTTATTAAACAGTTTTCTCTCGATTTTGGCCAAACATAGCTTATTTGAATTTCTTTTTAGCTGTCCACCAGATTTACAGATTTTTAAATCTTTAAATTTTTTTGGAGTAAAATGCATTTAAAGTTGTTATTACAACACACATAAAATTATACAATGCTATGTGTGCGTTTATTGAATTTGTTAATGTGTTTTTAAGTTTGTTTTCTTCATTGACAATAATAATTATCTTGAATTGAAAAATAATTTTGGGCATAAACCAAT
The DNA here is from genome assembly GCA_963682025.1 of Cordilura impudica. NCBI lineage: Eukaryota > Metazoa > Arthropoda > Insecta > Diptera > Scathophagidae > Cordilura > Cordilura impudica. The sequence goes on along the minus strand of OY821517.1, from coordinate 316,832,694 downwards.
AATTGGACATAAACCAATAACAACAATAATCGATATTTAAAAAGTTTTGAATTGTGAATTGGCTAAAATTGATTAGCATAACTTTATGGTCTCTATTATATGAAAAAATAAAATTTCTTAGAATTTGCACTCGAATTTCGCGGGCTGGGATCTGCTAGTCTTAAGTGTACAAGTATCCAGGAGTTTTTCTTGGATACTTGCAGTTTTATTTAAAGTTTTAACAAAAAGTTATTTTTTTCTGATGAAAAATTTTAACCCTAAATATTAAGACTAGCAGATCCCAGCCCACGGAATTTGGGTGCTAAAAGGTGGGTGCGGCTATAATATTGCACCAGAGTGAAATGATTTTCAGAAATAATCAAATGTATTTCAGAAATTATCAATCCAATTTAAGAAATATCAATTTATTTGCAGAACAATAGTCGAAATAATGTCATTAAATTGGATGGCATGATGCAGCCAAGCTTATCAGTTTATCTTCAGTACATCAAAAGAAAATCCAAATACTGATTTTTGAAAATTGATATTTTCTGAAACATATTTGACAATTTCTGAACTACATTTCATGTTTTTTGAAATACAATTGGAAATGGAATGGTGATACGGATATGGTGAAAATTGGGATCAACTTCAATAAATTCAATACAGGGTTGCCACAGTACAGATTATTTCATTTATAGATCTTGGAAGTTCGGTCTAAATAATTCTCGTGAGTTAATGAAGCAATGATATTTTTTTTTTCATAAGTGAAATTATAGAATATTACAATAAATTTATATTGAAATTTTTGGAAATTGTGTCAAATTCTTCCAAAGATATAGAAAATTTGCACATACTGCTACTTTGAAATCTATGTATGTAGAAGTGATTCTTTTCGAATAACTTCCCTTTCTAATTTTATCAGCTCAATTTAGCTTAGTTTTTACGTTGAACTCTCACAATTATAGGAGAAAAAATATTTTCTTCAAGGATAATAAAAAAGCATATTAGTGAATTATAGAAAACTTAAAAATGTTCATTCTATTTAATTTTCTATACAAATTTATAATTTGAAAGTACTATAATTAATATTTAATATTGTTAAAATTAATGTAAATTATCGTATCTGTAATATAACAACCACTGCTAATGTATTACTATGTACTTGTAACTGTTTTATTTATTTATAAACGCTTTTTCGCAACTTTCTTTTGCATTTCTATTATAAGCCACGAAATATTTTCACATACTTTTACATCTAAAAATCTGTAACATGTTTTTTTACTTTTCTAAAGTAAACTTTTTTTCGCAAACTTTGTTTTAGTATCTAGCTTCTCTTGGAATTTATAATTTCTGCAATATTTTACTTTTACATTTCCTTATTTTTTATTATTATTTTTTTTTTTTTATATTTAAACTAGCACAATTTCTTTGTTTAGTCTCTCACTTTGCTGTCCAAGTTTATTATTTTCAAGTTTTTAAATCTTTCACTATAAAACGTCTTGTCGTAACGAGCTAACGATATGTAATAAATATCACAGCAGCAGCCTTTTGAAGTTTACAACGAACCAAAGTCATGAAAACAAAAACAACAGCAATAACACGACGATAACAAAACCAACAGGATTTTATGGCTGGAAATCTCTGTAAAGTATGCTGCTACATGTAAAGAAGAAAAGCAACAAAACATATTTTAACACATACATAGATTTTCACAGACACTGTTGGTGGCAAAAAAAAAATTGAAACTCTTCTCGGCTTTTTGTTTGATTGTTTTTGTTATTTTTGTTTTTATTTTTAGAACACGATTCCCGTTTTATTTATTTGAAGATTTTTTTTTTTGTAATTATTCCCTTTTTTTCTTTTTATGTTTGGTTCGTTTATGAAATTCTCTCTCTCTCTCTCTCTTTTGCTCTATGTTTTATTTTCTACGAACTATTTTCGGTTGGTATCGGTGTTATATTTATGTTAAATAGGATCAGGGTGTGGTGAGTACATTTGTATAGTTAACTATTTTAACTTATGAAAAAGCTTTACATACATATATTTTTTCTTCTTTTATTTTAAAATTTTTTATAAGCATTTACTTTGGTATACTACCTTTTTTCTTCTTTCAAAATGATGTTAACAAAGGATGTGATTTTTTTATCTTGATTTTTTTTAGCTATTTTAGCATTATTTTTTTTAAAAAATCTTTTAAAAAAACTTTTATGCTCTTGTGTTGTAGTAATTTTTAATTAAAAAATTATTAAATTTTATTAATGTTATCACTATAAAATGTTTTTTTTTTTAATTTCAAAGGATTTGTCCTTTGCACAATCTATGACACTATTACAGTTTAACCGTGTTTTAAATTTAAACAACCGTGCACGTCAACTGTCTCCACCTGACTGAAAATCAATGTGCTCAATGTAAAAGTATTTAGTTCTTTGCTTACAGCATCCACATATTAAAAGAAAAATAAAACATAAGAGTACAAATTTTAACTTTTAGTACAAAATTTTAAATTTTCTCTCATATTCGCTTACTCTCAGTTTTACTTGCTAAATAAGTCCTTTTGGTATAGCTTTTTTTGTTTATGTTTTTGAGAACATACCATCAATGAGTTTCTCTCCCTCTCTCACTCTCTTGTTCTGTAACCATTTGATGCATTATTTGTTTAATATTTATAAGCAAATGTTTTTGTTTTTTTTTCAATTTGGTTGGTGTGTGCATAAAAGCTTTATCTCTATTTATAATTTTTTCTCTGTCTCACAATTAATTATGACGTTATTTATATAATCATACGTATTCTCAATTATCATTTAATTAGCTTATCATTAAATAAAATACGTGAAATTGCTAAGCTTTCAGTGTTGTTGTAAAGGTAGAGTGTTGTTGGTTACGTATAAGAATAATTTATATGTATAGCACATATAAATGATGCCTTTGTATGTATGTATGTGTTTTATGTCAAGGGAGTTTGACATTTGCCTTAACATCGTCATTAAAGTTTATATGAATATATGGGCACCTAAATAGAAAAGAGGAACGTAATGGTTCTAGTCATTTATTTGCAGTAGATGACAAAAAGCTTATGGAATGGTTATTTTTGGTTGTAGAACTTTAACTCATTGTGAAGGTATGAAACCACCAGAATCTTTAACTATTCCAATACATTTTTATAAATAGAAGCTTAACCTGTTGAAAATGCAAAATGCTTATGTGAATGTATATAGTTTTGAATTCGTGGGTATTTGATCACAAATCATTATTACTTTCTTTTATTTAATTTCTCCACGGATTTGGGATAACAGAAATTTAAAAATTAAATTCGAATTTATTTAGTAAATTCAATAGAATTATTCGAGAGACTACAAATTCAGTTGCCGTAATAAATCCGTTTTCTAAAAATGCTGTAACAGTATAAATCATATTTAAAACATGCAAATTTAGGTTAGAAAAATTAAAAGTTATTTAAAAATATTTTTGATATTTTTCTATTTTAAAATGTTATTTAAAATTTCAAACCCACTAAAATAATCCAGCCGCATTACAAAGTGGATTCTAACACGCTTCAACTGTTCATATTTGTAAGCCAACTTGTGTCTTTTGTATCTCTAAGCATAATGCTATTATTCATGAACAATACCATAAAAAATCTAGTGATAACAATATCTCTCTAAAGATAAAGTTAAACATTTCATTAATATTCTTAAATTTCACAATAACAAAAAAAATATATACAATATAACTTGCTAATAATTACAAACAATAGAAACAAATAAGTATTCGATCGATATTAGGATAATTTGGGGCATTATTAACAAAAGACCACGACATACATTAATCTTAAAATATGGACAATAATAATCGTAAAAATTCTTACCAACAAATAAACAAAAACAGAAAAAATAACATTACAATATTGTAGAGGGTACCTGCATATCTCAGCTTTGGAATATACAGTATATACCACCATTAAATACGGAGACACTTAAATTCACATAAAATTGATATATTGTCCTATAGCTAGATATAAACAGCCATCATTATGTGGCTACAATTTTATAACGGACCCCATCCTACAACATCGTCCATCTCCATTACCCTTGGCAATACTTTATCTGAGACTACCTCCATCACATTAGAAACTTCTATAATGATTTAATAACAGGACTTTGACACTGGAGCTTCTTTGGTATTTGTTGATGTTAAAGTGGTATATCAAAAAAGTTTAATGTGACCGACTGTTTTCAGAAATTTTTGTGAAGAAATATTTCTTAAAATCAAATAAATCACAACCAAAAATATTACAAATGTTAATTAATTTTCTATATAATATTTCCTATATACATATGTATGTATAAATTTTTCATTCAAATGTACAAAATTTCATTAAGAAATTATATAAAGTTTTTCTAAAAATAAAACTAATCCAACTTTGGTATCACTTTACTTGTGTAACTTTTCATCTAACCTGAATTTCTAGACGTCAAACACTACTGTGAAAGTGTTGAGTGGACTAATGACAGACGGGGCAAATATATAATGTCAAAATATTATAAAGGAAACCAATTTTTTTCATTATTTCCATATATTGCCTGTTATTGGTTCATGTTAACTTCCCAAAAAAAATTATAGAATTTCTATATGATTTTATTATTAAGAACTCACATCACATTCGCCATTTTGTGCTAAAATAATCGAGTCCAAATTCTATGTCGAGTTTTCTCTATGAAATTGTTCCAAGACTTCAAGTATTTTTTTTAATATTAAACGAGGCTAAGGCCTTGTAACCATGGCCCTTATTACACATTATTTTATAATTAATAATTATTCTATAGTGCTTCAAATAAATAAATAACCAATATTAAAAATTCTTTAATTTTTAAAGCTTTTGTTAAGAAAACTTTCTTACAATTTAAGCAAAGTATTTTTCTTTGGAAAAAAGGAATCTTTGATATTTTGAAAAACAAATATTTCACATTAAATATTTCATATTTCATAGTAAACAGAAAGAAGAGTTGAAACAATTTAGTGAGTTGAAAAATATTTATCTGGTGAAAAATATAATTTGAGGTGAGTAATAATTTTAAATACAATTTCTATCGTGACACACTACAATTATGACTTAAAAAAGTTTTAATTTCTAACATATTTTTGAGGTGAACAAATATTTTTATTCGAAACCATAGTTTGACGTGAGGAGGATTGTAAGGTGAAAAAAAGAGATTTGGGTGAAAAATAATAAAAAATTTGATTTAAAAATATTTTTGTTTTAAAACAAATTTTAAGATGAAAAGAAGTTTGAGGTGAAATACAGTTTTAAGGATGACAACAAAATTATTAGTTTAATAAATACAAACTACACATATGTTTGGGTGAAAAAAAAACAGTTTGACTTCTAAACCAATTTTAAAGTTAAATACAATTATTGGTGTCAATTTAAGGTGAAACCCAAGTTTGAGGTGAAAAATAATTTAAGTTGAAAAAATTGTTTTAGACGAAAAAGAAAATAAAAAAAACTTTTTTAAGAACAAAAGTCCAGATTGAGGTGAAAAAGCATTTTGAAATAAAAACAGTTTTAAACGAAAAAGGAAAAAACTGTTTGATATTAACAATATTTGTGACTGAAAAGTTATTTTGCGTTTCAATAAATTTTTAGAATGAATAAAAATTTTGAGCTGAAAATAATTTTGAGGTTAAATAAAACTGTTTAGAACGTTCAGTGCCCACTCGTTTTTGTTGTGTGAACGCTATTTGCCAACATAAATTTTCCATAAAATATACATACATAAAATATACATACTAGTGTATAATCATAATAAATGAAAAAAAAAAATTTTTAATCTAACCAAGTTTTCTAATTTTATTGAACTACATTGTAGTTAGTATAACCCCGTGCTTTAGTATTGTCCGATACTGTATATGTACATATATATAATTGTTTTTTTTATGGATTATTCAGATTGTTTTCAAAATTTCAGGAAAAGTTATGGATAAAATATCTATGAAATTTTTTTCTGGTTCTTCTCTGTTGCAAAAACAAATATCAGAGTCTAACTCCTTACGCCGTAAAATTAAATTAACTATTACAAATCATATGCCAACTACGAGTATACTCGTAGTGGGCGTCCCTGCCTAGAAGCCAGCTACGAGTAAACAAAAAATAATAAGTTAATAAAACAAAAAAACATTTTAAGGTGAAAAATAGTTTTGAAAGAAAATAATTTTAAGGTTAAATACAATTATTATAATTAAGCCACAATTATGAGTTTAAAACAGTTTTTGAGAATTAAAGTAAGAAAGTTAAAATCGGCTACATTGAATTTCTGATAGCTTCCAGCTGAGCTTTTGAGGTGATAAAGCTTCTCTCTATTACTAAAAATAAAGAGGATTTCAGATAAGCACAAAATAAAAGAGATGAAAACAATGTTTTAGTTCAGAAACATTTTTGGCTAAATAAGTCATCGACTCATATATCAAATAATTTTGAGGTTAAAAAAAATTTTTAGGTTCACACCACAATCGTGAATTGGAAAATAATATCTAGCACTAAAATATTTCTGTGGGGAGAAAATAGTTTGAAGTGAAAGTCACCTCGAAGGTGACAACAATATAACTATTTTATATTATGGGTTAGACAATTTTTTATAGTCGAAAACGGTAACAAAAAAATAATGGGCTTAATACAATGCGAAAGAATTTATGGTAAAAACATAGCTTGAGGTGAAAAATGATTTTAAAGTTCAAATTATTTTTTGACTGGCATTATTATGAGTTTCATTTAAATTTTTGAGGTGAAAACTAGTGTGTGCTGAAAACGCATTTTGAGGTGAAAAGAAATTTCAAGCGAAAAATATTGTTAATATTAAAGACAATTTTTATGGTGACACCACTAATAATAATATTTTTAATATGAAAATACTAAATAGAAAAATATGAAATAGAAAAAAAACGTTTGCCATGAAATACATTCTAGAGGATAACTACGCACACACTAGTGTGTGCTGAAAACGCATTTTGAGGTGAAAAGAAATTTCAAGCGAAAAATATTGTTAATATTAAAGATAATTTTTATGGTGACACCACTAATAATAATATTTTTAATATGAAAATACTAAATAGAAATATATGAAATAGAAAAAAAACGTTTGCCATGAAATACATTCTAGAGGATAACTACAAAATAATGAGTTTAATAAAACACAAACAATTTATGGTAGACGCATAGTTTGGGGTGAAAAATTATTTTAAAGTTCAAATAAGTTTTTGAGTTTTTACAAATTTTGAGGTGAAACTATAGACTGTGGTGAAAAGGCATTTCGAGGTGATAACACTAAAGACAATTATGAGTTTAAAAATTTTCTTGATTTCAAAAATATTTTTGATATGAAGATACATTTTAAAATTAAAATAAAAAAATTTTGATTTAGAAAAAAAAAACAGAAAATTTCGAGAAAAAATGTTAGAGATAAAAAATGTTGAAGACAAAAACTAATTCAGTTAGAATTTGTCGGGCTCCAGATTAATATCTAAGTTAATCCTTGATATTTAAAAAATAATAATAACGAAATTCTCCACTATAGTATACGTATTTTCAATAGACGCATACCACATATACTAAATCTTACTAGATTAAGGTGAAAAAATATTTTGAGCTCTAAACGAAAATTGAGATGGTAAAAAAAATGTGCTTAAAATATATTTTCTATATAAAAATAATTGTTTTGAAGAAACAGTCTGAGGTAAAAAATATTTAAGTTAAAAACCTAGTTTGGATGAAAAATTATGTGAGATTACAAACATTTTTCTGGAAAAAAAAAAATATTTAATATGAAAAAAGATAATAATTTCCAACATTCTTATTTATTTTCTCCCACATGCTTACCAGATATTATTGAGTTGTAACATTGTTTAGGAAAAAAGTTTTTGATTGACATAAAGAAAGTAGATTCATTCTGACTAGCTAATTAATTGCCCACCTAATTGCGATGAACATAATAACCGAACTCCGAGTTGATTGCAATTACACTTCTGATCCCTTAACACTAAATGAAGACCTGGTATTAAAATTTTATTAATGCAATCGACAATACTATTCAATTGTTTAGTAGAATTCGATTTATGAAATTTGTTAGTGTGAATACGTTTTTACATTTATGCCCATTACTTTTGAAACAACAATGTCAATAATCTTCTATTTATTTTCGCATACTGAACAGTGGATATATGGACATCGCTAAATCATCATCACATATATGTATAACAAATGGAGTCGATCTTGTAAGTTCAAAAACTATGCACAGTCACACATCCATTTTTTGATAAGTTACAAATTCTTTTAAATGCTTTTTATCCTCAAAAATATTGTGTTTATTATGTAGAATAAATAAATCATCAGATTCTGAGAGTTGTTTTTTTTTTGCTTGTTCAATATAGTCCTGTTCTGTTCAAATATTTAAATCGAAAAAACTTAAAAGATAATAGTTGGCAAAATTGTTGGTCTCATTTAGTAATTCTAAACCGTTAGATTTTTGTTTTATTGCTTTCTTTATTGTTATTGTTAGCTGGAACATACACATACACACTCACACAGACACAGACACAGACTGACTCCGATGGCTGTGTTTGGCGTATGAATGTATATTTGAATACATATAGATATTTGAAATTAATTGTTGCTCAGTAGGTTATTTAGCTACTCATCATTTTTGTCTCTTACTGTCCCTTTTTAGAAAACAACAGCCAACCACAGACACACTCACACACATATATACTTGGCATGTTTATGTGTTAGTTTGTATGGTTTTTGTTTGTGGGTATATATGTAAGGATTTCATTCGATTCTTGTATTTTACTCTAATAAAAATGAGACATTTTTGTCATTATATTTTTATTTTTATATTTATATTAATGTCTGCCAGTGGTTAAGGACAATAAATGGGAATGGTCAGTCGGATTTATACTTGGATATTAAATAACATTTAAGTAGTAAAATAACAACAATAACAATAACCACAACCACAACTAAAAAGAGTAAAATAAACAAAAAGTACTTAAAAGGATATACAAATATTTCCACAAATATATATAATTTCAGTTGTTGTGTTTACACATTTCAGATTTCTATACAGCCTTGCTAGAAATAGTTACAAACAATTATAAACAAATAAGTAGGACACTTACGAATTTATTTAGAGAGATGCAGCAGTAGAAATTTATATTTTATGAACAATGCAAAAGTATTAGTAGAAAATTCAAAAGTCTAATGGTTTTATAATTTGAATGTTATTTCTTCATTAAATCGCAGTGACGTCGGTAGAGTAAATGTCATCGAATACAGAAAATTTTTAATTAAAAATATACAAATTAAATATTTTTGAAATAATTTCAATTGAAAATCATTTACATATACAATAATTTGGAAAAGAATCTCAATAAATAGTCACGCTCATCAGTGTCACTCACTCTGGAACAGCGTATGATTAATATATCATAAAATTATCACTCATACGCATTAACATAATACTTATGCCCGTAACTTTAACGAAAAGATATCTTATAGTTTGCGGCCCGCAAAACTTCTCCACAAGAAGAATGTATGCAAATATCATGTCGTAGTATATTTACTGTAATAGAGTACATTTGGCAGCATCACTACGACTGTCCAGTAGCCCTTAAGTAGAATGTATTTATATGTGCTTTTTATACCCTATACCACTATGTGGTTTGGGTATAATGACTTTGTGCTGCTGTTTGTAACAACCAAAAATATTTGACCTACACACATCTTAAATTATACCGATCGAATCAGAATCACTTTCTGAGTTGATTTAACAATGTCCGTCCGTCCGTCTGTGTGTCCATGTAAAGCTTGTAATCAAACTGCAGGTCGCAAATATGAATATATTTTGATGAAATTTGGTATGTAAGTTTTTATCGGCCATAGGATAAACGCTATTGAAATTGGTGATAATCGGTCCTTGTTCAGACCTAGCCCCGATTCAAATTACCCATATGAAATCGACATAAATTGCCATAAGATCCAAATTGTCATGGAGATCAAATTGGGTTTGTATGCGGTCATTATATCCATTAATGAGTAGTCCAAAAATGATCCCTTTGACCCCATATAGAGCTGCTTCCCGATCTTCACTTAAATCTATTAAAAAACAAAAATATTGCACTGATTCTTCTCAAATTTTGTTTGTATATATTTTTGCAAAATACAAGAGACTTTACCAAACATGATCAGGATCGGTCCATTTTTGGACCTAGTCCCTATATAGATATAGCATCCGATATGAACTTTTTCATATCTGCAGCCAAAAAAATTAATAAAAATCCCACTCAAATTTGGTTTTTGCTTATTTTCTATGTCCAGTTAGTTGGGCCTAAGAGATAGGGTTTCTAAACGCATGGTATAGGGTATCGTATAGTCGGTCTAGACCGACTATAAATTTCTTACTTGTTATTAATCATTAAGTGATAGTGATAGGGGAAGTACAAATTTGTGGAAAACCTATACATATTATTAAATAAAGAATAAATAGCACCTTATAAAATATAGATTTGATTATTGCAACTATTCCATTGACGTCACACTGTAATTCTTATTTGCATTTTGTTTCCTAGGAAAGAATATTCATTTATTTCAGTATTTCAGTTTTATAATCCTTCGATTTATGATGAAGCCAAGTAGTGGTAAAAAATGAACGATTGAAAGTGAGCATCGTTGTTCTCAAGAAAATTGGGAGATAAAATATTTTTTCATTCAAGAAAGAGGGAAAATATTTTGCTTAATATGCCGACAAACTATTTCGGTGTGCAAGGAATATAATATCAAAAGACATTATGAAAATATTTATAAAGAAGAATATAAAAATATTATTGGAAGAATGCATGAGGAGAAGTTGATCGAATTTAAGGCAGTTCTTCGTAAACAATATCATTTTCACTAAACCAATTCCAGAAAATGTGGTCGCATTTAATTGCAAAAAAATCAAAAGCATTTATGCAAGGCGAATATATTAGTATGTTTAATAATAGCAGCTGAAGAGTTATGGCAGTAATTCCAGTGCATGGTACAACAATGGGAGAAGACATTTTCGATCTACTTATGATTGCTATTAAAAACATGTACGAATGTTAAATTCGGCTGTGCCGAATCTTTGATACCCTCCACCTCGGTTTGAGTATTGATAATAAATATTAACAAAATATTTGAAAAAGTAAACAATTTGTTAAACTAACTACGAAATTATTCCAGCAAATACACTGATTATACCCTATACCACTATGTGGTTTGGGTATAATGACTTTGTGCTGCTGTTTGTAACAACCAACAATATTTGACCTAGACCCATCTTTAATTATACCGATCGAATCAGAATCACTTTCTGAGTTGATTTAACAATGTCCGTCCGTCCATCTGTGTGTCCATGTAAACCTTGTAATGAAACTGCAGGTCGCAAATATGAATATATTTTGATGAAATTTGGTATATAAGCTCTTATCGGCCATGGGATGAACGCTATTGAAATTGGTGAGAATCGGTCCATGTTCAGACCTAGCCCCCATACAAATTACCCCTATGAAATCGACATAAATTGCCATAAGATCCAAATTGTCATATAGATCGCACTCAAATTGGGTTTGTATGCGTTCATTACATCCATTAATGAGTAGTTCAAAATGATCCTTTTGGCCCCATATAGAGCTGCTTCCCGATCTTTACTTAAATCTATTAAAAAACAAAAATATTGCACTGATTCTTCTCAAATTTTGTTTGTATATATTTTTGCAAAATACAAGAGACTTTACCAAACATGATCAGGATCGGTCCATTTTTGGACCTAGTCCCCATATAGATATAGCATCCGACACGAACTTTTTCATATCTGCAGCCAAAAAAATTAATAAAAATCCCACTCAAATTTGTTTTTTGCTTATTTTCTATGTCCAGTTAGTTGGGCCTAAGAGATACGATTTCTAAACGCATGGTATAGGGTATCGTATAGTCGGTCTAGAACGACTATAATTTTCTTACTTATTTTTTTTTAATTTTTGGAGGTATCTTCATATTTTAGATCATATCTTGACACAGTGATGCCCGATTTAACCCCTTACAAATACCAACCTGCTCGTAGTAACAACACACAATATTATTTTAACTTTACCCAGGTAAATGGTTTACTTTGTTGAATGACCGTAATATCAAAAGACAGATAGATCGACGCATGTACGGACATTATATGGACTCGAGTTGTTATAGGGATAACGAATGCAAAAACTTTATGGGGTCGCAATTCATTGTTCAATATGTTACAATAGAATTCCAATAGTCACAATAAGGAAGAATACTTTTCAATGTTTCGAGAGCAATTTTGGCAATTTTTAGTTTGCCATATACCAGGAAAATGTGAAACATCATCTCCATTACCACAGGGTTACCTCAAGGATCAGTCTTGTCGTCATTGCTTTACTCGATATATACATTCGATTTTAAAGTCCCGAAATATATGAAAATTGCTTATTACGCAGATGATACTACATTAATTTCTTCAAACAAACTTACAAGTGCACTCCTAAAGAAAGTGGAAAAGGGTCTTGTAAATTGCAGTAAATATTTGCACAATTGGAAAATCAAAATTAATCCAAAGAAGACCCAAGCAATAATTTTTCCATTCAACAAATCTCCCAAAAGACTGTTAAGAGGTCATCTTCTTATTGGAAATAATACCATAAATGTACTTAACGGTGTCAAATATCTCGGAGCTGTCTTGAACAAAAAGCTTACTTTTAAACAACATATTATGGCTACGTGCCAAAAAGCTATAAAATCATTTAAAGTATTATGGCCACTACAAAATAGAAGGTTATTTATAAACCCCAAAAACAAAAATCTACTCTTCAAAAGTGTTATAAGGCCGATATTAACATACGCGTGTCCTATTTGGAGTGACACTGCCAACTGCCACCTAAAACGCTTACAAATTGTACAAAACAAAAAGTTTTTTAAAAGAATTTTAAAAAAGTTCTTTAAAAGAATTTACTTTAAAGAAAATTTATTTAAAAAAAGTTATTTTATAAAAAAAATCCTTGTCTGAGAAATGGTAACTTTCTAAGAAAATTTACTTTAAGAAGAAAGTTATCATTTTAAAAACGTACTTTTTTAAAAAAAGAGTATTTTAAAAAAATACTTTTTCAGAAAATGTTCCTTTTAAAAAAGGGTAGATATTTAAGAAAATGTACTTGCTTTTTTAATCGTTATTTGTTAAGAAAAAATTTTTTTTTAATTTTAATATGATTTTCTGAAATTCAATTGATATTTTATAATTTGTAATGGGAAATCTGAATTCCAATTTTTAGAATTGATATTTTCTTAAATTTGAATGGAAAATTTAAAAGGTGCAATTTTGAATTTATTTATTTATTAATAATGCTTTAGTAATTATAAACAATTTTTAAAAATTATATGTAATAATAAATAAATAATAATTTTATAAAGCGTCCGCCATCTAACGTTTTTTTTTTTTTTAACTAGTGCTTATTTCCTGAATGGTAACACTTAGCTCATGTCTGATTTGACAGATAATTAGTTTTGTCCTTCCGCTGAACCAATATGGTTGTATATACGCTTGAAAAACGCTGGCAACTATTGCGACATTACTTTGAAAATCATGGTAATGTTGCAGAATGTGTGCGAAAATTGCGTACGGATTTTGGAAGAAGAGAAGCACCGTCAGCTCCGTATGTTCGTTGTCTTCTGAAAAAAGTGAAAGAAACTGGCATCCTCATCGATAAACCAAAGCTTGAAAAGCCAAAAACAGTGCGTACAACCGAGAATATTGCTGCTGTAGCAGAAAGTGTGCGTGAAGCGCCATCAACATCAATTCACCGTCGTTCTCAAGAACTGAACATTTCGGAGGCATCATTGAGACGAATTTTGCATAAAGACCGCCATACAAAGTCCAATTGGCTCAGGAGTTGAAGCCAACTGACCATCCAATGCGTTTTCGCTTCGCTAAATGGGCCTGCGATCGACTTACAGAAGATGCCGATTTTGCTAAAAAAAAAAATCATCTTTTCAGATGAAGCTCATTTTGATCTTGGCTAGTATGTACACAAGCAAAATTGTCGCATTTGTTGCACAGAAAACCCGCACGCATACATTGAAAAGCCGATACACCCAAAACGAGTCACTGTTTGGAGCGGATTTTGGTCCAGAGGCATAATTGGGCCATTTTTCTTCGAAAATGAGCAAGGAGTGGCCGTAACAGTCAATGGCGATCGTTATCGGGCCATGTTGAACGAATTTTTTTTCACAAAAATTGAAGAGGAGGATATTGGCAACATTTGGTTTCAACAGAACGGCACTACGTGCCACACAGCCGAAGCTACACTCGATCAGCCGCAGAGCTGATGTCGTTTGGCCACCTCGGAGCAGCGATTTGTCACCGTTGGACTATTATTTGTGGGGTGCCCTCAAAGATAAGTGTTACGCCAATAAGCCAGAAACAATTGACGCTTTAAAGGACAATATTCGTGAAGCCATTGGTGAAATACAGCTGCACACAATCGACAATGTGCTTAAAAATTGGACCGATCGTGTAGGCTACTACATGGCGAGCCGAGGCAGCCATTTGAATGAAATTATTTTCCATTATTAACCGGAAGGATTGTACTTTCAAATAAAAAAAGAAATTTGAGATAATATTCAGTAGATTTTTTTTATAGCATTTTAAAAAAAAAAAAATGTTACTTGGCGGACCCTTTATAACTGTGTAGAACTGTCTTGAAAGCAAAAAACATTGATGAACTCTGTAACTCTATTTTGTAAACAAAACAAAAAGTTAATATGCCAAACTTATGGTCATATTTGTAAAAGAATAATGGAAAAACGTATGAAATAAAAGACCAGCCCTGTTTATACTCTTAACATTGTTGTGTTTGCTGTCTAATTGAAAATGTTGACATTCATGTTTAAATAGAAATAACTATTGCAAACAGAAATTGTGGCGCCTTCTACTGTGGCATAGCAACACTGAACAAAATGAAGTGATTTTGTTTGTATATATTTTTGCAAAATACAAGAGACTTTACCAAACATGATCAGGATCGGTCCATTTTTGGACCTAGTCCCCATATAGATATAGCATCCGATATGAACTTTTTCATATCTGCAGCCAAAAAAATTAATAAAAGTCAGACTCAAATTTGGTTTTTGCTTATTTTCTATGTCCAGTTAGTTGGGCCTAAGAAATAGGGCATGGTATAGGGTATCGTATAGTCGGTCTAGACCGACTATAATTTTCTTACTTGTTTGATATAGTTTTAGCTAATATCATAGTTTGCGCAGCTTTTGAGAATAATTTAGCTTGAAAGAAGGAAAGAAAAAATATATATACTCACTTTCCATCTTTAAGATGCAACGCTGCACCAAAATTGCTCTACGGAAATTTTATTAATATTTTTTTCGGAATGTACTGTTTTTGAACAGAGAAAATGGGAGTATTTTGACAATTGATGAAGAGAAAGCTATGGCATTTAATGATTTTTTTGTTAAAACTGTAAACAATATACAATTAAAAATACCGGTAAATGTGGATGATGACGTTAATTTTTATCGTACTCTAATACCTCAAAGAAATACTTTTGTTTTGAAAAAGGTAAGCAGGATGAATATTGAAGAAGTTTTGAATAATTTAAAAAGCAATAAAAGTCCAGGTTATGATGGAATAACTCCTAAAATGTTATTGACAAGATTTGATTTAGTAGCTGATATATTAACAGCTGCTTTTAATAATATGATTGATGAAGGAAGTTTTCCTAATGCGCTAAAAATGCATAAAATAATCCCAATACCTAAAGTTGTTGGATCGAATAATATTGCAAATTTTCGGCCTATATCGGTTTTAAATATTTTGGATAAGATTTTTGAAAAACTTATATTTTACCAACTCTCTGATTATCTTGACAGAAATAAAATTTTATTTGAAAATCAATTTGGTTTTAAAAAAGGAGCTGGAACTGAGGAAGCAGTGGTCAGTGTTGTTGATTATTTATGTGGTGAGCTGGATGCGGGCTTTTGTGGTGTTGCAGGTGTCTTTTTTGATTATTCCAAAGCATTTGATCTAGTAAATCACAATATTTTAATAGAAAAGCTTAAAATGATTGGAGTAGCGGGGAAAACTCTGGATATTTTTATGCATTACTTATCTAACAGAAAGCAGTTTGTTCAGGTGGGTGAGTCAAAAAGTTTAATGAAGCCTGTAATTTGCGGTGTTCCCCAGGGAAGTGTCCTTGGTCCGTTGCTGTTTAAAATTTTTGTTAATGATATATCTAATATAAACTTTTACGGAAAATTATTTATGTATGCTGATGACGTTTGCCTATTTTATAGATATAATCATTTGAAGGTTTTGCAGACCCAGATTGAGTACGATGCCGCAATACTATCAGAGTTCTCGAGACTCAATAGACTTGTTCTAAACACAGATAAGACAAAGGTTATAAGATTTAAACCATACCGTTCTAGAATTGAAGAAAAGATGACTGTTCATATAGATGGTAGTTTGATTACTGAGTCTGATATGGTGAAGTATTTAGGAGTAAACTTGAACCACAACTTACTATGGGATTCTCATATAAATATGTTAAAATCAAAAATTTCTTCCGGGATTGGTATTCTCTACAAGTTTAAAAATAAGCTAAGTCTTGAGGTAAAAATGCTGCTTTACCAGTCACTTATACATTCCCATTTAACATACCTTCCAATAATTTACGGATGTAGAATCAATCAGTCATTGAAATCTCTTCAGTCTGCTCAAAATAAAGCTCTAAAGCTTGTTTATAACCTTCCTATAATGCATTCTACGTTGGATCTGTTTAAAACGTATGCAAAAAATATTCTGCCAATTCGAGGTCTATATAAACATAAAATTTTGACATATGTTTTTAGATCTTTGAAAGGAAATCCTCAACAATCCATTCAGTTTACACAAAATGTATTCCACACTCGACGAATTATCAGACAAGCTTTAAATTTAAGTTCAGTGAGATGTCGTCTGGACCTGACTAAACAGCGTATTGCTTTTGCTGGACCACATGAGTATAATGAACTACCAGTTAACTTACGAAATATACAAGTTCTTTCAACTTTTAAGAACCACCTAAAAAGCTATTTACTTCAAAACGTAGAAACGCTTCTTATGTAATTTGTTTTTTTTTTCTCATACTTTTAAAATATTTTGTTGTTGAATATGTTTTTATCTAAAGTAAAATTTCCAAAATACTTACTCTGTATTACGCTACTTTTGGCGTCAATTTTTTGAAAATCAGAAATATTTTTTTTTTGTTCGAAATGCACTAGGATTGCAATCTTTACGATCCGGTAGCCATCTGGTTTTTTGTTCAAAAATTTTTTGACTATTTTTCCCGTAAAAGGGTCCTAAATCCCCATCATTTGGGGGGCAAGCTCAAAAAAAATAATTCGGGACACGCTACTGACCAGCATCCCAGAAGTTTTGCTCGCGGATAAGCCAAATATACGTTCACTTCACGACTTAAAATCACAAACTGATCGCTTTGTAACAATTTTAATAAATGCTTTTGCAATACGTACAGTAATTATAATGGTATTTAACATGAATTCTTGAAGAATGTTGATTTTAGAGAAAATGAAATAAAACCACAAAAATAATATTGGGATATTATTTCATTTTTTGAAAATGGGGCTTTATTTCATTATGAAATAAAACCCCAATAAAAAGAATGAAATAAAGCCCCGAAAATGGAAATAACACCCCAAATATCGTTGTTGTTGCATTATTAACAATTTTTTGGGGCCTGGGGCCTGGGGCTTTATTTCAATCCGCCATTTTTTAAAAATAACCTCTTATTAAAGCATTACATTTCCTTAACGATTTATTTCTTTAAATAAAAAAAGTAATGTTCCTTAAAAAATAACATTTCTTAAAAAGCACATTTTCTTAAAAAGTACATAAAGAAGTACGTTTTTATAAAAGTGCCTTATTTAATTAGTTTTCTCAAAAAGCAACATTTTCTTAAATGTACAATTTCTTAAAAATTACGTTTTCTTAAAAAAAGTATCTTTTCTTTATAAATTTTTTTTATAAAATACATTTTCTTAGAAAAGTACATTTTCTTAAAAAAATAAAAAATTAAAAAAGATCAATATCTTAAAAAGTACATATTTTTAGCTTGAAAAAGTACCTTTACTTGACTTTTCTAAACAAAGTAGGTGCCTTACATCGTTTTGAAAGTTTACCTTTTTCACGCGTTATTTTTGATATTTCCCAGCGAAGAAGGTTTATGATGAAAGAAGTACTGACTGAGCCAACGTTGAGAATTGGTTGACCATCATTTGAAAATAATAATAATGAGTAACAAAAGAAATTTATCTCCATGAAATTTCAGAACAAATTTATTGCGAAAAGAAATTGCTTCATATTAAAATAACTAATATTTCTATTAAAGGAAAATAATGAATAAAACCGCTTTTCAGAAATAATAAACTATTCTTAAAGTAAATAAGTAAAGGGTCCGCCATCTAGCGTTTTTTTTTCAACTAGTGCTTATTTCGTGAATGGTAACACTTAGCTCATGTCTGATTTGACAGATAATTAGTTTTATCCTTCCGCTGAACGAATGTGGATTTTGGAAGAAGAGAAGCACCGTCAGCTCCGTATGCTCGTTGTCTTGTGAAAAAAGTGAAAGAATCTGGCATCCTCATCGATAAACCAAAGCTTGAAAAGCCAAAAACAGTGCGTACAACCGAGAATAATGCTGCTGTGGCAGAAAGTGTGCGTGAAGCGCCATCAACATCAATTCACCGTCGTTCTCAAGAATTGAACATTTCGGAGGCATCATTGAGACGAATTTTGTATAAAGACCTTGGTATGATGCCATACAAAGTCCAATTGGCTCAGGAGTTGAAGCCAACTGACCATCCAATGCGTTTTCGCTTCGCTAAATGGGCCTGCGATCGACTTACAGAAGATGCCGATTTTGCCAAAAAAAAAATCATCTTTTCAGATGAAGCTCATTTTGATCTTGGCGGGTATGAAAACAAGCAAAATTATCGCATTTGGGGCACAAAAAACCCGCACGCATACATTGAAAAGCCGATACACTCAAATCGATCACTGTTTAGTGCGGATTTTGATCCAGAGGCATAATTCGGCCATTTTCTTCGAAAATGAGCAAGGAGTGGCCGCTACAGTCAATGGCGATCGTTATCGGGCCAAGTTACACGAATTTTTGTTCACAAAAATTGAAGAGGAGGATATTGGCAACATTTGGTTTCAACAGGATGGCGCTACGTGCCACACAGCCGAAGCTACACCCGATATTTTGCGCCCTGTTTTTGAAGATCGCATTATCAGCCGCAGAGCTGATGTCGTTTGGCCACCTCGGAGCTGCGATTTGACACCGTTGGACTATTATTTGTGGGGTGCCCTCAAAGATAAGTGTTACGCCAACAAGCCGGAGACAATTGACGCATTAAAGGACAATATTCGTGAAGCCATTGGCGAAATACAGCTGCACACTATCGATAATGTGCTTAAAAATGGGACCGATCGTGTAGGCTACTGCATGGCCAGCCGAGGCAGCTATTTGAATGAAATTATTTTCCATTATTAACCGGAAGGATTGTGCTTTCAAATAAAAAAAGAAATTTGAGATAATATTCAGTAGTTTTTTTTATAGCATTTTCAAAAAAAAAAAGTTATTTGGCGGACCCTTTATAAAAATAATTTCTTTTCAAAAAATTATCACAATTCTACACAATTCACAATTCAATTTTAAAAATGTTTACTATTTTGTTTTAGTTAATTCGCCAACTCCCACCGAAGTAAGATGTATATATGAAGTCAATCGGTTGAGCAGTTTGGCTGTGATGTGACTTCAGAATGAAAGGCATGCTGAATTACCATCTTGTGAACTAGCTAGAGACCAACTTATTGCTTAACGACAGGCAGTATGGCTTTCAAAGAAGTCGCTGAACTGATGGCCCTTCTTTCGGAACTTTGGAGTCAGTCGATTCAACGAATCGGTGAAAGTAAAGTTGTTGCTCTGGATATTTCCAAGGCAGTCGATCGGTTATAGCAGAGCCCACTTTTGTCAAAACTGATTGCTTTCGGTGTTGATAATGATTTCTCTCGATCAA
This sequence comes from Cordilura impudica, assembly GCA_963682025.1. Lineage (NCBI taxonomy): Eukaryota > Metazoa > Arthropoda > Insecta > Diptera > Scathophagidae > Cordilura > Cordilura impudica. Next base: position 316,812,536 of record OY821517.1, on the reverse strand, counting down.
TATCGAGTTTTCACAGAGATCACACTTACGTGTTGTTTTCAATTGAATCTCATCTGAAGAGTTGTCGTCAAACGCAGTAGTACCGCAAGACACTGTTCTTTCACCCTCAATTTTGCTTATTTTTCTTAATGGCGTTGTACGTTAAACTTCCAATCCTATCTACTCTTTTGCAGACGACAGCAATATTCGTTTTTGGTATTCATTCGGGAGATTTGGGGCATAAGGAAATATGTAAATGACACACTACATATAGAGAGACCTTTTGTCAATATCTGAGTGGGGTCGCGTCAATTGGGTCGATTTTAATGCTCGCACGACCTAATATTGATGATTTGCTCATATACGGGCTATGAAGTGATGTACTTCGTCTGTATCCTTGGTGATGCAGATATTGAGAAACCAGATGTTTTTAATGTTCTGTTCATGAAAATTCAGAGTAACGTACGTTACAGTAAACACATTTTTCAGTTGTCGAGAGAAGATTTCAAGTGCCTAGTTGTACCAATTCGGTGTAAGGATTACTTCACCCCATCTTATCTCTTCAATATTTATACCAACTAAGTATATCTGTCCAAAAATTGGAATACAACTCCCATATATTAACAGGGGCTTCACAGACCATGTAACAAGGAGGAAGATGGTGCTTGTCAATGCTTGTAGAGTAAACAACTCAATAATACATTGGATCATCATCACAATGTTGGTTATGTTACACTGTATTATAGATATAACATTGGCAAGTGCTCTGCTGTTTTACTTCGCACCACCCTCCCATCTCATAGATCACATCCATTTGCAGTCCGTTGTTCAGTGGATTCCATAACGCATTACCCCGAAAATTCATTTATTATCCACACAAGCCGTATGTAGAATAATCTTCCCACTGAGGTATTTCCGGTCACTTACAATATGGATAAATTTGAATAACCACAAATACTACTTCATCTATCCTCCTACCCATAATATATTTTCCTAATATCAGCACAGTGCACCGCATATATGACTCTTGAGCTCTGATATTAAAATTAACCATTTCGGTCTCGCCCTTACACTATAATCTATTTAAAGTGTTCACTTACATTTTATATTATTTGTAAACAAATTAAATATAAAAAAGTTCTCTAATACCCTTTAATTATTTCAAAACATGTGGCTGTAAAATTACCTAAACCAAAAAAAAACAAGTAAGAGAATTATAGTCGGTCTAGACCGACTATACGATACCCTATACCATGCGTTTAGAAACCCTATCTCTTAGGCCCAACTAACTGGACATTGAAAATAAGCAAAAACCAAATTTGAGTGAGATTTTTATTAATTTTTTTGGCTGCAGACATGAAAAAGTTCATATCGGATGCTATATCTATAAAGGGACTAGGTCTAAAAATGGACCGATCCTGATCATGTTTGGTAAAGTCTCTTGTATTTTGCAAAAATATGTACAAACAAAATTTGAGAAGAATCAGTGCAATATTTTTGATTTTTAATAGATTTAAGTGAAGATCGGGAAGCAGTTCTATATGGGGTCAAAGGGATAATTTTTGGACTACTCATTAGTGGATGTAATGAATGCATATAAACCCAATTTGAGTAAGATCAATATGACAATTTGGATCTTATGGCAATTTATGTCGATTTCATATGGGTAATTTGTATGGGTGCTAGGTCTGAACATGGACCGATTCTCACCAATTTCAATAGCGTTCATCCCATGGCCGATAAAAGCTTATATACCAAATTTCATCAAAATATATTCATATTTGCGACCTGCAGTTTGATTACAAGCTTTACATGGACACACAGACGGACGGACGGACGGACGGACGGACGGACGGACATTGTTAAATCAACTCAGAAAGTGATTCTGATTCGATCGGTATAATTAAAGATGGGTCTAGGTCAAATATTTTTGGTTGTTACAAACAGCAGCACAAAGTCATTATACCCAAACCACATAGTGGTATAGGGTATAAAAAATATTGTAAAGTAAAGAAAAGAAAAACATGTAAAAGAAGACAACCAACAACCCTCATTATTTTGGTCTGATAACAGGCTTCTATCAATATAAAAATTTTATATTTAAAGGCGATTCAAACGATGACGACTACTGTTTCGGCACTTAAAACGACAACCGTTATTATTATCATATCTTTGGATGAAATAAAAGAATAAAAATCATTATTACCAACATTACCATAAACATCTTGTGTTTACAAGCTATCTAAAAAATGTGTACTCATATATACATAAGTATACTCGCACACACAAATACACAAACAAACATATACATTTATTCACACATTCATCTAGAGGAGCCAAACAAACAATCACGAACAGCAGTAATTTAAATAAATTATATTCAATTTACGGTAGCGGCAGCAACTTCCGTTTAATAGTAGTTGTCAACTTCCTTTTTACCGAAAATAATTTAAATCAAATCCTCGAGGAGGAGGTGGCAGTGGCAGTGGCAGTGGCTACGATAACTTGTAATAAGTATAAACTGTAATATAGATGGAGTTGTACACACACACGCACAATGTAAATTTTCAAGAGGAAAGATTGTTTGAAATTGAAATGAAAGTGGAAGGGTGGTTGGTTTTCATACAGAAATAAGTGTGTTAATATTGAAGTATGTGTGAAAATGTATAGAGAGGTGTTTTTTGTTGTTTGAACGTTTGGGTGGCTGCAAGGATGCTTAATAACTGTGAGAGTTAAACTTTATGAACCATACATTTTAAACTTGTGTTTAAATTTTTTCAGGGCAGTTCGTAGTAAGTAATCATAGATCAGCTTTTATCGGAAATTAATAGGACTCGTTTATTTTTGAAATATTTCTCGCCTACTCTGTAAAATTGAATTGTTGTTGTTATTTTCTAGGAAGTCATCAGTATTTTTTATTTTTTTTTTTTTTTTTGTATTGTAATTGGCATGTTCTAATTAAATTATTTCATTTTGGCTTAACGTCACTTTTCAGACTGTATGCAATCAATACAATAATTAATATGCCTATTTTAATATTGCTTTTTAATAGTGCGTTGTAGAGAGGAAAAATCATATACAGTGGATGACAATACATTGGAAACTTTTAGAAAATTCTGAGTTGGGCAATTTTGTTTTTTAAATAACATATTTTTGCGAAATCACTCTTTGATGTGTTCTCTGTCGAAAGATAACAAATTTTTTACCAAAAACAACAATTAAAAAAAACTGATAAATAAAAAATAAAGTGTTTTCTATAGTGATGCCAAAACAATGGAAACTTTACACAATTGTATTTTATAATCGTTTTAATCTTATAATTAACTTGCTGGGCCCAGTCCGCGTTGCTGGCCGTAAGCAAACATCTGGTTTTTATATTTCATCTAAATTTTAATACACAGCGTCGAACAAAAGTAAAGCACGAACTTCTCGGAAAGTTTCAGCACATAGCCACGCCCCTCCGCCCATAGACCAAAAATGAAATATCAGACTTTATATTGTCATCCGCCAGGGGGCCGCCGGAAAAACCTTTGAAAAATTATTATTGATAAAAATGTTTAAAATAACTGCGACCTAAAATAATTATAGCTGAACGCGTAGCTCGGATCAGTTGGAGTCGAACATGGATGAAATGAACGGTATTAAAACGAAGCAAGCTTAAAGCAAAGTGAGCGTAAGCATTCGTAACAACACAAAACAACTTTCAAATGAGAAATAAACAGACCACGAAAATAGATAAATGAAAATCGGTTGCATATTAATTGTAGTATTAATTGCAGTTGTCTGAAAAATTACGTTAACGAAAAAAGTCAAACAAAATAATTTAGTTTGATCGAAAACACCAAGCACGCAAGACGAATCATTATTTAATTTTATAAAATACTAGATGTAACCCGGTGTGCTTCGCTACACCCTCCCCTGCCCCTCCCTGCTTCCCTCGAATCGTTATGAGAGGGCTCACGCAAAGTCCCAAGGCTCTCACTAATACAGATATTCATATATATCACATTTATTATTAAGTTTGTGTAGGGGTGCCACGCGCATTTGTCCAATCCCTCCCATTTTTTTGTCTGACTACTCACGTTAATAATTGGTGGCCTGAGACAAATTTCCAAAGCTTTCTCCATCATATATATATATGATATTTAAAATTTACTTTGTATGGGAGATACCACGCCCGCTAAAAATATTTTAAAAAATTACAGCCTGTAGCACTCCCATACCCGCTGTAAGACCCTGTGAAAATTTGAGTAAGGTCAGATAAGTGATTAAGGAGATTACCTCCTACAAACAAACAAACAAACAAACAAATATTACCTCTTTATTATGTTAGTATAGATTATTAGTATATATTTTTTTATTTCAATGCTTGCTGATGCTGATATAAAATGTTTTTTTTTTTCATTCGATACAACAATTATCAGATTTTTCGGTGTTCCTACCCTGGAGCAAGGTACATGTAGCTGCCCATGAGAAGAAAATGGATTATCCATATTAGATCTGGCAACACTGAACTATTGGCCTTGAACTTAGAATATCATTTGGCAATTTTTCTTTTTAGCGATTTTTGATTTTGCCCATTTTTGATTTTGAAAATTTTTTTTTTCGCGATTTTCGGTTTTGGCGATTTTTGATTTTGGCGATATATTTTCCACGACAAAACACATTGATATCTAATGAACTTGTCAAAAGACTGTCGCTTTCGTAGTGCTTCATATTTTTTTACATAGGAGGTGCCACGCCCACTAATCCCATCCCGTCCAATTTTTATTGTACTACTCACATTAATATCTGTTGGACTCGTGCAAAATATCGAGTCTTTTCCTTTTATAGTACACCAGTTATATGATATTATATATCTACTTTACATAGGCGGTGCCATGCCCACTGCTCCGATCACGCCCATTTTTTATCTAACTTATCAAATGAATAACTTATGGGCTCACACAAAGTCCCAAGACTCTCACTATTACAGTACTCCAGATATATGGCATTTTATATTTACTTTGTATGGCAGGTGCCACGCCGATTTGTCCGATACTGCCCATTTTGCATCCGACTACATTAATAATAGGTGACATCAGAAAAATTTGAAAAGCTCTCTCTATCACAGCACTCGAGATATATAGTATTGAATTATTACTTGTATGGGAGGTACCACGCCCACTAATCCGATCCCGCCCATTTCCGGCGTAGCTTCTAATATTAACAATAGGTGACCTCACACAAATTTGCAAAGCTCTCCCTATCATAGTACTCGATATATGTATATGATATTAAAAATTTACTTTGTGTGGGAGGTGCCACGCCCACCAAAAATATTTAAAAAATTATAGCCTATAGCACTTCCCATATCCGCAGTAAGACTCTGTGAAAATTTCAGGAAGATCAGATGGGTAGTTACGGAGATTACAAACAAACAAACAAACAAACACACATTACCTCTTTCTTATATTAGTATAGATTTTGTGGCATCTCTTCCACATAACATATTTATCTTATGATTTCTAATCTGTTTTTGAATTTAACGATTATTTAAGTTACCTTAAAGTACAATAATGAATACAGAAAAGTACAATTTTGTTTTATGTAGTTTTAAGATCATTGAATAAAGTGAAAGTCAAGAAGACAACAGGTTTTTATACCCTATACCACTATGTGGTTTGGGTATAATGACTTTGTGCTGCTGTTTGTAACAACCAAAAATATTTGACCTAGACCCATCTTTAATTATACCGATCGAATCACAATCACTTTCTGAGTTGATTTAACAATGTCCGTCCGTCCGTCCGTCCGTCCGTCTGTGTGTCCATGTAAAGCTTGTAATCAAACTGCAGGTCGCAAATATGAATATATTTTGACGAAATTTGGTATATAAGCTTCTATCGGCCATGGGATGAACGCTATTGAAATTGGTGAGAATCGGTCATTGTTCAGACCTAGCCCCCATACAAATTACCCATATGAAATCGACATAAATTGCCATAAGATCCAAATTGTCATATACATCTTACTCAAATTGGATTTGTATGCGTTCATTACATCCCCTAATGAGTAGTCCAAAAATGATCCCTTTGACTCCATATAGAGCTGCTTCCCGATCTTCACTTAAATCTATTAAAAAACAAAAATATTGCACTGATTCTTCTCAAATTTTGCTTGTACATATTTTTGCAAAATACAAGAGACTTTAGCAAACATGATCAGGATCGGTCCGTTTTTGGACCTAGTCCCTTTATAGATATAGCATCCGATATGAACTTTTTCATATCTGCAGCCAAAAAAATTAATAAAAATCCCACTCAAATTTGGTTTTTGCTTATTTTCAATGTCCAGTTAGTTGGGCCTAAGAGATAGGGTTTCTAAACGCATGGTATAGGGTATCGTATAGTCGGTCTAGACCGACTATAATTTTCTTACTTGTTTAATTATATCGTCGGTTACACCATAATATATTATATTGTCTGAAATAACGAACAAGAAAAATGGATCGTTGGCTTAAAAGAAAACCTGATAAAATCAACGATGGCGCCTCAACATCCATAGAAATATCAGATACTGGTTCCGGTAAAAAAAATCATTATTTATCATTAGGATTTATGATTGGGGGGCACGGACAAAGAACAACAACCGCTTTGTGTTCTTTGCCATGAATTGTTTTCGAATGAGTCAATGAAACCGTCCTGTAGACATAAAACTTCAATTATTGGGCAGAATTCGTAATTCTCAATATTATAGTTTACAGTTGGATGAAAGTACAGACTGCAGTAATAGGTCGTGTTACATAAGGTATGAATTCAAAGACACAATTAATGAAGATATTTTATTTTGCCACAGTTTGGCTCACACCACCGCAGAAGAGGTGTACAATAACTTGAATGAATTTTTAATTTCAAATAATATTAAGTAGTCAAACTGTGTAGGAATAAGTACAGATGGAGCACGTGCTATGTCGGGAAAACTAACTGGATTGATTACACGAGCAAGAGCAAATAATTATTCAATTAAGTGGCACCATTGCTATATTCATCGAGCAGCTTTAGCTACTAAGAAGATGCGTGAAGAGTTAAAAACGGTCTTGGATGAAGCAGTTAAGATAGTCAATTTTATTAAAGCTAGGCCATTAAACTGCAGAATATTTGAGCAGCTCTGCCAGTCTTTGGACAGTCATCATCAACAGCTTTTACTTCACACAAAAATTCGCTGGCTTTCTCGAGGAAAAGAGTTTGCAAGGCTTTTTGAACTAAGAGAAGAAGTTAGTTTATTTTTTAATAATTTGGCATCACTATTTCCAATTAGTAAAAATGTATGTGACTGTTCCTGGATAGCTATTTTAGCATATATGGCTGACATATTTGCATACATAAATGCACTTAATTTGAGTTTGCAAGTATTTGATGTCACAATATTTGAAGTCGAAGACTAAATTGCGGCAATGATTTTAAAATTAAAATTATGGGAATAAAGTTTTTAAAACGAAATTTTGACGCCTTTGAAAATTTTAAAAGTTTTATTAATACCTCTAAAAAAACTTATTGGCTGAAATTTTAAATTATATTATCCAACATCTGAAAGATATGCAATGCTCTTTTCGCGAATAATTTCCACTTTCTGATGAAACCGAATTTTGGATTAAATATTCATTTAGTGTGAATTTTGATACAATATCTGGTTTAACATCAGTACAAGAAAATTCGTTAGCAGAAATTTATACTGACAGTTCATTGAAAATTCTATTTAACGAAAATACTACTGCAAACTTTTGGCTTTCTTTACGTAGATATCATCCTGAGATAGCAAAAATTGATTTACAAATTTTAATTCCATTTCCTACCACACATTTATGTGAAAAAGCATTTTCAGCACTTGTATATTTAAAAAATAAATATAGAAATCGATTAATGAATGTGGAAACTGACTTACGAATTCAAATCTCAAGCATACCCCCTGATATCAATAAATTAACGGCAGAAATGCAACACCATCCTTCACATTAAATACAGATTAACAAACTTACTATTGATTTTTGCAATTAATTTTTTATACCCTATACCACTATGTGGTTTGGGTATAATGACTTTGTGCTGCTGTTTGTAACAACCAAAAATATTTGACCTAGACCCATCTTTAATTATACCGATCGAATCAGAATCACTTTCTGAGTTGATTTAACAATGTCCGTCCGTCCGTCCGTCCGTCTGTGTGTCCATGTAAAGCTTGTAATCAAACTGCAGGTCGCAAATATGAATATATTTTGATGAAATTTGGTACGTAAGCTTTTATCGGCCATGGGATGAACGCTATTGAAATTGGTGAGAATCGGTCCATGTTCAGACCTAGCCCCCATACAAATTACCCATATGAAATCGACATAAATTGCCATAAGGTCCAAATTGTCATATAGATCTTACTCAAATTGGGTTTGTATGCGTTCACTACATCCACTAATGAGTAGTCCAAAAATGATCCCTTTGACCCCATATAGAGCTGCTTCCCGATCTTCAGTTAAATCTATTAAAAAACAAAAATATTGCACTGATTCTTCTCAAATTTTGTTTGTACATATTTTTGCAAAATACAAGAGACTTTACCAAACATGATCAGGATCGGGCCATTTTTGGACCTAGCCGCTTTATAGATATAGCATCCGATATGAACTTTTTTATGTCTGCAGCCAAAAAAATTAATAAAAATCCCACTCAAATTTGGGTTTTGCATATTTTCTATGTCCAGTTAGTTGGGCCTAAGAGATAGGGTTTCTAAACGCATGGTATAGGGTATCGTATAGTCGGTCTAGACCGACTATAATTTTCCTACTTGTTTTTTATTTAAACTTGTTTTTGTTTAAGAACTTATTTTTATTTCTAATTAAGGAATTTGTGAATAAAATTTAGTTGAAAAAATATTTGAATTTCTCTTTTATTGCATTATGAGAAGCCAAATTTTATTCAGTGTCCGAAAATTTCACATTTTTTTTTTTTGGTGGTCCGCGAAGAAAAAAGTTTAAGAACTGACTTTAATGACTTTGTACTGCTGTTTGTAACTACCAAAAATATTTGACCTAGACCCATCTTTTATTATACCGATCCACTCAGAATCACTTTCTGAGTCGATTTAGCGATGTCCATCCGTCCGTCTGTCCGTCTATGTGTCCATGTAAACTTTGTAATCAAACTACAGATCACAAATGTGAATATATTTTGATAAAATTTGGTATATAAGCTTTATCGGCCATAGGATGAACGCTATTGTAATTGGTGAAACTCGGTCCATGTTCAGACCTAGTCCCTATACAAATTTTTTTATTTTATTTATTTATTAGGTCAATGGAATAAATCCTTACAGACCTGTATAAATGATATAATTACATATGTACATATATTGAAACAATTAAATGATTTAAAAATAAAAACAAATAGTTAGGAATTTAAGAAAATAATGATATTATGCTTAATTACATCAGTGTTCAACGAAAAATCAATTAATTGATAAAGATTATTATAAACACAACAAATTCTTCTAAAAGGTTGGTTTGAAAAGATTTAACAAAGAGTGGTTGGAATTGGCGTGATACTCGTTGAGGAACATTAAAAGTTATATTGTTGACAAGAAAGTCAGAACAGATTTCACCATTAATTAGGTTGATCATAAATGTTACTTTTAGCATAGTCCTACGGCTTTCCAAAGTAGGTAATTCTATTAATTTAAGTCGATCAAAGTATGAAGGTAGATTAATTGCAGAATTCCAAGGTAAGCCACGTAAGCAAAAGAGTAGAAATTGTTTCTGTACAGACTCGATTCGTTAAATATGAATGTTATAGAAGGGATCCCATATTATTGACCCATATTCTAAAATAGGTCTTACAAGAGTTGTAAAAAGTTGTTTGGTTATGTAAGGATCAATAAATTCTTTTGCCCATCTTCTAATAAAGGCGAGTGTACCTCTAGCTTTATTAACTGTCATGGTGACCTGAGATACAAAGTTTAATTTAGGATCAGGTAGAATCCCTAAATCCAGAAAAGTATCAACAAGTTCAAGCTGATATCCGCCCAAAAAGTAGTTAGCAGGAAAAACATTATTTCTAGAAAAACGCATACATTTACATTTTTTCAAATTTAGTTCCATTAGGTTACGGTTACACCACGAAAAGAAATTGTTGAGATCTGATTGAAGATGAATATGATCATTATGTTGACAGTAACTTAAAAAAAATTTAACATCATCAGCGTACATTAAAACGTTGCAAAAATTTATCACTTTTGGAAGATCATTGATGAAAAGAGAGAAAAGAATTGGTCCAAGATGGCTGCCTTGAGGAACACCAGAAGTCACAGTAATATCTTTAGATGACATATTATTATACATTACACGTTGTGTTCTATCAGAAAGATATGATTTTATCCATTTAAGGCTTAATGGTGTTAAACCTAATAAATCCAATTTGATCAGTAGAAGGTTATGGTTTACTTTATCGGAAGCCTTACAAAAATCGGTGTATACTGCATCCGTTTGTTTTTTCTTGACAAAACCATCATTAATTATTGTCGTAAAATGAAGCACGTTTGTAACGGTAGAGCATCCTTTCCGAAATCCGTGTTGAAATGGTGACAAAATTGACGATGAGTTATAGCACAAAAAATCTGTAGTAAATTTCTCGAAAAGCTTAGGTATTGCACTAAGTTTAGCAATACCACGGTAATTAGAAACATCCGATCTATTTCCAGATTTAAATAATGGAATGATGTAAGAAGCTCTCCAAAATTTTGGAAAATACCCGTTTTTTATTGACGCATTAAACAAGAGAGTCAGTGGTGTTGCCAAGGAAGTAGCACAATAATTGAGTATAGAACTAGGTACTCCATCAGGTCCATGAGTAAATAAACTTTCAGTTTCTTCAGGCTATTAACAAGTTCTGCCTTATCGATTAGGGGAAAAGATATAGCTTGATTTGTGTTTATTGGATATGAATAGCTGTTGGAACAATATTGAGCAACAGAATATGTACTAGCAAAAAAGTCTGCAAACATGTTACTTATTATAGTATCATCACTAGATTCGATATCGTTAAATTTCATTACAGATGGATAACCAGTAGTTTTTCTTTTTGAATTAACAATGTTGTAAAATGCTTTAGGATCACGATTGAAATCTTCCTTCATTTTGTTTAGATAGTTTTTGTATAAATAATTGTTAAGAATATTATATTCGGCACGATGAATGGAGTATTTTTCAAAAAATACAAGAGAACCAAAAATTTTATACTTTTTATAATACTTGTTCTTCAAATTTTTTAATATTGATAGTTGTTTTGAGTTCCAAGGCGGGCCAGTTCGTTTGTAGACAGAACGCTTTGGGATGCATTCATCCATAAAAGAATGCATAGTTCTATAAAAGACCTCCACCATTAAATCAATAGAAGTATGGCACAACAAATCATTCCAGTTAGTGTTAGAAATTAGACCAATCAATTTGCTATAGTTGGTTAGTTTAAAACAAAAAACTTTATCTTTATTAATACGAATATAGGATCCACCAAAAGTAGGCAAAACACAGCTAATTTCAATAGTTGGATGAAAGCGATCTTCCGGCAAGGTGATAGGATCAGAGCGAGTTATTATACAATCTTCTGGATTATTTGTAAATACCAGATCTAGCAGTTTACCGTATTCATTAAATATGCCATTCATCTGGTAAAGACTAAGATCAACTATCTCATTCAATATTAAATCATCACAGTTATTGGATTTAACTGACCCCTATGAAATCGATAAAATTGCCATAAGATCCAAATTACCATATAGATCTCGGTCAAATTAGGTTTCTGTATGTTTATTACATCCATTTATCAGCTGTCCAAAAGTAAACCTCATATGGCAATTCTTTTTCGACCTAATCTCCATATAAATAAAGCATCCGAAATGAACTTTTTCATATCTGCAGCCAAAAAAATTAATAACAATGTCACTCAAATTTGGTTTAGAGATAGGGTCTCTATAATTTTCTTACTTGTTATGTATAGATTATTATAAAATAATGGCAAGAATAAAATTTTGTGAAGATTTAAAAACCAGAATATTAGATGATTTTACTGCTGGTCTTAAGCAAAAGAAAATTTGTGAGAAATATTATATGAATAAATCCGCAACTCTAAGTGTAGGCTGCAGGCCCAGTAAAAAGAGTCAAAGACAGGATAATTTAATAGCAAGAGAATTCAAAAAATGTCCAAAAATACTACCTAAAATGGTCATTAACTATATGACAGTAAAAATATATGAGGCTGTTTTTGATTGTTACCGTCATATGAAGAAACCATCGGTATCAGAGGAAAATTTGTTGTGACAACCGTATTTGTTGCCAACCGAATTTTGATAGTCCCATGTACTATCACATTATACTGTTGTGATTACTGAATTATATTTTCAAAACTAACGTATTAAGTACTGATGCAATTGAATTTCGAAATAAATTCGATTGTATTAATTGAAAAATATAGTTGATGAAATGGAATTTAGATTTCATTTATTGGTTGTAACAACCATTTATCAGTAACCTGTTTTAAAAGTGCAGTATTCTCCTGAAATATACAATCATGAATTTTTTATGCTCTTTTTTTTCATTAGTTTATTTGTAAATATGAAATTAAAATTAATAAAAAGAAAAGATTATATTACATGATAAAAAAATAACACATACGAATAGGGAATAAATAAGCGCTGTGGCATGTGTTAGTGTTCCCGTTTTCACTTAGGCTTTTATTCTAATTTTTGCCATTTGATAATTGACTTCAAAATGTCATAAATAAAATAGAACTTGGGCAATATAGATATATAACAAAAACAGGGGCACACACCATGTTCGGATCCAAATAAGATTACCGTTTTATCGTAGACAAATACGGTCAGAATGGACGATCCTGTCCCCGTCACCGAAAGACATTTACACTGTCTGCTTTATTCTGCTTGCAAAACGTTTGCAGTGCGTACGAAGGTAAATGCCATTCTTCAGTTGAGGTAGTAGCAGAGATAGTTGCATAAAGCCAATTTGCTGTTTGATAATGGCATCAAATTTATTACGTAATATCACATTTTGCTTTGTTGTCCCCCAAACAACAACATACTGATGGTTTCATAGAACTGGGTAGAAAGCAATTTGTATGCGTTGTCGCAAATTTTCCTAAAATAGTAAGACTTCGTATAGTCAAAAAAAAATTACTACCATTATTTGTTTCTTACTTGCTTTTTTATAAAAATTATTCCTTAACAATTTTACTTCTAAGAGAATGCAACAAAATTTGCAGAAGCTTATTTAGAATTTAAACTAACTCTGCATAAAATAATATTTACAAAAAACAAAAACACAACAAAAAACCAGTGACCACTTACCCATTCGATTAATGTCCTACAATTTATTCTTATATATGTATGTATGTAAATTATACTATTATACACAATATAAAATTAACAAAAAAAATTTTTTTTTTGTTTATTTCATTTAATTTCAAATTTCTTTTATCTGCTGTCTTATTTTTCCAAAAATGACAAATTAATTCGAAAATTCGGTTGGGTTTAACATTTTTTTATATTTTTTGTTATTAATAACAGAATTTGATTTCCTTTCGGTTGTAGATATCAAATAGTTAAAAATTTAGTTTCCCACTTTATTGTAACCGAAAAATTGTTATAAATACACATTTGTTTCATATCATATTAACATAAAATTTGTAACAATGACTGTAAACTCATTTTTAGTTTAAAATACTTCATTATGATAGAATATTTTATTGTTATCACCAATATTTAGGGTTAATACATGGTATACTAGCTTTAGTTCAGTTGCCTCAATTGAATTAGTTTAACCAACTTGCATAAAAACTTTAATTGGTGAAAGGAACTTATTTTGCTGTTGTATCTATTTTCATTTTATAAGAATTATGATTAAGAGATATTTTATAAAGAAAATCTATTGTATTTTAAAATATATTAGAATTACAATAACATATTTGGGTAAATATATAATTATTTTTAATGATAACCTATTTCCAAAAAATTCCTTTTCTGTGTGTACCTCTTATAACTTACTAACTGTAACCCAATGCGCTTCGCTACACCCATCGTAACGAAATAAAAACTGGGAATACATATTGTAGAAAACTATTTTATTTATTTTTGGCGATTTTTGATTTTGTCGATTTTCGTTTTTTGCAATTTTTGAAATTGGCGATTTTTGACTTTGGCGATTTTTGTTTTTGTCGATATTTGTTTTTGGCTATTTTCGATTTTGGCGATTTTTGTTTTTTGCTATATTTGATTTTTTGCTATTTTTGATTTTGGCGTTTTTTGTTATTTGCGATTTTCAGTTTTGCCGACTTTTGATTTTGGCCATTACTTTCCGATGTTTTTGAGACCTGCGAGCAGTTTCATATGAAAAGTGAAGGTTTTTTAAATACAAATCCAAAAAATTTGACACACTAGATGGGTTTTCTTAAGCAAGGTCACATATACAAATTTTGATACGAAAATCGTTTTTCTTTTTCATGACTCCCAAAAATACAACAAAAAAATTTTAATGTTAAAAATATACTTAGCAAATCTAAAACAACAAAAAGTGGAACTTTTGGTTTTGTATTCGCTCCAAGAATAATTCACAATTTGTCTGATATTTTGTTCAATTATTCTATTAGAGTTTACATCTTAAAAAATTAAAAATCTTTCCGTCTTTATAAATCAATGATTTGAAATAAAATTCATAATCTTTTTTATCGAAAAAAATATACTCAAATTTTTCGTTCTAACGCGGATTATCTTAGATCACACAGTAGTTGTCAAACTCAGCATATATTTCATTTACAGAATACAGAAATATTTTAATTAAAAATCTACCACTTTAATCTATTTGTAGATAACTTAAAAACAAAATAGGCCCTACAAGATAAAGTTTTTATTTCTTACACTTAAAATATGTAATATTGATAAGAAAAATTACTTTTCCATTTACTATTTCCATCTTATACAAAACTTTTCTGACAATCAGAAATGACCCTTTAAAAAAACTACTTTATTAGTAAATGAACAAAACAAAATTGGAAATATAGGTTTATAGGTTGTTTACAACCCAATAGGAAATTATATCTTTAAAAGAACTGACAGATGATATTATTTAGATACAAGTCACCAGCCGACGGCACTTTCTAAAAGGCGCACATTTATTGGAGCTGACATAGTCCTCCAAGTTAATGACGATAGTGTAGGACTTCTTAATCATTTGATAACATTATATTATGAAGGACTACTACTCAACAGAGGTACAATTTGAGATATCTAATCATCAGATATGTCGGACGCAATAAATGAAAAAAAATGCACCTGAAACTACACATCAAAAAAAAATATATATGTATGTATATTAAAAGATAATCTCGCCGTCTTGCCCTTAGTAATTTAACAATTGTATGCAATAAATTTAAACTTTATACTATTTGAAATTATTTAATTTTTAAAAATAATTCGGATATTTTATTAGAGAGTTTAATACGACTATGATGAATCTTTGAAACCCTGGGTTTAAATGGTTTTACAAGTTGGTTGAAAGGCATCCGTCAAAAAATGTTGAAAATATATTTTTTTCAAAGAAAATTTGCCTAATAAAGTAAGGTACTTTTTTAATAAAAGATACATTTAAAAAAAAAATAAAGAAATGACTTTAAAAAAATACTTTTTAAAAAAAGGTACTTCAAAAAAAGTACTTTTATAAAAAGGAAGGGTTCTTAAAAAAGGCACTTTTTCACCAAAAAGGTACTTTTAAGAAAATTTACTTTTTTAGAAAAGGGTGTTTATTAGGTACCTATTTAACAAAGGTACTTTCTTATTGAAATATATTTTTTTAAGAAAATGTAACTTTTAAGAGAAGTTATTCTTTTAAGAAAACATAATTTTTCAAGAAAATTTACTTTTGTAGGAAATCTACTTTTTAAGTATAAGCTAAATATTTTTTAGAAAGTGTACTTTTTGTAAAAGATAGTTGCTTTAAAAAACAACTTTTTTAAGAAATTATACATTTTAAAAAACGTACTTTTTTAGGAAAGAGTACTATAGAAAATATAATTTTTTAAGAAAATATACTTTCTAATAGAATTTATTTTTTAAGAATTTACTTTTTTAAGAATTTACCTTTTTAGAATTTACTTTTTTAAGAATGCATATTCCTTAAGATGGTACTTTTTTAAGAAACTGTAACTTTTAATAAAAGTTATTCTTTTAAGAAAACGTACTTTTTCAAGAAAACTTACTTTTTTAAGAAAATATACTTTTTAAAGAGAAGATACTTTTGTAAGAAAATCTAATTTTTTAGGATAAGCTAAATATTTTTTTGAAAATGTACTTTTTTGTAAAAGATAGCTGCTTTAATAAAGGAACTTTTTTTTAAAAAAAAATTATACTTTTTTAAGAAAAGGTACTTTTTTAGGACAGGGTAATATAAAAAAAATATAACTTGTTCAAGAAAATATACTTTTTAATAAAATTTACTTTTTTAGAATTCACTTTTTTAAGAATCCATATTCTTTATGAAGGTATTTTTTTTTTTAGAAAATGTAACTTTTAAGTAAAGTTTTTCTTTTAAGAAAACATAATTTTTCAAGAAAATCTATTTTTCTAAGAAAATATACTTTTTAAGGAGAGCATACTTTTGTACGAAAATAAACTTTTTTAGAATAAGCTGCATATCTTTTAGAACTGTACTTTTCTGTAAAAGATAGTTGCTTAAAAAAGCAACTTTCTTAAGAAATTATACTTTTTAAAGAAAGGGGACTTTTTTGGGAAAGGGTACCATAAAAAAAACATAATTTTTTAAGAAAATATACTTTTAAATAAAATTTACCTTTTTAGGAATTTACTTTTTTAGCATTTACTTTTTTAGAAAACATATTCTTTACTTTTTTGTAAAAGATAGTTACTTTCAAAAAGCAACTTTTTTAAGAAATTATACTATTTTAAGCAAAGGTACTTTTTTAGGAAATGGTATTATAAAAAAAATATAATCTTTTCAGAAAATATACTTTTTAATAAAATTTAATTTTTTTAAAAATTTACTTATTTATGAATTTACTCTTTGAAAATTTACTTTTTTAAGAATGCATATTCTTTAAGACGGTATCTTTTTAAGAAACTGTAACTTTTAAGAAAAGTTGTTCTTTTAAGAAAAGGTACTTTTTCAAGAGAAGATAGTTGTTGTAATAAAAGGTACTTTTTGGAGAAAATTTACTTTTTTAGGAAAAGGTACCTTTTTAGTAAAATTTACGTTTTTAAGAAAAGGTAGGTACATATTTGGTACAGATACTTTTATACGAAAATTTAATTTTTGAAGCAATGGTTTTTTATACGAAAATGTACTTTTCACGGAAAGGTTCTTTCCTAAGAAAATTTATTTTTTTAACAAAAAAGAAATGATACTTTTTGAAAACCAGGTACCTTTTTTAAGAAAGGGTCCTATTTTAAGAAAAGGTCCATATTTAAGAAAACCTACTTATTTAAGAAAAGGTACTTTTTAGGAAAATGTACTTTTTAGAAAAAGGTACTTTTTAGGAAAAGATACTTTTTTAAGAACAGGTACTTTTTTAAGTAAAATGCTTTTTTAAGTAAAATACTTTTTAGTAAAAGTTATTTTGTTAAGATACTTTTTGAAGAACAGTTTACTTTTTTCGAAAAGAAGGAGTTTTTATAAGAAAATTTACTTTTTTATGAAAATTTACTTTTTAAAAATATATAATTTTTTAGAAAACGTTTGTTTTTTAAGATAAGGTACATATATATAGTTCAGGTTCCTTTATAAGAAAACTTAATTCTTCAAGAAAATTTAATTTTTTACAAAAAGTTACTTTTTAAAGAAAAAACCTTTTTAGTCAAAGTTATTTTTTTTTTTAAGAAAAGGTACATATTTAATAAAAGTACTTTTTTAACTAAATTTACTTTTTTAAGAAAAGGTACTTTTTTAAGAAAGGGTGCTTCTTAGGAAACGGTACTATTTAAGAAAATTTAGTTTTTTGGTAAAAGATATTATTTTAAGAAAAGATACATATTAATAAGAAAATTAAATTTTTTAAGCAAAGGTTTTTTATATGAAAATGTACTTTTTAAGGAACGGCACTTTTAAAGAAAATATTATTTTCAAGAAAATATACTTCTTTAAGAAAGTTGACATTTTCAGAACAGGATCTTTTTAAAGAAAATTAACTTTTAAGGAAAAGGTACTTTTTTAAGAAAATTTACTTTTTTAAGAAAATTTACTTTTTTAAGGGCAGGTACTTTTTTAAAACCTGGTACTTTTTTCAGAAAAGTTAGTTTTTAATAAATGGTCCTTATTTAAGAAAAGGCACCTATATAAGAAAAATTACTTTTTTAAAAAAATTAACTTTTTAGGAAAAGTTTCTTTTTTAAGAAAATTCACTTTTTTAAAAAAATTTACTTTTTTATATCTGTTTTTTTAAAGAAATGGTAATTTTGTAAGAAAATTTACCTTTTTAAGAAATCTTACTTTTTTAAGAACTGGGACTATTTGAAGAACATGTATTTTTTAAGAAAATGTAATACTTTAAGAAAAGGTAATTTTTAGGGAAAAGGTAATTTTTTAAGAAAATTTACTTTTTCAGGAACTGGTACTTTTTTAGGGAATGGTGCTTTTTACAAAAATTTACTTTTTTAAGAAAAACTATTTCTTTAAGAAAAACTGCTTCAGTAAGTAAAAGTACCTTTTTAATAAAAGATATTTTTTGAAGAAAAGTAAATTTTTTTAGAAAATGCACTTTTTAGGAAAAGGTACTTTTATAGGAAAATTTACTTAAAAATTACTTTTTTTATGAAAATTTACTTTTTTGAGAAAATAAAGAATTACTTACTTTTTCCAGCAAAGAACATATTTAGTATAGGTTATTTTATAAGAAAATTTTCTCTTTCAAGAAAATTTACTTTTTTAAGGAAAGGAACTATTTAGTACCTTTACTTTTTTAAGAAAATGTAGTTAATTTTTAGGAAAAGGTAATTTTTAAGAAAATTTACTTTTTAAGAACTGATACTGTTTAAGGAAAGGAACTTTTTAGAAAATGGTATTTTTTTAAGAAAATTTTGATTTTTAAGAAAAGGTACTTTTTTAAGATAAATAATTTTTAGGAAAAGTTACTTTTTTAAGAGAAGTTTTTTATAAGAAAATATATTTTTTTAGAAAAAATTACTATTTCGAGAAAAGGTATATATTTAGTACAGATACTTTTTTAAGAAAATTTACTGTTTTAAGAAAATGTACCTTTTTCGTATAACTTATTTTTTACGAAAAGGTACATATTTAGCACAGATACTTTTTAAGAAAATTTCATGTTTTAAGAACTGGTACTTCTTGAAGAACAGGTACTTTTTTAGAAAAGGTACTTTTTAAAAAGAAGGACTTCTCTGGAAAAAAAATCCTTTTTTAAGAAAATTTACTTTTTTAAGAAAATTTATTTTTTTTAGAACTGTTACTTTTCTAAGAATAGGTGCTTTTTCTAGGAAATTTACTTCTTAGAAAAAGGTACTTTTTTAAGAAAATTTACTTTGTTAAAAAAAATTTTTTTTATAAAAAGTTGCTTTATTAAGAAAATTTATTTTTTAAGAACTGGTACTTTTTTAAGAAAAGGTACCTTTTTAGTGAAAGTTACTTTTTTAAGAAAATTTACTTTTTTAAGAAAAAAGAAAAATACTTTTTAGTAGAAGTTACTTGTTTTAGGAAAAGGGATTTTTTTTTTTTTTTTTGAAAAGCTACTTTAGTAAGAAAAAGTACTTTTTTAATAAAAGATACTTGTTAAGTTAAGTTAGTTTTCAAAAAAAAAAAGTAGCTTATTTTAAAAGGGGTACTTTTGAAGGTTTAATAAGTAATTTTAATGAATCTTCTAATGAGAGTTCTTCACAAACGTCTTTAAGAAATTTCCAATTAGGAAGAAAACCAATTATTATCAATATTCTAGTTTATTTACAATAATTGACCTTTGAACTGAATAGTTTTGTTTCGCATTGGTAACGCTCATTTAATTTCACTACCTTATTTGTTGTTTAATTGAAACTCAGTTCTTTATATCCTGTTTGTTATTTATTTTTCATTTTGTTCTTCTTCTTTTTTTCTGCCAGTCAATATTTCCTTGGAAATTCTAATAAAACCATAGCTATTTACATTGGTAATTAATTTAACTGATTAATGCCAAGGATTTTTATTTCAACTTAAGATTTGAACAAAAACCTCTGATTTAGCGGATGTGCAGGAATAATTGGGATTGAAAGAGATGTCTATATCTAACATTAATGTGGTTCAGATTTTATTCTTAGAGGGGTATTTTTAAGAGTTGCTTTAATTTATGTAGTAAAACTTATGTGTATAAATATGAAAAAGTTTAAAACTGTTTACCACAAAAAAAAATATGTTTTAAAATGACATGTTCAGGTTATCGTAAAAAAAATATAAAAAAAAACTGTGGTAGGAAATTTGAAGGGAAGAAAAATAGAGATAATCGCAAATATTTCAATATTTCATGGTTTGTTTCTTATGAAATTTGTTTATAATTTGATATAAAGCTGCTTTCTTTTATCGCAGACTTCCAATCAATTACTTCATTCAAAGTCAAATATTAAATTAAAGTATTGTTATTTTCTTGGCTTACATTTCTTAGTCTAACTAAGTGGTTTAAAAAAAAACATATTTGTTTGGCATTTGCTAGCTGGGATGGCGATCACTTGTAAAATAAATAAAATAATAGATATCGAAAGCGACATGCATAAGAAATGAAGGAGATGTAGATGAAATTATATCTGAAGCTGCAACTTTGAGACAGATTGATGAACCAGATTACATTTGCCCCTAATGACTCTGATGGTGACGATGATCATTCAGTTTTTTTATTTCCAGTATTACTTTTTTATATTTTTCCAGTTATGATTAATAATAAATATTTTATCCCCTTTTGATAATTTTATAAATCATTTCAAAAGCTAAAATTATTCATATTTAAATATTTTTTCTGTTAATATTAGAAGTATTTCATCGATAAACAAATTTAACAAATTCAAAACGCAAATTGCTAACTTTCCCCAACTACCTAATATAATTGCCGTTCAAGAAACGAGATTTAATACAAAAATGGTTAAAATTTATCGTATTGCTGGCTATAATTGTATTCATTGTTGTAGAGATGATGTTTATGGACTTACTTCCATTTATGTACAAGAAAATTTCCAATATACAGTGGAAGTTTTGTGATTCATTTGCAATATCTTTAAGCAATTATAAAATTAAAGGAGCACCACTTCAAATAGAGTCGTTCCACAGATCGCAAAAATGTGATAGTAATGTATTTTCCAAAAATTTTATGAATGTATATGGTCGAAGCTCGTCCCTTATTGTTGGTGATTCAAATAAAGACTTCCCAGATATCACAATATCAACTTCTTTTTCGAATCAACCTTAGTAACACGCCCTGCATCTGGAATATCGATATATTGTTTATTGAATGCTATGCCTGTGCAATAAAGCGGTAATCGGTATTCTTGAATCTTTATTTCTGGACTCTTGCGCTTCTTCGGAAAAATTGCCAATGGGGAGAATGCAGCAGGAGATTATATCCTTTCCGTCCTTTGTACACATGAATATTCCGACAACTAAAACTCTAAAATTCCTGCTATATAGCACTGAAAAGCATGCATATTAATAGGAAATTTACTTAGTGTACAAATAAGTATTCTGCGAAACCTTTTAATAAGATTTATATTTATGCACGTCTTTTGGCATTGTTACCAACATTAGTATTGCCAGTTTTTGACATATCAACTAAAAGATCCACGTTTAAATATTTTTCTTTCCTTTCAGCTACTTTAGCTTCATTGTCTTCACCTAACAAATACCATTTTTATACCCTCCACCCCAGTGTGCAGAGGGTATATATAAGTTTCTCATTCCGTTTGTAATAATTAGAAAAAAAATTTTGGACCCCATAAAATACATATATTTGTGATCCTTATAACAAGCTGAGTTGATATAGCGATGTCCGTCTGTCCGTCTGTGGAAATCACGATGACAACTTCAACTAGGCAGCCAGGGTGCTCGCTTGTATCAAAAATGATTCATTGACTATCTGAAAAGTTTGCTATTTAAAATCGTCCAAATCGGTTGAATAGGGCCCGAGATCTAAATGAAGAACTAAAAAAAGTCTTGAAAAAATATGATTTTCTATGTTGTTCTTGTCACGATCACGGCCTCAGTAGGACAGCTGGGGTGATCATTTTAAGTGTGAATGATTCACCAAGAGCATATAAAGTTTTCTGTTTGAAAAATCATTAAAATCGGTGGAACAGGTCCAGGGAAATCTCTGAAAAAGAAAAAAAAGTAAAAATATGATGTTTCTATATTGTTCTTGTTGTTATTCAAAAACGTTGTATTGTTGTCATAGCTGGACTTGTTGTTTTCGTGGTCGCTGTGGTAATAATATTATAAAAACTAACCCTTTATAAATTTTTTTTGGCAAATCTGGTAGAAAAATTTTAAAGTTTCCATTGATTTGGCATCACAACAAAATTTGTTAGATCGTTTTTGTCAACGCCACGAGTCAGCCTGCTAAGTTTCTGATCGATCGGATCACGGGAAAGGGGTTACAAATCAATCCAAAATTTTTTCGACAAGCAGACATTGCGAGTTAATATAAAGGGAGTAAAAATTCACCAACATCTAAAGTAAATAATGTTAAACTACATAGCTGTTAATAAAAAAAAAAACAATATAAATTTACCAAACAAAATTTTATGTATTAATTTATTTAAAGACAAACACGAAATTAACTTTTGATGTTTCTTGTTTAATATTTACATATTCATATGTACCTACATACATACATATATTAAATAACAAAATAGTATACTTATATTCTATACATGTATGTATATTCATAATAACCGCATTTTAGAAATAAATCGGTATATTATTTTATTTATATAAAATTCTCCAATATGTACTTTGTTTTAGGGAAAATACATTTCTTTTGTATTAACAAACAGTGTCACTTCATTTTGTTCAGTGTAGCTATGCCACAGTAGATGGCGCCGCAATTTTTATTCTAATTAGCTTTGCAATCGTTATTTCTATTTGAACATGAATGTCAACATTTTCAATTAGATATCAAACACAACAATGTTAAGAGTAGACACAGGGCTGGTCTTTTATTTCATAAGTTTTTCCATTATACTTTTAAAAATATGACCATAAGTTTGGCATATTAACTTTTTGTTGTGTTTAAGAAATAGAGTTACCGAGTTCATCAATGAGTTTTTTTGCTTTCAAAACAGTTCTACATAGATATATAAAATTATTATTCTGCTTGACTACAAAACATCTGATTGCAATTACATATAATTTTTAAAAATTGTTTATAATTACTAAAGCATTGCTATTGACATAAAAACAAATTTGCACCTTTCAAATTTTCCATTCAAATTTAAGAAAATATCAATTCTAAAAATTGGAATTCAGATTTCCAATTATAAATTAGAAAATATCAGCTGAATTTCAGAAAATCATATTATAACGTCGGAAATAATAACTTGAAATTTAGAAGACATCAATTGAATTTCTAAAATATAAATTTTATTCTTTAAACACATTACATTTACATTTAAAAAATCAACTGAAATTAAAAAAAAAAAAAATATTGCGATTGAGGAGACATTAATAGCATTTCAGGATAAGAAAATATTAATTTAAATTCAATGAAGTTTAGAAAACCTCAAATGATATTTCAGAATTGCAAACATAAAAATTGTTACATAAATGAAAATTTTAAGTTTTTCAGAAAATAAAGAAAACAAATCATTTTATTTAAAATTTTTGGGACATTTGGTTTTTGCGTTTGGCATCCCTATTTTGAACCAGTGTTCATGATGACTTCAAAATTTGACTTCATGGTAGGCAAGGTGAAACCCAAAACATTTAAGTTCGATAATAATTCCCAGGTAGTAGTATTTGGAGTCTATAAATGAAAATATATTTTATTAACATAATAAAATTCAAAATCAAAAGTTGGCATCACTGGGTTAGATTTTGTATTGTATTGTGTAAATAGTGAAAACTTCCTTTTAGTATGTAAAAAAAATTTTATTTTCCAAATATGGCAATATTTTAACTAAAAAAATTGAGAGAGCTTTTTTTTGGGTTATTATTTGGTTACTCGATCCGACCTATATGGCCGCAATGAGGAATTATTTTTCCAGTTAAAAGAAACTATACAGCCATCTCCAATAAGCACGATTTAATGCGTATATCCACCCTACACAACCATTACCTTCGCAATGGAGGTTATGGCGAGCTATTTAATTTGCAAAAACTTTAAATTAAACGAGAGGTTATGTCATATAACCGGAAACGCATGCATATAGGTATATAAACTAAATGCATGCCGATCAGCAACCACGATGACCAAAAAGCAAACACCGAAAAGAAAATAATAGAAAAGACAAAAACGATCTTTCCTCGCTGGATCACGAACTTGTAATGTGAGAGACCTCTATATACCAACTCTTGGAATAAACAAAAATCCAGATCAAACCAAAGAATTTGCTGAAATAATTTGGTATAAAGTTTAACAAATTGTTTACTTTTTCAAATATTTTGTTTACATTTATTATCAATACTCAAACCGAGGTGGAGGTAGGCACAGCCGAATTTAACACTCCTACTTGATTTATTTCCATTCTATACGAGATGTGCAGCAAGTATTACATATTTCTTATATATGCATGTAGAGATGAAAGGCCTAAAGTAAGCATAATTTTGTCGATTTTCCGCTCTGATAAGGCACTTCTAATGCATATAGTTTTTGGTGTAGCACAACACGAATAGCATACTTTCGATGATGTGTATATTGACAGGGCACTGCAGACTTTTTCGTTAATCATACATAAAACCATAGAAGCTCTAACTTTGAAACTAAAATCATCAGTTTCGATGCTAGTTGCGTCCCCATTATATAATTATGCATACTTTATCTTTAAGATCTGGGAAAGACACAAAAACCTTCTCTTGTGCACTTATCAATATTTTCACTGTATGATTTATTAACCACTGCAAACTAATTTCAGCGCATATATCGGTAACAAGAGTCTTCTGTTTAACGTTCGTGCCGGTTCTAAGACATAACCGCTTGCTGCTCTTAATACCGGGTGGTATACTACGCGTCCACCGGCGGCCCGTCATAAGTAGAGATGTGGTTGAACGTAACGTCGAGCTGTGCCTTTCCTGTGATGTGGGTTACCACAGCCACCACGAAACTCCCCCGAGAGAGCCGTTCCCATAAAGTCATTTTGAAGATTCATCACAGAAAATCAAGCACTGATATCCCGGAAAATAACACACACTACCTTCTGATACCTCTGTCCAACCAACAAACTTGTCTATACAATCCTTCTTCCTGCTATATCTGTCATCCCTATAGCGCTGCACATGAGAGATGAAATCAATAGCCCTCCGAATTCAGGTTCATCTGATGTTCCATAATATAATCTTATCAGTGACGTTAAGCTGACTCAAACATTCCTGGACTGCTCCTCAACTCATCCAGCTCGCTTCAACACTGTTCTACTATCGTTCACATTTATCTCCACCGAGGACGTCCGCTTCAATAGCATAGAATTAGGGTTCAACTAATGTTTCCTCAACAAACCAATCCTTTAAAATATTGTAGATCAATATTGCTATGATCTACCTTTAACCCATTTTGGATGCTTTAAATCATAAATTATCCGAAAAAGTCTGAAGAGCAAAGTCTTCCACCATAAAGTGTTATGCCATACGAAATCATGTAATAAAAATCATGCTGGAATCTCCTGTAGTTTTTCCACAAAAAGTGCTAACATTTTCCTTAGTACTAATAACATTTCCTTATAAATCAAATGAAAATATTAAAAAAAAAAATTTTACATATAGAAAAAAGTTTAATAAAAGAGTGTGAATTATTAAAAAAAAAAGGAATGAGAAATTTAAGATGATTCTTCAAAAATAGAATAAACTGCCGCACTGAATTCATGGCCATCATTCCACAATTAAATCAATGTTTATTATTTTCTAAATTGCAACATAAACTGACAAAGACAAACTGTTAGTGATGTCTGTAAATATTAGTTAAATAGAAACACAATATTAATGAATAAACCAACAACTAATGCTACATTTAATTGCAATAAAAATAATGACGACAACAATATCCATAACAAAAATAAATGAAATGAATATAAATCTACAAATGAAACAACATGTTAAATATAGCACTAAATAAAGCTTTTACTCATACATGCTCTTTTTTGTAGGAAGAGTGAAAGCTCTCATAGCCACATACTTCCTTTTCATAGCATAAGGACATACAAAACAAAGAAATAAAACACAACGCAACAATAAATAACAGCAATATTAATATTAACAGTTAGTTTTAGCTGAGCATAACTAAACTTAACAAAAAATTAAAGCTTAAATATTGGGGGAGATTTTAATACTGTACTAATGGAAAACTCTTCAAGAGGACTCTTTAACGTTCTTGTTCTCATTCTCCCGTTCGGTGTTATTTTTTTTCTTTTTGTTTATGTGAAGCTCATGTCAAATCAATTTGTCAGAAATCACTGACAGCTGCTATGTTAACAATTGTACTCATACATTGGCACTAACATACTTCCAACAACAACAACATATGTATATAGACCATCCATATAAGTATGTATGTGAGCATGTGGGTACATGTATAAACATAATCATGATTTTTTGTATTCAAAAGAAGACCAAAAAAGAAAAATAAATAAACAGCACTGTAAGCTCAATGGACACCACTACACTTGATTTGACATTTAGTGGTGGAGCACAATATTCACCAGCTGTAGTTATGTGTGAGAATATGTGAATGTAGTGTGGCCAATTTAGCTGTTATCGACCACTTGGTTGTTTTTTGGCTTTTTAAATTTAAGACAAGATACATAAGTTTGGAACTGAAGAAGATTTCATGGAGACCATTCGTATATGGCAATGAAGCTTGTAGATGTTATCGAGTACGGGAAAAGCGACCCGTATTATTTTTTTCAAGGTAACAAATCTCATATATAGGGAGCAAAATAGGAATTTTTTCGTTTTTGTAGATTTTTCACTTTTAAGCCAAAGAAACTATGAACCAAAATGAAAATTACATGAAAGGTATTTGCCCATTCAATATCATTAAAGACATGCCCGATTGTACTTAACAAGGACCCAAAAGTTAAATTAAACAATTTATAAAAAAAATCATAATGTACCACCTTTGTACTTAGTATACAATACATTTATTATATGCTGTTGGAAAGGTATTGAAATTATTATTGAATTTGTTTTTTCTTTATTTAATTGAAAACTAATATTCAAAATGTTTAAAATTGTTATGTTGTTGTTAGTCGATCTAGACCGACTATACGATACCCATGTTATTAATTCCAACTAATTGGATATAGAAAATAAGCATAAACCAAATTTGAGTGTCATTGCTATTAATTTTCTTGCCTTTGGATATGAAAAAGTTTATATCGAATGGAATATTTATAAGTGGACTATGTAGGAAAATGGACCGATCTTAACCATATTTGGTAAAATCATTTATTTTTTGCAAAAATTTATAAATACCAAATTGAGAAAAATCTGTGCAATATTGTTTTTTTTTTTTGCTAGATTTACGTGAAGATCGGGAAGCAGCTTTATATGGGGGCTATGACTAAGAATTGTCCTATAGGGTTTATTTTTGGACTACTGATTAACGGGAGTAATCAGTTGAGCAAATGAATACGGAATCAGTATGAGCTCGATGACAGTGTGACCCAACTGAAAGGGGCCCTACTGGATGCCTATTATTGTAGCTGCCCCGAGAAGCCGAGGGGCAAAGGAGGAAGACGCAGTGTGGTGGCACGACTATCTCTCTACACTATGAACCGAAGTGCGTAGGTTTGGCAATAGGGCAAAGCAAAATGGGAAATGGGCAGTGGGAGCTTGATAGGGCCAAATTCACTGAATATAATAAAGAAATTAGGTAAGCTAAACGAATTAGCTTTAGGAAATTCTGTGAAAATATAGAATCTCTTCCAGAAACAGCAAGGTTACACAAAGCGTTCGCTAAATGTGGGCCAGAACTGGCAATGTCACTCAAAAAAGAATACGGTAGTTACTCTAAAAACGGCCGAGAAAGGGCAGAGTTGTTATTAAAGACACACTTTCCAGGAAACGTGGCAAAAGACAACGAATGATCGATTAACAGTTCAAGAAACCCTAGTCGGGAAAGTAGGCAGATAGCAACCGAAATTTGTTCCAGGGAAAGACTAGAATGGGCCTTAGGCAATTTTCAACCCTACAAGTTCCCTGGAATGGATTATATTTTTCCTGCCCTTGTACAAAAGGGCTCGAAGGAAATATTACCATTCATAATAAATATCGAGCATATTAGCTTTCGCCTTGGCGTACATAACAGAGACATGGAGGAGGGCAAAATTGATGTTCATACCTAAAGTGGAGAAGAAAGGCACCGCGCATCCAAAATCCTTTAGACCGATAAGCCTAACATCTTTCATGTTGAAGACACTTGAAAAAGCTGTAGACACTATCTAAGATGTTGGATATCACAAAAGATGCCTTTCAATCCAAACCAGCATGCGTATGAGCGGGCAGATCAACAGAGACCAATCTTACCAACCAAGTGGCAACTACATATTCAGAAATCAATAGATGAAATTGAAATAGACGTTTGTGCCTTCCTAGATATAGAAGGAGCCTTTGATAATACTTCACACGATGTAATGTAAGGGGCACTAAACCAAAGAGGAGTTGATTCAGTGACATCAAAATGGATGGTAGAAGTTTTCTTCACGAGGTCAGCAGAAACATGAGCAGGAGGGGAAACCATAGACGTCAACACAGCCAGAGGATGTCCACAGGGAGGGGTTCTTTCGCCCCTTAATGTGAAGTCTGGTTGTTGACGAATTATTAATGGAACTGTCGAAAGCAGGTATAAAATGTCTAGGCTACGCGGACGATATAGTCATAATAGCAAGAGGCAATTTCGAGGAAACACTTTGTGACATTATGCACATAGGACTGAGAATTATCAAGCAATGGTGTAAGGCAACAGGACTGAGCATCAATTCGACAAAGACCACTATTGTATCATTTACCAGGAAAAGGAAACTTCCAAGATGGAGGGCAATTCGAATTCTGGGAGAAGTCATTGAACCAAAGACAGAGGTGAAATATCTGGGCATAGTATTAGACAGCAAGCTGACATGAAAGGCACATGTCAACCATATTACTGAGAAAGCCAAGCGTGCTACAATGATATGTAGAAGGGTAGCGGGTAGAACCTGGGGTGGTAAACCCAGCATCCTATACTGGATGTACCCCATGATGGTCCTACCAATCGTAACCTATGCAGCTATTGCGTGGGCCAAAAGAACAGAGTTAAAGTCAACTCAAATGGAGTTGCCAGAAGGGGAGCTTCCACGAAGCAAATGGGGCCGGAACCGTTTTGTAGAATAGGAAAAGGAGTATGGGAAGGCGTACTCAGAGAATATGAGAATCATATCAGACAGGTACTTTTCTCGAGCAACTTAGGCTTAAGGCAATCCAAACTCTTGTTAGGTAACTACAACAGTAAGAGATTTGAGTCATGTATGGGGTTAACAAAGAACGGACTAAGAATACTAACCGGGATTTTAACTGGTCACTGTAGGCTCAGGGAGCACCTGAGCAAGTTACGAATTGTAGCGAACCCCATGTGCAGATTCTGCATATATACATACTGGGAAATTGTGGAGCATTAACGCATAAGAGGAAAAAGTATCTGGGTTCTTTCCAAATACCAGGGAGCGAAATCAAATCATTGGAACCAACCAACATCCTCGAATTTCTGAGGGCTTCAGGATTGGGTGAAATTTTATAGGGACAAACTGTTAGCAGAGGGCAGTACAATAGATCATTCGGTCGCAGTACTTTGGACACCTCTATATACAATACAATGCAATATAATGGGAGTAATAAACATACACAAACCAAATTTGACCAAGATCTATATGATAATTTGAAACTTATGACAATTTAAATCGATTTCATAGGGGACATTTGTATGGGGATTAGGTCTGAACGTCCACGGATTTTCACAATAGCGCTCATGCTATGGCCAGTAGAAGCTAACATACCAAGTTTCATCAAAATGTATTCAGAAAGTGATTCTGAGTCGATCGGTATAATAGGTCAAATATTTTTGGTAGGTACAAACATCAGCACATAGTCAATTTACCTTTACCACAATGTGGTATAAGGTATACAAATTTTATAAAAATGTTTTTCTTTATAATGGATAATTGGATAAATAAGAAAAACCCGTCGTTGTTTGGTGTCTCTTTTACCCCCTTAATATGACACTGGTCAATTATTTTTTCGTGTTCTGTAACATATCTCAATTTTGAGACCTTCATTGTGGGTCACATTTTTGACACATGCTTTATATTGTCATTTTTTATTGAAAATAACGTACACAGGACTGGGTTATGTATGGAATAGCATATCGAGGAAATGACATCCATGGCTTTGCAGGCACGTACGCAGTCTTTTCCATGACGATCTTGAATAAATGTGGTTGAACGTCATTAATGCAGCATTGAATTTCCTTCTTTAATGCACGGTTGCTTTAACTTAAAACATATCCATAAAAAGAAATCTCAATAAAAATAAATCTAGGAGGAGGCCAACACCATCGCTGATGTCCAAATATCCATTAAACGAACTCCCTTCGCTGTGCATGATCATTCGGCGACAGTTCTTGTGTCAATTGAAATTTATAAACATAAAGAATGGTTGGAAAAAGTTTGAAATCACTGGATACTGATTTTACCATACCTATCTGAAGTACACCAATTTGACAATTACCGCGAAAATTCAGAGCTTAGTATGAAATTAATGCTGTTGCTCTACCATATAGGGGCCAATAATGCAAAGGACGATTTTGACTGAAACTCGATTTGCATCGATTACGCTGTATCAAATATTTGTTCACCTCTAAAATTATTGCTCACCATTAAAGTTACTTTTCCATCTAAGTATGTAAAGGGTGTTTCAAAATTCGCGCAATATTTATATTTTTCGCCATTTGTACAGTAAAGTGTTGGTAACCAAAATAAAGAGTCTCTTTGACAGCTGACGCGTTTTTATTGTTGAACAGTATTTTCAAAATAATGAAAGTTTGTCGGCTATTTTCGGAAATTTTAAACAAAATATGGATGAAATATTCATATAGCAGCCATAACTATGAAGTGAGTAATTTGAAAATTCAGGCAGGTTGGATCAATTGGTGATGCTTAAAGCTGCTTCATTACAATGTTGCTGCAACATTGAAACTAATGGCTTTAAACTATTTGAAAATAAATATTTTAACAATTTTTTGAGAAAAATTCTTAGTTTAGCCATTAGCTAGAAATATTTACAGTTTTTCCCAAAAATACGTATTTTTTATTATCTAGCAGTGTTAGCAGCACTGTTATGAATTTGTATTTATTATGTTCTTTTCTTTTAATTTTTTTTCTTTTCATTTAACACAAACCCGCTTATATTTGATGTTGAAACTAATATTTGTTTTTGTTCGTTTGTTAGTTTTCATGTTAAGTATTTTTTTTTTTTCATTTGTTATTGTTTTCGTTTATGTTTTGTTGTAGAATTTATTTTTATTTGTTGTTTTCAACAACATCTTACTCATACCATGTGTTCTGTAATGAACATTATGTATGTGTGTATGTGTGTGTGCTTGTATAACTACTCCTTTTCGTTGTGTTATGCCACAAATGCAATTTACACATATTAAAACACATACACATTCACATAACTACCATAACGAAAAAGGTCTTTGACTGTTAGTTGCTGTTTCATGTGCGAGTATTTAAGTTTCACATGAGTTTTTTAGGGATTCGAATTTTTCTTTTTCTTCTTTTTCAAACATCTTTCTTTTTCTTACATTTCTTTTTAGTTTTTAGCTCTTTTTTTGTGTTTTTCCGAATTACACTTTGTTAGTTTATATGTAAATGTTGCCAACATTATAATAACATGAGACAAACACTTACATATATACATATATAATGAGTGCATAGAAACATATACAACCAATGACACAAAATAAAAAATATATAAGTAGATTTCTGTGTCAGTCGGCTGCTTTTAATGTCTGGTTTTTGCCATATTTTATTCACTGACAAAAAATAAATTGCTTAAACTGACATCTCGTGAATTTCGGCCGATTACGTCAAACGAAAACAAATTGGCAACGTGTTGGCCACCTTTATAACGAACATTGAACACTTTCTATCGGTGCCAACTATTTCCCACCTTCGGTATGTCAGCGATACGCTTCACGTTTAATTAATAAATTTAATATAAAATTAATATAATCTAGAATAGCCTTTTTTAGTTGTGTCTACATCGCAATTTTAGTGCATTGTAGACAGAAAAATTACCGCTATATCCCGCTATGAACTGCAAACTGGACGCGAAGGAATTTTCAGGAACTCACATGGTACAATTGTTTTATTTGAGCGTACTGTTCCAAGAAATGTAGTTTCCTGCCTTATCAATATACGCGCCACATTCAACGTGGAGAAAAAATTGTCAGCATAAATTGCGCGATCTGTACTCACATATCTTTCCACTAATTGATACACAGCATTCTGCCCGAGATTTACCTCACGCTCTTGACCAGGCAACTTTACACATTAAATCACTCATTTGGGGTGATAAAATGATTTCGAATTGCACAGCCACTATACCTTTATTCCGTACTTGGCTGGCTTAGACGGTATTTATAGTGTAAACCGTGATCGGCCACTACATGGGAATAATTGATTGTACACGGTCAGCAAATCGTGCGGGATGTTAACTGCCGCTAAATTGGCCTGCAACATATTCAATTGAAAAAAAAAATTTAAGTAACAAAAAAAACACAATTCAACAAAACTCATTAGCTATTTCTTCTAATAATAGTACGAGGTCTGTAGGGACCTTTTTACTAATCCACGTACGAAACGTCATTAAACCTCGATAAAATATAAATTATCGCTTCAAGACTAGCTTTAATCGATTCAGCACACTTTTTTCTTGGCATACATATGCGATTCGGGTATTTAACCTATACAACAAACAACAAACATTAAGGAGCTGTGAGAGCTTGAAAATGAAAAACGTCCCCAGGGACCTTTTCACAAACCTTTTCCCTTTTCCCGTGATCTAATCGAGCTGAAACAGGCTGACTCGTTGCGCCGATAAAAAAAAAAAATATTGAAAAAAAGTTTGCAAAAAAAATTTTTGACTTTACAATTGTTGAGTAAGACTGGAACGACACAGTATACTTAATTTACAAATTTAAAATTGAAGTTTGCAAATTTAAATTTACTTAATTTAAAAACTTGGTTAATTATGGGTTAGTTTCTTTAAATGTTAAAAGAAAGAAATAGGCTTTATTAAGTAACTTAAATTTTTTAAACATTTTTGCTTCCTATGCTTTCCAATTTAATTTTTATACCCTATACCACTATGTGGTTTGGGTATAATGACTTTGTGCTGCTGTTTGTAACAACCAAAAATATTTGACCTAGACCCATCTTTAATTATACCGATCGAATCAGAATCACTTTCTGAGTTGATTTAACAATGTCCGTCCGTCCGTCTGTGTGTCCATGTAAAGCTTGTAATCAAACTGCAGGTCGCAAATATGAATATATTTTGATGAAATTTGGTATATAAGCTTCTGTCGGCAATGGGATGAACGCTATTGAAGGTGAGAATCGCTCCATGTTCAGACCTAGCCCCCATACAAATTACCCATATGAAATCTTCACTTAAATCTATTAAAAAACAAAGCAAGTAAGAAAATTATAGTCGGTCTAGACCGACTATACGATACCCTATACCATGCGTTTAGAAACCCTATCTCTTAGGCCCAACTAACTGGACATTGAAAATAAGCAAAAACCAAATTTGAGTGGGATTTTTATTAATTTTTTTGGCTGCAGATATGAAAAAGTTCATATCGGATGCTATATCTATAAAGGGACTAGGTCCAAAAATGGACCGATCCTGATCATGTTTGGTAAAGTCTCTTGTATTTTGCAAAAATATGTACAAACAAAATTTGAGAAGAATCAGTGCAATATTTTTGTTTTTTAATAGATTTAAGTGAAGATCGGGAAGCAGCTCTATTTGGGGTCAAAGGGATCATTTTTGGACTACTCATTAGTGGATGTAATGAACGCATACAAACCCAATTTGAGTAAGATCTATATGACAATTTGGATCTTATGGCAATTTATGTCGATTTCATATGGGTAATTTGTATGGGGGCTAGGTCTGAACATGGACCGATTCTCACCAATTTCAATAGCGTTCATCCCATTGCCGACAGAAGCTTATATACCAAATTTCATCAAAATATATTCATATTTGCGACCTGCAGTTTGATTACAAGCTTTACATGGACACACAGACGGACGGACGGACGGACGGACGGACATTGTTAAATCAACTCAGAAAGTGATTCTGATTCGATCGGTATAATTAAAGATGGGTCTAGGTCAAATATTTTTGGTTGTTACAAACAGCAGCACAAAGTCATTATACCCAAACCACATAGTGGTATAGGGTATAAATATTGCACTGATTCTTCTCAAATTTTGTTTGTACATATTTTTGCAAAATACAAGAGACTTTACCAAACATGATCAGGATCGGTCCATTTTTGGACCTAGTCCCTTTATAGATATAGCATCCGATATGAACTTTTTCATATCTGCAGCCAAAAAAATTAATAAAAATCCCACTCAAATTTGGTTTTTGCTTATTTTCAATGTCCAGTTAGTTGGACCTAAGAGATAGGGTTTCTAAACGCATGGTATAGGGTATCATATAGTCGGTCTAGACCGACTATAATTTTCTTACTTGTTTTTTTTTAATTTCGAATTTATTAAATCGCACACAAAACAGGACACTTAGGCATCAAATAGTATTTTTAACATATGTTATTATATATCTAAAAAATTAAAAATTATTTCATGATGTTTATACTGTAGTGTACACGGTTAGTGAAAAGTTACGAAAAACTGCTTCTTAGTACCACATTATTTAACCAAGGGAATTTTTTATATAAACGTATTTTTCTATGAAATTTTAGTTTTCTATGGAAAGGTACTTTTTTATGAATGGAATGATACATTTTATGAATTTTTATACAAAAATAATTTTTTTTTTTTTTTTTGAATAAAAATTATTTTTATGTATTTTTATCTATTTATTTTATTTTTTTTTTCTTTTTTTTTTTTGAAAAAGGTCCTTTTTGGAAAAAGCAATTTTTTGCTGAAAAATTTAATGTCTATGAAAAGATACTTATTTAACCAAGATTAATTTTATTAAAAAAAAAATTTTTTATAAGAAATTTACTTTTTATGTAAAAATTATTTTTTATGAAAAATCTATTTTTTATGAAAAAGGTACTTTTTGTGAAAAATTTACTTTTTATGAAAAAGGAACGTTTTGGGAAAAAGGTACTTTATATGAAACGGTAGTTATTTTGAAAAAAAAAATTACGTTGTAGGAAAAGGTACTTATTTTTGCAATAGTACTTTTTGATAGACAGGTAATTTTTTCTTTATAAATGGTGTTTTTGATGAAAAACTACATTTTCATGGATAGGTACTTGCTTATGTTATGTACTTTTTAATGTTAAAAGGTACTTTTTAATTTAAACTTACTTTTATATACTTTTTTACTTAAAGGTATTTTTTTTTATTAAAATGTACTTTTTGTTAATAGGTACTTTTTGAAAGAGTTTTTTTTTAAAGCTATTTTTCCTGAAAAAATTTTCTTTTTATGAGAAGGTACTTGTTGTAACCTTTTAAAAAAATGATTTTTATAAGAAATGTTCTTTTTATGAAAAACGTACTTTTAATGAAAAATTTACTTTTAAGCAAAATGTACTTATTTGTGCTTTTTTAATAGGTAAATTTTTATAAAATATTTTTTCTCAACACTTCATTCTTTGTGGAAAGGTATTTACATATGATACGTACTTTTTAAAAAAAAAGTACTTTTTTATGAATAACCAATTTTCTGTTAAAAGGTACTTTTTAATTAGAAGGTATTTTTTTTATTAAAATTTACTTTTTATTAAAATGTACTTTTGTATTAAAAGGCACTTTTTATTAAAATTTACTTTTTTATTAAAAGGCAAATTTTTATTTAAAGGTACTTTTTTATTAAAAGCTACTTTTTATTAAGACGTAAATTTTAAAAAAACGAGATTTTTTATTAAAAGATACTTTTTATTAAAAGTATTTTTTTTTTTATTAAATAGTACTTTTTTGTTAAAAGTTACTTTTTTAAAAAATACATTTTTATTAAAATTTATTTTTTATTAAAAGGTAATTTTTTTAAAGGTACTTTTTTACTAAAAGGTACTTCTTTATTAAAAGGTATTTTTTAATTAAAAGGTACTGTTTTTAAAATGTAATTTTTTATTAAAAGGAAGTTTTTATTAAATGATACTTTTTTATTAAAAAGTTAATAAAAGTTATATGTTTATTAAAAGGTACTTTTTTATTAAAAGGTACTTTTTTAATAAAAGTTATATGTTTATTAAAAGGTACTTTTTTATTAAAATTTAAATTAAATTAAAGGTCTATTAAAAGGAACTTATTTATTAAATGGTATTTTTTTATTAAAAGGTACTTTTTTATTGAAATGTATTTTTTTATTAAAAGTAACTTTTTTAATAACAGGAATTTTTTAATGGTACCTGTTAGCGCTGTCTCCAAAATCCCAATGATTTATCTTATTCTGCTCAATCTGGCATCACCAAATATTAGTTATTTTATTTGCGATGATTTTTTAGATTGTAACATTTGTAAAACTTAAAAATCCCCGTGGAAGTCATCAGAACGTACGACTGGCGTGCCTTTTAACAGTACCCTTTTATCAAAGGTACTTTTTTTACTTAAACTTACCTTTGTAAAAACGTAATTCTTTAAGCAATGGTAAATTGTAAAAAGACGTACTATTTAAAAAAAAAGTACTAAAAAAGTACTTTTTTATTTAAATGTACTTTTTATTAAAAGGCACTATTTTATTAAAAGGTACTTCTTTATTAAAAGTTAGTTTTTTGTGTAAAGGAGCTTTTTTTCTTACAAGGTATTTTTTTTATTAAGAAGAATTTTTTATAAAAAGATAATTTTTTATTAATAGGTACTTTTTCATTAATAGGTACTTTTTTATTAAAAGGTACTTTTTTACTAAAAGGTACTCTTTTATTAAAAGGTAGTTTTTTATTAAAATGTACTTTTTTATTAAAAGGTACTTTTCTATTAAAAGGTACTTTTTTATTAAAAGGTACTTCTTTAAAAGGTCTTTTTTGTTAAAAGGTACTTTTTTTTAATAAAAGGAACCTTTTTGAATGGTACTCTTTTATCAAAAGGTGGTTTTTAAAAAAAAAGGTATCTACTATAAAAGGTACATTTACAAAAAGGTAATTTTTAATGCAACGTACTTTTTTACTTAAACTTATTTTTGTAAAAACGTAGTTCTTTATACAATTGTACTTTTGTAAAAAGAGGTACTATTAAAAGTCGCTATTTTATTAAAAGGCACTATTTTATCAGAAGGTACTTCTTTATTAAAAGGTAGTTTTTAATATAAAGGTGTTTCTTTCTTACAAGGCACTTTTTTATTAAGAAGTAATTTTTCATAAAAAGGTATTTTTTTTTTTAAAGATAGTTTTTTATTAAACTCTACTTATATAAAGCTACTTTTTTATTAACAGGGCCTTTATGAAAGGTACTTATTTTGTTAAAGGGCCCTTTTGATTTGCACTTTTTTTACTAAAATGTACTTTTTATTAAATCGTATGTCTTTTGCAATTGACTTTTTATTAAAAGGTACTTTTTTAGAAAATGTGGTTATTATTATTATTTTTGTTAAAATGTACATTTCATGAGAGGGTACCTTCTTATAAAAAAGGTGTTGTTTGTAAAAAATTATTCGCAATGAAAAATAATTTTTTGGTGATATGGAATTTTTTGTGAAATGGTACTCCTCTAGGAAAATATACTTTTATGAAAAGGTAATTTTATTAGGTTTTTAACGTTTTGTTTTCGCGCTAAAAAATTTCATAATTTAAAAAATATAAAAAATACATTTCTTTTCTGTTCATCCGTTGTTTGTTTATATGTAACTTCCCAAGAAGCCGTTATTGGTGGTAGTTTTTATTAATCTGGCAAGGATTTCCTATGTGAGAGATACTCTTAGCTTAATTTCTTGCACCTCTTGTACATTTTACAGTCCTAGGCGTATTTAGAAACTGCAAATTTTCTTCCAAACATCGCATACCATATTTAATATTTCTAATTTAACTTTTTGAAAGAAATACAAAATATAATCCCTACCTGGTTTTCTCACAGCACCATGTTTACCGAAATTCAAAGGATGGGGTGCAAATAGGAGACTCTATAAAGCCTAGAACCAGTCTCAAATTTAGAGTTAAAAGGGGGTTATAAAATCACGATTTTTTTCAAACATTTCTCTGTCTGCTTCGAAGTAGTTACATCCGTATTTGCTATCAAAATAACAAGGTTGTTAAGATATTTTTTTAATTTCTATCCCCTTGTTTCTACCAAATATGATATAGAACATAATAGTTTTGTCTCTTCCATAACATGTCCAGAGTTTCGAAGCTTCTTCAATTTGGATATTTTCTTTGTTAGTAGATTCGAACCTCCTTACAGAATCCTACAATATACTTCTCATTTCATATTTCCAAGCATAAGGCTGACTAATGATTCTAATATTGTTTCTTTTCATTAACTTTAAATGATACCGAATTAAATATAATCTTGTGTTATTCTAAATATAACGTTTTGGAAAAATAAATGTATGTACGAGTATCTGCTAAATATAATTCTCAAAAACCTTTTCAAATAAGTTCAAAAGTGTGTTGAAATTTATTTGAACTCACAATATAAAGTTTGTTTTTAAAGTTTATAAATATTAAGAACATCTTTTTATAAATAAATACAAAATTCGCATTACAGCACAATGTAGTACAAAAACTAAAAGAAAAATATAAAAATTTTCAAATTCATACAATTTTTCCTGCAGAAAAAAACTAAAAAAAAAACTGAAATAAAATTCAATTAAATTCAACAACACGTAACTGAAACTTTAATTTCAAATCAGAAAATTGCAAACACAATAGAAGGGAGAATGCACACACACACACACACTCACACACATCCTAACAAACATAATACAACATGAGCACAAAAAGTGTTGCATATACAAAAGGGGCAAATATAATACAAACTGTTGTGTATGAATACATGCTTAAATTATAGCGCTTTACATGGGATATACTCATACATATACTCGTAAATTGTACAATAACAATAGGTCTGACGTTCGAAAGCATTGCTACATATATGGACGTACACAATTCTGTGAGGAGCTGACTTGAATGAATACTTTTTTGGTATACGAGTAGGAGTACGATAGTGTAGGAAGTGCCAGAACATTCTTATAGATCGGTATTAATTTAATTTTTCTCATGTTTCGTTTTTCCAGCCATACACAACTTTTATGGTTTAGTTTCCATAGTTTTAATAGCATCCATGTCGGTATAATATGTTTCTTATATTCCTTTAGACGAAAAAAAAGCTACCTCAAATTACTGAGTTAAGCCAAACAACACAAGCATGAAATATTTACGGTTTACTCTTCATTTCTGTTTTCTTTGGTGTTTGTTTTACATTTTTACTTCTGTAAGTTTTATTTTTAGTATAAGTAGGAGTTGCTGGAGGAGTATTCCTAACAGAAATTTACATTTTTAACTTAAATTTATGCAAGGATAAAATAATAAGAAGTTGTTGTAGGTAACAACAAAGCGGTAAAATAGCTGATGTGGCAGAAATAGGAATATTGAACAGAAGTTCAGGGCTGAATTGGATCCAGCACAATTTAAAATTTAAAACAAAATTTATGATCTGAACTTCAAAAGAAGGTCACATTGGGACCCGTATTTTTTTAGCTCCACAATCTCATGTGAGTAAAACAAAGTACATAGAGAAATATTTAAAGAAAAATTAAATAATTTAGAAATGGGTGTTTCCACAGAAAATGACCCCTTACAGCTCAAAAATAAAATTATTATTTTTAATTTATTTTTCCCCTAATATTACACAAAATAAATGTATCTGTTATTTCAGGAGGATTAGCTTTAATTTTCTTTACACTAAAAACAATATGCTACTTTGAATTTGGTACACCGTGCTCGTTTTTCCCCATGAATTGTACGGCACTCTTTGAGCACTTTGGCAACAGTGTTCTAACGGTTGTTTTAGAACAAAACAAAAGCCAGTTAAAAGCTGAAAATTTTCTTCATGCTTAGCAACAATTTTGAAGGCAACAACTTAAAACTTAATTTTTTGTGAACAGTTCAAAAACAACGGCACCGACTGTAACGACCGTTACCCCAAAAGCAGAAAAGTTTGTTTTCTTCGCAATTCATTCAAACGATTTAATTTTGTAGTAGCGGAAAGTAAGAAGGTAAGTAAGATGAAGAAATAAGCATCAAAAGCCTATTTTGATTTTTAAACATTCAATTAAAGATGTAACGACCGTTACCTTTTTTTTTTTGGCGTTTTGCATTTGAACTGTTTTCGTCTTACTTAATTGGATTCTTACCGATTTTAGCTGAAAAATCATGGAGCAACTTACCAAAATGCAAAAATACAGAAAAAAAAAACGAAAAGAAGACGCAGGAAAGCATGAGGCTTACTTGGCAAAAGAGAGGGAGAGCACTCAAAAAAACGAAGACAGAACGAAAAAACACACGCGAACGCGTAAGAAAATTTCATGAAAAAAGAAAGGAAAAATCTGTAGTGGCTGCGCCCTCGTCGGCCATAGGAAGCTTTAAGTCAAATCGTTCTCTCCAGAAAGCTGTATCAATAGTCAAACGCAACCTCCCAATTAGCCCATCAAAAAAGATGGCAGTTGTTAGAAAACTTGCTTTAGATGTAGCTGGAGCCAAGCTCGATTTTCATTGTACTGAAAAACAGAAAACTCCTCAGATTCATGATGCCGACAGAGAAAAAGCAAGAACATTTTATTTGAAAGATGACATAAGCTACCAAATGCCAGGACGGAAAGACACAAGCAGTTAAAATACATGACAATGTTGTCGGTTGGAGAATGCTACCATCATTTTATGAAAGAAAATCCGAAAATAGAAATGGGAAAGTCTATTTTTTACCAAAGCCGGCCAGAGCATGTTCGCTTCATTTCAGAGACCCCAACAAATCTGTGCGTCTGCATTTACCATGCTAATTTTGAATTTTTGTTGAAATCTCTTTCCGCAATAATTTCAAGCGTACCGAGGGTTGCAAAGGACTTTCTGAATGAAATATGCTGTGACAAGTAACTGCAAAAAATGCAACTCAATTTGCGACATATTGCCACTAAAGTTCGAGTTAGATGTAAATGGGCGTTGAAAGCAGTGGACACAAAACGAAAAACGTACGGAAGTAAAAGATAAGGAGGGCACCCTTCAATTGCTTCTTGAAACACTGGAAAACAAGCTCAAAAAATTCCAACAACATTTTTGTGTCCACCACATCCCAAGTGATTCTTTTCGGGATATAAAAGAAAACATTAAACGACGTGAAGTAGTTCTTCAAGTGGACTTTGCTGAAAATTTCAAGTTTGTTTCCCAGGATGAAGTGCAAAGCGCTCACTGGAATCAAGCACAAGGAACCATTTTTACAGCATGTGCATGTTTGAAAACGGAACCTGGTCTCACATCACATTCTTTTGCTATAATCAGCAACGAATTGAAACACAACAAAGAAAGCGTTTGGTATTTTCTAAAACTCATCATTGCTTACCTTAAGACCAAATTAGAGTTAACTACCATTCACGTATTTTCTGATGGATGTTCCGCGCAGTTTAAAAACAGATTCAAACTTTTTAATATATGCTTTGCAAAACAAGACTTTTATGTTGACTTAACTTGGTGTTTTTTTGCATCTGGTCACGGTAAGTGTTCTGTAGATGGTATAGGGGCCACCGTCAAAAAATCCTTGTGGTCTGCAATTATGTCCTGGCAAGCAATAATAAACACTTCAAAAGAAGCCTTTAACTTCTTTAACACTAAAAAACAAGTAAGAAAATTATAGTCGGTCTAGACCGACTATATGATACCCTATACCATGCGTTTAGCGACCCTATCTCTCAGGCCCAACTAACTGGATATAGAAAATAAGCATAAACCAAATTTGAGTGGGATTTTTATTAATTTTTTCGGCTGCAGTTATGAAAAAGTTGATATCGGATGCTCTATCTATATGGGGACTAGGCCCAAAAATGGACCGATCCTGACCATGTCTGGTAAAGTCTCTTGTATTTTGCAAAAATATATGCAAACAAAATTTGAGAGGAATCAGTGCAATATTTTTGTTTTTTGATAGATTTAAGTGAAGATCGGGAAGCAGCTCTATATGGGGCCTATGACTAAGAGTTGTCCAATAGGGATAATTTTCGGACTACTGATTAATGGATGTAATATATACATACAAACCCAATTTGACTAAGATTTGTATGATAATTTGGATCTTATGGCAATATATGTTGATTTCATAGGGGTCATTTGTATGGGGGCTAGGTCTGAACATGGACCGATTCTCACCAGTTTCAATAGCGTTCATCCCATCGCCGATAAAAGATTAAATACCAAATTTCATCAAAATATATTCATATTTGCGACCTGCAGTTTGATTACAAGCTTTACATGGACACACAGACGGACGGACGGACGGACGGACGGACGGACATCATTAAATCGAATCAGATAGTGATTCTGATTCGATCGGTATAATTAAAGATGGGTGTAGGTCAAATACTTTTGGTTGTTACAAACAGCAGCACAAAGTCATTATACCCAAACCACATAGTGGTATAGGGTATAAAAAGTTGGAAGGTATTTAATAAAACGTTGGGAAAATATTAAACCCATCGAAAATATTCAACAACAGCATTATTTTTAAAAATTTAACGTAAATTCGGTGCAATTGGGTTTAACAGGCGTATCAATTTTAAAAATGAACAGCTTAAAAAGCTTACATTAGTTGTAGTGACGTTTATTGTTCATCTGAAAGCGAATAAAACTATGCAAACAACTTAACAAACTAATTTTATGCAATAGAATATTG
Organism: Cordilura impudica; assembly: GCA_963682025.1. Taxonomy (NCBI): domain Eukaryota; kingdom Metazoa; phylum Arthropoda; class Insecta; order Diptera; family Scathophagidae; genus Cordilura; species Cordilura impudica. Next base: position 316,769,231 of record OY821517.1, on the reverse strand, counting down.
CTTTTCATTTATCTTTTGTTACCCATAAAAAAAGAATTCAAACACAAAAATCGTTTAATTTTTTACTTACAGTTACTTTTGCCGAAAACAATTTTTTTTGGTAACTTATCTTCTTTGGTTTGAAAATAAACCCGTTCCTTAAACACAATATTTCAAAGTATTTAATCCGAATTTTTACTTGACAAATCCTGTGCAAAATTTTGCAATACATGATGTTTGTTTCTGAAATTTGAAAACAGCTCATTTATAAAGTAACGACCGTTACTTTGGAAACACCCAAATAAAACTTTCATAGTATTGAGAATTTAGTAAATTTAATGGCTTAATTTTTAATTTTTTTTTTTTAAGGTATGGAAATTATTTAATTTTGGTTTTTAGAAATATTGAAATTTAAAAGTGTAACATGAAAAATCTTTTGAAAATCTTTAACATTATTAGATATATTGTATAAAAATTTTCGATTAGTTAAAATATCGATGCATGGAATGTGATCTGTAAAATAAGACACTAATCATGAAAATTGGTTAGAACCATTCCGGGATATTTTATTTTAAGTTTAAAATGATTTAAAGAGCATTAATGTTTGTTTAGTTCCTTGAAAAATCTGTTAGTTTTCTTTTCGATACCGTTAATTATCATTACATGGTGTAGAAAAAACTATATTACTTCACTTTAAAGAAAAATTTAATAAGAAATTATTTTTTCAATAATTTTTGTGTTTAAAATTATCGAAAATAATATTTGTTGTACACATTGACTACGTACTTATAAAACTAGAGTTATTGATACTAGCTATGCCAACTTAGCACTTTTCCCGCTATATTTAGTGCCTTTTAACGAACCAAACACCACATGTTTCCCACTTAGCACCTCTTCTAAAAAATCACTGAATGGGCCCTTTCCATTTTACAGTTTAAGTTCTTTTAAATACTTTTAAATAAAACAATTTATGCTAAACAAAATTGTACATATTTTGTCTTTGCAAATATTAATTCAGAGTAAAGGGTGTCTTTTTTTTTTTTTGTTTAGATCAGTGCTGGCCATCGAAAGAAGTGAGTTAGTAGTAGTGTTTATGAAAATGTGTTAGTTGTATTGATCTGATCGAAATCCATGGATATTGAATTGGTTTGTGCAGGTTTTGTATGAAAAACAAAATCAAAAACTACTTTCACATTCTTCATCATACATGATTACTTTATTTTTATTGAAAACCTATTTATAAAATATAAGCTTTAATGACACAAAAAAATTGTGCGCTGCTGTATATATTCTCTGTGTACCTTAGGGTGGCCCTTCATTATATGGAGGGAAAAAAGTGTTCGAATTTAAAGTCTCACCTCCTAGAAATATGCGAAAAGAAAAAAAAACTGAGAAATACAAAGTTTTGGGTCAATCCAAAAAAAATTAGAGGCGCCTCAACGCGATTGAAAATTTCAAGTGTATTTATTTAAATGGGGAAAATATGACTTTTTTTAGATTTTACGAAAATTTATTTCAACAGTTTATTTTTTTTTCGACAAGTTGTTACATGAATCTTATCAGTACTAAATTATCTCTTCAAAAAACTATATAACTTCAAAATCGAATAAAAACTCGCCAAGAAATAGCAAAAGACCAGACCACTTTTGTGCCAAAAAAAACTCTAGGTCATGAAATGTGATGAACATTTTTTCAACTTTAACAAATTGATTAAAGCCGTAAATTTTTTAGGTCTCTATACCTATAAGTACTCAGATATGAAGTATTGTTTTTATTAACACGTTGTTAACCTATTGCGAAATGAGACCAAAGATGGAAAATTTTTTTGATAAAATTTTGAAAAGTCATTTTTTAAGTTTTAAAAAAATTTCTTATATATGTTCCATAATGTGACCATCGACTTATTGAAATAAAAACTTGGCGATAAGTTAATTTCGAGAAATGGAGAATTGGTCTCCAAGGTCATACGATTTGACACCTCCTTTGGGGCTACGTGAAGTCACTGCTGATAAACCAGCAATAATTTGCGGCTTGTTCTCTGACATACGGCCAGTAATGCTCAATAAATTGGCCCAAAATTAGGCGTCCAGAATGTGCTTCGTCAAGAACAGGCACGGTGGCCATATGCCCAAAATCATTTTAAACTCTTAATGCCATATATTGATCTTTTGAACAAAAAAATATTTTAATTAAGATTAAATTTTTTGTATTATTTTTTACAATTTCAAATTCTATCGAGCTTAAAGAAACACCCTTTATATGAATACTAGTATGCCCTGTCGTAGTGCGCTACGACTTTTCGAGACTTACTGGCATGTATGTTTTCATAATCAATTTTTCCTTCGATGTTTTTATTGTACAATTAAAACATTTTAATTAATATATTTTTTTATTTTTATTTTAATGCTTTCTAATATACAATATTTTTTTTATTTTAGAGATCTTTGATTTCCGCAACAATTTATGATTTTGGTAATTGTAGATTTTTGCGCGATTTTCGGTTTTAGCGATTTTTAAACTTGGCGATTCCGCCCATATATTCCACGACTACCAACATTAACATTTAATGTACTTGTCAAAAGTTTCAAGACTACTGCTTTCGTAGTACTTCATATTTTTGTGTATAACAGGTGCAACGGCCACTAATCCTATCCCACCCAATTTTTATCGGACTACTCACATTAATATCTGATAGACTCGTGTCAAGGCTTTCCCTTTTATAGTACACCAGTTATATGATATTATATATTTATTTTGTATTTGTGGTGCCACGCCCATTGGTCCGACACCGAACATTTTTTGTTATACTAATCACATGAATAATTTATGGGCTCCCAAGACCCTCATTATTACACTACTCCAGATATATGACATTTTATATTTACTCGGTATGGGAGGTGCCACGCCCATAGGTCCGATACCGCCCATTTTTTTCAATTACTCACATTAATAATAGATGACCTCAGAAAAATTTGCAAAGCTGTCGCTGTCATAGTACTCGAGATATGTAACATATGAATTATTACTTTGTATGGAAGGTGCCACGTCCACTTATCCGATTGTTTTTGAGCTACTGTTTTGGGGTTTTGCTTAAAAAAATTTGATATCACTGGGTGATACCCATATCAGCTATGCAACATGAGATTGCTTAGCGGGAAAAATCGTCTATAACACGAATTAATCGTTATATTAAAAAATCTGAAATACTGCCGGACTAAAAGAGAACTGCGAGTAATTTTTTAAGGTTTGATTTAAAATCCATAAAAAAAAGCTCTACAATTATAAGATCTGAGCATTTATATTTTTCTAGTGTATTTACCATTTCGTTTTGCAACTTCTAAAAGTTAAAAATATAAAATTAAGTTCGAATAGAGCAAAAAAAAAAAATAATTATAGCAAACTAGCAGAGCCTAGCCCTCGAAATTCGAGTGCAAATTCTATGAAATTATTTATTTTTTCATTTAATAAATTATTTTATAAGACCCTAAATGTACGCTAATCAATTTTTGCTAATTCAACACTTTTTAAATATCGATGGCTTTATTGTCGTTATGGGTTTATGTACAAAATTATTTTTGAATTTGACACAGGGCTTTTCATATACAATTTTTGCAAACACATTAACAAATTTAATAAACACACACACGGCATTGTATAATTTTATGTATGTGTTATTATCAACTTTAAATGAATTTTACTCAAAAAAAATTTAATAATCTGTAAATCTGGTGGACAGCTATAAAGAAACCTGTCAAGTGAGGTGAAACTTACAAAGTTAAATTGATCACAAGAAATCGCCTTTCCTTTTATTATTATAGATAGTAGTTGTGTCACTACTATTTGCCGGGATTGACTACAAATCTGAGTTTATTTATCTCTTCTGTATAATATATTACATATCTATTATATTTCAAATAAGGACACAAACGGCAGAAACTCTTCCTCTCCACTCGGAAACTTTTTGGCTTCTTATTGTCGGTTGGCTAATAGTAGTTCGAATTAAGAAATTCAGCAGTTTTCAGTAACACCAGTAGCCCGGTACCATCGGTAGTTTGGTTAATCGCAGACATCGTTAATATCAGTAGTTTAGTTACGCTGATCGGCAGACCTCGGTGCAATCGGTATTTCGCAAACGTGGTGTGATGTTCGGGTGTGGAATAAGGTTAATGACCGTCGTGGTGCTGTTACGCCGACTGACAAAACAAGAGATTAGCGATAACAGACAGCGAGAGAAAACAGTCGAGGCTGCTGAAATAGCGAGAGCAGACAGACGAGGCAGCTGAAGTAGACAACCGCAGTCGATCATCGATCTAAATGTGCATAGATCATTTACTTTGCAGTGAACTGATCCGACACGGAATCTTGCCGATACCAGACTCACTTTACCTAACCAACTTTGTGCACTGATCCAACTTGACATATCAAATGTTTGAGAAGTACAAGTGATATTATCAAAATATGAATAATAATGCTTTATAGTGTTAATCAGTGTGCGGTACTAGCAACGTGTGTTAATGTAGTTAGTATGTATGTTCTGTTGCTGTGTCTGTATATATGGGTACTTGTATGGTGTCGATGAGTATGTATAGTTCTATTACTGTGTGTACGTGTTGTTTATGTACGTGGCAAAATTTTGTGTGGTATTTGCGATGTTACAAACTTTTCTAGACAAAATGTTACAACATTGTAAAATCATATTTTGAGGTTTGGGGCATCAAATTGGCGATTTTCCCCAGCAACTCAAAAGGAACGGTAAATTTTTGGATAGACCAAACAACTATTATTTTCGAAGAAGCATTTTCAACCATTAAAAATTTATTTTTCGCGAAAAGTCGATTTTAACAAATTGCTACCCCTATTGCCAACATTTTGTATACAGGTTTGACACAGAGGCTGTAGGATATATCGCCCAAATGGAAAATCGCCCAAAAAAAATTAAAAATAAAAACAACAACAAAAAAAACTCTTCCATACAAAATTCCCTCTAATGAAAAAACTAGCAATGACCTACGTTTTGGGTTATTTTTCGTATTTCTTTATTTCATTTTTCATAATTAAATATGCAAGCAACCAGTTTGGCGAAAGATTGAGCTCGTTTCACTGCCCATATTGTCATGCAGTTGTAGAAGACACTTTTGAATTAATTTTTTTAACCGTATACCAAGTATTTATATGAATATATTACATAAGGAAAACTAAGTAATTATATAATTTTATGGGCTATTTTTCCATAACGAAAAATAAACTTATATATAAATAACAAGTAAGAAATTCATTGTCACACTGGACCGACTATACGATACCTATCTCTTAGGTCCAACTAACTAGATATTGAAAATAAGCATAAACCAAATTTGAGTAGTTTTGTAATAATTTTTTGCCTTCGAATATGAAAAAGTTCTTATCGGATGCTATATATACTGATCATATATGGTAAGATCACTTATTTTCTTTAAAAACATAAACAAACCAAATTTGAGGAAAATCAGTGCAATATTTTTCTTTTTTGATAGATTCAGCTTCATATGGGGGATAGGACTAAGAGTTGTCCTTGAGTGTTCATTTTTGGACTACTGATAAAAGGATATAATAAACATACACAAACCCAATTTGACCGCGATATATATGATAATTTTGAAATTATGGTATGGGGACTAGTTGTAAACATGAACCGATTTTCTATGGCCGATAGAAGCTTATATACTAAATTTCATCAAAATATGTTCACATATAACAAAAGATGAGTCTAGGTCCAATATTTTTGGTAGATACAAACATCAGCACAAAGTCATTATACTCTGACGATATAGTCGTATAGGGTATAAATATTTAATTTGCATAATTTTAGTTGATTTTTGAGTGAGTTTTCATATAGAAAATATTATTTGATTTTTGGGCCTTTTTTAACGAAACATTTTAATATTTTTGGGCAACATTTTATTTCGTTGTTTGTTGCGATTTAAAAAATTTTTTTTTTATGTTTAATTTTTTCGGGTCATTTTTCAATGCACAATTTTTCATTTTTTTTTTCCCCCAATTGGGCGATAGTTCCTAGAGCCTACTTAAGCACAATCGTGCATATGTGTATATTGTTTCCGTATATCATCGAAATCTGTGAGTTCCCTTATGAAACCTTTCTTATGAGTAATTTTAGCTTTTTATTAAAATCTATGTTTTCCGTAAATATTTTTGGAACCTGCTGATTTTATATCCAAAGCAATTCCCTTAGGTATAAAGAATTTTGACACATTTTTATTCGCATAATTATTTGTGTATGTATGAGTGTGTGTTAAATTGAATTAAAATTAAGGAGAACACAACCAATAAAACAATAAATCCCACAAGCAAAAACTGTATACGGACTAACAATGATACTTACAAATAAAAAAAGTGAAAAAATTACTCGGCCATACACATTTTTGTTGTTCCAAATGTATGTTAAATAAAAAAAAAAAAAGTGCATAGTTAGTAGGTGAGTTGTTGTACAGAATCACAAACACAATTGTGAATGAACAACAAACAATCAACAACAAACTATTGTTTTACAAGATGTATACATATCGTACTCGAATTCCCTCTTATACTTTAACCATATCGCAATAAGTGCCAATACAGTGGCATGCAATAGTTTAGTAGTACGAAACTAGCTTTAAGGCTCTACATTTTTTTTATATACAACATTTGATTTGGGGTTGGGAAGAAAAAAATTGATGTACCCTTATCATTATGTGGTTAGGCTATAATGAGTTTGTGCTGTTGCAATTTACAACAGGAATTTTGGTCGTCACTGTTCATATAGTCCTACTTTGAATTTTTTTTTTGCCCTGTGTTTGTTTGGTGCATGTTTTTATTAAAAGCCATGTTAAACTATGGCTCCTGTTAAAGTTTGTTCTTGGCAAATCATGCCAAGATATATATTTTTGCTGGTCTTGGGTTATATAATAGCAAACAACAACAACGTCATTTTGTTATTTTTTGCATTCTTGGCCAACAAAAGGTAGTTTTTGGTTTACGTTGTTGTTATTTTTTTTTTTCGTTATATTAAACGTGTTTTAAATATTTATCCAACCTCTGTTTGCGAACTATATCCTACAGTGTTTTTCTTGAAAAAAAATGTATATATAAAAATATGAAACCCCATAAATAGTTGGCACTGTTAAACATGATGCCAACAACTACCTGCAAGCAAAAAAATAGAAAAACTGAACTGCACCGAAACGAAAGTAAACAAAAATAAATTTGTTGTTTTTTTTAATAAATTTAATTTTGTTTATGACCATGTAAGTTAAAATAATTTGCAATATTAAATCTTTAAAATTAGTTGTGAGAAAAATATTTTCGTATGCGCTTCCATTAATGCGATCTTTATATTTAGTAAATACACATTAATTCCTTCGTGACCAACAAATTAATTTTAAAGTAAATTCTAACTATTTACAGCAATGGCTAAAATATTCCTGAAATCACCCTATATCCTGCAAAATCAAAAGATTTTTCTCTAGAATTCTGGTAGTGACTAGCATTTTCTGTAGAATGGAATCCCCTGTGCTAATGATTTTGCTATTGGAGAAATTTCCCATAGTCTAAGGATTTTCCGGAAAAGGAAGTGTCATAGATTCTCAGAATTTTTCTATAGGAAATGTGACATAGGACTTAATGGTTTTCAAAAGTATTTTTCATACAGAAATTAATCTCATAGTGTGAAGATTGTTATGGAAGAAAATTTCCTAAGAATCCGATAATTTTTATATACAGTTGTCCCAAATAATCTCTCAAAACCTAAATTCTGTGGTTTTCTAGAATAACCGCGTATGTCATAAAGTCAAAATGTTATATATGAAGTTTTTAGAGCTTTTTATTTAACAGTCCTGTAGATATGGGCAATAAATACTTTATATAAAATTTTGAGTCAAAATCTTCAGAGGAATATATCCTAGGGAAGGACGGAAAAATCAGTATGTAAATAACACTTAAAGTGTGTGCAAATAAAACAACTTCTGTCGACAAACGTCGTTTTCTTTGAAAAAGAAAACTAACAATGCAATCACACATGTTGTTGTTGCTTGAAAAATGGATTTTTTGTTCGTCAACAAAAAAGTTAGCGGGACTTAGGATGAGAATATAACAACGTATCAAGAATAATAGTCACAAAAAATTACAGAAATAAACACACAAGTTTTTATAAGTGGTTATATACTGAAAAATAATCCAAAATTATTTTGCATTTTTTTTCATTAATAACAACGTATGACGCTATGTCTCGTTTTCTGAGAAAATTATTTGTCACCGATCAAACGTATGTTGACAGACGTCGATAGTGCAGCAAATTAATTAAATAAACATTTAAGTTACGTCGTTATTTAAAGAAAAAACTCAGAAATGGTCAATATTTTTTTTTTTTTTTTTTTTATTTGACACATGTAAAGAGCGTTAAAAATTAATATATTTGGCATCGTTTACTCAAAACTGACATAAATGGACATACGCGGTTATTCCAGAGAACCACAAAATTTGGTTATATTGTTCAAAAACCAAAAATTTTCATTGTAAACTTTCCAATAAGTTCGCTGTCTCGGTAAGTTGACCAATCGTCAATTTTCTAATTTTTTCAACTGATCAAGTCAATTTTTCCAAAATATTAATATATTCCGTTTTCAGATTCTGTTGCTTATTTATTAGTTGTTTTTAGATTTTTAGTCAACAGTGGTTCAGTTGGCCTTCTGCATATGTAGAGTCTTCCATTCGATCCGAAGAGGTTAAGCTTGCGCTCGTCACCGAAAAAAATCTTTAGCGAACTTCAAAAACTTTTTCTATCAGACATGGTTATTTTCTGTATCTTCTTCCTCCCAAATATTGTTTTAGTAGCAATACTGGCCTCATTTCCCAAATCTGTGTAAGCTATTTCTGCCAATTTTTAAGGATTTCGAAATAGGTCATTTTTGATTTTTCTTACCAAATACCGCTCGTCTTCCTTAGAAAAAAATTTATTTTTTCCTTCTTTTGGCTTGTTTAGAACTTCTTGAAACTGTTTATAGTGTTTAGCGATATTGTGAATGGTGCTATGACTTTTGTTTACCAGTCTTCTATTATATTTTATGATTTTTGCACTTTTATGGAGCTTAGTATAAGCTCACGAATGTGTAATGAATTTCTCCCCATTTTCGACCCGTTTTAAAAATTTAAATCACGGTTTAATTCAGTTTGCAATTTTTTTTTTACTTCTGAACTTATTATTAAACTCATGAACTTATTGTACCTTCCACACCGCTCTGCAGAGGGTATATATCAGTTTTTCAATCCGTTTGTAACTCATCGAAATAAACTCCGTAGACCTCGTAAACTATATGGGGAGAAGGAGAAGTTGATCTGACGATGTCCCTCTGTTTGCCTGTCTGTATGTTGAAAACATTTTACTGCCCTCAATAGGACGAGTGGATCGCACTACTTAGAATGTTCATCATAATCTGCAGCAGCTTGGTAATAAACTTGGAGTCCCTAGTTCCAATAGGTGAGGAATGACGTACGAAAATGTAAATATACTCTGATAAAATTTCATATGAACAACTAATAGAAAATGTTTATATGTAGCAGCACATGTGGATATACTTAGATGAGTATCAACGATGCATACACATTTTTGTTTGCTTGTTGATTTTGTTGTTTTTTTTTTTACATGTGAACAAAAATGTGTATTCATCGCTGATAAAAAAAAAAATGTAATTGTATGTATTTACATTTATGTGCATTTAAAAAAAGCTTTCGATTAAAAATGCTCGAAAATACCTAAAACTTTTATTAATTATGATTTTATTAATTTTAAACATCACTATAAAAAATTTACACATTATAATTTGAAATCTAGCCTTTTTGTCTCTTAGTGTTGACAACCTTGGCTATAACATTGTGTTGAGAACACAGCTCTGCCGAATTTAACACTCTCTCTCTTTTTTTATTTAAATTAATGACAGAAAACGCAAATAACTACTTTTTTATTTTCATTAAATGTTCCAGTTTAGTTTGCAACTAATTTAATATACATACTTTTACCCAATTTGGATTAATCTACTGTGAACAAATTTCACAAAGGCTATACTTTATCTAGAGAAATAAATGCCTGAAAATTTTAAAAATAAAGTTTATGTTAAAGTCTTCAGAGTCATCCTAAGGGAATCATATATACAGAACATGTCTTATAAAGTGAAAGTTTTCTGTAGAACAAATGCCTCAGAATGTTATGGTTTTCTATACGAAAAATGGCTCAAAAATTAAGCATAAGACTTAAGGAAGTACGCCCTAGAAGTTTTTTTGAATATTTTTCTAAATGTGGCTATATAAGACAAAAATGTTTTAGTATTTGTTTTTTTTTTTCTTCAGAAATAATTTCAAAGAATCTGATCCTTAAGAAAAATAACTCAAAAGGCTATTTTTTCCGACAGATATACGATTCAAAAGCTAAAACACTAAATCAGAGTATTTCTAAAAGAAATTCTTTTTAATCTAAAAGAATTTGCCTCGGAATCTAAGGGTTTTTGATATTTATGGAATGCTGACTTCTCTGTGGAAAAATGTCTCAGAATATGGTGACTTTTCTACAGAAAAATGGCTCGGAATCTGGCCCCAAATCAGAGCGTTTTTCTGTATGAAAAATGACGCAAAATCCCAGAATTTATTATGGGAAAAATGCAGTATCTGAGAATTTTTATAGGAAAATCCTTCGGAATATGAAAGTTTTTCTATCATATAAGAAAAATCTGAGAATTTTACTGGAGGAAAAATGCATAATAATTTGAGAGTTTTTCTATATAAGGAATAAGAAAAAATCCGAGAATTTTTCCTTAAGAAAATATCTCAGAATCCGGGAATTTCACCAAAGGAAATATGACTCAGAATAAGATAATTTTTCTTAAAGAAACTATGCCTCAGAATCTAAAATTATTTTATAGCAGAAATGACTCGGAATTCTAAAATTTTTCTAGTGGGAAAACACTTCAGAATCTGGGAATTTTTCTATAAAGAAAAGAGCCTTAGAATTTTACAATTTTTCTATAGGCAAAATATCTTAGAATCTGAAAATTTATTTGTATGAAAAATGTCTCAGAATGTTATAATTTTCCATAGGGACAATACCACAGAATCGAAAAATTTTTCTTACGAAAAAGTGTCTGAAAATCTGCTCTTTGTCTGAAAATAAAATAACAATGATGGCTCAGAATCTGAAATTTTTTAAGGGAGAAATGCCACAGAATATGAAAATTTTTCTATAAGCAAAAGGCTTCGGAATCTAGAAAATTTTCTAAACGAAACGTGTCTCTGAAGCTGAGAATTTTTCTATAAAAAAAATGCAGAATCAGAATTCTCAGATTCTAGGAAAAATTATTGAGAATATGAATATGTTTCTATCATAAATGCCTTAGAATCTGAGCAATTTCTACAAGAAAAATACATCAAAATCTGAGAAATTTTTCGTATAGAAAATCTGAGTTTTTTTTTCTATAAAAAATAAATTTCTAAATTTTTTTTATTGTAATTTTAGAATTTTTTAAAATGGGAAAAATGCCTCAGAATCTAAGAATTTTCCATATGAAAAATCTAAGAATTTTCCATATGAAAAATCTAAGAATTTTCCATATGAAAAATTTTCAGATTCTCAGAATTTTTTATGGGAAAATTTATCAGAATTTGGGATTTTCTATAACAAAAAAATTCTTAGAATCTGAATGAGTCAGAATATGAAAATTTGTCTATCATATATAAAAAATGCCTAAGAATCTGAAAGTTTTCCTATAGAAAAAATGCATTTTTTATAGGAAATGATTTTCAAAATCTGGGATTTTTTCTATAGAAAATATTTTTCAGGATCTCAGAATTTCCTTATAGGAAAAATGCCTCAAAGTCTTGTAATTTTCCATATGAAAAAATGGCCATGAAATTTGCCCCAGAATGTGAAAATTTTTTGTAAGAAAAATGTTTCGTATATTTTCTATAAGATGAATACTAAGGCTTAGAATATGAGAAGTTTTTTTCTGAAAAATGTTTAAAGTCTGAAATTTTTTTTTTAGAAAAAATGCAGAATCTGTATTTAGGAAAAATGCCTCAGAATATGAAAATTTATCTTTCATATATTAAATAATTTAAAAATGTGAGAGTTTTGCTAAAGAAATTAATGTTTTAAAACCCAAGAGCTTTGCTACAAAAAATGGCTCAAGATTTGAGAACTTTTCTGTAGAAAAATTTCTCAGAATCGAAAATTTTTTCTATAGAAATATTTTTCAAAATCTAAGTTTTTTCCATAGAAAAAATTTTTCGAAACCTAAGTTTTTCTATAGGAAAAATTTCTCAATATCTTATAATTTTGCTAAAGAAAAACCTCAGATATTGGACTATTTTTTCTATAGGAAAACCTTCTCAAATAATTTTCTAGTAGGATAAAACCTCTAAAGAAAAAATGTCCCAGAATCTAATAATATCGTTATATGGAAATTAATTGGAGTATAAGAATTTTCAGATTCTGAGAAAATTTTCTATAGGAAATATGTCTGAGATTATGAAAATTGTGTTTTAGGAAGAATGCCTTAGAATCCGAGGATCTTACTATAAGAAAAATAGATCAGATTATGAGATATTTTCTTTAAGACGAATGTCTAAAAATCTGAAAATAAATGCTTCATAATCTCTTAAAGAATTTCAAAATTTGAGAATTTGTTTATAGGAAAACTGCCTCAAAATCTGGGGAAAAATCCATAAAAAATATAACTCAGAATCTAAGAGTTTCTCAGTAGGAACCTGAGGATTTTGTATTTATAAAAAAAAATGCTTTAAACTAAGATAGTGTGCAAAAAAGACTGAGAATATAAGCTATTTTTAAACGAAAAAATCTTTCAAATCTGTTTACTATTTTTTTAGAAATAATAAATGAGAATCTTAGAACTTCCTGTAGGTACTCTAAAGAAAATAACTGAAATCATTTATTTTCTTTATAATCACTTATTTTCTTTAGAGTACCTACAGGAGCCCATTGTAATTGGCATTCTCAGAAATATATCTTTAAAACCACATAAATATATGATCAACATATTTTTGTTTCTATTATAAACAGATTTGGTATAAACTTTCTTTGAAAATCTTGTCTTTGTTTTTATTATTGTATTTTATTTTGTCTAACTAAACGTGTGACATTAAATTAGACATACAAACAACAATATGCAATTTACACGTACTCTCTCACAAACATCCTAAAACTTAACGATGGCAAAAATTCACAGCCAGAAAAACACGAGTATAACTTTAAAGAGACATAATGTTCCTTTGTTAATGTCATTTACGTGGTCAGCACGTGTTTGTTTGGTTTGGCACTTACTAAAGCTGCGAGCTCACCTCCTCATACACCGACACTTTATCATACATTTGTGGTTTCCTTTTTGTAGATTGGAACAGGTTTAATGTTTATTTATGTATGTTTTCTTTCAAAAACTTTTTTTGTGTATGTTTTGTGTGCATGTATGCAAATCTACGTGTGTGTGTGTGTGTGTTTTCATGTTTGTTTCCTGTTATTTTTCTATTCTATTTTAACTGCAAATTTAACCACAATCATGTCTGGTTTTGTTGTCCGCTTTTGTAACAGTTTTGTATGTTAACTTTGCTCGTAATCTCTAATCTTACTCGGGTGTTTGGAAAACGCCCAACACCCTCTAAAGCATGCTAATTTAATAATATTTGGGTTTTGTCTAAAGTGTTACAATTCAGATTACATTGAAATTTACACAATTTGGTCATATGGTGGAAAAAGTTTTACTTATTTGGGATCAACAACCCTTCTTCTTCTTCTTTGGACAGTAATTAGTTAAAGTAGTTCCAACCACAAACATCTAGACTTTAAGTGGGTAGAGACCTAAACTATGAATTAGTTTTGCAAGTTTTTTTTCAGATTTTTGTTAAGAAGGATGATTTTTTTTTCTAAATAAAAAACTAAAATTAAATAAAATCATATGTTGGTCTAAACAAAATCAACACAAACTTTTTTATGTTTAAGAATATTAATAAATAGCATATGATTTCTTCGAAGGTCCCCAGGGCCCTTCTCACAAACAGAAGATTAAATAAGGAACAGTTTTGCTTAGCAGCTGATTGATTATATCTGTACAAGTTACGGTGAAAGTACTTGGCCAATTTAGTAAAACCTTCAAAGGGTTTGGCGTTCTCATGCCAAACTTTTCTTTATGACTTTTTATATTTTTTCCTTATATTGATATTTGTTTGCTTAGTTTTTCAGACATCTCATTTCAATCTTCAGCAAAGCAAGTCGGACTAATTTTTTTGAATGAAATCTTTAAAAAATTTATTTTTCCTCTTTCTTAAAATTTTTTTGCATAACATAACATATTCGGGGTCTATGATTATTATTTATGAGTAGAGTAGAAGAAATATAGGCGTATTAGTGATATATTTTGAATATTAAATCAAACATACATAATTATGTATCTTATATTCGATTTTTTACATCGATATATTAATAAAAATTATTTATATTTATATATGCGTATATAATATTTCACCAGTGGTGAGTGTGAGAAGTTATGTGAAAAATGGGCGGGATCAAACGAGTGGGCGTGGCATCTATAAATAAATAAATATTTTAAAATTTAATAGATTTTCTTCATTATTTATGTACACACAGAAAACTGATTCGTTGTTCCAATGGCAAGACAATGGTATAGACAGTTGATATTATATATTAATTCTGTCGTATGCATGATGATATTTAGTTGATAGAATGGAATTATAATTTAATTATTGATTGTTACAACTATTAATCGCACTTTATACTAATACATATGAAAAAAAAAAAACAAAAGTATTATTATTATTTAATTGTTTTTTTTATCATTTATACACTTTTATATTAAACTAAATGAAACATTCATTATAAAATTAAGAAATATAACATGTTAAAATAGTATGAATAAAAATATGTTATTTTTCAGCCATTTAAAATTATAACATATTCGCAAAGGAAAATGATGTCCCAAAATGCTGAAAACATTTTTAAATAATAAATATTATTTTTATTAAATATTGTATTACGATTATTAATGGATAATAATAATATTTTTATTAAAAAAATATTGGTATCACTCTGTGCCCATTTATAATTTGGTTATAAAATGGTTAGATTCTAATGACAGGCAATTCATAGTCATTACTACTTGTAGAAATATCTAGATTTATACAGCCCAATTCTCAATAACAATTCCCTGGGAATTTTTTACCTATTCCCTGTTCCCCTAATAAAATCTCCCCGGGAATTTTTTCTCTTTTCCCTTTACCCTTATTCTAAAAGAACTTCGAAAATGGGAATTTCTTCCCGGGAAAAAAGTAGCTATTCTGAATATCAATAAAAGGGAGAATAATTTGGGAATAATTCCGCCAGAAACTTGAGAGGGAGTGCTGCGAAAAATGTAAGTATTTAATATTTTTATGAAAAATAGTAATATATAGTATATCATTTAAAATTTTGTATAATAATATTATTATGGCATTACTGTTGCTTTCAGGTCAAAAGCAACAGAAAAAACACAAATTCATGTTCTTATGAACACAATGCAAGCCAACCCTGATGTTGCATGCGGGATGTTCAAAGGAAGCAAGGAGGAGCTAAGCTGGGTATGGCGCAATTTGGGGTGGAAATTAAACTCAGCAGGCAATTCAAGTGGGTTGCTGGCATCACGTAGCTTTCTTCTTGCCATGCTTTGCTCCGTCTTGTCCTGCTGCTGCTCTTCTGCTTCAGCTACCATCAGAAACGCTTCACTGAAAATTTTTTGTATTTATTTTAATTTATTAAAGATTTTAAAAAAAGTTTAACTATTAATTTCCACAAAAATTTTTAAATTTGTAAACAAAACAAAACAACTGAAGCAAAACAGCTGTCTTCGAATAATCGAAATTCTCTCTCCCATATTATTTTTCTCCCCGCCTGTTTAGAATAGGAGGATTTAATCTCGGGAAAAATGAATTCCCCGGGAACTCATTTCCCTGGGAATATTTAGAATTGGGCTGATAATGTATGTGAATATAATATGGTGACTAGGTAACAAAATGATTTTAAAAAACGTCATATATATATTCTTAAGATTTTTACTTATTTATATAATACATATTACATCCACGCAAGATTGTTAGACGGACAGTAAATCCCCTTTGCATCACTAAATCTAAAATTATTATTGTTATTATTATTTTTTTCTAATCGTTTATTAATTCACAATATTGGAGAAAAACCTAAACTATAATAAACACTAGTTCTCAATAAGAGTTTTATATACCTACATATACATATATTTGCAAAGTCCCTTATATGGGCTCTCTAGTATTATTAATATGATACTAAGTTGGGATCTACAAAAAAAATAAATAATAATTTATCTAAATATATGCCTAGGGTTACCGTTGCGTTTATCTTCTGTACGTCAGAATAATATTGTTTCACATTTTTCTATATTTATTTTCATATTCCAATCCAGTACAAATTGTTCAACGATATTGAACACATTTTGTAAGTTTTTATTAATTTTATCAATTATGCAGTCGGCATGAAATATCATATTATCTGAAAAAACTATAACATTTTCAATTTTAATAAGTAGGCCTAAAATTAATATACTGAAAAGTTTAGGTGTATTGACAGTACCCGTTGTAACCCATTAATATTTTTAAATATTTTTCTGCTTTTATGTTTCTTGTGAAACACCATAATAGTTTTGTCACTTATCATATTATACACGAGTATTATTAAATGCAATGGAAATTTATATTCAATTAATTTGAATATCAAACCAGCTATCCAAACGTTATCAAAAGATTTTTCCATGAACAAGCTCCTGTACATAATTTTTTATGCAAGTTCCACTTTATATTCGATGTGAGTAAATGTATAGCAATACATATATAGTCGAATGCTTGTATTTAAGTCCAAATTGTTTATACCCTTTACAACTATGTGTGAACTTGTACTGATATTTGTAACTACCAAAAATATTTGACCTGGATCCATCTTTTATTATACCAATCGATTCAGAATCACTTTCCGTCCGTCCGTCCATCTCTTTGTTCATGTAAAGATTGTACAGGTCGCATATATGAATATATTTAAATGAAATTTAGTATATAAGTTTCTATCGGCCATAGAATCAAAGCCATTGAAAGTGGTGAAAATCGGTTAGTGTTCAGACCTAGTCCCCATACAAATGATCCCTATGAGATTAACTTAAATTGCCATAAGATCCCAATTATCAAATAGAATCCGGTAAAATTAGGTTTGTGTATGTTTATTACATCCATTTGTCAGTAGTCTGAAAATAAACTTTATAAGACAATTCTTCGTTATAGCGCCCATATGAAGCTAGTTCCCGATTTTCACCTAAATCTATCAAAAGACAAAAATATTGCACTGATTTTTCTCAAACTTGGTTTGTATATGTTTTTGCAAAAAATAAGAGACCTTACCAAATATGGTCAATATCGGTCCATTTTTCTACCTGGTCCCCATATAAATATAGCATCCGATATTAAATTGTTCATATCCGAATGCAAAAAAATTAATAACAATGCCACTCATGTTTGGTTTATGCATATTTTCTATATATAATCAATTGGACATAAGAGATACGGTCTCCAAACGCATGGTATAGAGTATCGTATAGTCTGTCTAGACCGACCATAATTCTGTTACTTGTTTAAAATTATATTTGGTACCTAGTCTTTCAGTGAACTTACCACTTATTTTAGAGAAAATGTATAATATTTTCTTTCTCTCTAAATTGTTAATATTTTTTCTAGCTTCAAATTTGTTATAGCGGTCATACTGTATTCGAAGTTACAAAAAATTTAATGAAAGTATAATTGACTTTTATATTTTAACTGTTACTATTATTTATAGATAATAAAATCTGAAATTATTCAACAATTATGATAGAGAATTAAACTTGAACGTTTTATAAAAAATCAGCATCAAACGTTAATTAATAAAGTCATCGAAAATCCTTCCCAAACTGTATTGTGCAAGACGAGACGTGATCATGAACACGTAGATTATAAATGAATCGAATAACTCGAGAGAAGCAAAGTTTAAGTAGACGAATATTCTGTTGAGTTATCCCAGAGTAAAACTCCAAGCCACAAAGAAGAAGAGGCATAAATAAATATATCCAGCACAAGCGGAAAGGCATAGAAAACAAGGAAGAAAATAACTGTTGGCCTACCCTATACCATTTGTTTAGATATCCTATCTCTTAGATCCAACTAATTAGATATAGAACATAAACATAAAGCAAAATCGTCAATATTTTTTTTTGCCTTGTAAATGAAAAACTTCATATTGGATGCTATATTTATATGGGGAGTAGGTTAAAAAATGACCGATTTTGACCATGGTAAGGTCACTTATTTTTTGCAAAAACATACACAAACCCAATTTGTCCACGATCTATATATTAGTTTGGATATTATGGCAATTTTAGTCGATCTCATAGAGGTAATTTTTATGGGGACTAGATCTGAACATGAACCGATTTTCACCAATTTCAACAGCTTTCATCCTATAGCCGATAGAAGTTTCATACTAAATTTCATCACAATATATTTGCAACCTGTACTTTGATTACAAGGTTTACATGGTCACACACACAGACAGATGGACGGACGGAGAGACGGACATCGCTAAATCGACTCAGAAAGTGATTCTGAGTCGATAGGTATAATATTTTTGGTAGTTTCAAACATCAAAAAGCATTAACCAAATTTGAGTGACATTGTTTTTTTTTTGGCTGCAGATATGAAAAAGTTCATATCGGATGCTATATTTATATGGGGACTAGGTCGAAAAATGGACCAATTCTCACCATATTTGGTAAGGTTACTTGTATTTTGAAAAAATATATACAAACCAAGTTTGAGAAAAATCTGTGCAATCTTTATGTTTTTTGATAGATTTAAGTGAAAATCGGTAAGCAGCATTACATGGGGGCTATGACAAAGAATTGCCATATGGGTTTTATTTTTAGATAACTGATAAATGAGTGTAATAAACACACACAAACACAATTTGACCGAGATCTATATGATAATTTGGATCTTATGGCAGTTTAACTCGATTTCATAGGTGTCATTTGAATGGTCTGAACATGGACCGAATTTCATCAATTTCAACGGCTTTTATGCTATGGCCGATGGAAGCTTATGTACCAAATTTCATTAAAATGCATTCATATTTTCAACCTGTAGTTTGATTACAAAGTTTACATGGTCACACAGACGGACAGACGGAAGAACGGACGGACGGACGGACATGGCTAAATCGACTCAGAATGTGATTCTGATTCAGAAAGTGATTCTGAGTCGATCGGTTTAATAAAAAATGGGTCTAGGTCAAATATTTTTGGTAGTTACAAACAGCAGCACAAAGTCATTATACCCAAACCACACAGTGGTACAAGGTATAAAGATTTACAAGCTGACGAAAATGATCAAATAACTTATTAATAAGAACTGTATGGCTTATGGAGACAAACGCTTTCCTAAAATCAAGGAATATAAGAGCTTATATTAAGTTGTTATTAACATTATGCCTTAACTTGTCTATTAGATGAAGCATTAGTGTTGTAGAATTATGCCTAGCCTTAAAACCGGACTGAAACCCGGAAATTGTGGATTTCTTATTTTAAGAACTGGAATAACTTTGACAGTTCTCCAAGCATTTGGAAACGTACAAGTATTTAGTATGACGTTAAAAATGTAAAAGCAAGTGTCGCCAAATGAAAGGATAGGTAATACTCAATAGCACTCCAATAGCATTAGACTTGACGTGCTAAAATGCACTCCATAACTCGATTTCATTTCTTGCTTTCAAAGAAAAATCTCCAACATCATCTCTAACTATTGAGGGCAAAGCAAGTTCATTAAGAATTTCAGGTAAAACTACACTTATATGGAATTCATCAGCATAAGGAAATGGAATAGAACCAAACTCACCTCAATAATTTAAAACTTTCTCCACATTTAATGTTGAGTCCAACTAGAAAAGAAGTTAATGCTAGCTTTGGTTCTCAATTTTTGAAAAATTGAATTGAGTTTGATTCCATAAGTACAGAAAATTTTCCAGTTAACATCATTTTTATTTTCAAAATATGCCCGCATAGCAAAGTCTCTCCTCTCTTTTGCTACCTATAGTTTAACTACAACTAATGGAAAACTGGTTCTGTTTCGTCGATCGACATTATAAAATCTGTGTCCAGGTCAACTATATTTCGTAGTACAAAAATTAGCACAAACCCAAAACTTATGCAATCGTAAAATAAGCAAGAACGACAGCCTTCGTGGCCTTTTAACCGAAAAAGAAGCAGTGGTAAATATGCATATGAGCAAGTCCTTGGATACAGCTCGGAACTTTTGCCTCGTCAACTACAAAACTTTGTAGTTTATGCGTACGTATAACACTGTGGTTAATCATACCTGCTCGAAACTGAATGTGATAAGCAGTTTCTAGGTTATTTATGTTGAAATAATCTAAAATATTTTTAACATAATATACTGTAACTACTTTATAAATTATGATTTAGTGTGCTTTGAAATTAAAATTATTTATTTACATTTGTTTCAAAATATTTTTTCACTTTTCAATAAAACTTTTAACTTAAAACAACAACTTTTTGTTCGTCTTGAATTTATTTCTGAATAATTGGTTATGGGCTATTGATTCAGGATGTTTAAGTGCGAATTCAAAGCAACAGTTTCAAAATTGAATCGCAATAATTATGCGATTTGGAAGGTGAAAATAGAACTGCTTTTAATTTGGGATACGGTGTTTAATCCAAAGCCAGCGAAGCCAGATGAAAATTGGACCAAGAAGGCTGGGCAAGCTAGAGCGTGCATAGGGCTGATGGTTGATGATGACCAGTTAATTAATTTGAAGCAGGTGACCACAGTAAACGAATATTGGACCAATTTTAAGGAGTTTTACGAAAAGTCGTCATTGAGTAGTCGTGTTTTTATAATGAAATCCATATGTAAAATGCATCTGCATGACGACGAAAAAATGGAAGAGCATATTAAGAAGATAATTTCATTGTTGAGCAATTAACAATGATGGGTAATCCTCTCAGCGAATCATGGACGGTAGCTATGCTATTGAGAAGTTTACCGGATTCATATGACCCATGGCACGCGATGACAGTCAACTGAATATAAACATAGTGAAAGAGAAGCTAATAGAAGAAGCTAAACGAAAGATGCACAAAAGAAGGTCAGAAGGTACAGCTGTAATGAAAATTCAAAAACACAAGCCGAATGCCGTAAGTAAAATGGAATGTTATATAGGCCACATGAAGAAAGACTGTAAGTTTTATAAGAATTGTTTAAAGAAAAAAAAAACGTTAATATGGCAGAATGCGGAAACAAAAATATGGCACTTGAAAAGCACTGTTTTTTACTGAGTAAGTCTAGTAAAGAAGATTGGTATATTGATTCCGGAGCGACCTGCCATATATATAGATTTGTAAAAAAATTTTCAATACGCTTAATGAAAATATTTCGGAATCCATACATGTTGCCAATGGATACCAAATTCGTTCTCAAGGGAAAGAAAGGCATTGGTTACATTAATGTTATAAGTGATTGTGGTCAAGTTAAGCAGATTGAGATCAAAAATGTGTTGTTTGTTCCATCTATTGAAAGTGATTTACTATCAGTGAAGAAATAGGCTGAAAATGGATTTAAACTTGAATTTGAAGGTAAACTGTGCAAAATTATAATGGCGGATGTATGAGGTTGTAGCATTTGCAGACTTGCGAAACGATCTATACAAGTTAAGAGTTAAAGTACATAAGGTGAATTTAGCCAACAATATGAAGATGCATGACGGGTGTATACATGATTGGCATCGTAGAATAGGACATAGAGACATAAATATTGTACAAAAGCTATTAAAAGAAAATAACATAAAGGTAAGCAAATGCGAGTATAATTTTCAGTGTGAAACCTGTCTGTCAAGCAAGATGGTCAGAAATCCATTCCCAAAAATCTCAGGTGAGCAATCTAAAAGTATACTCGACTTAATACACTCTGATGTAGCGCAGATGAATGTCACATCTCCAAGCGGATATCGATATTTTGTAACATTTATCGATGACTTCAGCAGATATTGTGTTTATACCCTATACCACTATGTGGTTTGGGTATAATGACTTTGTGCTGCTGTTTGTAACAACCAAAAATATTTGACATAGACCCATCTTTAATTATACCGATCGAATCAGAATCACTTTCTGAGTTGATTTAACAATGTCCGTCCGTCCGTCCGTCCGTCCGTCCGTCTGTGTGTCCATGTAAACCTTGTAATCAAACTGCAGGTCGCAAATATGAATATATTATTATGAAATTTGGTATATAAGCTTTTATCGGCCATGGGATGAACGCTATTGAAATTGGTGAGAATCGGTCCATGTCCAGACCTAGCCCCAATACAAATTACCCATATGAAATCGACATAAATTGCCATAAGATCAAAATTGTCATATAGATATTACTCGAATTGGGTTTGTATGCGTTCGTTACATCCATTAATGAGTAGTCCAAAAATGATCCCTTTGACCCCATATAGAGCTGCTTCCCGATCTTCACTTAAATCTATTAAAAAACAAAAATATTGCACTGATTCTTCTCAGATTTTGTTTGTATATATTTTTGCAAAATACAAGAGACTTTACCAAACATGATCAGGATCAGTCCATTTTTGGACCAAGTCCCTATATAGATATAGCATCCGG
This sequence comes from Cordilura impudica, assembly GCA_963682025.1. Lineage (NCBI taxonomy): Eukaryota > Metazoa > Arthropoda > Insecta > Diptera > Scathophagidae > Cordilura > Cordilura impudica. The sequence goes on along the minus strand of OY821517.1, from coordinate 316,746,438 downwards.
TATGAACTTTTTCATATCAGCAGCCAAAAAATTAATAAAAATCCTACTCAAATTTGGTTTTTGCTTATTTTCTATGTCCAGTTAGTTGGGCCTAAGAGATAGGGTCTCTAAAAGCATGGTATAGGGTATCGTATAGTCGGTCTAGACCGACTATAATTTTCCTACTTGTTTGTATTTATTAAAGCATAAATCCGAAGTTTCAGATTCGCTATGTTCAGACGAAGTTTAACAAAACACCTAAAATAATAAGGTCTGACAGAAGAGGGAAGTATATCGGAGCTTGCGTAAAGTCGTTTTTATCCAAATTGGGAATAAGGCAGCAATTTACAACCCCCTACACTCCACAGCAGAATGGTGTTTCTGAAAGGAGAAATCGGTATCTAGAGGGAATGGTTCGATGTATGTTGAAAGATGCAATGTTGTCAGATGAATTCTGGAGTGAAGCAGTTGTAACAGCAAACTTCATGCAAAATCGATTACCAACGAGGTCGAAAAATATCATTCCTTATGAAGCCTGGGAAGGAAGAAAATTTGATATTTCTAGATTTTAAGTATTTGGTTCTCATCCTCACGTTCTCAAACCTGCACAATACTCAGGAAGCTAGACCAGAAAACAGAGAAATTGGTTTTTGTTGGATATTCTTAAGAGTCCAAAGCATTAAGATTCTTAAATCCACAAAAGAAGAAAATCGTTATCAGTCGTGACTGTAAAATGTAAAAAAAAAAAAAAACAAGATGTACGAATCGGACAGTTATATGGAGAAGCAATCTAAATGTCGTAATATCACTAGAGAGTAACAAAGATGTACAAAACAAAATTCCAATTGATGAAGCACATTTATCAGTAGATGATGATCAGTGTGATGATTGCGATGTTGATACAGATGTTGCAATAGATGTTTTACCTGAACCTAATAATGATGCTGTATTTCCTTGTGAACAATTAAGAAGATCATCGCGTATTAATAAAGGAAAAGCACCAGATAGATATGTCAATATGTTATTTGCAGGTGAGGAACCCAGGAATTTTGAAAATCAAAATGGATTGAAGCTATGAATGATGAAATGAATTCACTTCAAAAGAACGAAGCTTGGGAAATTGTTTCCTTTCGTAAAGGATGAAAAGCAGTCGGATGTAAGTGACTTTTTAAACTTAAGAAAGATAGAAGTGGACAGATTGCAAAGTATAAAGCTATATTGGTTGCTAAAGGTTTTACGCAGAATTTCGGGGTTGACTACTATGAGGTCTTTGCGCCAGTTGTTCGGCAAACGACGTTTCATACATTTTTGATGTTGCCTGGATCTCTTAAGAACAATGTCAAATATTATGACGTAAAAACGGCGTTCCCAAACGGACATTTAAGTGAAGAAATCTATATGCGTCAAGCCCCAGGGTACGAAATCAAATCAAAAGATAATGAAGTGTTAGTGTATAAGCTGAAGAGAAGTTTGTACGGTCTCAAGCAGTCAGCAAGATGCTGGAATTTAAAGCTTTTTATGTCCTACGAGGTGAAAATTTTGAACAAGGTCAAGCTGTTTCGTGTCTATTTAAGAAAAAGTTAGGCAAGCATTTTATATATATCCTTGTATACGTTGATGATATATTAGTAGCTGCAATTGATGATGATCAGTTTAAGATTATAGAAGATATACTTGAAAACAATTTTGAGACATCTAAACTTAGAGACGTTAACTTATTCCTTGGTATCAAAATTGAAAAGGGGTAAGACGGGTATTTTAAACTTAATCAAGAAAATTATATACAACAAATAATAAGAAAAGCGAGACTTGAGGATTCTAAAATATTAAAAATTCCAATGGACGTTGGCTATATTAATCAAAATAATAGTGAATCAAATCTTTTAAAAAATAATAATTTGTATCACGAATTAATTGGTTCTTTATTATATTTATGCATTAATACTCATCCAGATATATTAGCTGTAGTTTCTATATTAAGCCGAAAAATATGTAATCCCACTGAAGTTGACTGGACAGATCTGAAGCGTCTTATAAAGTATCTAAAAGGTACAAAGGATGTCAAGCTGATTTTGGGAAATTGTATTAACGAGGGTTTGATTGGATATGCAAATGACTGGGCACAAAATAAAGAAGATCGAAATTAAACGGTGCTTGTAATGTCCTCTCAAAAGGTTGTGTCGTTAATACTGTTTTCGAAGAGTTTTCATATACTTGACGAGTGCCACACAATGCGTTGAATTTGTGTTGCTAAAATCAAAGGCAGACAATCGGTAAGGAATTATTGGTTACTTGCATTTTGCAATCGAGAACTATGTAGCTTTTCTAAACTATACCAATACATGCCATGAAAAAACGCATGCCATATGGACTGAATAACATCTTAGAGTTCCTTGATAACGGATATTTCTTGAAGAATAATTTTACACTCTATTTACACGTTACAAGTCAATTATAACACTATATTAAAAGTTTTCTGTATTCTATTTAATCTATAATGTTAATAGGCAAGGATATTTCTTGTGACCGATGTTTTGTTCTACCGTTTTATCTCGATTTTGCCCAACGTATATTATTTGAAAGGTATTTCTTTTTAGCCGTTTTGCAGATTTATAGATTTTTAAATTTTTTCTTTTATTTTGTGTAAATTGCATTTAAAGTTGTTACTAACACATACATAAAATTATACATATGTTATGTGTGTTTTATTAAATTTGTTAATGTGTTTGTTACTGAGTTTGTTATCTTCATTCACAATAATAATAAACCATAAAAGTGTTGGTTTGTGAATTGGCTAAGTTGAGAATTGGCTAAGTTGCCTAGAAATTGCACTCGAATTTCGAGCACTGGAATCTGCTAGTTTAATTTTTATTAATTTTCTTTTATTTTAATATATTTGATATACTTTATAACAAATAAAATCAAAAAATTGGGTCCTGCTAATTATATTCGTATTTCTTCTTTGGTATTCGCAACAGAATTTGATTCAAAAAAATTTCTTTCCACTAGAAACGCCAAAACATTTTAACAGCTTGGGTTTCATTTGTTATAACCGAAAAATGATTCTTAATATAAATTTTATATGTGCATAGTACTTTAACCAATTATTTGTTGGAGAAAATATTATATATAACTTTAGGAGTCCAATGAATGACTCTGAATTTCTGAATTTCCCTCTACTCACCCCGTACATTCGTCATGTGCAGAGCCATCCAATCCAAAGAACACGTGCTTCTAGTAATTGCACAGAGCACTAGAATTTTTTTTTTAATTAATCTGATTAAAAATCAGACCACATGGAGAACTAAAATAATTAATTTTATCACACCAATTTACTATAGCATTCATCGATCGTATTCTGATTTTAGCTTTGCATAAAAGCTTTTTTAAAATATGTCGAATTCAAAACTGTAGAAAATTTCTTATCTGTATTTACTAGATGCATCAAAGAATAAACGAACTTTAAGGAATAAAATATTTACACGAGGGTCATCTGATAACAGCCTAATCTGTCTTAAAAATAAATGCAATTACAAATAGCAAAATAGGAGTGCATTACAGTTATGACCTTATCGTTTAAGCTAAATCCTTTTGCGCGGAAACATTATTCTAATTTGAAAGAGGAAAGCTCATTCTGGAAAATTAAGTCGATGAGGATGCAAGTCATGCCACAGTTCATGGAATATTAATATAACTTAGACACAATTTTTCAGCCGTTCGCACTAAATGCGAACGTATGCCTTCAAAACCATCTTTGGAGTCATCAATTTAATTGAATTAAGCGTTTTACTCATTAAAAAAAAATTAATGAAGCCTAGATCCCAACCAATGGTGTCCATGATATTTTACTCCTACATTATTTATGCTCACATTCTAATCGAACGCAAGCATATCTATTGGTATTGTTCAATCACTTCTAGTGGAAGAACTGGTCATTTACAGAAGTTGTGGCGAATTACATATACAAAAATATTTAATACGCCCCTCTTGCATAAAAATATAAAAATAAAATAAAATGAGTTTGGGTTAGTGTTATCTAACCAAATCTATGTAAGTTGTATCGTTGGCCAACAACAACAAAAACCAAAATGAATGAATATATCTATGTTATTTTTGGTTAAGATTAGTGGGTGAAGTGTGTGAGAAAAAAATGGCAGATACTAACCCAAATATGAACTACTAACCAGGTTATAGTAGGTCTAAGCCGACTCTATGTAACAGTACGTGATGGGTTTCAGTTTAAAACTACCCAGAACTCTAACATACTGAGTAAGATGATTAAGGAGAATATGAAAATAGACATTTCTGAGAGAGTTTTGTATTTCTATTAAAAACTTAATACACTTGTTCCCTATATTATCATTAAGAAAAAATAAGAGGAAAAACTAAGTTGAATTATTTTTTTTAGCTGTAGTAAACTGTTAAGCTATTTATTAGTTTTTTATTTATTTAAAGTTTTTTTGGCTTTAACAAAAAATTCCTAACATTATTATCTTCAACAAGTCATTAATTTTATGTCCGCATTTTACTACACATTTTGAATTATTTACTGAAACGTTACTCATAATAAGAGTGCTTTAAAAGGGTACTTAAAAAAATACTTTTCTTAATAAAGGTACTTATTTAAAAATTTACTTTTTATGCCCTCCACACAACTTCCGTTTCTAATGGATTGAAAAATGGAAAAATGCATTTGCGACCGCATAAAGTATATACAATCTTCATCATTACAATAACTCGATTCGATATAGCGATATCCTGCTGTCCGTCTGTTTGTTGAGATCACGGTCATTCACAAAATAAACCCTTTACTTAAGCGAAGTTATGATAATATTGTTTGCCACTATTTGGAGCAGGTTGCTATTGAAAATGGGGTAATTAGCGAATCACTGTGCCAAGATATGTCCAAAAATATGAAGACACCTCTAAAAAAAATTGTTAAAAATTCAGTGTGTTTCTTGTATTATCTTTTAAAATATTATGTTTACGTTTGTTGTAAATAGTGCAATAAGTCCAGATATTAATGGAAGCGTAAAACACTCTTCCTTGTTATAAAAAACACTTTTTTAAAACAGGTACTTTTGCTACAAAGGCATTTTTCAAATAAAAAAGGTCATATTTAGGTATAGTATTATTAAAAAACCGTAACTTTTTAAAGTACTTTAAAAAATGTTCTGTTTTAAAAAAGGTACTATTTTAAGAAAAATTACTCTAAAAAAATATACTTTTGGAGAAATGATTCCATATAAGGAAAGACACTTTTGAGAAAAGTGTACTTTTTAAGGGTTATATCTTTTTTTCGTATTGGCGATTTTCGTTATTATATCGTGATAATCATAAAAAAATATATGGCAATACTTGCTTAGGCTACTGCCGCAACTACAATGACTACAACAAAGGAGGAACTACAACATATTTTAAGAAAAACAATAAACACTTTGAACATTTATGTTTCTTCAAGAGTTCTTTCACAATTTCATTCATATCTCGTAATTCTTTGAATCGATTTGGATGACTTTAAACAGCTACTGGGGAAGTTAATTAACGATTTTGTGCAAAAATCAAGAGTCCAGCTTAGTTATTGAGGGTGTAATCGTTATTTCCACAGATAGACAGGCAGACAGACAAAGTAAATATTTAATGTCATATATCTGATATAATAGAGAAAGCCTAGGGAGTTCGTCTGAGTTCATGAGTGTAAGTTGTTAGACAAAAATTTGGCAGGATCGGATCAAAGGGCGTGGCACCCCCCACATAAAGTAAATATTTAAAACCATATAATTGGAATATATAATAGAAAAAGCCTTGGGGTTTGGCTAAGTTCATGAGTTATTAATGTAAGTAGCCGTCCCAAAATGGGATCAATTTTTAATCCTTTTCCCGTGATCCAATCGAGCTGAAACTTTGCAGGCAGACTCGCCGCGAATATGAAAATGATCTAACAAATTTTTGTTTAAAAAATGTAATTATAGTATAATTTTGCATTTTTCTAAATTTTATCGATTTTGAAATTTTTGACATAGATATTGTTTTGGACATGTTACATTTTCAGTCAGTCAATTATTTAAATAGATAAACTTAATTTACAAAAAAGGGAGTATAATTAAAACTTGGTTTTTATGGGTTAGTTTTTTAATAAATGTATTACATTTATTTTTTTAATTGAAATAAATGGCATTTAGTAAAGTTTTGTATGGATCTTCAAAAAATAACGACTACAAAACAATTTTAAATAGTTATTATCTTTTTTATAAATGCTAGGACGGATTTGTTTGAATATCGAAGACGGCTCTACAAATGACCTCTGTTATAAAATGAGCCAGCATTGTTTATTTTCAGGTCAATGATTTATTGGCCTTTCAAAGTGCATGTATTCTATACAAATATCTGTCCATTGAAGAACTGTTTTTTGATAACAGTGGTTAAAAAACATAAGGAAAACAAGTAACTTTACGACTATATGATACCCTATACCATGGTTTAGAGATCCTATCTCTTCGGTCCAACTAATTGGATATAGAAAATAAGCATAAACCCAATTTGAGGGGCATTGTTATTAGTTTTTTTGGCTGCAGATATGAAAAAGTTCATATCGGGTGCTATATCTATATGGAGATTAGGTCAAAAAATGGACCGATCCTGACCATATTTCATAAAGTCATTCATATTTTGAAAAAATATACGCAAATCAAATTTGAGAAAAATCTGTGCAATAGTTTTGGTTTTTTGAAGATCTGGAAGCAGCTATATATGGGGCCCATGACTAAGAATTGTCCCATAGGGATCATTTTTGGACTACTGATTAATGGATATAACAAACACATACAAACACAATTTGTCTGAGATCTATATGATAATTTGGATCTTATGGCAATTTATGTCGATTTCTTAGGAGTCATTTGTATGGGGAATAGGTCTGAGCATGGACCGAATTTCACCAATTTCAATAGTGTACATCCTATAGCCGAGACATGTTGTTGGATTACAAAGTTTACATGGACACACAGACGAACGGACATCGCTAAATCGACTCCGAAAGTGATTCTGAGTCGATCGGTATAATAAAAGATGGGTCTAGGTCAAACATTTTTGGTAGTTACAAACAGCAGTACAAAGTCATTATACCCAAACCACATAGTGGTATGGGGTATAACAATTAAATTGACTTAGATTATGTGTCCAGTGATTTCAACATTACACACTCACATTACCCTATACCACGACATAGTGTAGCGTGTATGCTATTGAACAAAATAACTCTGATATTCAAACATTAGCACTATGGAATATAATAAAACGAATTGAGGACAATGGATTTCTTTATGTTTGAACAGAAATGATGCCGAAAAAGAAGAAATCCCGCTACAACAACTGCTGCTGCTTGCATATTTTGTGAAATACGTCAGCAACTTATGGTTGTGTCCTCCATATAACGTTGATATATTTTCCAAATATTAACATCGACTAAATGTCAGTTGTTGGTTGGAGATACGAGTAGTAATTTGTCCAAGTGGCTTTTACTAAACTGGTTACACTACTCATGCTCTCCATAACGTTTGGATAAATTTCTGTTATTGTCTTTTACTCTGCTAGCTTGTTAAGTTCTTGAAATGGGGATTATTGTCGCACTTTATTATTTGCTGGATGCCAACTGATGAGTTGAGTTGGTGTGGCTTGTTTCAGTTTGATATTGTCTTTCTCTATATTTAAAATCATTAATCTAGACCACTTCAATTTCAGGGTAAATCTTATTGCAAATATAGTTTGAAATATGGTTATTAAAGAAAAATTTGCATTGCATAAAAGGTTAAGGTAAAAGGAAAGCATCTATTTTATAATAAGAAATGGAGTGAACTGAAAATTTTTATTTGTTTCAACAGTTTTAGAAAATATAAATCTACTCAAGTATTGCTTATTAATATGGCATCACTGTTTTCATCTACCGCTTTAATTGAAGGCAAATATTTGAATTGCTTGTCGCAAATAAAAGTAAAAAATCATTAAAGAGAAGGTTTTAGCATTCTAATGTTTGCTAACAAATAGTGTATATTTTTCATGTTTAGAATTATTTTTTTTTTGTATCTTATGAAATGCAAACTGGTTTTTTATGTGATTTTTAAATGATTTTTCAAATATCTTTAAGGACCTTAAACCATGAAAATGATACAATTGAAATAATATAGCAAATATTTGTCAGGGTAAAGTGGGAAATATAATAAATGCTATACTTAATAATTTTGTTATAATTTAAAAAATTATATCATTCATTTATAGGTTTAGCCATTTACACAGGAGATAAAGCACTAATAAAATGAATGCGAAATAAACCAGTAAACTCTCTGCCATACAAGGAAAATAGATATTAAAAAAGTAGCTTTTATGACAAAATACGTTATTTTTAAAAAGTACGTTATATTTAAAAAAAAATACTTTTTTAATAAATTACTTTTTATTAAACAATTACCTTTTATTAAAAACCTACTTTGTATTTAAAAATACTTCTTATCAAAATAGTAGGTTTTATAAAAAAAAAATTATCTTATATTACAAAAGTACTTTTTATTAAAAACGTTCCTTTCATTGAATTGTATCTTTTATTAAAAGAAAGTATGTTTTATTATAAAAGTACCTTTTATTAAGAAAGTACGCTTTATTAAAAGAGAACATTTTTCTAAAAAGTACCTTATATTGAAAACGTACGTTTTATTTAATGCGTACCTTTTATTTAATGCGTACCTTTTATTAAAAAAACCTTTTATTTAAAAAGTACCTTTTATTAAAAAAGGACTGTTTATTAAAAAATGACATTTTACTAACATTTTACAGCAGAACGCGGTGTTAAATTGATTGAAGAGTATAATAACATATTAACAAAGAACGAACAAGAAAAGCAATAATTATTGCAAGCCGTAAGTGATTACAGAAAACAATTTGCATCGCACACTAAATCATCCTTAAATATTCCAAAATAAATAGAATTAATTTTATATTTTTTTGAATAAATTGTCTTTTATTACCTTTGGCTCATTTTTGGGTCTTCTTATTTTATTTATAAACACATAGACTGTTTTTATACATAAAATAATTTTATAACAAAATTGGTTAAAAAGTTGTTTTAATTTATATTCGCAAAAAAAAAAAATAGTGGTTCCATCGAACTTAATTTTTATTTAAAAATTTCTTAAAATCCAAGCGTTCTTGGATTTATCCTAAACTTTAGGAATGGAATTTCTACAGGTTTGGCTATTGTACTTTAAACGTCGCATCTAAAAATTCAACAGCACTTACAAAATATTTGAATTTTTTGAATAAATTGTCTTTTATTAGATTGGGGTCATATGTGACCCCAATTCAAAAAGGGTTAATGGGGTCATATTATTTTTTCCGAAACATCAGGCTATTAAGATAAAATATAACATTTAAAAGTAGAAAAGTGATGAATTTTTGGTACAAAGTATTTAGAAAGAGTACATTTACAGAATATTTTACAAAAATCCCATTTTTCTTGAAATCCGCCAAAATAAAATCTTTGTCAAAAAAATTCTGGCATAGGGATTTACCTAAAAATTCACACAGTTAATCTCTGACATGTATTTAATAAAACCTTAAGGTGTTGTATTCATTTTTTTAAATTTTGTTGAAGAAAATTTTTTAAAACTTGAAAAAGGAGTTTTCAAAATTTTATCAAAAAAATTTCCCATTTTCGGTCTCAATGCGCAATATGTTAACAACGTGGGAATAAACCAATACTTCATATCTAATTACTTATAAGTATAGAGACAAAAAAATTATGGCTCTAATCAATTTCTCAAAGTTGAAGAAAATGCTATCAAGTTTCATGACCTAGTTTTTTTGGCATAAAAGTGGTCTGGGGCATTTGCTATTTCCTGGCGAATTTTTATTAGATTTTGAATTTTTATAGTTTTTTGAATAGATAATTTAATACTGATCGCGATTCTTACAACAACTTGGAAAAATTAAACTATGGAACGAAATTTTCGTAAAGTCTCAAAAAAGTAATATTTTCCCCATATAAACGCACTTGAAATTTGCAATCAATTTCCGGTGCGACTTTTTTTTATCCGCTTGTCCCCAAACTTCACATTTATTAGTTTTATATAGAAAGGTAACAAATTGGACCCCGTCTATCCCCAAAATCGCATTTTCATTTTTAGGGACCACTCTATTGTTCACGTTTTTGCAAAAAAAAATAAGTGACCTTACCAAATATGGCCAGATTCGTCCATTTTTTGACCTAGTCCTTATATAAATATAGCATCTGATATGAACGTTTTGATATTGGAAGGCAAAAAAATTAATAACAATCCTCCACAAATTTCGTTTATGCTTGTTTTCTATATCCAATTATAGATAGGGTCCAAAAGCATAGTATAGGTTATCGTATAGTCTAGACCGACTTTAATTTTCTTACTTGTTTATTAGTACGAACTTTTTTAATAAATGGTTTTTATAATAAAAGGTAATTTTTGATATGTACATATCTATACGCGCAATTTAAATTTCTATTTCACAATACAATTACAAAACAAGTAAGAAAATTATAGTCGCTCTAGACCGACTATACGATACCCTATACCATGCGTTCAGAAACCCTATCTCTTAGGCTCAACTAACTGGACATAGAAAAAAGGCAAAAACCAAATTTGAGTGGAATTTTTATTAATTTTTTTTGGCTGCAGATATGAAAAAGTTCATATCGGATACTAAATTTATATAGGGACTAGGTCCAAAAATGGACCGATCCTGATCATGTTTGGTAAAGTCTCTTGTATTTTGCAAAAATATATACAAATAAAATTTGAGAAGAATCAGTGCAATATTTTTGTTTTTTAATAGATTTAAGTGAAGATTGGGAAGCAGCTCTATATGGGGTCAAAGGGATCATTTTTGGACTACTCATTAATGGATGTAATGAACGCATACAAACCCAATTTGAGTAAGATCTATATGACCATTTGGATCTTATGGCAATTTATGTCGATTTCATATGGGTAATTTGTATGGGGGCTAGGTCTGAACATGGACCGATTCTCACCAATTTCAATAGCGTTCATCCCATGGCTGATAAAAGCTTATATACCAAATTTCATCAAAATATATTAATATTTGCGATCTGCAGTTTGATTACAAGGTTTACATTAACACACAGACGGACGGACGGACGGACGGACGGACATTGTTAAATCAACTCAGAAAGTGATTCTGATTCGATCGGTATAATTAAAGATGGGTCTGGGTCAAATATTTTTGGTTGTTACAAACGGCAGCACAAAGTCATTATACCCAAACCACATAGTGGTATAGGGTATAAATAGCGTAACATGTGAGCCGTAAGACAAAATCGGTTGATTTATGATTGCATTGGTGAAAAATTATGATATATAATAACCTGTTTGAAAATTAAAAATGAAAAATTAAAAATAAAAAATGAAAAATAAAAAACGAAAAATAAAAAATTAAAAATGAAAAATTAAAAATAAAAAATGAAAATTAAAAAAATAAAATTGAAAAATAAAAAATTAAAAATGAAAAATAAAAAATGAAAAATTGAAAACAAAAAATTAAAAATTAAATATGAAAAACGTAAAATTAAAATTAAAAAAAAGAAAAGTTATATATAAAAATTAAAAATGAAGAATGAAAAATGAAAAATAAAAAATGAAAAGCAAAAAATCAAAAATCTAAAATCTAAAATCTAAAATCTAAAATCTAAAATCTAAAATCTAAAATCAAAAATCAAAAATCAAAAATGAAAAATGATAAATAAAAAACGAAAAATTACAAATTAACCGGGTGAAATAATAAATAATAATAAATATTTTTATACTAGCAGAGCCCCATCAGTTGATTGCTATAAGTAATATAGATGACGCTTTCTGTTTGTTTTTAAAAAAGTGCCGTAAAAAATCTTTAATTGCAAGATGTTTACACATCTCCCCTGTGATCGGACTCACATGATTTTTTTAATAGAAGGCACTTTTTCCATAAAAGAGACTTGCCCTAATAAATAGTTATTTTTTAATAAAAGGTACTTTTTATATAAAAGGTTTCTATAACAAAATCTACTTTTTTAATAAAAGATGCTTTTGCAACTAAACGTATTTTTTTTTTAAATTACAAAATTACATTTTATGAAAAAAGTTGCTTTTATTAAAAAAATTATTTTATTAAAAATGTTCCTTTTGTTAAAAAAGTATCTTTATTGAAAAATTACCTTTTTTATAAAAGTAACTTTTATTGAAAAAGTACTTATTGTTAAAAAAGTACCTCTGTTAAAAAAGTACCTTTAAAGTATAAAAGTAACTTTTATTAAAGAAAAGCGTTATATTATACAAGAAGCTTTTATTATAAAATAAACTCTTATTAAAATATGTGCCTTTTATAAAAGTTTATTTTATTAAAAAAGTACCTTTTATTATTAAAACTTGAAAAGTTCCTTTTATTAAAAAAAGAAAACTTTATTTAAAAAAAAGTACACTTTATTAAAAAAAGTATATTTTACTAAGAAGTCCCTATTATTACAAAAGTATTTTTTGTTTAAATATAAACTTTTATTAAAAAATTACCTCTCATTCAAAAAGTACCTTTTATTAAAAAAGTGTCTTTTATTGTAAAATAACATATTGTTAAAAAAAAATATTAAAAAATATCATATATTAAAAAACAAACTTTATTAAAAAGGTACATTTGGTAAGAAAAAAAGTGCCTTTATTGGAAAGGTATCTTTTATTGAAAACGCTCCTCTCATTAAAAAGGTAACTTGTATTAAAAAAGTACATTTTATTAAAAAAAAAGCACCTTTTAATAAAAAAATATCATTTTATTAAAAAACTACCTTTTAAAAAATTATTTTTTAATACAAAATTTAATCTTTTAATTAAAAGTACCTTCCAAAATAAATTTATAAATTATGAATGTTTTCCACAAAAAAATAATTTATACCAATTCCTTAATCCTTGTTTGCAAACAAATTTCAACGTTTATAATCAACAACCTCTTTTAAGTATTAGTGAAAGTGAAAATTTTGGAAACATGTTTTTTAATTATAAACTTCGCTATTTCTATTGCGTCAGGCAAATACAAATTGCGGAGATTTTAGAACAATAAATATAACAAAATGAAAAAGTTTCTTGTTATCCTTGCATAAAATTTATTACAACTACTAGTACAAGGAACTGATGGTCGCAGAAAATCTATTGTCCTCCTGTTCTTGTTGATATTAGTGATGATGGCTGAAATATGTTTTTCAGTTAAGCTGGCTGGCACTTGTCAAGTTGTTTTACTTATTTTCACAAAAATGTGTATACATATCAAAGATAATTTTCAAAACTACAAACATCAGTAGCAGAAGCAGCAATAACAACAAATTGGCGTTGTCCTGTGTAAATAACAAAAAAACAGACTTAAACAAATCTTATTTGAAGGAAGTTCAAGATGAAGTTTATACAAAAGTTTAAGTATTTTATTACGTTTTATCATATCATTTTTCATAACAAATAATATTGCTACCAGTACTGGAAGTGGAGCAAAATAAAAAATATATTTAAAAAAATTTTGGATGATAAATACCTACCGAATACATTTTTAGTGTAAATATTTATAATTATGTTCAGAAAAGAAATATAATTTATAAAATCTTACCTTCTTAAGTGATTTCAACAAATTATATATGCTGCTGGAACTCGAGCAGTCAAATATCGGTAAATGCTTGTAATTTTTGTTACAATCTGAAGTGATTTAGTTTGGATTATGTTTTTTTAAACTCTTTCTTTTAACTCGTACTCTCTGTCTGTCTGTCTGCCATGGGTGGACCTCATTCCCCCTTATCCAATTAATCTGAAACTTGGCCCACAGTCTTATCGTGACTACAGATTAGTTTTGGGGTAGTCACGCACAGTCTAAATGTCATTTCCCCTCATCCGATCGATCTCAAACTTGATCCATACACTTGCTGTTAAAAAAAGTATTAACTTTGACTTAGTCACGCACAGTCACGCATGGTCACGCACAGTCACGGAGTGATCTAAAAATCATTTCCCCTCATCCGATCGATCTGAAACTTGGTCCATACACTTACTGTTAAAAAAAGGATTAACTTGGACTTAGTCACGCACAGTCACGCATGGTCACGCACAGTCACGGAGTGATCTAAATGTCATTTACCCTCATCCGACCGATCTGAAACTCGATATATTTTCTGTAAAGAAAGATCAACTTCTAAAACCCATTTTCCCTTATCCGATCGATCTAAAACTTGGTCGATAGACTTGCTGTGAAAAATGATTAACTTTGACATAGTCACGCACAGTCACGGAGAGATTAAAACCCTACTTCCCCTCATCCGATGGAACTGAACTTTGTCCATAGAATTGTTGTGGCCAAAAATTAAATTTAAGATAGTCAAACACAGTCACGCACAGTCACGGAGATATTCAAAACTCATATGTATAAGGAAAGAAAGAGTTTTAATAAAAACTTTGTTGTTATGGGCTAGATTATTTAGAATAAAATTTCAATATTTAAACAAATTTATTGTGACAACTTTCCTTGCAATTCTTTCCTAATCCATTGTACAGATTTCTTTGTACTCAGCCTTTCGACATGTGCGTACTTACTTATGTATTAATACAAATATGTACTTACATAGAATTTATTTATATATATGCCTATGTTAACATGTGCACATTCAATGTTTGTTAAATGTTATGTATGGGTGTGTGTATATGACAAGCAGTTTGTTATATGAATGTAAACATAGAAAATGACAGAAATTCATCCATCAGCTTGAACATTTAAAAAAAACATTTAAAAGCATGCAAATATTTTAAAACATTGTTTTTTAACTTTAACGTGACAACTTTTAAATGTTAATATGCATAGAAAACTTCCCTTCTATGATTTTGTTTAAATTTTTACTGAAAAACACAAACATTACACACCATTTAAATAGTTTTTTAATATTACAGTAAACTCCACCATTTCCAGCTAATATTCGTACTTTTTTAATAAATGCTAAATTTTTAAAGCCATTTTAATAAAAGATACTTTTTGTATAAAAGGTACTTTTTAATAAAAGTTACTGTTTTAATAAAAGGTACTATTTTAATAATATGTTATTTTTTAATAAAGTTACTTGTTAAATAAAAGGAAGTTTTTAATATAAGGTACTTTTTTCATAAAATTATTTTTTTTTTGATTAAAGATACTTCCAGAAACAAGTTAATGTTTTTGTAAAAGGTAATTTTTTTAAAAAAATATTTTTTTAGTTAAAGGCACTGTTTAAATAAAAAACACTTTTTTAACAAAAGGAACTTTTTTAATACCCGGTTATTTTTCAATAAAAGGTACTTTTTTAATACCCGGTTATTTTTTAATACAAGGTACTTTTTAATAAAAGTTACTTCTGTGATAAATGATATATTTTAATAAAATGTTCTTTTTTAATAAAAGGTACTTGTTTAATAAAATTTAATTTTTTATATAAAGTTTTTGTTGATATTCCGGCTTATGGTCAATAAAAGGTACTTGTTTATTAAAAGGTACTTTTTTAATATAAGGTTCTTTTTTAATAAAAGATACTTGTTTAATAAAATTTGCTTTTTTAATAAAATAAACTTTTTAATAAAAGTTTCTTATTTAATATATGCTACTATTTTACTAAAAGGTCCTTTTATAATAAAAGTTCGTTTTTTAATAAAAGGTTTTTTTTTTCATAAAAAGTTATTTTTAATAAAAGGCACTTTTTTGGTAAAAATGACTTTCCGAAAAAGGTTAATGTTAATGTTATTTAAAAAAAAAATAATTTTTTAGTTAAAGGTACTGTTTCAATAAAAGATACTATTTTAATAAAAGGTACTTTTTAATAAATGGTACCATTTTTTAATATAAGGTACTTTTTTAATAAAAGGTACTTTTTTGATAAATGGTACTTTTTTAATAAAATGTACTTTTTTATAAAATGCACTTTTTTACAAAAGGCACTTTTTTATAAAAGGCACTTTTTAATAAAAGGTAATTGTTTTAATTTTTTTAATTAAAGGTACTTTTTTAATAAAAGGTAAATGGTATTTTTTTTAATAAAAATAACTTTTTTGTGAGAGGTACTTTTTTAATGAAAGGTACTTTTTTAATTAGAGGACTTTTTTAATAAATGGTATTTTTTTTAATAAAAGGAACTTTTTTGTGATAGGTACTTTTTTAATGAAAGGTACTTCTTTAATAAGAGGTAATTTTTAATAAAAGGTACTTTTTTAATAAAAGGTACTTTTTTAATAAAAGGTACTTTTTTAATAAAATGTAATATTTTAATAAAAGGTACTTTTTTTATAAAGATACTTTTTTAATAAAAAATACTTTTTTAATGAAGGGTACTTTTTGGAAAAGTAAGTAATTCTTTAAAAAAAAATTACTTCCTGGGAATTTACTTTTTGTAAATATAATTATTCTTATTAAAAGTGTCTTTTTTAATTGTAGGTAAATTTTAATCAAAAAAACTTTTTTAATAAAAGGGACTTGTTTTTGTAAAATCTATTTTTTTTTAATCGTACTTTCTCTGTCATACTTGAGATGCTTTTCTATTACAAAACTTCTCACATAGAAAAGATAACAATCACATCTCCTAGAGAAAGTACATAAAGTATAAAAATCTTATTGTGTTCCCCCTTCCCCCTCCCCTTATCAAATATTGTAATGAATTTATTAATTTTGACACGAACTCATTAGGATTTTTGTTTATTTTCCTTTTTTGGCTCATGAAACTTTAATTGAATTCATAAAAGTTTTCAATTTGTATTTGAATGTTATTTACATAAAATTTGTTGTTAGTTCTTATTTCACCAAACTCAATATTGAGCAAGCTAAAGGATCAAGTTTTAAGAGATAGAGTTGTTGCCATAATATAATTTTAATCAAACTAATTATAAATTCCATAGAAGTTAAACAACTTTTAACAGACGAAAAATTATTAATAATTTTTATAAGGTTTTACCTTAGTTTTTAAGAGGAAACATGTCATGATATGTTTTGTATTTATGTACTATGAGGTAATTGACTTATAGAGAATTAAACAATATTGTTGGTTAAAGTTTACATCCTTCACATGATACAGCCGAATTTAGCAAAAAAAAAACATATATATTTAGTTTTATACTTTAATCAAAAGTATGTCTTTTATTTGAAATTCTATTTAATATTTTTTAAAATACATAATTTAGATAATTTAAGATTAACTTAGCCAAGTGCATATCAAATGCTTTAAACAAAACTAATGCAATAAGAACTATGTATTTATGAGTTAAATTTTTCATTAAACAATATTTTAAATCTAAATGGTGAATGGTATTATGCTTAACTAACAACGCCGTCAGAAATTTGCCAATGGTAGAAAAAAAAATCGCGTTTAATATGCGATAAATATTTAACTAAATTAATTTCATATCAGGCTTTTGAAAAGCTACAATTTGAATAGTACATAATAACAATTGGCCTAGCTCGATAACTGTTGTCAAAAGCTTGGCCAATGTCTATAACATTGCTTGTTAAGGAATACACAAAAGAAGTGTGAGTAAAAAATCTAACCTAGAGATAAGTGCGGTTTAAGTTAAAAGAGAGAGGGAGAGAGAGTTGGTGGCAAGCATAACGGTCTTTTTTAGAATATTTTTCAATAACTTTAACATTTTCCATAAATTTACTCCACTGAACTAAAACCATTACGTTGAGATAAAACAGAATCGGGATTTTTTAATTCCATGGCCAATTTATAGCCCAATTCGGGACGTCGATCTCGACCTTCAGCCATAGATTTAATCTACAAATAAGAAGGGAATTATTTATAATCAAGAAAATTAAATTTAGTTTCCAAATAATCCTACCTCGTCGCTGTGTACAATTACACCATGATTGCTAACCACCTTCTCTTTGGTATGTTCGATATCATGGAAGTCGGTGCCACGGCAACAATCATCTATTAAAATGGTACGATAGCCTACGGACAGAGCATCCACAGCTGTGGCGCCCACACAAACATCATAAGCCAAGCCGCATACATAAATGTCAGTAGTGCCCTTCATTTTCAATTGGGCATTGAGTGTTGTATCTGATAGCTTTTTATTATCCCAAAATACTGAATAGGAATCTACTTCTGGATTTGTGCCCTTGTACACCTTAACGCCACTTTCAACCACTTTCAGATCTTTATGCAGTTCTGCTCCCCAGGAATCTTGAACACAATGTCGCGGCCATAGACGTTGTTTCATGGGTGGTGGTCCAGCAAATACAACCGTATCGAATACTTGTGCTGAATCGGCATCGACCTGTACAATATATAGAAAAATTTTTGGCCTTTAAATTTTGTTTCAGTTTTTAAGATTGTTCAATTTACTGCGGAATTATCATCTAATGGCCTCATTTTAACATTATCAATAAATGAGACATGATCACTTGGATGCCAATCCAGAGAATAGAAGACTGCATCAAAATCTACGGTATCCAAAAGATTGTTGATCGGTTCTAATATCTGAAAATCAAAAAAAAAGCAAACAATTGAATAGCTGCTGTCTTAACAGATTTTAGTTATTTTATTTTTGAACTAGTATGGCCTGCCGAGCTTCGGTATGACTTAACGAGACTTATTGGCATGCATGTTTTTATTAAAAAATATTCCTACAAAATTTATATTGTAAGTACAATTAAAAAATTTAAATTTATATGCAAGCGAAAATTATAAAATTTTTCGGCATTCCTGCTCTGGAACGGGCTACATATAGCTGCCCATGAGAGAGACATGGATTTTCAAAGTTTAATTTGGCAACACTTAATGGTTGGCTTGAATTTAGAATATCATTTACCAATTTTTTATTTGAGCGTTTTTTGATTTCGGCGATTTTTGATTTTGTCGATTTTTGATTTTGAAGATTTTATTGTTTTGGCGATTATTGTTTTTAACGAAATTTAATTTTTCACGATTTTCGATTTTTTTTTTTTTTTTTTTTGAATTTAGCGTTTTTAATTTTATGATTTTTAATTTTGACGATTTTTGTTTTTGGCGATTTTTGAATCTGGCCCATATTTTTCACGACTACTCACTGTCAAGACTGTCGCTTTTATAGTACTTCATATATTTTTGTATAGAAGATGCCACGCCCACTGATACTATCTCACCCAATTTTTATCTGACAACTCATATTAATTTCTGATGAAAGGCTTTCAATTTTATAGTACTTCAGTAATATTATATAATATATATACTTTGTATGAGCAGTTCCACGCCCCCTGCTCCCATGCCCATTTTTTGTTCGACTTCGCGCATTAAAAATAGATGACCTCAGACAAATTTGCGAAGCTGTCTCTGTCATAGTACTGGAGATATATGTTCAACATGGCTACTAACATTAATAGGTCACCTCACACAAATTTCCAAAGCTCTCCCTGTCATGATACTCAATATACAGTATTGTTCGAAACCTAAGCAACTTCTCCTAATGAAGTAATCAAAGTGTCTTACACATTCTTTTTAAATCGATTTATTCAAAATAACACTTTTAATTTTTGTTATATTATATACCTACATTCCAATAATAACAACAAAAATTTAATTACATTTCCTTCCAAGAAAAAAAAAACCAAAAACAAAATTAACTCAATTTATTATTGTTCGAAACCATACATATTAAAAATTAACTTTGTATGGGAGGTGCACCGCCCACTAAAAATATCAGAAAATTTAAAGCCTATAGTTCCTTCTTACTGTGTAAGACTCTGTAAAAATTTCAGGAAGATCGATCTAAAGGGTTAGCCTCCTACAAACAAAAAACCATACTTACTTTGGCTTTTACATGTATGTGCATGTAGAAGAAGATTATTGAAAAATCCGCAATGAAACGTAGAGAAGTAGGATTGATTGATTTGGTATCTCTGTATAAAATAGTTGAAATCAACCAATTTCTTTTTCGAAAGCGACACGACTCGGATTTAATACGTTACAGTACTAGCAGATCCACTCTGAAAGATTAAGAAAAAAAAAACCAACATCCAGCCATGTGTTCATATTTTTGAAAATCCATCCGGTTGTTACTTGTCCGATATTGACAGGAAGAAGATGTTATTTCTCGTGAAATTTCTCGCAATTTTAACCGGTTTGGTAAGAAGTCCAAAATTTTTTAAAGTGTCTTTCTAATTACGAAAAAAATAACAGAAATTCAAGAAGAAAATCTTAACTTTCAGTATGAAGTAAACGCAAAATTATCACAAGCGTCATCAAGCAAATAGCGAATATACTCGTACATCCCATCCCAATAGACATTAAATGACCTAATATAGCCTTCTTCAGTAATAGGCCTTCAAAAAATAAAGAATGCGCCATGATTACTGGCTCGGCACAAAAAACACGTTTGGTTTTTGCTAAAAAAATAAAAAAAAATAAAAATAAAAACAAGTAGGAGTGTTAAATTTGGCCGAATCTTTGATACTCGCCACTTGGGTTAAACGTTTACATTAATATTTGCGCTTATTGCACTATTTTGCAAAGCAAAGAATTTGATAAACATAATACTATAAACTAGCAGATTCCAGCCATCGAAATTCGAGTGCAAATTCTAGGAAATTCTATTTTTTCATTAAATAAAGACCCTAAAGTTATGCTAATCAATTAAAGCCAATTCACAAATCAACACAAAAAAAACAAACTCATTTTTATTACAAACACATTAACAAATTTAATAAACACACACATAGCATTGTGTTATTTTATGTATGTGTTAGTAGCAACTTTAAATGCAATTTACTCAAAATAAAGGAAACAATTTAAAAATCTGTAAGTCTGCGAAATGGCTAAAAAGAAATACATTTCACATAATATATGTTTGATCACAATCGGGATAAAACGGTAGAACAAAACATCGGTCTCAAAAAATCGCCTAGCCTATTAATATTATAGATTATTACAACAAACACACGGAATCTTTATAATTTTTTAGAGGTTTGTTCATATTTTTGGACATATCTTAGCACTGACCAGACTCCCATGGAATACAATCTACCAATAATAAATTTAAATTTCGATGTGTAACAATGTGAGAGTTTCAATGCTATTAAATCGAATGCAGTGGGCCTCGATAGTATACACACCATATTTTAAAAAAATATTTTACTATAAATTGTTCGATTTACAATATTGTTGTTTAAATCTATAATCACTGCTAACATTCCATTCAATGGAATGGAAACATTCCAAAATTATACCAGTACAAAAACCAAGTCGGTATTGACTTCTCTCGATTTATGTCGAGTTTTCTAAGAGGCCGCGCAATACGTGTTGTTATTGATGGGGTCTCATCTAATGAGTTTCAGCTTAATTCAGGAGTATCCCAAGATTTCTTTCTTTCTCCTTCTCTTTTCCTTATCTTTCTTAACGACCCTCTTGGTCAAACTTTTAATTCCATATACTCTTTCACAGACGACAGCAACATTTGTCATTCATTTTCCTTAAATTGGAGACCAAGCCTTATGGAGGTTGGGCACAAAAAGCGGCCAATGAATGACACACTCAATCAAGACCTGTTAACAATCTCCGACTGGGGTAAAGCGATTATGGTTGATTTTAATGCGCAGAACACTCAATGTTGTTTGTTGACCAATAGGGCCATATTTAACAATGTAATGTGTATATTATCGGTGGTATAGGTATTGAAGAAACGGGTATTCTTGCTGTTCTGGGCAATTTGAAGTTAGTTAGAACGAGCATGTTTTTCAAGAGTCGAAAGAAGCATTCAAGTGTTTTGGTTTTCTAAAACGGTGCAAAAATTACTTCACTCCTTCTGATTTTCTTAAAATCTATACCTCTTACATCCGACCGAAAATGGAATACAAATCCCATATAATGGCAGGAGCTTCAAAGTCTATTTTGGAGCTACTGGACCTTGTGCAAAGGAGGGCGTTGATGCTGATTAATGACAGTAGGGTATCCAAATCATATCCCTTTGTAGTCTAATGTCCAGTTGACTGCACAACACATTACAGAGAAAATTCGCTTACACTGGTCTACAAATTTAAAAAAAAAAATGACTGCAGAAACGAAGCATGTGTTTTAATTAATCTGGGTACGTTGAATTCGAATCTGGCATAAAAATTGGGCTATCACGTCTTGTTCATTTTTATCGCATGCTGTCAATACTGTAAAACAGTCAATACTGACACTACAATTTCTCAATTATTAATTTGACAGAAGCCCACATTCATTCTAAATCTTCATAATAGTTGCATTTAAGCATGTCCGGGAGATCGTGTGTTACTGATTCAAGCTACTTTTTCTTTGTGTGTGGTGAATATTTGGTTGGAAAAAAAGGATATGCAATATCAGAATCATTAAAATATCCATATTTACATTATTTTGGAATAGTTGCAGAACTTTTCTATAAAGTGGTACTTTGGAGTGAGTCAAGTAACCACCAAACCGATTGTAATTTTTGTTTAACAAAAGTTGCTGGATTCAATATGAAAAATCGAAAAAATATTACTTACGCGAATGTCCCATCTGTTTCCAAACCTGTTCAACGTCCACCAAATGATCCATTACCAGTCATTCCCAGCGATACGAGCAGTGAGACCGAAACATCTTTCACCAGCAATGGTAGTTTGTATGAGGCTGATGATGAACGCCATTTAGTGACTCAAGCTGAGCTGAATGATTTAATTCGGGATTTATATTTAACGAAGCAAGACGCAGAATTATTGGCATCACGCACCCATCAGTGGAATCATCTTGCAATTGAGACAAAAGTAACAATCTATAGAGATAGGAGGTTGGAATTGGCTGCATATTTTGAAAAGAAATACTCTATTCTATACTCTACTGATGTTGATGGTTTATTTCTAAAAATGAACCGGCCATATGACAAAACTGAATGGAGATATTATTTATTGATGGTTCTAAGAACAGTTTAAAGGCTCTTCTTTTGCATAATGGGAATGAAAAAACCATCCAAACCAATTGCTCGTGGCATTAATACAAAGGAAAATTACGAATCAATGACGGAAATTTTGACATTACTCAAATACAACGATCATAAATGGAACATCTTTGGTGACCTTAAGGTTCGTGACTTAAATTTCTTTGTATATATAGTATAGATTATCGTAAATAACTGCAAATTGATCTGTTTCAGGTCATTCATTTGTTGACTGGTATGCAAGGAGGTTTCACAAAATGTTGTTGTCTCCTTTGTCTATGGTATAGTCGCGCTACATGTCATCATTACGTCAGAACAGAGTGGCCAAAAGAACTGAGTATTCACCAGGAAAAGAAAACATTTCAAATAAACCATTAATTGATCCAAATGACGTTCTTCTTCCGCCGCTGCACATAAAATTGGGCCTTTTAAGAACTTTGTCAAGGCTCTGGACGAAGATGGTGCAGCATTTAAATATTTTTCAGCGGTTTTTCCTAAAATTTCATATGCTAAAATCAAAGAAGGCATATTTGTTGGCCCTCAGATCAGGAAGCTATTGAATGATGACAATTTTTCACAATGTTTATTGGAGAAAGAATATGCAGCCCGGAAATCTTTAAAATCTTTCCACAAAACATAGATGCGGTGAGCGATGAACAAGGGGAGCATGCTCACCAAGATTTTGAGAAAATTTAAAGAAATTATCTAGGATTTTGGACAAAAGCATGCTGTATGTGAAACCGAACCTACAAAATACGAACGACGTTCAAATAACGCCATTCACTTTCGAAAATTCATTGATTTTTTTTTTTTTTTTTTTTTTTTTTTTTTATTTAAGTTTATTTTATTTACAAATTTATCTTATTAACTATAAATAAACAAATAGTTTGAAAATAATGTACAATACAAAGACCCTTATGCGAGTTCTCAAGTATAATATTTATAAAACTAAATATATTTTTAATAATCTTAATTGTGATATTTACATGTATGTGATAATTATGAATGTTATGTAAGAAAAAATTGGAAAAAACCTTACTTTTATATTTAGAATGGAAAAGAATTGGTCAAGAGATAAAAAAAAACAACAATAAGCTGATTGGAACTAATTCGATAGCCACCAATATTTTTTAGTATTAATATTTGGTATCATATGTTTATCTTCGGAATAAACACTTGTATCAAATCTACTATTTTCAGAAGTTAACTGATTGCTTAAAATAGCTTTAATATTGGCCCTTCTATAAATATGGTATATTATAGGTATGCCCGTTTCATCCTGGATGTATCCATATTTATCTAGGTAAAGGAAAGCTTCCGGTGGAGCGTATCCTTGTTGTAACGATTTACATATGTATCCCTCATCTACGTAGTATGGTGCCATAATTAAATTATTTTCCCAATACTCTGTACATTTCACAATGTGATCTCTTATCAAATGAATTATAAAATTATCAATTCGACCAACCTTGGCCTCTTTATATAAAATTTTATTAGAAATATATTTCTTGTAGTCGCTATTAGCAGATCTATAAAGAGAAGTACAACTCCTCAAACACTTTCTCTCAAACAAGCTTAATCTCTCCATGTAAGATGGGGATATGTTATACCAAATTTGGCAACCGTATGTTAAAATGGGTCTAATTAAGGACTGATACATAATTAATTTAACTCTAGGTTTTAAATACCGCGATAAAAATAGTCTTTTGTACAAAAAGTAAGCATTTCTGGCTTTCTTTAGCTGAATATTAATATGATCATTAAAGTATAGGAATTTATCAAGATTGATACCCAAGTATTTTACGATTTGTTTATTTGGAATAACAAAATTATTAGCAGATTTTATGCTAAAAGACTTCCAATTACGTCTTATATCATTAGTACATTTTCCAACGGGAGGGCGAAAAAGTATTGTTTCGCATTTGTTCAAATTGATTTTCATATGCCAATTTATTGTATATTTCTCTATAATATAAAAATATCTTTGTAATTTATCGTTAATTTTTTGTATCTTATTATCAGAGTGATAAATTATTAGATCATCAGCAAACCCGATGACATTCTGGATCTTGCTCAAAAGGTCATGTATGAAAATATTGAAAAGGAATGGTGCATTTACCGTGCCCTGTTGTAATCCATTAACAATAATAAATTTCCTTGAACTTGTTGATTTTCCATTGCAAACTTGGAAACATTTATTACTTAACATATTATATATCAGTATTAATAAATGCATTGGAAATCCATAGTTTAACAATTTGAAGACTAAACCCGGAATCCAGATATTATCGAAAGCTTTCTCTAGATCTATCAAACAAGCCCCTGTAACTAAGGCCTTGTTCAAATTCCATTGTATGTCTGAAACTAATAGATGTATCGCATGAATGGTGGAATGTTTATGTTTGAAACCGAATTGGTTATCATTTATCAAATTTATCTCCTTACATGTTTTTATTATGTTGTTGTTAATGCAGGCTTCAAAAACTTTACTTATATTTGGTAGTAAGCTGATTGGGCGTAAATTTTTTGGATTAGTAATATCCTTATCCTTCTTTGGTATGACGACTACTTTTGCAGTTTTCCATGCATGAGGAAAATAAGAGTTATTAAGTAAATTATTGAAAAGTGTACAATACTCGAGAATTATTTGCTCAGGAATGTTTTTTAATACAATATTGGGAACGTTATCAATGCCACAGGAAAACTTTCGTTTTAAATTTTTAAAAATATAAAATATTGTATCTTTAGTTACAAAATAACCCTCTGCACGTGACTCATTAAGATCATTAGCTTTTTTTATAGGGGTAAAGGCAGTTATAGTAGTTTTATTACTTTCGTACAGATTTTTATCGACTAAAAATCTGTTGAAACAATTATTAACATTGACATGTATATTATTATCAGTATTTATCTCTTTGTGAGAGTGAACTGATTCTAGGAAGGATCCAATCACATTCAGTTTATCATTGTCGTCCTCAATCAAATAGAATTCATTACTACCGTCTTTATTTAATAATTCGGGTTCAATTCCTGCATTTCTGATCAACATTTGATTGTCCGTTGATATTTTAATACAATCTATATTTAATGTTTGTGTGGTCTTGAATTGTTTTTTAATTTCACTGAACATTTGGGGTGAGTTTTTTTGGTTAATATTAACAAGTTTATCATGAAAATATTTATTAATTGATAAAATGAAGTTTTCTTTTAGCAATTTCCTTATAAGTTTTAGTTTGGTTTTAACTAAGTTATATTCAGACTCAGTTAATATTTTTTCGAGTCTGTTGTGTTTCTTAATTGCCGTTATTATTTTACTTTTCTCAGCTTGTAGCTTTATTATTGTAGAGTTAGTAAATTTTCTATATGGATCATGATTTTGGAATTTCGGGATCGATTTTTCAATAGAACTATGAATAACTTGTTCAAGCCTACGAAGATAAAAATCTATTTCAGAATTCATTAGATTCCTCACATTCGGAATTTTTTCAAACTCTCCATATTCAGAACAAATGGAGTATTTAAATTTCTTCCAATTAGCCTTAGCGTAGTTATATTTTAAATGTTGTGATTCTCTGAGGAGTATAAGTGGGTGATCATTTTCCACCCCTAAAATTTGTATTTTGATTGCATTGTGATCGCTATCATAATCGAGGGTTTCGAGGCAGTTAACAGAATAATTTGTCCTATGAATATTTAAACGTGAATCTGTTATACATAAATCTAAATATGAGCCGCAACGGGGATAAGAAGGGGAGTTAGAAGCATACAAGTTACATCTGAAAACAATATCATTACATAAAAACCAATCTTTCAAATAATTTCCCAGTGGATTTGATGTGTCGTTACCCCAATCAACATGTTTACAATTTAAATCTCCCGCTAAAATATAAAAGTGGTTTAAATTGTCCAATTTTAAAGACTGAAAAAGTTGAAGAAATTCTGATCTAAAGTTGTTATAGTTTTTTCCAGAAGGGAAATAGGCGGATATTACATATAACATTTTATTTGTCAATAAAGGAATTTTTATAATACAATTTTCTAAATATTCAAATTTGTTTATGTTAGTATTAGTAATACTGCAAAATTTTATATCATTTTTAATCAAGATTCCTGTCCCTCCGCCTCTTTTGGCATTCTTTCTATCTTTACGTAAAAAAATATAATTTTCAAAATATAATTTGTGTTTAGGATTAAGTTTAGTTTCATTAAGTAATACTATATCTGGTTTGTGATTTTTTATAAATACATTCAAGTCATATCTTCTGTCTATTTTTATTAATGAATTAACATTTATGTGGATAATACTTAATTTTTTTTCGATTGTTTCAGCCATTGTAGTAAGTTAAAATTAAGATTCAAGCATTGAAAAAAGAGTGTCTATCCTAGACGTTTGTAATTGTAAATTTTTATTTAAATTTATGATTTGATTTGCTAGAGTCTGCATTGAATTATTTAACTGTTCAAGAACATTATTAATTGAGGTATCATTAGTATTTACTTGCGTAGTATTGTTATTTTTTACAATATTAGCATAACTTATATTTTCACTATTAAATTCTACTCTGTTATTCGTTCGTTTATGAAAAAGATTAAGTTTTTTGGTACGTAGTTTTTGCTGCAACTCCTTATACTTTTCGCATCCTTTATAGGATGCTGGATGACCATATTTATTACACAATACACAAAAGATTTTTTCTCTTTCAGTTTCTGTAATATCTGTTAATGAACATTTTCCAATTTCATGATTTTTGTTACATTTAACGCATCTACGTGGTAAAAAGCAATTGGCAGCGCTGTGGAAAAAGCGCTGACAATTCCGACATTGGGTTATTTCTGGTTTTTTAAGAGCTTCCCATCGTACGCACCGATAAAGGATAGCTTTTATAGCTTTAAGTTCATTAACTTTGCTTTCTCCAGTTATTTGAACTAAGTAAATTGGTAATGAATTTCCATTTTTTGTTGATGTTTTTGTTTTGAAGGGGTTTACTTTTAAGAATTGTAAATTATCATTTTGAAATTTATTTAATTCATATAGAATTTCTGCTGGTTCAATATTGGCACTTAGGCCCTTTAATAAGTAAGATTTAGTCTTCATGTCTTTAGGAGTAAACGAAAAAAATTTTGTTTTTGTTTTCTCTATATATGCTTTAATTCTACAATAATCATCTGTTGATGATGTATACAAAGCTAATTTGTCATTGTAATATTCTCTTATTTTGAAATTTGTTATTTTCAATCCATCTTTAATAAATTCAATAATTTTGTTAGGTTCCACACCATATATATTTATTGGTGGACTTTTTTTATTTTTATTTTGTTGTGTTTTGGTACTCTCTTTATTGGTTGTAACATCCACAGATGTTGTATTTTTTGCAAACAGGTTTTGGGCTGTTGAAGGTCTCTCATTATCTTGCACATATTTTTCAAATTTGTCTAGCACTTCTTTATTACAATTTTTGTCATTGTCAAGAATTGACCAATAATTATTCTCCAAACGCTTAGGCATTGGATCAATTTCTAAATCACTTTTTCTTTTATTTCTACAGTCTGTGTTGAAACTATTGGTAGATTTTTGTTTATTATTAACATTTTTGTTATAGTCATTTTTTAACATTGAGTTGAGAGCATGATGCTCATTAATTTTTTTTTAATTGAATTTAAAGAGTCTCTTTCTCTTGTAATTAAACAAATGCAATTTTTTAAACAACGCGATGCTAAAATTGCGTGTTATAAAGAAAAACATTCACGTTAAAATATTTTATTAGAAAATCGTACTCCGATATACGTCTGCTTATCATGGCAGTCACGATTGAACTCCCGAAAATTCATTGATTTTTAAATAAACTAATGATTTTTTATGCAAAAAACGAATAAAAAGTTTTTTTTTGTATCTCAAAAACCTGACGTGTATCTCAAAAACCTGACTAATGATTTTTTATGCAAAAAACGAATAAAAAGTTTTTTTGTATCTCAAAAACCTGACGTGATAGAGAAAAACCAATTACAGATTCGAATTCAGCCCACCAATTTACTCTAGGAAAGATATTTGGTTGCTCTAGTCCAAAACCTTGTTGGCTAGTGTTATCTGCCATATGTGGAATAAACTCCCCGCACAGTTTTAATTTTATGTGTACGAATACTTTTTCTGGCAAATGTACATTAAGCTCTTTTATTTTTAAGGGAATAGTTGTTTCCAGTATTATTAAGTTTAACCATTTTCAATAGCAGCATCTCTTGAATCACAAATTTTCATTTCATAAGTTACTGGATCTATTTAAAACAAGTGAGAAAATTATAGTCGGCCTAGACCGACTATACGTTACCCTATACCTTATACCATGGTTTAGAGACCCTATCTCTTCGGTCCAACTAATTCGATATAGAAAACAAGCATAAACCAAATTTGAGTGCCATTGTTATTAATTTATTTAGCTGCAGATATAAAAAGTTCATATCGGAAGCTATATTTATGTGGGGACTAGGTCCAAAAATGAACCGATCCTGACCATATTTGGTAAACACAATTATATTTTGAAAAAATATATACAAACCAAATTTGAGAAAAATATGTGTAATATTTTTGTTTTTTGATAGATTTAAGTGGAAATCGGAAAGCAGCTATGGGGGCTATGACAAAGAATTGCCATATGTTTATGTTTATTTTTGGACAAATGATAAATAGATGTAATAAACATACACAAACCCAATTTCACCGAGATCTATATGAAATTTGGATCTTATGGCAATTTAAGTCGATTTCATAGGGGTCTTTTGTATGGGGACGAGGTCTGAACATGGACCGAATTTCACCTATTTCAACACCGTTCATCATATAGACGGTGAAAGCTTATATACCAAATTTCATTAAAATGTAGTCATATTTGCGACCTGTAGTTCGATTACAAGGTTTACATGGACACACAGACGAACAGACGGACGGACGGACGGACGGATGGACATCGCTAAATCGAGTTTGGAAGTGATTCTGAGACGATCGGTATAATAAAAGATGGGTCTAGGTCAAATATATTTGGTAGTTACAAACAGCAGCACAAAGTCATTATACCCAACTCACATTGTGGTATAGGGTATAAAAAATTTTAAAAGCGAAAAAGAGGCCAATTTGTAACCCCCTTTCTTCCCTTTGATTGTGAAATTAGACCGCCAAGAAAAGTACTGATACATAAGTTTTAATTTGTCGAGCACATATCCAAATTACAACGCATACTGAGAGGACTGCTCGCAGTCTATTTTTATAAGTAGAAAATCTTAAAATATATCTGCAATAACTCAAATATTGTGTAACTAACTTCAACCTCAAACTAAAGGTAAAAATTTGCAAATATCAATTTCCCTATAGAAATCCAAACAAATGGAAAAGAACAAAATTTCGCACATAACAATTTTACGAACAATGCAAGTCATTCGTTGCTAGAACGTACAGACATGTGAAATTCAAACAAACTACCAAAAACAACATCAGAGGGGAAGGGCAAGAAATATGATATATGAACTTTGACAAATTTTAATACCAGCTAAAAGTGTATGTTTTTTTTTTGTATATTCTTGCTGATTTAATGTCAGTACCAGTATTAACAGTGTACAACACATCCGCCTGACACGCGTTTTTTTGTAGCACAAAAACGTACGGAAGTGATATAAGTAAAGTATATCCGTTTCCGCTTCAAAACAGCAGCAGACATATTGTAACTCGCGTTTATAAACATACATGAACTTACAATGTATTTTCTTTTTTTTTTTTGCTTTTACTACCGACCCCATCAGCATCATCCTCGAACTATTTTACTTGTATTTAAGCACAATACTAAGTAGTGAGTATTATGGATATCATATGTCAAGATTTTCGTTTGCGTGCTTATGTTTTTTTTTTCGTTTTTCGTTTTTTTTTTGTAGCCTGCCATGCAGTCAATATCATTCTGTTATTACTTTGAAATTTAAACTGAAATTCTTTTGTATACCTATCTATGAGTTTCATCAGCATCATCGTTTAAGGAAGAAATAAAAAGTTCTTAACGCAAAATTTTCTTTATGTAAAAATAAAACTTACCTCATGTCCTTTTTGCTGTGCACTGCAATTACTTATATCCAGGGAACCACTTATAAAGTCATTTTGTACATCAACAATAAGAAACGCGTTAACGGGACGTACAATCTGTAATGACATCAACAAAAAAATAATAATATATATATAAATTTATTAGGGTTCTGTTAGGTATACGAAAAACATAAATTAATAAGATAAAATATCAATAAATTCTAATTTTTCAAACTATCACTTACTTTCTCATTACCAAAAACTGCAATATATATGTCAATACATTTTTGGTTATACAAATGCTGTTACTTCGTAATGAATAAGTGTCGCCCTAACTTGTATTAAATCGTAAAAAATTATAACTTACTGTTAAAGGAAAGGAATCATATGAAAAAGTACATTAAGTTTAATATCATCTCATCTTTTTTGATATGATTTCTTTTCTTTTTTTGTCCTGTGCATTCTTTAAAGTCGGAAATAACTTATAAGCACGAATATACGGATAAGATGAACACTAAAGATGAAATACGGGTATAAAGCTACGAAAAGTTAGTAGGAATAAAAAAAAATATAAACAACTTGAAAGGTACAAGATAGTCAGTCAGTCAGTCATTTAAATTATAATGTTCTGATCCAAAAAGGTAAGAGAAACATTTTGTAGTTTAACTGTCAGGATATACGTTCGAGTATATAAAAGGATGTGTTATTGTTGTTCTTATTACTGTTTTTGATTAAGTTCAATTTCAGTTTAAGACAGTTGTTCTTTACAGTCTTGCTGGGGTGGCAAAAATTTTAAATTTTGCTATATGAAGTTGAAACTTATGAAAAGTGTGATAAGACAAATTACAAACTGGTATTATTAATCAATAACAATGACAATGAAAGTACCCTAAACGATAGGTCGGAAATTTGAATATCTAATTGAAGGAGAGTTGTAATGGGACCATCTCATAGTTGGTAATTTTTATACCCTATACCATCAAATGGTCAGGGTATAATGACTTTGTGCTGATGTTTGTAACTGTGGAGTAATGCAT
Organism: Cordilura impudica; assembly: GCA_963682025.1. Lineage (NCBI taxonomy): Eukaryota > Metazoa > Arthropoda > Insecta > Diptera > Scathophagidae > Cordilura > Cordilura impudica. Next base: position 316,714,402 of record OY821517.1, on the reverse strand, counting down.
CACATAAGGGTTAAAGATTAACATTAAATAGGCGCTGGCAATCCTGAGCCACTTTGAATAGCTTCCGTATGTTTTACAAAGGAAAGAAGGAACGCAAACCATATTTATACTACAGACAGTGATAATAACAACTCCCTTTAATTTGGTACATTCGTCGTTCTTGAAAGAAAACGGTTTGGACGTTGCCCTAAGGGAATGCAACACTTAATACTTGGATTACAGTGGTAAGAGAATTTCTATAGTTGGTAAATATGACGCTTTTATTTCACATAAGGAAATTAAGGATTCAATAGTAGTTGTTGTTTCAAATTGTAATATTCTTCCATTATTAGGAAGTTCAACTTTAAGTTGAAGCAAGTGAAAATGTTAAAACAGGTTGTGAGTACTCAGTGTTAATAGATGAGATTAAAAACGAGTTTTTTAATATTTTTGATGGTGAATTGGGAGCCTACAGACGACCTCGAATTTCGTTAAGGGTCTCCGAGAGTGCTAAACCTATATTTTTCAAGCCAAGAGCTTTGCCAATACCTTGGAAAGACAAGATTGAAAAACAACTTCGACAGCTTATATATAAAGGATTACTTGAGTCAGTTGACAACTGCGAGTGGGGTACCCCACTTGGCCCAGTGTTGAAGTCTAATGGAGACATTCGCATTTGTGGCGACTATAAGGTTACCTTGAATAAGCACTTAATTGACTACAAATACCCTCTTCCGCGTATCGATTAGATATTTGCTGGGGCATAACTCAGCGTACCCAGGATTCGTTACACTCACAGCCGGTCGCTGGCTAACTCATGTCGTACGCATACGCATACGCATGTTGTTAGACGAGGAGTCTCAATTTTTATGTGCATAGAAACAGCTGCTGCCATTTTCCAAAAAAAAAACAAGTAAGAAAATTATAGTCGGTCTAGACCGACTATACGATACCCTATACCATGCGTTTAGAGACCCTATCTCTCAGGCCCAACTAACTGGATATAGAAAATAAGCATAAACCAAATTTGAGTGGGACTTTTATTAATTTTTTCGGCTGCAGATATGAAAAAGTTCATATCGGATGCTATATCTATATGGGGACTAGGCCTAAAAATGGACCGATCCTGACCATGTTTGGTAAAGTCCCTTGTATTTTGCAAAATTATATACAAACAAAATTTGAGAAGAATCAGTGCAATATTTTTGTTTTTTGATAGATTTAAGTGAAGATCGGGAAGCAGCTCTATATGGGGCCTATGACTAAGAGTTGTTCAATAGGGTTCATTTTTGGATTAATGGATGTAATATATACATACAAACCCAATTTGACTAAGATTTGTATGATAATTTGTATCTTATGGCAATATATGTTGATTTCATAAGGGTCATTTGTATGGGGGCTAGGTCTGAACATGGACCGATTCTCACCAATATCAATAGCATTCATCCCATGGTCGATAAAAGATGAAATACCAAATTTCGTCAAAATATATTCATATTTGCGACCTGCAGTTTGATTACAAGCTTTACATGGACACACAGACGGACGGACGGACGGACGGACGGACGGACATCGTTAAATCGAATCAGATAGTGATTCTGATTCGATCGGTATAATTATAGATGGGTGTAGGACAAATATTTTTGGTTGTTACAAACAGCAGCACAAAGTCAATTTACCCAAACCACATAGTGGTATAGGGTATAACAATGAAATCCTTGCTGAGGGAAATACCATCTGTAGTCGTATACCAACTGTCAAAAACTTTAAAGAACATCTGAATACGTTGATATTAGTTTAAGAGAAGCTTAAAATATCCGGATTTAAATTAAAGTTGTAAAAGTGTGAATTTTTCAAACCGAAAATTTCATATTTAGGTTTTGATATAGATAAGAAAGAACTTCAGAAAAATAACGAAAAAATTTCGAACATTGTTTCAGCCCCGATTCCTAGGGACTTGACAGAATTGAGAGCATTTATTGGAATGGTAAATTACTATTCAAAATTTGTTGAGAACTTTTCTGATGAGATGTATCCTCTTTATGATCTTTAAAAAAAAAAGAAGTTTGAGTGGTCCAAAACTTGCCAACAAGCATATGACAACATAAAAAGACTTATTACATCTGACAAATTGCTTGTTCATTTTGACCCCAGTTTGCCGATAATTTTAACAACTGACACGTCTAACACTGCAGTCGGAGGAGCCTTATCTCACAAAATTTCAGGAAAGCTGAAGCCTATAGCTTTCATTTCTAGAATGTTGTCAACTTCTGAGAAAAACTATAGTACAATAGAGAAGGAAGCCTTAGCCATAATATTTTGCGTTACCAAACTCAAGCAATATTTACTTGGAACGAACTTCACATTGCATACCGATCATCGTCCATTACTAAGCATATTTGTTCATAAGAAGTGTTTGCCTATTATGGCTTCTGCACGTATGCCTTGACGCTTTCTGGTTTCGATTACTCAATTGAGTATATAAAAGGTACGCTAAATGAAGCCGAATTCTCACGAATTCCCCAAGTAAATGTTGTGCATGAAGTACCAAGTGGTTACTCCTCCATCAACCTCATAGAGTCTGATGGTACGCTACCATTGAATTTCAAGGATATTGCTCGTGAAAGCAGACGAGATCCGATCTTGGCTAAGGCTAGATCGTACATATGGTGGCCAGGTCTCGATAAAGACATTGAAGTTTTGATCAATAATTGCAACCATGTCAAGAACTTCAAACAGCCCTCCAAAGAGTGTAGAGCAGAATCCACATTGATTTTGCTGGCCCAATAAATGGTCAGTATTTTCTTGTATTGATTGATTCATTTTAAAAATATTTCGAGGTTTTTACAACCAAGGATATCACTACTACTTTTACAATAAATAGGTTGCGAGAAACATTTTCCCGATACGGTCTAGTTGAGGTTGTGGTTAGTGATAATGTCGACAATTCACCACAGAAAATTTTCAAAATTTTTTAAATTTGAATGGCATCAAACATATTTTGACCGCTCCAGGCCATATGCCAACAAATGGTTAAGTTGAAAATTCAGTAAAAACATTTAAAAAGACAATGCTTGCAAATTCGAAAAGTGAGAATAGTGGAAGTATTATCGAAACACTATTCACTGTTCAACTAATGAAACCCCAGCAAAGGCTTTCTTCGGAAGAGCCTTGAAAACAAGATTTAGTTCGTTAAAGCCAAGCTCAACTAGAGACCAAATTCTGAGTTCCCAAGAAAACAATATTAAATACCATCAAGGTAGCAGAAATTCAAGTTTCGATAAGGGCCAAAATGTGTATGTTAGGGATTATCGTAAACCGAACCAACCTAGTTGGACTGAAGCAACAATTAGTAAACAGCTTGGCCCACAATCCTACTCATGTACACTTCTTAGAAACAATAATGCAATAAAGCGTCATCCTGATCAAATTAGATGAACATCCATCATCAAGTAATGAAAACGCTCAGAACCAGTCACTAACACCACAAGAGCCACACACTGGAAGAAAACTTCGGCCAAGGGTAGGAGATGAAGTCATTAAATAATAACTCTCATTCATTCAATTATACATTCATTCATTTATTCATTCACTCATTCATTTATGTCAATATCAACATTCATATTCCTTCATGTAAATATTCATTTATACATTCATTTAATTCTTTTTAATACATTCACTTTCTCTTATATAAATACATTTGTTTCATTATTGCAAATAACATTTACTTTCACGAAAACTCACACTTACATTAACTAGCAGATTCCAGGCCTCGAAATTCGAGCGCAAATTCTAGGAAATTTTATTTTTTTGATTAAATAAAGACCCTAAAAGTATGCTAATCAATTTTACAGAATCCACAAATCAACACAAAAAACAAACACATTTTTATTACAAACACGTTAACAAATTTAATAAACACACACACACATAGCATTGTATAACTGTATGTATGTGTTACTAGCAACTTTAAATGCAATTTACTCAAAATAAAGGAAAAAATTTAAAAATCTGTACATCTACAAAACGTCTAAAAAGAAATACCTTTCCAACAATATACGTTTCGTCAAAACGGTAGAACAAAATATCAGTCACAAGAAATCGCCTAGCCTATTAATATTATAGATATGACATAATCATTAAATTAAGAAATTTAATAATAACCTTTAATGAGGGGCGTGTGGAGTATTGCGTTATATAAGGGTTAAAGATTAACATTAAATAGGCGCCGGCAATCCTGAGCCACTTTGAATATCATAATGCGTCGCACTAATTGGTTTGAACATCATAATTGGTTATGACTTTATTGTGAGAATCACTTTCTGAGTCGATTTAGCGAAGTCCGTCCGTCCGTCCGTCCTTCCGTTTGTCCGTCTGTCCGTCTGTGTGTCCATGTAAATTTTGTAATAAAATTACAGGTCGTAACTGTGAACATATTTTGATGAAATTTTGTATGTAAGCTTCCATCAGCCATAGCATGAACGCTATTTAAATTCGGTTCATGTTCAGTACAAGTCCCCATACAAATGACCTCTATTAAATCGACACAAATTGGTATAACATCCAAATTATCACATAGATCTCGGTCAAATTGGGTTTTTGTGTGTATATTACGCCCGTTAAGCAGTATGGTCAGGATCGGTCCATTTTTCGACCTAGTCCAAATATAAATATAGCATCCGCTATGAACTTTTTCATATTCGAAGGAAAAAAATTAATAACAATGTCACTCAAATTTTGTTTATGCTTATTTTCTATATCCAATTAGTTGGGCCTAAGAGATAGGGTCTCTAAACGTATGGTATAGGATATCGTATAGTCGGTCTAGACCGTAACCCTATACCAGTTGTTTAGAGAAATGGTCTTAGGTGCAACGAATTAGATATAGGAAATAAGCATAAACTTAATTGTAGTCGCATTGTTATTAATTTTTTTTCCTTTGAATATAAAAAAGTTCATATCGGATACTATATTTATATGGGTACTAGGTCGAAAAATAGACCGATCCTGACCATATTTAATAAGGAAACTTATTTTTTGCAAAAACATATACAAACCAAATTTGAGAAAAATCTGTGCAATATTTTTGTTTTCTGATAGATTTAAGTGAAGATCGGGAATCAGCTTTATATGGGGGCTATGACTAAGAATTGTTCTATAGGGTTTATTTTTGGGCTGCCAATTCATGCCTGTATAATAAACATAGATAAAGCAAAGATGTCCGGGATCTATATGATCATTTAGATTTTATGGATTTTATGATGAAAGCTTATATAGCAAATTTTATCAAATTGTATTGATATTTGCGGCCTGTAGTTTGCGTACAAAGTTTACACGGACACACAGATAGGCAGGCGGACGGACGAACATCGCTAAATCGACTCAGAAAATGATTTTGTATCGAACGGCATAATAAAAGTTGGGTCAGATCAAATATTTTTGATAGTTTAAACATCAGCACAAATCCTTTTGGCAACACATTCGGTTGCCAAAACAAAATTTGTTTGCTCTTTCTACGTCTGCAATTAATGATCAAAACAATTATTTTACAAATTAAACTTGCCATTTTTGAACTTACAGAGATATTTAATTCAATATTCATCAGTATACCGAAATACAAATTTTCTATATTTTACAATTGAATCATTATTAAACACACATTCATATATAGTATATGTGTGTGAGTATACTTTTGGCACTTTTTTAACATTTAAACTTTCACCCATTGTAAACTATGCCACAAGTTTTGGTAACAATTTAGAAAACGGATATTGCTTTAGCACCTGCCTGCAGGTGTTTATTTGTAACACACACGGGCATACAGACATAAAGTTATCTATTCTTGTAAATGTCTGTCAGTGTATTCTCGTATCTTATTAAATATTTATGAGTATGTCTTATTCCATTGTCAACTTCATATGTTTCAAATTGCAATGCATGTGTTTTATCTAGATAATTCAACTTCATATGTACGTTATATTTGTTTTCTGGCCTTCGGGGATTTACGTGTCGTCCGTAATATTGTATTCGTACAATCGGTGGTAACATACTCGAGGATGTTCTACAATTTGATTTTAAAATGTGTAGTTTTTCTTTTTTTTTGTAACACCCAACATACGCACAGAAACAAATATTTATTGGTCATTTTTTTTTTATGGACTTGTAGATCGCCTCGAGCTACTAATATTTGGTGTGTTCTGTTTGCTTTAATATTGTTATCAATGGCATATGGCAGGCTATAGTATTATACGTATTAAAAACGGACTCCAATATGAGGGGGTTATTGTAAAAACAATATTAAGTGGCAGAATTAGATGTAAACTAGGTGTCACCCATAAAAAATCCAATACTTCCATTAATAGATTAATTCAAGTTGGGATCAGTGTTGCTAGTTCATGTGTAATTACACATAAGTAGAGTGATATTATTGACATAAGTCAAAGCAGTTCATGTCTAATTGTAAATTATATTTTTTAAATTATAAAAATTTAAAAAAATAGTTATTATCATATATTTCTAAATTTTTGTCAATCCGTTTGTAGCTCATCGAAATAAATTTTGGAGAACCCAAAAACAATATATATTCTTGATCATAACAAAAGGAGAAATTAATATGGCAATGTCCGTCCGTTTGTCTGTTTGTCCGTATGTCTGTCTGTTGAATACATTCTACTGTCCGCAATAGGTCGAGTGGGTCGCATTGTTTAGGCTTAAAATGTTCCTCATAATCTGCAGCAGTTTGGTACTGAATTTAGAGCCTCCATACCAAATAGGTGAGGAATAATGTACAAAAATTTAGAGATACTCCGATTAAATTTCAAATCAAAAACTAAAACTTAACTTAATCTAACCTAACCTAGCCTAAGCTAACCTAACCTAACCTAAGTAATAGTCTTCGACTCTGACAAAGACTACACTATGGATTATCAGGATGGGAGAGAGCTCTAAGAGCAGCTAAGAAGGACATGATGTCCAACTTCGGAAGAAGCTGCTGAAGGGTGTGTTGCGGATATCGCACAATATCTTCGGAGGCTGCTAGCATCGCAGTGGCAATCATACCCATAGATATAGCAGCAAAGGAACTGTTAGCGATATACAAGACAAGGAAAGAAACTCCGGCTGTTCCGGGACAAATTACACGTCTAACTGAAAGATATAAGTGCATGGAAAATAACAAAGAACACGGGAAAGTTCACCTAACGGTCTGTGGACCTATAAACTAATCTCAAACATCGATCATTGGATAAATCATAGTCACAGAGAGATCAACTACAAACTGCCACAATTCCTAACTGTTCACGGAAGTTACTGGAGCTCCTTATATCGCTTTGGACATAACAACTCACTTATACATAACAACTCACTTCGACATAACAACTCACTTAGGTAGGCACTTTGGTGAATCGCGTATACGCTTAGCACGGGCTGAAAGTATTTTTCGAAGATTGCAAACCTCCAACGAAAAAAACCTAATCTAACCTACATACCCTAACCTAACACAAAATAACGTAACATAGCATAACATAGCGTAACATAACATAACATAACATAACATAACATAACATAACATAACATAACATAACATAGCATAACATAACATAACATAACATAACATAACATAACATAACATAACATAACATAACATAACATAACATAACATAACATAACATAACATAACATAACATAACATAACATAACATAACATAACATAACATAACATAACATAACATAACATAACATAACATAACATAACATAACATAACATAACATAACATAACATAACATAACATAACATAACATAACATAACATAACATAACATAACATAACATAACATAACATAACATAACATAACATAACATAACATAACATAACATAACATAACATAACATAACATAACATAACATAACATAACATAACATAACATAACATAACATAACATAACATAACATAACATAACATAACATAACATAACATAACATAACATAACATAACATAACATAACATAACATAACATAACATAACATAACATAACATAACATAACATAACATAACATAACATAACATAACATAACATAACATAACATAACATAACATAACATAACATAACATAACATAACATAACATAACATAACATAACATAACATAACATAACATAACATAACATAACATAACATAACATAACATAACATAACATAACATAACATAACATAACATAACATAACATAACATAACATAACATAACATAACATAACATAACATAACATAACATAACATAACATAACATAACATAACATAACATAACATAACATAACATAACATAACATAACATAACATAACATAACATAACATAACATAACATAACATAACATAACATAACATAACATAACATAACATAACATAACATAACATAACATAACATAACATAACATAACATAACATAACATAACATAACATAACATAACATAACATAACATAACATAACATAACATAACATAACATAACATAACATAACATAACATAACATAACAACATAACATAACATAACACAACATAACATAACGTAACATAGCATATCCTACTCTAACCTAACTTAACCTAACCTAACCTATACTAGCATGCGTTGAGGCTAAAATGAGTTTGTGCTTTTGTAACTAGCAAAAATATTTGACCCAGACCACCTTTTATTATACCGACCGACTGAAAATCATTTACTGAGATGATTTGGCTACGTCTGTCCGTCCGTCTTTCTGTGTCCGTCTGTCCATGTAAATTTCAGTAATCAAACAGCAGTTCGCAAATTTTAATATACATATATTGATGAAATTCGGTATATAATCTTTTATCGACTATACGACGAATGCTATTGAAATTAGCGAAAATCGTTGCCCATTACAAATAACCCCCATCAGACCGACCAAAATGGTCGTATATATCGATAACATTTGGTGTATCTGTGTCTATTAATCAGTTGTCCAAAATCGTACCCAGTCACCACGTAAATTTAATCTGGTTGTAGTCTTCATTTCACGTGTTATAAAGAGCAATAAAATAATAATATACTTTATGGGACAAAGGCACAAAAGGTCCAAATCGGTCGAAGTGCTGTCTACTTTATGGGCAACCAATATTTAAAGCTATGCTTATATTTAGCCAACCGCTGTAGGGTATAAAATCATGACAAAATTTGCGTCAATCTTTTACTACAAGTTGATTAAAAAAATCTAAAACAAATATTACAAACTGCTAATATGTAACTTGAAAAATTTTGTTTAATTGTAAGCAACAACAAAAAAATATGCTGGAATTGTAAAATTTTCCAATTCAATTATAACATCGCACTTGATAAAAGACATATAAGAACTGCCATTTCATCCATCGTTTTCTTTTTAAATATTTGCCATTTATCAATTTATTTTTTCGTTTTTTGTCCGATGCACAATATTTACAAAACGTTTCATATCAATATTCAATTAAGTAATGTTCACAAAATTGATGTTTGCACATTTCGCTCGTTCGTGTATTTTCATTTTCTGTTTATTTTTTATAAAATTTTCTCATTTTCATAGATATTTGTCATTGGATATTTTTTTTATTTAATATTTGTTATTAAGCAAAACTGTTGATGATACATCACATGATACTTAGTTCTGCATATAAATGGACACATTCTGCTATATTTTATATTCATTTTTATTTATTTATTTATTTTTTGTTGCATATTTATCATTTGTTTGCCAACATTCAAATGGGTCAAAAAAAGAAACGAATGATAATGAAAAATGATAAAATTACATATTTTACAATGTTGTTGTTTTATATTTCACTCTAGTCATCATCATCATCAGCATCTTCAGCTGCATGCAAACATCACAGAGAGATAAAGAATAGCAACAAAAAATTTTGAAATGAATTTTACAACGCCGACATGTAAACGTCACAAACAAATTATCACATTTGCATACTAAAGGCCCTAGGGAAGGATACATGTATAGTAAACTTTATTTATTTACTTTGGTCGAGATGTATGCCTAACCAAGTGTCGGCGGACATATCAACAAGTTTACATGTTTTAACTTAAATTCAGTTTATTTACTCATTATTTTAGCAAATCTGTTTACAGCTATAACATAAATATAAATTATCAATAAAAATGTATGAATTTAATTTTAATCTTTGTAATAAATAATTTATGTAAAAATTTACTAATTAGACTATGCAACAAAATGTTAAAAATTACTATTCCTTCAATGCTACCATTTTTTATATATTGCGACCTGCTAAACTCGAAAATAGCATTTTTACTATATTTCACTAGTACAAAATATCTTGTTCAAATTTTTCTTGTATATATTTGAGAACTCGTAAGTAAGTAGACTTTGTTCAAATTTTTCTTGTATATATTTGAGAACTCGTAAGTAAGTAGACTCACTAAATACGCTTTTGATAGGATCATTTTTGTTACTGCTCACCATATAATAAATAATCAAGCTTACATACCAAATGTCATCAGATTTGCGACCTGTAGCTTCTGAAAATTGTCCTATAAAACGCAATTAATAAAAAAAATATTTTTGTTGTGTAAATATCTATGCGCTCAGGGGGGTAAATATCTATTTCACAATACAATCACAAGAGCAGCGTAAGGGAAAATCGGTGTAAGGTAAGTGCAAAGAATATGATTAAAATTTAGTTAGCTGATTCAACAACCAACAGAAAGCGCCTGAATGTATAGCAAACAACTGCAACCATCAAGTATAACAACCATAGCAGTTGCTTGCTATACATAGACGGCGCTTACTGTTTGATTTTAATTGATGTGTAAATAGATGTTTACACATCTTACCTGTGATCGGACTATGTGAAGTTTTTCTATTTTTGGTCATAACATTAAAACGTATCTATAGATTTTATTTTGATATCTTGTTTTTTCAACGATATGCGAGAATTAAATTTTTCCCGATTTTTCCGCATTTCTTAATTTTAAAATTTTCTTTTACTATACCCTCCACACCACTGTGCAAAAGTATATATAGGTTTGTCATACCGTTTTCATATATTTTCTTGATCCTTAAAACAAGTGAAGTTGATTTAGCGATGACCGTCTGTCCATCTGTCTGCCTGCCTGTGGATATCATGATCACCTCGTCAATAAATAAACTAGACTCTTTTTTGCACAAAATCATTTACATATATAAAAATCATCAATATCGATCCAAAGTGTCACGAGATATGAACGAAAATGTGAATAAACTCTTGGAAAAATAAAAATGCTCAATGTGTTTGTTGTTTTTCTTAAGATATGTATATGTTGTAATTTTTCTTACTGTTGCAGTAGTCATTGTAGTTGTGGCATGTGCTTCATGAGGGTATGTGTAAGGTTACACAGCATGTGTCACAATAGCTCAAACAAGTATTGCATAAAAATTGCCAATAAGAAAGTAAAACAAGTAAGAAAATTATAGTCGGTCTAAACCGATTATGCAATACCCTGTACCATGCTTTTAAATACCAATGTCTTAGATCCAAATAAATGGGTATAAAAAATAAGAAGCTTATATACCAGCTTATATACAGATGAACATCGATAAATCGAGTCGGAAAGTGATTCTTAATCGATCAGTATAATAAAAGCTAGGTCTAGGTCAAATATTTTTGGTAGTTACAAACATCAGCGCAAAGTCATTATATCACATAGTGGTATAGGGTATAAATATAATCCCTAAAAAAGCATATTTTTTAAAAAATAGATTTTCTTAAAAAGTGAGTTTTCTTTAAAAAGTACCTTTCCTTAAAAAAGTACCGTTTTCTCAAAAGGCATTATTCTTAAATTACATTTTTTCAAAAAAAATTCCTTTTAAAAAAATTAGAAAAGTATATTTTTTAAAAATCAAATTTTTTTAAGGTAATTTTTTCAATAAAGTCAAATTTTGTTTAAAGTAAATCTTTTTTTTTTAAAGTCAAATTTTCTTTAAAAGTGATCTTTTATTAAAATATTACCCTTTTTTTAAAGTACTCTTCTTTTCAAATTTACCCTTTTTTAAAAGTACCCTTATACAAAAATTAATTAAGGAGGGTACCTCTTTCTAAAAAACTTTGAAAAAGTACCTATTCTTAAGATTTCCTTATTTAGAAATGTACATTTTCTTAACAAAATACATTTTCTTAAAAATTATCATTCTTAAAAAAATACCTTTTTAAAAAAGTTGCATTTCCTAAAAAAGTACATTTTTTAAAACAATTACCTTTTTTTAAAAAATATATTTCTTAAAACATACCTGTTTTTAAAGTACCTGACTTAAAAATTTACATTTTCTTAAATATGTAGGTACTCCTTCTTAAAAAGGTACTTTTAATTTAAAACAGTATTTTTTCTTAATAGTTTTAGGCTTAAAAAATCAAAATAACTATTATCCACCTTAAGTAAAAGAACGTGTGTCTCTTTACTCGTCTTATTTTATTCTGATTAAAAACTAAAACAAAACCCACGCTACATCATTTTAGAAGCTCGATTCTGATTGGCCAATAGAACTGAACGAATTTCGTTAGGTGGAATTTTAGAACCTTTATGCTTATTGGTCAATCAGTACGTTGCCACCTGCAATAACATTGCGAGTGTTGGTAAATGAATTTAATACATAATTAGGAAAGATTACTCGTTACAACTTCGGCCGACCTGATAAATAAATCGACCTCGATTGTAACATATACACTTATTCAAAATAACTTACAACATCATACTTATTACTATGAACCTATTTAATACTTAAAGTATTGCCAATTGTTTAAAGTTTAAAAATCATCCAGCTGTGCCATTATCTGTCAGCCATTTCTTTATTCTAGAAGCTTCTATAACACCATCATATGGTAGTTGTGTAAGTTGACAATTTTCAATATCTCGAATTACATAACGATCATGTGGCAGAACCTTATGTATTACGTATGGACCGTGGTATTTTGGAATTAATTTCTTATTTGTACCAATAACAGTATCCACATTGCGGATTACAACAAAATCACCCTCACAATATTTCTTCGCTGGTTTGTTATGCTGCTGAAAATGTCGCTGAGAGTACTCTTGTGATTTTTCTATTGCGTCCAAAGCAGATGATCGAATCTCATTCAAATTACATTCCATAGCTCCATCAAATTTGTCCTCAAGATATTCTGTAAGTTCATCAACCTCTTCACCTCTTTGCCCTACACCAAATAGCAGTTTACTAGGAGCCTCTTTTGTGGTCGAATGAATGGTGTTATTCACGGCGTATTCAATTTTGCCCAACATAATGCACCAATCAGCATGACCGACAGGCTCGGCCACTTTACTTAGCATGGCCTTTATTATCCTATTTACACGCTCTACTTGCCCATTCGCCTGTGGAGAGGCAGTGGCGACCTTAACATGTGATATATTATTCTTCAATAAATAAGCGCTAAATTCAAGAGAAGTGAAACAAGTCCCACGGTCAGATACAATACGCCTCGGTCTACTGTAATAACTAAAATATTTGTCCAAACACGCAATAACTTCTCTTGTACTAGTGGAAATGACCGGATAAAGACGGATATATTTCGTGAAGGCATCAATTATGACCAAAATGTGCTTTCGCTTCGAATTAATAGAGGGTAAAGGCCCGAAATGATCTATATGTATAGTGTCAAAAGGAATCGGTCTCTTAGGAATGCTATACAGATTATGCTCGTTAATTCGGGCAGGAGCAGAACACATAATACACCGAATGCAATTTTTCACAAAGTTATCTACTTTCTGTCGCATCTTTGGGAACCAGTAGTTCTTCTTTATTTGGTCACAAGTTTTTTCCACGCCCAAATGACATATCTTCTCATGAATCAGCCTAATAATATTCAGTTCCATTTCAGCCGGTACGAATAACTGAAGAACTTCATCTTTGCCCTTTTTAAAAACCAACCCATCTCTTAATTCAAAATCCTCTACCTTCCTATTTTCCAATCTATTTTTCAATTCTACAATTGTTCCATCACGATTTTGAGCAACTTGAATATAGAAATCTATTTCTCCAGAATCTACAGCAGCAATTAACTCACACTTGTCATGTTCCGACTTATATTCAACCGCAGCGGTGCAAGCATCAATGACATTTCCAGTTCCAGCGGTTGGGCAGCGACTAAGGGCATCAACATGTCCCATATTGATACTACCTCGGTGCTGTATGGTATAATTGTAGTCTTCTAACTCAAGGGCCCAACGTGCAATACGAGCGTTCAATTGTTTCCTGCTTAAAGTTAGCGTCAACGAGTTACAATCAGTTACGATTTTAAATGGAATTCCCTGCAGATAAACTCTAAAGCGGCGCAAGGCATATATTATGGCCAATGTTTCTAGCTCAAAGCTATGGTATCTCATTTCGGCAGAAGTCGTTGCCCTAGAAAAGAACATTACAGGATGTAACTTTAAATCTAGTTGACGTTGGAAAAGTACTGCACCAAACCCGGATGAACTTGCATCACAATGTAATTCAGTTTGTCTATGGGGATCATAGATAGCGAGAACAGGACTGGATGACAAAATTTCCTTCAATGCATTAAAAGCCTTATAACATTCATCTGTTGGTTTGTATTCTCCATCCAATGTTAGCTGCCTTAGAACTTTTGTAATTCTCGCATAATTCTGTACAAATTTCCTGAAGTAAGAAAATAATCCTAAGCACGTTTTCATTTCCGCTTGGTTGCGTGGGAAAGGGTAAAGCCTAATTGCAGTTAAATGAGAATCGCCGGGACGTATTCCCTCAGGACTCACACAATAGCCTAAATAATCTATTCTATTGTAACCGAATTTACATTTTGCCACTCGTAGCTTCAGACCCGTCTCCTTCATTCTCCCTAGTACTCTAGAAACCAATTTCAAATGTGTCTTAAAATCTGCGGTGGCAATAATGATATCATCCATGTAAATAATGATTAAATTTGCATCAACTAAGTCCCTAAATATATTGTAGATGTACCGCTGAAATATGGCTGGTGCATTCTTCAAACCAAAAGGCATTCGTAGATACTCGAACTGGCCATATGGCGTTACAAACGACGTGTATTTCACAGAATCCGGGGCCATTCTAACATGGAAAAAACCATTTCGTAAGTCAAGAGTGGTGAAATATTGTTTTCCTCCTAAGTACTCTATGCAGTCCTCAATTAGTGGCAATGGAAAATTGTCTCTAACAGTAATTTTATTCAGAGGACGATAGTCTACACATTTTCGTATCTCCCCATTCTTCTTTTTCACTAAAACTACAGCGGAAGCATAGGGAGACTCACTGGGTCTAATAATATTATTTGGCAACGTCTGTAATCTTTCGCAATTCATCTTTCTCATAATAAGATAAACGACGGGGTAAGGAGTGGAATGGAACATCACTTGTCAATCTTATATTCATTACATAATCATAGGGCTTCACCTCTATATCATTCGCCCCAAAATAACTCTCATTAATAGCTTCATGCAGTTCTACGAAATATTTTTGACTAAGACTCGGATTGACATCAACGTCTGTTGAGACCAAATTAACACAGCACACTTCATGTAACAAATTTTCCAAACTACACATTTCAGCAGCATCACAATCAGTCTCATATAAAATTTTGTTTACTATTTTACAATCTTTGCCTAAGTTATTTGTTGGAAGATATTTTTCCCCACAAAAGCATACTACATATTTTCCTGCCTGAAGACAATTTTCGAATTCATTACCAAAGTCATATTTAAAATTTTCCGCGTTGCCAACAGATAATTCTTCTACGTCACTAGCAACAGCCGGTTGATTTTTTGTTGTAATTTTCCTATTCAGATCAAGTGCACAGAAAAATGATTTGTTTTCATTGAGAAATTCATTAAATTTATTTGTAAATTCTTTTCTTTTTGTGTAAATTCTTTTCTTTTTGATTTTTGGCACAAGTAAATGTTAAACTTATTAAGAAAATCGCGCCCCAATATGAGTGGGATTGACATAGTTGTATCTGGTACAACATTTAATAATATTTTTTCACATCGGTTTCTAAATTTAATTTTTGCTTCAGTCGTTCCATAAGTCAATAAATCAGATTTCCCAAGGCCGCGGTACATCGATTTCATGGCGGCATTATCTATATCGAACGGAACGAAAGACTTCTTCACAAAATTAGTTGGACTACCGGTATCGAAAAGAGAAATACGTTTCATAAATCTTCTGCACTTGACCTTACTATCACAAAAGGCAATACTTACATTGTTAACAGCATTTATAACGTTTCCGTAAAAACTGTGGTCGACATCACTTTCATCAGGGTTTACAGCGGCAATTTCCTTCTTACGTCTCATCAGTATCTTCTTTGGATTGGTGCAGCTACGATGATCATGTCCCAATTGCCAGCAGCGGAAGCAGCTTCCATCGGGTCGCCTATCGTATGGGCATTTGCTCTGATAGTGTCCCATCTGCGTACAGTTGTAGCATCGTATTTCAGTTCTGTCGGAGGAAGTGGCACTGGTCTCAATTGATTTTGCTGGCACCATTCTTGGCTTGGGTGGTGCAACATCACGATTAAAAGCAGAACGATTTCCACGACGTTGCTCATAGAGATCCAAGGACTCTTTAAATTGGTCCATTGTGCGAGCATTCATAAGCAAATAAACCTCTGGAGTGTTGTCCTGCATGCCGTCAATTATGAAGCCAATAAGTTCAGATTCGTCGATACCGCCACAGCGAAAAGCAATATTTTCCATCTCTAAAACGTAACGGCGGATGTTGTCCTTTTTGTTCCACCTATAGCTAGCCAAAATTTTATAAATTTCGCCGCGGTTTATGGCGCGCCCAAACTCTTTGATAAGTGCTGCCTTCAGCTGAGTATAGCTTAAAACGTCTGTTTTATTTAAAAGTAGTTTTGCGGTGCCTTCTAAAGAGTTGCACAATGAGGTGTATTTAAACAGTTCCTCGGCAGCAACCATATGCATTATACGTTCGAAATTTTGAAAAAAATCGTAAACGCTGTATGCTCGGTTTTCGCCATCAAATTTGACAATGGCGTGCTCAATGTCGCGAAAGGTCAATCGGCTTGAGGTTGCAAATGGCGTCGCTACTCGTGACAATTCGGGCTGCGATGACCTACCGCTTTCCAATTCACTAATGGCGTGTTGTAGCTTCAATAGCTCATGTTTTTTGCGCAAAATTTGCAGTTGATAGTCCAACTCGGCAGCCTCATTATCAGCACTTTGGGCAGCAATGGCAACTTCGTTTGCATTGTTCAGACTCTTTACAACAGCAGCATCGGACTTTACATTACCATCGGATTTGGCTTCGGGTTTTAATTTGGCAGCGACCTCGGACTCAGATTCGGCATAAAGTTTTGGAGTGGCACCAGTGGCCTTAGGGGGTTGAACAGCGGCTTTAATAATTTCAGCGGGGTCCTCTAAACTTAAAACAGCGGTACTGGCAGCAGCAGCGGTGACCTCATTTAATACAGCGGAGGCTTCCCCACCACGTTTAGAAGCGGTACTGATGAATTCGTCTTCGTATAGTTCACGGATGCGAGAAGGGGAAGCGTTTACTGGGATTTCTACGCCAGCATTTTTTAATTCATCCAGCATTTGTTGCTTGGACATACGGGAGATCATCGTCAACAATTTTTTATTACCGTTTATTTTAGCGAATTTCAATTTATTATTTTTTTCTTTGGGCAATATACCCCACACCTGAGCTTTTAGGCTTGAAAAATCAAAATAACTATTATCCACCTTAAGTAAAAGAACGTGTGTCTCTTTACTCGTCTTATTTTATTCTGATTAAAAACTAAAACAAAACCCACGCTACATCATTTTAGAAGCTCGATTCTGATTGGCCAATAGAACTGAACGAATTTCGTTAGGTGCAATTTTAGAACCTTTATGCTTATTGGTCAATCAGTACGTTGCCACCTGCAATAACATTGCGAGTGTTGGTAAATGAATTTAATACATAATTAGGAAAGATTACTCGTTACAATAGAGTACTTTTTTTAAATTACCTTTCTTTAAAAAAGTACCTGTTGTTGGAAACTACATTTTTTAGAAAAATACCTTTATAAAAGAGCACCATTTTGAAAAAAAACTACCTTTTCTTAGAAAATTTACCTTTTACTAAAAAAGTACCTTTCATTAAAAAAGTACTTTTTATTAAAAAAGCACCTTTTATTAAAAAAGTACCTTTTATATAAAGTACTTGTTATTAAAAAGTAACTTTTATTAAAAAAGTACCTTTTATTAAAAAAGTACCTTTTATTAAAAAAGTACCTTTTATTAAAAAAGTACCTTTTATTAAAAAAGTACCTTTTATTAAAAAAGTACCTTTTATTAAAAAAGTACCTTTTATTATAAAAGTACCTTTTATTAAAAAAATTACCATTTATTAAAAAAGTACCTTTTCTTTTGTAATTTTAAATTTTGAAAATAATCAATATTTTTTTTATAGAAGACACGTACTTGCTTTTTACAACAAAAAAAAATATAATATAAAATTATAATAGGTGCAAAAGTGCATAGTTCTTGATTGCCATATTGCAATTAATCGGTAATTCCATTTGTGATTGTCAGATTTTGATTTTAGCAGTAACTCGTGATTCAACACAAATTTAACGCGTTGTATGGCACTCGTCAAGTATATGAATATACTTCCGAAGCTAGTATTAGCGGTAAAAACTTTTGAGATGATATACGAGTACATAACCTGGAAACTGGTTATCACGTTGTGGTCAGCACACCCAGTAGCGAGCAGGTATGATTAACCGCAATGTTATACGCACGCATAAAATGATTTTTTTTTTTGCAGTAAGTGAAGCATATGAAAAGATCCAAGATGTATTCAAGGACCAAACCAAATCCAAGATATGTAGAAGATGCTTACTACTGCTTCCTTTTCGGTTAGAAGGTCACGAAGGCAGTCGTTGTTGCAAAGTTGGATCAATTTCAATTTTTGAAACAAATGTGCCAATGCTTTTTTTTTATTTAAAGTAAAAACATTTGATCTACTGGTTTTGGTTACTGATGAGGGTTGCTGACTCGACCCGAAACAACTGTACAACCTGGCGTAAAAACATTTGATCTTGAGCCTGATTTAATTTCTAACGCAATAATATTTATTATTTTAGAAATAACAGAATTTTGGGGCATCCTTTACACATGTAGTATGATTTTAAATTGGTGAAAAATAACAAATCCCTTTTATCCTATGGTATTTTATAGTGACGCAAAGATAACTCTTTTTACCTTATCAGATACTTATGTTTTATCTAGTTTAGTGTAAAATTATTAATAAGCAAATATATAATAATAGTTTTTGATTTTTTTTTTTTTTAATTCGTTAAAATTTCGATTATTAGTTGTAACAATCAATAATTAAATTTAATAATTCCATTGTATCAACTAAATATCACCATTCATACAACAGAATTAAAATAAAATATCAATTGCCTTTACGGTAATATGTAATATGGTATATGTATTATATAATTCAGTTATTCACAACAGAAAAATTTGGTTGGCAATAAATTCAATTGCACCAACGAATCCGTTTTCTGTGTGTAATCGCAGCATTTGTACCAATTTTTAATGAACTCTGAGGAGATGAAATTAGTTGGATTTTCCGATTTGTGGCAGTAACTCTTAATTTATATATTTTTTATTCTCTTAATACTTACCGTTTTTATCCATTGATTCCAACAAAATTTAAATTCCTCTCGATCAATATGACCATCTTCATTTGTATCGAATACTGAGAATATTTGTTCTATACGTTCTGCGGGCATATCATATATGTGCCCTCTATCATTGCGGAAAAGAGCTCGACATATTAATGTAAATTCAGATAGATTGAGACGGTCATCACTAAAAAAGAAAATTATAAAGAAAAAATAAATTATTGAAATTAAAAAATTATTTTGAAAGATAACAATACTTGATTACAAATATTTAATTATAACTCCACATTATTTCACGGACATATCATCTTGAAATATACCTCACGAAAGCTTTTTTAAGTTCAGTTCTAAAATACTTATTTTTTTCATTGATTTAAAATGGAAGTTGCCAATAACAATATTTACAAAATGAAAAAATTTGGGATTCAAAAAAGTTTTTTTAACCAATTTGATTGAAAGTTTAACTGTGTGCTCATGTTAATTAGAGCACAGTGGGTTGAAACTTAGGTAAACTCGGGATTAATTAAGGGAAGCCAAATATAACATTATTACATTATATTACAAACTAGCTGCTTTTTACCCGGTCTTGCCCGGGATGAAAACGCCTTTGACTTGAAAAATGGTTCACTATGCTTACCAGACGCTGAGTACTTAGATCCCAATTAACAAATTCCCCAATAAAATGAACTTTCTCCCCAAAAATTTGTATGGGCAGTAAATTCATTTTTTATTTCAATTAAAAAGTTTTTGGTTTTTTAATTTATAAGTTTTTTAAAAGATGCTGCAGCAAAAATGCTTCAAAAATAAGGTGCGAAACCGCTTTAAGTTTTTTTTTCAGTTTATTTATAAACATCAAATATAACGGAATGGGCCGCAAATTAAAGGAATCAAAACTTTTAAAAATTTAATTAATTCATTCAATAAGTGATCATCATTGAGCAGAGACGTCAAATTCAAGTTTCAGAAATGAAAGACTAATGCGACGTTTAATATTGTGTCGCAAGGTTTCTTTAAGCAACTGCTTATAGTATATGTGTGGCCTATTTTGATCAACAGGTAATTATTTCACATACGTAGATAAAATTTATCATACGACATTTCACTAAGCTGTGTTCCGCGAACGAGTCGCGTCCGCTTCCGCGCGTTTGGCAGCCACACCCGTGCAGCCGCGCAGTTGTTGTCAACTTTTTTTAATCGCCAAAATATATTTTTAAGATCATTGCGATATTTTAGCTGAGCTGTGTTCCGCGAGCGCGTCGCGTCCGCATCCGTCGCGTCCATGTCCGCGGTCACACGCCGCGCGCCGCTTCCGCACGTTTGGCAACCACACCTGTGCTGCCGCGCAGCTGTTGCCAACTTATTTTGAAAAGAATACTCATTTTGAATGCATTTATTGTTGGACATATATTGAGAGCAGTATGCAAATGTTCACTAAAATAAATATTTAACAAAATTCATTAAATAAAAATATGTAAAAATTTAAGAATGAGTTCGTTTTTTATTTCGTTTTTTATTTCGATTAAAAATAAATGGGTAATTTGTTCATATCTTTTGGGTACCTTTTTTTAAGTTTGGGGAATTTGTTCACCGTGTAGTTATTTCCGTGTAACCCAAATTTCAGAGAAATCCATTGAAAAGTACAAATTTGTATGGGGAAGAAATATACCACACAACAAAATATGAATTTTATATATATAGATTGGGCGTAAAAGTAGGCGTGGTCGGTAAAAATCATATAGCGACCTTCCCTGGAATATGTACTAAATTTCGAAGAAAGCCATTGAAAAATAAAAGTTTTTATAGCAATCAAATAAAGAAACAAATAAAAGGAAAAAATAAGTTTTATATACATAGAAGTTGGCGCAAAGTAGGCGTGGCCTGTAAGAAGCATATGGTGACCTTCCCTGTAGTATAGAGATCGTATGACCAAATTTTAGACATCCCTTGAAAAATAAAAATTTCTATAGTGAACAAATTGTAGTGTGTTTGACAAGTCATAGTTACCATGCCTTCAGCATGTAACTAAACACTCACATTCCGTTGAGTTATTTGCCCACACTCATTATAGCTGGCTAGCCTGTAAACTGCTGAGCCAGCTAAATCCCACGATTAGTTCTAGCTTTAAGTGTGTGAATGTATGTGTGTGTGCATGTAATATTTATAGGTAGAATTAAGTTTAAATTTAAATAATAAAGACAGTTGTCAAAAACCGCTCAGTAAGAGCACACCAAATACTTTTGTGTTTTAAATAAAATAATAAAATATATTATAAATAATAAAATACATTATAAAATATACAAAAAACAGAAAATTAATTTTGTATAAAAAGCGGGCGTAGAAGTAGGCGTGACCGGCAAGAATCATATGGCGACCTCTCTGGAGTACAGAGATCGTGTGTACCAAATTTCAGAGAATTCCGTTGAAAAAAATTGTGTATCGAACAAATATACCAAAAAACAGAAAACGAATTGTATACAAAAAGTGGGCGTAAAAGTAGGTGTGGCCGCAAGAATCACCAGGTGACCTGGCCTGAGGTACAAAGATCGTGTGTACCAAATTTCAGAGAAATGCGTTGAAAAATAAAAATTTGTATAGCGAACAAATATACCAAAAAGCAGAAAATGAATTGTATATAAAAAGTGGGCGTAAAAGTAGGCGTGGTCGATAAAAAAAAGTATATGACGACCTTAGCTGGAGTACAGGGATCGTGTGTACCGAATTTCAGAGAAATCTGTTAACAAATAAAAATTTGTATAGTGAACAAATATGAATAAAACAGAAAATGAATTTTACATAAAAGGTGGGCGTAAAAGTAGGCGTGGCCGGTAAAAAGTATATGGCGACCTTTCCTGAGGTATAGATATCGTGTGTACAAAATTTCAGGAAAATCCGTTGAAAAATAAAAATTTGTATAGCGGTCAAACAAACAAACAAACAGAAAATGAATTTTATATATATAGACTAGCTGTTTTTACCCGGTCTTGCCCGGGATGAAAAGGCCTTTGACTTGAAAAATGGTTCACTATGCTTACCAGGCGCTGAGTACTTAGTCCCACATTAACAAATTCCCCAATAAAATGAACTTTCTCCCCAAAAATTTGTATGGGCAGTAAATTCATTTTTATTTCAATTAAAAAGTTTTTGGTTTTTTAATTTATAAGTTTTTTATAAGATGCTGCAGCAAAAATGCTTCAAAAATAAGGTGCGAAACCGCTTTAAGTTTTTTTTTTCAGTTTATTTATAAACATCAAATATAACGGAATGGGCCGCAAATTAAAGGAATCAAAACTTTTAAAAATTGAATTAATTCATTCAATAAGTGATCATCATTGAGCAGAGACGTCAAATTCAAGTTTCAGAAATGGCTAATGCGACGTTTAATATTGTGTCGCAAGGTTTCTTTAAGCAACTGCTTATAGTATATGTGTGGCCTATTTTGATCAATAGGTAATTGTTTCACGTAGATAAAATTTATCATACGACATTTCACTAAGCTGTGTTCCGCGAGCGAGTCGCGTCCGCTTCCGCGCGTTTGGCAGCCAGACCCGTGCTGCCGCGCAGTTGTTGTCAACTTATTTTAATCGCCAAAAAATATTTTTCAGATCATTGCGATATTTTAGCTGAGCTGAGTTCCGCGAGCGCGTCGCGTCCGCGCGTCTCGCGCCGCTTCCTCGCAGCTACTACCCGTGCCTTCGCTTAGTTCTCGTTAACTTATTTTAATTCCTAAAACATATTTTTTAGAGCATTGCGATATTTTAGCTGAGCTGTGTTCCGAAAGCGCGTCGCGTGCGCATCCGTCGCGTCCGAGTCCGCGGTCGATATTTTAGCTGAGCTGTGTTCTGCGAGCGCGTCGCGTCCGCGCGCCTCGCGCCGCTTCCTCGCAGCTACGACCCGTGCCTCCGCTTAGTTCTCGTTAACTTATTTTAATTCCTAAAACATATTTTTTAGAGCATTGCGATATTTTAGCTGAGCTGTGTTCCGAGAGCGCGTCGCGTCCGCGTTCGCTCGCCGCGCGCCGTTTCCGCACGTTTGGCAGCCACACCTGTGCTGCCGCGCAGTTGTTGTCAACTTATTTTAATCGCCAAAATATATTTTTCAGGTCATTAAGATATTTTAGCTGAGCTGTGTTCCGCGAGCGCGTCGCGTCCGCATCCGTCGCATCCGCGTCCGCGCGCCGCGCGCCGCTTCCTTGCAGCTACTACCCGTGCTGCCGTTTAGTTCTCGTTAACTTATTTTAATTCCTATTTTAGCTGAGCTGTGTTCCGAGAGCTCGTCGCGTCCGCATCCGCGCGTTTGGCAGCCACACCTGTGCTGCCGCGCAGCTGCTGCCAACTTATTTTAATTGTCCAAATATATTTTTCAGATCATTCCGATATTCTATCTAAGCTTCCACGCAACGAAATGATGGTATTGAAAAGAATACTCATTTTAAATGCATTTATTTTAGGACATATATTGAGAGCAGTATGCAAATTTTCACTAAAATAAATATTTAACAAAATTCATTAAATAAAAATATGTAAAAATTTAGGAATGAATTTGGGGAGTAAGTTCGTTTTTTATTTCGATTAAAAATAAATGGGGAATTAGTTCATTTCTTTTGGGTACCTTTTTTTAAGTTTGGGGAATTTGTTCACCGTGTAGTTATTTCCGTGTAACCCAAATTTCAGAGAAATCCATTGAAAAGTACAAATTTGTATAGGGAAGAAATATACCACACAACAAAATATGAATTTTATAAGAAAATTGGGCGTAAAAGTAGGCGTGGTCGGTAAAAATCATATAGCGACCTTCCCTGGAATATGTACTAAATTTCGAAGAAAGCCATTGAAAAATAAAAGTTTTTATAGCAATCAAATAAAGAAACAAATAAAAGGAAAAAATAAGTTTTATATACATAGAAGTTGGCGCAAAGTAGGCGTGGCCTGTAAGAAGCATATGGTGACCTTCCCTGTAGTATAGGGATCGTGTGACCAAATTTTAGACATCCCCTGAAAAATAAATATTTCTATAGTGAACAAATATACAAAAAACAGAAAATTAATTTTGTATAAAAAGCGGGCGTAGAAGTAGGCGTGACCGGCAAGAATCATATGGCGCCCTCTCTGGAGTACAGAGATCGTGTGTAGCAAATTTCAGAGAAATCCGTTAAAAAAAATTGTGTAGCGAACAAATGTACCAAAAAACAGAATATGAATTGTATACAAAAAGTGGGCGTAATAGTAGACGTGACCGGTACGAAGAATATGTCGACCTTCCTTGGAGGAGAGAGATCGTGTGTACCAAATTTCAGAGAAAACGGTTGAAAAATAAAAATTTGTATAGCGAACAAATATACCAAAAAACAAAATGAATTATATACAAAAAGTGGGCGTAAAAGTAGGCGTGGCCTACAGATATCGTGTGTACCAAATTTTAGAGAATTCCGTAGAAAAATAAAAATTTGTATAGCAAACAAATATACCAAAAAACAGAAAACGAATTGTACACAAAAAGTGGGCGTAAAAGTAGGTGTGGCCGCAAGAATCACACGGTGACCTGGTCTGGGGTACAAAGATCGTGTGTACCAAATTTCAGAGAAATGCGTTGAAAAATAAAAATTTGTATAGCGAACAAATATACCAAAAAACAGAAAATGAATTGTATACCAAAAATGGGCGTTAAAGTAGGCGTGGTCGATAAAAAGTACATGGCGACCTTAGCTGGAGTACAGGGATCGTGTGTACCGAATTTCAGAGAAATCTGTTAACAAATAAAAATTTGTATAGTGAACAAATATGAATAAAACAGAAAATGAATTTTACATAAAAAGTGGGCGTAAAAGTAGGCGTGGCCGGTAAAAAGTATATGGCGACCTTTCCTAGGGTATAGAGATCGTGTGTACAAAATTTCAGGAAAATCCGTTGAAAAATAAAAATTTGTATAGCGGTCAAACAAACAAACAAACAAACAAACAAACAAACAAACAGAAAATGAATTTTATATATATAGATATACATTATTTAACGAAAACAATTTTTCTTTGAAAAAAATTTATAGAAAATAAATTTTTATTTAAAAAAGAGGAGAAAAATTATATGTGGGTATATCATCAACATCATCATCATAATCATCATTATCATAATCATCACGATCATAATCATCCCCATCTTAAATGCCCAGATCTTGAGATAGTTCACGTATTAAATGGTGGTGATGATACTTGTTGGCAAAGCCTGTTTAACTATGTAAAAATGCGTTAAAATATAGAACTGTGTTAGTAAATGAATTTAATTTTTTAATCTAATTAACAAAAAAAAAACTTTATAAATAAATATGGTATAGACCAATCTTCCAGCGGACATTTTGAAACCATGCTATATAGGGTTTGCAAAAATACCGGATTTTTCAATACCGGTATTACGGTTTTCTTTTTACAAGAATACCGGTATACCGGTATAATACCGGTATTTAAAAAAAATCTGAAATACAATAATAATAATAAAGAGCTAAACGTATACAAAACTTTATTAAGAACATAAAAATGATTCAATAAAACAATAAATTCATTAAAACAGTATTGGCATTAAATACAGTAAACCATTAAATAATGTTTTATTGTCAAAGATCTTATTTCACTTATTTTTAGTGAAATAAGCATTTAAAAAACATAATGTGTCTAGGGTTTTATCGCCCAAACGTGACCTTATTTTCGTACAAAACATCCCAGCTATAGAAAAAGCTCTTTCGGAATCTACACTTGTTGGCCGAATAGATTTTAAACTTTCAAAAACCATTAATAAATATTTTCCCTTAATTCCTTCTTCAAAAAATAAAATTTCTCTTCTTACAATTTGCGCAACATCTTTTGGCTCCTGGGTGATTTTATTTTCAAGCTCAAGTGCCTGTTTAGACTTTTCTACTAAAACCAATTGTAATTTTTCCTTCATAGATATATTTGATGTTGACGGTTGCATTTCCGTTGGAATATTTTCATTTATTGTATTATTATTGCTAGAGCTACAATTTGGTGCAAATTCATTTTTTGTAAGACGTTTAACAATTTGAATGATATGTTTTGTTATATCAGGTTTACTGGTTTTGCGAAAAATGTCGTAATCTTCCTTAGCGCTTGACGTCTTCCGATCAAAGAAATATGCTAAAATGTCTGAATATACTGTACGTCTTTCTTTTATTCTAATAACAAGCTCTTCTTTAAGCCGGTTACTTAAAATTGTGTTTTGCTCAGTTAACTCGTTAAACATAAATTTAAGAGTTACATCTGCCATATATAAGTTAACATTTTCGCAACATAATGCTTCCACTGCTACTTTAATTGGTTGCAATGCTAATATTGTATTTGATAGAAGTCCAAAATCATTTTCAGTGAATGTAATGTCCGATTTTAAATCAATTAGGCTTTTTCTTACACAAAGCTTTAGTTCAGAGAACCTCTCCAACATTGACAGCCAACTGTTCCATCGCGTACGGAAATCTAATATTAAGTTCCGTTCTTTACCAAATTCTTCTTTGACGTATTTTTGCAATATGGCATCATTTTTTGTTGGAGATCTTCGAAATAATTTTATTACATTTCGAATTTTTGAAACTAGGGGTGCCAAATCTGTATATCGAAGTTGATTAGTTTCCGATCCAGATGAATTAAGAATATTAAAACCTTCGGCGAATTCATATTCGTCTTCTTCTACGTCTGAATCAAATACATATGGTGTTTCTTCATTTATGGGTTCTTCTTCATAATCGGCAAAACTATTATTGTTATAAAGTATTTTTAGAATGGCCAATTGTATGCCATGGGCCAAGCATAATTGATGAATTATTTGAATGCACCATCCGTGGTGCACCATCCGTGGTCATAGCAATAACATCTTCGAAAGAGATGCCGAACCCTTCGATTTTCTTTTTTCCAACAGTATAATACATTTTTCTGCTGGTAGATGTCCAGAAACACGCGTTAAACCAATATTCCAAAAATTGTCAGCTGCATGAATATTTATATTCATATAGCGCCGATTTCTAATAGATGACCACTCATCGAAGGTAAGGCTGACCAACTTTTTTGTAATTTTATGTTTTGAAATATGTTCTGTAACCGCTTTGCGCATTTCTTCGCCGTATTTCAAAACGATTTCTCGAACTGTGTTCGGAGAGGTTGGAACATTTTTATATTTATTCACCAAAAATTTCCGCAAATCATAGGAACTACAAATTTTACTAAATGGTATACCATCACGAGCAATCAATCGAGAGACAACAGCAGGAAATGAATCATCCACTGCTCTTTTAAAATAATTTGAAATATATGAAGTACAAGCTTGACAATTTGCTGGATTATTTGTTATTATTATTGATGAAATTTGATTATCAGCAGCCTTTCCTCGTTTTAACAAATTAATATCATGACTAGTCCGTAAATGAGTATGGAGTCCGCTCGTACTTCCCCCAGTTGGTTTGATTATTTTTGCACATTTTTGACACAGGCCTGCATTCCTACATTCTGTTCTATCAAAATAATACCACGGCGAATTTTTATCCATTTATTCAGTTTTTTACATACTAAACAGAAAAAATTAATTTCATAAATTTTACCTTATTTATAATAATTATTTTAGTTCACTTATTTAAAATTGTTATTGAAAATTATAACAATTTTAATTTGTATTTATATTAATATATATATTTATTTACTTATTATTATTAATGAAAAAGACGAAAAAAATTGTATAAACTTAACAAGCTTAGAACTTGGAATAGAATGAATTTGTATTTTGACTCTGTTATGCAAATATGTATATAAAGCAAGGTTCAGAAAATACAAACATGAAACACACAATGTTCTGTTCAAAAGCAGCCAACACATATCTTTACTTTCATATCAATTATGTGCGTTTCTAAATTTTCTACGGTGCCCAACACAACCATGACTGTGTTCGTTTTAATATTTCGTTATTTACACGAACATTTTTGTATCACATACTTTTTGTTTCAATCACACATAAAGCACACATTTTTGAGTGTTGCTTTATTTGAAGTTCATGTTCTGGTACGTGTACTGAAAAAAAAACACAGAACATGTACAATAAACAGGTTCGAGTTCAGTTATATTTTAAGTCGTGTTGTGGCTCGTGTAGTGAGAAAAAACACAACATGTACAATAAACAGGTTCGAGTTCAGTTATATTTTAAACACGACTTAAAATATAACTGAACTCGAACCTGTTTATTGTACATGTTGTGTTTTTTCTTACTACACGAGCCACAACACGACTTAAAATATAACTGAACTCGAACCTGTTTATTGTACTTGTTCTGTGTTTTTTTTTCAGTACACGTACCAGAACATAAACTTCAAATAAAGCAACACTCAAAAATGTGTGCTTTATGTGTGATTGAAACAAAAAGTATGTGGTACAAAAATGTTCGTGTAAATAACGAAATATTAAAACGAATACAGTCATGGTTGTGTTGAGCACCGAAGAAAATTTAAAAACAAACATAATTGGTTTGAAAATAAAAATATGTGTGTGTTGGTCTAAGTTATGTTTGCTTACATATATGTACGAGTTTTTTATTCAGTGTGTGTTTTTTTCTGAACTCTGATATAAAGAATTTTTTTTAAATGCTATAATTACTCACTCTTCTCTATGCCTACTACAATTATTTTTATGTAACATTCAAAATTTAGCGGAAAAATTTTTGTGCAATGAACTGCGAATATTTTTTCTTAATAAAAATTATTTTAGAAAAAAAAAATTATTTCTGTATATATGCTTAGTGCCTACTACAATTATTTTTAACTAAAAATTAAATTTTAAGGAATTTTTTTTTGCAAAATTCATTGGGAATAATTCTTCTTAACATTTTATATATAATATTAAAAAAAACCCAATACCGTTATTCCCGGTATTGACGGGCATGAATACCGGTATTATAGATTTGCTATTTTAGTTCAAATACCGGAATACCGGTATACCGGTATTGCAATCCCTAATGCTATATATTCTTTATTGCTTAAATAAGTTAAATAAGAATTTTTGCAACGATATTTGAAAAGAAGAAAATAAAGAATCCTATCTATCCATCTTATTTGTTATACAATTTTAAAACCAATTAAAAAACTCCCACTGAAAAAAAAAGACAAATTATTTTCTATATTATTTAACAGGCAGATACCATCAATTAATAAACATCAATAATACTCATATATTTTTTTTGTATCTTTTATATTGTTTATGGTATTTCAATGGAAAATTTCACGTTTTTTAATAAAAATATTTTTTTTTTTTTTTTTGCAGAAACAAACTCCGTTCGCTAATTACCAAAGTAATAAAACAAATTAAATGCAACTTTAATTAAATTTCGAAGAAAAATTTACACATAACATTTGTTAATAATATAATAAAAAAAACTTGTAATTATGATATGTGTAATAATGTGGAACGTTTTTACAATATAAATATAATATTGGCCGGCTAAAATAAAATACGGATCACATATTTGTTCTACAACATATCCCAGTTTCAATGCGATCTGCGGATATCCCCCTCATCTTCCTTATGACTAAACTTTTGCATCTCTCGAACTTTCGTTCTGAATTTTTAGCATGTTGCTTTTGTTGAGTCCTATTTTAAATGTCATTAGCACTAAATTATGATAATGATCCTCAAATTTAGTTAATTTTTGTAAAATTATTTCATTGTTGTTTTTTATTTGAGTGTAACAAACAGCGATGCCCACTTAGCGCTGTTCGCGCCAGATTTAGCACCTTTTATAAAAAAAAGCGCCAAATTGACGCCTTCCGTTTTCCGTTTTAAGTGCTTTTAGCATTTTTAACGACACAGCTCACATTGAGTAAAAATTAATTTTATAAAAGATTTTTTAACAATTAAAAATTAAGTATGTAAATGGAAAAATCGAGACAGAACTTCAATTTTGTGATCAAAAGCCATTCAGTTGATTTCAAAAATTTATTAAACCAATTCAAATATCAATGGTAGTGATAGATTTGTAAAAATAACCGGCCTAAAATTGTCTTCTTAACCTCATCTTCTTGATCCATTTGTGCAAGAGTTTCAAGATTTAGTTGATAACCATGCATTGAACCTAGATCAAACCTACAATGCCGACGAATCCCGTTTATATTACCGGATGCTACTAAATCACACTCTTGCCATCTATAGTGAGACAACGGCACCTGAAAGGAAAATTTGTAAAGAGCAAATAACTTTTTTGACCTATTCAAATGCAAAGGGTTACAAACTGAAGTTGTTATTGTTTAGAAAATGAAAAAATCAACGCGCCCTTAAAGGTTTTTTCAATAATCCAGTAATATACATATCCAGGAAGAACAAGTAGATAACATCATTTATTTTCAAGGACTGGTTTGATTGCGAATTCATTCCACGTGTATAAATATATTTGGTAAAATTAAAATGTACATAAAATTCTATTTTTTTAAGGTCAGAGAATTTCTGGATTCAAAAGGTATGTCATCAAATTGCGGATTAAAAAACGATGACAATTAGATTGTAGCAATGTATCTACCACCAAATTACACTGCGCTTATTCAGCCGTTATATCACAACGTTATCAACTGGATAAAATTACACTACAAAAAGCGACTACTCATCCATTTGCGACTACTCATCCGAGGCGAGAAGGGGACAAATTTGGAGTTAAAACTAAAAATTTTAAATTTAAAAAAGCTACTACGTCCTCGGACAACATATGCTCGTCGAATATTTAAAAAATCTTGGAATGCCTTGCTGAAATTCAATAGCGAGTAAAGTGAAGAAGACATTAAATCTTTTAAAAACTAAAATTCGGGAAAAAAAACACAGAGTTTTCCACCATTGCCGCATATATAGCTGAAATAAGTCCGGAACATAACATCACAGAGGTTAGCATAAACAACTGGATAGAAGAGGAATTTCCCATAGAAAGTAATGTGGAATTAATAGAATTATCAGAAATGGAAACAGTGGTCACCAAAAAAAAACTAATTTAAAGTAGACGATGCTATTACATCGTTTAACACATGCTTACAATGGTCTTTCGAAAGTAACTAACCGACAACAGCATTATATGATTCAGCCGTTATTTAAAAAAAATATTTCTCAAAAAGCAACTTAAAATCTCCAACTTTTCTATATGAATAAAAAGGTTCTTATTTGCAATAATAACACTTTATTTTTTTAATGCAATTTTAGGTTCAATTATCGCGAAAATTCAGTTCCCGCTATAGCAGTGTTTTTCTTAAGTCTCGCATACCAAGCGTGTACTGTATTAATATTTGTTTGTTTTTATAATAATTCAATATTTTTTAAGAATTTTTTTCCTTTTTAATTTTTTAAAACTTTCTTTTTTGCATATAACAAAATAATTATTTATTAGTTAAACACTCTGTAACAGCATTTAATGTTTTGTTTGAAAATAAAATTCACTTCCACAAATTTATTGAATTAAATTAGTAAAAACACTCACCCATCTTTATCGAATGCGGTAAAACAGGCATCCATTGCTGAACCGTTTGGATCGTCGATAACAATTGGCGGTGTTGGTGAGTCCATAATTTAATTTGAATATATGGCTCGTTGCCACACTGAATTTATACACGAATACCGAACAACAAGCAATAAACAACGGTAAAACTATGAAACCGTTCTTTTCGAATACGAAGTTTGAAAACTTTCACTCTGTTGTACTGAAAAAATATGTTTAAAAAAAATTTCAAGGATAAACGTACAATAAAAATGAAATTTAGAAATTTAAACACATAAATCCACATACTCACTCACACACACAAACATACACACAGCCAGACTCACACTATAAATGACATAAACACCTTACAACTACTCAGCAGGACTATTTTACAGTTTTAAATCATTTACATACATGAGATATTCGAGAGAGAACAAAAAAAAACAGTGGGTGGTTTTAAAGTTTTTACTGTTATTTTCACTGAAATTTATAACAACCAACCATAATGTGAAAAATTCAACTCAACTATAAAAGTTACAATTTATTTTTTTTTTTTTTTTGGTATTTTGAATGCCGCAAAATTTAGCCAACAGCTTAAAACCAATGTGATTTAATATGTTGATCTACAATAACTGATTGCACAATTTCGAAAACGTTCTACTATACTGACAGTGAATGTGAAAAACGACAAAAGCAAGGAAATAAATATATCGTAATTAAATTTCTATACTACAAGTCTTCAACTACAATTAAATGTATGAAAATAGCACAGTGTAAAATTATTAAAGTGACATTTTTGTGGGTAAAATATGATTTATAGGATCTGAATAATATTTTGGCTTCACGAATTTGAAGAAATTTTCAAGAAAATTTTCGCTAAAAAGAAAATGTTCGAATCGCTAACGTTTTAAGTAAAATAGCAATTGGAGACATGGGTATTCCTCTATTCAATCACGATATGCGAGTAATTATAATATTTTCTGAACTGAATATCCTTTGTTTATCCGGATCGTAAATTCCTACAATAGCCTACAATTACAATTACGAAGTACTTATCGAAACTAACATAACCCCATTTGGGTTTTGCTAGTTTAGCTGCTATTTGGATTTTATTAATTAATTTTATTTATTTATTTATTTATTTTCCATTTCCTGTACAACAAGATTTAATCTTATATTTAAAATACAGGAATTCAATATCCAAAAATTACATTAAGGCAAACATATAGTAGAACAATTGTTCAAAAAATTTAAATAAAAACTGCTTAAAACTATTTGCGTTGCTATTAAGTTATTGGGTATGTGGAAGAATATTCCAAAGACGTGAAGCATACAAGTAAAACTGCCATTCAGATGCAAGACAATGGTGAAATGGAATAATAATGTTTTTTCCTCTTTGCGATCTTGCAAACCGAATTTTTTCGAAAAGGTATAGTGGGGTTTGTGTATAGATAATTTTGTGTAGATAACGAAGTACACGGATCTTAAGAAGGCTATCGAACGAGACGCCATTAAGATTTGTTGAAATGTGAGAGACTTGAGAATGCTTTCGTAATCCATACACATATCTAATAACATTGTTGAAGATAACGTTAAGCCTTCTTTTGCTGGTAGAATCGCAGCTTGCAAAAAGCTCATATCCATAAGTTAAACTTGGAATTAGATATCTCTTAGCGAGTAGAATTCTTATTCGTAAAGGGGTGAAATATTGTGGTGACCAAAGCGTCCTTAACTTATTGTAAGTTTGTCCGACTAGTACGTTTACATGATTTGCCCATGTTAAATTGCTATTAAAAATCAACCCAAGGTTCTTGGCAGAATTTACAATTGCTATTTTTTCCCCATTTATTAATATATCATTACTTATGGCAGGATCAGTTGTTCTTTTGTGAATTATCAAGCACTTTGAGTTATTTGGATTAAGACAAAGTCCATTTGCTGTTGCCCAGAGAAAAATCTTTTGTAAATCATCGTTTAGCCTAGCTATATTAGCGGCAACAGATTGCATTGGACTACTTAGATATAATTGAACATCATCTGCATACATGTGAATTTTACAATGTGAAAGCTGTTTTGGTAGATCATTTGCATAAATTGAAAAAAGTAAGGGTCCAAGTATTGACCCTTGAGGCACTCCTCTGATGAGTCTTAAAGTATTAGACCATGTGTTATTCACGTTAACGAATTGCCATCGATTTGTTAGGTAAGAAGAAAGAAGCCTCGTTGAGGCATCAGAAAACTTTGCATGAGTTTCATGCAAAGTGTGCTATGGTATCAAAGGCCTTCGAGTGGTCAAAAAGCACCAAAAAATTTAAATTACCATTATCTAGTTCACTCCAACATCCAACAAAGCAGATACGCCACTATGATGTGAACGAAATCCTGACTGTGCATCGGTTTACAAATTGTTTTCTTTGAGAAACAAGCTCATTTGCAGGTGCAAAAATTTTTCTAGCACTTTTGATAGATAACATAAAATAGCTATGGGCCTGAACTCCGTATTTGTTTTCGGTAATGGAACTATTCTTGCATGTTTCCATTTAGATGGAAAAGTACTGGACATAATGATTGTGTTAAATAAGTACGTCACATAAGGTAAGACTAATGGCAGCAATATTTTTATAAACTTTGGATGCATATAGTCACAGCCCACTGCGTTAGATTTCATAGACGAAAAACTTGAAAACACATCAGATTGGCTAACGCAAGAAAATTCAAAATTAATAACATTGTATGAGGCATTACTTGTATTCAAGCATGAAAAGTTGTAAAAGTTTTTATTGATTGGTATCACAGGTATATCAGTAAATGAGTTATTTAGTGCATCAGCATCGACTTGACAGTTATTTGTCTTATCTACATTAACAATTCCAATTTCACGAATTTGCTTCCATGTCTGTCTATAGTCAACTGCGCCACTAAAACGACTAGAAAAATATTCAATTTTTGCACTTCTTATGTTGGCATTAACAATCCTTCTAGCGGCTATATATTCTGATTTCAATTCAGGAGTTCTAAAGCGCTTCCATCTTGAGTAAGCCAAGTCCCTGCTGTGGATAAGTTGTTTTAAGACATTAGAAAACCATTATTTTGATTTTGTTGTTAGAATCTTTGATCTTAATGGAACAGTATCGTCGTAAAGACGTTGAATATTTTTTTCAAAAAATAAAACTTGCTCATCAACAGAAGCAATGAAATACATATCATTCTAATTAACACGATAAATATTTTATTGTAGCAAATTATAATCTATTTTTTTAAAATCACGATAGTTAATTGTTTGTTGTGCTCGCTGAACCTTGAAATTGTAAGTTAAAAATATCAAATCATGTTTTGAGAAACATGGGGCAGACACCTGATCATACAATATAACATTTGATATATTACCCACAAAAAAATATCGAGCAATATTCTACTAGTGGCAGGGCATCTTTATAAAAAAGAAGCAAAAAAGATGCAATATTTTTTACGGCTATATCTCGGCAACCAATTGGAATTTTATCTTCCTGTCATTTTCACTATTGTAGCTATAGACTATGAGAAAGAAGTGTAAAACAAACTAATCTGAAAAAACTGCATCTAATGGCTCAAAATTGCTAAAATTTTCACTATTTTCTAATATAACTCATAATTCTTCAGAACATAATAATAATGGAAAATGCCCTTTTCCCATTTTCCAGCTGTATTAAACATCGAAAATTCGAGATTTTAGTTTATCAACTGTGTGCAATTTTTATTTCATAGATGGCATTGTTGCAAAAGCATATAAAGCTTGAATTAGCCCTTGCAGTCAATATAATTGTCATATAGCCGCATGCTGTCGTGCAAAATAAAGAAATTGGTGAAAACAATGCTCAATTACTCTCATAAAATCATTGAAATTACTTTTTCTCATTCTGATAAGCTCTTACAAGAATTGACCACCGAATCGGACGAACAAGGAGACCGATTGCAGGTCACCATGGAAAAGCGAACAAAGGAAAAAATCACTTGCAGAAGTTGGTTGATGGAGTCGTAAGGTATCCCAATATGAAGATGCGGACACCGAAGTCGTGGAGGACAAAAGATTTGAAGGACAAACAGAAAGTGGTATGTGATTGAATGTGCTATCAAGCTCAGATGATGACGATGATTCAGATCATGGACCAACGAAAACTCCAAGAGAATCAACTTCACCGGCTTCACCGAACCCATCAACTTCAAGAGATATTGGTTAATTCATGTTTTGTTTTACTACATCTTTCCAAATCCAGATTTTCTAAAAATCTTAACTTTTCTCTTCATCCTGTCCGAGCGGGGACCGAGTAGCGAAGCATTTTCCATATATTTATTTATGTTGAGGCGTAGGAAAGCATAAACTCTGTATGGTTGGATTCAACATAAAACCTTCTTCATTCTCCTAGGAAAACGGCACGTTATAGACATGTGTGATGAGAAATAAAAGTTGCAAATATCCTTATCATTTTGTAATAATCTATAATCTAGCTAATTTATTGCATTTTACTAAGAAATGGATATTCTACACAAAATATTATTAGAACGTACTTTTAATTTTTTCTTTAAGTCTGAATTTCAGATGGCCATAGTGGCAAGGGAATTTCTGAAAGTTTTTTTTTTCCGTAAGTCCACACGTGCACATTTGTAATTTTTTCTAAGCGTGAGACGTCGGATAATAAAAGTAGAAAAACATTAATTTTTGGGGAGAAAACAAGTTTGAAGGGTGATAATGGATGGAAAGCAAAAAAAAATGAGTTGAAAATAAGTTCTTAAGGAGAAAAAAAAATAATTAAAGCAGAGAAAAGTTTTTGAAAAAATAATTTGCATTGAATTATCAAAACATCTGCCTTACAATATACATATATAATAGAGACTCCAAACTGTTATTCTCTACATGGTGATCCTGCAAACGTTCCTGAAGTCCAGCAACTATTCCTGAAATCACGCAACCATTCCTGTGATCCTGAAATCATTCAACCATTCCTGAAATTCTTAAATCATTTAACAATTCATGAAATCCTGCAACCATTCCTGAGCTTCTACATAAACTCCTACAACCAATCCTAGAAATAATTAGTAGGAAATTGCAATCGAAAACTACAACTAATTATGATGAAAACCTGCCAGAAATCCCACAACCAATACTACAAATAATTTTTATGAAATTTGAAGTTTTATTATAAATTGTAAAGGAGATTCTTTATTTATTTATTTTATTTTCATATAGTGAAGGACATTATTTAATTATTTATAGTAAACTAGCAGAGCCCAGCACTCGAAATTCGAGTGCAAATTCTAGGATATTTTATTTCAATTTTTTTCATTCAATTTTTTTTCTTCCTATTTTTTTTGAAAAAAAATTTTATGAATATTTAAATAAAATTCATTTTAATTATTAATTTTTAAATAAAATTTATTATAAATATTTGTTGAACACACAGAAGATATCTAAATGTGTGTATGTTAATAAATAATTTTATAAGAGTATACCTTTAGGATGCTAATCAATTTTAGCCAATTCACAATTCAACACAGGGCAACACATCAAACAATTTAATAAATACACACACAGCATTGTACAGTTTTATATGTTTTATGTATGTGTTGGTAGCAACTTTAAATGATTATTACTCCCAAAAAAATGTACCAGATGGTGCACATCTGCAAAGAAATACCTTTCAAATAGTATATTTTTTGTCAAAATCGGTTGATAACTAAAAGCGTAAAACAGGTCACAAGAAATCGCCTTGCCTATTAATATTATAGATATCCTAACTGCCCAAAGCACTTTACCATGCAGATGGATATTTAGTCAATAAGTAGTTGTATTTTTATTTATTATAGAGATTGTGGGAATTAACATCCATAATTATTAATTATATGAATGATTATTAATGGAATTTACTCAAATTTAAAATTTTGCACGAGAGAAAATAGTAATTTTTACTGTAAGCTCACAAATGTATACGTTTAGAGCTTCTATTTGCATCAAAAAAATATTTTTTCAAATATTTTAATAAGCCCAAAAATATAAATTTGTACCTTATGAATTTTTAACGAGTTCCATACGGAATTACGAAAGCAATTGCCATCGGCCCCTGATTTTAATTATACCTTATACCACTATGTGGTTTGGGTATAATGACTTTGTGCTGCTGTTTGTAACAACCAAAAATATTTGACCTACACCCATCTTTAATTATACCGATCGAATCAGAATCACCATCTGATTCGATTTAACGATGTCCGTCCGTCCGTCCGTCTGTGTGTCCATGTAAAGCTTGTAATCAAACTGCAGGTCGCAAATATGAATATATTTTGATGATCTTATATTGATCTTATATCGGCCATGGGATGAACGCTATTGAAATTGGTGAGAATCGGTCCCTATCCCCCATACAAATGACCCCTATGAAATCAACATATATTGTCATAAGATCCAAATTATCATACAAATCTTAGTCAAATTGGGTTTGTATGTATATATTACATCCATTAATCAGTAGTCCAAAAATGATCCCTATTGGACAACTCTTAGTCATTGGCCCCATATAGAGCTGCTTCCCGATCTTCACTTAAATCTATTAAAAAACAAAAATATTGCACTGATTCTTCTCAAATTTTGCTTGTGTACATTTCTGCAAAATACAAGAGACTTTACCAAACATGGTCAGGATCGGTCCATTTTAGGGCCTGGTCCCCACATAGATATAGAATCCGATATGAGCTTTTTCATATCTGCAGCCGAAAAAATTAATAAAAATCCCACTCGAATTTGGTTTATGCTTATTTACTATATCCAGTTAGTTGGACCTGAGAGATAGGGTCTCTAAACGCATGGTATAGGGTATCGTATAGTCGGTCTAGACCGACTATAATTTTCTTACTTGTTTTAGTTAGAGAAAGCGCGAATATAAATTAAAAACATTTACAAACCAATACCGTACTGTCGCTGCTATATCTATGCACACACCTGTATGTTCGATTAACCCGTTACATAAATAAAAATACAAAAACAAAAGGTGTGTAAAAAAGTACCAAGTAATAAGTAGTTTTGTTACTATGCCACTGTATTATAAAACCAACACAAACACAAAAATTCACATTTCAAACCAAATCGTACAATTAATTGTCTAGGTTTCGCTTCAATAAATTATTGAAATAACAAACCTCATCGCTTTAAATCAATGCTCAAATTGGTTGTCATAGTTACAACCACGTCATGTGGCTTATACACATACTGACATCCAACACACATATACATACACACACACACACACACCCTCACCCATTTATCTGATGACGTTAAATGGGAGGGAAGATAAAAAGGTTTCGGTTTTGAGAAGAAACCATAAATAACAATTGTTTTGTTACGAGTACTAATTTGTAATGATTAGCTTTAAATAGATCCGAGTACATACGTAGATTTATAATTTATTTCAGTTAACGCTATTAATAGTTAATAGTTTTATGTGTTTTTGGTTACACTTAACCACTTAACTATTAATATTCCTTATCATTGCATCTTGAATGTTCATGTCCCAGATGCGAATTTGGAATTGAAACGAACAGCTTCATCCACAAACATTTTAAAATAACTTGTCATGACTTGTCGTATGAAAATTGTTTGAAGAGGTCTTGGGTTAAGATTATTAAATATGCACTTTTTAAAAAAGTTGTACATACAATTCTTTCAATCTTTGGGCTCACGATTTCTAGCAGCTGGCGACTATAATGCCAAGCATACATTCTGGGGTTCACGGCTAATTACCCCTAAGGACCATATATTGTTTAATACAATTTCTAATATGTCAGTCTATAGTGGGCATGAGTACTACGACAGGGAGAGCTTTGCAAATTGTGTGAGGTCACCTTTTATTAACGTTAGTAGCCATGCCGAAAATGGGCATTATCGGAACAGTGGGATTGGCACCATCCATACAAAGTAAATATATAATAAAGTATGGCTAGAGTACTAGAAAAGGGAAAGTATTGACAGTTTGTACGAGTCCATCATATATTAATGTTAGTAGTGGTTAATCTTTTTTGCCATGTTAGAATTTCCAGACTAGAGGTATATTTTCTTCCGCGTATGGATATATTGTTTTTATTAAGAATTTGCCTGCATACAATTCTTGATAGAGTATCTTTTACCACATGAATTGGAGCAATTCATTAGCCCGAAAAGCAACCCCATACCAGAATGTTGTCAACGCCAAACTTAACAGTTCTATTTGGATATTTTGGTAGACGTATAAACATTCCTCCATCATGGCCTTTTAAATTAACCTTGGACTCATCTGAAAAGAGAACAGTGCATTTTAACCTGTCCATGTGCTCTTTAGCAAAATTTACACGAGCAAGACGATTTTTCTCAGATATCAGTGGTTTCTTCACAGGTCAATAACAACCAACATCAGCCTCAATTGCTCGTCAGGAATAAGTTCGAGCATATATTTTAAGTTTCAGATTATTAATGACCTCTTTAGTTAGCATTTTTCAACATTTTTGAGACCCTCTTGCTATTATTTTATCCTGTCCTTGATACTATACGATAACCTATACCATGTGTTTAGAGACCCTATCTCTTAGGACCAACTAATTAGATATGGAAAATAAACATAAACCAAATTTGATATTAATTTTTTTGCCTTCGGATATGAAAGTTCGACAAATGAACCGATTCTGACCATATTTGGTAAGGTCATTTATTTTTTGTAAAAACATATACAAACCAAATTTGAGAAAAATTTGCGCAATAGTTTTGTTTTTTGAAAGATTTAAGCGAAGATCGGGAATCAGCTTCATATGAGGGCTATGACTAAGAATTGTCCTAGAGGGCTTATTTTTGGACTACTGAGAAATGGATGTAATAAACACATAAACCCAATTTGACCGATATCTATATGATAATTTGTATATTATGGCAATTTAAGTCGATCTCATAGGGTCATTTGCAATAAATTTCATATGCAATAAATTTCTTCAAAATATATTTATATTTGCGACCTGTAGTTTGATTACATGGCCGCACAAACGGACAGACGGACAGACAGACGGACGATCAATGTTACATCGAGTCAGAATGTGATTCTGCAGAAACTGATTCTGAGTTGTTCGGTATAATAAAAAAATGGGTCTAGGTCAAATATTTTTGGTAGTTACAAACATCAGCACAAAGTCATTATACAGTCATTATACAGTTGAAAGAACACGTCAGAAATTATAAATATTTTCAATAAATTGTTTAGATTTTATACATTTTCTTTCCTATTATCTTCTATTTTTATTGTTTTAATCAACTCTGGTACAGAAGTTTAAAAGTTTCCATTGATTCGGTATCACTAATTTTTAAACTCTTTCTTTTAAGGGGGGTAAGGTTTTAAAACTGTTTTTAGCATTTCTCTTTCTGAATATACGACAGAGTGTTGTGTCAAAATTTCACGTAAAACAGAGCAAAACTTAAGAGGAACAGGGTTTGCAGCGACCGGCCTCATACAGTATATCGTATATAAATGAGCTCGAAGTCCGTGAATATCATAACTCAAAATCTACTTGACCGATTATTTTGAAATTGTACACACTATATCTATACATAAACTATCCGGTAACCACGAAGAGTTTTTTATACCCTATACCACTATGTGGTTTGGGTATAATGACTTTGTGCTGCTGTTTGTAACAACCAAAAATATTTGACCTACACCCATCTTTAATTATACCGATCGAATCAGAATCACCATCTAATTCGATTTAACGATGTCCGTCCGTCCGTCCGTCCGTCCGTCTGTGTGTCCATGTAAAGCTTGTAATCAAACTGCAGGTCGCAAATATGAATATATTTTGATGAAATTGGGTATTTGATCTTTCATCGGCCATGGGATGAACGCTGTTGAAATTGGTGAGAATCGGTCCATGTTCAGACCTAGCCCCCATACAAATGACCCCTATAAAATCAACATATATTGCCATAAGATCCAAATTATCATACAAATCTTAGTCAAATTGGGTTTGTATGTATATATTACATACATTAATCAGTAGTCCAAAAATGACCCCTATTGGATAACTCTTAGTCAATGGCCCCATATAGAGCTGCTTCCCGATCTTCACTTAAATCTACCAAAAAACAAAAATATTGCACTGATTCTTCTCAAATTTTGCTTGTATATATTTTTGCA
The DNA here is from genome assembly GCA_963682025.1 of Cordilura impudica. Classification (NCBI taxonomy): domain Eukaryota; kingdom Metazoa; phylum Arthropoda; class Insecta; order Diptera; family Scathophagidae; genus Cordilura; species Cordilura impudica. The sequence continues at coordinate 316,672,082 of OY821517.1, read as the reverse complement.
AAATACAAGAGACTTTACCAAACATGGTCAGGATCGGTCCATTTTTGGGCCTAGTCCCCATATAGATATAGCATCCGATATGAACTTTTTCATATCTGCAGCCGAAAAAATTAATAAAAATCCCACTCGAATTTGGTTTATGCTTATTTACTATATCCAGTTAGTTGGGCCTGAGAGATAGGATCTCTAAACGCATGGTATAGGGTATCGTATAGTCGGTCTAGACCGACTATAATTTTCTTACTTGTTTTTATTTTCCAATTTCTTGCCCATTTTTTAACAACAAATTCCAGAAATTTTATAGCAAAAATTGTCTTTTTCACTTCAAAATGCTGCCAAAAAAAAATTGAAAATTGCCAATCGCCATTCTTTGCTTTCTTTCAAAAGTACTGGAAAAGATTCTAAAGGGTCCGCCATCTAACGTTTTTTTTTTTCCAGCTAGTGCTTATTTCGTAAATGGTAACACTTAGCTCATGTGTGATTTGACAGATAATTAGTTTTATCCTTCCGCTGAACGAATATGGTTGTGTATACGCTTGAACAACGCTGGGAAATATTGCGACATTACTTTGAAAATCATGGTAATGTTGCAGAATGTGTGCGAAAATTGCGTACGGATTTTGGAAGAAGAGAAGCACCGTCAGCTCCGTATGTTCGTTATCTTGTGAAAAAAGTGAAAGAAACTGGCATCCTCATCGATAAACCAAAGCGTGAAAAGCCAAAAACAGTGCGTACACCCGAGAATATTGCTGCTGTGGCAGAAAGTGTGCGTGAAGCGCCATCAACATCAATTCACCGTCGTTCTCAAGAATTGAACATTTCGGAGGCATCATTGAGACGAATTTTGCATAAAGACCTTGGTATGATGCCATAGAAAGTCCAATTGGTTGAAGCCAACTGACCATCCAATGCGTTTTCGCTTCGCTAAGTGGGCCTGCGATCGACTTGCAGAAGATGACGATTTTGCTAAAAAAAATCATATTTTCAGATGAAGCTCATTTTGATCTTGGCGGGTATGTAAACAAGCAAAATTGTCGCATTTGGGGCACAGAAAACCCGCACGCATACATTGAAAAGCCGATACACCCAAAACAAGTCACTGTTTGGTGCGGATTTTGGTCCCGAGGCATAATTGGACCATTTTTCGTCGAAAATGAGCAAGGAGTGGCCGTTGCAGTCAATGGCGATCGTTATCGGGCCATGTTGAACGAATTTTTGTTCACAAAAATTGAAGAGGATATTGGGAACAGGACGGCGCTACGTGCCACACAGCCGAAGCTACACTCGATGTTTTGCGCCCTGTTTTTGAAGATCGCATTATCAGCCGCAGAGCTGATGTCGTTTGGCCACCTCGGAGCTGCGATTTGACACCGTTGGACTATTATTTGTGGGGTGCCCTCAAAGATTGACGCTTTAAAGGACAATATTCGTGAAGCCATTGGTGAAATACAGCTGCACACAATCGATAATGTGCTTAAAAATTAGACCGATCGTGTAGGCTACTGCATGGCCAGCCGAGGCAGCCATTTGAATGAAATTATTTTCCATTATTAACCGGAAGGATTGTACTTTCAAACAAAAAAAGAAATTTGAGATAATATTCAGTAGTTCTTTTTATAGCATTTTCAAAAATTCTCAAATGTGTAATTATATTAAGGACAAATGTTTAATGACTGAAAAACAATCAGCACTTCGCTCAAACCTCGTGCTTCTTGATCATTCTAAGGCGTTCGACACAGTAGACCACTATAATTTGTGCATGAAACTACAATATTTCTTTAAAATTTCATCAACTTCAACGCGGCTCTTATTTTCATATCTACCGTAACGAACACAATCCTTATTTTCTAATAATACTTGGTCTAATCCAATAACCCTTACTAGGGGAGTTCCGCAAGGGTCGATTCTGGCTCCATTACTTTTCTCATTATATGTGAATGATTTGCCAAAACAATTTTCTCCTGGTAAAATGCATTTTTATGCGGATGATGTCCAATTATATCTGAGTGCAGTAGCCCAATGCAATCAATTGGTGCAAATTTTATTAAGCTAAAAAAAATCTAAATATTTGGTAATTCATAAGAAAAAAACTGTTCCTACTTTCAATGATTTTGTAAAAGTTAATATCGAAAGAATAGAGATCGTGCAAGCAACGAAAAATCTCGGAATTATCTTCAACAATCATCTTACCTGGACAAGTCACATTAACTCACTGGTTGGAAAAGCGTACATTAAACTTAGGTCCCTCTGGTCAACGCAGTATTTTACACCCTTAAGAGTTCGGATATTGCTGGCAAAAGCATATGTTATTCCTGGTCTAATATATGAATGTGAGCTCTTTGCAAATTGTGATGTCAGTAGCAAATGTAAGATGAATGTGCTGTATAATAATATCGTTAGATATGTCTTTGGTATCAGGAAGTTTGAACATATTTCATCTTTTGCAAAAAGCCTTTACAACGTATCTTTTGAAAACTTGCTTAAGATTCGAGTACTAATATTTATTCACAAAATTATTTATACTCAAAATCCACCATAACTTTACGCAAAAATTCGTTTCGCAAGATCACAAAGAGGTAGGAAGATCATTCTCAGTAGGCATAAATATCTTGTGTCAGAATGGCAGTTTTGTACTAGTGCTATACGTCTTTGGAATATTATTCCACAAAACCAACAACTCAACAGCAATGCAAACTCTTTTAAACTATTTTTATTTAAATTTTTTGCCTGATTTTAAAATAATATTATATTGTGATAAATTAAATTATTATTATTAGTTTTAAGTGTTAAAATGTTGCTAAAATTTTGATAAACTTGCACATCTAGCAATAATGCTTTCCTGTACTGTAATTATAAGATTTAATCTTGTTGTACAGGAAATTATCAAATAAATAAATAAAGAAAAACTCTTCGTCACTACCTCAGGAAACATGTCACCTTTTAAACGCATTTCGATTTTTTTTTGTTTCACATGATCCAGTAACGAGTTATGATGTTCATCGCAAAACAACAACGCCTCCGGAGATTCGCTGTCACGAACTTATTTATTAAAACTAGCAGATTCTAGCCCTCGAAATTCGAGTGCAAATTCTGGGAAATTCAATTTTTTTTTTTTTTTTTCATTAAATAAAGCCCCTGAAGGTATGCTAATCAATTATAGCCAATTCACAAATCAACACAAAAAACAAACTCATTTTTATTACAAACACATTCATAGCATTGTATAATTTTTTTATGTATGTGTTAGTAGCAACTTTAAATGCAATTTTCTCAAAATAAAGGAAAAAATTTAAAAATCTGTAAACCTGCAAAACGGCTAAAAAGAAATACCTTTCAAATAACATACGTTTGGTCAAAATCGGGATAAAATGGTAGAACAAAACATCGTTCACAAGAAATCGCCTAGCCTATTAATATTAAAGATTTTTAGTTGAAAACTTTTTTTAACTTTTAAAACCTTACCCCTTAACTCATACTTTCTGTCTGTCTGTCAGCTATGAAGCAACCCCATTACCCCTTATCCAATTGATCTAAAACTTGGTTCATAGTGTTCTTGTGACTATAGATTAATTTTGGGGTAGTCATGCACAGTCACGTCTAGTCACGCACAGTCACGGAGTGATTTAAAACCCATTTCCCCTTATCCGACCAATCTGAGACTTGGTCGATAGACTCGCTGTGGATAAAGATTAACTTTGACATAGTCACGCGCAGTCAAGCATAGTCACGCACAGTCACGGAGTGATTAAAACCTCACTTCCCCTCATCCAATCGATCTGAAGCTTTGTCCGTAGACTTTTTGTGGCCAAAGATTAATTTTAAGATAGTCACACACAGTCACGCATAATCGCACACAGTCACGGAGTGATTTAAACCCCATTTTCCCTCATCCGATCGATCTGAAACTTTGTCCATAGACTTGTTGTGGCCAACGATTAATTTTAACCCTTTATAACTCAGTCATGCATAGTCACGGAGAGATTCTAAACACATGTGCATAAGGAAACAAAGAGTTTTAATAAAAACTTTGTTTTTATGGATTAGATTATTGGTTTATCTTTTTAACGGTAATTTTGTAACAGATTTGTTATCTTTCGATAGAGAACACCCCAAAGAGTAAAAACCAAATTTTAGAGACAAATTTCAGAAAAATATGATCCGAAATCAAAAATCCCAAAAGTGGGATCGATGGGTAAATTCAAGTCGAAGATTAAAAAAAAACTCCAGCTCAAAGAATTGAACTATGTGAGATGTAGAGTAGTTTGAGTGAAACAATGGCAATTCGCGCCACTGGGGACGGCTTGCTTAGATGGACAATTATGCGCAAAAAAAAAGAATTGGATCAGGATTAATTTCTTCTTCGAAATTCGGTCAAAACAACATGATCTTGCAACCTGTAATTATAATAAACTTGTTGTATCAGATCAAACTCGTAGTCTGTGATCAACGTATAGCGTATCACTTATTTGATGAAAGCTGGTATAAAAGCTTCTAGAATATTCCACGAAACAATTATTTTCCTCAACAATTTTGTTTGACAATATTCAATATTGTTGACCCCAAAAAAAAAATAGTTATAAATAGTTTTTCCTGCGAAATAATCGGACGTGTTTTTTTGAAAAATGGAATCCGGCAACCAAAGTCAAGTCGCATCACTACTTTATAATATTCTTCATTTCGTTTTTTTTTTTCACAAGCAAGCGTATTCACATGTTGTTATTGTTTTTCTTTTCAAATAACAATTCGTTTAATCAACTGTTTATTTTAGGTTTTACCAAATTTTGTGTATTCTTTAATATTTTTGCATGAAACGCTATTAATAAAAACATTTACGACACGAATCAGCGTCATATGATGATGATGACGTGCCACAAAGTAGGTTTTTTTTATGTAAAATGTATTAACAACAAAAGAAGTCAAAATTTTTTTGTAGATTAATGTAACCAGAAAATGTTTCAAATGGTAATTATGAATAATCATATGAATAAACTGAAAATGACAGTTACGAGGAGCTTTTAATGGCACAATTATGAACTCGGTTGATGTGAGTAAGCTCATTAAATCGTTTTGAAGTAGAGAACAACATGCATACATATATGCCAAAATGTTATTGACACAAAGCAATGCAGACAGCTACATATATTATTATTTTTTAACTTAGAAAAAATTGATTTCCCGTCGGTGTCACTCCACTGTGCCAAGCTCAATACTTATTCATGTAGGCTTTATTAACTAACCTTAAACTAACTTTATTTATACAAAAAGACAACATCAACAAAACCTATTATCAGGCAAACAATCATTTGTACCTTACTACTTTTGCAGCGAGCAAAAATGTAGGAAATTTAATAATATGTCAAAGTTACAACAAAAAAAAAAAACAAACTAAAATGTAAATAAGTATAACGTCTTCAAGGAAATGTTCAATATGCACTCAAGTAAAAACAAGCAAGAGATGATTGAATCATGAAGGTAAAGGTAAATAAGTTTCAAAAATAGTTTTTCTTCCGGTGCATGGTAAATGAAGAACTTTTACGATTTCTTTTGAACATTTTCTTTATTCGACAAAGTTTCATTTAAGTAATAACAAACAGAAGAAATCATTACGATAGAAATATTTTGCAAATAGAAATTGGCACTGAATTAAGGTTGGCATTTCCTTCACTTTGTCTCTTTCTCGCTACTTATGCAAAGTTTAACCTAAAGCAAATGGAAAAAACAATAACCAAGGGATCCAATTATGGAAATGCTAAAGACATGATGAGACAATGGTAGCGCATCTACGAGGGCGGCTCAATAAGTTCGTGACTTTTTCAATTCCGCTTTTCTTGAACTTTTTCCTTTAATAGACTACTGACAAATTTTGAATAAGTTCCTTAATCCTTTCAGACCTGAGTAGTAAAACGACTGTAGTCATTGTTAAACCGTCAATATAAAAATTCTTTTTAGCAAAGTTTACTTTTTTTGTTTTTAATTCTCTTTTATGTAGAGAGCACTCGAGAGAAGTCACAATCACTGAATTTATATTTTAAGCACCTTAAGTCAGATCTCACAATCGATACAGCTAGGTCTAAAGGGGTTAATAAAGTTTGTGTTTGGCAGATAGTCAAGGTATATTACCGCGAAAATTTTTGCAAAAGTAGAAGTGAATTTCTCGTACTCATAAAATTTTTTTTTTTTTTGGTAAATCTATCACTCACTCTAAGGAAAAGTTTTCTAAGTACTATGGGGATTCAGTAACAATTGTTTCTGGACGGCCAATTGAGGCCGAAATAGTTCACGATGTGTTGTTTACTAATCGGAGAGTGAAGTTGCGCGAGATTGTCGTTTACATTGGCATATTTTAAGGACGATTTTTTATAAATCTTCCATATTGATACACATGCAATATTATGTTACTTTCATTTAGTTAAGTAATAAACTGGCTTGCGATTCTCATTGGGTTTATTTTTAAAATTATATAAATAATATAGCTTTGTCAATGTGAAATGAGTCTAATTCCGGACAGATAAATGTGTCCAACAGTAAGGAACATTAACATGATAATCTCTGTTGCCACAGCAATATATTCAGCAACTTCAACATATTCAATGGACTGGACTTCCACAACTTCGGTTGACTACTATTGAGGAACTTCGGCTTAATGCTCTTCAGAAACTTTGGTTGACTGCTCCTCAGCAATTTCGGCAGAATGCTCTACGGTTGACTTCTCTTCAGCAATTTCGTTTCAATGCGCTTTAAAAACTTCAGTTGACTGCTTCCCAGAAACTTCGGTTGATTGCTCTTTTGCAACTGCGGTCCACTGATCCTCAGCAACTTCAGTTGGCTGTTCTTCCGCAACTTCGTAATACTCTTCAAAAACTTCGGTTGACTGATCATCGGCAACATCAATTGACTGTTCTCCAGCAATTTCGGTTTAATGCTCTTCAGAAACTTCGGTTGACTGATCTTTTGCAACTGCGATCGACTGATCCGCAGCAACTTAAGTTGACTGCCCTTCAGCAGCTTCGATTTAATGCTCTTCAGAAATTTTGGTTGACTGTCCTTCAGCAACCCCGTCGGACTACTCTTCAGCAACTTCGGTTTAATAATCTTCAAAAACTTCAGTTGACTGATCATCAGCAACTTCAATTGATTGCTCTCCAGCAACTTCAATTTAAAGCACTTGAGAAACTTCGGTTGACTGCTTGTTAGCAACTTCGGTTAATTGTTCTTCAGCAGCTTCGGCTGAATGCTCTTAAGAAATGTCGGTTGACTGTTCCTCAGCAACTTCCTCGGACTGCTCTTCAGCAACTTCAGTTTAATGCTCTTCAAAAACTTCAATTGACTGCTGTCTAGCGAATTCGTTTTAATGCTCTTTAGAAACTTCGGTTGACTGCTCCTTAGCAACTTCAGTTAATTGTTCTTCAGCAACTTCGGCTGAATGCTCTCCCACAACTTCGGTCGACTACTCTTTAGCAACTTCGGTTATCTATTCTTAAGCAGTTCGGCTGACTACCCTCCAGCAACTTCGATGGAATGGTCTTCAGCGGCTTTGGCTGGCTTTTTTTCACCAACTTCGATTGACGGCTTTTAAGCAACATCGTTGCAGCAGCCTCGATTGACTGCTCTTCTTGGATTGACTACTTTTCAGTAACTTCGGTTGACTGGTCCTTAATCAACCGAAGTTGCGCGATAAAAATCTTCCGAAGCCGCTGAAGAGCACTAAATAGAAACTGCTGAAGAGCAGCTAACCGAAGTTACTGAAAAGTAGTCAACCAAGGACCATATAATATTATGGCCATTGCTTGCGTTTGCAGGCAATTTACTGCCAATGTAATTCTGGGGTCGATCACTGTCACCACAGTTATTGATGATGAACAAGATCCCGCCTTTTTTCGATCATCAGCCATATCTATTGGGGCCGATTACTTCCACCGAAGTGATAGAGAAACAGTTTCATCATTACCTGCCGACGTCCTGTTGCTTGCCCGATATAAAGCCTGCCCAGCTAATGTTGCCTGCCGAACATAGACGAAATACAGTTTCCTGCCGAACAACAAAGCCGAGTGAACATAGTGAAGAAGAAGTAACGACTGTTGCTTATCGTATCTAATATATATTTTATCGTACACTGAAGGAGTGAGATCGAAAAAATCTTAGCATGCATAAAATATAATAATAAGGAAACCATGATCCTTTATAGTGGTTTCCGTCACTTTTTGGGAACAGGTAGATGATTTCCATTTAAAATCACCCATAGTTTGGGACACCATTTTTGTGCTCTTGAGCCCAATATTTCTCCACCGGCCTAAGTTCCGGACAGTCTAAAGAATTTGCCTGTTTCATCCAAAATCCATGTAATTGTTCTTCTACGACTCAAGAGCTTTTTTGCAGTAGAGCAACCAAAAATATGTGGACACATTGTGTGTGCTTATGAAAGAAAGGTATCTTTTTCTCAAGCATTCCTTAATACAAATTTGATATTTATAGAGACTGTTGTAACACATAACTTCCTTCTTTTGCCGCAACTGCATATTGCCTGCAATACCAGGACATTTTTTTTAATTTTGTCTGTTTTTGGGACCTAGACTTATCTTCAACATTTCCTCGAGCATTAGCAACATAAAAATTATGACCCGGAAACTAACAAAAATCTGCCACTACATACGTTTCGTCATCCATTATGCAGCACCATTATTTTGTTATGGAACATGATTTCAATTTCCATGCTCTATTTTTGGTCTCTAAATTTGGTACAGAATTCTTGTTTGGAACTTTTTGGGGTTTTTGTGTTTTTATTCCTTCTCTGGCTTTAAATTTTCACACCAAAATAGTCCGAACACTGAATTAACCGGGTTGCTTTTCTATTCTCTTGGCCTTCCATACATCATTTTAACCCTTCATTCTATTCGAACCATGCTTCCTATCAATGGTAAACTTTTTATAGTACCGAGTTGGATTTTGTTGAAAATATTTAATAATTTTAGCACGTACTTCTATTTCATCCTTCAAAATAACAAACACTCAAATTAACAGGATTGTCATTAAATATAATAATTGACACATTTTTCAAAGATAACTTGATAAAAAAAAATTTAAAATGCTGCTTGCGAAAAAAGTTAAGATGAAAAACGTGTGTTACGATATTTCGACCTCACTCTTTATATAAATATATTCGTATTAAATAAATATTATATCCCTTAACTGAGGTTAGAGGGTCCTTGAGTTGACCCTGGACGCGACTCATTCACGACTTTTTCAGCTATGAACTAAACCTCATTATCTATCACATGACTATGTGATTGCGATGCTAAATGATCACTTTGACTTTAGAAAGCTGTGTGCCGCGTTTGCTCACTGGATTTATATTTTCAAAAATAAAAAAATGGTTCGGCGGAAAGAGCTTTAGCTCCAACGATAAAAATCATTGATTAAACATATGCCTATTTTTTGGACCTTAAGAAATACTATTATCTGGAAGGGATAAATGAAAATTGGAAGAAAAGTTGGACAAAGGGGATTGCTGGAATAAGACTATGTTGAGTATGTCTATGTCTTTCTTTCGAATTTCATACGGATTTATTGAGCCGCCCTCGTGTGCTAAAAGAAATCTTTTTTATTTTTTTTTTAATACGTTGACAGGAACACAATCCCTACACTACTTCAATCAGAAGTTTAATGTATGAATAAATTGAACAGAAAATATCCCTATACCAACCACTATGTAGTCAGACAATAACGACTTTGTGCTGATGTTTGTAAATACTAAAACTATTTGTAAATACCAAAAAAAAAAAAAAATATTATACGGATCGACTCAGAACACTTTCTGAATCGATTTAGCGATGTCCGTCCGTCCGTCTTTGTGCCCTTGTAAACCTTATAATCAAACCACCGTTCGCAAATATGAATATATTGCGATGTTTGTTAGAAAATATGACAATTCTTAGCCATAGCCCCCGTATGAAGCTGATTCCCAATCTTCACCTAAATCTATCAAAAAACAAAAATATTGCACAGATTTTTCTCAAATTTAGTTTTTAAATGTTTTTGCAAAAAATAAGTGGTCAGGATCGGCCCATTTTTCATCCTATAAATATAGCTTCCGATATGAACTTTTTCATAACAATGCCACTCAAATTTGGTGCATAAACTTCCGAAAAGCGCATACCTCCGATCGGTCTGAAATTTGGTATAGTAACGTATTTTGACCTGCTAATCACGAATATCATAGTGAAAATAGCCGCAAATGCCGTTTTCAGTATAATAATTGGAAAAAAAGTTGTTTTTTCCGCTGTACATTGCTGCACTATCCTGACCGATTTATTTAGATTTAAACTTCTACAGCGGAAAATAGTCGGTTTTTATATATGTTCATTCAAAGAGTAAATAAAAAAACAAATTTTTTACTTAAATTGAATGAATTCGCTGAATATTTTTATTTTAAATACGGGAAAGTCAAAGATTCGTCGATTTGTGCAATAATTTCGTCAATTTTCCCCAAAAAGGTGAAAAAAATCCAACAAAATGATGAAATTTGGTATTTAATCTTTCATCGGCCATGGAATGAACGCTATTGAAATTGGTGAGAATCGGTCCATGTTCAGACCTAGTCCCCATACAAATGACCCCTATGAAATCGACATAAATTGCCTTAAGTTACAAATTATCATATAGATCTCATTCAAATTGGGTTTGTATGTGTTTATTACATCCATTAATGAGTAGTCCAAAAATTACTCCTATAGGAAATTCTTAGTCATAGGCCCCATATAGAGCTGCTTCCCGATCTTCACTTAAATCTATCAAAAAACAAAAATATTGCACAGATTTTTCCTAAATTTGGTTTGTATATATATAAAGTGTAAGTGACTTTATCAAATATGGTCAGGATGGGTCCTTTTTTGGACCTAGTCCCCATATAGACATATCATCCGATATCAACTTTTTCATATCTGCAGCCAAAAAAATTAATAAAAATGACACTCAAATTTGGTTTATGCTTATCTGCTATATCCAATTAGTTGGACCGAAGAGATAGGGTCTCTAAACCATGGTATAGGGTATCGTATAGTCGGGCTAGACCGACTATAATTTTCTTACTTGTTATATATGTTCATTCAAAGAGTAAATAAAAAAACAAGTTTTTTGACTTAAATTGAATGAATTCGCTGAATATTTTTATTTTAAATATAGGAAAGTCAAAGATTCGTCGATTTGTGCAATAATTTCGTCAATTTTCCCCAAAAAGGTGAAAAAAATCCAACAAAATGCACGGAAACGCATTTTCAATCATTTTTATACCCTATACCACTATGTGGTTTGGGTATAATGACTTTGTGCTGCTGTTTGTAACAACCAAAAATATTTCACCTGCACCCATCTTTAATTATACCAATCGAATCAGAATCACCATCTGAATCACCATCACCATCTGATTCGATTTAACGATGTCCGTCCGTCTGTCCGTCCGTCCGTCCGTCTGTGTGTCCATGTAAAGCTTGTAATCAAACTGCAGGTCGCAAATATGAATATATTTTGATGAAATTTAGTATTCGATCTTATATCGGCTATGGAATGAACTCTATTGAAATTGGTGAGAATCGGTCCCTATCCCCCATACAAATGACCCCTATGAAATCAACATATATTGCCATAAGATCCCAATTATCATACATATCTTAGTCGAATTGGGTTTGATGTATATATTACATCCATTAATCAGTAGTCCAAAAACGATCCCTATGGGACAAATCTTAGTCATAGGCCCCATATAGAGCTGCTTCCCGATCTTCACTTAAATCTGTCAAAAAACAAAAATATTGCATTGATTCTTCTCAAATTTTGCTTGTATATATTTTTGCAAAATACAAGAGACTTTACCAAACATGGTCAGGATCGGTCCATTTTTGGGCCTAGTCCCCATATAGATATAGCATCCGATATGAAGTTTTTCATATCTGCAGCCGAAAAAATTAATAAAAATCCCACTCGAATTTGGTTTATGCTTATTTACTATATCCAGTTAGTTGGGCCTGAGAGATAGGGTCTCTAAACGCATGGTATAGGGTATCGTATAGTCGGTCTAGACCGTCTGTGTGTCCATGTAAACCTTGTAATCAAACTGCAGGTCGCAAATATCAATATATTTTGATAAAATTTGGTATGTAAGCTTTTATCGGCCATGGGATGAACGCTATTGAAATTGGTGAGAATCGGTCCATGTTCAGACCTAGCCCCCATACAAATTACCCATATGAAATCGACATAAATTGCCATAAGATGCAAATTGTCATATAGATCTTACTCAAATTGGGTTTGTATGCGTTCATTACATCCACTAATGAGTAGTCCAAAAATGATCCCTTTGACCCCATATAGAGATGCTTCCCGATCTTCACTTAAATCTATTAAAAAACAAAAATATTGCACTGATTCTTCTCAAATTTTGTTTGTATAAATTTTTGCAAAATAAAAGAGACTTTACCAAACATGATCAGGATCGGTCCATTTTTGGACTTAGTCCCCATATAGATATATCATCCGATATGAACTTTTTCATATCTGCAGCCAAAAAAAAATAATCAAAATCCCACTCAAATTTGGTTTTTGCTTATTTTCTATGTCCAGTTAGTTGGGCCTAAGAGATAGAGTTTCTAAACGCATGGTATAGGGTATCGTATAGTCGGTCTAGACCGATTATAATTTTCTTACTTGTTTTTTCTTATTTGCATTGTATTGTTTTATTGAATTGCTAGCATAACAGGAATAAATCATATAAATTACAGTGATAGCAAGTAACATTTTTTTTATTATTAATATTAACATTGAGTTACAGTAAATTTTGAGAGTATTAAAAATAAAGTAAATTAATCATAAAAATTAACATAATAATGAACATAATAAAGTTGACATTTAACACAGATTGCTTTGTACTTGGATATATGATGTTAAATTATTCCAAAGACACGTTGTGTAATTGAAAAATTGTCTTGTGGACATTAGATATTTGTATTTTTGTGACCGTACGTTTCTTCCACGAGGCGAATGTGCAAAAATAATTTTGTTAAAAAGATATTCTGGGTTCTTCAGATAAATAATCTTATGCATCATTAAAAGACTATATCTATAATATTAATAGGCTAGGCGATTTCTTGTGACTGATGTTTTGTTCTACCGTTTTATCCCGATTTTCACCAAACTTTTATTATTTGAAAGGTATTTCTTTTTAGCCGTTTTGCAGATTTACAGATTTTTAAAATTTTTCCTTTATTTTGAGTAAAAGTTGCTACTAACACATACATAAAATTATATAATATTATGTGTGTTTATTGAGTTGATTTGTGAAATGGCTATAATTGATTAGTATGCCTTTATGGTCTTTATTTAATGAAAAAATAAAATTTCCTAGAATTTGCGCTCGAATTTCGAGGGCTGGAATATGCTAGTTTTAATAAATCTTTAAAACTTATATTATGTAACTGTTATGAATATGATGACATACTATCTCGTCTACGTCTGTTGAAAACGTATCTGGCTATATTATTATATCTGACCTCGAGGCGATTAAAGTCAATAGTATCGCAACTTGCAAACATTTCACACCCGTACAGTAGAACTGGTATTAAATAGGTTTTTGCCAAAAGCATTCTTATTTCAAACGGCATCGATGATTGCACAGCCCATAAGTTTCTTAACATCCCATGAACTTTACCAGCTGATATATTTATATGGTTAGACCAAGAAAGTTCAGCAATAAATGTGATTCCCAAGTTCGATGATGATGGAACAAAGTCGATTCTTGAATTGTTAAAATATTATCATTCAGTCTTTTTTTATTACTTCTTGAAATGAAAATACATTTTGATTTGTCAGGGTATATACATAAGCCATTAGTATATGCCCATTTATGTATATTATCCAAGTCACTGTTAATACAGTCAGTACAATTTTGAACATTTTCCATTCTGCTGCGTAAGTACAACTGTACGTCATCAGCGTATATTTGTACGCCACAGTAATTCAGAACCTCAGGCAATTCATTAATATACATACAGAAAAGCAATGGACCAAGAATAGACCCCTGAGGCATACCTCTATCAACTTCCACTGCTTTAGAAGTCACTCCATTCAAAGAAACCACTTGTTTACGATTAATAAGGTAAGAGAAAATAAGATTATTAGTCGAATTAGAGAAATTAAAGATTTTCTTGAGTTTAGTGTGTAGAATCGAGTGATGAACAGTATCGAAGGCCTTACTAAAAGCACAAGAAATGACTCCATATTCTTATCCAGTTTTGATCTAATTTCATCTACTACATCGATCAGAACCGTAATGCAGCTTCTATCCTGTCTAAAACCAGATTGTCAATCCGTAAGATGTTGATCCTTTAAATACTCATTAATTTGCCCGTACATAAGATTTTCCATAACCTTGGATAAAAATGGTAGTATCGCAATTGGTCGGAAGTCGCTGTTGTTCTTTGGAATAGGAATGATTTTTGCTTTTTTCCACATATCAGGAAAAATTAATTTTGTTAATATTGTATTAATTAAATACGTAAGAAATGGTAGAAGTTTAGGAACGACAATTTTTAAAAATCTTGGATTTATTTCATTTAAGCCCACAGCATTTGACTTAATTTATGTAATACTTTTAAGAACTTCAGATTGATTCACACATCGAAAAGCAAAACAGTTTTCAATACGCACAGTATGATTTTTTTCGTACTAATTTTCAGTTGGTCTAATCAAATGGATTTCGACCAATTTGTTGTTTAACTTATCAACGTCCACATCAGAACCAACAGTGCAAGGATTTCTTTTCCCAATACCTATTTCACGGATCTCTTTCCATTTTCTCTTGCTATCAATAGCTGAAGAGAATTTCTGTAGATAATAACTGGATTTTGCAATATATATGCCGTTCACAACTTCCTTTCTAATGGATTTGAACAATGAATGTAACTCAGGAGTTTTAAATTTCTTCCAACGTTTATATGCCAAATCTCGTTTATCAATTAAACGTTTTATAATTGAAGTAAACCATGAAGGCTGTATAGGTTTAATTGATCTTGTTTTTTCAGGCACAATTCCATAAAATATTGTGAGAAGGTTATTTTGAATGAAAGCAATTTGATCATTAACATTCTCAAGACCATAAACTGAATCCCAATTAACACAATCAATACGCTGGTTTAACCCTGTATAGTCAATGCCATGAAAATCTCTATAAGTGTTATGTGCATTAGGTTGTCCCGAATTTCTTTTTTTTGGATTTCCCTAACGCAAGACCTCTTAAAATTTGCGTAATTGATCGTAGATTCCCAAAATGATTTTAAAAATAAAAAGAAACAATATCTTTAGGGTTCTACCGATCTTCAAAGTTTTAAAAAGTAGTTATTTTCATGATTATATTTCCCTATCCTTAATTTCGACACCTAAACTAAATATACCACGACTATATATAACAACAACACTTTAACGGCGACTACGAATTTGCTAGACACAGTGGAGTTCGTTTATAACGTACACCGGTTATAAAGAATTTTTTATAAAAAAAAAAAATCCGGGAAAAAAATTTTTTCCGGACCCAAACATTCACTTTCAAATTATATACCAATTATTACAGTTATAGCGAACTCTTGTTTATTACGAACCAGTTTTTAAGTTCCTTTTATAGTTACAGCTTACTCCCTAAAATATAGAAACCCTTGAACATGAAAAAAATAAAAAATCTGGCAACACTTCAAAATCACTTGTTATATTTATTAATACCAAAATACGTAAATTGGGGTTTCCCCAAAAAAGAAAACTAAAAAAACTAAACTAATTTATAATACATTAGTCAGTTGAGTTACAGTATTAAGAGCGGTGTTTGTGATTAAAAAAAATGAGTTCGAGGCGTAGTGAGACAACTTGTGTTATATTGGGACCATATAAGGAACTTGATGATCGGCAGCTACCAACTATAAGAGACGTTCTTAAATATATTTTATTTATCAAGTATAACATGAAATTAAAGTATAATGAAAAGATCCATCAAATTCAGATATATATGCGATTGTTTTTGAAGAGATTGACAATATTTGGACCAAAGCTTCGATTCCAATCGTAACAAAGGAACGAGTTATTCAGTTACTCAAATCCTATTTCGAAAAGTACCTCCATTTGGAAAGATACCCCAAAAGCAAACGAAAAAATGGTTTCGAAAACAAACTAAAGTGTTTTTTGGAGTCATCTGAGAAGCTTTTCGACGTTGCTGCTTGCAAATGCACTTCATTTGAATTTTGTTCTTGTTTAAAACCTAAGAAAGTTCCAATCAATGAAAGAAGTTTTTTGTTGGATCAAAGAAATTACAGAAAAATGGTTATATGTGGAGTTGATAAAATAGAAACAGCTCGATTAATAAAACGAAAGCAGAGACAAACTGAACATTCCATAAGGGCAGCAAAAAAGCAGCGTTCTACTCAAGAAACCGATTCTATCCCAGAAAATTGTGTTTCACTGTGTGAATCTTCCCTAGAAACGTATCCGATAACGGAGGCATCTCCCACTAACATACTTTCGCCAGATACACCTTCGACTTCAACGACGAATCGGAATACATTGCCGTTGCCAACAGTTGCTAAGGTCTGTGATAGATACGGTTTATCGACTCGCTCTGCTGCTGCTGTTGCTTCTGCGGTTTTGACTGACTTCGGCTTAATTTCTACCGAAAATTTAACTCTGGTAATCGATAAAAACAAAATACACAGAGCTGTATCTAAAGTCCGGAAAGAAAATTCAAAAGACATTGGAAATATTGTTATGAAAAGCATTTACTTTGATGGACGAAAAGACAAGACTCTGATAAGTGAGAAAATAGGGGATCGTTACCATCGCAAAGAAATTTTAGAAGAACACATCTCAATTTTAGCAGAACCTGGATAAAGGTTGGAATTTAGATGACGTGATTTGCATTGGATGTGACGGAACTGCAACTAATACCGGTTGGAAGAGTGGCGTTATTCAATATTTGGAGGAGTATTTGAAGAGACCGCTACAATGGTGTGTTTGTATGCTCCATGCCAATGAGTTACCCCTTCGTCATTTATTCTTGACTTTAGATGGTTGCACTTCGGGACCTAGAGAATATTCCGGACTTATTGGAAAACAATTAGTTACTTGTGAAAATGAAACAACGGTGTCTTTTTGTGCGGTGGCTGGTAATTTGCCTGACTTGCCGAAAAATGTGGTCGATCAACTAAGTACGGATCAAAAATATCTTTATGAGATATGTAAAGCTGTTCAAACTGGTTATTGTAGTCCTGAGCTGGCAAACCGAAAACCTGGAAAAATTGCGCACTCGAGATGGCTTACCTTTGCTAATCGTCTACTCAGAGTTTACGTAAGTACCCTTAATCCATCAGAAAAATTGCAACTACTTGTCAATTACGTTGTTAAAGTATACGCTCCGATTTGGTTCCTAATCAAACAAAAAACGTCTTTTAAAGAAGGAGCCAAACATATTTTTCATCTGATTTTGTACTCTCGTTTTTTACCCGAAAATATGCGATCAGTTGTGGATTCTGTTATCGAAAGAAATGCTTTTTTTGCTCACCCGGAAAATCTACTTGTCAGTATGCTGTTTGATGATAGAGACCACATTCGGGAGCTGGCATTGCAAAGAATAATTAAAGCTAGAGAAGCTGAAAGTACCACTAATCACAGAATATTTAAACCACCAAAAATTAACTTCTCTGCTGGAGATTACACCGAAATTATTATATGGCACGAGTGTGGGGTTACAGCACCGCCGGTTCTTCGGTATATTTCTAATGATGACCTTCAAATCATGGCAAAAGATAACAGCTTGGAAATTGTTGACTTTCCTTGTCACACACAAGCTGTGGAAAGATGTGTTAAACTGGTAACAGATGCCTCTCAAAGTGTAACTAACGCTGCTTCTAGAGATGGCCTTATTAGAACCAGGTTGAAATCACGAGCAGAAATGCCAAATTTTTGTCAAAAAAATATGTTTACATTTTAAGTTTTAGTCATTTATTATAAGTTTTATTTTATTGTACATTAATTGCAAGTATAAAATATATTAATAAAATAAATTTGTATCTCGTTTTTTTTTTTATTTATTATTTTAAGCATACGGTTTAGGTTTGTAAAAACGTTTTCAAAAGTAGAGCCCTCAAGATGGCATGTAATTGGATTTTTATTACTTCTACCGTGGTCTGTGTAAAATTACGCAAATTTTGATACCTCTTGCGAAAGTGTGGCTCGAAAAACCATTTTTCTCATTCAAGGACGGGACAGCCTAATGTGCATCTTCATTGTTAACATATGTATGATAATATTATAAAAATTTAGTCATACTTCGAAAAAACAGGGACGGAAAATTGATCGTAAAGCAGTAGTTTGCTTTTATGATTAGTAAAGAATAAATCACGTAAGCTGTTTGAGCCACTTGAATAATGGGTTGGAACGATCGTATTAACAGAATACGATATTTTGCAATAGTTGCAGAACCGTTTTATACAATTGGTCAAATGGCAAAAGATCTATTTCGATTTTTCAATTCCAGTACTTTGGAGAGAGTCAAGTAACCACCAAACCGATTATAATTTCTGTTTAACAAAAGTTACTGGATTTAATATGAAAAATCGAATAAATATTACTTGCGCGAATGTCCCATCCATTTCCAAACCAGTACAACGTCCACCAAATGATCAATTACCAGTCATTCCCCTTGCTACGAGCAGTGAGACTGAAACATCTTTAACCAGAAGTGGTTGCTTTTATGAGGCTGATGATGAACGCCATTTAGTGACTCAAGCTCAGCTGAATGATCTAATTCGGGATTTCCATTTAACGAAGCAAGACGCATGCAGCAGTGGAAACTTCTTGCTCTTGAGACAAAAGTAACAATCTATAGAGATAGAAGCTTGGAATTGGCTGCATATTTTGAAAAGAAACACTCTATTCTATACTGTACTGATGTTGATGGTTTATTTCAAAAAATGGACCAGACATATGATAAAACTGAATGGAGATTATTTATTGATGGCTCTAAATACAGTTTAAAGGCTCTTCTTTTGCATAATGGGAATGAAAAACCATCCAAACCAATTGCTCATGGCATTAATACAAAGGAAGATTACGAATCAATGACGGAAATTTTGACATTACTCAAATACAACGATCATAAATGGAACATCTTTGGTGACCTTAAGGTTCGTGATTTAAATTTCTTTGTATATATAGTATACCTCATCGTAAATAACTGTAAATTGATATGTTTCAGGTCATTCATTTGTTGACTGGTATGCAAGGAGGTTTCACAAAATATTGTTATTTCCTTTGTCTATGTCATCATTACGTCAGAACAGAGTGGCCAAAAAGAACTGGGTATTCACCAGGAAAACGAAACATTTCAAATAAACCATTAATTGATCCAAATGACGTTCTTCTTCCTCCGCATCACATAAAATTGGGCTTTTTTAAGAACTTTGTTAAGGCTCTGGACAAAGATGGTGGAGCATTTAAATATATGTTAGCGGTTTTTCCTAAAATTTCATATTCTAAAATCAAAGAAGGCATATTTGTTGGCCTTCAGATCAGGAAACTAATGTTTATTGGAAAACGAATATGCAGCCTGGAAATCTTTCAAGAGCATCGTGGACAGTTTACTTGGAAACAATAAGAATGAAAACTACAAACAAATTGTTGATGAATTATTGAGAAATTATCAGGTATTAGGTGGACGAAAGTCACTCAAAATTAATTTTCTTCATTCGCATTTAAAATATTTTTCCACAAAATCTAGGTGCTCACCAAGATTTTATGAAAATTTAAAGAAATTATCAAGGATGTTGGGAGAAAAGCATGCTGGGAGACTATTACTGGATTCTAATACGTGAAACCGAATCAACAAAATACAAATGACTTTCAAATAATGCCATTCACTTTTAAAAATTCATTGATCTTTAAATAAACTAATGATTTTTTATGTAAAAAACGAATAAAAACGTTTTGATGTGTAAACATCTATACGCGCAGGGGGCTAAATTTCTATTTCACAATACAAGCACAAAAACAGCGTAACACATCGCTGTGAGCTGAAGCGTAAATCGGTGTGACTTTATCTGCTTGTATTTGTGAAAAAATTATGATATAAAATTGTTTTTTTTGTGCCACATTTTTAAAATCAAACAGAAAGCGTCACCTATGTATCACTTATATACGTTTATATTGGGATATTCTTAACGTTTTACAGCAAAGGGTTGTTGAATTAGCTGTTTCACCTAATGCTATAAGTGATACATAGATGACGCTTTCTGTTTGATTGTAGAAAGTGACATAAAAATCTTTAATTACTAAATGTTTACACATCTCCCCTGTGATCGGACTCACATGATTTTTTTTTGTATCTCGAAAACCTGACGTGTTAGAGAAAAATCAATTACAAATTCGAATTCAGCCCACCGTGGTACCCTAGGAAAGATATTTGGTTGCTCCAGTCCAAAACCTTGTTGGCTAGTTTAATTCTATTTATATTATAAGTGATGGAATTTAAGTAATTTACTTAATTCACAATTTTGGCTTCTACACGTTTTTGCGAAGAATGAGGAATCAGTTCCTTTAGTATCGACTTCTTGAGATAGACAACGGAAATGAATTAACTAAAGAAGTGATTGTATAGAAGTAAACGTGTTGTGAAAATTTACATACTTGTGTAACTTACATGGTCGTATATAATTATATTCGATATTATTTACTGCATTAGTTATATTAAACCGTTATATTCAAAAATAAAATTTTATTTTATTTTAAGATATTTTTTTTTTCGTTAAAGAAAAATGTTCTAGAGGGCTTCACAAAACCGAACCATTAAATTTAAATGTAAAGCAAAGTTTAAATTTAAACTCTCTGAATTCTTATGAGTACAAGGGACATCCTCATCAAATCTCATATTAATCATAATTTCTCAGCTGTGCAGTCGAACAACTTCCCAACCGGGCTCTTCAAGATTTTATTAAAATTAATACATTAAATTAATATTAATATTTTAAATTTATTTAGCTATAAAACGAAAATCATATCTAACATTCCTTTTAAACTCTGTTCATAACATATTGAGTGTTACCACTGACACCATTAGCGAAAAATTTAGAATTAGAGCAAATAACTGCGGTACTTATTGCAACATACAAATAACTTTTATTCATAAAACTTTGATCCTTAGCATACACGTTGCCTAGAAACTTTAAAACACCCCTAGCGTGGTTTAATACTCGCACACACAAATATTCCAAACAACGATTGAATGTTACTCTTCTGAGCGTTCTATTATTATCATTCAAACGTATCTAACTAAGCAATCTAACAATCCAAACAAAATCACCTTTTATTTGCATTCTTTGTTCCCTTTGATATCCATGTATCTCTATTCAAATTATCTAAAACAACACGAACAACAAAAAACTACTTTTATATTTAACTTTTTCAATAACAATAGCGCGAAAAAATTCAACAAAAAAAAGGTACAAAATTTCATGTTATGATAAATTATCATTTTTACTGCATGAAGAGTTGAATGTTCAACTAACGACACTAATATGAAAACTACTGAATAGAAGAAGAAGCAGAAAAAACGATTTGCATTGTGAAAAAATTAGTTTTTTTTTAAGTAAAAATACGCGAAATTTGTGAGTAAGCATTATTTAAATCTACACTTTATTTGGTATTTAAGCATAAACGAAATTTTTGTAATATTTGTTATTCTTTCCATAGAGCTGCTGTTTTATTTTTATTTCTTCTGCTATATGGATGCGGACAGTGGTTTAATTTTAATTTTCTGATTGTAACTATGTACTATAAACTTGTTTCGCTAATAACTTTAAATTTTGAACTTCCCCTCCTCTAAAGGAAATAGTCCCAATCCCATTTTTCGCTTGTGATATCACCAAACAAAAAAATAGACGTTATTCTTAGGATCCGGATTTGGTGAAAATTTAGTTCACCACTAATGAATTTTATTTATTTATTTATTTATTTATATTAATTACAATGCAAAGTAAATTTGTATACTAATTTGGGTCCAGGGATAAGCCAAAGACCATTTTGGCTGGTTTTTGCAGCGAGAGACCAAAGCCTCTGGTGGGAATCAAACCCAAGACCGCCGCATGATAGCTAAGCACGCTACCTACTCACCTACCGGGGCGCTTCAATGAATTTTATATTGACTTGATATATAACGGAAGTTGTCTATTTGGGTTCTGTGATCAGTATTGGAACTAGTCCTTGAGATGTCGTGATAACTAACTTCTTTGGAATAGTTCTTTTTTTAAATCTTTCTTATAAGTACTTCATAATACTTTCATCAATTTAAAATTTCTTCGGTCTTTAAAATATACTGTGAGCGTCAAAATAAAGTAAACAGCAATTTTTAATCTTTAAATTGTCTTATAACAAAATTATTATTGACTTACGATAAAGACTAATATTGCAGAGTTTAGTACTATACCATTTAGAGATTGACTACCATAAAACATGAAATCAAATCAATTGGGAATATTGCACAATCTCTCGAAAATGAAAATGCATGAGATTTTACGCGTCAAGAAAAAAATAAACAGTGGTAACACTTATTTACGCTTTTTTATATTTCGGGGAAGAACCTAAACTTTTTGTGACAAATGTGTACTGATCACGTGTTCTACTTTACTAAAAATCATTTGAAGTTGATTTGTACTAATTAATAATAGCTAAAAAGATGTAAAAGCAAATATCCTCTCTATGGGAAAGCAACTATCGGTTTATACTCCGAAAATATTTTAGATCAAAAAGAAAAATGTAAAACTTTGCGTGAAATTGGCGAAATTGTGGGTAGGAACCACTGCACAATAAAAAAAAGTAGTTGATGAATGCGCCAAACACCATCAGGTTGAAGATTTAACGAGATCTGGACGCCCAAAGCAGCTTAGTGGTACTGAAGTTAGAGCTGTAGTAAGAGAAGTGAACACATATTCAGCCTAAAATGCAGTTAAATTATCACAACACATAACGCAGACATCAGGCAAACCAGTAAGTTCGAGTACAGTAAGGAGATCGCTTCACAAAAATGGTCTACATGGAATGATACCATGCAAGAAACCATACATATCCATGGCGAATCAAAGTAAGCTAATGAATTTCGTTAAAAAGTAGAAAAATTAGGTTCTATCTTTGTGGGAAAGCATATTATATACAGATAAGAGGAAACTCGAAATTTTCGGCGCGAAAAAGCCTCCAAAAATATGGCGTGCTAAGAATGAAACATGCAAAGGAACGTGTGTTACCAAAACTGTTATATACAGTGGGGTTCTGTTATGTTTTGGGGCTATATGGCGGGTACAGGTGTTGGTAATTATGTTTTTATTTACTCCATTATGACCCAAATAGATTACTTAGCCATTTTGAAGGACAATGTTGGCCCTAACGTGGAGAAATAAGGCATGGCTGGAAATAGGATCTCCCAACAGGACAACGATCTAAAGCTTACATCTAAAATTGTGAAAGAGTGGCTACTGTACCGGACTCCTAAGCAGAGGCGGATTTAGGCCTGCTCCTTTCCTAGGCACTTTTTAATATGCCGCCCTTTTTGATAAAATAGGAGTGATTATCAAAAAAAAAAAAAAAAAACATACAATTTTTTAATAATTAAATTATTGTGTATTAATTTTTATTAATTTAGATACATACATACTATATATACGTTTTTTTTTGATTCACATATAATTAATCTTATATTTTGGCCAATTCAAAGCAGTGTCATATAAGTCTTATTTTTTATACATTTGTCTTATTTTCATACATATTTGCTTATATTTTCCGAACAAAAAATTGATAAAATTTTACACATGAGGTGTGTGTTTTTAAAAAAAATTAACTCCAAATTTTATAATTTTCTTTCAAAATTTGAGGTTTAAATAAAATAAATTAAAATAAAATTCATATATTTATATCCAGACAAAAAGAAAAGCAAAAGTTTTTATGAAAAATATAAGTAACTTTTTAATAAGAATACTATTTTTTTAAAAATATATTATTGAGTTTTTTCATTCAGCGCTTATTTTGTTAATTTAGTTTTTCGGGATTTTGATCGGGCAAAAACGTCAACTAATTCTTCAAAGTTTGTTTCTTGCACTGATTGGGTTTCAATAGACAATAATGCAAGGGCATTAAGTCTATCTTGGCCCATACTTGCCCGTAGATAGTTTTTTACTCTTTTAAGGGTGGAAAATGACCTTTCTGCTGAACAGTTTGTAGCAGGGATACTCAAAAAAATTCGTAAAGCTATGTATACATTGGGGTAAACATCTTGAAGATTACGTGAATGTAATATGTCGGATATATTTTTTGCAGAGCGCACATCTTCAGTATTTGCCAATAAATCTTTGAGTTGATAATGTAAATGAATGCATTCATTTGCTAATGTGTCTTCTAAATCATCAGGATACTTTTTGACGAGTTTATTTGCGTGACTTTTTAACTCCTTTGTATCTATTTTAGACATATTATCAAAAAAGTGGAAGTTTACAAAAAGTTTTTCGTATGCGTTTTTACGTTCGGATAACTGTACACTCAGAGTGTCCAAAATGGGATAGTAAATATTTGTACGAAAATTTTCTTTTCCACAAAATGGTGCCCTTTCATTTACCCGTGATTCATCTGACTGAAGTTTTCTTGTTTTTCTGCGACGAGTGTCATAATGATAATAATCTTGAACTCCAGATAACTTTTTGGCTTTTTCTTCGAATTCAGAAAATTGTTTATTTCTCATATCCTGAAGAAATGATGCTAGGGAACCATAAATTTGGATAACAGATCACAAATCAGCGTGAGATCCCTGAAGTTTCTTACTAGCAGCATTAAAACGATCTAAAATTACATTCCAAACAATGACTAGAATAGCTGTTTCTAGATGCTGTAATTTTCTTTGCAATCCAATAGCTTCAGATCGTGTAGTCGGTTTCTCGTCTTTGTTTTCTGCAATAAAGTTTAATGCATCAATTATTGCAGACCACTCTTTTTCTAAAGCATAACATGCATCATGTCGAGCAGACCAGCGAGTTTGAGATAGACTTTTGAGTCTTAAATTTGTCCGCTGCACCAAGATCTCCCAACGATGTGTAGATATTGTAAAAAAATTATAAAGTTCTTGCAAAGTGAAAAAAAATTCTACTGCTTCGGGTACAGATTCAGCTGCACAAGTACCTACTAAATTCAAAGAATGGGCAGCGCAAGGCACGTAATCTGCTAAAGGATTTATTGTTTTAATTCTAGCCTGGAGTCCTGAATATATACCTGACATATTACTTGCATTATCATAAGATTGACCACGGCAGTTCATTATGTCCAAACCATTTTTTTCTAGAGAGTTTAACACGGCATTTTCAATATCTTTGGCTTTGTGACCAGTATTTGGTAAAAATTCTAAAAATCTTTCAACGGTTTCACCATTTTCACGTACATATCTAATAATTATAGCAAGCTGATCGACATGTGCAATGTCAGGCGTAGAATCTACAATGATACCAAAATACTTAGCCATTTCCACTTCAGTAGAAATGTGTTGTAATACTTTATCTCGAATCAAGGTTATAATTTCTTCGTAGATTGTTTTAGATAAGTACGACGTTTTTCCACTCCCAGGGTGCGCACAACATTTTAAATGCTCAGATAAAAATGGATCAAACTCGGCAAGAAGCTCTACTGTTCCTAAGAAATTTCCATTTCGTAGATCTCCAATTTGTTCTGAATGTCCTCGAAATGGCAGTCCTCTCATTGCTAGTGATTTAACAATTGCAATTATTCTGTATAAAATTTTTCTCCAATACGAAATTTCTTCATCTAGCTGTTTAATTAGACTTTGATCAACACGGCCTTGAACTACTGCTCGAGCTTTTATATGATAAACATTAGTTTTATGAAAATATGAATTTTCGTGAGCTTCAACGCGTGCATTTGAGTTTTTCCAGTCACTAAACCCTTCGCCGGTAAAAGCATTAATTTCACCACTTCTACCAAATAACAAACAAGGAACACAAAATACAGACCCTTTAGTTTCTGAATAAATCAACCACTCACGGCGTTGAATTTCTCCGTTTTTTAAAGTACGTTGAAATAGGTTTTTGGAACAATACCTAGTTTTATCATTGTAAACGTTTTTGGAATTTTTGAAATTTGTGATGTTATTTGGTGGCGTACCGTTTGTACTTATGTATTCCCGTGTTTCTTCATTTAAATTCCACAAAAAGGGATCACTATCAATCTTTATAACATCAGTTCGAATTAAATTGTCGCTTAATAAGGTTGTTGAAGAAGAGTTTGAATGTATTTCTTCGATATCTTGTGCTAAAGTCCGTTCTAAGTCCTGCTAAATAAAATATTACTTTTCAACAACCACAATTTTTTTAGTTATATTAAAACTTTTTATTCAATTGAAAAAAAGCACGATAATTAGTACGAAATACTTACTTTAGATGAACATGATGGTTGTTGTTCATTATCAAAGGATTTTGTCAAACAATTTGTCATAAAAGTAGATATTTTTGGTGTTTTTTTTTTAGTAAATTATCTACCTTTGTATTTTGTTCAGTCTTTTTTTTTACGATATTCAGCACCGCTGAGTTTTTTCCGATAGGCACTCATATTAAAAAAAAAACAATAGATTAGAATTGCAAAAATACAAAAAGATGTTGATACTTGTATAGGTATGTGAACACTATCAATTAGAATGAGCCACACACATTCAAAATAAATAACACCCACATTTTTATTTTTCATAGATAATTATTGAAAAGGGAAATCACCTAATTATTCTTTAAAACCTTCTGAGCAGTGATGGGAATTTAGCTATTTTCCCGTCAAATCTAGCGATTTTAAAATAAAGTTAAGGTACACAGATTTTTTAAGAATATTATTTTATTTTTTTTATTAAATCTGTGGTCAGAATCGATAACCCTCTAAGTCGAATTACTAATTAGAAAGTAAATTCAATAATTGAATTATTTAATATAATTAAATGGAAATTTCGTACTCGTTTAAAGCAAAACTGGGCCAAATCAATTTTCGAATTTTAATAGCCCTTATATTATTTTACCTTTAAATTACCTTTAAATTATGCCGCCCTAGGCCTGGGCCTCATGGGCCTAGGCGTAAATCCACCACTGCCGTCGCAGTCCCCGGACCTTAACCCAATTGAGCACCTGTGGGAAAATCTTGACAGAAAAATAGGTCTAAGGGCTTTTTCAAGCAAGGGAAACTTAAAGATGCCTCAAAAGAAAGGATGGAGCATAATGTCCCCTGATATAACAAAAAAAAATTGTCGAGTCGCTGCCTAGAAGACTACATAAGGGGCTTAAGGCCAAATGCAAATAAACCAAATATTGAAAATTTTAAAAGTTTACTTTTTGTATAGAAGTTCTGTTGCCTTTTCTTTGCTGTTTACTTTTTTTTTTTTGACGCGTAAAATTTGGTTATTTTCTAAATAAAGTGCATTTATTTCGGTTTTGTAATGCTTGTGTTTAATTATACCCTATACCACTATGTGGTTTGGGTATAATGACTTTGTGCTGCTGTTTGTAACAACCAAAAATATTTGACCTAGACCCATCTTTAATTATACCGATCGAATCAGAATCACTTTCTGAGTTGATTTAACAATGTCCGTCCGTCCGTCCGTCCGTCTGTGTGTCCATGTAAACCTTGTAATCAAACTGCAGGTCGCAAATATGAATATATTTTGATGAAATTTGGTATATAAGCTTTTATCGGCCATGGGATGAACGCCATTGAAATTGGTGAGAATCGGTCCATGTTCAGGCCTAGCCCCCATACAAATTACCCATATGAAATCGACATAAATTGCCATAAGATCCAAATTGTCATAAAGATCTTACTCAAATTGGGTTTGTATGCGTTCATTACTTCCATTAATGAGTAGTCCAAAAATGATCCCTTTGACCCCATATAGAGCTGCTTCCCGATCTTCACTTAAATCTATTAAAAAACAAAAATATTGCACTGATTCATCTCAAATTTTGTTTGTATATATTTTTGCAAAATACAAGAGACTTTACCAAACATGATCAGGATCGGTCCATTTTTGGACCTAGTCCCTATATAGATATAGCATCCGATATGAACTTTTTCATATCTGCAGCCAAAAAAATTAATAAAAATCCCACTCAAATTTGGTTTTTGCTTATTTTCTATGTCCAGTTAGTTGGGCCTAAGAGATAGGGTTTCTAAATGCATGGTATAGGGTATCGTACAATCGGTCTAGACCGACTATAATTTTCTTACTTGTTTTTTATTGAGTTCAGCTATAATTAAATAATTCATGATTTCTCTATATTTATTTAAGATTTTGTGTTAATTACTTCATTTTAATAAAACTTTTAATATGAGGAACTAAGGTGTTTACTTTATTTTGACGCTCACAGTATATTATTCTTCTCTATTCTTAATGCTTATATTAACTCAACATCAGATCTTCGTCTTTTATTATGAACTATTCCTTTTCCAATATGTATATCATTTTTTTTTTTTCGATTCTGTTTTCATTATTATACCCTATACCACTATGTGGTTTGGGTATAATGACTTTGTGCTGATGTTTGTAACAACCAAAAATATTTGACCTAGACCCATCTTTTATTATATCGATCGAATCAGAATCACTTTTTGAATCGATTTAACTATGTCCGTCCGTCCGTCCGTCCGTCTGTGTGTCCATGTAAACCTTGTAATCAAACTGCAGGTCGCAAATATGAATATATTTTGATGAAATTTGGTATATAAGTTTTCATCGGCCATGGGATGAACGCTATTGAAATTGGTGAGAATCGGTCCATGTTCAGACACCTAGCCCCCATACAAATGACCCATATAAAATCGACATAAATTGCCATAAGATCCAAATTGTCGTATAGATCTTAGTCAAATTGGGTTTGTATGTGTTTATCACATCCATTAATGAATAGTCCGAAAACGGTTCCTATGGGACAACTCTTGGTCATAGGCCCCATGTAGAGCTGCTTCCCGATCTTCACTTAAATCTATCAAAAAACAAAAATATTGCACTGATTCATCTCAAATTTTGTTTGTATATATTTTTGCAAAATACAAGAGACTTTACTAACCATGGTCAGGATCGGTCCATTTTTGGACCTAGTCCCCATATAGACATAGCACCGATATGAACTTTTTCATATCTGCAGCCAAAAAAATTAATAAAAATGCCACTCAAATTTGGTTTATGCTTATTTTCTATATCCAATTAGTTGGGCCTAAGAGATAGGGTCTCTAAACGCATGGTATAGGGTATCGTATAATCGGTCTAGACCGACTATAATTTTCTTACTTGTTTCAATTTCTCTATATTAAATTGTAATTCCCAATATTGACTTAGTAGTTTCCATTTTTATACCCTATACCACTATGTGGTTTGGGTATAATGACTTTGTGCTGCTGTTTGTAACAACCAAAAATATTTGACCTACACCCATCTTTAATTATACCGATCGAGTCAGAATCACTATCTGATTCGATTTAACGATGTCCGTCCGTCCGTCCGTCCGTCTGTGTGTCCATGTAAAGCTTGTAATCAAACTGCAGGTCGCAAATATGAATATATTTTGACGAAATTTGGTATTTGATCTTTTATCGGCCATGGGATGAACGCTATTGAAATTGGTGAGAATCGGTCCATGTTCAGACCTAGCCCCCATACGAATGACCCCTATGAAATCAACATATATTGCCATAAGATCCAAATTATAATACAAATCTTAGTCAAATTGGGTTTGTATGTATATATTACATCCATTAATCAGTAGTCTAAAAATGATCCTTATTGGACAACTCTTAGTCATAGGCCACATAGAGCTGCTTCCCCATATTCACTTAAATCTATCAAAAAACAAAAATATTACACTGATTCTTCTCAAATTTTGTTTGTATATATTTTTGCAAAATACAAGAGACTTTACCAAACATGGGCAAGATCGGTCCATTTTTGGGCCTAGTCCCCATATAGATATAGCATCCGATATGAACTTTTTCATATCTGCAGCCGAAAAAATTAATAAAAATGCCACTCAAATTTGGTTTATGCTTATTTATTTTCTATATCCAGTTAGGTGGATCTAAGAGATAGGGCCTCTAAACGCATGGTATAGGGTATCGTATAGTCGATCTAGACCGACTATAATTTTCTCACTTGTTAATATTTGATTATTTTATATCATAGGTTTTATAAAAAATAACTTAAATAGACATCTTTGGAAGTTGTTTAAAACCATATCCAAAGATTTTATTCTTTGGAAGCAACGAAAAAGTCATTCTTTGAGAATGGTCCTAACACAGAAAATTTTATGTTAAAACAGATTTGATTTGTCACAACCACATTAGGAACATGAAATTTAGTATTTATATTCCAACAGAGACACAAACATCGACCATGAGGGAATTTTTAGAAATTTCTCCAAATTTCTTAACAAATAAATCTATGAATATGAAATTTTGTATATATTCTCCACCATAGTTACAAACCGGCCAAAATGGGGAAAAAAACTTTACCCAATAACTTTCTTTGCAAAGTAATCTAGGAATTTGAAATTTTGCAGAAATGAGGAATTTTTTTTTTAATTCAAAACCTAAAGAAGAATTAGGCCAAATAGCGTGCTCGTCTTTTGTATTTACTTAATGTAAAAATGTGAAACTATGCATCCACCATAGCTGCAACCACTTATCCCAACCGTTGAAGAAATGAATGCGGCCAAAAAGGGTAAACAAAAGTTCCGTGTCTTAAATTTAAATATCGCAGAAAAAGAAACGACTTATTAATTTATATAGAAATAATGTGTATGAACAGTGCTAATAAAAACTCCATTTATCATTACAAATGAAATTTATGCGTACACCTGTGGCGCGATAGCTATCAAAATGAAAAATTTTATATTCTGTGATATTTTTGATGGACAAAATTTTTAGATTGTAATGTAGTTGTTTCTATAGATATATTTACAAAAAGTATCTTTTCCTCAAAAAGAACCTTTTCTGCAAAAAGTACCCTCTCTTCAAAAAGTTCCTTTTCTACAAAATAATACATTTTCGTAAATAAGTATATATTCTTCTAAAAGCATCTTTTCTGCAAGAAGTGTATTTTCTTGAAAAAGTACATTTTCTTCAAAAAGTACATTTTCCTAAAAAAAAAGTGCTTTTATTAAAAAAAAAAAAATAACACCTTTTATAACAATGTAAATTTTCTTAACAAAATAAATTTTTTTAATAATTACCACTCATTAAAAATTAAATTTTCTTAAATAAGTGGCATTTCTTAAAAAAAAACAAATTTTCTTAAGTACCTTTTTTGAAAACTACATTTTCTGAGAAAAGTATATATTTTTTTTAAGTACCTTGTCTTAAAAGTACCATCAATAGAATACATTTTCTTAAAAAATGAAATTTGCATAAAAAGTAGTTTTTCTTAAATAACAAAATTTAACTGTCTTAAAAATACTTTTTTAAGTACCTTTACTCAAAAGAACCTTTTATTAAAAAAGTACTTTTATTAAAAAATAGTACTTTTAGCATGTAGAAAATTGCTTTTTCTTAAATATGTACATTTGCATATGAATTAAATTTTCTTAAAAAGAATATTTTCTTAAAAAGTTAATATTTTCTTAAAAAGTACCTTTTCTTAAAAGAGTACCTTTTCCTAAACAAGTATTTTCTCTTAAAAATACCTTTTCTTAAAAAGTACCTTTCTTAAAAATACTCTTAAAAATTATATTTTCTTAAAAAGTACCTCTTCTTGAAAATAATCTTTTCTTAAAATGTACTTTTCTTAAAAAGTACCTATCCTTTAAAAGTACCTTTTCTTGAAAAGTACCTTTTCTTCAAAAACCATTTATTGTTAATAAGTAAATTTTCTTTAAAAAGTACCTTTCCCTTAAAATGTACCTTTTCTTCATAAAGTACCCCTTCTTAAAACGTAAACTAAGAAAAGTACCTTAAAACGTACCTTTTCTGAAAAAGTAAATTTTCTTAAAAATTAACTTTATTAAAATTGCCTTTTCTTAAAAATTACCTATATTTAAAAAGTACCTTTTCTTATAAAGTTTATATTCTGAAAAAAAGTACCTTTTGTTAAAAATCTTCTATTCTGCAATATACCTTTTCTTAAAAATACATTCTGTTAAAAAGAGTTTTTTCTGAAAAAACTATCTCCAACTATAAGAAAGTACCTTTCAAAAAGTACCTTTACTTCAAAAAATAAATTTTCTTAAAAAAGTACATATTCTTCAAAAATTACCATTTCTTCCTACCTTTTCTTATTAAGTTTCTATTCTGAAACATTATTTTCTTAAAAATATTCTTTTCTTGAAATGTACCTATTATTAAAAAGTTTCTATTCCGAAAATGCACCTTTTCTTAAAAATACCTTTTGCTAAAAGTACCTTTTCTTGAAAATTTTATATTTCGTTAGAATAGTTCCTCTTCTTACAGATACATTACCTTTTCTTAAAACATACCTTTTCTTTAAAAAAATAAAGTTTCTTAATAAAGTAACTTTTCTTAAAAAAAATAAATATTCATAAAAAGTAGATTTTCTTAAAATAGTACCCTTTTTAAAAAATTACGTTTCTCTTAAAGTTTCTCTTCTGAAAAGTGCTTTTTAAGAAAAATACCATTTCTTAAAAAAGTATCTTTTCTTCAACAATAACCTTTTCTTCAAAAAAGAAGTACCCTTTCTACAAAAAAATACATTTTCTTCAAAAAAATTACCTTTTCTTAGAAAGTACGTTTTCCTAAAAGTATCTTTTCTTCAAACGTATCTCTTCTTAAAAAGTTTCTATTCCGAAAACTACTTTTTCTTAAAAATACCTTTTTTTTTAAATTATCTATTCTAGAGAAGTACCTTTTTCAAAACAGTTATTTTACTCAAAAAAGTAGCTTTTATTATAAAAGTATTATAAAAGTATAAAAAAAGTAGCTTTTATTATAAAAGTACTTTTTCTTAAAAAAGTACGTTGATCTTGATTCATTTCTAACTTAAACATTAAAACATAAAGATCGAAAAACAGATTTTTTTTAATATAAATTTAAGATAGCAATATGATTTTAATATTATGGCATCTGATGAAAACAATATCACAGTCATACACGCCAAATGCTGATATACTCCTATATGAAATCTTACCATAGGGAATCATTTGCAATTGAAATTTGAGACCTCATATACATAATTCACATCAATATAATTCACTGCACCGAATTCACTAATTTTTCAAAACAACTTTATTAGGGTTTCTGAAGCGTCAAGTATAGCAGAAGATTCACAGCAAATGTTTGAAAAAGATATCTGCTTACGATAGTAGCCTCCGGTAAAGAAACTGGAAATATATTTAGTCCATTATATTAACTTTTCAGCTATTTTCAACGTAACCAAGTAAAACCATTTTATTTTCGGAACCTTTTAAGCCAACCCAAACTACTGTTCATTGAAGATAATGGTGCACTGCAACTAGGCTGTTATTATAGAAAAAAAAACCGCGAAAATAGCGTACATATTTTAAATTGCGGATATTTCGTATAATGGGCACTTCCGTTCGGTGTGAGAGTTTTTACATCATTTTGTACGATTACAAGTAACAACGTTGATGACATTTTTTTTTTTTTTTTCAGCCAGTTTTGCAGAGTTTAAATGTTTTTTAATGTAACATTTTTTAATTTGTGATATATTTTCGTTTCTTTTTTCCTCTCTTTTTGTTAATGTCATGTTGGGATTAATGTGAATTCAATGCCACAACTGAAATCGCATACGTGATAGTTGATTTTATTAGATTTTTTATACCATATACGAATATCAGAATTTGTTAGCATAAAAATGAGAAAAGCTGGAAATTATATTTGCATTGAAAATGGAGCCTAAAGTGCAAATTTTAATGAATATTTTTTGAGAAATTAAATATCCACAAAATGACATACACTTTAATGAAGTTTTTTTTAGATATTTTCTACAAAATGACGAATAATTTTTAAATATTTTAAGATTAAAGATTCCCAGAATATAAAGAAAGAAAACAGTTATGGTCGGCCTAAAACACATACAGGAGTTATACCAGGATTTTCGCGAATAGGTCTTCGGTCCAACTTTTGCTTAGGTCATAATTGGATATAAGCATAAGGCCAATTTAAATACGTTTCTATGAATTTGTGGTCTGCAAATAAAAAAAAGTTTATAACGGATGCTCTTTTAATATGGGGACTAGCTCGAGAAATGTAGCAAACAAGACCATATTTATAAAGTCACTATTATTTCTCAAAAACAGAAAAAAAAAACAAATTTAAGAAAAATCTGTGCACAATTTTTGTTTTTTGATAGATTTAAACAAAGAATTCTCCAGCAAGCCTCAGACAAGTGACGAGCTGAAGGCAAACATTCGTGCTTAAATCATCGCTATTCGCCCGAGATACTCGAAAACGTTATAGTAGATGCAGCAAGAAGGGCACATTTCGCCGTGGCGTCCATTTGATTGATGTTGTATTCCAAAATTAGTCCAAATGAATTGAAAAGGACCAAGTTAAATAAAAATATCATACGTATGGAAATATGTTGGTTTTTTTTAAAGATATTCATTATTCACATTATTCACCGACACAAGTTATGGCGCACCCTGTATATAAAGTTTTCTTCCATCAAAGTACTAATTAACATTAAAATGTTTTCAATTTCAGACATTTGTATTAAATGTCGACCAGCGAGATGGGGTAGTAGTTCACTGGCTTTACTATGGTAGTGTTACACTGTGGAACAAATTCAGGTTAGCAAAAGTTAGGTCGATTCTGAGAGTGAGGGGTGAAAATAGAGGCTAAATTAGAAGACCCGTATCGTGGCGTTTGTTTACGTTAGTTCGATTTTTTTTTTTTAATCGACCTTTGAACTTTGCAGTCAAATGCCGATTTTCAGCATTATTGCTAGAGACTTGTGCAACAATTAAAATATTTTAAAAAATTGATTTAGAAAATTTTTGTGGTGCTTATGAAGCAAAATGTTGGAAAAATTTTTTTTCATGCTTTTTGAAAATATTTTCCACAAAACTAAGTCCTTTTTGCTTTCTGTTTGATCTATAATATGCTTCTCAGTTTCTTCAATAAATTTCATTTGAAAAGAAAATGGTCTTAGTTCCAAGAATTAGGAATTAGTAAAACAACTTTTTTGTTCTCAACCACCGCACAGGTACCGATTTTTTTTTTATTTCGTACAAGCGAACTAATTTCAAAAATGAGGATTCAGTTAAGACTCGAAACTCAGCCGAAGCTGATGTCTTTTAATTTTCGCTCGGTCGTGATAAAATTCGCTTTTAATTTTTTTGGAACTTATTTCATTTTGTGAGTGATTTAAGTTAAGTGCATCGGTTTCATAAAAATAACAAAAAAAAACATTATATAATATATATTGTATTAAAAATGTCGGAACCAAAATGTAAAATGGACAATTTTTGTAATGTTTGTGGACGTTTCATAGCAAGCGATGAAAAATGTGGCAATGCGAGTGATTTTTTTTTTTTTTTTATTTGAAGCCTATAAACAATATTTCTCGCAAGAGTTTATCACTGACGTAAACTATGCCCCTAAAAAAGTTTGCTTTAATTGCTATTCAGCTCTTATGCAATGGAAAAGTGAAAAGAAGAAGGCTATGCCTTTTGGTATATCAATGATGTGGTTAAACAACAGCCCGCATCAAGAAGAAAATTGCTATGGATGAATCAACTATCATAAAACTTTGAATAGAAGGAAAGCAAAGAATAAAACTTATGTAGCAGTGCCAAGTGTCCAATTACAATTACGGCACTCAGAATTTGTTCCAGTACCAACATAACGAAGTATTGATCTTCAAACAGATATCAGTACTACAACCGCCGCTGCTACATCCATGGATTTCTTCTCAGAATACGACCCTGGTGAGGCTACATCCTATGAAAAATCAAAGGACCCAAACCTAGTCACACAAAACCAATTGGATAAAATTGTTACAAATTTGTGTTTGACTCAGAAAAAATCAGAACTACTGGCTTCATTTTGGAAAGGAAATAATTTGCTGGCGAAAGGTACCAAAGTAACAGCATATCGAAAACGCAAAAAAGAGTTAAAAAAGTTCTTCAATGTGAATGATACAAAGAATTTCGCTTATTGCAACGATATTGAAAAGTTAATGGAGACGATAGGGTTAACCTATAAAAAAGATGATTGGTGTTTATTCATCGATAGTTCACTAATCGGCTTAAAAACCAACACTGAACAAAATTGGTACATAAAAAATGAGAAGTTAATTAATATTAAGCTGGAAAATGCAAGTTTTGTATTATGATTGTTTTCTTTTCAAATTAAATTCATTGAAGAAACTGAGAAGCATATTATAGATCAAACAGAAAGCAAAAAAGACTTAGTTTTGTGGAAAATATTTTCAAAAAGCATGAAAAAAAAATAATTTTTTCCAACATTTTGCTTCATAAGCACCACAAAAATTTTCTACATCAATTTTATAAAAAATTTCAATTGTTGCACAGGTCTCTAGCAATAATTTGGCTTTTACAGATTGGAAAAAATATCAATTAGTCCACGAGTTATAGCCAAAAAACCATATAAACAATATGCTGAAAATCGGCATTTGACTGCAAAGTTCGAAGGTCGATTAAAAAAAAAAATTCGAACTAACATAAACAAACGCCGCGATACGGGTCTTCTAATTTAGCCTCTATTTTCACCCCTCATGCTCAGAATCAACCTAACTTTTGCTAACCTGAATTTTTTCCACATAACACTGCTAGTGAGATTTGGTGAGAATATTCTTGAAGTTAATATCCAGAAAGGATATATTTATTGTACCTACTACTTATATGTATATTGATTTTAACATCAGTCCATATATATAAAATATGTTTATTTTCACTTTCGGATGCGGAAATTGAACTACCATAATAGGCCATCTCTGCATCCTATCATAGCCAACAATAAAAATGACAGTATTGTTTTTATTAACCACTATTAAGGAAAGTCTAAAGAAATAAAATAAAAACGCTTGGACATCATTCATAATCAATAACATAAAATTCTTTTTTACTTTCGCAAAGAAAAATAAAATATATTGCACGTGTTACCAACATTTTATTGAGATATTTAAGTGACAAACAACTAAAAGTAGAAGTGCATAACAAGAGGAGTCTACTTTAACAATGAGTGTCTCATAAACATTTATGACACCAGCTGTTGTTCCGTTAATACATAAAAACATCAGTAAATCAATCTAGCAAACATTTGCAGGTTTTTATTGCCGTCAACAACTTGGCGAAAATAAAGAAGAAAAAACTCACAATAAAACAGTCAATAAGTCGAACAAATCATTCCAACCATAAGATGACCATGTTAAGTTATGCTATGCTACCCTACCAAACTCCCCGATATGATGATATTAAAAAATTTTCTGTTACGTTATATTGAAAACCCTTTGCTGCAGATGCTGTTATGAAAACAAAAATTAAGCTACAATTGTTCAGTGTAAAGCTGCAAATTTATGAGGTAAAGTTTTTTTTTTTGTTTTATGATACTGACTCTCTCTTTGATGGTAATGATTTTTCAAGTAGTGTAACAAAAACTTTAAGGATGTGCTAAAAACTTCATATAGGATTACATTTTTTATTTTGTTTTCCTGTCCTTAACATGAGGTCGATTAGTTCAAGGGAAAGGAATTTTGTACTACTGTACCCAAACATAAGTCTAGACCGACTATACAATAACTTATACCATGGTTTTAGGGAAAGGATCTTAGGTCCTTCCATAGAGAAAATAAACATAAACCAAGTTTGAGTAGCATTGTTATTAATTGTTTTGCGCCCAAATATGGAAAAGTTCATATTGGCTGCTACTTTTTATGGGGATCTAGGCCGAAAAATGGACCGATCTTGACCATATTTAGTGAAGTCTATCACTTTTCGCAAAACCATAAACTAAATTTGAGAAAAATCTGTGTAATATTTTTGTTTTTTTTATCGATTTAAGTGAAGATCATCAGGAAGCAGCTTTTTATGGGGTCTATGATAAGGAATGATCTTATACTGCTCATTTTTGTTATAGATTATTTTCTATCATTTTGTTTTTGTAAGTTTACAAAGGCGCAAATCTTGAGAAGTGGTGAAGACCAAGCAAACAATTTTTTTTTTAATATGCACATCTCATACATCAAATAAAAGCACGAGATCTTTACTTCAATAATCTAACAAAAAAATTAATTATTTTAAGAAATGGTACTACTATAGCCATATTTGTGATGCTTGTGCTCAACATTTTAAAATTATCATATTAGTTGCAAATCTGGCAACATGTTTTTCTCCAAGTGATGCAATCCAAAATGGCCGACTTGATGTTTAAAGTTGGTAGGGACATCAGTGGTGTGTTTTTTACCAAAGGAATTGCACAGCCTCAAGTTTCAATATAAATAATATTATTTTTAGAAAAACTTATTAACATGTCACAACTGTAACAAAAAGTAACCTTTCAGTTTTAATAAAACCTATAGCCGAATTATTTTGGTGCGAATAGACGTGTTTTTGAAAAGCTCCTAATATATAGTGATTTTTAAAGGAAAGAAAAACGTTAAAAATATATAAACACAAAAACCAAAAACGTTAAAGTATAAGTGATATTTCATGCCAGAGTTTTGATTACAAAAATAAAAGTGAACCGAACAGAAATTAATAAAAAAAAAAAAACATAAAAAACACTCAATATTTACACGAAAACTGTCAACAAGAAATATTGTCTGCAGCTGTTTCTTTTACCCAAAATACTGGTTCGTTGTGTGTAGCCAGATCGTAGCTTTACTGTAATCGTTACCGTTGCCGTTTTTTGTGGTTATATCTTAAACTCTATTGTGATTAAACGTTTTTCGTGACCATAGTTAACAATTCTGTTACTTTATTTAAAGTTGTGCTGTTTTTGACCTGTAGAGCTTAATTATGGCATGTTTTAAAAAAGGCTGCTCTTTGGTTGA
Source organism: Cordilura impudica (assembly GCA_963682025.1). NCBI lineage: Eukaryota > Metazoa > Arthropoda > Insecta > Diptera > Scathophagidae > Cordilura > Cordilura impudica. The sequence continues at coordinate 316,633,003 of OY821517.1, read as the reverse complement.
TTATGAAGAAAGAATACTTACCTGTTGGCTTTGTCATGGTTTATGTCACTTTAAATGTAGTGACCTGTCTGGTTTGGTTGCTGAGTCAATATCTAAACATAAAAACTTGCACTGGCGCTGTAATGGATGTCAAAAAATTGGTGCTGATTTTTATCGTTTCTTTCAAAGTACGAAGGATAATTTTTTGCAAATTCAACAAAACCTTAATAATTTATCTGGTGAAATTAATGCTTATGGAAAGTTTTTTGATGACTTCAAATGCTTAGAGGGATTGCTGTCACCATCCCCAACTCGTCATAAGTCTCCAAGGTTCTTGAATCCTGGTCCTAATGGCGCACATCAGAATGGTACTACTGCTACTGCATCTGCATTATATTTAAAAATCCTTTTCAAATATTACTGGTATTGATGCTGGCGTTTCTCATTCAAACAACGTTCAAGTTTTAATTAATAAACCTACTCCAATATTAAATGAAACTGCAGCATTTCCAATTACATCAAATGCTAATAACCATAGTACTCAGCATGCTCTGGACATTATTGCTCCAAATATTTCTTCAATGCCTAGAACTGCTACGGCTAATAATTTACTTAATAATCCTGAAAACGCTGGTCGATTGATTAATTTTGATGCTGCATCACCCATCCCATCTGCTTCAACGTCTGGTACTTCAAATATAGTGCCTACAAGTGGTATGGAATCAATATCAATTCCTAGAGGGCTGCGAACAATTCCTCCAAAGAAAACTGTATTTGCTACACGTTTCGCACATGATACAAAAGCTGATGAGATGAAATTTTATGTGATCTCTAAAATTAAAAACTATATTCCTGAGGATATTAGTGTTTACAAAATGAATTCTCGAAATAGAGCATCATTTAAAATAATTGTTCCTGAATACCTATTTGAACAAATGATAGATGCCAGTTTTTGGCCTAAAAACGCATTAATACGTGAATTTATATATAGAGAAGAAAATGATGCTCGGCTTATTAAATCCCCTGATCAACATCCAAAAAACTAATATACATCTTGTATCAAAACGTTAGAGGTATGAATTCAAACTTTCGTCAATTTATTGTAATAGCTTTGGCTTCAAAAATCAGATTATTATATTTACGGAGACCAGGCTCAGTAAAAAAGTTAATAACTCTGAGATTTTTTGCCCTAAATATCAAATTTTCAGAAAAGATAGAGAAAGTTGTGAAAGAATTGAATCTGATAAAAATAATAAACAGTGTAATAATGTAATAAAAAAGTCTGGTGGCGGCGTATTGGTTGCTATACTAAACGAATTTTCGTCTGAAGAAATTATCTTAAACGATTTTTTACTTATTGAGATTCATATGTGTTTAAGCTAAAATTAATAACAGGTCCATATACATTATTTGCTCATACATTCCGCCTAACTCTCCGCTTTCTGTTTATGAGGATCATCTGAAAGCGTTGATTTATTCCAAAATTATATAAAACCATATGATTTATTAATGTTAATTGGAGATTTTAACATGCCGTCTACATCCTGGAAAGCTAATCCTGATACCAATTATTTAGTTCCATCTCACTATTCCGATTCTTCAGCTGCCTTTATCCATGGTTTATTGGAAAATTGTCTTTTCCAAGTCAACTCCATCACAAATGCATTTGGTAGACTGTTGGACCTTATTTTCGTTAATGAACCTAATGACTTATCAATATTGCGGCATAGCCCTATTTCTAATCCGGAAGATATATACCATCCAACACTTGAGATATCTTGCTTTTGTTCCTATCCTCTTCATAAAAATAAGTTAACTCACAGCGATAAAATCTTTTGCTTTAATAAAACTAATTACCAAGATTTACAACTCCATCTATTCCAAATTGACTGGATAAATGTGTTATCTCGTTGCAATGATAACTTGGACTTGTGTTTGCATACATTTTATCATCACCTCTTTGAATGTCTCTCGGCATCTGTATCTAAAATGTTACCTACTAAATCGAATGGGCCTCCTTGGAATACAAAACATCTATCTCAACTTAAAAATAAGAAAAACAAAATGTACAAAAATTATAAAAAAAATATGGAACATTCATAGATTATATGAAATACTCGTTATCGGAATTTATTATTGCTAATCAATTGGCCTATAATACCTATTAAAGTAAGAAATAATCTAAAAACTAATCCAAAATCATGGTTATGAAGTACGGTGATTTAGAATCTTCAGATGACAACTCCATAAGTAATTTGTTTGCAGACTTTTTTGCATCAACTTATTCTTCGACAGTATTTAATAATCTGTATCCATACATAATATCGGAATCTTCAATTATTAATATACCATCCATCAATCAACATACAGTTCTAAATGCCCTGACAAAATTGAAATTGTCGTATGCTGCTGGTCCTGACGGTGTTCCTAGTTGCATTTTAAAGCGCTGCGCACATTTATTGTATATTCCTTTGACTTATATGTTTAACATATCCCTTAAATTGGGTTACTTTCCTCCCATTTGGAAAGAATCATTTATTATTCCCTTCTTTAAGTCTGGATCTAAAGCTGGTATTTCGAATTATAGAGTTATTGCTATATTAAGTGCTATTCCAAAACTATTTGAAAAACTTATCATATCTCCAAACGCAACATGGATTCTGCAAATCACGCCCTACAATAACAAATCTTTTGGAGCTTACAACTTTGGTAAATGATGGTTTTATTAATATGAAACAAACAGATGTTATGATTTTAGCAAGGCATTTGATAAAGTAAATCATGATCTATTGTTAATGCCAAAAATTGAAATCCCCTTTTTGGCATTAAATCCGTCCGTAATTCCCATCCTCATTCGTGCCAATTCAAAGGGACAGTACAAAGAGATAGAAAGTGGCACAACTTTCTATCTCTTTCCTACATTTAGTACTAAGCACTGGAATGAAAAATGTAACTAAATATGTCGTAGATGCTATCTATAAAAAGGGGCATTCACATAATTTGGGCAGTGACTTAGCAGCTGTCCAAAGGGTAAGATCGTTTTGAAGTGTTAAATAAAAATACATAATTCCAACACTAATCTAAAATTTGTTTTCTTTTCCTTTTTTTTTCATATTGGAAATTGTGTTCTGAAATAAAATTGAAGTTGCAATTTTACCACTAATCTGAATTAATCCAGATCTCCATCACCAACAATCCAACCTATTCATTGTGGTCCATCACCAACAATCCAACCTATTCATTGTGGTCCATCACCAACATTCCAACAAAGAAACATTGGTCCTTCGAACCGGATTGGAGAGCTAAATAATTAATACTCATCAGGAGTCATCTTACTCGCTATTTAAAACAACAATGAAACAGGTACGTTTGTTTTTTGGTTTATATTGCGTTTGATAGTGCTACATACTTTTTAAAAAATTAAGAAAAATAAAATCGGGATAAATAAAGTAAACCGTGAAAATTGTATTAACCTTAAATTCGAATAAGAAGAAGACATATGGGAAATTGTGTTCTGAGATAAAATTGAAGTTGCAATTATACCTCTAATCTGAATTAAATATAATCTCCTCCAGATCTCCATCACCAACAATCCAACCTATTCATTGTGGTCCATCACCAACAATACAACCTACTAATTGTGGTCCATCACCAACATTCCAACAAAGAAACATCTATTGCTGTTTAAGCTTGACCGTATGGGCTTTGGTATATTGCTGATAAAATCGCTTGGATCATATTTAAAAGGTAGAACACAATGTATTAAGTTTCGTAACTCGTATTCCAACAACATAAAAGTATTATCTGGTCTACCTCAAGGTAGTCACTTGGGACCTCTTTTATTTACGCTATTTATAAATGATCTTCCTTCTGTAATTAAACACTCAACTACATAAATGTATGCAGACGATGTAAAGTTAATTTTTACCCTCAACAATCTTGACCAACAATCACTTTTACAGAATGATATTGATCGTTTAACTACTTGGTGTAATATTAATCTAATGGACCTAAATGTCAAAAAATGCAAATATATGATATCTACAAGATCAATTCCAATTAATGGTCAGTATATCATGAATAATGCTGTGCTTGATTTAGTGGATTCATTCAACGACCTTGGCGTACTTCTGGATAAAAAATTAGACTTTAGAAGTCATATTTCACTAGCAATAAATAAAGCTACTGGTGTATTTGGATTCATTACACGGTGGGCTAAAGAGTTTTCGGATCCGTATACGACAAAACAATTGTTTACTAACTTGATAAACCAATACTCGAATATGGGTCTGTAGTCTGGGATCCGCAATATCATATACATTCGAACTAAATTGAATCAGTTCAAAAACAATTTTTGTCATTTTGTCTTCGTGGTTTGGGCTGGGATCCTAATATGAGGTTGCCATCTTATGAAAATCGTCTGGCTCTAATTAAGCTTCCTACATTGAAAAGTCGCAGACGTATGCTAAATGTTACTTTCCTGTTAAAACTGTTAAATGGTAGTCTTAAATCTGAATTTCTTATCAACAAAATAAATATAAATATTCCTTTTCGATCATCAAGAAATTATAACTTTCTAACTATCAAATATTATTGTACAAACTACGCTAATTTTTATCCGCTTCGTAGAATTTGTGAGAAGCTTAATATGCTGTATCAGTTTATTGATTTTAATAAAAGTTTGGATATTGTGAGAAGAGATAAATATTATATTACACTTAAATTCATTAAATTAACTGAATTAAATAAATGTTCGATATCAATTTTGTTAAATGTTTAATTATATACATAAATTATAACATAAATGTATACTTTAAGTAGTCTGTAAGGATGATTCCATAGACTGAATAAAAGAAATAAATAAACAGATTCTGTACTCAGTATTGCTTTGTATCATGTGTAATATATCAAATGTAATACTGGTCATATGTGCAAACATAATATAAACAAAAATGCTATTTTGCCCAGTTATAACTATTTATAATTAGTGTTACGGTTGTGGCCCAAAATGTTTCGGTTGTGACATGTTCATATATTTTCAGATGGTCCATCAACCCAGTTCAAAAATAAACATAATCTGATGAATTTATCATTTAAAAAAAAAAACTAATTTTGATTTAGACTGTATTCGGTCATTTTCCGCCGCACCCCATGGAAAGGGAGCGGTTGATGGCATCAGAGGAACAGTCAAGCGAACAGTTTGCTGTAGCAGTCCCAACACGAAAGTACCATTGTTCGTAATACTAAAGAGTTCGTAGCGTGTTGCCCATGTACCAGGAAAACATGGTATTTTGAGATCGGGATCAACATTTACCAGCACGTTATCTGAGATCACCATTAAGAAATATGAACAGCACAAATCAGTTCAATGTGAAGACCTGAGGGCTATGGATCAAGAAGATGTGACTATTGAGGAGTCGTTCAAAGTAGTCGTTCAATATAAACTAGCAGATTCCAGTCCTCACAATTCGAGTGCAAATTCTAGGAAATTAATTATTTCATTAAATAAAGACCCTAAAGGTATGCTAATCAATTATAGCCAATTCACAGATCAACACAAAGAAACAAACTCATTTTTATTACAAACACATTAACAAATTTAGTAAACACACACATAGCATTGTATAATTTTATGTATGTGTTAGTAGCAACTTTAAATGCAATTTACTCAAAATGAAGGAAAAATTTTAAAATCTGTAAATCTGCAAAACGGCTAAAGAGAAATTCCTTTCAAATAATATACGTTTGGTCACAATCGGGATAAAACGGTGGAACAAAACATCGGTCACAAGAAATCGCCTAGCCTATTGATATTATAGATATAAGTCAGTAGACAACAAATAAGTAGAAGTTGGGAAGTTACCGTATTATGTTTTTCTTAACAATTGTCTTTTTGTCCGAAAGGGTTAATGGGGTCATATTATTTTTTTGCGAAACCCTAGGCTATGAAGATAAAATATAACATTTAAAAGTAGAAAAGTGGTGAATTTTTGATATAAAGTATTTAGAAATAGTACATTTACAGAATAATTTACAAAAATCTCATTTTTTTCGAAACCCGCAAAAATAAAATCCCTGCCAAAAAAATTCTGGCATAGGGATTTACCTAAAAATTCCACATTTAATCTCTAGCATGCATTTAACAAGGCCTTAAAGAGCTAGATCAATTTTTTAAAATTTTGTTTAAGAAAATTTTTCGAAACTTGAAAAAGGAGTTTTCAAAATTTTATCAAAAAAAATTTCCATTTTCGGTCTCAAAGCTTAATAGGTTAACAAGGTGGTAATAAACCAATACTTCATATTTGAGGACTTACTTATTGACTAGAACAAAATGTTGGTTTTAATTTCTTAAAATTGTAAAAAATGCCATCAAGTTTCATGACCTAGTTTTTTTTTTTTGGCACAAAAGTGGTCTGGGGCATTTGCTATTTCTTGGCGAGTTTTTATTCGATTTTGAAGTCTTGTAGCTCTTTGGAAAGATAATTTTAATACTGATCTAGAATTATACGACAATTTGTAGGAAAGATTAAACTATAGAACGAAATTTTCGCAAAATCTGAAAGAAAGTCATATTTTCCCCATATAAAACACACTTGAAATTTTCAATCGCATTGAGCCACCTCTAAATGTTTTTTGATTGGCCCAAAACTTTGTATTTCTGAGTCTTTTTTCCTTTCGCATATTTCTAGGGGGAACGACCGAGAGTTTGAACACTTTTTTTATTAAGGGCCACCCTATTTCATATATATATTTCCATCTTTTAGCAGCGCCCTCTATTAATGGCTAGTATCACTGTCTATGGTTTATAAACAAACTTTTCTTTCTTATAAATTCATCGAAGACACAAAGTACTATCTTTTAAAAGTCTCCTATACCAGCTAATTTACAGTTATAGCGACAGGCAACAGAAGTTGTTGTAGACTGTCAATAACTATAATTAAATACATTTATTGCATCAAAAAAAATTAAAATAATTTTTCATTGATTTTAAAGCTAAATTTGAGTTAATTGTCATGCTGCTTTAAGCAGCTTATTGTATGAAAGAGAAATTAATTACACAATACTTTAAAGATAAATATTATGGTTTAATGAATTTTTTATAAAAATAACATTAACAACTGTACAAAAAATATTCGATAAATTTGGCTTATTATATTAATCCATCATCAAATTGCAATTAATTTGATATCAATACCGGTGTTCAAAGTTTTTAAATACGACCCTGAACCCGCTGTACATCAAACATACACGCGCATGACTAAAATGAGTACGACAAAAGAGACTTTCTCTTATTTGTCAAGAAGAAATGAGCAAGAGGAAAACAAAAATAAAAAAAATGGGTTGCCGAGAATTTTGTTGAATTTAATAAATGGACAAAATGTAAGTAGATGCTTATTAATTTATTCAAAAATTTAAATTGTATATAAATATTAAAACCATGCATATATCAAACTAGTGACTGTGAATAAAACATATTTGTGGTCACAAGCGATTAGCGCATAAGTCGACTTAAGAACGATTTGAGTTATGTATGCTATCATATTCTACTAAAAACGCTTTATATTTAAAAAGTTATTAATGAAAACATAAACACAGGGAACAGATTTGTTGTGGCCACCAAATATGTTGCCAACCGAATTGCGATGAAGTTAATAACCGAATTTTGAGTTGCTTGCAATTGCAACAGTAAATCTCAACAGTAAATATTTTATCACAATAGAAAATAGTTAATTGCTGCAAAATTTCTTCTGATACAATCGAAAATTCAGTTGTTAAGTTTTAGAACAATTCGGTTGGTGAATTATTTTTCTGTGTTTACTGACCTAAGTCTTAGTGAAGCCCCATTACATTTATATAAAGTTATTTTGCTCAAAAGCATAATTTTCGACTTAGGCGGTTAATGCTTATAACCACAAATATTTATCTTTAATTATACTTGTCGTCATTAAAATATTACTACAAAATATATGCCGCCCACGTACTATATTTATGGAAATCGTGTTTTTTTTTTTTTTTTTTTTGAATTGCAATACCATTGTTAGTGGACTAATTACGAGTCTCGAATTACATCCGTAACTAAATATAATGTTAAACGCTTTACGAGTATACTTTACATATCGCATAAATATATACACACCTTTACTTAAAAGTACTTTTTCTTGAAAAATGTCTTTTCTAAACTATTTCTTTAAAAAAAGTGTATTTTCCTAAAACTCTCATGAAAAAAATTATCTTTTCTTCAATAAGTACCTTTTCTTAAAAAAATACTTTTCCTTCAAAAAGTACCTTCTGTTAAAAAGTATTTAAGAAAAATTAGATTTTCTTAAATAAATAAGGACCTTTTCTTGTAAAAAGTGGATTTTATAAAAAAAAAAAGTTAATTTTCTTTGAATAAAAATATTTCCCTATCTTAAAAAATTAAGACATTAAATAATTACATTTTTATAAAACCACCCTTTCTTAAAAAGAGCCTTTTCTTAAAAAAAAGTACCTTTACTTAAAAACGTGCATTTTCTTACAAAAAGACCTTAAGAATGTACCCTTTCTTAAAAAAAGTACCTTGAATATTTTATTTTCTAAAATAAATAAGTGCCTTTCCATATTAAAAGTGAATTTTCTAAAAAATATGAAATTTTTTATTATATAAATATTACCCTTTCTTAAAAAAATTAATTTTCTCACAGCCGATGGCCTTAGCAGCTAGTGCTTAATTAATATAATTTTGTAATAATTTATTAGAACATACATAGTTATTAAATAAATAAATTAATTAATTAATTAATCTTGTCACAGAAGTAGCTTTTCTTGCAATCGTAGCTCTTCTTAAAAGAGTGTTTTTTTACTTTAGCAAATTTTTTTAAGTATTTAAAAGTATTTTCACCTTAAATAGTACATTTTCTTACCAAATACAATTTCCTCAAAAAGTACCTTACCTGAAACAGGTATGAAAATTACCTATAACATATGTTTCGAGAGAGACTGCTGGATCCAACTTTGCTGATGCAACAACAGGGATATAAAAAATAAACACAAAACTAATTATAGTGGTATTGTGACGGGCAGATATTGAAAAGTTCGTATTCGTTCACGACCATATTTAGTAAAGTCACTTCATTTTCTCAAAAACATATATACACTAAATTTTAAAAGTATCTGTGTACAATTTTGTTTTTCATAGATTTAAGTGAAAATCGGAACGCAGCTTTATATGTCGACGACTACTAAGAATTGTTATACAGGTTTTATTTTTGGACTACTGATTAGTGGGTATAATACACACACATACACCAAATTTTATCAATACATATCTATGATAATCTGGATCTTACCAAAATTTTAGTCAGTCTGATAGAGGTTATTTGTATGAGTGCTAGGTCTGAACATGCAGCAATTTCTCACTAATGGCCAATAAAAGCTTATATGCCAAATCAAAATATATTCATAGTTTTGGACCTGTAGATGGATTACAAAATTTACATTGTCACACAGCAAACGGAAAGACAGACAGAGAGAAGAACGAACGGAAAGACGGACATCACTAAATCGACTTAAATTTAGGTCAAATATTTTTGGTAGTTACAATCATCAGTACAAATCCCATAGTATAGGGTAAATAAAATTCATTTTCTTAAAAAGCTACCTTTCTTAAAAAAGTACTTTTTCTTCAAAAACTACCTTTCCTTACAAAATATATTTTCTTTAAGAGGTGCCTTTTCTTAATAAACTTTATTTTCTTAAAAAAGTACATTTTCTTAAAAAAATTATCTTTTCTTCAAAATAATTTTTTTCAAAAAAACCTCTTAAAAAATACCTTTTAAAAGAAAAAGTACCTTTTCTTAAAAAGGTACCTTTTAAAAAAAAATGTTTTCTTAAAAAAGTAAATTTTCTTAAAAAATTTAATTTTCTTAAAAAAATGGCCTTTCTAAAAAAATTACCTTTTCTTAAAAAATTATCTTTTCTTAAAACTTACTTTAAAAAAATACCTTATCTTAAAAAATTACTTTTTATAAAAATTACCTTTTTTAAAAAGTACTTTTTTTTTAAAAAGTACCTTTTCTTAAGAAAGTATCTTTTTTTAAAAAGTACCTGTTCTTAAAAAATTACGTTTTCTTTAAAAAGTGCCTGTTCTTAAAAAATTACGTTATCTAAATGAAGTATTTTTTTTAAATAGTATTTTTTTTTTAAATACTTTTTCTTAAAAGTACGTTTTTTTAAAAACTTTTTTTAAATACCTTTGATTTAAAAATACATTTTTTGCTTTATTTTATTTTATTTTTGTATATTAGAGTGTAAATAAAAATTTATCGTTTAATGGAGAAATTATGTTGCCTGATTTGGATTCAATGCGCTAAGGACGATTAAAAAGTAAACTCCCGTCACACCTCTGAAGTATTATCAAATTTTATGGACATGTGTTTTAGCTGAGTCCTCGAAAAACTTGACTATACACTTAAGTCATAAAAAAAGTTAACTTGTTTTGGATTAAGCCTCTTAATTACTTAATTCCTAAAATGACTTAATTTCCTACATCTGTTTTTTATATAAGTTAATCATTTCTTTAGCTCCGGAAATAGTTTACCTTTAAGTGAGGTGCCCAAGACGATGGTTTGGACTGCTAATTAAAGCTATGTATGTCTGTTACAAAGTTATTATGTATGCGTTGAAATTTTTATGATTACACTAAATCATGAGATTTTTGGGAATTTTAATTGGCCAAACTTTGAGCTAGCAACGGCAACCACGTCAAAGAATGTATGGTGATTCAACAAACAATAACAAAACATAAAACGCTCACTAAAATACATATTTTTTTTTTGCATAACACAAGAAATACATACTTCTATAACCGCATACGTAATTGAACAACTAACATGTGAAATTACAAATAACAAAAAAACAGTAGCAGAAAATATTGAATTTAATTTTTATGACTTTAGTACTCACGCGATAAATATCAATGACAATAATACACACACGAGATAATGCAAGAGTTATTATCAATAAAATAGATATATTTAGATTTGCCGCTTTTTTCGCTGACAACTCAATACGAAACAATCGATTTAATCGCTGCCATAGCAGCAGAACGTTTTAAAGACGCAAAGGTTTTGCCTAAACTAATGTGAACTTTCAAGGGTAAAAGTATAGAGCAGAAAAATTAAGAATGAAATGAATGAACGGCTGACTGAGTGTGAGTTTTTGTTTTGTGTGCGTGCTGGTGGTTGAGCAGTAATTGCTTGCTTGATGTTGCTGCTAATACATCATTTAGCCGGTTTTTTTTTATAGAAATCGGGTTTTGTTTTTTTGTTTCGACATTGTTGTTTTACCTAAATATTTCAATTGTTTTCGTATTTTTGTGTTCAAGCTTATGTGTGGAGCAATGAATGATATGTGTACCGTGTTGTTATCATTAATTTATTGATGTGTAAACATCTATACGCGCAGGGGGGTAAATTTCTATTTCACAATACAATCACAAAAACAGCGTAACATGTGAGATCACGTGTTACGCTGTGAGCCGTAAGACAAATCGGTGTGACTTATTGGTGAAAAAATTATGATATAAAATTGTTTCAGCTAATTCAACAACCTTTTGCTGTAAAACGACAAAAAAATTCGCAATATAAACATAAAACATATAGGTACATAATTCAACAACCCCACAAGTATAATCAGAGTCCCTGCAGTTGTTTGCTATAAGTGATACATAGATGACGCTTTCTGTTTAATTTTAAAAAAGTGACAAGAAAATCTTTAATTGTTAGATGTTTACACATCTCCCCTGTGATCGGACTCACATGATTTTTTTCTGATGTGTAAACATTTACATATGCGCGCAGAGATGTTTACAGCCTCAGCCACGTCACTTACTTTCATTCTCTGATCGTCCAATATCTTTCGTATATACATAGCTCTTTTGAACTAACTGAACGTTCGGCGTCACTCGTGCTGGTACAATCCCAACGGAAATCAGTAAACCACTGGAAGTTGATGACGCAGAGTCTCCATAGTATTTGTCAAGCCTTTCCTTAGTTTAAGTAACGGCTGTTCCGAAAAAATAGTTTCATTTAATATTTTTTTTTATTTTTTATACCAAATTCTCGGGGTTTTCTACTTTCACTGGCTGTCAATCCCAAACTAAATGACAGCTGGTAGTTAACTGCGTGGAAAGTTTAAAAAGTAATGGAGTTGTCAAACTAACTTCTATAGTTTTCGTGATATTGTCTGCACAAGTCTCTAATTCGTCAGTGAAATATTTCAAATAAATAAAAATGTATAAAGAACTATATTGAAAACTACTTCTGCTTTAGTTTCTAAATCCCGACAATTAGCTTTACGTTGTTCAGAAACTTATTTCCCTCAATAATCCTAAATGGGATACAAATTGTAGTTACAATTATCTGGTTTTTATTCCGTTGTCTTTTTTTCGGTTAAATAAAAATAAATTATTTAATAATAAATTGTAAAACTAATATGGATTAAGGTATATGTGGTTTCCGTACGTTAATAAATAACATCAAATTCAACGAGACAAAAATAAACAAAATTTAGACTAGTCATATTACTACTTAATATTTAGTTAGAATGATTATGAAACGAATAAAGTATCTGCAACATCTTTTTTCAATTGGGTTCGCATTAGTCCTTAGTATGATCCTTAATCCAGTCTAAGTATTCAGTGACCCTGGTATAGACACCAGGATAGCCAGGTTCACCACATTTATTTCCAAAGGAAACAACGCCCAACTGAAGCCAACGTGAGTCGTAGCGCATCATTAAAGGACCACCAGAATCACCCTAATTTAGGAGATAAAAATAAATTATGAATTAATCATTTATAAATTATTCACTTAAAGAATTCTTACCTGACAGGCATCTACACCACCATCCGAATAACCAGCACATACGAAATTCTCATTAATGGGTTGGAAATAAGAGCGATCACAATCCTCGTTACGCCATATCGGCAGTTCAGCTTGTCTTTGTGACGTTGATTCCTTACCGCCATAATATGTTGTACCCCAGCCTACAACTGTAGCTCTGCGACCCGGTAGACGTTCCTTGGGTGGTGTACGACCAGGCTTGGGCAAACACACCGGTATAACATACTTTGATTTACGTACCTTCTTGTCTAAAACCAATATTGCTATATCGTTATAAAAACCAATACGAGAAAATCTTTCATGGGCTCGTACTTCTTTCACAGCGAATGTTACAGGATCAGAGGGTTCAGCATCGGTTGATAGATCAATATCTCCTAAACGGACAGTAAACTGGCGAGCGGCAAATCTGAAATTGTATTGAAAAAAATTTAGAAAGACACAAGTTAGTTATACATAGTTGGTCTATACATTCTACACGATAACCTATATATATCAAGATTTTTTTTTAAATGTGTCTGGGGGATCATTTGCGAATGTAATACAATGACGACATGACATATCGTTATTATTTAAAGAAAATTATTCTGATTATAAAACTTAAGTTTTAAGTTGGAAGACGCCACATTGCTTAGTATTTGTTTGGCCTCTTAGGGAACTTTTAAATATGGTCACCGTTGGACAACCAACAGCAAAGCCGAACTATATTCTACTCTGGAGGAGTCTACTCCTTCATTCAGTTCACCAATTGAAATCATAAATGCTGAATAAAATCCACAATTTAGTAACGGAAGCAACTCGCATGGAAGCACCATCTTTCCAGCACTATCACTAAAAGTTAGTTGGTAGAACGTGGGCCTTAAACCCAAGATGACCTACTGGTCATTTAATACCATTATCAGATCTATAATCACGTATGCTGCTTTAGCGTAGTGGCCTAAGATTGAACAAAGGAAGAGAAGATGTTTTCCTAACAAAATCTTTCGACTCAGCCTGCATTACCATAACAACAGCACTTCGGCAATCTAATGCGCCATATAAGGATCATCAGATAACTCGCAAATAAAATTTCAAGTCCAAAAATTTGACAGGAACCACTGGACTGATAAAACATGGGTATGGTTCAGAGAAGCTCAGGCGTGGTTCAGTGACAACTCAAAACAAGCATTTTTAGCCACAACTCCAACGGGAACCATTAAGAGAGGAATATTAATGCACTACCTATGAGAAGCCAAAAATTAATGGAGGACTACATGCAGGACTACAAGGTAGACGTGGCCTGACTATTACTGAAGACGGACTAAATTTCTCCTCAGTATGAGTAAAAGGGACATATCTAGGCTTATGGCCCTGTTGACGTATCATTGGCTGATCGGTAAACAAGTAGGAAGACTCGGACAGCTCAACGATCACTGTCGCAGCTGCGGGACACCTCTTCTATGAGTGTGATGCTTTGGGTAGTATTATGCCCAGAACACTAGGCAGACACATACTGAACGATCTATCTGGGATATCGGATATAGAACTTACTGTTCTTATCCGCTATCTTAATGACACAGGTTGGATCTAGTACTTCTAATAAATTCCTTTCGAGTTGATTTCACAGACAGTGAACCTCCACTTAAGCCAACCCAACCAAAGAGGAAATTTCTGAATGAATTCGAATTTAATTTCCACTGCAATAATATGTTGGACTAAGGCAAGTCAAAATATTTTTTTTTCATATTTAGGTATAGAGCTCTAGGTACAGAGAACCTTAGGGTACTGACGAAATAGGCTTATCTCAGGAACCATCAGTTTAAACTTGCTCATTCACAGAGCAAAATTTGCAGACGCCGCGAACTACAGGATGAAAAAGCTGAGTACATACTATGTGACTGCCCTGTCTTCTGTAGTGATAGAATCAAGTATCTCGGGGAGTCAATAATAACTCCGAATAACATTTAAGAGCCGTGCTTATGGCTTACGTATTCCAATTGCAGCTTTTGAGTAATTAAATCGATAAATCCAAATGTCGAAAACAAAGGTTATATTTCATCAAGACTGCACCAGTTCACACATCTGCTATTAGGATGGTTAACATCCCTGAGTTAAAGTTCGAATTATTTCATCATGCACCACAATCACCATATTTAGCCCCTTAGATTATTTATACTTTCCAGACTTGAATTCTGCCTTTGATGACGCTTAATTTTTTAAAAAGGGCGTCGCTTTAATATCTCTAAAAAAAATGCTTTTGAGTGCCATAATGAAATCGAACATATTATTATGACAGAAAACGATAATGCATTGGTTATTCATTCGAGACAAAAAATTCAACACCCAACGTATTTGTCTAATTTAGCACCGCGTAACTTCTGGCTATTCAACAATTTAAAAAGACCAGTCCGGGAACAGTTTTTTAACCGATTTAGGAGATAAAGCCAATCACTGACATTTTGTATATAAACTTTAATTACTGCTTCGTGGATTGGAAGAAACGTTGGCATATGAGTATTGATTCGGAGGGGGATTACTTTGAAGGCGTTGCAATTGGTTTGGAAAATTAAAGAAAACTTTTTCATTTGAAAACAGTACTATGTTTCTGATTCTGAATAACTATACAAAATGTTAGATCTAGTTCAAGAGGATATATGCAGTATAGAAGCTCTTCATCGAATTTTACATTGATTTTTCAATCACAGGGCTTCGGTTCTATAAAATAAAATATTGTTGTTGCTAACAAAAATTATTGTACTTACGGTTTCTGTCTTGAATCCCTCGTACAATGAGCAGCTGTTAGAATATATTTTGAACCAATCAAGGAACCACCGCACCAAAATTCTGTACGTTTTGGACCATGTAAAAAAATTGCAGCCATCCATGGCCATTGGCCATTGGGCGACTCCACGCCACCAACAATACGACCAGTCGAATGCTCTTGTTGGCCACATTCTTCGGGATCTACAATACTATTGATACCCAAAAGTTCCAAATCACTTGAGTCCAAGGGACTTACAGTGGTAGTAGTTGTTGTAGTTGAAGGCTTGCTTTGAGGTTTCAATACCAAACTGGTTGACGGCGGCCGACTGGTAGGTCTTCTGGTGGTGGCAGTAGTAGTAGCTTTAGTGGTGGGCGCCCTCGTTGTTAACTTAATAGGTCTTTGTGTTGTTAAAACTGTAGATGGCTCGGTATGAGGACAACACACACCGGGCACAAAGAGACTTTTAAAACATAATGATTCTCTGAGACTACTAAGATTTAAAAGTAAAGCGGGACAGCTGCTTAAATCCTCACAACGTCCTGGACGACCACTAGGAGTTTTACAACGATTTTCCACATCTTTGGCTGTAGATTCGTCCGAGGCTAGGGCTACTGAATCGGTAGTAGCCAATGTTGTAGAGCTGCTTGTTAAAGGTTTTAATGATGTGGAATTTGCTTGTATTTCCGCTAAAGGTTTCTTTACTTTATTTTTATTTTTGTTCTTCTTCTTTTTCTTCTTTTTGATTTCTTTATTTTCCACAAACATGGGCTTTGTTAAAGGTTCTTCTTGACCTATTCTCTTGTTGGCTATCTGAATATCAGAAGAGTTATTGACTGGCATAATGGAATTTTCGAAAGGCGATGATAACAAAATTTTGGATGAGTCTGCTGCTATATCATTAAAAGATTCTTCAGTTGTTGTACTAGTAGCAGTGTCTGGTTTTCCATCATGACTTCCACCGCGCATGGTATCCACCAACATATGACCTACGGTATTTAAAGCACCCAGGGTTTCAGAGATACGATCAAATGCTGATTGTGATAGGAGACGTGGAAACGATTCATCACTATCACTTTCACTCACACTAGCACTGCTCGTATTATCTTCGCTCTCTTCATCATAATATTCCGTTGATCCTTCCTCATCTGCATCAGAATCATCATTCAATAAAGAGTCTGCTCTGCTATCAAACTCCGATATTGAGTCCTCAACATGTTGTTTCAAATACTTTGCACGTCCAGTTCTATTTGTGCCAACTTTCGCCAGTTGTTTGGAAAACGGTGAATCCGATTGAGACTGGAAAAAAGACGCTGCCTTAAAAGTAGTTATGAATCCAAACTCATTTGTTATGTATGGGTTAATTGTGTGTATTTTGAATGAGTTAAAAACTTACATTGATCGTTGGTCAAATGCATGGGCTCATAATCATCAGCTTCTTCGATGCCCGGAGCAGCGGTTATTTGTACTATTATGGCCGATAGTAAACCTGAAAATATATATAGATATAATGGTCTATTATTATAAATAATATTAAAGAATAATAGGTAATTTCTTAAATTATCACCTATAATTATAACAAATAACTCGGAAATTAAAAATTAGAGAGTTCCTGTCCATAATTATTTTCATAGTAATACCGAAATCAAGAATTATAAAGAAATATTAAAAAATAATTAAAGAAAAGTCAGTGCAATATTTACGGTGTTAATGACCAGAACAGAAGGAATGGTGCCTTAGATATCTAGGAGAAAGAGTCTTTGATAATCTGGACTCCATAGAAGATGGTTGTACTGATCGAGCTTGCAGAGTCCATAGAGGATAATCTTCATAGTTCTACTATCTTTTTTCTAAATGGTATCAATATTGGAAAAAATCGTATCACTATTGGCAGATTTTTTACAATTTCAAAACAGATCTTCCTTTAACTAATCGCAACTCATTTATTTAAAAACATATATCATTCAAATAACTATATAATTGCAACGAGTTGATTTAGGTCAAAGTTAACATAGAGATACAATCAAATGGTCATAGCTTAATGGACTTATAAAATAATTTTAAGGTAAGCATGATCATCATCATTACCTCCAACAAAAGTAGAAAGTCTAAAAAGCAGCTAGACAATAGCAGCTCTAATAAGAATTAAGTTTTCTGTAGAAATCTTATGGATTTAAATGGTATCATAAATATGTAATTATTTTTAAATGTCAGACAGTAAAACTTCGCTTATTCGACCACAAAAACATAGCAAAATTTTATTTTATTTTGCAAGGTAAATAGACAAAATTAAACAAAAGTATATTCTCTGGAACATATGCAAATAAAATATTTTGGTAAACGAAGAAATATACAAGTTCCCTTCACTTCTACAAGGAGCATAGGGCCATAACAAATTTCTTCTTTTCAATTCTACTCAATGTTAGTGCTTTTATATCGCTAACTCGATTTGGCGACGCCAAGTTTGCAATGTTCTACCCATTCTTCCGCTAAATTTAAGATTTCATTCTATAACATTTCTTGTTTTATCGTTGAATGGCGTACGTATGGCATGCCCTATCCTCCACCACTTTCTTCCTAAAATTTCATTATTAATATGTGTTTGTTTTGTTTCTTTTTACAGCTTCTGGAATCTGTTTATAAAAACTTGTAGAGGATTCATAACCCGCGCAGCTGCTTTCCATGATATATGAGAAGATCGCAAAATGGGATTTAAGAGCCCAACTGCTGGTTTGTCAGATTTAATGTGATTTTAAATGTCTTCACTTGAACCTTCAGTTCCTGTTAATATACTGTCTAAATAATTAAATGTGATTGCTTGTTGAATTTCTTCCCCGTTTATTGAATATTTTCTGCTTGCTAAAGAGTTGATACGCTCTACTTTTGCCTTGGCTTTATTCATTATACCCTATACCACTATGTGGTTTGGGTATAATGACTTTGTGCTGCTGTTTGTAACAACCAAAAATATTTGACCTAGACCCATCTTTAATTATACCGATCGAATCAGAATCACTTTTTGAGTTGATTTAACAATGTCCGTCCGTCCGTCCGTCCGTCCGTCTGTGTGTCCATGTAAAGCTTGTAATCAAACTGCAGGTCGCAAATATGAATATATTTTGATGAAATTTGGTATGTAAGCTTTCATCGGCCATGGGATGAACGCTATTGAAATTGGTGAGAATCGGTCCATGTTCAGACCTAGCCCCCATACAAATTACCCCTATGAAATCGACATAAATTGCCATAAGATCCAAATTGTCATATAGATCTTACTCAAATTGGGTTTGCATGCGTTCATTACATCCACTAATGAGTAGTCCAAAAATGATCCCTTTGGCCCCATATAGAGCTGCTTCCCGATCTTCACTTAAATCTATTAAAAAACAAAAATATTGCTTAAATTCTTCTCAAATTTTGTTATACCCTATACCACTATGTGGTTTGGGTATAATGACTTTGTGCTGCTGTTTGTAACAACCAAAAATATTTGACCTAGACCCATCTTTAATTATACCGATCGAATCAGAATCACTTTCTGAGTTGATTTAACAATGTCCGTCCGTCCGTCCGTCCGTCCGTCCGTCCGTCCGTCTGTGTGTCCATGTAAAGCTTGTAATCAAACTGCTGGTCGCAAATATGAATATATTTTGATGAAATTTGGTATATAAGCTTTTATCGGCCATGGGATGAACGCTATTGAAATTGGTGAGAATCGGTCCATGTTCAGACCTAGCCCCCATACAAATTACCCATATGAAATCGACATAAATTGCCATAAGATCCAAATTGTCATATAGATCTTACTCAAATTGGGTTTGTATGCGTTCATTACATCCACTAATGAGTAGTCCAAAAATGATCCCTTTGACCCCATATAGAGCTGCTTCCCGATCTTCACTTAAATCTATTAAAAAACAAAAATATTGCACTGATTCTTCTCAAATTTTGTTTGTACATATTTTTGCAAAATACAAGAGACTTTACCAAACATGATCAGGATCGGTCCATTTTTGGACCTAGTCCCTTTATAGATATAGCATCCGATATGAACTTTTTCATATCTGCAGCCAAAAAAATTAATAAAAATCCCACTCAAATTTGGTTTTTGCTTTTTTTCAATGTCCAGTTAGTTGGGCCTAAGAGATAGGGTTTCTAAACGCATGGTATAGGGTATCGTATAGTCGGTCTAGACCGACTATAATTTTCTTACTTGTTTGTATATATATATTTGCAAAATACAAAAGACTTTACCAAACATGATCAGGATCCATTTTTAGACCTAGTACCCATATAGATATAGAATCCGATATGAACTTTTTCATATCTGCAGCCAAAAAAATTAATAAAAATCCCACTCAAATTTGGTTTTTGCTTATTTTCTATGTCCAGTTAGTTGGGCCTAAGAGATAGGGTTTCTAAACGCATGGTATAGGGTATCGTATAGTCGGTCTAGAGCGACTATAATTTTCTTACTTGTTTTATTATAGGATTTTTCGTTCTTTCTCTATAGTCTTGATCTTTGATCACTGTGTTCGAGTCTTCTTTGAAATCCTTATGAAATTCTTCTTTCCTCCTGAGTTGCTCTATTCATGATGTTGCCTAAAACTATGTTGAGTAACAATGGAATAACGACTTTATTTTTTACATAAAATAAAACTTGATTTTTAAAGTCTTGTTCAATAAAAGATACACACCCGATAATCCGATAATTAAGGAATGCTATATATGTAATTTTATTTAACGAAGTTATACTGTGCGCAAATCAACAGTCGCTTAGCAAAACATTTTCATATTTAAAATAATTAACTGTAAAAATGACAAAATAATTTGATGTGTTGTAGGTTGTTGTTATAAAATCTTACAAGTTTTTACGCTTAATTTAAGTGAAAGTGACAGCAAAAAATAATTCCAACAAAAAAACCCATAAACACAACAAATTAAATACCATCTCATACTTCAAGTTAAACTTAAACTTTAATTACTTGAAAGATAAGGTCGAAAAAGGTAAAGTTTTATATAATTTAAAAAAAAAACTGAAAATCATAAAAGTATGAAAATAAATCAGAAAAACTGACAAACAAGTCCAACTATATGACCTTGAAGTTGTTTCTTTTAAGGAGGCTTGAAATATATCTTTACATCATCCAAAAATTCAAACATTGTTTTTAAAATTTTCCATAATTGTAAACCTTTTTAACAGAAATTATTACGTCAACGGTACATTTGAGTGTTGAAATAAATATTGGATAAGTAATAAGAGCTTATTAAAACAAACATTGAAAGAAATACGATAAAAATTATTACGTATAAAAAATACATAGTCGAACTATAGACATTTTTCTTACAAACAAATGGGCTTCTAAACTAAGCGGTTCAAGCTATAACACATTTAAGATAGGGGTGAAACTACCTTTGTTTTAGGAACTAAAACTTCCTTTAGTATTTGGATCTCTCGAACATTTGGATTTCGAACTACTGTTTATTTTGAGTATGACAACACCAGTAGTCTAATTTTTGCATTTAATTTTCTTATACGATAACGAATAATATGTAACGAAATTTCTGATTTTGGGATTCGATAACGAGTGCTCATTCGAATGCGATCATGTGAAATTATACTCGTTAGCAAAATAGCATGCGAAAAGACGTTTTTCTCCAATAAAGAGAAAAAAATAAAATGGTAATGCAAAATATATATATGTAATATATTTGAAAAATATTAATTTTAGTATTTTATAGGTCAAAAATAAATAAATTAATAAATAATACATTTTTTTGCCATCACCATCCGAGATAAGAATCTCTCCTTTACGACCGAATATTATGTCCCTGGGTGTTATAGGTAAATATTCACTGATCGTGCAATATTCCTTACTATGATTCCAAAATATCATAGGAGAGTACATGGGGATCATCGGCCAATATGAAATAAATGAATTCGATGTCCAGCGATTGTGAATCATTTAGATTGTATATATTTACCACAATTGATATGCCAGACTTATTTGAATGAATAATTTGTGGATAATTTGTTGATTTCATTTTAGACAAACGAAGTTTTGAGAGGAATAGTCAAATTTTAAAAATAAAAATCTTTTATAAATTTCAAGAATATCAAATTTTTTATACAAATTTCCAAACGTTTTATAAAATTATACCATTTAACTAAAACCAGCAGATTCCAGCCCTCGAAATTCGAGTGCAAATTCTAGGAAATTTTATTTCTTCATTAAATAAAGACCCTAAAGGTATGCTAATCAATTATAGCCAATTCACAAATCAACACAAAAAACAAACTCACTTTTATTACAAACACATTAACAAATTAACATATTAACAATGAGCGGCAAAGCGGCAGAGCGGTGAGCGGCAGAGCGGCGAGTTTGAGCGGCAAGTGGCTTATTACTGAGCGGCATTTCTGAGCGGTTAGTTGTCAAAATGATATTATTTATTATTTATATAAAAAGTTTTTATAATAAAAGCAAAATACAAACATTTCAACCTTTTTAACTTTTTATCGATTGAAAAACAACACAAAAATGGTTGTCGTTAAGATAACAACAACAGCTGACTTTAACAATAGCGATATCGTTTAAAAATTTTACTGAATACCAAAATCGATAATTTTGTTGTTTTCGATTTCTAATTATTTGATTATCGTTAAAAAGAAGTTACTGAATCGCGAAACAGATTGACAAAACAAAGAAAAGCCATTTTTTTGCTCAGAAAGCAACTAAAAATTAGAACAACCAATTTTCACCAATTTCAATAGCATTTATCCTATGGTCGATAGAAGCTTATAGACTAAATTTCAACAAAATATATTCTGCATATTTTGTATTTTGATTACAAGACAGACAGACAGACGGACAGTTGGACGGATAGATGGACGGACGGACGCACATCGCTAAATCGACTCAGAAAGTGATTCTGAGTCGATCGGTATAATGAAAGATGGGTCAAGGTCAAATATTATTAGCAATTACAATTATCAGCACAAAGTCATTATACCCTGACCACATAGTGGTATACGATATAATTATTAGAACAAACTCACTGAATTTTTAGCGTTTTTTAGTGGTGTCTTCATATTTTAGGCCATATTTTGTTTCTCCATTTAAAATATCAATCTGCTCGAAATAATGACAAACAATATAATTCTAATGTTACCCAGATAAATGGTTTGTTTTGTGATTGAACGGATGGACAGACGGACATCGTTATAACGACTCGAGTTGTTATAAGGGATCCATTTTTCGATGTACCTTCTGTATAGTGGCGTGGAGGATACAAAAATATAAAATAAATGATAACATTTTATTACAAAATTTGCTTAAATCTTATAAATCTTATTTAGTATAGAGCATCGCATAAATATCTCTGAAACAATGCTTTTTGACGAACATAACGAAAAGACACGATACATTACGGGCGATGAGGCTTAGATCTATGCATAAACCCTCGAAAGAGGTCTTAGATCCAATTTTGCTGAGGCAAAACCAGTTTGTAGAGAATAAGCATAAGCATAAAGCATAAACCAGATATGAAAAAGTTAATTTCTAATGTTATTTTTATATGGGAACTAGGTCGAAAAATGTACCGATCACGACCATATTTTGTAAAGTAACATACTTCTCTTAAAAACGTATATAAAACAAATTTTAAAAAATCCAAGAAATATTTTTCTTTTTTGATAGACTTAAGAGAAGATCGGGAATCAGCTATGTATGAGGACTATGACTAAAAGTGGCTCTGACTAAAAGTGGCTCTACTACGTTTATTTTTGGACTACTGATAAGTGGATATAGTACACAAACATACACCAATTTTACTTATGTAATCTGGAGTTCACGAACATTTTAGTCGATGTAATAAGGGTCACTTGTATGGGGACTAGGTTTTAACATGCACCGATTTTCCCCAATGTCAATAGCGTTCGTTCTATGGCTGATAAAATTTATATACTAAATTCTATCAAAATATCTGTGGTCACAATCATTAACCGCCTAAGTCGAAAATCATGCTTTCGAGAAAAATATCTTTTTATATAAATGTAATGGGGTTTCAGTACGACTTAGGTCAGAATTCTTTTTTATTAACATCTTTAAAAAAAAAACAGTGTTAGAGAAATAGGGATTTCACAAAAAATAAAGTTTTTTTAGTAGAATATGATGGCACACATAAATTAAATCGCTCTTAAGTCGACTAAGGCCGAGGCCACGCAATGAGCGGCAAGCGGCAGAGCGGTGAGCTGCAGAGCGGCGAGTTTGAGCGGCAAGTGGCTTATTACTGAGCGTCATTTCTGAGTGGTTAGTTGTCAAAATGCCATTGTCAAAGTTATTATTTATTATTTATATAAAAAGTTTTTATAATAAAAGCAAAATATTTTGCGCTATTATATGATTTTTATTTATATACTAGCTGTTTTTACCCGGTCTTGCCCGGGATAAAAAGGCCTTTGACTTGAAAAATGGTTCACTATGCTTACCAGGCGCTGAGTACTTAGTCCCCAATTAACAAATTCCCCAATAAAATGAACTTTCTCCCCAAAAATTTGTATGGGAAGTAAATTCATTTTTTATTTCAAGCAAAAATGCTTCAAAAATAAGCTGCAAAACCGCTTTAAGTTTTTTTTTTCAGTTTATTTTTAAACATCAAATATAACGGAATGGTTCGCAAATTAAAGGAATCAGAACTTTTAAAAATTTAATTACTTCATTCAATAAGTGATCATCATTGAGCAGAGACGTCAAATTCAAATTTCAGAAATGAAAGACTAATGCGACGTTTAATATTGTGTCGCAAGGTTTCTTTAAGCAACTGCTTATAATATATGTGTGGCCTATTTTGATCAACAGGTAATTATTTCACATACGTAGATAAAATTTATCATACAATATTTCACTAAGCTGTATTCCGCGAGCGAGTCGCACCCGATTCCGCGTTTGGCAGCCACACCCGTGCTGCCGCGCAGTTGTCATCTTATTTTAATCGCCAAAATATATTTTTCAGATCATTGCGATATTTTAGCTGAGCTGTGATCCGCGAGCCCGTCGCGTCCGCGTCCGCGCGCCTCGCAGCTACTACCCGTGCTGCCGCTTAGTTCTCGTTAACTTATTTTAATTCCTAAAACATATTTTTTAGAGCATTGCGATATTTTATCTGAGCTGTGTTCCGAGAGCGCGTCGTGTCCGCATCCGTCGCGTCCGCGTTCGCGCACCGCGCCCCGCTTCCGCGTGTTTGGCAGCCACACCTGTGCTGCCGCGCAGTTGTTGCCAACTTATTTTAATTGTCAAAATATATTTTTCAGATCATTCCGATACTCTACCTAAGCTGTATTCCCCGTGCGCGTAGCTTCCGCGCAACGAAATGATGCTATTGAAGGGAATACTCATTTTAAATGCATTTATTGTAGGACATAAATTGAGAGCAATATGCAAATGTTAACTAAAATAAATATTTATCAAAATTCATTAAATAAAAATATGTAAAAATTTGAGCATGACTTTGGGGAGTAAGTTCATTTTTTATTTCGATTAAAAAAAATGGGGAATTTGTTCATATGTTTTGGATACCTTTTTTTAAGTTTGGGGAATTTGTTCACCGTGTAGTTATTTCCGTGTAAACCAAATTTCAGAGAAATCCGTTGAAAAGTACAAATTTGTATAGGGAAGAAATACACCACACAACAAAATATGAATTTTATGTGAAAATTGGGCGTAAAAGTAGGCGTGGGCGGTAAAAATCATATGGAGACCTTCCCTGGAATATGTACTCAATTTCGGAGAAAGCCATTGAAAAAGAAAAGTTTGTATAGCAATCAAATAAAGAAACAAATAAAAGGAAAAAAATAAGTTTTGTATACATAGAAGTGGGCGCAAAGTAGGCGTGGCCTGTAAGAAGCATATGGTGACCTTCCCTTTAGTATAGAGATCGTGTGACCAAATTTTAGAGAAATCCGTTTAAAAAAAAATTGTGTAGCGAACAAATGTACCAAAAAACAGAATATGAATTGTATACAAAAAGTGGGCGTAACAGTAGGTGTGACCGGTACGAAGAATATGTCGACCTTCCCTGGAGCAGAGAGATCGTGTGTACCAAATTTAAGAGAAATCGGTTGAAAAATAAAAATTTGTATATTGAACATATATACCAAAAAACAGAAAATGAATTATATACAAAAAGTGGGCGCAGAAGTGGGCGTGGCCGGTAGGAATCATATGTCCACCCTTCTTGGAGTGGGGAGATCGTGTGTACCAAAATTAAGAGAAATCCGTTGAAAAATAAAAATTTGTATAGCGAACAAATATACCAAAAAGCAGAAAATGAATTGTATATAAAAAGTGGGCGTAAAAGTAGGCGTGGTCGATAAAAAGTATATGGTGACCTTAGCTGGAGTACAGGGATCGTGTGTACCGAATTTCAGAGAAATCTGCTGACAAACAAAAATTTGTATAGTGAACAAATATGAATAAAACAGAAAATGAATTTTACATAAAAGTGGGCGTAAAAGTAGGCGTGGCCGGTAAAAAGTATATGGCGACCTTTCCTGGGGTATAGAAATCGCGTGTACGAAAATTCAGGAAAATCCGTTGAAAAATAAAAATTTGTATGGCGGTCAAACAAACAAACAAACAAACAAATAAACAAACAAACAGAAAATGAATTTTATATATATAGATATATATCAACCTTTTTAACTTTTTATCGATTGAAAAACATCACAAAAATGGTTGTCGTTAAGATAACAACAACAGCTAACTTTAACAATAGCGAATATCATTTAAAAATTTAACTGAATACCAAAATCGATAATTTTGTTGTTTTTTTTAACGATTCAATTATCGTTAAAAGAAGTTACTGAATCGCGCTACAGATTGACAAAACAAAGAAAAGCCATTTTTTTGTCATTTTTATTCTTTGCCGCTCAGAAAACAACTAAAAATTAGAACAAGTTCTATTCCTGAGCGGCGCCGCTTAGCCGCTCAAAAATGCCGCTCACATGCCGCTCATTGCGTGGCCACTTCAGTGGTATTTCATATGTTTTAAATTTTTTCCGCTCATCGCTTTGCCGCTCGCCGCGGACAAACGGACGGACAGACGGACATCGCTAAATCAACTTAGAAAGTGATTCCCAGCCGATCGGTATAACTATACGTCTATATCAAATATTTTTGATAATCACAAACATCGACGCATTGATATTGGTATTGATATCAAAATCCTTAACACTCTGGCATCTCCATGTTTCTCATACTTTTATACAACTCTTACATATTACGATATTATCTACGATAACTGCATATTAATTATTGACTAAAAACAATAACACAAAACAGTTAGTGCGATTGTAAACTTGCACTCTAATGCCGGTTTTCTCAATGTATCGTCAAACTGCCTGTTATTTAACCAGGACATAAATTTATTGGACCGATAAACTGCCAGTTAACAATTTTGGTTTTCTCAGTGTACCGACAAAAGCATTATTTTCACTTGGCAATGCCTCTCAAAATACGTATAAAAGTTTGGAGAGTTATTTTCAGTTGGCAATGCCTATCAAAATTGATATGAAAGTTGGCAAAATAATTTATCTGTACGATAAATAAATAACTGGCAGATGAGTGCCGGTTAACTTTGCGACAAAATAGAAGCAAACCAGACATTGAGAAAACCAAATTTCTTTAATCGGCAGTTTCTCGTTGGGATAAAAGACAATCGCCTATTGAAAAAACGGGCATAAAAGTGGTGCTTTACTTTTGTTTTTTTTTTTTTTTTGAAGTTATAAATTTGTATGCCCTACACCACTTTGTGTTCAGGATTAAATAAGTTGGTGTTTATGTGTTTTAGAGCCAACAATTTTTGACCTCTAGCCAACATATTTATTCTCTTAATCCAATGAGATCGCTTTTTCGAGACCAAAATAATCAAAAACAGACTTGAT